>JALMGA010000007.1:3710625-4942500 GCA_023333525.1 Aspidoscelis tigris stejnegeri
ACCCTGCATGATTTTATCTACTACAATCTGTTCCTCTCTTAAACACTGTCTTTCAAGGATGAAGAGGACTTTCGTAAACAATTAAAACTTTTTTGATTCCAGGAGGCTTTCCAATCTTAACTTTAATTCTATAGTGAAGTTATGTCTGTTATATAGTTTGTTCTACATGGGATGCATACAGGATATAACGGGATGCATACGAAATGCATACAGATATGCATAACCCATGCGAATGTTGTCTACATTCATATCTTCAAATTTGTATCCAACATTCGAATGAATAGATTGGAATCAGTTTTTGAGTACGCTTCCCTCACCGGACAATCCGAATATAGATTTTGTGCTCCACACCTTGGACACAATTAGGACAGCTCTGGTACAGGCCAGGACGCTTCTAGGTGGAAACAGGCTCCTGCAAATGCATATGGTCTGTAGCAGAGCTGTCCTAATTGCATACCAGAGCCTAAGTGTGCATAGGCCTCTGATCTACCCCACACCAGAGCATGGAAGAGAAAGGCGCAGAAGAGGGCCAGGCCTCAGTCTATCCCGTTCTACAGATACATGCCAATAGGTCCAAGAGATCTCTGTACAAAAACAGTGTGTCTGTAACTTCTCTTTAAATCAGACTCAGGAATGACAGTAATAGTCAGTCTGTCCCCTTCCCTCCAATAGTTTTTAATTTCAACTTCCACTGGTCATTTAGGCTGGGAAAAAGAATGCGAATAAGAGTCTAAGCCTTCCGATGGCATTTCCTGCAATGTCTTTGCACGGTCTGCACATGGTTTCTTCTCAAGGATTATAATGTTAGCTGCCTCTCATTCCTAAAAGGACGTCCCGGCCGACCATTCATCTGTAGTTATCTTATTTGTACAGTCCTTACAAGTGCGTATAATAACCTAATAAAACATTTTATTTTCTCATGTGCTGGAAAGATGATCAAAGGACTTATTTGTAGCCGTGGGTGTTGGTCACTAAAGGAGGAGGGGGCGGAAGCATTTCTCTCTGTTCTTGCGCCCGGGAATCAATGGGAGGAGGATCTTAATTAATATACATACATGGAGAGCTTCCGCGGCTCTGGAGCCTTTAACTAGGTTTGTTCTTAGGGTTATTATCAGAGGCTTTGCTGCAAAGAGTGCAGGGAAGGAGGGGTGCATGTGATTTCTCATGTAGGCTGATGGGAGGTTTTCAAGTGAAATGCATGCTTTCGTTTTTCATCAACTCGTCCTATGGTCGTGATGGTGAGGGTCAAAGAAAGCCAAAAACTGCATCCCAAGGAAAAGAGGAAGAAGAAATAAATTAGAAGGGGGAAATGAAGGTGCCGCTCAGATGCAAAAGCAGGATCTTTCTCTCCTTCTGAGTGTCCTTTTTAAACATGCAAATCTCTCGCCCCCCCAGCTCAAGAGAGTCTTGGGAGTGAAATATGTTCCTCCAAGAAGCAGTTTCATTTGAAAGTGTCAGAGCTGCGCAATTGAAATATTCAATGGCTGCTTGTTCTTCTCTTCGTTGGAAGGGACAGAAAGAGGGGAGCAGTTTGGGACTTGGAGGAAAAGTTCAGAAGTAACGTGCCTCTTTCTACCCCTTTCCATTTGACCTTCTAAATCCAATAGCTTTGACTTGCTCGATCCATTCCAGCCCTCCTCCATCTCCTCTCCTGTTTCTGACTGCGTGGGCGCTGGTTGTAGACAGAGATCAAAGGGTTCCCAACAGAGGATTGGCAGTGGCTCACCCGGATAAACACATTTGCTCTCCGGGTGTTTCGGTAAAAGAGAAGGCGGGTGTCCTCTGATCGAAGTCAATGACATCCAGCACATATGAGCCATGAACAACAACAACAACAACAAAATGAAGGCACGTTAATTAATTTCTAATTTTTAACCCACAAAATCTCAAAAGAGTTGGAAGTGCCAGCATATCTTAAAGGCACCCTCCACTCACCCCCATGTCCTATCTGGTCTGCCCGATATTCCAAGAACATCCAGGAACAGGGATACACACAAGGGTCCACCAGCTTTGCAATTCTTATGAGTTCATACGAATGCGAACATTTGCATTCAAATAGAATATTGGCTACATTTTGAAGACTGGCATTCGAATGCGAAGCGGATGCTTTTGCACATTCGTTTGAAGCTTCGTTACATCTATGAAGGTGGGGAGATGGCAAAGCAGCTGCCCAGTCACATCTGAAGCAGGTTCAGAGTGGATTCGGAACAGATTTGGAGGTGTGAATGGTGGCAGGGATTTGAAGCAGATTCAAATAGCATTCGGAGAACATTCTTAGTGGATTAGAATCTTTCCATATTTGGAGTGGCTCTGTTTGCACGACTTTGAATTTCCTTTGCCTTTGTTTCAATGTGGAGCGAACAAAGCTTCAGTGAAAGCTGAATACATTGGCTTTGTGCACAAATCACACGTGAAGCTGATGAATGCGTTCTGGACATCCCTATTGGAAGGCCATTTTTGCCCTTACATGTGCTGGACTGTTCCATCTGGAACTGCTCTGACTGGTGAGAATTTCTTTTCTCTATCACACAGCACTAGAACCAGGGGGCATCTATGAAGCTGATGGGTAGAAGAGTCGGATCAGACAAGGGCAAGTATTTCTTCACCCAGAGCATCAGCGGTTTATGGAATTTGCTGCTGGAAGAGGTGGTGACAGCTACCAGCCTAGATGGTTTTAAGGAAGGGTTATACAGGTTTATGGATGACAAGTACATCTTTCAGGCTGGGAGGACAAGCAGGAGGCCTCTAAGGCCATTTGCTGGGATTCGAGAGCAGGAGAAGGTTTGCCTTTGTCTCTGCTTGAAATGCCCATGGGCAATTGGTGGGGCACTGTGTGGGACAGAATGTTGGACTAGATGGCCTGTGGCCTGATCCAGCATGGCTCCTCTTATGTTCTTATGTTCTTCTGGTGCACTTCTGAGCTGGGGTGGTCCAGGTGGCCTGGAACAAGGCAGCCTGTGGTCAGACAGGCTGCACTCGGACATGCCCTGTGCTGTTCCGAAGCTTGCACAAGCTCTGGAATCTGGTGTGACAGCTCTGACAGGCGGGAATGAAAGTTCCTGGAGTCAGAGCCCTAGGGGGACCCATTTCTGCAGTGCAATGGGACCCCCTGCTAAACCAGAATAAGGAGGCACCTGCCCTTCTCTGAGACTCCCTGTACTGTCTCAGAGGGCCTGGACACTGGTACATCTGTCACTATCCAATTCTAGGCAGGTTCCTTGGCCACCAGGATGGATGGAGAAGCCAGCAAGAGTTGTGGTCTCTTGTGTTCCACCACAGTGTGGAAGGAGAGGCCAGGAGAGGTTTTAGGCCTCATTAAAGGCTAGCATTAAAGGAAGGAGGGCTGTAGATCTCTGTGGTAGAGATCCTGTTTGGCATACAGAATATCCCAAGCTCAGTTCCTGGAACCTTCCCAAAGCAGTGTATTCACAAACCATGCCTACATTATTGCCAAGGAGAATTACACAATGAACATAAAGCTCCCCTCCCCCCGCCCAATCTGAAACAATTGACTTGCTAATGAGATTGGTCTTTCATCATTACTGCATGCTGTGTGCATGTTGTGGTCTCAGCATGTGATGCAGGGTCCAGTCTACCTTTGCTACTCCTTTCACTGGAAAGCATTATCACTGTGCTAGGTTCTTTAGCCCCCCCCCCAACATTAGTGTAGCAGCCAGCATTGTAGCAGTTGCGTGGTGCAAAGGTGCAAAGTCTTGAGGCCTATTCACACTACGGCGTCTAGTGCATAATTAGTGAACTCCTGGGGAAGAGCGTCTGCATGTTGTGGAGGCTGCTGCTACAGCCTCCAAGCGTGCCCTCCCTCCAAAGTAGTTCACTAGTTGTTGATTAGGTGTGGAGCATGAAATCGTGCTCCACAGGTTAACCAGCGTTAATCAGGGACTAACCTGAAGTGTCCAGCGGCACAGCCATTTGCGCTTACCAGCGCTCCAGGTTCATTTGAGGTGCTGTGGCACCTTGGACGTAGATGCAAGTGCAACTGTGCATGTGCGGAGCACGAGCATTTTCAAGGCAATGTGCTGATGCACACGCAATTGCAGAGGGCTCCGCAGCCAAAATGGTGGCACCCAGCAGAGGAGCAGCCCCCAGATCGAATAAGGGGAGTATCCCATCCCTGGGGGAGGGAATGGCCAAAGTTGACAACTGCTCCAGTGCAAGTGCCAATCAATGCTGCTTAATCACACTTCTTTCCTCTGTGGCGGACGTGAAGGGAAGTACGAAATCACCCCTGGAATCATCATTTTAGATCAGGCTAAAAAAACCCAGCTCCTATCTTGCAAAGACTTACCCTAAAGAACCGTAATTGTGAAACTACAGCAAAGGAACAAATCAGAGTGACTAAATAAATAAATAAATAAAAGTAAATACATAGATAAATAAAAAAAAATCAGCCTTCAAATATCTCATCTGGGAAAGCTAGCTGTTATTGTCATTGTACACGAGGTGGATTTAGGAGAAAAAAAGATGTATCCCAAGAGATTGGGAAACAGAACCAGGTGGACAACCTGCTAAGAATAACAGAATACCCGTACTGCAATGGAGTGAGGAGAAGAAATTATCTATAAAAGATAAAATCCATTTAACAGTCAAAAGCTTCTAACCCTTTTCCAGCTCATGCCTTTATCTAGAGCTATGTAAACCCTTTCTGATGGCAGAGTGAAAATCCTGTTAATAAATTCTGCCGTGGCATCGTTTCAAGCTCGGCCCTGATAAAATGCTACAATACCTAGAGAATAAATTATACCCAGGTGCAGCATAGCAGTGCACAAGTCCTTTCTGTCAAACTGTGCTAGCATAAAGAACTGGAGGCAGGCTGCTTCCTTCATGGCAGAAAGGGAGATGGAGGCTTCTTTGTGCAGTTCCTCAGGGTAGATGAATCATTTGGCTGCACAACCCTTAACTATCCGTTTGCGCCCTCGTGGGAACGCAGGTGCCGGACGCTCATCTCTCCCTCCCAATTTTGCAGTTATCGATTGACGGGATAACAAAGTTTTTGACTGATACGTCCAATATGGAAAAGTTTCAGGCTCTGTTGTTTTTCTCATCAGGGAAAAGAAAGAAAGAAAAAGAAAGAAAGAGGAGGGAGAAAAGGAGGGAGGGATGAAGGATGGAAGGGAGAGAGAGAAAGAAAAGAAAGAGAGAAAGAAAGAAAGAAAGAGGAGGGAAGAAAAGAGGGAGGGAGAAAAGGAAGGAGAAAGAAAAAGAAAGGAGGGAGAGAAGAAGAAGAAAAGTTGGCTTTTCTACCGCACTTTTCTTATCCATTTAAGGGGACTCAAGCAGCTGACAAATCTTCTGTTCTTCTCTCCACAACAGACACCCTGTGAGATAGGTGGCACTGTGAGAGCTCAGAAGAGAGCTGTGACTAGCCCAAGGTCACCCAGATGTCTTCGTGGAGGAAGAAGAGTTGGCTTTTCTACCCCACTTTTCTCACCCATTTAAGGGGACTGAAAGCAGCTGACAAACCTTATGTTCTTCTCCCCATAACAGAACACCCTGTAAGGTGGGTGGGGCTGTGAGAGCTCAGAGGAGAGCTGTGACTAGCCCAAGGTCACCCAGATGGCTTCGTGGGGGAGGGCGGAATCGAACCTGGTATTCCCAGATAAGAGTCCTGCTCCCTAACCACTAGAGCAAACTGGCTCAAACTGGCATCCCTCCAAAGGAGGATGGGAGGGAGAGAAGGAAGGAGGAAGGAAGGAAGGAAGGAAAAAGAGAAGAAAAGAAATAAAAAGATGGGAGGGAGGGAGGGAAGGAGCAAAGAAAGATTCATACTCCATACCTCATAAAATATAGTTGGCCTGCATTTGACATTTAGCTATTGTCCAGACAACCACAGTTGGTGGATTGTTAGATGATTTTCCTGCGGGTACCTGGGATGCTGCACACAGAATCTTCAGTGTCAGAGTAAAGGCTCTCATTTCATGTGTTTCCTTGCATATCTTGTCCTATACCCTAAGGCCTCTGGGCTGCTTCGAACAAAAGTTTTGTTTTTTTTTTAAAGAAAGAATAAAAAACGATTTAAAATTACTAATATAAAAGTGCCAAGGCAGTATCCAGAAAGGGAGACTAGATCGCCTCCTGTGCCTTTGGATTTGTAATATAGAATTATTTTAAGTTAAAATAGCTCAATAACCACCTTTAAAGCAAGAGAATTGTACCTTCATACTATGGCAGTTAGAAGATAATGAAATTTAATTCATTTGGTGCATCATTATATAAGCTCTTAATTGAACCCTATTCTTTTAACTTGCAGCGTTCTGTTCCATTCACTTTGTAACATCGCTGGATCTGAAAACCACGAGTGAAATGGCCGTAGTGACTAATATTAAGGCCATCGAATAGACAGAGAAACATATTTTGGCTTAATAAATGGGAACTTTTTGTCTTTGGAGCAAACTTCTTCCTTTTCGCTCCTCCTTCTGCAAATTTTCGGCCGGTCCACCATGCAGAACGAGGCCTTGGCATGTTTTTTTCCAAGGCAGGGAGGGGAAGGATGGAGGGAGGCCATTGCATTAATCAGGGGAAGGCTCTGTCTCCCGGAATCTTTTCATTAGCCAGCAAGACTGGCGACCTTTGACCCCCCGCATCACTTACTCCCCTAGTAACAACTCCTGCTGGCAGATCATCCTTCTTGTAGCCCTCATCCATATTCAAAGGGACGCCATAGCCAGGCAACGCCAAGAGGTTAATCAAATGGATCTCTCTCTCTCTCTCTTCCCCATCTCTCAGCAAGTCTACAAGGCTGTGCTGAAATCCAGATGTGCGTGTTTGCAGGAGAGAGAGAGAGAGAGAGAGAACATCAGCATCTCCATTGTCATCAGTTGTCTCCAAAACCTGGGACCAGGCAATAAACAGAGGAAAACCGCCATGCCCGAATGAGGTTGGGGTTGCTGTTCCTTTGGGGCTTCTGCGGAAAAGGAAGGCTGCCAAACTTTACCCTTCTGTACAAATGGGTAAAAAGACAGTCTCCCCCCCCCCCAAAAAAAAGATAAATCTAATCTGGGCTGGGTGGAAACAGAGAAGGAGAAAAAGAAGACTTGGCTTTTCTACCAGGCCTTTCTCATCCATTCAAGGGGACTCAAAGGGGCTGATGAAGTTTTCTGTTCTTCTCCCCACAACAGAACACCCTGTGAGGCAGGTGGGGCTGTGAGAACTCAGAACAGAGCTGTGACCAGCCCAAGGTCACCCAGCTGGCTTGGAGAAGGAGGAGGAGGAGGACGAGAAGAGTTGGCTTTTCAATCCCACTTTTCTTACCCATTTAAGGGGACTCAAAGTGGCTGACAAAGCTGTCTATTCTCCCCACAACAGAGAAGGAGGAGAAGAAGAATAAAAGTCGGCTTTTCTACCCAGCTTTTCTCACCAATGCAAGGGAACTCGAGGTAGCTGACAAACCTTCTGTTCCTCTCCCCACCACAGACCCTCTGTGAGGTAGATGGGGTTGTGACAGCTCACAAGAGAGCTGTGACTAGCCCAACATCACCCTGGTGGCTTCATGGAGGAGGGCAGAATCGAACCCGGTATTCCCAGACCACTCCGGCTCCCTAACCACTAGACCAAACTGGCTCACAGTTCATGAGAGCTCAGAAGATAGCTGTGAGTAGCCTAAGGTCATCCAGCTGACTTTGTGGAGGAGTGTGGAATCAAACCTGGGCATAAACCTGGCACAAGGGAAATTATGTTTCTTTTTACTAAAATAAATGTATAAAAGCAGCTCTAGGGCAAAGAGCAGAGCACAGCCTCTCATTTTTCTTCAGGGATAGCTGAGGTACTTGCTGGCCAAACCTGTTTGGGGCCACAGGGCCCTCCCCCCAACAGTACCCATCTTACGATTGAGTTTCCCATCAGCATCACACAACCTCCATGTGGGACCCACGACTCCATGGATTTCTCAGTGGGGGAGGTGGGGTGGAGGTGGTTTGCTGACCGCTGGCTTCACTATCACAAATATCAATCCCCTCACACATTTCCCCCTTGTAACGGAGCTCCCCCCCTCCACAGTGCTCTGAAATTGCACATTTCTGAAAAATTGCAATTCTGCAAAACCGCAAATACAGGGAAAAAGAAATTGTAGTTGCAAATGCGAAGGAAAGGAAAGTGAGACTCAACCTCATAGAAGCTCTGCCATGTTATAGATGTGGAACTACAGCCGGGCTTGGGTGGATACAGGCTGGAGGGGGAGAAGGAACCAATGGGGAATGACTAATAGTCCTGCTAAGGGGAAATTATGTGGTGGCAGGAAAATATGGGAAGGGAGAGTTTGACCTTCCCACCCCAATGGAGTCCTGATTTGAAGGACAGATCAGAGTTCACTCGCTGACTGCTTAGGGGTGGGTATTTGGTGAGGGGAGGTGAGAAAAAATACAGTTCCACCATGCTGAGCACAGGAAAGAGTGAAAAATGAGGCCTTTTTGCAGTAGGCCGTTTGGAATGCGTGGGGGACGTGTGGGGGTGGAGCATTCGCTCCTGTGGGCCGGCGGTTCTGTTCAGAACTGCCTCAGCCCGTCCCAGAGCACCTTCCATGCGTTCCGGGCTGCTCCAATTGGCTCTCCCTTCCCTCGGCTCCTGCAGTCTCCAGAAGCTGAGATTGTGGCTCCTAGGGCCAGCAGGACCTGCATCCTACACCCCCCCCCATACCAGTTTGGCACCGTGTAGCAACTGAGACGATTGGGCTGGGTGCACTCTGTGTGCGCGCTCGTGCAGGGGGCTCCCTGATTGGTCCGACACCCACCTGGGTTCAACTGGCCATCTGCGCATGCACAGGTGTCTAGCCAATCAGGGAACGCCCCACACGCGTGCACAGAGTGCACCTGGCCCGATCATCTCAGTTGTTGCGTGGCACCAAACAGGAAAACTCTGTGCACGCGTACGCACCCCTGGGGTGGGTTGGGGGGTGTAGGATTGAGGTCCTGCTGGCCCTAGGAGCCGCGATCTCAGCTCCTGGAGTCTGTGGGAGCCAAGGGAATAGAGGCTCCTGGGCTGCCCACCCCTGGCTCCAGAGGAGCCAATCAGAGCAGCCTGGGGGAGGGTCTTTGGCCCGAATGGGCTGAGAACACTTCCCCATTCGCACATAGGCAGGTAAAGGATGCATTTGGAGCATGTCTTTTACCTGCCAGTGCAGATGGGGAACTGCTCTCGACATGTATGGACCGAAATGCCTCTGGTTTCCCTTTTCTAATTTGTCATCTTACTGAGTATGTCCTCAGTTGCTGGCATGACTCTGGGGGAAAATGGCCGCCACCCAACAGAACTAGCATATTACCAGCTTCCTTAAATTTCACTGGCTTCCTTAAAATAGATAATAGATAAATGTGTGAAATTCATTTCCTGCATGCATCTCATTATTCCAATTACCAGTCTGGATGGTTCCATTTTCATATCAGGTGTCAGGTTATTGTTTTTTTTTTAAAAAAAATCTAACTTTTTAAAAAGTTCTTGTGTAGTTATCCCTCATTACATGAGCAGAATTCATGCTCTAAAGTCTGCCTGCAATGTAAATATTTTTATTTTTGTTGTTTACTCTGTCTTTGCAGTCTCTTGAATAAGCTATACAGCAAGTTTTGATTGCATTTGGTTATATTTCCACTGTGATATCCTAGATGGAAAAAAAGCCTGTTTTGTGGGGGAAAAAACCGGTAGCAATTACAAGTTAATGAGAGCTTATAGCGTTGATTGTGTAACAAAGGATTATGGCATGCTTACCTTTAATTTTATCTAGAAACACACATATTTTGCATGTAATTTCACTTCACAGAGATTTAAATTTTGCTTAGGGCCTTTCTGCACTTTCCATGCCATGGGTCTGGTCTCACTGGTCCAAATCATGCCATGGCATGATGTAGAATGGCACCATCTTCACAAAGGCTTTGGTCCGGACTAGACCCCACACCGGCTTCCAGGCTGGCCTCTGACTGCTTCAGTTGGAAATGAAATTTTCCAGTTTTGGAGCCCCATGGGACCTATTTTACTGGCATACTTTGGTGTGTTACCATATGGGTTGCCTATAAGGATGTGCAGGAATGGGGTGTATTTTTGGCATTTTAGAAAATCTGTATTCGCTTGAATAGATCCCCTTCAAATGTGGTAGGATCCTATTTGAAACAAATGTATTCGTCCAAATTCATCCGAATATCTGATATGTATCTGATACAAATGGATACGTATCTGACATGAATGCATATGTATCTGATACTTATCAGATATGTATCCTGTAATAAATCCACTCTGAAAGCATCAAATCTGACACAAATCCACTTTTAATCCGCTCTAGATTCACGTCAAATGCAATCTGGATCCGTTGCAGATGTGACTGGCGCAGCCGCTTTCCCATCTCCCCAGTTTAACAAATTCTGAACTATTTGTACAAATGTCCAGGACATTCATATTCATGCGAATATTAATGTACAAATGTCCTAACATTCGATTCGTGTACAAATGTCCTAATTCATTCATATCCGTACGAATAATGAATGTTACAAATATTTGCGCACATCCTCAGTTGCCCAATAATCTGGAAGATGTAAGCATGCCTTGGGCACACTCCATAATCTGGACTGGCCCAAACTCGTATGCTATGCTGGTGGGCCTGTTTAATCAGGTCCAGCAGTAATCCAGATCGAGGGCCTCCTGATCTGGATTATGACCTATTCTATGTGGATGGAGTGTACCAGAGGGGGGTAGGATCTCTCTGATCTGCACTCATGTGTGGTCAGAAGCGGACATGAAACTGACAATGAGGGATTCTAATGCTGATTACTGGTAAGTGTGGAAAGGGTCTTTTAGATATCCATTTCCTTAAGCACGTTTTCAATTGAAGAGGTTGGACTCCAGTCTTCAGATTTGCGCAGATTTAGACAAACTCCTGAATCCTGATTTGGGAAGGAGTCCATTTTATGAGCTTGCAATAATGAAGCAAAATATGTAGATCTGTAGAGTAGAAGAACAGTCAAGGGTGAGTCTACAACACTGAAATAATATCCAGACTGGCCACCAGTCAAATGGCTTGGCTTCCCATTTAAGGTATAGAAACCACAAAGTGAACTGTGTTTTAGGATCGATTGAGCAGGATATTATGGGCAGGGATTGGTAGCCTCCTTCTTTATAGTGCACGAACATTCAAAAACCCGAATATTAGAAAATCCAATTAAAAAATCTGACATTTGAATTTGAATCGGATTTTCAAAAATCCCGATTTTCGGATTTGGATTTGAATATGGATTTTTGAAAATTCAATACGAATTTTTGAATGATTTGTCTGAATTCACCTCCGTATATCACCTCCAAATATCGAGTCTGTTTGTGTTTATAATACGGGTTGCAAACCACATAAAAAAAGGATGCAGATGGATTCGCAAATTGGATACAAGTGTTCCTGACATTCGTATCGTTCGATTTGAGTTGGATTTTTGGAAATACGGATCTGGATAATCTGGATTTGAATTGGGCTTTCAAAAATCCAGATTTTCAAATTTCAGTTCAAATGGAGTATTCAGACATTAGATTCAAATCGAATTCAAATGCAAAGAAATGCATTCAGGCACATCTCTAGAGCTTGTTTTTACAATTTCTGGTTGTAGGACCACAATTTCTTGAACCTTTGGCTTGTTGGACCTTTGACTTAGCTCATGCTTTCAGTTCCTGCAAAAAGCAGTTTCTCTGCTCTTCATGGAAATGAGTGACAATGGAAGTCCGTGGGGTGTGGGGAGGCTAAAATAAATTATTATATAAGTAAATAAGCAAACACCCCAAGGCTCTTCTACCTTGGAAATGGTCACATAGGTTAGCTTAGAATTTAAATGCAAAAGAAAGGGAAGAAGATTTTGTGTTGCAACCCCTCCCCCCCAAAAAATCTGGCCCTGCTATAACATTTTCTAAAGTCAAATATACATATTTGGATACAGCACTGGGATCTGGATTTCCATGACTGCAATTTGGGGCACATTTTGAGCTTTTCCACTCAGAGTTATGTTAACAAAGACCCTCACTCCAAAAGCAGCTGGAGCCAAATGTCAGCTCCATATTGGCTTTTCATGGGTCATTGCTTTAAATTAAATAATCTGGCAGCTTCTCTTAAACATTGCCGCAGGCTGAAGCAACAGAATTCAGCAGTGTTTCTAATCCCTTGAGATTAATCTGTTCTGAGTTCCACTGATCTGGAGTTACCAAACATTCTTCTGTCAAGATTTCGCCTGCACATTAGGATCCTCTTTGGATCGCGATTATGCATATCAACTAGCCACGCGGTTGCCAAAGACTTTCTGAAAATATTGTCTGGTGAATAACAGGCATGTTGCTCTAAACTTTTTGGAAGAGTGGAAAAGGATAAATGCCATACTTAATTCATAGTCAACATCTTCAGCTGCATTGCATTGTGGATTTGTAGTACCCAAAATAGAAATGAAATACATTCAAGCCACAACTTTTCCCTTCCCATTTGCAAATACTGTTGTTTTAATACATACTGTTATTCTTTTTAATAATGTTTGATTTTAAATGTTGTTACCCATCTGGAGACCTCCAGGTGTAGGGTGGGATAAAAATGTAAATAAATAAATGAATTCGTATGAATTCAGACATTCCTATGAATATTTGTTACATTTGTGAACCTGGAGAGGTGGGAAAGTGGCTGCCCCAGTCACATCTGCAACAGACCCAGAGTGAATTTGAAGTGGATTGAGAGTGGATTCAAAGGGGATTCAGGGTGGATTTGGTGTGTTCAGAACAGATAACGATGTGGAGACGTAGCAGCTATGCATGGGATTCACATGGGATTCAAAGGGGATCTATTTGGACGAATCCAAATTTTCTTGCATTCAATTAAATACAAACTGAATGCACACACAAAAATGTTGTGTACGTCTGTGTTAACAAATATAGCAAAGCTTCTGACGAACGCACAAAGGCATTTGCTCCATATTTGAATGGCAACTCCGAACGCAGGCCACATTCAATGTGAGCGTGAATGAATGGATTCATAGAAATCGGTATGAATTTTGAATGTGACAAATATTTGTGCACATCCCTAGTGGTAATGCATCATCCATTCTTCATGTCTTCCCTTGGTGCGTTCAGTGAGCAGCAGCATTTTGCAGGCATCTTTGGTATGCTCCTCGCAGCTTGCCCTGTGAGCATCGGGTGATGCTTAATGGTCAGTGCGCACATTGGCTCATCTCAGTGAGCGCAAACCCCACAGAGGTTGCAGTTTCTCCTTGGCAGCCTGCGCTACTGCGCCAAACTATTTCTGGAAACTTCCTCTTTCCCCCTGTGCCCCATCTCCTGTCTGGCAGATTCTCGCTCCATAGCAAGCGAGCAAGGGATAAGTTAATTAAAATAGAATTTGGTGAGTTATTGCACCGAATTAACTCCACCTGCATCTGCTACCTGTCACTTTTCATCCTCCCTTCCTTTTATCACTTAATACGCCTGCTACCCACCCAAGCCAACTTCACGATGGTCAGCAGTTGCAGGGATAACTAAGACCCCTCTCACTCTGCACACACCATCCTACCTCATGGAGGCTTTGGAGGAAAAAGTGTCTTCCTTGTAGCTGAGTCCTAGAGGTGTGCACAAATGTGTGTGGGGGGTTGTATTTGATTAGGATTGAATTGAATGCAAGAAAATTCATTTGAATAGATCCCCTTCGACCGTGGTAGGATTTGTATTCAATATGAATGTGCAACCACATATGGATCCCATATGAACGCATACGGACAGCATACGAATCCCATACAAAGCTTCATACAAATGTATCAAAACATTTTATTCGAATTTGAATGTCAATCTTCGAGTGTGCAAACATTCAATTTGAATTCAAATGTCTGAATTTGGCCAAATTCCAAATGTTACAAATGGGTAGGGCCAGTCTACCAAGGGAGACCTGCTCATCCCTACTGAGTCGATGTGTTCACTGTCAAGGAAGTATCCACAATGCTTTCATATAGAAGGGAGGGACCACAACATAGCATTCTGTTGTGTCACTACCTGGCTTAGGTAAAATCCTGCCTGACATCAGATGCAAAGTTTGCACACAGCAGTTAGATGGGGAATTGGAAAGCTACTCCATTTAGGGCAATACCAGACAGCTTCTGATTTCAATGTTCACCTTGAAGTAGTAGTAGAAGAAGAGTTGGCTTTTCTACTCCACTTTTCTCACCCACTTTAGGGGACTTAAAGTGGCTGACAAACCTTCTGTTCTTCTCCCGCAACAGAGGCTGTGAGAGGTCAGAAAGAGAACTGTGACTCATCCACAGTCACCCAGCTGGCTTCATGGAGGAGTGCAGAATCAAATCAGGTATTCCCAGATAAGAGTCCAGCTACCTAACCACTAGACCACTAGATTAGTGGGGACAGAGTCTCCTTGATCCACATTACCTTGCAGATAAGAAAGCCAGTGAACTGGATTAAGGGAGTCCTTTCAGCACATCCCAAGTTTCTTGAAAATGAACTCTCCTCTCCTCTTCCTCTCCTTGAAAATGTCATGTTGTTTGTGTGGAGCAACACCCTTATTTTTACCCAGGCAAACATTGGCATCGTTTCACAGGTGAATTAAACACCTTTCCCCTGAGTGCAGAGGAAGTCTGATCTGTGACTTGAAGGCTATTAAAATCGGATTCAAGGTTAACAGTGGAAATGAAAAACAAAGACCAAATGAATAATGCATAAAGAATTTCTCCAATTAAACATACATTTAAATAATATGAATGCATATCACTGCAATGTCTTGTGAATTATAAATTACGATTTCCATTTTTTTCAATTATCATAAGGGGAAGCAAACAAACCGCCGGTCATGACCATCTGATTACTACAGACTATTGACACATTTCTGGCATTCACCGCAGCTGCAGTCCAGAGAGCCTTGGTGTGCTCAGATAACTTTGGGGTCACGTGATTACAACAGCCAATCAAGCCTTGGGGTCCTTGAGTTGACCCTCAGCTAATGGATTGATATGGGCCTGTTCGTCTTCTCACCTTCTGAGTGGCACGGGTGGCTTCATTTGAATAACTTATGGTGCTTTAAATGTTAACGCCTTCACTTGCATCCGGCGTTAGAAGCTTTTGGCGGCACTCAGGGATATCAATCTTGCACCACAGCTAGATTCAGGAAGCAATTTAATGCCACATGCATAGGTCAATCGGCAGATATTTCCATCATACCTGAGATGTATACTGGAAAGGCACACTCAGGGCCTATCTACATGCTAGGAAAAAATGGTACTCATCTCCTTGGACTCTACTGCCCGGTGTCACAAGCACACATGCAAGAAGGCAGGATGTCTGACTCTAAGGACTGAAGCCTAGGGAGGTGCAAGAATATCCATAATATTTGAAATTTGTATGAATATGGCTGAATTTGGATATTCGTATTCAAATAGAATGTTTTGAATGTTCAGTTATAAAAGGTCTAACCTTATCAGAATATAGGAATACAAGAACCAAAGAGGACCACTATGGACCAGGCCACAGTCCATCTAGTCTAGCATCCTGTCCCACACAGTGGCCCACCAATTGCTCATGGGCATCTCAAGCAGAAGACAAAGGCAAAACCTTCACCTGCTCTCTAACCCCAGCAAATGGCCTTAGAGGCATCCTGCTTATCTCTCCAAGGTGGTACCTAGGCATCCATTCTAGTAGCAATTGATACACCTGTCCTCCATGAATTTGTCTAACCCTTTCTTAAAGCCATCTAGGCTGGTTGCTGTTACCACCTCTTCTGGCAGCAAATTCCATCGACCAATCACCCTCTGGGTGAAGGCCGTGTTCTCTCACATGCACATTTTGGTCCAAATCAAAATCAGATTCGGGAAGGGGTGTCCCTGTACATTTTAGATTTGGTCCAATTTCCATGGACCAAATTGCCCAAACCAGAACCAAATGTGGTCCTGGAAAAAACAGTTCTTGACGTGGTTTGCCAGTTTGGCATGCATTGCTTTGCGAGCCAAACCTGAGCATGGGGATGGTCCTGGACTATTTGGGGAGGATAGATAGATAGATAGATAGATAGATAGATAGATAGATAGATAGATAGATAGATAGATAGATAGATAGATAGATAGATAGATAGATAGATAGATAGATAGATAGATAGATAGATAGATAGATAGATAGATAGATAGATAGATCTAAGGCTCAGCTACATCAAAATATTAATCTACCTTTGATCCACCTTCAGAATGAGACGACCCATCAGCAAAGCCATTTTCTTTCCGCCATATCTAATCTACAGTCAGATTCTCTGGATGAAATAATGAAGAAGCAAAACTGCTGGTCACTTTGCTAAAGTGGATTGAAAGTGGTTTTAAAATGGAAGTAGCCACAGCCATTCCCATGGTAATTTGGACGGTTTGCACAATGAGTGTTGGCAGTAACATTAGAGGATACATCAGTGCTTGCAGTATGAGTGGGACCCTCCATCCCTGCACTTAACTGCAGTGGAGTGATATAATTACAGTCAGACCCCCTATCTGCTGGGGATATGTTCTGGCTCCGACTGTGGTTACCTGAAACCATGGATAATTGCAAACAGGCCTTCTGGTTCTGGGGTTGTGCAACCCCAGATCCAGAAGTGCTTTTCTGGCATCTAGAAGGCCTATTTTGCCCTCCGGAGAGCATTGGAATAAGTGTGTGATGCCACCAGATACCTTGCACCCATCTACCACGCCCCTCCTTACATTTTGGGACAGGCTCTAGTGGCATCACATGGCTATTCCAATGCTCTAGGGAGACCAAGATAGGTTTTGGAGGCCGAAATAGGCCTTCCAGTTCTGGGTGCTTTGCCCTTATAGGGCCTGCAGGAGATGGGGGGCTGATCCAGTAACCACAGTTAACTGAAACCGTGGTTACTGAATCAGTGGATACGGGGGTCTGACTGTATATCATTTCACACAGTGAAGTGCAAACAGGCCATACATCTTTAAGCCATTTCTCCATGGCCTCTAGTTCATAGATGACTACAGTTTGCATGCCAGAGGGGACAAAAAAACATCCACAAATCCGTTTTGTTCCATCTCTGTAACTTGTCAACATGCTGTAGCGTGGGCAAAATATTTCTCCCAGTGGAAAAAAGGACTTTTCCTTTTCCTTAGACAACTGATTATAGAATTGGTTTCTCCAGCTCTTGTGGTGATTGTCTCCTGGACTTACATGCATTATGCTAGCCATGTGGGAACACATTTGAAATTAAACAAAAGAGACAGCAGATGTGTGCCCATGCCTTCACAGAGAATTGAACTGCAAGGTCGCGGAACAGGGAGAGAAGAGAAAGCCTTATCAAAGGAAGTGGGCTGTTGTGGCTGGGATGATCTCAGATGGGTTCAGACTGGAATCCACTGGGGGAGTTCCAGCAATTGTGAGAAAGGCTGACCTTCAGATGAGCTATCAGGCCAGGCTCTTCCTCTGTTGGCGCCTTTGCGAGAAGATAAAAGACCCCCATCATACCTTTTCAAAAGAATTCAAACTCTATTGTTTCTGTCCACCTTGGATTTAGACAATGCCAACAGATCCAGCTTCTAACATCCAGGCGGGAGCGTGGGTGGATGGCAAAGAGGCATGGTTGATCTTTCTCTTCTGGCTGTCCTTCTCAAGTCTAGCTTCAGGGAGGGTTCTGAGAGGGCTGTTCATGCAAGGTCCTACAGGACTTTCACTGTGGACTTTTCGGAGTCGTGTACACACTAGGGATGAGGACGAATATTCATAGAATTCAAAATTCCTATGAATTTGGCCAAATGTGGACATTCGAATTTGAATAAGATGTTTTGATACATTCGTAGGAAGCTTCACGTGGAACTTCATATGGGATTTGCATGCTATTCATATGCATTCGTACAGGATTTGTATGGAGCTGAACATTCATATTGAATACGAATCCTACCACATGTCATACCTCATGCCATCAGCCCCTCCTCCTCTGATGATGAGCTGTCTGTTGCCTGGAACAACAAAGGTGAGCTAAGCTTCCCTGACGGTCAGGGCGAGGGAGGTGTGGCTCAGGGGCTCAATGTGAATGCTGACCCGATAGCCCAAGATGGAGACAGCTCTGATGAAGATGCTGGGCAACACCCTTCTCTGAGCATTCTGAAGCACGAGCAACAACAGCTGAGATGGTCAGTGCATCTGCAGGCCAAGCACCTGTACTGAAGGGGGCATGTTTCTTCCTTGCCTACTAAAATGTCTCTTTATCCTGCAACTCCAGTTTGTGTTCTTCTTGTATTTCTGATCCTTGGGCTGATATCTGATACCGCAGACTCTCTGGCATCTTGGAACTTGGAATGTTTGACTATGCTTTACTCTTGCTCCCCAGAAGAGCTTTGAACTTTAGCTGTTTGCTACTATCGTTAGCCCTGAGTGAGCGCGAGTGTGTTTGCTCCCTAGATCTGGCTGGCTTAAGACATGACATCACATTTGAAGGGGATCTATTTGAATGAATATGAATTTTCTTGTATTCATATTGTGGACATCCCTTATACCCCCCCCCCCCCCGCTTCAATCCTAAGACATATGTCTATGCAGATGGACATGTAGAGATGCAAGTGGACATAAGGGAGATGATGCCTCTAGCTATTAATTTTTGAGATTCCAGGCTTCCCACATATTTAAGAGACCCTGTAAAAGTCTGAGGATGTTCTAACAGAGGGACCTGACCACTGTAGGAAAAAGCTACACCATGATGACACTGTGGGCCTGGTCTGACAGTTCACACATCTGTACACCCTTGAGCACAGGATATGGACCTTCCTGTATAGCTGGAACACTCATTGTGCCATGCAAACTCACTGCTGTATCACAGCCATAATTTGAAACTGGTGAGTTTTGATGTTTCAGTGCTTGTCCCGTTGTTGTAGAATATCACCACAATATCTGGGACATATGTTGGGATTGCCACAGATACGTCTGGCAATCTCAGCAAAATGCCAGGATAATCCCAGGTTTTACACCTTGTCTGGATGCAGCCCAGGAGTGATATTTGTTTGCTACATTTCAACATCTGCCATCATGCAGAAATAGCCAGAGAAGCTTATGGCTATATCAGTTAGGGATACAGAAATCCATCAAAGCAGGTCCCTGTTGTTCACCTATCGCCTTTGTTTAATTCATTCTGTTTCATAAAAGTCCAACAGACTCTCACACATTTTCTTCCAGAGTTTTTGTTGGAATTATCCAACAAAAGTGAGCCAGTTTGGTCTAGTGGTTAGGGAGCCAGACTCTTGTCTGGGAATACTCGGTTTGATTCCGCACTCCTCCAAAACGCCAGCAGGATCACCTTGGACTAGTCACAGCTCTCTTCTGAACTCTCACAGCCCCACCTACCTCACAGGGTGTCTGTTGTGGGGAGAAGAACAGAAAGCTTTGTCAGCTGCTTTGAGTTCCCTTAAATGGGTGAGAAAAGCGGGGTAGAAAAGCCATTTCTTCTACTTTTTCTTCCTCTTATCATATTGTGGGCCTGCACATTCGAGTATCCCAAACCTAACACTTCCCACTTCCATCACATTTCTTTGACTCTGGGTGAAGCTTGGATCAAACCAAGTACCCAGTATGGTGCCCTCACCCCGTGTAGGTGCAGACATCTACAACCAGCCCATCACTAGTATACAGGACCATGGAGGAATGTGGGTTGCATACCCTTATGATCTGGTATATTATGGGAGATGCTTTTGGCTGGGCTCCAGGAAGTGCCACCCAAATGAGCCCTTCTGGAAATTGTGAAGGCCAGGAACAAAAGATCCTAGCCTTTGCAGGCTCTGCACTGCCTCTGAGGGCTCTTTGGAGGTAGTGGAGGAAGCTGGCATGGAGCGGGCCATCCAAGTGCAGGCTGTCCTATTTCCCCATCAGCAGCAGCCCATTCCAGCTTGTTCTGGGATAGGGCAGCCCACCCTGTCCTGGAACAACTGAAATAAGTATGGAAATGGCTTGAGAACAGGTGCTGCTGGAGTAGATGGGCTGTGGATCCAATACAGTGGGGGCATTTCTTTTGTTTTTATATTCATGGAAACCAGGCCTATCAAAGACTATTAGCTCTGATGGCTGTGTGATTGCCTTTGGTCATGGGAAGCAATGGGCTGTCTTTGAAGATCAGCTGCTGGGAGACAGTCAGCAGGGTAAACTGTATGCTCACGTCCTACTGGTGGGTTTCCCTGTGCACTGGGCCACTGGGAGAACAGGTTGCTAGACTATATGGGCTGTGGGTCTGATCCAGTGGGATATTTCTTACCTTCTTCTATATCTCTTAAGACCAACTGCTGGGAGCCAGTGAACAGGGCAAGGTGCATGCTGAAGTCCTACAGGTGGGCTTTCCCATATAGTTGGTTGGCCACTGGGAGAATAGAGTGCTTGACTGATCTTGGGTCCAATCCAGTGGGGCATTTCTTATATCCTTAGATTTACTGCAGTGTGACCTAGCAATGGCCATTAGCCCTGATGACAGTAGGAGATGGTGTTCCTCTGAAGACTATCTGCTGGAAGACTGTGAGCAGGACAAGCTGTGTGCTCCTGTCCTTCTGGTGGACTTCACTGTGTACCTAGTTGCTCACTGGGAGTTCTGGATGAGGTGGTCCACGTGCCTAACCCAGTGGAGACATTTGTTAAGTTCTTATGTTCATGATTTGCCACCTTCTACCTAGAATCATGGTCCCTTTCTTTCCTTACTGAGTGTAAAGCTTAGGGAAATGATGCCCTCCATTGAAGAAGCAAAGCACAGTGCGGTGGGAAAGTGCAGCTGATGGCAAATTGTTTGTGAGTTGAGGGTGACTAAGGGGTTGTGTGTGTGTGTGTGTGTGTGTCGGGGCCCTTATGGAAGCAGGTTCTGTTCCACAAAGGAGCCACCACCTGAGTAATGGATTTTATTTTTTGCAGTGGCTGATTTTGGAGTCAGATTGCATTGTTCTCCTTTGCTGCCATGAGCCACTATTTGTTTGTGTGCATGTGTGTATTTGTTAAACAAATTGACTCACTGGGGCAGCTGCTGTTGCTGGTACAGTTAAGGATTAAAATACACAGAGGAGGGGGAGGAGGGGAAGGGGAGGCGGAAACCAGGCAGGGAGGTTCTGAGCTCCCACCTGTAAATCTGTATCATTGGAGGTTAACTTAATAAGGGGGAGAAAAAAACCAACATATGCAGGTGCCTGCCTGGGAAAACAGTTTGCCAGCGAGAGCATCTGCTTAAAAACCTCCAAATGTTCAAGATGTTTATGAACCAGAGATAATATCTTTCCCCCTCCTGTCACTCACTCGATCTCACCTAAGCCGGAAGAAGCAGGGAAAGAGAGTTGTGCTAAGAACATGAGCGAATGTGGACAGATTGCTTGAGGTTTTACAGGCATTATAGAAAACTGTGGTTGGGGTGGAGAGAGAAACCAAAGCTGTGGTCACACCTGACTTTGAATCAGTTTTGAGACCATCCTTTACCCTTGGGGATCAGGTAGAAAAGTGCTTTCCCAGTTCTTCTTTGGACTTTCCCTCCCTGATTGCTACTATCCTGTATTCAGATTATCCCAGCATTGAGACCGTTTTGACTAGGGGAAAGGGCTGCTGATCTCTGGACTGCTAGGCCACAGTGTGGATGGCAGCTGGTGAGTTCTGGTGCCTGGAGATGGAGGGGACTATCTAAATGGGCCACTGTTGAATGCAATCTGGCTGCTCCACCCATGGAGCCCCCTTGCTTCACCTCACTTTGGGAAGGGTGTCCTGTCACTCATGGCTGCAATGTACAGGGCAGCCTGCAAGCTCTGGGGCTTTAAGGCAAAAAGCTGATGTGCCTGGCAAGCCTTGATGTCTTCAAGCCCCCACCCACCCACTGCGGCCCCCAAAGCCATCTCACCTCACCCCCACAAGGTAGGCATGAACAGGCCAAAAATGGCCTCAATGCCCGGCCTCTCCTAAGCTGAACCATCGTATTGTGGTGTTACTGTGACCCAAGGATTGTGAAGCCTTGGTGCATTACCAGCAGAGTGCTAAGGGTAATGAAAGTTCATTGCAGGCCTGACTAGGGACGTGCATGAATGTTTTTTGTTTTTGTATCTGATTCAAATTGAACCAAATGCAGGAAAATTTGTATTTGTTTGAATAGATCCCCTTCAAATGTGGTAGGATTTGTATTCAATACGAATGTTCAATCCCACATGAATCCCACACGAATGCATACAAACCCCATAGGAATCCCATACCAAGCTTCATATGAACGTATCAAAACATTCAGTTTGAATTTGAATGTCAGAATCCAGCCAAATTCGTACAAATTTTGAATGTTATGAATATTCATGGACATCCCTAGGCCTGACTCCTCCATCTTCCTGGACAACAGCACCCTTTTATGAAACCAATCTTTGAAGATGATTCCAGGAAGCGAGCTACCCAGCAGATCCTGTGCTCCTCTGAAAACTATCACGCAATTCTTGTCAAATGTAAAATACACAGTCTCCATTTGGAATTCCCCTCCAATTGTGGAATTCATTACTGAAGGAGATTAGGCTCTTCTTGTGAACACATGCATTTAAGAAGCAACTGGAAGAATGCCTCTTTGCCTAGCCATTTAGGGAGAATTATTTTCTGTGTCTGATTCAGTTTCAGTTTGTTCTGTATGTAAAATAATGAAATAGACTGTGTTTGTAGATTATTATGCACATATATTATTTCCTACTCTGGGTTTTTCCCAAAGTAGGCTGGGATGCAACCAATGGAAAGCAAAGTATTTTTTGGAGAAATTCAGTTAACATTAACGAAAGTTGGTTAATTGGGTCTTTGCGTTGTTACTAAAAAATAAGTCAAGTGTTTGAGTTTGAACTGACCCCCTTGAACTGAAGAAGAAGAAGAAGAGCTGGCTTTTATACTCCCTTTTGTCAAGGCCCCTGACAAACCTTCTCTTCTTATCTCCCCACCCGACACCCTGTGAGGTAGGTGGGGCTGTGAGAGCTCAGAAAGAGACCTGTGACTAGCCCAAAGTCACCCAGCTGGCTTCATGGGGGAGGGCGGAATCGAACCCGGTATTCCCAGATGCGACCGGCACCATAACCACAAGACCAAACCGAGGGAGAGGTTTGGTTGAAATTCAAACCTATCAAATGACCCAGTTTAAATCAAACCACTTTAAAAATAACAGGTTTGACACATCTCTATGTAGAAGCCCATTTAAGGAAACTCAGAATGATGAAATACCTGGATATTTGTAATGCAGTAGAATGGCCCCTTGACGAGTAGGCTTTGCATGCTGGCTTTGTAAATGAGGGGTTTTGACCCTCTCTCATTATTTGGAGCAGAGAAAAAGACAGCAGACAGCTGATTTACAGGCTCAGAATATGGAGATAGGTGTAAAATCTGTTGTTTGGCACTTTTTACCTCATAAGAGCTAAGTGATAAATGGGTAAGCAAAGCACTATCTAAAGAAATCATTTAAAAATACGACTTTAAAATGCTCCTAGACATAGCACATGCTAATAGCTCAGTCTCATACGTGTTGCTCAGAAATGCCCCACTAGCAGTGTGTGATCACACTGGGTTTTGGGGGGCATCCATTTTCTGGGATCGCCCCATCTGAGGATGCAGGGGTCTCCCCACACATCACACAGTTTAAAAAATAGGACATTTATCTTCTCTTCTTCCCTCATTGTCACCTTCCTTCCTGAACTGCGGCAGCCAGATTTTCCATGGGCCTGATTGGTGGGCAGCTATAGCAGGCTGGGATTGGCTAGGAGTCTCTCTGTACCTCTAACCCAGTGGTTCTCCACCTTCCTAATGCCATGACCCTTTAATACAGTTCCTCATGTTGTGGTGACCCCCAACCGAACCCTAACCCTAACCCTAACCCTAACCCTAACTCTAAACCTAACCCTAACCCCGTAACCCTTTAATACAGTTCCTCATGTTGTGGTGACCCCCAACCTAACCCTAACCCTAACCCTAACCCTAACCCTAACGCTAACAATGCTAATCCCCAAACATAAAATTATTTTCGTTGCTACTTCATACCTTTAATTTTGCTACTGTTATGAATTGTAATGTAAATATCTGATATGCAGGATGTATTTTCATTGTTGCAAATGGAACATAATTAAAGCCTAGTATTCACATCAACCACAGCTGAATATAAAAGTGTCATTTTACCTCCAGTACTGCTGCTTTCTACACAGTAGCTGCTCTCTGCTGTATTTGTATGGGGTGTATGTGATGGGGTTGGTGCAATGATGCCACCACGCTAGGTACTCATATGTGGGTGTATCTGCATGTGGAGATGGTTCCTATATGTTTTCCGATGGTCTTACAATGACCCATGTGAAAGAGTAGATCGACCCCCAAAGGGGTTGTGACCCACAGGTTGAAAACCACTGCTCTAGCCCCATCTGTGCCCCAAACTGTGAGAATCAGCCCAAGAGTGATATTTTTGCATTTGGAAAAGCACGCAAAGAGGCTTGGGGATGTGGTAAGTGGTTTTCTTTTAATATTGTTCCTCTTTCCCTAGAGCCTCAAATGCACCCTAGAGGCCTCCATTTTAGTGTGTCTGATCACATTCTTGGACTTACTTCTTCTAAGTACATCACAAAGCAGCTTAAAAGTTTTACCGTAGTGATTACTCAGTCTTACTGTATACATTGCACAAGCATATTTATTTTCTTCCTTCCACATCTCATCTCTTCTGAAAGTTTTCAGAACAAAAATGGGGGAAATCTTCCTTTAAGGAGTTCATAAATAACCACCCAGCTCCCAAAGATTTCCTATTAAAATCCTGAACATATGTTACTTAGGAAAAAATATTTCAAAGCAAAATTGGCTGATAACGAAAGAATCCCACAAAGACCTATCTTTCCAATCATACGGTATTTCTTTTGTAATTTCCTCAGAGATCCGGGAAGGATTTTTCCAGATGTCTCTGTTCCTTCCAGGTGGCATGTTCAACAGAATTTGGAGAACAGCCAACCTTAGACTTATTTTTTTCCTTGCGTTCTTTTTTTTTAAAGGAAGATAGAGAAGGAGAGAGAGAAAAGACACCTCAATGACATGTTTGAAGGGTCTGAAGATGGGAAGTTGAGACAAGCAATTTGTTCATAACTACTAAGCATCATTTTTTTTTTACTCTTGCAATACTTTAGAAACACATCTACTGTTAGTTGCATTTGCTGGGGCTTCCATTTTCCAGTAATGGCATCAGATGAGAAGTATGGGACTAGAAGGAAATGGGACATCCAAAATAATAATGTAAGGGACATGTAGAATTGAGGGACATAATGGCAACATCCAAATTGTCTCTGGGGACTGCACCAGATAAGAGACGTTTTCGCACGGGGCTGAACGGTGCGCGTGGGAGACAGCTGTGGACACGGCATACGCATTGCCCGAGCGGGGCTTGCGCTCCGACGTGTCCGCAGCTGTCTTTCTCGCGTTTGAAATGTAGAGCACTTTAAAGTGCTCTACATGCATTCGAACGCGGACGAGCCGCCCGCAGGCGTTCGGGAGGAGAAGCATTCGCGCCTGCTTCTCCCTCCCTAACAGCTGCGGGCTTGCCTCCGACGCCGGCGCGGCTTCGACAATCAGCTGTTTGACAATCAGCTGATTGCCGATCTGCCTCCGCGGCTGTCTCCGCGCCCCTGGCCGGCCTTTGCCGGCTAAGACAGCTCACGATGCTTTGAGCATTCGCACACAGACGCGCCGGAACGCGTCTAAGTTCTAGGCTTGGGAGGGGGGAGGGGCATTTACATATCTTGTGGCTGGCTTGGTCCCCATTTCTTTCAGTGGAAGGTCAGATCAAAGAAGGAGAAGTATTTCTTCACCCAGAGGATCATCTGTCTATGGAATTTGCTGCTACAAGAGGTGGGAACAGCAACCAGCCTACATGGCTTTAAGGAAGGCTTAGACAAATTTATGGATGACAGATGTATCAATGGCTACTAGAATGGAAGGCTGAGTACATCTTCCAGGCTGGGAAGACAGACAGGATGCTTCTAAGGTCATTTGCTAGGATTGAGAGCAGGTGAAGTTTTTGCCTTTGTCTTCTCCTTGAGATGCCCATGAGCATTTGGTGGGCCACTGTGTGGGACAGGATGCTGCACTAGATGGGCTGTGGCCTGATCCAGCAGGTCTCCTCTGATGTTCTTATGTCCTTAGTGCTCTGTGGACAGCTGGCAGTGACAAGAGCTATGCAGACACTGTTCTGAAGGTTAGTGACATTTTGGTGGTCTCCCAAAGACAAATTACTATGGCAGGCATATCTGGGACTGCGGGGAAATGTCCCAGGCAGGTCTACAACATCAGTGCCAGAAAACTTTCATTCCCTGACTCCCTTCTAAGGCAGCTTTTCTATTGGGGAATGCAGAGTTTATGCACCAGACTGGTCCACTAGAGAGCTGCCTGTCTGTATGTGACCAGGGTGCAAAAATCAGACCGGGGTGTCCACAGCGTTCCTGGTGCAATTTTGCCAGTCTCCCAGAAATGGCCCCGGAAGTGTTTTTTTTCTGGGCACTTGAGAAAAACAGCTTCAGCCAGCAACTTCAGAAGAAGAGAACTTGCATTCTTGGACTCCAAAGTTGGGCTGGGATGAGCTATGGCACTGCAGATGCTTCATGGCATGTGCTGCAGCTTGTTGCTTCAGCCTTAGCACAGCTTGCTCAGTCTGATACACCAGGCCATAGAAGTATGCACCCTTCCATAGGCCTCACAGGGTTGCTGTACCAGCCCTGGAGTGCTGGCAGACCTATTAGAACAAGTCTACTGGTGTCCAAACTAGGGGTGTTTTCTCACTTCTCTTCGTGTCCACTGGATGGGAAAAGAGCAGGATTAACCAATGTTGACTAGTGCTTGCACTTGGAGTGCTAGTCAACTTTAGCTGCCCCACCCCTCGCAATCAAATACTTAACCTGATTTGATTGTGGGGCCAGTCCTCTTCTGGGCATCACCATATTGGCTGCAGTGCCCTCTGTGAAAGACATGTGTGTCAGTGCCATCACCATGATGATTCTGATGCCCTGTGCATGCACAGTCACATCTACGGTTGTCTGAGGTGCCTGCAAGCTGGAAGAGATATGGATGGTCCCGCCACTGAACGTTGGTTAAAGTGAGGAGCACGATTTTGTGCTTCACACCTAATCAACAATTAGTGAACTTCTGGGAAGGCAGGGCACACTTGGAGGCTGTAGTGCAGATGATCTTCACCAGAGGTTCACTAAACATGCCCTACTGGCTGTAGTGCGGATAGGCCCAAGGTGGCCATTTTGGTCGACTGTGCCCACTGTGGTCTAGCAGAGGACAGGGCCTCCCTAGTCCACACCTGAGCCCTAAAAGAGAGCTAGGCTTTGCATTGGCCTGTACTATGGGTAAGTACTGAAGATATGCACGTTGGCTATCCTCAAGCAAGGCCTGCACTTAAATGTCTGGTGATTTTCTCATCAGTAATGATCTCCATGATCCTCTCTGGGACAGATATAAAGCTGACAGGCGTGTAATTTCCTGCGCTTCCTCATGAGCCTTAAAAAAAAAAAAGTTAGAATCTTCTCTAAAAATGACAGACTCCCAGGCCTCAGGTACAGCTGCTGAGTTTAGTGATAAATTGCATAAAAGGTCTCCCATCTCACCTTTGAGTTTGCTGATGACACCAAATTGTGCAAGATGATGAAAAGAGAAAGAGACTGTGAAGTGGTCCAGATGGATTTATGCATACTGGGGAAAATGAGCATCGGAAAGACAGGGCCTTTTCCCACTTCACCAGAGGCCTATTTGCACTACGACCTCTAGTGAACAATTAGTGAACTTCTGAGGCCTATTTGCACCAGGCCTTTGGTAGGCCCTGGTGAAGAGCATCTGTACTTTGAGGAGGCTGCTACAGCCTCCAAGCGTGCCCTGCCCCATAGAAGTTCACTAATTATTGATTAGCTGCACAGCACCCAGGCAATCCGGCTGCCCAATCCGGCCTCATCGTGGCCGCCCTGCGTATGTGTGGATGCCTGGTGCCTCCGAGGATCTGTCCCTATTTGGGACAGATCCTTGGAAGAATGGCTCGCCGAAAACTGAATCCGTTTGGATCCGTTTTTTGGCGGCATGTGCGGAAAGAGCCAAAGTGTCCAATCTTCTCTGAATCCACTTTGAGTCCCCTCTCAAATCATGTCGAATTCACTCTGGATCCATTGCAGATGTGACTGGTGCAGACGCCTTCCCACCTCCCTGTTTCACGAATTTTCCGAAGTTTCATACTGATGCTCTGAAACATGCCGTAACCTCGTATATGAATGTCCAAATTCCCCCCTACTATCCAATGTTATGAATATTGGAAAATCCGTATTTGTTTGAATAGATCCCCTTCGAATGTGGTAGGATTCTATTCGATACAAATATATGAATATTCACATGAATTTCCAACATGAATGCGTACGGATCCTGGATACGGATCCTGTACAAACGTGTTATAATTAGATATGTATCCTATGTGGTAGGATATATATATATATCTGATATGTACCCCCAGTTTAATGAAAGTACGAACTGTTCATATGAATACGAATGCTAATATACGGATGTCGTAACATTCTATTCATGTACGAATGTCCAAGTTTGTACAAATTTGTACGAATAATGTATGTTATGAGTATTCGTGCACATCCCTGGTGCACATAAGAACATCATAAGAACATAACATCCCTCTCTGTAAGCGGCAAGAGAGCACACATCTTGCCTTGCTGTCCCGACCACATCCTCTCCCTTCTCCTGAGCTCCAGGGAGCCTGTTAGTGCTGACTGGTGACACAGGGAACTTTCAGACGCTGTCCGGGGGCAGAGGGGGGGTGGGGAAGCAGGAAGATGGCAGCGTCTTTTGTTCTTGTAAAAACGAAAAGGCCTTTATTGAGTAGTTGCAGCTCCTGGTTGTTTTCCTCTGGCATTTACAGCGTGGAAAGGTTGCTGCCTGAGCAGAAATCTCACCAGGAGATGGTTGTGTGGTTGCCGTGTTCATGTCTCCCTTGTGCGATGTTCAGCGCCATGCCTTACATGAGTCAATGACTTGTCTGAGTAATGCGCCTATTATGTTATAAGGAGGGCTGATGGATTGCAGCAGGCTGCTATAGATCCTGTTCCCTGCATTCAGGGTCCACTTGTTTCCCCTGGAGGATAGAGCGGAGGCTTATTTTGGCTGGGGGTGGCTGTCCGGGCGGGGGAGACACGCAGCCACGCGGAAAAGCCAGGGAAGGAGCGCTGGGCAGGAAAAAAGATAGAGACCCACAGCTCAAAATGGTCAGGGTTTGCAGGATCCCCCAGGATGAAAGCCTCATTAAAAAAAGAAAAGGAAAGAAAAGAAAAGAAAAGAAGAAAGTTTGGAAAGGAACCGGTTTTAGGTGGTAATTTTTGAAAACCTTCATAAAGCTTAAAGTAAAATGGTTTTCTAAAACTGGAGGCTCATAAAAAAAAAAACCATCGCAGAGGGGTTGGGATGAGTGGGCATATGCCATGGATTCCTGTGATGATGTGAAGTGAGCGCAACAAGCATTTGGCTATCAGGGCAAGCAAAGACACCTCCTTGCACGGCTTCCGATCCTTGGGTGGAACAGCCACAAGGTGGCGGTTATGGTCTCAGTTTATAAGCCTCCAAGAGCTGCACGGATGCAGCCATTTCGGGTTTGCCTCTGCAATCGCCCCTTGTGTTGGATCTGGCATCACTGGGACCTTCTGCAGGTGTAACACAGGCTTGCACTGCAGAGATCACACCTGGCCTGCAAAGAGTTCTCCAGGGGTCAGAAATACAGTAGGGATGGGGTGGAGAAGGCCTTCCACCATCTGTTCGACAGCCATCCCAGCTTGGCCAAAGTGACAAAGCCAGAACTAGGGGTCTTCAGGAGCTCAGCAAAATGTTGTTGGGCTCCAGACAGATTGTTTTGGACCCTTCCTGTTGCCTGCAGGTTCTCAGCACAGCTGCAGAAGGGACTAGGAAGTGGTCTGGCCCATGTAGGGATGTGCATGTATTTTTGTAGGCATTTGAAATCCAATTGAATGTGCCGAATTTCAGCATTTGAACTTGAATCAAATGTCCTGAAATTCAAATGTAAACTTTCAAATCGAATTTTGAATTTCGGATCTATTTGTTCAAAATATCCGGACATTCGTATGTGTACGGGTTCGTATACGATGGGTACTTGAAGGTCCACATCTTTCCTGCATCCATATGCATTTGTAAGGATCCATATGGGATGAAAATGCATTGCATACGGGATAACTACGGGATGCACATGGGTGTGTATGGATGCGCATGGATCTGTACGGGTGTGGGGAAGATGCGTACGACGTGCAGACATGAATGTTGTTGACATTCGTATGTGCAGATCCAAATCAAAAATTGGAACGAACAGATTCGAAGTTGGTAAATTTGAATTGAACCTTGTTAAATTCGAATTTAAAAGATTTGAATCGAATCGGATTTTCGGGTATCTGGGTCAATTTGGATAGAATGTCAGAAGAACTTGCGTACACATCTCTACCAGGAACATTGTTTTGTTAGAAAGTTTGGATGTGTAAATGTTGTATTTTCATTTCGATGTGATGTGAAAATTTGTGAAGTTTTGAATGTGATTTAATTTGTGCAAATCCTTAGAAAGGTGTTGGATCCTGACCCTTTGGAGGAGCACGTGGATGATGCCTTTGGTTCTTCTACCTGAGAAGAAGCAGGCGCTCCTGAATGGTCCATCCCACTGCATTGTGGGTAAAATCAGCCACAATGTGGCCTGTCAGCATTTTCTGCTCTTTGTGTTTTGTGTATGATTCTTCTCCTTCCCTTTCTCTTCAAAAGAGCTGAGATTGATGTCAGCCGCTGCTGAAACAGCATCCTTTGAAAAAGCTCTTGCCCTCTGCCCAGAACTGGCCATTCTCAGCTTTGGCCTGATAGTCATTCCGTCTGCCTCAGTGCTTTTCCATGTAATGCAATCATTTACAGTTACAGCAAACAATATCAACACCCCCCCCCCATACAAAAGAAAATATGGAGTCCAGAAGAATAAAACCAGTACAATCATATTGAAAACTGCAAAATTAAAAACTCTCATCCCTTTACCATCCAACAAATCTACCTTATCCTTATTCCTTAGCCAGTTTGGTCTAGCGGTTAGGGAGCCTGACTCTTATCTGGGAATACAGGGTTCGATTCTGCCCTCCTCCCTGAAGCCAGGTGGGTGACCTTGGGCTAGTCACAGCTCTCTTTCTGAGCTCTCACAGCCCCACCTGGCTCACAGGGTCTCTGTTGTGGGGAGAAGAACAGAAGGTTTGTCAGCCACTTTGAGTCCCCTTAAACGGGTGAGAAAAGTGAGATAGAAAAGCCAACTCTTCTTCTTCTTCTTCTTCTTCATCATCATCATCTCAGGTTCTTCACAGCACCTTTAGCTTTTCTAAATCATCTTCATAGATGCCCCCATTGTTTAGCTATAGTTAATGAAGAACTTCTTCTGAACTCTAAATCTTTTGCTGCACCTCATTCAAAAACATGGTTACATCCCCCAAACAGGTGAGATGCAAGTCCAGTGCCTGCAGCCTCAGTGATGCAAAATCCCAAGTGGCCACTGGGGGGCAGTAGGCAGGAGCAGAACCAACCAGCTGGGGTGAACTATCTCTCCCACTTTGTCTTGGTCTGTGATGTTGTGGTTTAAACTTCTATTTCTCCTCCTTCTTGGCAAAATGTCTCCCCTTCTCACCTGCCTAATATGTAAAGTAGATCGTATCGAGGACTAGCCATTCTTATCTAAAAGTGTTTCTCAATAAATAGTTTACATTAATAATGCAATCTCCATGTGTCTTATTGCTGCAGATAAATTTGCACTCTGCAAGATGTGGTGAGAGTTTCTACTGAGTCTGAGGCTGTTTCTTCTGCACTAGACTGAGGACCTTTTCTCTAGACTGGACCATGATCCGGTCCAGGCCTCAGCTACTCACAAACTAGTGTGGAATAGCAGAGGCTCCACCTCTGCTTCATCTGCATTGGATGACGTGTGGACCAAGCCAGGGTACCAAAAATGGTGTCCTAGTCCAAAAAAGTTGTAGACCTTAACACTGAGGTCTACAAGCAACCCAGGGATGCTATACTAGGCCGCAGAGGAGTTTACCATTATACTATGGGGCACATTTCTTGGGAGTGCTCGAGGAAGTGCCACTAGAAGTGGGTTTGCCCCCAGACAGGACAGGACAGAAATTCTGAAGGTTGAGAACTTTCACTCGCAGCCTTCAGAGTCTGCCTCTACCTCTGGTGATTTTCTGGTGGCAGTGGTGAGGGCTGAAGTAGAATGGGCTGTCTGCACATGGACAGCCCTGTTCTGGTCCACCTATCCCAGCTTTGCACCAGGTTGTCTTGGACCAGGACAGTATAAGGCTGTCCACATTCATCCCATTCCAGGCCTGAGCACTGTCTTCAGATGCTCTTCTCAGCTCTCATAGCCAGCATCCAGTCTTCCAATGACAGGGAATGAAACTTCCTGGCCTTCTAAGTTTACAGCTGGTGTGGTTTTGGCAGTACGCTGACTTCTGGCACCACTTCCTGTTGTGCCACCGAAAAAGGTGCTTCATGTACCAGAAGAGTGAGCCATGTGCCTTCTGAACATGGCCTGTTGTTCCAGATCACCGACAGTGATTCACTGGTGGACCTCTTTGTTGAGGTATATGGCAGGAACAGGATTGGACAACATCTGGTGACCTATCCTGGTCCATAACTCCATGTGTGTGTGTGTGTGTGCATGCGTGCGCTGATCTGTACTGGACTTCTCAAGGCAGGGACCTGGGTTCTTCCACAAGGCAGGAGAAAAGTAACTGCTGACACTCCAGCAGAGCACAAGTACTTAACATGTGTGGCTGCTGGTACCACTGAGTTGGGACTGACCCTTGGTGACCACATGGACCCCCCTGTGCAGTTTTCTTCCCAGAAATAGAAGTGGTTTGCAACAACCTCCTTTTGGGGGAGATGCCAAAGATCGAACCTGTAACCCTCAGCCTTCCAGGCAGGTCTTCTACTACCAAAGTATGGTCACTCCCACTGCAACCATATTCTCCATAAGTTTTGATACCATGCTAGGAAAGAGCCATGAACAGGAATGAGAAAAACCACCCAAGGCTTTCTATCAGTACCGTTGCTTCTGAAGACTATTTGCCAAACTAGTTCTGGCCTTCTTTGGCGGACCAGTAAATACTCCATTATCTTTGCCAGTAGCTTTGAGGTAGCTTTCAGTGCTACTTGCAATGTTAACTCGATCCCGTGTTTCCTAGGAGTGGGGCTTGAGAATAGCTGTTCCATTTTGCTTAGCTCCCAGCGCCCCTTCCCCAGCGGTTGTTTATCTGATAGCTTAATTTGCAAAGATGTAACCTATTTGAAGTGGAACGGCGGAAGATAGATCTGAAGAATAAATAAAATCAATACGAGAAGAGTTGCATTTTGCATGCGCTCACCACGGATTCTCCCAAAGAACTTCCCCAGAAATGAACATTTGCATGCCTGGGCTGCTGCTTCTACTCCTTGCTTCTAGCATTGTGGGTCCCATAATTCTTCCAAACAGTCAAAGAACTGTGGCTCTATAATGGATAATTTCCCTGTGGAAATGCATTCTTATCCTGGTATGAAGAGGGAGAAGCCATTGGTTGAAGAGATATGGGATCTTATGGCTGAGGGATATATTCAATAGTGTTTCTGTTCGACATAACTAAATGCCCAGAAAAGCAGTGGGGATGAAAACGGATGGCTATAAAATCCTCCCGTCACTACTGATTTAGTAAATGAAGTTGGATGGCCTGACAGAAAGCAAAACAAGTTAAAACAACCCGTGCCTTTAATTCATTCCCATGCCAGGCTGGTGTGGCAAAGATATTAACAATCAAAGAGAATGCATTGAAGGACCACTGCTCACCCATCCATCTTAGACATGCCAAGCAAAACAGAAACCCAGAGACCGCGCATACCAGAAGGCTGAACATCTGTAGTGCTGAAAATCCCCAGTGCATTCCAACCTGAGGCCTTTTCACACTTACCTAATCAGGCTGCCATGAACTAAGGCTGGTAAACTTCAGGTGACGATGGGCCATTCACATTTGCTAGGAGGTAAGCTCCCCTAATGTCTCCATTACTGGCCAGAAAGGTGAATGGTCCTCTCGTTTACCAGCCCGTGGCAATACCTCAGAAGCAGGAAGTTCCACCTCCACGCTGCTGCAATCGGCCGCTCAGAGGCAGTTGCGAAAGGGCACTATCGATCTCTCACCCGTGCTATGGTCAAGTGCCCCTCTTGCCATTCTATGATGGATTGCTACTCCTGGGGATTGGAGGTTCAACCACGGCATGGGTGAGCAATCGATCACGGTCACCGCCACCGCCGTGCCTACGTGGTGTGGTTAAGATGTGGAATGTTTGGTGAAGAGCATATGCACATTGACTAAGCTGCTACAGCCTACAAGCATGCCAGCTCTCACCAGGAGTTCACTAATTGTTGATTTTGTGCTCCACACCTTCACCAACATTTACCAAAAGCTTACCTGAAGCATCCAGTGGCACAAGTGTTCACTCTGCGTCCAGTTCCCTGTGTCTGGTGGGTGGGGAATGCGGCGTCTGTGCAGGTGCAGTGGTGGTAGTGACTGTGATTGATCGCTCACCCCAGCCGTAATCAGACCTCTGATCCTTGGGAGTGGTGATCAATTGTTGAATTGCAAGAGGGGCATTTGATCACGGGTTAGCCTGTGCTCAAACACATCCCACTCACAATTGCATCTGAGTGGCCAGTCACGGCAGCGAGGAGGTGGAACCTCTGGTTTCAGAGGCAGCAGGGTGGCCTGGAAAATGGGAGGACCATTTGCACTTCTGGCCAGTAATGGACGCGTTGGGGAGGCTTTCCTCATTCTCCTCACGTGAGAATGGTTCTCCTTTACCAGAGGTTTACCAGCACTAGCTCATGGCAGCTTAATCAGGTAAGTGCAGAAAGGCCCATTAGGATCTCCTGCATTGCCACATCCCTGCCCTGTTCTTCTCAGGCTGAGGGATGGAAGTTCTCCAGTCCAGACTCCGGAGTTACAGACCAGGGTAGCAGTCACACTTTGCTAAAATAATCTATATTGTTAAGAAGCTGGACTCAAAATGCACCAACTCTGATCATATCCATATGATCACCCTTCCTCGATTCAACCTCAGTTTGGGTCGCCCTGCTCACACCTTTATGTTCCCATTCTGAGACTCCTCTATGAGGCATTTTTAGATCTGCACTGTCACAACACCCCCTGTGCTCTGATTGGTCTCAAGTCCTGTCACTCAACAGTGTGCCATCACACATTGGGCGAAAGGGAAGGTAAATTCATGCAAGATCCACCCACTATAGTTTGGCTCAGCCTCCTTTAGTCCTCTTCCCTGAGGACGTATGTACCCATTCAGATAGAAACGCCCGAATTATTTGTACGAATAACTCAAAATATCCTTATTCGTTCACATTCGGAAATCCGAATGTTTGGACATGCAGTTTGTATTCTCATGTATACAAATTCGTACGAGTAACAAATATTTCAAATATTCGTGCACATCCCTAATTCATAATGCTAAAAGAGTAATGTGGTTAGTGCCTTAATATGCAAGAGAGCAGAAGCAGTAGTCTTGTCAAAATACCCCTGGAGAACCAAAATGCCTATCTTCTCTAGAAGCTTAAAATGCTCCATTTTCTTCCCTTCCTCCTTTAAATGCCTTGGCGCGCCTGAAAGCAGCCCTACTGACAAGAGAAGGTTGCTGAGGAAGTCTTGTTTTGAAATAGGATGCAAAGTGGGCTCCCTCTTGCTTCCCTCCCTCCCCCTCTGATTAGCCTCATTTAAAAAGAGAAAGGGGAAAAGAACCCACCCTCCTGCCTGGTAAATGAGTTAAAGGAGAGTCTTTTAATCTCTTTTATTGCACCGCTGAAATGCTTGACTTAGCTTCATTGCCGTCGCAGGATGATGTGAACCCCATGAGTGTATAAAAATATATGAACTCCCAGGACAATAGAGTTCAATCTGCTCTGCTATTACCCATCATGCTTGTCTGAGCACACCACAGCTATTAGGGGCGTTTGAGAAGCAGCTGAGACCACGGATGGATCTTCTGCAAATGGGGGGGGGGAGAGAGGATGCAATGGCTTGACGTGACAATGGATGGGGCAGGTGGCCAGGAAGGGCTGAGAATATCCCCAAAGGGAGGAAATGGCATCTTTTTTCTCTTAGGTCCTTCCTTGGCAAATGCAGCACTGCCTGCATGAATGAGGCATCCAAATAATTTCCAGTGAAGCAATGTCTGTAGGATTAGTTACATGCCCTCAGCGTGGGTTCTGAATCTTTCAAAACCTTCCGGAACTGATTGTGGTCATGGTTGGGTGTGGGCAGGTGGAGGACACTTGGTACCAGGTGGAGGACACTCCTCACCTGTGTTAGCTGGTTGGCAGAGTGATCTGATCCACGTGATGATTGGCCTGGTTGAGGACAAGGGGAACAGGGTACCATAACTGTGTCAAGGTTTATAAGATGTATTGATGGCTACTGGAATGGATGCCTGGTAGGTATCACCTCCAGGTTGGAGGAACAGGTAGGAGGCCTCTGAAGGCCATTTGCAGGGAGTCTAGAATGGGTGAAGGTTTTGCCTTTGACTTCTGCTTGAGATGCTCAGAAGCAGTTGATGGGCTGCTTGTGCCAAATGGGATACTGGAGTAGATGGGTTGTGGCCCAGTCCTGGAGATCTCCTCTTGTGTTCCTCTTAAGTTACGTAACTTACAATGTCCTTTGCTACCAGTGCTCACCCACTTCAAGGAAACAGAGAGGGCTATTGCTACCTCAGCCCACAATGGCTTGGGGGACCTACACCAGGGCAGCAGAAACCCCCAAAATGTCCACTGCAAACATGGCCAATTTCTGGCATGGCTGCAATGAGTGGTGAAGCAGAGAAGGACTTGGGAGTCTATTTTTGAAGGCCTTTTGCCAAAACGGTTGGCCAGAAAAGCAGTAAATCACCATCATCATCAAGGTGAGGCCAGAGCTGTCAGGCTGAAACCCAAACCAAGGGATTTTGTTCCTAGCTGGTGCAAATTTAAGTCAAGACCGAGCCTGATTTACACAGAATCACCACTTGCCCGCCAGACCGGGCCTGTTCTTTCAAATGTTGTCAGCCTTTCTCCTAAGCACTGCTTCCTATTAAAGATGACTCGCATCCTATGAAAATTCATAAACTCTGCAGGCGTTTCCACGGCGATTTGACGCCGTAATCTCCCATCATCTCAGCCTCTCTGTGACAATGACAAGAGGAAGATGGATTTATCAAATACGCAGAGACATGTTTATGACCCTGTTTTGCATAAGCAAGCACCCAAACGCCTTGCTGCGCAGCTGCAGATAGCAGGAATGCTTTTCCCTTCCTTTGCCAGATACTCTGACAGGCAGAAGAGATATTCAGAAATACATGAAAAATATATGTATCTATATTTTATTTCCAGCTTCTGTGAGCAAATCGAAATATAACGGCTCCTTACCATTAATTTCTCGCAGAGTATGAAAGGTTATTCAATCAATTTTCCTCTCCGATGTTCTAAAGTTTGGCCTTAAACCTATATTTACTCACTTTTTGAAATGTTACGGAGGCTACAGAGGGGCATAAGGGTTCATTGTGGGGAGAGAGTTGGGCTGTAGTTAAGTTGGAGGATCCCCAACCAGTCCAAGGCCTAGAGAAATGGGGATTCTCAAGTTCTGGCATTTCATTCTTTTGGGGAATGGTGACACTTTGTGGCTTCCTGACCAGAACTGTTTTTTTTAGGATAATGCCTGGTGGATGTCTAGGGCTTTCCCACACCCACTGGTATCCTTGTACTGGTATCCTTGTAAAAATGCTAGACCTCCCCTTCCAAGTTGGATGGAGCATATATCAAACTAGGCACCCAAAACTGTTGTCTAGCTCAGTATATTGGTAGACCTTTTTGAAAAGGTCTACCATGGTCCATGTACAAGTAAATTACCTCCTAGAAATGTGTAGAAAGGCGCACACCTACCTTTCCCAGTTTAGAAGGGGAATCCATTTCAGCAGTGTGCCAATTGTGGTCCAGTTTGCGCCTTCCTTTGGAGCGATGGTCAGGTGAGTTTTGGAATAGATTGGGCGACCAGATTTCACGATGCCCAATCTATCCCAAACTTAGCTGGCACTTCTCAAAGCATTGGCTAAACGCGAATCACCTCCATTAGAGAGATGATCAAATTGCCACAGCCATGGCACCATTGCGCGGTGACATTGTGGTGGTGACTGGGCAAAGTGGTTGATGCGGAGGGGTGCGACCAATCCCAGGGACGCTGGCCTCTGTAGATTAGTCCTGGCCAGCCTGCTGCTGGAGCATCAACACATGGGGACCTGGCCGATAGAGGCCATGTTGCGCTTGTACATGCATCCAGCAACCAATCAGCGCGGGCAATGCTGCCGCACATGCACAGGTGTGCAGGTGTGGCTGGCAGTGGCCAATCAGTCCAGTGAGGAGGAGGGACCCTGGCTTTTGCGGTGTCAGCATGACCCAGTCCACAGAGGACCATTCGCATTTTTAGCCACTGGGGAGCATCCCTCCTGGCCAGAAATGCATATGGTCCTCCTGTACCCAGACTGTACCGGCCTTAGTGCATGGTACACTACTCAGGTAAGTGTGGGAATGCCTCTGGAATGAGTGCCAGGGACTGGAAATGTGGCATTCTCAGCTAAAGTGAGTGACATTCTACTGCAGCAGTTGCCACAGGCTGTGTGCATTGCCTGCCCATGCCCACTTAACACAGGTGGGCATAAAATCAGTGTCTGCTTGCACCGACTGCTTGGAAAAATTAAGGTAAACTTGATAAATCTTTTGATGTCCTGGGGTGATTGTTTTTGCTGGCCTTTCTGGCTGCAGGATTGCAAGAAGTATTCTCAGAATAAGAGCTGGAATTGGGGAGCTTTGCTTTCTAATCATTGGAGCCCATCCGTTAAAATGCCAGCTCATAATTACATAATTACTTTTTTTCACTTTTCCTTCCTTCCTTCCTTCCTTCCTTCCTTCCTTCCTTCCTTCCTTCCTTCCTTCCTTCCTTCCTTCCTTCCTTCCTTCCTTCCTTCTTTATGGTCAATACAAGCCTTCACACCTCCCAGCCTTTCCTTTGTCCCTGAGCCGATGTGAAGCATTCATTTATACTTCCCTGCCAGCGCCTGTACTAGAAATAGTTGTTATGGCCCAGGTGAATCATTTTATATTTGCATGATGAGGACAAGAGCAAAGGATGACCACAGCTGAGTACGGGTCAGGGAAACCGTCAGCGTCCATATTGGAAAACCTGCCTCTTTTCTTTGTAACATAAGTTATTATGTCCCTTTCTGCCCTGGGTCTTTGGTTAGGGTTCGCACTAGCGTGTGGATGGCAGGTCCCTGTTGTAGGATATGATCTGGAATAAGGTTCGTGCAGAAAGGACCCTAATTAGTCTGTTAAAATCTTTCCCATGATATCTGTAGGTAGATTAGAGTTCTTTCCTGGTATTGCAGAAGAGAAGGAGGTCACTCTGCCTACGGCCACCCGGTGGTTTTTGGAGGGAAGGAATTTGAGAGGTTGACCTGCAGTGTGAAATCTGTTCCCCTCTGCTTTGTCAGCACACAAGCTGAGGTTAGAGCATAATGGACCTTTTGCCCCCTGTTTGGCCCTGTTCCTGGTATGCAAAAGCTTGCTTGGCATTGGAAACACAATCATTTACTTTCTTTCTTTAGAGGGAGAAAGGAATTGCTGTGTTTAACTGCCTGGGGTGATTTTGCACTTCCTGTCCGCTGGAAGGGATAGGAGCATGATAAACCAGTATTGACTAGCGCTTATGCTCGGAGCACTAGTCAATGGGTGTTTTTCCACTGTCATAAAGTACCCATTTTTGCACCCATTAAGGACCCATTTCAGTGTGAGCCGGATGATCCCATTTCCACCACGGCACCCATTTGGGACCTGATTGTTTCGACTGCCGCTGGGGAAATCTGGATCAAATGGGTACTTTCTGGCCTTTAATCTGGATTTTCTGTAGACCCCATTAATGGACCTAATGGACATTAATGGGGTCTACAATGGGATCTTCAGGCAGAAAACCCGGATTAAAGGGAGCCTGTTTCCATGCTTGTGTGGCAATGGGGTCTAGAGGAGGCTAGGGGGAGGGGGCACCCATGGGGGGAGCCCCAAAACCTAAGCTTCGAAGTCACTTCAAAGTCACTTCGAAGTTCACTCCGAAGATCAGCACAGACTTCAATGGAGCTGTTTTGCACAGACTTCGAAGTGACTTTGAAATGACTTTGAAGCCACTTTGGAGATTGTACCCCCTGTCCCCCCAAACACCTGGGGTGACAAGCAGACCCCTCATGGGTAGATCCGGATTTCCAAATGGGTGCTTCAGTGTTTCCACAGCAGGGAGGGTAGCACCCATTGCTATTGTGTGCTAGACCACCCATGGAAACACATTGGGTACTTCCCTTAATCCAGATCTACTAGATCCCGATTAAGGAATGTACCCATTCCTTAGATCTGGATCTTCTTAGATCCGGATTAAAGGAGCGCAGTGGAAAAGCACCCAATGTGACACACGCACCCTCTGTGTGATTGAATACTTACTTTGATTCAGTTGCAGGGCCTGTCCTCTTCAGGGCATCACCATTGTGGCTGTGGCACTCACCATGATGATGCTGAGGTTCTGCGCATACGCAGTCACGTCTGTGGTTGTCCAAGGTGCCAGCATACTTGCGCGGCACCTGGGATGACCCCGGAGCACCGAAAGAGGTGCGAATGGCCTCTTCATGGCCACGTCAGGTAAGTGATTGGGTAAGGTTAGTAAAAGTGGGGAGCACAATTTTGTGGCCCACACCTAGTGCATGATTAGGGAACTTCTGGGAAGGCAGGGGGCACCTGGAGTCTGTAACAGCCACCTCAAGGTGTGGATGCTCTACCCCAGAAGTTCACTAGTCATGCACTATATTCAGTGGGGTCAATTTTCATATGTGTTTGCACAGAATCACTGTGCGATTGCAGCTAAATACGCCACTATTTCCTCCTGTTCTGAATGAGCATCTTTGTCCTCACTCCAAAAGCCAAAATCATCATCAAAAGCAATTTCCCGATGCCTTTTCCATAACTCTCTGCCCTGGGCAGTTCTTTCCAATACTCAACTGGTGAGATTTTTTTAAAAAAATCCATCCACCCACCTGCTGTGTGAGTGACCCCTTGGCCTTATGATCTCTTAAGTTGTGGTCACACCTTCACTTTAAACCTTCTCCAACCTACCTTCTGATCAGAATGCTAACACCTTTTCATTTCTATCCATTTTAGCTCTGGGCTTTCTGCTCTAGAAGGTTCAAATGGAGGGTGGAAAATCCACAAAAAACATTGGTAGAAATACACTGTGATCAGAAGAGGTTTAAAGTGAAGGTGTGACCACGGCCTTAGGAACTTTCTTCACTTACCTTTGGGCCAGTCTACAGAGTGATTATAGGACTCCCTTCTACAGTGACCCCAGCCAGTGTAGTCTAGTGGTGAGGGAGCCAGACTCTTATCTGGGAATACCGGGTTTGATTCCGCCCTCCCCCACAAAGCCAGTTGTGTGACCTTGGGCTAGTCACAGCTCTCTTCTAAGCTCTCACAGCCCCATCTACCTGTTGTGGGGAGAAGAAGGTTTGCCAGCCACTTTGAGTCCCCTTAAATGGGTGACAGAACCAGGATAGAAAAGCCAATTCTCCTCCTCCTCCTCCAGCCCCACTCTTATGCTCCATCTCCTTAGGATGGATTATAATTCAGATCAAGGCATCCTTGATCTAGTGGGTAGAACTGATTAAACAAGTCAGCTGGTGGACCAGCAGCCCCTCTTCCATCATGTGGAGATGTGCAGAAGTCATGCCTCCATTTTCTAGGCTACTGGTGGACCCATTGTGGTGATGCACCAAAGCATACCACTGAAATGGATTACCCAGGGACTCCTAGGCTAGCAAATTGCATTTGTAGCCTTTGGATTTCAACATGTGGATGGTGCTGTTCCAGACCTCTGTGTATTGTGATCTGGACATCTGGCCTGGCTGGTCCAGGACAATGAATCTACATCACAGTCTCTGAGATACATCAACAGCTACTAGAATGGATGCCTAAGTACATCGTTTAGGCTAGAGGGACAAGCATGATGCTTCTAAGGCCACTTGCTGGGATTTGAGAGCAGGAGAAGGTTTGCGCTTGTCTCTGCTTGAGATGCCCATGGACAACTGGTGGGCCACTGTGTGTGATAGGTTGCTGGACTAGGTGGTCTGTGGTCTGATCCAGCAGGGCTCTTTTTAGGTTCTTATGGACCAGATTGGCAGTGGCCTGATCCAGCAGGACTCCTCGTAAGTTCTTATGTTCTTATGAGTGCAGAAAGACCCTTAGTATCCAGCAGAGTGTTTCTGCTTATCTCTGGGCATCTTCAATAGCTTTCACTCTGGTAGTGTATGGGGGTCCATGGAATTATTTGAGATTTGAGGGCATTTGGAGGGATTCTGCATCCCTGGTGCTATTTCCTGCTTCTTCCTTGCCCCCTTCCACCCACTGTGGGCAGCAGACACAGCTGGAAACCCCCCCCCCATTGCAAGACCACTGCAATTTCTTTGCTGAATAAAATGGGGAGGAGGTTTTTAACAGCTTCTCCTTTGCTATTGTCCTCCTATGAGAGTTTTAGGCATCACGATAAAGAAAACTATTGCTCTATGAAATCTGAAGAATATTGCTAATCCGATTCGCTTTAATAAAGGAACTTTATGCTTGAGATCTCTGATTTGCAGCATCTGATCTCTCTCCAACAAATTGGTTTCATGCATATCCTGTAAAAACTGAAAGCCCCAGTTTGATTGGGTTGCTTGCTTTTGTTTTGCCTTTAATATGTGATTGTTGTTGTTGTTTTCAAATAGATATCTTTATTGATTAAACAACCTGCTGGGGATAAAAAGGAAACTTCAGGCACTTTTCTTTTATTGACCCCATAAAACCCTAACAAAGCCCCTGTTTCTGCTGCTGCCCCTGAAAGATTTCTGAGTTGCATTTCACACTTACTGGGGATTTTGCTCAAAGCTTTTCTCCTATAGATGAATTCAGTGAGATGCTCCTCCTGGCCTCCATGACATTGATCCTGGTGCCAGCTTGGGATTTGTAGGTTTTTAACAAGAGTCACGTGGCTTGAGATACTGTAGAACTCTCTCAGGGCAACTTTAGCTGCTCTGGACACAAAATATGTGACAATGGCTGCATTCCCACTGTGCAGTTTAGTCTGATTTTAAATCCAGATTAATTTAATCTGCATTGAGCTCCATTTTTTCATGTCCCCATTATAGATTTTTATGTGGATTTAAGAGGGGTAACCCCCTTCCCCCTTCTCTTTTGCATCATACCCTGACTTTATGGGGTGGGGATTCAAACTCCCCCCCCCCAAAAAAAAATCTGATTCAATTCAAATCTTTTAAATTCAAATTTAACAAGATTCGTATTTACCAAATTCGAATCTATTCGTTTGAATTTCTTATTCGAAATTGCACGTACACATCTTCCTGACATCCATATACATCCATACGCATCTGTATGCATCCTGTAGTTATCCCGTATGCAACCCATTTTTGTCCTGTATGGATCTGTACAAATGCATACGGATGCAGGAAAGATGTGAATCTTCAAGTACGCATCATGTATGAACCCATACACATACGAATGTCTGGATAATTGGAACGAATAGATCCGAAGTTTGAAATTCGATTGGAATATTTACATTTGAATTTCAGGACATTCTATTCAAGTTCCAATGTTGAAATCTGGCACATTCATTATTATTATTATTTACATTTCTATCCCGCCCCATACCCGAAGGTCTCTGGGTGGGTAACAACAGATTAAAATAGAATATACAGTAAAAGATATTAAAAATCCAACAAGTATAAAACAATATAGAATATGTTTAAAATGATAGTGTCTGTACTGTGGGGGGTAGGGGGAACATAAGCAGCTCAGCCAAAGGCCAGGGCAAAGAGGTGCGTCCTCACCGCCCTCCTAAATATATATAAGGAACGGGCCTGACGCACCTCGAGGGGGAGGCTCTTCCATAGTCTGGGGGCCATCACAGAAAAGGCTCTCTCCCGGGTGCCCACCAACCTCACTGTTGAAGGTGGTGGGACAACCAGGAGGACCTCACCTCTTGATCTTAAGGCACGGGCAGGTTGATATGGGAGAAGGCGCTCCTTTAGATATTTCGAATGCCTACCAATATTCATGCACATTCCTAGTGCAGATGGTGCTCTCCAGAAGCTACCCCAATGTGCACTAGCAGGCCAAGTGTGAAAGGGCCTCTAGCCTCAAAGACTGGGAAGGGGTGCTTTTCAGTTGCGCACTATGGTGCACCGTTGAAAAGCATCTCCAGGTAGGGATGTGCAAGTATATTAGTAAGGTTCAATATTCGTATGAATTTGGACATTCGTATATGAACTGAATATTGCGACATTCATACCTTGACATTCATTTTCATACAAATGCTGCAGAACATTTGTGAAGCAGGGTGGTGGGAAAGCAGATCTGCCAGCCACATCTGGAATGGATCCAGAGTGCACTCGACATGGATTGAGAGTAGATTCAAAGTGGATTCAGGGCAGATTTGATGGGTTTAGAGCAGAGGCGTAGGCGATACATATCAGATGCATATCAGATATGTAGGGGATTCATATGCAATTTGTAACTGGGATTCAGATCAAATTGTATTGAACATTCTTACCAAATTCAAGTTCTACCACATTCAAAGGGGATTTATTCAAACAAATACACATTTTCTTGCATTCAATTCGATACGGATCCAACACCCCCCAAAAAACGATTGTGAACATCTCTACTTTGGAGTAAATCATTGTGGTTTACCTGTATCTTGCTTCTTTAGGAAGAGGAGGAGAGATTCTGGTGCTCCTGTTGCACAACCATTTTATTTATTTAGTAGATTTATATTCCATGGATTTCAGACGACTCTGTGCGGTTTGTCAGCCTGACCCCTTTGCTGACCAGAGATCAGCTTTTTCAGCAGTTTTAGCTATTGCTCTGCCTTATCATGCCTTGAGTATTAAGGAGGAAGCCAGGGGTGGTGTGTATGAGAGAGAGAGAATGGGGGAGGGAGGGAGGAGAAGAAACAGAGGGAGATGGGGAGGGAGAAGGACAGAGAAAGCAGAGACAGAAGGCAATTGCCTGGGGACCTCTAACAATCCATTGCTCCCTAGATTTGACAACGCCACTGAATAAAACTTTTAATTTTTGACATCTTTTATCATAGAACGATCTTCCCAATGGTTCTATCACAGGACTTGGCTCAGTATAATCCAAGATGTTAGAGATCACCTGTTTTGGGTCGGGGTGTGCAAAACATCATATGAAATGTTTTATGAAGCATTCAAAATGGCCGCTGTCTCTTACAAGAGAGCTGATTTTGGCCCTAGCAGAAGGTGAGCACTTTACTTGGCTCATTTTGTTCCTAGCTGCCGCTTCCAGGCTTTTTGAGAGCCTCAGGTGGACAGGACTACCTCTTACTACATCGGGTCACACCATGACATTGTTGTGCAATAGGTGAGTGTGCAGCCAATTGCTCCTTTTCTGTAACATGATGTAGACGGATGTTCATGCAATGCCTTTGATTCCTGAATGCACTGCAAGACTTATTTAGTGTAGGGATGCACACAAATATTCATAATACTTGAAATTTGGCCGAGTTTGGCTGATAAGGATGGCCATGCATGCTCCGTTATGGCACACTCACACACCATGGTGTTGCCTCTATCCTAGAGTGGTCCAGAGCATATGTGGCTGACTCATTCTTCAAGTAGACATGGAACAGCAAAAAACTGCTCCACAGCTTTACCAGGGTGCTCCTGGAGCTGTCCCATATGCAGCGTTCACACAACCTCTGCATTGAGATGCTATGCATCCATGGTCATGGCTGCACAGTCATGCGCTGCACTGCCTGTTGCCACAGCAATGGCCTAGCATGCACAGCCATTGCTCGAGTGATGTGGATGGTCCCAGTTAGGATGATCCCCACTTCAACGGCACCCAGGGAAGTCTGGGTTAAGCTTGGGCGTGGCCAGCGCTTGCAGTGTGAACACTGGCTACTGCTTAACTTCTGTGGGACACTCTACCATGGACGTGAAGTCAGAAAAGACCCCAGGAGTGTTCCAGATCTCCTGATCCTACCCCAGCCAGTACAACGACTCCATTCCACAATGTCACAACTCTGAGGCAGATTGTACCTCTAAAAGTAGCCCTGACCAATAGAGATTTTTGCATGAATGCATTGCATGTTTGCAGACCTTTGTTATATTGGACAGCAGGTGGCTTTTTAATGATTCCACAGCAGCAGCCAGAGGAGTTTCTGCACTTTGCTTTCCATCTGTGGGACAGGAAAAGTGTGCCCCCCACTGGTGCACAATAGCATTCACACTTGGCAATGCTAGTGCATGTCAAACAATCCCCCAACACGGCCCCAGACATACCTGGGTCCAGGTGTGTGTCTGAGTGCAGTCATCTTCTGTGCGGAGCATGGCATGACTGAATGTGCAGGTGTGCTGTCGCCACAAGAACATGATGCACTGTGCAAACAGAGTCACATTTGGGGTCAGCTGGGTGCCAATGTGTTTGTGTGGCACCTCAGATGATCCCCAGACCTGGCAGAGGTGCAAATGGTCACTGCTCTGGCTGGAACAGGGAAGGTTTTGGAAGCATGTTGAGCATGCTTTTGTGCATCACCACTAGTAGCTGCTGAGGTAGTTTCTGGGATAACAGGAGATGTTTTGATGTGGAAACACCTCCTGCAAATACAGATAGTGCTTCCTGGAAGCTGCCCCAACGTATAGTAGCTGGCCAGGTGCAAAACGGCCTACAGGCTGGAAGTTCGACCTCATCCTTCAGTCTCTTTCCAATGGTCCCCTTCCTTAGTTTTTCCCTTTGTCTGGTCCATGCAATCCACACCTCACATTTCCATATCCCTCGGTGCCTCGATTGGAAATTGATCTCGCTCTAAATGGAAGAGTCACCTTTCCTTTTTTATGCATTTGTAAAAATTTCATAACTCTAGTTGACTGATTATGCATTTGATCTGCTACATTATGCCTCCATGCAACCCACCAAACGGCTTCCTGCAAAGTCTCCTAAGATTTCTGCAGGGAACGCTTTGCAATCCAGCGCTGTTGTTTAATGGGATTTCCACCTGCGTTTGGCATATTTCTGAGCATTTCACCACTCATATTATAATTTATAGCGTAATGTATTTTTTTTAATACCAGGCTATAACATAAAATATTGCCAGTTTGTCCTTAGTTCTCAAGGAGAGAATCTAAGGCTTTTTTTATTATTATTATTTGCCTTCTGCAGAAGGAAAGTGATTCCTCCCCCCCCAAATAAATAAATAAATAAATAAGGGTTTTACTGATATATGGAGGAAAACAACTGCCTCTTTCATCCATCTGCTACTGAGCCTCTCTGTTCCATATGGGGTTAAACTGGAGTATGATCTATCTTTGGCTGCATCTACACAAGAGATGTGGCAGCCAGAGAAAGCTTGAGGGGTGCAAGTTTGGCAAGCCAGATGCACCCATGGGTGCACAGAGTTCTACCAAGGGTGCTAGAAAGCTGGCAAAACGTCGCTCCCACAAGGGGGTGGGGGAAAGCTTCAATGCACCTGGGAAAGTGCCCCCATGATACAGGTGTGCATGAATGAAAATTGTGTGCTTGGTACTTCTGTTTGTTTGGTTCCATTGGAGGCCACTTAATCGAACAAATGGCTTTGTGTTCCATTTCAAACTTGTCCAAAATAAAAAAATTACAAGTTTTTTTTTTCTATTGAAAAAAGCCCTTTTCAAGGACAAAAACAAAGGGGACATGAACTGGTTCGGTTCAATCAGATTTTTGGTTCAATGCGTGTTTGGTTCAATGCAAACGTCCATTAACTGTTTGATTGAATTTTTGAACACAAACTGAACTTTGCATGCCTCTACTGAGATGGATGGGTTGGACATGAGCCTCCTTCCCCTGCAGATGGTTGTCAGGCTGACAGTAACCATTCCTTCAGTTTGGTCTAGTGGTTAAGGAGCTGGCCTCTTAACTGGGAGTAATGGGTTTGATTCCGCCCTCCTACATGAAGCCAGCTAGGTAACCTTGGGCTAGTCACAGCTCTCTTCTGAGCTTTCGCAGCCCCATTCATCTCACAGGGTGTCTGTTTTGGGGAGAGGAATGGAAGGTTTGCCAGCTGCTTTGAGTTCCCTTAAATGGATGAGAAAAGCAGAATATTTATTCTGCCCCATATCCAAAGAGCCTTGGTTGGGTTACAGCTATAAATATAAAATAGACACACTGAAAATAAGAACTTTGCCTGAAAGAAGGGAAGGGAGGGTGCTGCATATGAAGTCTGCCCTGTGGGTAGGACATCCTCATGGTCAGAGGAACCTTACTCTCAAGTAGACCAAGAGTATCTGCAGAGTTCCCCTCAGCTCTGTTTTGTAATTCTAATAAAAAGAGGGATGAGAGGATGGAACAGATAGCTGACGCTTTGAGCTTGCATGCATTTCTCTGGCTGTGTCTTCACGGCAACCTTATCTCAGATTCAAAACGTTTTCAATCCTTGGAGTCCGCACGGCAGTTTGGCTTAACACACTTTCTCCGTGTTAAACCACCCCAAAGCATGGTGAATCTCAATCCTGATTTCAACAGGTCTCACTCCGGATTGTGTGCTTGAAACATTTTACATTTTTTACTGTGGGGTCTGTACTGTGTTAAGGGATGAGAATCCATGTTTAGGGTTTCCCTCCCCCAATAGCTTGCTTCAAAAGATAGTGACTTCATTGAAAAAATCCACCCTCAAAACAGCCACTATAAAAATCCAGTCCTTAAAGCTACACTATAGCGATCTAGCCTCTTCACACCTTAATAACAATGTTGCAGTTTTGCGCAATTCTAGCTCTTTGAAAGTTCTGACCTTTAAAAAAGGGAAAGGAAACGAAAGCCCTGGAGGTTCTGTTTTAAAGGCTGTGGCTGTGAAGGGGGTTTGAGTTGCTGCTGCTACTGCTGTGTGCCCTGGGAAATGGGGAGAGGAGGGGAAAGAATCGCTGGCTGCCGGTGCCTGTTTTTCATCCATCCAGGCAAGCGGCAGCCACCCAGCCAGGCTCCATGAAGGGGTCTGTTATGGGTGGCACGTCCATGCCAGGAGGAAGAGGGCAGGGCAGCCCTGCAAAATGGCTTTTAAAAAGTAGCCACTTGAGTCCCCCCTTGAGTCACGTATGCCACGTATGATCCTCAGAATCCGGATCGAATGCAATTAAGTTAAAAGTAATGGGAACAGGCAAATTCCCGTTTGCATCCGGTTCTATTATTTCAGTTTAGGGAAAGCGAAATAAGCTTGCTGTGGGGATTCCCCCTCTGTTACTTAGATACTTATCAAGTCAGGCCTCTATGCACTCTGCTGCTACTGCTGTTCCAGCATTGGCTAATGCCTCCCTGCATCATTCTGGCTGTGGGGTTTTAAAAAGCACTCCACAGCTTGGGTGCGGTGCAGGAAGTGAGCATAGTGGGACAATTGTATCTGTCCAGTTGTGTCCAGCATCCAGAGTGCCATGTGTGCTAAATAGGGATGTCCATGGATAGTCATATTATTCATTATTCATACAAATTCAGCCAAATTCAGACATTCGAATTTGAATCAAAATCTTCAGAACATTTGTACAAAGCTGCGTCACATTTGTGAACCTGGGAGGTGGGAAAGTCACATCTGCAATGGATCCAGAGTGGATTCGAAGTGGTTTGAGAGCAGATTCAGAGTGGATTCAGGGCAGATTTAACATGTTCCAAGGAGATATGTATGGAATGTGTAGTGGATACGTATGGGATTCTTTTGAGATTCTTATGAGATTCATATCTAACACTCATATCTTCTATTTGAGTGAATGTGAATTTTCTCAATTTCTCAATACGAATGCAAAGAAACCCCCATTCATGCACATTCCTAGTGCTGAATGTTGTCTTGGCCATTCCACGATCACTCAGCCTGCCCTGCCCTGCCAATTAGCACTTCAAGTGCTTCTGGCCTAGTCTGGAGCTTTACCAGCACTCGAAGTGTGGATGGCCGCTGTCATGCTATTTTACCAGCTTTGTGTGGTGGTGTTATACCATACTAGGCTGGTAAGTGCAAAGAGGCCTTAATTCCTTGTCAGCTGTCGTCCCTATGTATTTCCTGCACACTTGCTGCTCTTTCTGGGTGGGCAAGAAAGACTGAAAGAGAATGGCGCACTGGTTCCTCCCCACAGCGTGCCTTCATCTTGCCGCCATTTTGAAGAGACCCTTGTAATGGAGCTACTCCAAAATTTCTTTTCCATACTCCTCAGCTTGGAGAATGGCCTCCCTTCTGAGGTCCAACAAGCGTGGGTAATGATACATTTCCCCCTCCCCACTTAACCTTCTCTGTCATATACAAATGAGCAAGCTTTTGCCTATTATGTAAAGGGAGTCCTTTCAGGAGTTAAATGCCCAGTGGATTCACTTTGGTTTTTTGGAGCCCAGGGCCTATTTGCACTTGGCTTTATTCTGGAATATATCCTGGAATAGGGACTTGCTGTCCATATGCTAGTGCAGGCTTCAGCAGGCCCAAAGTGAGGTCTGCCAGAGACTGCATTAGCATGTGGACCACAGACCCCTATCCTGAGATATACTCCAGAAAAAGGCCAAGTGTGAACAGGCCTCTGGCCAAAGGATTTCACTGGGACCTCATGCACTGTCCCTGTGTTAGCCTAAGGTTGTTTTGGGGATACGGAGCAGGGTTTTCCACTGAGAATCTCAAACCTCCCATTTTCCCAGGAAAAGACCCTAGTAGTCACAGGCTGTGGTCACACTTAAGGTTTAATCTGGCTTCATTCCACTTTTAGAGTGAGAGAATATATCAGCAAAGTGGCAAGTCACCTTCTTTTCGTGTTAAATAACTAGAAGATTCACCTTTGGGATAGATAATGTGGAAAGAAAATTACTGGTCACTTTGCTGATGTGTTCTCTCACTCTGAAGGTGGGCTGAAGCTGGATTAAGCCTTAGGTGTGACCACGGCCAGAGTTTAGAATTGTAGCATAAACACTGCACCGCCTGTGAGCATTGTTCATGATCTCTGGCATGCCATGCTTGCAGACTCACAGTGTCACACTCTGCTGGGCTACAGTCTGCACATGTTGTAGAATCTGCACCTTTTAGAAATCTCTTCTGAAAAAGCTTCCACTGAAATGGCAAAGGAGTATTTTCAGGTGGTTGCCGAGAGGGCGGAAGGTCTGTCTGCCGGATGTAGTGCTGCTGGTTTCTTATTCCATCAGCCTCTTCTGAACCCCTGTGGACTGACTTGGGTTTGGGTCCCCCACCCCCATTCCCTTGAGTTTCCCCCCCTCCAGATTTTCCCATTAACTCTACCCTTGGCCGTTTGATTTAACCAAGTCTTTTGCCTCCTGTATTTTAATCAAGCTCATGTAGCTGAGCGAAGCACGCAGCGTTGGAGGGACGCGCGCCATCAGCCAACGCGACGGCTTTGCCAGCCCTCTATGCTTTCGACGCACTGCCTTCAAAACCAATCGATTGGTAAATGGCTAAATAGTGAGAGAAATTGCTTTCTCTCATTATCTGCGTGGCTGTGTCATTACCCTTTAATATTGCATCGTTATTGACTGATGCGGCCTGTCGAGCTATGGCTGCTGGGATGTAATGCAACAGCATGCAGGGGCAAAAGATTTCATTAGAAGTTTACTCCTCTAATATATATAAATATATATATATCTTTGTGCGCATGTGTTTGAGTGTGTCTGTCCCTTACAGAAGATACTAGCAAAAATGTACAACTTATAGCTGTCAGAGGGAGCTTCTTTGAAATGTTGTGCAATGCCTCTTTCTGCACTCATCTCTAGGGATGTGAGTGAATGGTGGTTTTTTGCATTCAATGTTGAATCGAAGGTCAGAAAATTTATATTTGTTTGAATAGATCCCCTTGGAATGTGGTAGGATTCTATTTGATATGAAGGTATACGTATGAATTCATATGAATATCCGATGCAAACACATTTGTATCTGCTACATATCCTTAAGAACATAAGAGAAGCCCTGCTGGATCAGGCCACAGCCCATCTAGTCCAGCATCCCGTTGCACACAGTGGCTCACCAAATGCTCATGGGCGTCTCAAGCAGAGACAAGGACGAATCTTTGCCTTCTCTCGAATTCCAGCAAATGGCCTTAAAAGTGCCAATATGTATCCCATACCTATCTGGTGAGCCAGTTTGGTCTAGGGGTTAGGGAGTCGGACTCTTAGCTGGGAATACCGGGTTCAATCCTGCCCTCCCCCATGAAGCCAGCTGGGTGACCTTGCGGGACTCACAGCTCTCCTCAGAGCTCTCACAGCCCCACCTAACAGGGTGTCTGTTCTGGGGAGAAGAATAGAAGCTTTGTCAGCCGCTTTGAGTCCCCTTAAATGGGTGGGAAAAGCGGGGTAGAAAAGCCAAGTCTTCTTCTTCAGATACATGTCATATACACATACGAACATCCGAATGATTCATATGAATAACTCAAAATATTTGCATTTGTACAAATACTAAAAAATGAATGTCAGGACATTTGATTCGTATATGAGTGTCGAAATTCATACGAATAATGAATATTTCGAATATTTCTGCACATCCCTATGACGGGCCCTTGAAACTGACTTGGCTCCGCTAGCTGTATGCTTGCTTGTGTGTGCTTCAATGCTGTTGCCCGCTCTGGACATGACAGGTATATCCCAGGATAAGGCTAAGTGTAGAAAATCCCCAGGATTGGGACCCTGGGAGCCTCAGGGACAGGATGAAGATGCTGCCCTAAACCTTGGTTCGATCTCACAGCAAGTGATGAGAGTAGATCTTTACCTCCTTCCTCCACATTTTTCAGAGAAGAGGCAAAGGCCGCGTCTTCACGGCATCATTATCTCGAATTCAAAACGATTTGAGTCCTCACAGTTCAGACGGCAGTTTGGCTTAACACGCTTCTTCCGTGTTAAACCACGTTATACCGATTTGAAATAAATCCTGATTTCAACAGCTCTCACTCCGGAATGTGCCCTTGATACGTGTTTCATTTTTTACTGTGTCTGACAGTATCATTTTCCGGGATGAGATTCCGTGTCCAGGCTGTCCCGCCCCCAATCGCACTGTAACCAATGGCTTGTCCGTATTCGAGGCACGTCATGTTTAGGATTCCCTCCCCCAATAGCTCGCTTCCAAAGAGTGATTCCATTGAAAGAATCCAACAGCCACTCCCTCCAAAGCTACACTGTAGCGATGTAGCTTATAACAATGTTGCAGTTTTGCGCAGTTCTGAACTTTAAAAAGGAAAGGAAAGGGGAGTCCCCGCGGAACTTTCCCAGCCCACTCTCCCCGCTCTCTGAGTTTCCTCCCGGCCCCCGGGGGAAGAGCGAGCGAGGACCCCCCTTCGCCCTCCCCCGCGGTGGGCACACTGAGCTTGCCCGCCTCTCGGCTGTCCTCCTTTTCCAGTGGCGGAGGAGCCCCAGGGCGAAGCTGCCCGCGCCGCAGCGCCAGGATGGATGGATGGATGGATGGATGGATGGATGGATGGATGGATGGATGGATGGATGGATGGATGGATGGATGGATGGATGGATGGATGGATGGATGGATGGATGGATGGATGGATGCTGCTGCTGCTGCTGATGGGAAGGGGGAGGGGAGAGAACGGGAATCCCCGGTGGAGTATGGATGACGCAAAGTGGTGGCAGCTCTGCCTCCAGGCAACGAGGAGTCCCAGGGTGAAGCTGCCCGCGCCGTGCCAAGATGGATGGATGGATGGATGGATGGATGGATGGATGGATGGATGGATGGATGGATGGATGGATGCTGCTGCTGCTGCTGCTGGGAAGGGAAAGGGAGGGGAGAGAAGGGGACGGATCGGGCAGGGGATCCCCGGCGGAGCATGGATGATGCAAAGGGAAGGGAGGGTGGGATCCTGGGAGGGAGGACCAATCACAGGGCACCATGACTGGCAATGGGCAGGAGCACAGGGCTATTGTGGGGATTACCAGGATTGATTCCGCGTTAAGGCTGCAATCGGAATGCCCTCGGAACCGGATCAATTTGCAAGTCGTGTAGACAGCTTTGTTCCGGGTCAGTTATTTCAAATTATTTAAATCGAAATAACGCATGCCATGAAGACGCAGCCAAAGAGAGAAAGAAAGTAGGATAGGGGATAGGTGAGAGCTAGCTAATTCATATCCTGTTCCTCCCCCTCGCCCTCATTGGTAGGACAGCACTCAGAAGAAGCTGAATATCAAAGGACTGGGTGGAGGGGAATGTTTTAGCCAAGTGGCCAAAAACATGCAGTGTATGTCCTTTTGCAAACCTCCAGAGGGATGGAGTTTTATAGTCTGGGGGCCACCACAGAAAAGGCCCTCTTGTGTGTCACTGCCCCTTGCACCTCTGAAAGAGGCGGAACCAGAGAGATAAGGCAAACAGTTCCCAAAATGGACACCTCTCCCCCTCCCCTAGCCTGATCACTCTGAATAATCACCGGAGTCTTGCCTCCTCTGTTCATTTTGTGATCTTCCATCCTAAATTGGCCAAACGTGGCTTTTTAAGACATGCTGTGTGCCCTTATTCTTTTTGATACTTAATCTGCCCATCTAAAAGCAATCAGGCAAATGTTTAGCAATGGGAGGGTGAATGGCAGGAGATTTTATCTCATTCACCTTCATTATTCATAAATGAGAGGGCTATGGATGCGAGAGGTGAAATGCACAGAGATGAAGGTCCTGGAACCCAAAATACACCTTGCTTCACTTTGTGGGAAGCAGCTCACTTCGAGAAGCACTGATCATGGCAGCTTGCTCCTTATGAGTCCTGTTCCTGATACTGTTAGATTTAACTTCTATTAAATTTGGAATCCAAAAGATTCTCAATTAATTCAGGCTGCTTCTCCACTGCTGGGGGTAGCTACCACAGATAGAAATGCCTCCACTTGGTGGTAAGGCGGTACCGTGGAATTGCACTTTGTGAAGAATGGGAGAAACCACCCTGCATAGGAGTCATCTCTGCCAGTGATCACCCTGTAAAAGGGGCTTGTACTGAAACCGGATATGGGTGGCAGTTGGTACCTTCTTTGACCTGTGGAGGTGCTCAGGACTGATAAGTGAAGATGTGGCCTCAGGCAGAGCTGCCTTTGTGCATAAGAACATAAGCAGTTGGCCTTCAGAAGCAGACCACTCGGACCAAAGGCAGTCAACACTAAAAACTCTGGTGTCAATAAATATAAGAATGTAAGAAGTGTCTCATGGGATTGGACCCATGGCCCAGCTTGTCCAGTAGCCCGTTCTCACAGTCATCCACCAGGTATTTATGGATGCCCACCATCAGGATATTACCTCACCCATTGTCCTGCTCATACTCTCCGAGCAGGTGGCCCTTGGGGAGAATATAGTTTCCTATTCCACAGGTATTCCTGCCCAAATATTTGAAACTCAGAAATTGGGTAAATAATACATAATGGATGGATGGATGGATGAACAGAATGTGATAGATAGATAGATAGATAGATAGATAGATAGATAGATAGATAGATAGATAGATAGATAGATAGATAGATAGATAGATAGATAGATAGATAGATAGATAGATAGATAGATAGATAGATAGATAGATAGATAGATAGATAGATAGATAGATAGGTGGGTGGGTAGGGTGGGTGGGTAGTAGGTAGGTATTGATCTAAGGCCAGGAGCTTTCAATAGATAAGTCAGTACTCAAATCAGGCTGCTAAGAAACTGGCTTCCCACCCCAAATTCAGTCCCAACCCATAGAAATGGGGCATGCTAACCTTTCCAGGAATGATCATAGAGTCAGTTTTCTTGATGCTGATGAAGGTGAGCAGTCTTGGCCCACACCTGTCTTCCACCCTGGCAAGGATATCAGACCAGCAACTGTACTGGACTCTTCCTTCCCACACCCTGGTGCAGTCTGAGGGAGAGCCTGAGCAGAAGGGGGGCTCCTAGGATAGTATGCTTGTATACTATACTGGCCAGTATAGTTTTACTTAGCAGTTAGGAAGTGAAGTATGCTTTGGGTTGTTGGTAGGATTGCAGTGGCCAATGGCTGTAGTGAAGATGCTCGAAGATCTCAGAATCATAGGGTTGGAAGGGACCTCTAGCGTTACTGAGTCCAACCCCCTGCTCAATGCAGGATTCCCTAAACCATCCCAGGCAGATGTAGATCCAGCCTCTGCTTGTAGACCTCCAGCGAAGGAGAACTTACTACCTTCCATGGCAACCTATCCCACTGACTGATCGCCCTCACTGTCAGGAAGCTTTTCCTAATATCTAATCAGAGAAGCACTGCATGAAGCCCCCTCTGAAATTGGAGACCCAACAGCTCTTTGCAAAAAAGGAGCAATTCTCCACTGCCCAGTATGCCCGATCAGGAAGCCTACTAGGAGTAGGGAAGTGCATGAGTTATTAATCAGGTTCGTATTCATAGAAATCTGTACGGATTTGTACGGATCCAAACATTCGCGTTCAAATATATCCGAAGATCAGCCTCGGAATGTGAAGCAAATGCTTTTGTGTCTTTGCTCAATGTTTTGTTAAACAAAAGGCCAAATTCATCTGTGACGTGTATTGTACCTCTCGAAGTCTGAAATTAGAGGATTTGTAGCAAGTGGATAAATAAATAAATAAATAAGTAAATAAATAAATAACTTGCTAAAAATATACACTTCAGGAGTAATCCTGGTGGGGAAATACATGTGCATTAGGTCAAGAATGGGATCACCATGTGAGTGCCGTGAGAGGACTCTAATTACATTTTGCATTTTTAATAACCATATTATCATAATAATGCATTTGGCTAATAGAATATTAATAGGATGAAGAAAATGTTTAGTGCATTACAAATCCTTATTTGTTAGTACATTAGACTTTTATTGTATTAGAGATTTGGCCCAGTATATACAATGGGTTTGCTGACACCTAATATTGCATTAAGAAGTTGCTTGTTAGCAAGTCCAGAGCCCCCAAACGCCCCACGGTGGACCCAACATTCTACCATTTTTTTAGTTTTTTTCAGCATTTTGAAATGTTTTCGAGGCATCTCCAGACACGGTTTTAAAACCATGGTTTCCCTGGAAATATATTGGGATTGCTACACGTGCTATACTGCTGGTATCCCAATATGACCTCAGGGTGGTGCACTGAAGATGTGCAATATAGGCATGACAGAAATCCCAATCTGGCGCATATTTCTCCATTATGCTGGATTGCTTGTCTGTTGTTTGCTTGTGGAACGGCTGCTCTTGCAAAAGTACCTGGATGTGGGAAGGATGCGAAGAAAACAAAGGGAAGTGGATGGACAGTTCCTACATCCGGGTACTTTTACAAGGGCATTGATGCTACGAGGAAAGGACAAACAACGTAAGAGCCTGGGTTGACTCTGGGATTGCCAGAGCAAGCTTTTTAGATGTACTCAGGTAGAAACTCTTTAAACCTGTCCAAGGAAAATGCTCAGACAGACCACGAAACTACTCATTTGGTATCTGTTTGTTTGGTCTAGTGGATAGGGAGCCGGACCCTTATCTGTGAGTACCGGGTTCGATTCCACCCTCACCCATGAAGACAGCTGGGTGACCTTGGGCTAGTCACAGCTCTCTTCTGAGCTCTCACAGCCCCACCCACCTCATAGGGTGTCTGTTGTGGGGAAAAGAATAGAAAAGCTTTGTCAGCCACTTTGAGTCCCCTTAAATGAGTGAGAAAAATGAAGTAGAAAAGCCCATTCTTCTTCTTCTTCTTCTACAGTTTTGTTCTCTGTAATATACTTTGCAGTTAACTGGGAAGTGAAATTGATACGGTGCACAGATCAGTTCTGTTTATGAATTCTTTTAGGACAAACTAAGGACTTTGTTAGAGATGGGTTTTGGCATTGCACGATGTAATGTATAAAAACTATTTTTCTTTTCTTTTAAAGCTGAACTTTAATCAGCAGGGAGTTGAGAGTGGTGAGGGGTAGGGATGTACATGAATATTTTTTTTTGTATTCAATTTGTTGGAATCGAATGTAAGAAAATCTGTATTTGTTTGAATAGATCCCCTTCAAATGTGGTAGGATTACATTCGATACGAATGTATTCATACAAATTCATACAAATATCCGAATGCATACATATCCCATAACAAATCCACTCTGAAAGTGTCAAATCCACCCTGAATTCACTTTGACTCTGCTCTCAATCTATGTCTAATGCACTGGGGATCCATTGCAGATTTGACTAAGCCAAAAAGGAAGTCTAACAATAGGGACATGCTACCGTCCTCCCAACCATACGTCCGAAGGAGATGAACAATTGGAGAAGGAGGTAAAGGAGGTAGCCCATAAAGATAGGGTAGTTATAATGGGGGACTTCAATTATCCTCACATAGACTGGGTGAACTCCTGTTCAACTCAGGAAAGAGAGAGAAAATTCCTAGACCTGCTAAATGACTGTTCCATGGAACAAATGGTCATGGAACCAACCAGGGGAAATGCAGTCCTGGACTTGATCCTAAGTAATGCTCAGGACCTGGTAAAGGACGTCACTGTAGCTGATCCAATTGGGAACAGTGACCACAATGCAATAACCTTCAACTTAAATACAGGGAGTAAGTTCTTAATAAAGTCTAACACAGAGACCTTAAACTTTCACAAGGGAAACTTCCCCAAAATGAGGAAATTAGTGAAAAGGAAATTGAAAGGGAAAGTCAAAAGAGTTAAATCACTTCAAAATGCATGGAGACTACTTAAAAACACAATAACGGAAGTGCAACTAGAATGCATTCCTAAAAGAAGAAAGGGGACTTCTAGGTCCAAGAAGAAACCAATGTGGCTCACAAATGCAGTAGATGAAGTCATTAAAAACAAGAAGAGTTCATTTAGGAAATGGAAGGCTTGTCCAAATGAGGAGAACAGGAGGGAACATAGACACTGGCAACACGAATGCAAGACGGCCATTAGGAAAGCTAAGAAAGATTTTGAGGAGCACATTGCTAAAAACATCAAAAGAAATAACAAGAACTTCTTTAAGTATATCAGAAGTAGGAATCCAACCAGGAGAGCAGTTGGACCACTAGATAGTAAAGGAGAGAAAGGGGTAATTAAAGAAGACACGGAGATTGCAGAGAGACTAAACGAATTTTTTGCTTCTGTATTCACGGAGGAAGACAGAAGACACATGCCAGTAGCTGAGCCTGTGTTTTCTGAAGAGTTAAACTGTACAGAAATAACCAAGGAAGAGGTCCTGGCATGTCTTAATAAACTAAATGTTAACAAGTCACCGGGACCAGATGGTATTCATCCAAGAGTCCTTAAGGAACTCAAATGCGAAATTGCCGAACTTCTAGCAAAAATATATAATCTTTCCCTAACATCAGGCTCCGTACCTGAGGACTGGAGGGTAGCAAATGTAACACCAATATTCAAAAAAGGATCCAGGGGTGATCCAGGCAACTACAGACCAGTTAGCTTAACGTCAGTTCCGTGTAAGGTGATGGAAACCATTATTAAAGACAAAATTAGTGTGCATATGGAGCAGCAGGCATTGCTGAACAAAAGCCAGCATGGCTTCTGCAAAGGTAAATCATGCCTCACAAATTTGTTGGAATTCTTTGAGAGTGTCAATAAACACGTGGATAAAGGTGAACCAGTAGACATTGTCTATCTGGACTTTCAGAAGGCTTTTGACAAAGTCCCACATCAAAGGCTACTGAGTAAACTCACCAGCCATGGAATAAAAGGACAGGTTCTGTCCTGGATTTGTGACTGGCTTAAGGGCAGAAAGCAGAGAGTAGTAGTAAACGGCAATTTCTCAGGGTGGAAAGAAGTAAAAAGTGGGGTCCCTCAAGGCTCAGTACTGGGACCAATGCTTTTTAATTTATTCATCAATGATCTAGAAAAAGGGGTACATAGTAAAATAGCAAAGTTTGCTGATGATACTAAATTATTTAGGGTAGTAAAATCTGAAAGAGATTGCCAAGAGCTCCAGAGGGATCTCTTAGCAATGGGTGAGTGGGCAACCAAGTGGCAAATGTGCTTTAATCTTAACAAGTGTAAAGTAATGCACATTGGGGCCAAGAATCCAAATTACGTCTATAAACTGATGGGGTCTGAGCTTTCTGCAACACGCCAGGAAAGGGATCTCGGGGTTTTGGTGGACAGTTCAATGAAGGTGTCAACCCAGTGTGCGGCAGCAGCAAAAAAAGCAAATTCAATGCTGGGAATAATTAGGAAGGGAATAGAAAATAAGTCAGCAAGTGTCATTTTGCCCCTTTATAAATCTATAGTGAGGCCACATTTGGAATACTGTGTACAATTCTGGTCACCACACCTCAAAAAGGATATTGTGGAACTAGAGAAGGTGCAGAGAAGGGCAACCAGAATGATTAAGGGTCTGGAACACCTCCCTTACGAAACCAGGCTGCAACGTCTAGGCCTCTTCAGTCTGGAGAGACGGCGTTTGAGAGGGGACCTGATTGAAGTATATAAAATTATGCACGGCATAGAAAAGGTGGATAGAGAAAATTTCTTTTCTCTATCGCACAACACTAGAACCAGGGGGCACTCTATGAAGCTGATGGGTAGGAGCGTAAGGTCTGACAGGGGGAAGTATTTCTTCACACAGAGGGTCATCGGCCTATGGAATGTGCTGCCAGAAGAAGTGGTGACAGCTACCAGTCTGGATGGCTTTAAGGTAGGGTTAGACAAATTTATGGATGACAGATGTATCAATGGCTACTAGAACGAATGCCTAGGTGCATCTTTCAGGCTGAGGGGGGGGGGAGGAAATGGGGCGCTTCTAGGGCCATCTGCTGGGACTCAAGAGCAGGAGAAGGTTTGTCCTTGTCTCTGCTTGAGATGCCCATGAGCATTTGGTGGGCCACTGTGTGCGACAGGATGCTGGACTAGATGGGCTGTGGCCTGATCCAGCAAGGCTTCTCTTATGTTCTTATGTTCTTATGTTCTTATGACTGAGCCTGCTGCTTTCCCACCAATCCAGGTTCACAGGTATTCCAAAGCATGCATATGAATGTTCCAAAACATTTGTACAAATATGAATGTCCAAATTCGTACAAATATCAAATGTTACGAATATTCATGCACAATGCTAGTGAGGGGACTTCCCTTCCGTGAAGCATCTATTACATCTGGGAAACATTGTTTCTCAGACCGATGTTCACATGTAAGTTTTAATCTCAGTCCACTTTCAGGGTGAGAGAAAACATCAGCAAAATGCTAGCTAGCCATTTTCTTTCCACTTAATCTAACTAGAGATGGGTGAAGGTTCAAAGCTTTGTGTTTAGATCAAATACTGGCTGTATTCAAAGACTGACTTTTGCATGCAAAGCGAAAAACTCTGTGCTTTCACTTGAAGATTTGGAGCAAATCTGCAGCTGATTCAGAGTGGATTCAGAGTCCCTGCATGGACTCAGCCAAAGGCCAGGGTAAAAAGGGGCAACTTCACTAGTCTTCTGAACATATACAACAAGAGTTCCTGAGGATGTTATTCCATTGCCTGGGGGCTACAGCTGAGAAGGCTCTCCCATGTGTTTCACCTCCCTAACAACTGCAGGTTTATACGGGAGGAGGGATTCCTTTAGATATTTGGAGCCCAAGCCATTTAGGGCCTTATAAATTAACGTTAGAACCTTGAACTGGACTCAGTAGCAAAGAGGAGCAGAACCATTGCAATCCACTGCCTCCAACTCCAAGCTCCACGGCCTTTCTAGAAGGAAAACATGGTCAATGTTATCACAGGCCACCAAGAGGTCTGGGATATGCAAAAGAGTAATCTTCCCCCTGTCTTTCTCCCATCTAGACACAGTCATAGTGTTTGCAGATCCTTAGCAAACGAAGACTCTGAACTCAGATGATCTCTTGGCGGGAGCAGCTGTCCCAAGATCAGAAAATCTTCCCCTCCCTCCCTGGTTTGTCTGCAGGAAAAGCGTCTCCACTTTCCTTACAGTCCCGTTAAATGTTTAATTGCTCGTCCAATTTGCTCACGGCCTCACAGAAGCCCTGGCAGTAAAAGAGACGCTGCTAAAATGCAGCTGCCTGAGAAAAGAAGAAATGGGCTGTTTGGGGCACTTAAATTCTTCCCTGCTTCCCATCTTCTTAATCCATCCTATTGGCCCATCATGTTTAGTTCTACCAACACTGACTGGCAAGGGCGCCCCGGGGATTGCAGGCAAAAACTGTTCTCAGTCTTAGTCGGAGATACTCAGGGTTGGAATTGGAAGCTTCAGGGTAGGAGACAAATTGGAGAAGACAAAAGGAGATATTGCTTCACACAAGACAACGGGCCTGCTCACATTTACTTTAACAGAGCAGTTGCAGAGAAGGATGTGAGTGAAATATTTGTAACATTCAAAATTCGTACGAATTTATCCGAATTGGGACATTTGCATTCACATTGAATGTTGGCACATTCGAAGGCTGGTGTCTGGATTTGAACTGAATGCTTTGTCACATTCGTGAACCTGGGAGGTGGGAAAGTGGCTGTGCCAGTCGCATCTGCAACCGATCCAGAGTGGATTTGAAATGGATTGAGAGCGCATGCAAAGTGGATTCAGGGCAGATTTGCCGTGTTTAGAGCGGATACATAGGGGGTTAGACGGATCACACAAGGGGAAGTATTTCTTCACTCAGAGGGTCATCAGTCTGTGGAATTTGCTGCCAGAAGAGGTGGTGACAGCAACTAGCCTAGATGGCTTTAAGGAAGGGTTGGACAAATTTATGGAGGATAGATGTATCAGCAGCTACTAGAATGGATGCCTAAGTACATCTTTCAGTCTGTGGGGACAAGCAGGATGCTTCTAAGGCCATTTGCTGGGATTCAAGAGCAGGAGGAGGTTTGCCCTTGTCTCTGCTTGAGATGCCCATGGGCAATTGATGGGCCACTGTAGCCGCATTCCCATTACAAGCTTAATACGGTTTCCCTAAATCGAAATAATAGAACTGGATGCAAACGCGAATTTGCCTGATCCCATTACTTTCAACTTAATCACATTCAATCCGGATTCTGAGGACGTACGTGACTCAAGGGGGGACTCAAGTGGCTACTTTCTAAAAGCCGCTTTTTGGGGCTGCCCTGCCCTCTTCCTCCTGCCCTGAATGCGCCACCCATAAGGGACCCCTTCACGGAGCCTAGCTGGGTGGCTGCCGCTTGCCTGGATGGAGGAAAAATGGCACTGGGCAGCCAGCGATTCTTTCCCCTCCTCTCCCCATTGCCCAGGGCTCACAGCAGCAGCGGCAACTCAAGCCCCCTTCGCCCGCTCACCGCCACAGCCTTAAAAACATTCACACATCTCCCAGAACCTGCAGCTGCTTTCCTTTCTTTTCCCTTCCTAAAGGTCAGAACTTTCAGAATTGTGCAAAATTGCAATATTGTTATCAGGTGTGAAGTGGGTGGATTGCTACTGTGTAGCGGCTGCTGTAAGGGCTGGATTTTTACAGTAAAATCACTATCTTTGGAAGCAAGCTATTGGGGGAGGGAAACCCTAAACATGCATTCTCATCCCATTAAAACGGTACCGTTCCCACAGTAAGAAATGCAAAACGTTTCAAATGCACAAACCGGAGCAAGACCTGTTGAAATAAGTGTTAACATTTACAACGCTTTGGGGTGATTTAACATGCAGAAAGCGTGTTAAGCCAACTTGACATGGGGACTGCGAGGATCGAAACAGTTTCAAAACCGTTTTAAGCTTGTAATGGGAATTCACCCTGTGTGCGACAGGATGCTGGACTAGATGGACTGTGGCCTGATCCAGCAGGGCTCCTCTTATGTTCTTATGGGATACCTGCAGGATACATATAGGATTTGTAGGGGATTCATAGCAAACATTTTTATCAAATTTGTATTGAACGTTCAGATCAAATTCAAATCCTCCCACATTCTATTTTTGTTTTTTTATTCGATTCGATACAAATCACTCCCCCCCCCCAAAAAATTGTGCATATCTCTAGTTGCAGATTCTCGAGCTACTGCTGCCCTGGAGCATCCAGGAGCCCTCCCCCCCCCCCCAGCTGTCCTAAGTTTCAGTTATGGAGAAGCAACTTGGAAGGTTTCAAAATGAAGGTTAGGACAAATTCATGCAAGAAAAAAATTATCAGTGTTTGCTAAGCCTGGTGGATAGGAGGTGATGGGAACAGCAAAGCTCAGAATAACTCCTGGAAAAAGAGGGATGTAAGTTCAATCCTGCACATCTCCCCAAAATAAGGTGAAAGCAACCCCCTTTGTATCTGCTAAGAATTGCCTGGATATGTCCTGGTAGTTACAGAAATACTCCAAACTTCCTATATTAAAAGTATATGCGTGTACAAGCTAAAAATGCATGCTGCCTGCAAAGGTTTATGGGACCATTCAAAAACAATGGGCTTTTGTGGCCTTTGGCCCCAGAGAGACTAATTAAGATACAGAAAGTGAACATGCAAACATGAATCTTGAATTTGAGCATTAAACCAACCTCCCTTTTGGTGTATCTACTAACTTTAAGTTGACTTTTTGTTAATGCTGTGTGACTCGTAAATAGAGCAGAAGATCTCATAAAGATAGAGAACCAAACAGAAAGCAAAGGTTTTATTTTAATTAGCATCTTTTACTTGGTTTTCTTGAAGTAAATGAAGCAGATGCTTAATGATCGCCCTGAGGTTAGACTGGAAGTAAATTTTAGGGTATGGAAAGAGTGAGGGTTGGGCCCAAAAAGAGGACAGAGAGAAAGAGAGAGAACATCTGAGGATGTCTTCTCCTTTCTTGCTACCTGACAAGATGTCTAAACTTATGGCTGCTTCATTGTACACGTTTTCCAAGCAAGTAAATATGAATCTTTGCAAATGTCTCTGTTCTTCTATGGAAGACATAGGGTGGCTGGTAGGAACGTCAACTAATTAGGCTTGATTAAGGAAATTCCAATTGATTTTGGCTAAGATCTGAAAGCAAAATCTTCACCTGCTCTTGACTCCCTACAGGTGGCCTTCAGAGGTGTCCTGCCTGCCCCTCCGACCTGATGGTGGTTCCTAGGTATCTGTTCTAGTAGCCATTGATATACCTGACCCACATGGATTAAGAGTAGCCCTGCTGGATCAGCCCACAGCCCATCTAGTCCAGCATCCTGTCTCACACAGTGGCCCACCAATTACACCTGATCTCAGATCCTTGCAGGTGGGCTTTAAGAGGCTTCCTGCCTGCCTCTCCAACTTGGAGCTGGTACCTAGGCATCCATTCTAGAAGCCATGGATACACCTGCCCTCTATGAATTGGTTCAACCCAATTAAAAACACAAGAAGAACCCTGATGGATCAGGGAAGCTTATTCAGTCTGGCATGCTGTCTCATCCAGGACTCCACCAAATGCTTCTGGACATCTCAAGCAGAGGACAAAGCAGAACTTTCACCTGCCATCTTCCTCAAATGACCTTTAGAGATATCCTGCCGAACTTTCCAACCTGGAGGTATCCTTCTGTTAGCCATTGATATCCCTGCTCTTAAGACTTATGGCGGAAAGTGTAAACAGTTACAGCCTTCTAATAAGGGTATCAGAAGTAAGGATGTGCACAAATATATTTGAAGACATTCGAAATTTGTTTGAATTCATCTGGATTTTGACATTCAGATTTGAATCACACATCCATACATTCAAATTTAAACATCTGAATGAATTTCAAATTTCAAATTTTTGAATCTATTTGTTTGAATTATTCAGACATTTGCATGTGTACGGGTTAGTACACAATGCGTACTTGCCGGTATGCATCTTTCCCATATCTGTACGCATTTGTACAGATCTGTAGGGGATGAAAACAGGTTGTATATGGGATAAATACGGGATGCATATGGATGTGTACAGATGCCTATGGGATGTACAACAATGTGTATGGGCACCTATGAATCTTGCTGACATTCGTAAGTGCAAATTCAAACCAAAAAACCAAACGAATATATTCAAATGTGCTTAATTCAAATCGAATTTGGGTGAATTTGAATTTTAAGGATTTGAATTGAATGGAATTTTTGGATATTCGATTTGAATCAAATCGAATCCTGAAAACTGCATTTGTGCGCACCCCAACTTAGGAGACCATAAAATGGGGTAAGCCCCATACTCTGCAGAATAGCCTGAAAACACGAGTTGCAGGCTAATGTCCCCCTATTCACTGAAATGAATGCAGACTGGCAGCCAAGCACCAATCTACCACCTTTTGCTAATCCACTTACAGAAGTGCAAATGGCTAATCCTGCTTGCTCACTGATGCTTTCCTTTCCAGGTCTGAACTTCATACTTTGGTGGAAGATTTTTTTTTTTAAATCAACTTAAATGCATGTCTCTGGATGGACAATGCAGAGATACATCTGGTGTTTATGGAGACCTGTACATATCTAAATTCCTGTCATCTCTGCAGGCTCTTCACTCGCCCTCCCTCAATTCCTTGACTTGACTGTTAATAGCACAGCACTTGGTGCCATGTCAGAATTGGAAGCCTTGAGCATTTTCAAGTCGTGCCTTTTCCCTTGGTTTTAGCACACACACCCTGATGGAGGCTGATAAGGGCATCCAGGGTTCAGCACCTCTTATAATTGGACCTAAGATGAGTTTTGAAGGGGGGAGCAGTTTTGAGGTCAATTTGAATATCAGCCTGCAGGTGATATCCGGATATACTGGGGTGAATCCATCAGGCAGTAGAGATCAAGCCTGGCATAGAGAGAGGTTAGCAGGATTTGTGCTTTTCAGGGAGCATCAGAATAAAACTAACTCTGAGTGTCTCTAGATTTCCTGAGTTCAGAAGCCTTCCAACACAGTTGGAAGGAGGGAAAAGGCGCATGCATAAACCAGGAGACCGCGTAAGTTTTAGTGCCAAGGTGGGGCCTTATCTGACCCTATACCACAGGACGGCACTGAAGTGGAGAAGAGTGTGACATTGGTCAGGCGTTACATTGGGCTTTAAGGTCTATTTTGGATTCCTGTCGGTTCCAGTTGTGCTTGAATGGATGTCTTTTCTTAGAATAAGCCTTCTTCAACTCTGTTTGCAGTGCCCCCACTGACCACAACCTGCACTCGTGCCAACACCTAGGGCTAGGTATGTGCACAGATATTCAAAACATTCAAAATTCGATCGAATTTGTTTGAATTTGGACATTTGAATTCGAATCAAATGTCTATAAATTCAAATGTAAACGATCACATTTTGAATGTTTGAAACATTTGTACAAATTATTTGGACATTCGTATGTGTACGGATATCTATCTACACAATGTGCACTTTCCCTTACGCATCTTCCCGCATCCGTAAGCGTTTGTATGGATCCGTATGGGACAAAAACAGGATTCATACTGGATGAATACAGGATGCGTACTGATGTGTAACGGGGACATGCAAATGTCATTGACGTTCGTATTTGCAAATACGGATCGAAAATTTGCATGAATAGATTCAAATGTATTCGAACTTAATCGAATTTGAATACATTTGAATTTTAGACGTTTGACTCAATTTGGAATTTTGGATAATTGATTTGAATTGAATCAAATCCCGAAAACTGCACCCGTGAATACCCTTGTCTAGGACTACTTTCTTTCACCTGATACATCCTCCATGCCACCAGTCTCTCTGGGAGCATCTCCAAGCCTTCTGCTGTCTCATGGGCTGGGTTCCCAGACTGCCCTTTCCTTCATGGGACAATCCTGTTGGCTTCTTCTTCCGCTTGTCCTCGGTTGAGAACTTCACGGGCAAACTGTTTGTTGCAACCCTATAAGAGGCTGCCGGATGGAAGGGGAGCTTTTACGGCATACTGAAATGTCATCTGGGTTATCAAACCTTGTTTCCCTTCTCATTTTTAAGCCCCGGTCCCTGGGGGAAAGGGTCCTGCTTAGTGCCTCGCACTGTGCCCCATGTCCTACCAATTTGGAGCCAGAGTTAATTCCATCACACTAAGGGACCATAACAATGTGCACCAAGACTTTTTAGCCTTTTCCTTGAAATGGTGGAACGTCGATGCGGTTATTAGCAGTTCCTAATGATATTTGCATAGATTAACAGACTTTAATGCAATCATGAATGCGACAATCCTGGGGAAAAAAATAATGAAGGAATCCATTACCAAGTAATAAAGTAACTAAGTCAATACAGTAATAATTTTATCCCATATTAGTAATAATTTCATCTCCTGCTGCAAGCCAATTTTACTGCACACACCATTTCTGGACAGTTTTATAAATATCACCTTTGTTTGAGATAATTAATTAGCAAAATCAAAAAAATATATTGCTGGTATTTTAGACGATAAATTAGTCATTAGGTTTAAACTGGCAGGCTGTAATAAAACTTATTAAGATGAATGTGCCAGGATTCTAAACACTTCACGAGAGCTGCTCTCCTCCATCTTAAGTCACTTCTGGTGCAAAGCTATTATCGCTATCGGGTGGTCTGAATGTGCATTAAAACCAATTAGGAAAATGACTGTTAGAACACCAGCACGTTTCCCAATGGGAGAAGGCCATGGCAAGAGCCTATCAGGGGACCAAAGAGAATCGTCACCGTGTAAAACGGGGCAGCTAAAAAGTGCAACACTTGCATAACACAAATATATTGGAATAAGAGATAATTAGATCCTTGCTGCTAGATGTGAAAGACGTGCAACACAGGCTACATTCACAGGAAGATCAAACGGGAGCACTTCCTGTTGCCCAACCACCACTTCCTGATGGAGACAGGATTTTCCCACCCATAGAAATCACCCAGAAGTATAGCAGAGAAGTGTTCCTTTACTGAGTTGATAATCCTTAGGGGTGTGCATGAATGTTTTTTTGGCATTCAAATCTGCACATCTGCACATCTGGTACATCACCACCGTATTGGGGCTGGTGCATGGACTGTCAACGCCAGCCTCTGGGATGAAAAAAGCAGCACCCGGACATGCATCTGCACCTCAGGCAGGTCTGTGGATGCACGCAGAAAGGCCCCTGATGTTTTTCTTTCTTGGTTTCAAAAATGACCGTTTGGCTTATCACAAAGTTAGAGACTGGGTGAGGCCCCCAGTGCAAGATACCTTCTGCTGTCCTCCAAAACATGCCCAACTTTCATAACTATCCTGTCTGGAGTGAAACTGATGGCTTGGTTGGGACTGGACCTTCTTGCCAGCCCGTTCCCAATATGACTGTCTTTGGAAACCACCTCTGAACACACATTAAGAAGTTGTCAAGTTCTGTGCTGCATTGCTGTGAGCTGTTCCTCTGCCCTCTCTTTGCTTTCTAGAAGTCACTTATGGAACCGTGGACTGTGATGGTTGGTGGTAACAACAGAGAGATATCCAAGGCCAGATGATGAACACCTTTACTGAAAACATGTGTTTACTTGGAAATTAATTTGTTAAAAAATCAGGGGACTTATTTCTGGGTAAATACACAGAAGACTGCAGGATAATATGGTGGACAAACAACAAAATCCTGCAGCAAGAATTTATTTGTTTATCATTCCAGCCATCCATGCTAATTTCTGGGATCCTCTATTCCATTCCCTCCATTTGGCTTCACTGAGCTGTTTCCTCAGACCACTCTTAGACTTCCTTCTTTTGATACTTTGCAAACCTTAGCATTCCATAAGTCAATAGGTTAGATTCTTCTTCCTTGTGCAAACACTTTTCTCACCCATTTAAGGGGACTCAAAGTGGCTGACAAAACTTTCTATTCTTCTCCTCACACCAGACACCCTGTGAGACAGATGGGGCTGTGAGAACTCAGAAGAGAGCTGTGACTAGCCCAAGGTCACTCAGCTGGCTTCATGGAGGCGCATGGAATCAAACCCGCTATTCCCAGATAAGAATCCAGCTCCTTAACCACTAGACCAAACTGGGCATTGCTTAGTCTTATAGAACACATAGAGTTCACTATGTGCATTATTTTGTTGCAACCCTTGCAGTGCAGGTTTAAGAAAGTGAAGGTTTGTGTCTCCATATTTCATCGAAAGCACTGAGTGGATGTCAGATATAGGCAGGAGCTACACACGATGCCTGTAGGTACTTTAAGTGCACAAGGAGGGTGCATTATCTGCTTGACATGTTCCCCTCATTGCAAACTCAATAGGGTGGAAGAATGTAGCATCTGTGCAGATGCTATGGTCTTCATCACCTTCCTTACATGGCTACATCTTGCCCCAGCCCCTTCTTAAAGCCATCCAGGCTGGTGGCCATCACCATCCCCTCTGGTTGTAAATTTCAGAGAACAATTGAAGCACTACTCTGTTAATGTGAAAGGAGAGAAGAAGAAGAGGAGGAGGAGAAGTAGGAGTTGGCTTTAATACCCCACTTTTCTCATTCATTCAAGGGGACTCAAAGTGGCTTACAAGCCTTTTCTTCTTGTCCCAACAACAGACACCCTGTGAGGTGGGTGGGGCTGTGAGAGCTCAGAGAGAAAGCTGTGACTAGCCCAAGGTCACCCAACTGGTTTCGTGGAGGAGGGAAAAATTAAACTTGGAGACTATCAGATTAGAGTCCAATGCACTAACCACCAGACCAGCTGGTTCACGCAGAGGAGGCTCAGGATATAATACTTCCACTTTTCCTGAGTGGTTCTTCCCAGGATTTTGCCTGGTGGATTTGTGGTGTTACTTCCTCCTCAGGTGTCTTCTTCTTATGTTGCTTGTGGTCTCTACATATGTATCTGTCACTAGCTCTTCAGTACACATAGGCTGTGATGAGACAAAGCCCCAAAAGCATCTCTGAGGGACCTATGAGATGGCTTCAAAGTGGGATTGTTCACACACTGCTCTACCCTCCCCCTTCTCCTGAACATTCTGTGTGGAACTGCTGGATTAAAGAAGGCATAAAGAACACGAGAGCCGCACCTCGTCTCTGTGAGGCACCTCTGAGGTGGCTTCCAGGTCGGATTGTTCACACACCGCTCTACTCTCCCCTCTCTCCTGAACATTCTGTGAGGAAAAAGTGGATTAAAGAAGGCCTAAAGGACATAAGGGCCACATCCTGTCTCTCTGAGGCACCTCTGAGGTTGCTTCATGGTGGGATTGTTCACACACTGCTCTACCCTCCCCTCTCTCCTGAACATTCTGTGAGGAAAAGGTGGATTAAAGAAGGCATAAAGAACATGAGGGCCACATCCCGACTCTCTGAGGCACCTCTGAGGCGCCCCTCATGTTATGTCTGAAGACAACCTTAGAAACTGCCTTAGATCGGTTCAGAACTGATTCTGCACTGCATCTCTCTCCAGAACCTGCCTGATTTTCTGCCTCTTTCTCTTCTCTCTCTGGTGGCAGGAAGGGACCGAAGTGTAGCTACTTTCAGAGAATTGTTTCAGTGGCGGTAACTGTTGCTCAGTGACAGGCGTCTGGCAAAAAGACATCTCCGTGATCATTCCCCTTGTCAATATGGTGACCTTTCCGAGGCGGAAGATCCTTTTTATTACTGAGCGTGCTGGGGTAAACCAGACCGCGACTGCGTTATCTGCCCAATTTATCAACCGTCTATTTGAGGCTGGTCCATTCCACAGTCTGGCTTAACTGAGCGCCCAGAGACCCCGCATAGAGAGACAGAAGCGCAGAGGAAAGAAATGTCAATTCTAACCTAAGTCCCCTAAAGTGAAATAAAAGGAAGAAAGTAAATAAGGGAGACAGAGCAAACAGCTTTGCCAAGGTGGCTGTGTTTATCGGCTCTGCGGCAGGGCAGAGTGAAAGCTGAGGGAAACATTGCCTTATCAGTGTCATCACCATTTCTATTACATTGTGCGCTGGAAAAGGACACAGTGGCGTTTGCAATGAAAGAGCCCTGCGTTGGTCTTTAATATACAACGCTCTTTGGTGCCACTGGGTTTGGCTTTTCTAATGCAAATTAGGGTGTGTGTTTTTTTAAGAGCACAAAGGAAAGATGGAGAACACAACGAATATTGCATGCACATGAAATTTGTTTTTATTTTAAATATAAAACTATCATGCATGTGGAAGTTCCTATCCCAGAGCACTGAGGGTAAGGAGAAAGTCACCAAGTAACTTTCAGCAGCAACTCAAAAGATATAAGATTGCTTTTTTAAAAATTATACAAAATAATTTAAGATTGTCCATTGGTGTGAAGAGAAGGGATGCCAGAAAACCCCTGATTTTACTGCTCCAAACTAGGACCGATTGTCCACAGACAAGGACCAGTTTTGACAAAGGACAGAGTGTTTCCCTTCATGCTGTTCTTAGAATAATAGAATCATAGAGTTGGAAGGGACCTCTAAGGTCATCAAGTCCAACCCCCTGTTCAATGCAGGATTTTTTAAACCATCCCAAACAGATGTAAAATAAGTTATGATGTGGGACATGGCAAAGGGATTCTGTTTGTTCCCTATAACAGAGATACCTGGAGTGTGAAAAGTTGCAAAATCTCAGTAGGATTCAAGGTAATTTGGGGGAAGGAAGCTATTGCAACAATTCATTATAATTCTTGGCTGCTGGTTGCGATTTGTCTCTAAAGTCACTAGCACTGCAATACTGGTGTGAAGTTATTAAGGGCAACCACTGCTAAGATGTACATGGTAGAGATGTGCAAAGATGTTTGTTGAATCCGGACATTTGTACATGAATCGAATGTTACAACATTCACACATTAACATTTGTATGAATACGAATTTTTCAGAACATTCGTAGAAATAGATCGTACATTTGTTAAACTGGGAATGTGTATTGGATATGTATTAATACATATGCATTGGTATAGGATACATAACTGATATGTATCCAATACGTATGTGTTGATATAGGATACTTATCTGATATGTATGTATTTGTATAGGATCCGTATCCAAGATACGTATGCATTTGTATAGAAGATTTGTACGAATTTGTATGAATACATTAATATCTAATAGAATCCTACCACATTCAAAGGGGATCTATTTCTTACATTCGATTAATTAATAATCAAATGCCAAAAAAACCATTTGTCCACATCCCTAGTACAGGGTTGTACCACAACCTACCACCAGATTAAAGAAGACTGCATCCTCACTTTTGAAAACAATCTCGTTCTGACTTTTCTGCCCAAACACAAAACCCATAAATAACATGTTTGCCTAGGTAGAGTATAATAGAAGACAAGAGGGCTCTGTTAGGCCCCAACTAATAGACCATACATATAGGTCGTGTCCCCATGCACTCTATAGTCCGAATTTCATCCGAATTCGGCAAGGAGCGTCCCCATGCAAAGCCCCCAAACCAGGCTACATGTGGACCAAATCGCCCAAATCTGCGGTAAAATTAGTCCTGAAGAAAACTGTTCTCGCTACGGTTCGGGAGGCAAGCCCGCATTATTTTGGAGGTTCCTGGGTTATTATGTGAGGAGATTGATGCTCGCATCATTAACGGGCAGGGTTCACATCCTGTGCTTGCTGTTCTTGTCTTGTGCGTTGGAGATCACAACTGTTTGGGCATTTTTGGCAATAAATGGTGACAGAACAGAAATGAGTCTCTTTCCCTGGCCATTATTCCACCCCCCCTTCCCCAACTGCCAAGTGAGCAAGACAAATAGAAGCTTCAGCACCCCAGTTTTACAACGAAAGATGTGATTGCAGTCCCACAATCCTCTTTCCGTGACAGTTATTCCACCCCCTCCCCAATTGTCAAGCCAGGCATGATAATTTAATTTAAATGGTTTACCAGTAATTTAGCACACGAGCAGTAAAGTGCTGTACTGGGTGGACTGGCGGTGCGTACCTCTGGTAACTGCCGCTAAACCCCATAGCAGCTTTGCAGAATGATCTGGCTTTTTCATTTTTAAAAGAAATATAATATTTTTATTGCCTTTTGGCCCTATTTGCCCCGATCGGGGAAGGAGGTGTTGGGTAGCATCTCCCTGCCATCACTACAGCGGGTGGCACAGTGGTTGGTGACGCCAGCCCGGCTTCCAATCGGGAGAGCAGGGGGCAAAGAGAAAAAGATGCTGTTCCCCTGTGCAGGGGTTTAGAGTGGTTTGCATGGGGACACCCGTAGTCGAATTGAGCCCGCTTTATCAGCAAACACATGGGGACGGCTTAATTTGAATTCGGCCCTGCGCCTGGATTAAAAATTTTCCAATCCGCACTAAACGGAGTCCATGAGGACGCAGCCATAGATTCTCATGGGAAGGAAGAAATCATATGCATTTATTAGTTTAGAAAGAAAAGTAAGTTGCTAGTCCTCATGGCTCAAGAGAAATAAGTAACTTATTGAATGGTTACTGTCAGAAAGATGGTAGCTGGGAAGTCTTTTTATGAACTTTTGCTAGGCACAGATTTTGTTCCAGTGCTGAATGTCCTTTGCTTTTAACAACTTATGATATATAAATTTAGCAAAGATGATTATGTTGGGAAATATACATACAGATGCAAGTGATTGTCCTGCAGCCATGCAATTCATCTTTCTGCTCTAATAGTGATTTGTGGAAATTTCACAGGATCCAGCCTGTCCAGATCAGAGGAAGCAATGATTAAGTGATGGACCTGACTGCAGCAAAATTATGCAGTTAGATAATTTTTAAAGGCCTAAGACAAATTCATTCTGTTTTCATTTCCCCCTTTGCAGCTCTTTTCTTTCTTTCGTTGGATGTTATTTAGAAAAAAGTTTTTTTTTCCCCAGCAAGTCTTGACAGTATGTAAGCTGTTTCACTTCAAGCATTAAGCAAGCTTAAATTCTTAAATGCTCTAACTTGCTCCTCACAGAGGGGCCTAATTAGCAAGCCCTTCTTTGCTTCTGCTTTCAGCACAGCCCACAGTTTTGTTTTCTGTTTTCCCACTCAGGGCTGGACACAAAGATTCATTGCTCAGAAGAAGCTGTGCAAAGAACTCCAGAAGGCTTAAAAGATTTGTTTTGTTATTTTTAAAGGGGCGGGGGGAATCTAGAGTTAGACTTCTTCACTAAACTTATTCTCACTTCTGTCCTAACGTGGCCTCCCTCCCTTCCTCCCTCGGCATGTACATTATATGCAGTTCTCCGTAGGATTGTCAGGGGGCCAGTGAAGGCCTGCAGAGATTGCGGAGTGAAGCAAAAAGGCTGGTGTAAGAAGAAGCTAGGGAGGCCCATGTGTTTGCAAAGACTGAGAAAAATCCACAGATTTTGCCGCATCAAAGGGGTAACTGGTCTCTGCCAGCCAGTGTGAACTTGAACTGTTCTTATTTTGCCTTTACTGCGCATGCCAAAAGAGAAATTTCATATGTACTTCTCCTTCTTATTGTGAATAAATTAGATGCAAATTAACTTTGGAGGGCATGAAGGGCCATTATCGGGAAGGCTGTACACTTCAGGCTGTGATGTGAGAGAGTTTGAACTTGTCCTGATGGGCTATCTGGAAGGCAGGTTTCCTGTACTGCAATATAGACAAAAGAAATCTTTCGTCTCTAGCTTGTTTGTTTACTCAAAACCAGATGGACTGAAGATTGCTGATAGGGCAGCAATTTTCCTAACACTGGATTCTCCCTAGGCTATGCACCTGAGTTACAGATTACACAGTGGAAACTCATGCTGCCCCCAGGTGGCAAGAGGAAAGTGCGGGACCTTGTTGAAATCCTGCAATTTCTCCTCACTTTCCCTGCCAGATGGCAGGGTAAAATTGCGATGAAGTACAGGTGCCAGGCCCTTACCTGTCTGGCACAAAATACCCGGAAGTGCACAGCTGCCACCCATCTTTTTGTCTTATGCATTAGCAAAAATCACTATTTGCAAAGTTTAGGCTTCAGAAAATAGAACATGGCCATGCAAAAGGAATCCCTGCCCTTTAAACTCTCCCTTTCTCTAGCCCAGGGCATTTTGTTTTTCCCCTTTCTTCCCTCTCCTTTTCTAAGCTCAGCTTCCAGAGGGGAAGAAAACAAAACAAAACAGCTTTACGGATAAAGGGGCTCAGCTTTTGGTGGGATAACACAGCAAACCTGGAAGGAAGGGAGATCCTCTCCTAACCCATTAGGGAAAAAAAAGAAAGAATTGGGTTACTGGGGGTCTGCTGTGAACAGCGGCCGAAGGGATGTTTTCACAGGCTAGCAGGCTGTCAACGCCACAGAGGGTGTCTCTGTCTGTCTGTGTGCGTGTGCATGTGTGTGTGTGTGCAAGTGTGTGACCTGGCAGCTCAAACTGGTGAGGGAGATTCCCGAAGGCATCACAATAGCCCACCACTCTTTTTTAGTCACTGCCTTTTGTCTTCTTCAGTGCCTCCACAAATCTAGGGGGAGGAGGAGGAGGAAGAGGAAGAAGGAGAAGAATTGGCTTTTCTATCCTGCTTTTCTCACCCATTTAAGGGGACTCAAAGCTGTTGACAAACCTTCAGTTCTTCTCCCCATAACAGACACCCTGTGAGGTTGGTGGGGCTGTGAGAGCTCAGAAAGGGTCCTGTGACCAGCCCATGGTCACCCAGCTGGGTTTGTGTAGGAGTGTGGAATCAGTGACTACAAAAAAAAGCATTGAAGGCCTGGGAGGTGTCCAGCTCTCACTGCAGAAGACACTGCCCACCTTCCTGGATCAGAACCAAAGGTCTTTCTGCACTTGGCCTTATTCTGGAATGCATCCTGGAATAGGGGCCTGCTGTCCTCATGCTAGTGCAGACTATGGCCGGCCCTAGCCAAAGGCTTGCCGTAATCTGCATTAGCGTGCAGACAGCAGGCCACTATCTTGATATATTCCAGAATAAAGCCAGGTGTGAAAAGGGCCCAGGTCCCACACGGCACAGAATCCAGAACTGTCTCATAGTCCACCATCATAGTAACTCTACTCATTCACGCCAGGAGAGGAATTTGCTAAGCACCCTTGATTTGTCCAAAGCAACCCAGTGCAGTTTGTGGGGAACTATGCTGGGGTGAAAAGAAAGTGTAGGATGGATTGGGCCTATTCTGTTTTGCAGGATCCAATGGTCCCTCTGCCTAAAGAAGGGGCAAATGGCTACAGCAGCCAAACCTTCTATCCCTCCAGCGCCATTAGAGTACCCTGAGCGCATTTGCTTTGAATAAGCCCATGTGTATTGAGTGGGAGGTAGAGAGCTGCATGATATTTTTTTTGCATTCGAATTCGAGTCAAATAGAATATCCAGACATTTGATTTGATTTGAAATTTGTTCGAATGTTTAAATTCAAATGCGTAGACATTCTATTTGAATTCGAATGTCCCCATTCAATTGAATTTGATCAAATTTTGAATGTTTAGAACGTTTGTGCAGATCCCTAGTCATATAGGGAGGGATAGAAATACAAATAAAGGCAAATAAATAAATATAGGGGTGCTTGACTCCCAGCCCTCCAGATGTTCTGGAACTGCAGCTCCAGAGCTGAGAGTGGGAATGCTGGGAGTTGTAGTTGAGGAACATCTGGAGTCGGGATGTGCACCATTCCCCCTCCCCCCGCATTCACTTCGCATGGAAGCAAATGAGATGGAAATTCACACTCGTGTGTGGATGGAACCGCTTTGAATGTGCTAGGCTACGAATACACTTTGAAGGTTCTTTGGATGTTCATTGATCCCTTCTGCCACCAGTCACACCTCCAGAACTGTTCCACATCTTTTCTGAATCCACTCCGAATCCATTAAGAATCCACGAATGTGACGAAGCTTCAAACACAAGCACAAAAACTTTCACTTGCACGCAAATGTCTGCCTTTGAACAGAGGCAAATGTGAACGTTCAAGCTTTGCCATATGTACAAATTGCAAAGGTGATGAACATTTTTCGTCCATCCCTAATCCAAAAGGCCGTAAGCTAAGAGCCCAGCTCTAAATGAAAATGGATTGAGCCCAGATTCCTTTTCTATGAAGTCAAAAGGTGCCAAATGAAATAGCCACCAGGCACAATTCCAGATGTGATTCAGATACAATTTTAGCAGCAATTTTGCAATGTACGTTCAGTGTTATATTACTGCATGTTTTGTGGTGGTTGATACATTGTTTGTATGATTGCTAAGTGTATAATTGTGATATTTTGATTGTGATTTATGCAAACTTCTACAATATAGTCTTATCTTGAGCTTTTTTAGAGAGAAAGCAGGTTAAAAAAAATGGTCCTGGTTCAAGGGGTGCACCTCAGATGGGATGCTGCCTTGGCCAAAGAAGCAAAATCTCCCCCCCCCCTCCCATGATGCAGACTGAGAACAAAAGCATGCACAGAGTGCCATAATAAACACCAAGCTCAGCTATCAACCGCATCACTAGAATGGTTCCCCTTACTTCTCAAGCCCCTGGCAAAAGGGCACCACACTGATCAATGGCTCTAAGTCCTTGCTTGCCATACTTAAACCGATGTCCCAGTTCATCAGAACCTAAGAACCTAAGAGGACCCCTGCTGGATGAGGCCACAGCCTATCTAGTCCAGCATCCTGTCGCACACAGTGGCCCGTCCATTGCCCCTGGGCATCTCAAGCAGAGACAAGGGTGAACCTCCTCCTGTTCTTGAATCCCAGTAAATGGCCTTAGAGGCATTCTGCTTGTCCCCACAGCCTTAAAGATGTACTTAGGCATCCATTCTAGTAGCCATTGATACATCTGTCATCCATAAATTTGTCGAACCCTTCCTTAAAATCATCTAGGCTGGGTGCTGTTACCACCTCTTCTGGCAGCCAATTCCATAGACCAATGACCCTCTTGGTGAAGAAATACTTCCTTTTGTCTGATCCGACTCTCTGGCTTCATAGATGCCCCCTGGTTCCAGTGTTGTGGGATAGAGAAAAGAATTATTGGCCGCTTAATTCATAGTAAAGAGGAGGAGGAGGAGAAGAAGAAGAAGAAGAATGGGCTTTTCTACCCCACTTTTCTCATCTATTTAAGGGGACTCAAAGTGGCTGACAAACCTTTTATTCTTCTCCCCATAACGGAACACCCTGTAAGGTAGGTGGGGCTGTGAGAGCTCAGAAGAGAGCTGTGACTAGCCCTGGCTTCATGGGGGAGGGCGGAATCGAACCCGGTATTCCCAGATATGAGTCCGGCTCCCTAACCACTAGACCAAACTGGCTCATAACATCTGTGATTTCACATTATTTCAACTCTCTTGATACTGAACTGAGGTCCTTTCTGCATAGACCCTTAATCTGGATTAAGGGTCCATGCAGTACACATTATGGTTCCCCATGTGCACAATATTCATAACATTTGAAATTCGTACAAATTTGGCCAAATTTGGACATTCAAATTTGAATTGAAAGTTGGCACATTTGAAGACTGACATTTGAATTAGAATAGAATGTTTTGATAACATTCGCGTGAAGCTTCATATGGGATTCATATGGGATTGAATATTCTTATCGAATTCGAGTCCTGCTACCTTCGAAGGGTGTCTATTCAAATGAATACAAATTTCAAACAAATACAAATTTTCTTGTATCAAATCAAACGTTAAAAAATTAGTGCCCACCTCTACCTGTGGCACTTCTCCTAGCAGTCACCCACAGCAGCTCTTTTCCATCCCACTTGTGCATTAATCTGTACTTAGAAACACACACAGAGACACACTGGTGCCAAAGTGAATACAAGGACACCCATATTTTTTAACGCCTGAAGAGCATTTCCGACTTCTGGGCAGTTCCTTGATAGGCTTTGAAGACTTCAGAAGCTGGCAAAGAGCCGCAACTGTAGTAACCGCAAAGGTTTGCACAGGTTTTCCCCTGGCTTCAGCCTTCCATTTCTCAAGCCTCAGAGTAAAAAGAATCTTCCTGATCCCATAGCTTGCAGTACACTCCTGGCACCAGCAGGGTGCTGGACTCTTAGCCTTGGGGCATAATGGCTCCCCGGCCGCATGGCATCCATCTTTTCTTCCTGTTTGAGGATCCTCCCCGCCTCCCGCCACAGGATATGACATCAGAAGGACTTCTGACCTGCTCAGCTGACACAGCTCCACCTATCGCCTCCCTGGATTTTCTCCTGAGGTCACTTCCTTCCCTGCCCCTCTGTGGTGGGTTATTTAAAGCTCTGCACAGAAATAAATTGCTCTTTTCCAGCTCATCTGGTCTCCCGCCTAACTTCTTTCCCCTGTGCTCTCTTCCTTTGACTCACCATAGGAGCACATGGTGATCTTTTATAGGCATGCCGGTGGCTTATAAGGGAATACTTTTGCAACACCCGGTGATTGTACCAGTAACTACTGGTACCAAGTATCGTTGCAGCCCCTTGGGTTGTAACCACGTATCGCTGTGGTTCTCAGGACTGCAGCCACGATCGAGGTAGCCGTAAGGTGCCTCCCCCTCAGGCTTCCCAGAGCCAAGGATTCAGGTTGCAAAGCCGGATTGCAACGGCAACACCAATGTTTAGGGCTTGAATCCGGATGTGCAAAGCTCACATTTATCCAGCATCCCTCTTTGTAACACTGAGCTGGCGCATTGTGGCGCTTTATGGCTACGTGAAGGAAGTCCATGTGCACTATTCTCTTTCCCTTTCAGTCTCTGTGATTCTTAAGTGCAAACAGACTCTTCAAGGAGCTGGGTGAATTGCCCCCCCCCTCAATTCTTCTAAGGCATTTTGGGTCCAAGACTCTTTTGGTGTCACTTAACGTTTGCAGTTAAGTATTTACAGATCAGTTGCCACGGCAACCAATTCTTCAAAGTTACTTTTACAATTCTGTTTTCTCAAACACCCGCCTTTGGTTGATTGCGTGGGGATCTTTGGAAGTCGGCCAGGGCTAAATCATGCCTCTCTTTTCCCCATTAAGGAGAGGTCCTTTCTAATCATGTTCAGTTATTTCCTTGATGGCTTTATCTTGATTTGAAAATGTATTTTTTGGGGTGTGTGTCTCTCTCTTTATGTTTTGGTGAGAGCAGAGGCTGGGGGAGGCGTGCAGAAAGAGAATATCACCGTGCTCCTTGGAGGTCTGCAAAAATTGGCGGTGGAAATTAGGGAAGTGAAATAACTTTGTCAGGGTTGAGTCTCTCCCTCTCCACCTTTTTATGGCTGGGAAGATTGAACCCTTAACGGCAAATAGATAAAAATCAAGTGCCGGTTTGAATATGCTTTGGAATGGATGATACTACACCTCACCTGACTCTTCAGTTCTTCACAAACATTTCTAGGAGTTTCCCCCCACTCCCCCCACCCCCAGTAGATTCTTCTTCATTACCTCTCTGGGATGCTGCAAGGTAGTTAGTAGCACTTGGAGACTAACAAGAGGAGGGTTGGTGGCATGAGCTTTCGTAGACACGTCTGCTTCTTCAGATGCTAGGGGGCCCAATGGGCACGTCTGCTTCTTCAGATGCTAGGGGGCCCAATGGGCACATCTACTTCTTCAGATGCTAGGGGGCCCAAGGGGCACATCTACTTCTTCAGATGCTAGGGGGCCCAATGGGCACGTCTGCTTCTTCAGATCCTAGGGGGCCCAGTGGGCAGGTCTATTTCTTCAGATGCTAGGGGGGCCAATGGGCACATCTGCTTCTTCAGATCCTAGGGGGCCCAAGGGGCACATCTGCTTATTCAGATGCTCGGTGGGCCCATTTAAGGGGACTCAAAGTGGCTGACAAAGCTTTCTATTTTTCTCCCCACAATGGAACACCCTGTGAGATGGGCGGGGTTGTGAGAGCTCAGAAGAGAGCTGTGACTAGCCCAAGGTCACCCAACTGGCTTCAGGGAAGAGTGTGGAATCAGACCCAGTATTCCCAGATAAGAGTCTGGTTCCCTAACCACTAAACCACCCTGGACCTCCAGGCTCACGCGGTAGATCATTCTGGGTGAGAAGCCTTTCCTCCTTTCCAACCATTTCCCCAGCCATACATTCTCCTCTGTAGTTTTTAACTCTGCTTATTTCTTTCACAATGCTTTCTGGCCTGTAACCAGCAAATAAATATTATTAAACAAATGATGCCGCTTGCAAACGCCATTTTGGCAAGGTGACAAATGCGCTTCTATCTCTCCCCAGTATGAGTAATAGCATGGGGGTTTGGGTAGGTTGAAATGGAATTGTTTTCTTTTAAGACACAGTATCGCAAAGTGCCCAAGGGAGAGAGAAACGCTCCCCCCCAAAAAGCCACTCCTGGCCACGCTGTTTCCCTGCCTGTTACAAATGAAAGCAATTCCACCTCGGCGCATCGCTTTGTGGACCCAGTGGCAACTCTAAAGGGAAAAGCTGGGAGAGAAGGGAAATGGGTCCCAGTTCTGCTTCAAGTGTTTACGTTTTGTCTTTCCCTAACGTAGGAGATCCGAAGGTGTCTTTCTGATCATTTCAGCCGGGGTCTGCATCTTCTTCAGAGGATGGATATGGTGGGGAGATAGGTGGAAGGAGGAAAGTGCCTTTTCCCCCCCAAAGCTGTTCTCTTCTCCCACCCATGCGGAAATGCTCCATTATCTCTGGAGAAGATGATTTACCTTTGCCTTTTATGGAAGAAACTAATCAAAACAGCAGGAACGTCCCGGCAAAACATATGACTCTGTTCTCTGGCTCAGCCTGTGGGTGACCACTGTTAATGATGGACCCCAGATGGAGTGCAAACGGATGGTGCTTCTCCTCTCTGCGCCTGGACAGAACGAAGCCCGGAGCCAGAGCAAATAAAAGGGCTGTTGTGTTCGCTTTTGGCCACGGGGAAACTGCAGCAGCCGTTCCTTCTAAAACAACTTCTAAAAGAGTTCCTTCTTCTGCAGCTTCTCAGTTCTCCCAGACATGGTTGCATAACCTGAAAACATCTGCTGCAAGAAACTTCGTCATCCTAGCTCTACTTGAAGCTACTTGGTAACTAGATGGGAGTGTGGGCTACAGTCCTTGCCAGAAGACGTCCAGCTGATTTTGGTGCAATGGAGCCTTTGAGCCCCTTTAGTTGTGCAGCATTGAGAGCTTACCTGAAGCGGGAGGTAAACCACCAATCCTGTTGGCATTTGCATTAGTTACAAAGTTGTACCACCACCTTCAGCAACAAAAGGAGTGGGCAGCCAGGAGTATGACTGTCGTGAGTTCTGTGTACGAATAATTCATATCTTTATGGGTACATACGTATCTCGTGTATCTGTGTATGAATCATTTGTATCTTTATGGGTACATACGTATCTTGTGTGTCCTTGTACGCATCTGTACGCGTCCATGTAAATGTAAACACGAGATGCATATGTACTCATACAGATAGGAATGTCCAAATTATCTGTAAGAATACTTAATCGTATTGAATCTAATCCCTGGACATTTGTTTTTCCTTATTCGTATGAATTCGGAATTTTGAATATTCATTTCATTACGAATTGAATGTCGAAACTTGCATTCGTGGACACCTCTACTTGCCTTGCCTCCTTCTCAATCTGAGCAAGATAATTCTCAGAGTTTGTACAGCAGAGTCAAAACATTTGAATCCTGCAAGTGTTTCTGATACCTACATAGTCGTTTATCTTTGTCCAATCACTCTCAAATAAAACTACTCTGACTTTGCTAATGGTCCTTGGGTCTCTATTATAAATGATATAAGTTGTTGGCATTTAATTAATGGGTTATAAATGTAGTATTTATGGTAAGAGTATAAGAAGTGATGTTCTTCACTTAACTGCTGTACCTTTTCTTTAAAAAATCTATTCTTGCATCTTCTTTCTTTCTTTGAATGTTCTGCCCAGATACACAGAAGATACTAAGGACATAAGAGAACATGAGAGGAGCCCTGCAGGATCAGGCCACAGCCAATCCAGTCCAGCTTCCTGTCCCACACAGTGGCCCACCAATTGCTTCTGGGCTTCAGCTGCTTTCGACTCCCTGCAAATGGCCCTGAGAGGCATCCTGAATCCTGTGCAAACCAGTTGGAAGAGAATTAAATTAATCTCCTTTCCTTTCTTCCTCCTGTTGCTTCTTCTTCTTTTACAGACTTACACGCTGCAAACAAATATCTTTGTTCCTTTAGCATCCATGAATTGATGTATTTCCTGAGTATATCTTTCTGCCCGCCACCTGTATAACAGAAACTCTAATGGAAGGAAGATGGAGAACGGAATAGATGGGTATATTTCACTTTCACTTTTCCCACTAGGGTCTGTATTAATAATTCTGTTGGACGAGAATAAATCTAGTGTAGTAGTGTGTAGAGGCTTGGAAGCAAAAGTGCACCTGGTCCTACATACATTTTCTAAAGAGTAGGCAGCTTGTAGGACTGCATTCACACCTAGGTTTCAATCCAGGTTCAGTCCAATTTCAGAATGAGAGAATGCATCAGCAAAGAGACAAGCCAATTTCTTTCAGCATTATCTAACTCAGAAGATCCACCTTTGAGTTAGATAATAGAGAAAGAGAACAACTGTTCACTTTGCTGATGTGTTCCTTTATTCTTAAGGTGGACTGAAGCTGGATTAAAACTTGGGTGTGCACACAGCCAAGGAGTCTCATCTGGTGGGTCTGAGGAGTCATAAGCTGTTTCCACACATGCTCTTAAGACCTCGTTAAGTACCCGGCAAGGAGACGTATGTCACGCATACACAAGGTACCTTCCACACATCAGGACGGAACAGGACCCCATTAAGGACGCTGCTTCTGCAAGGCATGGTGGGAGATCCATTCTTAATTGGGTCCAGAGGCCCTCTAATCTGGATTTGTGCGAGACCTGAAAAACAAGGTCCCCAATCCGTTCTTGTGAGTAAAATCTGGATCAACAGAATACGCTTCTACACATAGACCTGATAAATGTGGGCAGGACCAGAAGTCGTTGGTCTGTCCAGTTCGTGCTTTTGTGGTCCCGCACATGCTTTGTAGTGGCTACATTTCACTACCATGCCTACCAATGCAGGGAATGACCTATGATTGACAGCTGCACGATCCAGTGCTGTGGCACTTGGGTGGCACTTCTGCGATGAGACTAGATCCTGCTAAGATTTGGTGCTACGACATCCCTATGGCAACCATGCATTGCATCCATCGCAATCCATTCCAGCAATGTGCGTGCAGATGTTTGGGGCCTCATTTAGATGCATAACTATTACATCTGGATTTTGCCAATGACAGATTTTAGAAATCCAGATCTTATATGGTAAGTGTGGAAGCACCCATATTCTCCACTTAGTAGTCTTAATGCCAGAAGCTGGGATTCTAGGATGATATTTCCAACACATTTAAAGAATATTTTAAATATTTTATCCATTTATTGTTGTGACCCATGATGGGGCCTTCTGGTGAAGGGTGGGATATAAATTCTTCAATAAAAATAAAACAACTCTCTTTGCAAGTGGCGCTGGAAAAAAAAGTGATACTGGTACATTTTTACCCTGAGTGCTTTCATGTTCTTTGCTTTCTTGACCAACCAAAGCACAACATTTTGACGTTTTGAGCTGCACTGAGTGTTCCTTAGGTATTTTGGAAAGCAAAGATGACCAGGGAATGGGATATTTTTTTAAAAAAGAGAAAGAATTGAGAAAATGAGAAAGATTTAACTTGGAGAAGAGAAGGCTTGGATGATGGCAGAAAGAACAGAATAACTTTCTTAAAATACCAGTACCTGCAAGGTTGTTACATTACCACAGAGTGGATTTCTTTGAAGAGCAAGAAAACTAAACAAGATCTTGTGTGATTTTGCACTTCCTGTCTGCTGGATGGGAAAGGACCGCAACGGACTAATGTTGACTAGAGGCTTGATGGATGTAAAGGGTCCAAGGGCTCCCTAAATCACTCTCCAGAGTGAAAAGAACACAGTGGCAAAGTGACTAAGCCATTTTCCATCCGTGGTATCAGGGCCCCTCTATGAAGCTGATGGGTAGGAGAGTAAGATCAGACAAGGGGAAGTACTTCTTCAACCAAGGGGTCATCAGTCCGGAATTTGCTGCCAGAAGAGGTGGAAACAGCAGCTAGCCTAGATGGCTTTCAGGAAGGGTTAGGCATATTTATGGATGACAGGTGTATCAATACATAAAAGAGTGGACACCTAAGTACATCTTCCAGGCTGGGGGGACAAGCAAGATGCCTCTAAGGCCATTTGCAGGGAGCTGAGAGCAGAGAGTTGTCTCTGCTTGAGATGCCCATGGGCATTTGGTGGGCCATTGTGTGGGACAGGATGCTAGACTGGATGGGTTGTGGCCTGATCCAGCAGGGCTCCTCTGAGATTCTTATATATAAACCAAAGGTAAACTTTCTGAAGAGGAGATAAATCCAGTTGGACAGTGACACCCCGCCAAAAAAAGTGCAAGTTAAAAAAAAATGAGTTTGTTCCTCAAACCCAGTTTGGGAGGTTGGGCCTTGAAAGAAAAAAAAAATGACAAAGATTCCAAGGCTGATAGCTGAGGAAAAGGCCAACCATGTTGTTCTAAGCTACTTGAAGTGAAGTGAGGTGGAAAACATGGGCAAGAAGGAAGAGCTGGAGGCTGGCTATGAAGTATGAATGTGAACATTCCTGAAATGGATCACGGGGCTTCAGGAATATTGTGTGTACCTGAACCTTTTTATTATTATTATTATTAAAATATCTTCTTTGCATTTTAGTTTTTCTTTATACTTCTGGGGGAAGGATTTCTTCACACAGATGGTCATTGGTCAGTGAAATTTGCTGCCAGAAGAGGTGGTAATGGCAACCGGCCTGGATAGCTTTAAAAAAGGGTTAGACAAATTTATGGATGACAGATGTATCAATAGCTACTAGAATGGATGCCTAAGTAGATCTTTCAGGCTGAGTGGGGGACAAGCAAGATGCCTCTAAGGCCATTTGCTGGGATTCAAGAGCAGGAGAAGGTTTGCCCTTGTCTCTGCTTGCAATGCCCATGAGCATTTGGTGGGCCACTGTGTGAGATGGGATGCTGGATTGGATGGGCTGTGGCCTGATCCAGCAGGGCTCCCCTGAGGTTCTTATGTTTGCAACTGGAGGGAGAGGTAGAGAAACAGAAGTACCCTCTATTATATATATATATTTCCTTTTTCTTTCCTTAATAAAAGTGTCCAGGTCATTTAATTACGGTCCATGTGCAATATGCTATGATTTCTGTTATAGAGACAAGAGTATTGCTCCTAGCTCTTGATGATTGTTAAAGTCATCAGTGTCCTTTCAGAGAGGCCGTGGGACTTTCAGACAGTAGATTTCTCAAGAACAATGGGTAGCAAATTGCTCTGTTTCCAATATAAAGTATTTCCAGCCCTCTCCGAGCTACTGCTGCATTTTGCATCTTAGCCTTCTGGCCTAACAAACAAAAAGATCGAATCTTCTGACGCTTCTCATTCAGGAACATATTAATCTTGAGCTTTGTCGAAAAGCCTCTGCCGTTATAACATAATTACTGGTGAAATTGACCTTTAAAATATATTTTAGATTTGAAAAAAGGTATTTAAATCCCTCCCGGAATGCCATTTTTCAGCTTCAACAGCTTGAGTTTCTGTTTTGAGGGTGGAGGGAAGCGATCGTGGGACAGGAACCTGCATCCAGGAATGTCAGCAGGCAATGAATTTGCTTAGCAATGAGACAAATACAGATGTTTACCCGGCTACCTTTACCCTCCCATTGAATCAGCAAGACATCCAAAGTGGCCAGGGAGGAACATGGAATAGTAACAGTGGCTCCATCCAGATGTTGGTTATTTATTCAGCTATATTTGGATAGTCTGGAATAAAGCATGGAGATTCTAGAATATCTACACTTTATTCCAGGACATAGCAGAATGAGTAACCGAAATCAGTGGTATTTCTGCACTTACCTTCCCCTATCCTATGCATTCCCCACTAGCACGCACTAGCATTTGCCCTTGCAAAAGCTAGTGCACACCAAATCAAGCCCCATGCACCTGGAGAGTTACCTGGGTCCAGGAACCTGTCCAGGCACCGGGAATGTGTGTCTGGGCATCACCATTTTCCGCATGTAGCCCAACGTTGCGCATTCACTGTCACCACGGCGACAGTGAGACTCCATGCATAAGAACCTAAGAGGAACCCTGCTGGACCAGGCCCCAGCTCATCTAGTCCAGCATCCTGTAGCACACAGTGGCCCACCAGCTGCACATGGGCATCTCAAGCAGAGATGAGGGCAAACCTCCTGCTCTCAAACCCCATCAAATGGCCTTTTGGCATCCTGCTTGTCCCCCCCAGCCTGAAGGATGTACTTAGGCATCCATTCTAGTAGCCATGGATACATCTGTCATCCATCATCTGTCAACATTGAGGCAGCTTCTGGTCAGACAGGAGACATTTTTTGGTTGAAAAATGCAGATGCTCCTTACCAGAAGCTACTCTAACATCTACTAAGAGGCCAAGTGCAAATTACCCTCTGAGTGGAGCCAGGGAGTGAATCTCACAATTGTGCCTTCAGTGCCCTTAATGTAATTCGCTCAATCTATTTCTTTTCATGTAATGTTCTGATTTATACCTGGTGTTGACAATGGAAAAGTTCAAGTGCTGCTCAGCTTCAAAACACAAACTCACTCTTCTGAAAAGCTGTACCTGTACTGCTCATTGCCTTACTAGAAAAGAAAATGTAACTTTGCTGCAGAATCAGCTGCCGAGTGGTGCCCAAAGGCAGGCGACAGCAGCATATGGGAATGGCAATATACCTTGTGACATGTTGAGCCTATGTATCTCTCATTGTGCAAACCATGCAGCTGGGAAAACGTACACAGTGTTTATGTTTGATGAATTGAATGGAAGCCTGCATTTTGGAGACTGCTGGAAAGGAAAGCAGCAGACTATAAGATCATGAGAACATAAGAGGAGCCCTGGTGGATCAGGCCACAGCTCATCTAATGCAGCATCCTGTCTCATGTAGTGGCCCATCAATTGCTTCTGGGCATCTCCAGCAAAAGATGAAGGCAAAACTTTGACTCCCTGCAATTGGCCTTTAGAGGCTTCTTGTCTGTCTCTCCAACCTGGAGTTAGTAGCTAGGCATCCATTCTAGGAGCCATTGCTATACCTGTCTTCCATGGATTTTGAGGAGCCCTGGTGGATCAGGCCACATCTCATCTAGTCCAGCATCCTGTCCCACAGAGTGGCCCACCAGTTCCCTCTGGGCATCTCAAGCCAAAGACAAGGGCAAAACCTTCACCTGCTCTTGACTTCCTGCAAATAGCCTTCACAGGCCTCCTGCCTGTCTCTACAACCTGGTGGTGGTGCCAGATCCCTTCTAATAGCCATCTCTGTACTATATGAATTTATCTAACTTTATAAGAACATATGAGGAACCCTGCTGGATTAGGCCATAAGCCATCCAGTTCAGCATATCATCTCAGCCAGTGGCCCACCAATTGCTTCTGGACATTCTCAAACCAAAGGCAGCGTGAATACTTCATGTGATGCGTGCCAAGGTAAGCCTGTATCAATTAGTGGCAAAATCATATGGAAGTTGACCCAACTCTGCAGAGTGGATTGTACACCTGTTAGGCAGTCCTGAACCAAATCATGAACAAAGGAGAAAGAGAGAGTGGGCTTAGGTCCTGAGATACCAGTTGTGGTGTCTGCTCCCCCCTTTGCCTTTATGGAACAGCCCATTCCCCCAAGAGGCTTAAAGTTACACGTCAGTTTTGATGCAAAAGTTCAGTTAAATAATGCATTTCAGGACACCTGTACTACATGCTATTCCTCTATCAGATCCAGGTTTAGGTATACATAGCCTTTGTGGTTAATCATTTATGAGTGCCATAAAGTTGGATACGACTCCTAGTTGACTACACGATCACCTCCATGGGCAACTCTGTTCAGTTTTCTTGGCAAAGATACAAAAGTGGTTTGCCATTGCCTTCTTCCATGAGAGGCTGGGGATCAAACCTGTGTTACAGCCATCCCAGTAGAATATTCAGCAGGTGGAAATTTTTTCAGGAGTGTGGAAGAAGGAAAAGAAGAAGGAGGAGAAGGAGGAGGAGAAGGAGGAGGAGGAGAAGGAGAAGAAGAAGGAGAAGAAGAAGAAGAAAAGTTGGCTTTTCTACCCAGCTTTTCTCCCTCATTCAAGGGGACTCAAGGTGGCTGACAAACATTCTGTTCATCTCCCCACAACAGACACCCTGGGAGGCAGGTGGGGCTGTGAGAGCTCTGAAAGACTAGCCCAAGGTCACCCAGCTGGCTTCGTGGGGAGGGCCTGAATCGAACCGGGCATTCCTGGATAAGAGTCTGGCTTCCTAACCACTAGACCAAACTGATTAATTAATTCTTGTTCTCCTCCTTCTCCTCCTCCATTTATTTATATGACTCACCCACACATCACTCAGGGAGATCAATAGGAATTCAACTCTGCTCGAAAACAGAACACATTTTGAGCCATATACTTGTGACTAAAATTAGGCTAAATCTTAGCCCCGGGACAAGCTCTTTTCCATAATAAAAGAGTGCAAGGGAAGAAGTTGGTCTCTTATTTTTAGCCTCTTAATGCTCCAAAAGGCAGTTTAATTGTTCCAAATGCTTGAGGTTTCATTCATTCATTCATTCATTCATTCATTCATTCATTCATTCATTCATTCATTCATTCTTCAAGTCAGAAGACCAGTTTTGTTTTTAAAGCAGGAAATATGTATCAGTTGAAGTACAACACACAGCAAAACATCCATGTGGGTACTTTAAAATAACAACATTATGAACACAGTGTGCTAACAAGATTTTTTTTTGTCAATTTATATGAGAACAACATACTTTCATCCTCCAGAAGATCACCACAATCAAAACCATCCGGACATCCTGAATGAAGCTTTAAGAGTAATCAGTTGACGCCTGGAATGACAATGCTGATACGTTCAATTCATTAGGTTGGGGTTGTTTTAATTCTTTCTTTCTGGTTTCCTTGGTGGTCTCAGCTTGGCCTCCAGGTTAGAAGTTCAGTTCAATAAATATGTTGGCTCCAATTAAACTCTCTCCTCTCCAGGATCTCAGCATTCCTTCACCTGTCAGTGTTGTCAATGTCCTGGGAACTTGAGGAACAATTTAAGTCGGACTTTGGCAGCCCAACTGGGAACCTAACAAGCTCCTGCTGGGATGCCATCCAGCTCAGGGAAAGTCTTAACTGCAGATTGACATGTTTGCTTCTGGCTTTTAAGTGTGGGAACAGCTGCAGGGAAATGTTGTCAATTGTTTTTATTATGGTCATTGACCAGAAATGCATCCATTTTAGTTTAATATTTGTGTATGTGTGGTGTCCCCCTTTTATCTTTACCCAGATAAGTATGCATGTACAAAGGTTTGGGCATCCCTTTGGTGCAAACGGAGAGAGTTTCAAGGCTAGGGACGCACATGAATATATATATATATTTGCATTTGGTTCGTATCGAATCGAATGCAAGAAGAAGAGGAAGAAGAGTTGGCTTTTCTACCCCACTTTTCTCACCCATTTAAGGGGACTCAAAGCAGCGGACAAAGCTTTCTGTCCTTCTCCCCACACCATGTGAGGTGGATGGGAATGTGACGGCTCAGAAGAGAGCTGTGACTAGCCCAAGGTCACCCAGCTGGCTTCATGGGGGAGGGCGGAATCAAACCTGGTATTCCCTAATCACCAGACCAAGAAAATTTGTATTCGTTTGAATAAATCCCCTTCAAATGTGGTAGGATTCTATTTGACACAGATGTTCAGTATGAATTCAATGCGAACGTTCAATATGAGTCACATATGTATCCAAGATGTATCTGATACGTATCCCCCTGCGTTTCCATTTTGAAAGCATCAAAACTGCCCTGAATCCATTTTGAATCTGCTCTCAATCCACTTTGAAACCACCCTGGATCCGTTGCAGATGTAACTGGTGCAGCTGCTTGTCCACCTCCCCCAGTTTCACGAATGTAACGAAGCTTCGTACGAATGTTCCAAAGCTTTTGTCGGAACATAAAGGTCTATTTTCAAAATCTCAGCGTTCGATTTGTTTATGAATCTCCAAATTCGTATGAATTTTGAATGTTACTAATATTCATGCACATCCCCATTCAAGGCTCTTTTGGGCTTAAGACAGATTTCTCCTTACCCCAGCCAGAGAGAAACTTCTTTCCAATTTGCAAGAGTCTAAATCTGGAACAGTTACTCATTACACAATGTCTTGGCTGGATGGCAGCCCCTGGACACACCCAGAGATCCAAACCATCAAAAACATCTGCAGGAATGAAGACAAGTGGGTGACTTTCAAAGGTCCTGTACCCTCATTACAAGTTTTCCAGCTGTTTCTACCAAGAAAAGGCAGCTTCCGGCTGTCCTGTCTTGACTGTTTTTCCTCTGCCTGGGGCAAACGACAATTCCTACAACAGGCTGCTTGCAATTTCCAGAATAGAGGAATGGCCTTATGGACACATGCAAAGGGGAGGGGGAATTGTTGTGGTGCGCGTGCACACACACACACACACACACACACACACACACACACACACACACACACACACACACACGTTTTGCATCAACTAGACAAGCTGATTTGCTTGGAATGTGTATTGCTATTATTATTATTTTTAGAAAAGATATTTTAAAGTCCTCTATTGCCTGGAGATCCTTAAAATTATAAATTGTGGTGTCCTCTTCATTACAGTGTCTCTTCTATTTGACAGCCAATGCTTGCCTCAACTGTTAGGAGCCCAGTGTGACAGGCCCTGTGTGTGTGTGTCTCTGTCCAAGGTACTGAATCACAATGAAATGGTAAATTACTGTCTGTCATCGCCAGGAGCTGAAGTAGATAATGTATAATTCCCTATTTTGCATCAGATAAAGGGTGTGTGCATGTGAAAGGCAGAGAGAGGGAGAGAGAGAGAGAATGAGAGAGAGACAAAATGAATGCAAAATCCTATCTTCTGAATGAAAGGGAAGGCAGACCCAGGAAGGAGAAAAGAGTTTGTGAAACATGGGGAACAAATTGTGTGCTTGTAATAATAAGAGGGTAGAGTTTGAAATGTGAGAATTATTTTATTTATTTCGCAACAACAATAACAACAAATCCTGCCCTTCACCCATAGGTCCCAGGGTGATCTGTGACAACAGCAACCCCCCCCCATAAAATATAGATAATATTCTTAAAACATATTTAAAATGTAACTCTCCTTGCCTCCTTCCTTGCAGGAGAGAACTCAGAGGAAGTAAAACTCCAAAGCCCTGGGTGAAGAAGTATGTTTTAACCAGGCATGGAAAATAATATAATGTAGGCACCTGTAGGGAGGCTGATCCAAAATCTAGGGCCCTCCTGATTGCCCCACCACCCTCAGTGTTACAAGCCTCGAGAGTAAAAGGAACAAGAATTTTCCTTTCCATACACTTGTAGTACATGCTTAGTTCCACCAGAGTGCTGAATTCTTTCCACTCCATGCAGCTGCCTTAGGCAATTATGGATTCTCTCAGCCATGTGGAGAGAAAAAGGACCTCTGACCCAGCTTTCCTCCAATCACCAGCTTTCCTCCAATCACCTCCCCTGATGTTGCCTTGATGTCATTTCCCCCACACCCCTTCCTTTTCCTGTATAAAAACCTCTTGCAACATTAAATGGTCTCTTTTTCCACCTGAAAAAACCTGTCTCCAATTTCTTCATTTGCTGCTTGTCCCATTTTCTATCTACTCGGATCAGCCATTAACACATGGCAGATCCCTGGGACCTGTGCTGGTTGGGAACCCTGAAACTCCTATTGTAACACCCGCCAATAATCGCAGCATCTATGCAGCTGGTGCCCTCACCGCAGCAGCTACCCAGCTATTGCCTTCATTGCAGCATCTACCAGGCTGCTCCCTCCTACTTCCCATAGCCCTCGGATTCAGGTCGTATAAGCCGGATACGCGGCAATGTAAAAAAGTGGAGATTTGTGCCCTGTTTCCCTTATCCTCAGATGTACAATGAAGTCTATTGCTCCAACAACACAGATTTTGAGAATGTGGCATTTTCCAGGAATGGAGCTAGCATTAACAGAAGATCCATAGCATTTTGCTCTGTCTTGTTAAAATCTTCTTTTCAGAAGATTGGCCGTTTTGTCGTCACTGGCCAATGTCCGGGGTGCTCCCAAAAGTGCTCAGATGCACCACACAGCGAATCACTAGGATTTGTTGAATCCAGGATACAACAGCAAATCCTTTCTTCATTCAATGCACTGGATGTAAAATCATTAGCTTCCAAGAACAAACAGCCTATATCCTGGATAGAACTTGGATGGGAGACCATCTAGAAAAACCAGACATAGCAAACTAAGCTGAAATATTGAAATTTAGCCTAGAAGACAAGGGTGGGAAAACCAATTGCATGATACTGCAAAAATAAACAAAACAAACCCCAAACAAACAAAAATAGGAACTTATTTATGTAATCACCGGGGTTAGGGCTGATCTTGGTGGCTTAGACTTCATAGTAGGCATGGATATTTGTAAAATTCATTATTTGTATGAATTCAGATGTTCATATATGAATTGAATGTTATGACATTTGTACATTGACATTCATACGAATACAGATGTTTGGGAACATCTGTATGAAGCTTCAAAACATTCGTGAAACAGGGACCTGGGAAAACGGCTGCGCCAGTCACATCTGCAATGGATCCAGAGTGAATTGGACATCGTTTGAGAGTGGATTCAAAGTGAATTCAGGGTGGATTTGATGCTTTCAGAGCAGATATGTTATGGGATACATATAGGATACGTATGCATTTGTATCGGATATTCGTATGAATTCTTATGAATTCATTTGTATCAAATTCTAATCCCACAACATTCAAAGGGGATCTACTCAAACAAATGTGAATTTTCTTATGGATCTGATACAAATTGAATGCAAAAAACCCCATTTGTGCACAACCCTTCTTCATAGACATCACGGATGGCTGATTCATGTGTTTCCTGATGGAATCTCATCTCCTGGAAACTGTTAGCATTGGATAGAACTTCCAAGGAAACTCATGAAACTGGTTCACAGAGAGGAGAGTAGGAAGGTGCATAATTTTTGTGTGTGTGTTTGGTTTGAATTGAATTGAATGTGCAGAAATTCACCATTGTTTGAATACAGCCCCATTGAATATGCTAGGATTCAAATATGATACGAATGTTCTTTGAATGCTATTTGTATCCAATTCAAATCCCTGCTGCCAGTCAAGCTTACGAATCTCCTACGAATCCTTTATGAATCTACTCTGAACATGTCAAATACACTCTGAGTCTGAATTCGCTCTGAATCCACTCTGAATTTGTTTTGAATCTGCTCTGGATCCACTGCAGATGTGAGTGGGCAGCTGTTTTCCCACCTCTCCAGGTTCACGAAGGTAACAAAGCTTCGAACGAATGTACAGAGCCAGTTTGGTCTAGTGGTTAGGGAGCCGGACTCTTCCCTGGAAATACCAGGTTCAATTCCACCCTCCACCATGAAGCCAGCTGGTTGACCTTGGGCTAGTCACAGTTGTCTTCTGAGCACTCACAGCCCCAGCTTTGTCAACCGCTTTGAGTCCCCTTAAATGGGTGAGAAAATCTGGGTAGAAAAGCCAACTATTCTCCTCCTCCTCCTCCTCCTTCATCATCTTCTTCTTCGTCTTCTTCTTCAGTTTGAATCCAAATGTCTGAATCTGAATGAATTTGCACCGACTTTGAACATGATGAATATTCGTACACATGCCTAGAGGAGAGGAGCTCTCATTTGCACCCATTCATACCGGCTACCCACTGGGATGGCTACAATGGAAACTCACATCTAGGATCCCTTAACTTATTTGCATCCATCAATCCCTTTTCTATTTGTTTGGGAATTAGGGTAGAATGTCTAACCAGATACTCTGTGCTGGTCTAAGCTAGAGGCCTGCAGAGCCCGCCTGTGCTACTGTCAGGCTTATTCTGGTCTCTAGAAGACGCGTATTAAATTCTGTTTTAATTAAAACACATAGTAGTTAGAAATAAGCTTTTGCGCCGCGGAGAGAGGTTCTCATTAGAAACCCCCTCACTCTAAACACACAATTTATCACTTGGGGATAATTTCCTGTAAATATCTTGCCCCCCCTCCTCACCCACCCCAGTAATGCTAGGAATAATGTTTAAAATACTCCACTCACATCTCATTATGGAGTAATTGATAACAACATGGTCATTTCTTTTCATACCCTGCTCGACTCCCCATGCATCCCCCCCCTTCCCTTTGAGGCAACCTCCTGAGTAATCAATATCAACAGTTTTCGAAAGAGAGATACAATAAATAAATTGAGCCAGACAATGACGGAGAACATCCTTATTATAATAAATTTACCATAAATAAAGCTGGCTGTGAAATAACCACGGGCCATTTTCACACACCCCCATTCATGCATTTGGATGTCATTTAAAAGGTTGGGGAGGAGGAAGGAAAAGGGGCTCCTGGACTCCTTTAATGGACCAGGGTGTGAAATGCAGAAAGATGCTCACAGTCAGCTCCATTCAGGTAGGTCGATCTACTTTCAAGTGATGGTAGGCGAACCTTGTTGCTGTTGGGTACCACTGGGTTGTAGCCAACTCCTAGTTGGCTGTGTGGACATCTCTATGCAGGCTTTGTTGGCAGAGATATGGGAGCTTATGCGCATTGACATTGCCTACTTCCAAGGAGAGGCTAGAGATTGAACTGATGACACTCAGCTGTTAAGGCAGTTTGTTCTACCACTTAGCTGCAGCCCCTCCCAAATTCCTTGAGGACTGTTGGGCAGCTTTCTTGGCAGTTCCAGAGTCTGGGAGCCACCACAGAAAAGGCCCTCTTGTGTGTCTCTGCCCCTTGGACCTCAAGAAGAAGGAGGAGGAGGAGGAGAAGGAGAAGAGTAGTTGGATTTTATACTGTTTTTCTCACCCTTAAGGAGACTCAAAGTGGCTGACAAACCTTCTGTTCTTCTCCCCTCCACAGATACCCTGTGAGATAGGTGGGGCTGTGGGAGCTCAGAAGAGAACTGTGACTAGCCCAGGGTCACCCAGCTGGCTTTGTGGAGGAGTGTGGTATCAAACCCGGTATTCCCAGATAAGTGTCCGGCTCCCTCTCCACTAGGCCAGGTGACCATTAGCCAGTCACTGCCTCTTGATTCATCTCACAGGGCTGTTGTAAGGATCAAGGAGAATGGAGGAGAACAATATTTACTGGTCTTTGGGATATAGACAGGAAATGAATCTGGTTTGAGTCCTTGCTTGACTCTGTTACTGGTCGAGATGCCTGCTGTCTTGGGCATGTTGGTGAGATGCCTGCAATCACAGCTGGAGAAGATGCCTCCTCCATCTCCATTTTGAAGAGAGGAACAGTGAAGACCTTCTGTTCAGAACACAAAACTCACACCTGCAGGAATAGGGACTCTGTCCACCCTGGTGCCCAGAAATGGCTTGGCAAGACTGGAACAAGTCGCCCACTGCAGCCAGAAATAGAGATGGGGTTGGAAGTGGCCAACATCTGAGGTGGTAGTGGTGGCGCCTGAGTCTTATTCCAGAATGATATCCCGGAATAGGGACCTGAGACCTATTTGCACCACACCCAGTAGTCAACAATTAGGGAACTTCTGGGGAAGGGCATCCACATTTGGAGGAGGCTCTTACAGCCTCCAAGTGCCCCCTTACTTCCCAGAAGTCCCCTAATTGTTGATTAGGTGTGGAGCAGAAAAAACATGCTCCACACCTTTACCAACATTGACCAAAAGTTTACCTGGTGCATCCAGGCAGTGGCCATTCACACCTCTTCTGGTGCGCTGGGGTTGCCTGATATGCCACGCAAATGCGCTGGCACCTCAGACAGCCATAGACATGACTGCGCCTGTGCAGAGCATCACCGTCATCATGGCAACGGCGCTGATGTACATGCAGCTGCGGAGAGCATTACAGCCAAAATGGTGGCGCCCAGAATAGGACCAGCCCCCAGACCAGCCACAGGTGAGTGACCAGTTGTGTGGGGCTTAGTCTGTTATTACCTCGCATTCACAAGTGTGAGTGCTAGTTAATTTTGGTTTATCATGCTCCTTTCCCATCCAGCAGATGGGGACGGAGTGCAAAATCACCCCTGCTGTCTGCATTCTAGCGCAGAGGGATGGCAAGTCCCTATTCTGGGATATAATCTGGGATAAGACTTACAAGGCCCTAAATGACTTGGGCCCCAAATATCTAAAGGAACGCCTCTCCCATATCAACCTGCCCGTGTCTTAAGATCTGGAGGAGAGGCCCTCCTGGTTGTCCCACCACCTTCAGCAGCTAGGCGGGTGGGCACCCGGGAGAGGGCCTTCTCAGTAGTGGCCCCCAGGCTATGGAATGGTCTCCCCCTGGTGGTGCGTCAGGCCCCTTCTCTGTTTGTGTTCGGGAGGGCAGTGAAGACGCACCTCTTCGCTCAGGCCTTTGGCTAAACGTTGCTTACGTTTCCCCCCACTGCAAGCACTACTCTTTCAACCGATTCTGCATTGTTTTTGTCATGTTGGTTTTAAAATGTTGTATTGGTTATTATTGTTTTGATATAGTTTTTGATATGTTCCATTTTAAAGGTTGTTACCCACCCAGAAACCCTTGGGTATAGGGTGGGATATAAATATAAATATAAATAAATATAAACAAATAAGACTCCGTTGACATCATGTTCAATCTATCCCACCGCCCTCTTCTCCTTGAGACCCCCGACACTTCATTCTGTTTGGTCTGTCTGTCTTTGGCCTGTCTCTGACAGGCCGGCCAAAGCTTAATGCCCAGCCAGTAATGCCAGGATGCCAAACAAGGGCTGTGGGAGGAAGCGGGGCTGCCTTTGATTTATCATAGTGAAAGCACGCTGGCCTATTTATGTGCAGGGCTGTTTTTTGATAAACGGCCTGCATTAGACTACCTCAAAGGTTCCCTGCGTCATTAACTAGCAGGGTGGATGCCGAACAGAAAGTTAATAAAACTTGTCTCTGGTGCAGAATTGAGAAAACTCACAGCCTGACAGAAGAAGATACTCCTGGAGCCACATAGGCACCCTTGTACAGGTAATAATAGCAAAACACTCAAGGGAGTCCTTTCGGTGGGCGATGTCATTTTTCTTTTTGATATATAGGATGCTAATGGTTTTCTCCCCCTTCTCCGCTTCCCTCTTTGCTGTTCTTATATTTCCTTCTTGCAGAGCTAAGGACTGTCTCTTATGCACACAAGCATGTACGCATGTGCCGCGCACCACACACACGCACGCCACACACACACACTGACAGTCAGAAGGTGTCGGAGAAGAAAGGATCCACAGGGCAACGGCAGAGGCGACGAAGGAGGAAAGCTAAATAACCGAGACCCGATGGAAGGGAGTCCGTCGCCCGCCGTGCCAACCGCTCACTCCGGTCTTCTGATTAAGTGGGAGAGAATATTCAAAGACTCTGAGCATTAATAATGGGTCCATGCCAGATATTGAAAATTTATTCAAATTATAGGCCTGGATTTGCAGCAGCAGATGTTCTTCAGGCAGGGACTGTCACAGAATGATTTCCAGAGAAACAAAATTACACTTGGCACAATTATTAAAAGGGGAAAGCCCCCCCCCCCCCGTTTCGTGCTTTTTGGCACATCTGGGGCTTCTGCCATGGCAGAGTAGTAAATTTCCCTCTTTGCCACCCATTCGAAAGCTCTTTGGTTTTTTTTTTTTTAATTCATTTTGGGACTTGGCGCTTTCTGAGGCTGTGTAGACATGGTCCATCTGGTAGGGTGTGGAAAGGAAAGACAGATGCCAACAAGACTCCACCATACAACTGGGTCCCAACAAAATGGATAGGGAGAAGCTTTCTTCTGGGCCTTTCTGCACTTACCTGGCTTAGATTCGGATCAGTGGATCTGGAGTAACCAGCTCCCCTGGTCTGGATCACATGGTTACATAGGATGGATTAGCACTCTCTGCAGTGCCAGTACCAGTCTGGGCCTGTAGCTACAACACTCATGTAATTTTTGCAGTTGCCTTGCCCCATGCCTCCAAAAGTTAGGAACGTGTGCATGCGTGCATGTGCCATTAGTCCCTCTGGTGGACCTGATTAACTTGAGATCCAAATTAAGGGCTTCTTAATCCTGATCCCACTCCATCTAGTACAGATAGGGCAGCGACAGGGAAAGTGCAGAGGGATCATCCCTATTCTCAGTTGCACAATATGGGAGGACTAGAAACAACGGGATGAAACTTCAAGGGAGTCAATACAGATGAGATATTAGGAAAAACTTTGTGACAGTGAGGCCAATCAGTCAATGGAATAGGTTGCCATGGGAGGTAGTGGGTTCTCCTTTGCTGGAGGTCTTCAAGCAGAGGCTGGACCTACATCTGTCTGGGATGGTTTAGGAAATCCTGCATTGAGCAGGGGGTTGGACTTGATGACCCTAGAGGACCCTTCCAACTCTATGATTCTATGATTCTATGACACGTTCTTGTTGATCCTCATCAATGTGCAAACAAGGAGGCCTAGGATCTGCATTAAGAGGTGTCTTAATCCAGATTAAAGGTAAGTGCAGAAAGGGCTTCACTTTCTCAAAATACTGGAACTAGAGGTCACCCAATGAAGCTGAATACTGGACAAATCAAGACAGATAAAATGACCATGTTTTACACAACGAATAGCTAAACCTTGGAACTCAGTGCCACAAGATGTGGTGTTGGCTAGCGGCTTGGGTAGTTTCAAAAAAGCTTTGGACCAGCTGCTGGCAACCAGGGCAATCAATGTCTGGATGGCGGCAGAAGGAGGTCTGCTTTCCAAGGTCAGCTGCCAGGAGGTTGCAAGCAGGGAAAGCTGCATGTTCCTGTCCTGCTGCTGGGTTTCCCTGTCCCACTGTCCAAACATACACAGAGGGGGGGCTTGACACATCACCCAAGCACACTGGTCCATCACCTGATGTGCCAGAATCAGTGCACTTGCATGGAGCATCACTGTTGTCCCTGTGACAGTGCTGGCGCATGTGTACTGGTACCGCCGGAACAGGAAGTGCAGGGCCGTGTTCACCAGAGACAGGAGAGGAAGTGCCAACTTCGCCCAGGAGCCTCATGATTTGGTGAGCCAGTTTGGTCTAGTGTTTAGGGAGCTGGACTCTCATCTGTGAATACCGGGTTTGATTCCGCATTTCTCCATGAAGCCAGCTGGGTGCCCTCGGGCTAGTCTCAGCTCTCTTCTGAGCTCTCACAGCCCCGCCTACCTCACAGGGTGTTCTGTTGTGGGGAGAAGAATAGAAAGCTTTGTCGGCTGCTTTGAGTCCCCTTAAATGGGTGAGAAAAGTGGGGTAGAAAAGCCAACTCTTCTTCTTCTTTCAGGTGCAGATGGATTAAAACAGCATTGCAAAGGCTTCTCTAGTCTGCACTAATCTGCATACAGAAGGAGCCCTGAAGAGGACTTGATGCTGTAGTGTTCTGGATCTAAGGTATGTGCAGGAAATGCCCTTATTTATATAATGGACAGGACCTGAACAGGGGCCACTCCATGACCTGAACAACATCATACTTCTAGGGAGCCAATGAGGTCTGTTGATGTGTTGACATCATGGGCAGGAAAGAAAGGGGCCCCTTCAGAAAGGTGTGCAAACCACATCGTTTAGTCCAGCCTTGTTAACTGGGCATCAATCTGGATCTTGCTTGAAATGCTACTCAAAAAAGTTTCACAGAGATGCCAGCCTCCGTTTGCCACCGTGGCTGAATGTAAGACTTCGCCCTCGCCTTTTCCGCTTATTTTTCACCACCCACGTTTTTGTAGCAAACATCTTCTTATGCTCGGTGCCTTTCGGTTGCAGTTCAAGAAAGGGGAGGAGGGCAGGAAAGCAAGGCACCATCCACTCCCTCTGTGATGAATGAAGTCTCTGTCACTCAGAGAAAATGAATATTTCTTTGCAATAATGACCAGATGGTAACAAGTCTCAGATCTAAATTAAAACATGCATGATAAATGCCAAGAAAACACAGAAAGACAAAAACTCAACCTGGAGTGAAATCTCTCTATAAATCTTCTCCCCCACTTGAATGTAGGCGCTCCTAATGGGAATTAAATTATTAAGATATGCTGCAAGGGGAATGCAAATAACACATCTTTTCTCTCTCTTCTTTGCAACTTTTTTTTTAAAGTGCATTTTAGGGCTGCCCATTTGTGCTTGCAAAGAGGCATAATATTTAGCATTCACACTGTGTCTTGCCGGCATTCAAAGCACTTGAGGTCCATTATCTCTGCAATCCTGACAACAATCTTGTAAGAAAACCTAGTATGAGTTCCCTCCTGTTGGAACGTGTGTGTGTGTGTGTGTGTGTGTGTGATTGTGCTAAGAGTGGAGTCAGTACTCATCCGACAAAGGTAGTAGAGCAGTCTAGTGGCCAGACTCACTTCAGCCTGGCCCAGTCCCAATGGACAGGGCCAGTAAAGGCAGGAACATCCTCTTGATTTGCACCAGGAGTCCCTGAAGAAATCTCAACTGAATGAGATTTGAACCAGATGAATGCAGGACCATCTACACAATTTTTTTAAAAAAAAAGTAATTTGGGGGTCAGAGCATATTGTCAGGGGAATGCACACTGCACACCCCAGCAAGCCCTTGGTGTGCTCTGAAACGCAACTTAAGTTGCTTTTTTTCAAACCACTTTAAACTGATCTGAAAATGACTCTGTTCTCAGATGTTTTGGGTTGCTGTGCATCACTCTGCACCATCCTAATATATGGGTGGTTCAATCCACTCTCTTCTTAAAACTAACTAACTAACTAACTAACTAACTAACTAACTAACTAACTAACTAACTAACTAACTAAGTTTTCAGATGTACAGTTGCCTGTCGTCCACCCTGTTTGGAGGGCTCTAATGGAGCTGTGTCTAAGAGAGCAATGGCTAAAACTCAGAAGTTCCTCAGTTTGAATCCCCAATCCACCATGGAAGCTCTTTCGGTCTCACTGCCTTGTGTGCATCTTGGGAAGGCAAATGTCTGGAGATAGTAAATCCCGATAAGAAGTCCAGAGCGGAGACCCAAAGGAAGTTGAATGAACCACATCTTTCCTGCAGCCAACCCAGTGCCAAATGTCACAACCCTACTCTTTTCAGGGTAAACAGCCTTTCTGGGCTGCCCACATATCCCAGAAAATTCTTGCCCACAAAGACTCACAGGGTCTGGGTCACAGACTCCCCTGCCTCCCACCAGACCTGCATGTCTGTAATTGCCTTTGCCATCAATGTATATGCCTTGAAAGAATTGTGCCAAACTCATTAGGTGTTTGCTACTGGTGTCATGCCTCATGGCATCACCACCTCCTCCTCCTCCGAGGATGAAGTGGTTTTCAGCCAAGCCAGCCAAGCTGGGGCAAGCTTCCCTGCCAGCCAGAGTGACAAAGAGGCACTGCAAAGGTCAAACGTGCCCATTGATCCTATATCTCATGATGGGGTTAGTTTTTATTGGGATGCTGGCCAATGCCCATCTCAGAATGCACTTGGGCAACAAGAACACCTGAGACATTCAAAGTATTTGCACTCCAAACAGCTGTGCTGGAGAGGGTACAGCTTGCCCTCTCCTACTTAAGGACACCCAAAACCAGCAAACACTGTTGCAGACAATGGATCTTTTCTTGCAACCTTGGCCCTTGAGCTCCCTGTGCACCTGAACTGATTTACGACAACAAGGACTTTCTGGAAACTCTGACCTCGTCATTCTTGACCACGCTTTAACACTTTCTCGTCCAAGAACTTTGGCACATGATCCAGCTGCTTGGTTCCTCTGCCTGCCCACCTGCCCACCTGCCTGCCCACCCACCTGCCCACGTGTTTGTTTGTTTACTGGGTGCCGTTGACTTGAGGCACAACAGTTGGTCTGTGTACCCTTTGTTTACCAACATCATCACAGAGTAGTGCTTCTGATTGGACACCTGAAAGCCTTGATGTCATTAATGTAGGACACAAGTTCAGGTAAATCTTCCACCTGCCACATCTAGAAAGAAGCGGGGTGATATAGTGATACAGTTTAGTAATGCGTAGAACCCACTGCAGCCAAGTTGCGTTGGAAAGGATAAATACACCCTTTGGGGGAAAATATTTCTACCCCATTAAACCAGTTCTTGGGATCCTAGAAGTTAAATTTGCTTGTTCGTGTCTTTAAAAAAAGAAGAAGGAAAAACCTCCAACTTTTCCTTTAAATCTGCCATCCTCTTTTAAAAGCTTATGACGGATGTTCTTTGCTCATAAGATGTGATTAGCTTCTTATACCTGGGCAAATATACATGACAAGAGTTCTTAAACTGTCATTGATTTGCCTATTAGAAATTATTAATTTCAAATTCTACTGGAACAACCTCTGTTAAATTACTCTGAGCCAGAGGGACTTGGGGTGGGAGGGATTGCCAGTCTAAAGAAAAAGAAAAGAAAAGGAAGGGGGGGGGGAAGAAGAGCCAAGCATAGCAGACTAAAATATTGCAGAATGTAAAAGAAACAAGGAAAACGCCTTTTAAACTAAGTAGGTATCTGTTTAATTACATCTCTTCTCCTACCCCAGGAGTCCCCAGTATTCATATAACAAATGCTTGTACTTGTAGGTGCAGAATATGACTTTCTTCTTGGATGTCTACAGTCAGAATCCTGGGCATTTTCCTGATTTTTAATGTATTCATTTCTAAAGGGCACCGCTTGGCTACATCCTCATGGGTGATGGGAAGGGTCCGGTGGAGGACCCAGGAGGGCAGCGTCTAACATGCCAGTGGGGTCCTCACCAGTACAGTGTTGCTCTGAGGGTGCTTGAGGTTTCACAAGGCCCCCCCGAAGGTGTCTTTCCTACAGACTGGGGAAATGGGCTCTAAAGGGGCTCCTTGGCTTCATAGCTTTAAAAAAAGTTGAAAGGGAGAATAAGGGCATAATAGGAGCCCTGTTGAGTTGGAGCAAGCCCATCTAGTCCAGCCTCCTGTCTCACACAGTGCCCTGCCGACCGTTTCCGAGCATCTCAAAGAGAAGACAAGGTCAAATCCTTTGCCTGCTTTTGACTCCCTGTGAATGGCCTTTATAGGCATCCATTCTAGTAGCTGCTGATACACCTGTTGTCCATGAATTAAGAGGAGCCCTGCTGAATTAAGCCATGGCTCAGCTAGTCCAGTGTCTGTCTCACAGAGTGGCCCACCAATGGCTCCTGGGTTCTGAATTGGCTTTTTCTGAACTGCTTTGCAAAAGATGTCCTGTCCAAATTTGTTTCTAAGCAGGAAGGTCCAATGCTTGGTTGCATGTATCTCCACCTGGTTGCATGTATCCGTGGTTAGGTTTCCTGTGCCCAAATACATTTTGACAGTAAGGCTAGGTGGCTTGGTCACAAAACTGCACCAAAACAAAACTAAAGATGGGAACTCATTTCCTCTCAAGAACGTCTGCAAATGTTGAGTTAGAATCTGGCACCACCATAAGTGTCTGATTGCCTCCAAAATTAAAAAATAAAAAAGGAAAAGGAAAGGTAACACCCTCTCAGCCCTGGAACATCCAGTCCAGCCTCGATAAATCCACAAAACGGGGTATGTGTCTTTTGTGTAGGAAGAAAAAAATCAATTTGGAAAGAAAATACTGCGCATTGGACACACAAGGGAACAGATTTTGGTGTGATTTTTTTCCACAGCAGAAATTGATGCAATGTGGGAGTAAAACCTTATGTGTTACTGTCTCCTAAATCTTTTCAAAACATGCACAGTGTAGAAACTTTAACGAAGGGAGGAAAATTCAAACAAAATAGCCCCTTCCTTTTTGCTGTAAGGTGCCCCCTATGCCCACTGCTGGCACAAAAGTGTATTTATAAAATTAAACAATTTACATTTCTGCTGAAATACTCAGGGTGAGGTACAATCGATCACATTTAAAAAGAAGGTGCAGAGAATAATAATAATAATAATAAATGTACTCCTGCATTAACAATCTTTATGCCAAAGGCTCAGTCTTATATCAGTATGAGGGCTCAGCTTCTTTTAGTCACTCTTTATTTGATACAGGTCGAACTGGCTTTGCCTGGTACAGGACTGGAATTGAGAATTATATTGAAAGCTTACAAGAGGAAAGAGAGAGACCGAGAAAGAGAAAGAAGGAGAGAGAGAGAGAGAGGAAGCAAAAATGAGTAGAAAAGATATGATCTTTAGCAGGAAAGATCATAACAAATTTCTAGTGTCTGCCAAGGCAGGCATAATTGGGAATGACACCAAATCAGTGCTGTTCCATTGCCTTCCCAGATGACTGTTAAATGGGGGCAGTTGCCTGAGATTCCTCAACCCCAGCTTGTGGAATGCCCCCTGTGGGATCTTTAAAAGAGAAAGAGAGAGAAAGAGAGAAAAAAATCCTCTGAAAACTATATATAACAGTTGCTCCCACACAAAATAACGTTGGACTCCAGCCTGACACCGTCGAAAGAATGAAACTGCCATCCTTAATTCGTTTGGCAGGCGCCCGCGTTGACAGGAAGTTGTTGCTGGTTGTTTAGAAATAGAATAATGCTCTGAGGAGAAGTTCAGAAACTTAATAGGACTTTAAAAACAACAGGAGCCAGAGGGACCGCAGATGGTTCCCAGGCCCAAGGAGTAAATAAACAATGATTTTCTCTTCCTTTTTTTTTTCCAGGGGAGGGAAAGCGCCGGCGGACGTCTCCTCAGAAGAAATGTTCACACATATTGTGTCCAACACCATTAGTTTACCCAGTGGGGAGGCAGAGTTCAGCCGTTAGAGACGTTTTGGGAAAGAGGGTGGCAGGAAGTCTCCATAGATATTGTAAATGATGAGAAGGTGGGGAAAGGAAGGGAGGGAAGGGAGGGAAGGAAGGAAGGAAGGAGGGGAGGGAGGATGCAAGGAAAAGAAAGGAACTTAAAGGCTAAACACTTCAAACCGACTCGCCAAGCGTCTGTCTCTGGGACCAATAATTGGAAACTGATTGACTTTGCGGATGTTTTTAGCATGGCAATAATAATCATGAGGGAGGGAAAGATTGGCAGGGAAGAGAGATTCAGTTCATAAGTAGAAAGCAGCAAGGGCCTCGGAGCCCAGGTCCGTAGCGCAACGCTCAGCCTCCCCCCCCTCTCTGAGGCTTCATTTAAACTTGGCATATCTGAGCATACAGATAAAAAGAGACAACCTGATATTCACTGATTGAAAAAGCAAACATAGCGAACAGCTTTCGGATGGGCTCCAACACTGTGATTTTCAGAAATAAGTGCCTTGGAACACTGAGCGCAATCTTCCACCTAGGGCCGCTAAACTGTTTCTGCCAAATAATTTACATTTATAAAGCCTTCAGTCATAGCTTATCCCCCCCTCTCCCTCTTCTTCTGCACCGTTTCCCTCCTTTGTTCAAAGAGCGGCTCTCGGGACAATAGTCTAGGAGACTGACAAGTTTCTGCAACATCGTCCATCCCGTCGGTACTAAATTCCACAGAGCGCAATAGGCTTCCCTTCCTCACTTCTGAGGACCAACTGTCCAAATTTGGAAAGGATGGGAAAGGTATTCTGCTCCCTTTTTTTTTTTTTTAAAGTTAGACAACCTAATTCACCAGGCTCAGGACCGCTTTTGCGCAAACGTTGCGGAAATATTGTGGGCGATTCTCTGCCTTGTGTATCTGGAAATCTGTGAACTGCAATGTCATTAATGTTTATTATCGTTGTTGTTATTAACAAACACAAATTATTAGGTCGCTGTTTGCACTTAACTGCATGAGCTTAACAGCTCAGTTAAGTTCAGGGGCAGTGGGTGGTCTCCCTTTGTGGACAGTCCATCCTGGGACCTGTTCACACTTGGCTGCATTTTGGACTATTTCTCAGGATAGCAGGTCTGTGGCCTGCATGCTAATGGAGATTCTGGTAGGCCTCACCTGGGGTCTGCTGGACCCTGCACTAGCATGTGGACAGCAGGCTCTATTTTGGAATATTTTCCAGAATAAAGCCAAGTGCAAACAGGCCCCTGGTTTGTCCAAATCACCATAGCAACAGCCACAGCAGCTTCTGCCATGTGCCTGGCTGTTGCTGTGGTGACTGCAGTATGACACACATTTGCGCAGCCCATCCTCTTCACAACTCTCCGTTTGGACATGAATATGAATGCTGTCAACCAGGAGCGTCTTAGACACTCCCAGTCAAACTGGGAAGAAGATTTTACTTCTCCGCAGCTATGGATCATTGGGGCACTCTGGAATGTTCTTGGACACTCCAGGACCGGGGTGGTGGTGCAACTTGCAGACAGAGCACCCAGAGCATGGTAAGGTTAAACAGCCCCAAAACGCATCATCCAACAGCATAAGGTTGGGGTACCACTAGGAGTTGATGGAAGGTCTTCTCAGTCTGCTCTTTCTTATCTTCTTTCTTTGGGCAAGTTGAGAGAGTCAGGGAGGGGCCACCACTGTAAAGGACCTTCAAATAAAGTCACACCATCTTCCTCAAGATGTCCCCCTCCCTGAAGCCCTGGATCCTGCCCAGAGAGGGGGAGAACAGGATTTCCAGCTGTGAGAGTGCCCCTTCAGACTGAGAAAACCACGGAAGGCTGCTGATCCCTCATGTGGCCAGAATTTGGTCTGCACATGATAGGCTGTTTACACAAAAGGGTGTAAACAGGCCTGAATCCTCACTGTTGCCTGCCTCCATGCCAACTTAGTCTGCGCCAGTTTGTCCTGTCTGGTGACAGAAGTGGGAATACTTCTATTTCCTTTTTTGGCAATTGCTTTTGCAGGTCTGAAATTAATCATCAAGGAAAAAAAACAAGAAAGGAGGGAGGGAGGGAGGGAGGAAGGAAGGAAGGAAGGAAGGAAAGGAAGAAGAGAGGGAGGGAAGGAAGGAGGGAAGGAAGGGAGGGAGGAAAAATTCAGCATGTTTCTGTGAGAGAAAAGAAACCTCATGCTTCAGTTTATGAAGACAGAGGCATAATCACGCTTGTAACAAATTGTTGTATCTGTGGATTGAAGATGTTGCAAGCATATAAACCGGATTACTCTGTTTCAGATTATAGCACAGTCTTTTCTGAGGGGAGACTGTAGCCTTTAGGTGGATCATGGAGGTTCCCTGTGATCTCTATCCACTCCCTTGATCCTTAATCTTACTTTTAAAAGGCGCAGCTAAACCAAACGAGCCTACAAAGTGTTGACAGCAGAGTATGAAGTACGATACCTATGGATCTGGCCAGAGTTCTCATTCGATGTGAAATTACTCATCTGCACATCTGCACCAGCTAAACAGGAAGACTTGCTTACACACTTGGTTTGCAGGATGAGACACTTTCTTGGTTCTGTATGGTTAGAATTAAACCCACTGTTTCAACTGAGTACTAGATATTAGAGATGTGCACAAATATTTGTAACATTTGTTATTCATATGAATTTTCTGAAATGTGGACATTCATACACAAATCGAATGTTAGGACATTCATACATTAACATTTGTACGAATATGAATGTTTTGGGCATTCGTACAAATAGTTTGGACATTCACATGAATAGTTTGGACATTTGTTAAACTAGGGAGATAGGGAAGTGGCTGGACCAGTCACATCTGCAATGGATCCACACTGCATTCGACATGGATTGAGAGTGGATTCAGGTCAGATTTGATGCTTTCAGAGCAGATACATTATAGGATAGGTATATTGGATACGTATCGGACAGGCATGCATTTCTGAGGATATGTATTTGAATCGGATACGTATTTGATTGTATAGGATACATAAAGGATATTCGTATGAATTTGTACAAATACATTAGTTTTAATAGAATCCTACCATATTTGAAGGGGATCTATTTGAAGGAATACAAATTTTCTAAGATTCAGTTCGTTACAAATTGAATACCAAAAAAACCATTTGTGCACATCCCTACTAGATATGGCTTCTAAACCCCAGGGTGACTCAACTGCAATCCTGGACTACAACTCCCATCATTCTGTGCCAGATGGAATGGTGGAGATGTAGTTCATCTACAATTCCCAACATCCCTTGCCTGGAGCCACACTTCTGAGGCTAAAGGGAGCTGTTCTTCAACAACTTTTGGAGGTCCAATGGAACCTCTTGCTTAGACTGAACTCTATGGACGTCAGAAGCAGGGCAAACTGCAATCGAACATCTACATTCTTTCTGAATTTCCTCTGCTCTCTGTGATATTATGTTATTTGGCATGAGTGTGTGTCCTCTCTAGAAAAAGAAAGAGAGGGACACACACACACAGGGAGAGTGAGAGAGAAGCCCTTTCTGCATTAAGGGCTTGATCCAGGTCAAGGGTTTCTTGATCTGGATCAAGAACCTTCTGGTCTGCACTCAAATCTGGGTCAGAGGGGTCTTGCTCCTCCTTGTTAGATTGGATCCATCCACACCAGACTGAGCTAGATTTGCTACAAGGAGGCCTTTGATCTGGATCTAATGTCTACCTGATATATCAGCTCTACAATGTGCCCTAAGGGCTGTATTCTGGATTATGGAGAATTGCAGAAAGCATGCCTCCAGGATCTGAAATTACCGGGAGGCTGTACTTCAGCGAGGTGGCATATCACGCTGCTGAAAATCACCCCTACCACCGTGCTCCGAGGCTAGAATAATGAGCTCCCACTCCATTAGGCCAGATTTTGATCAAGAGGCCCTTGATCTGGATCTCTTGCAGACCTGATATATCAGATCTCCAGGCTGCCTTAAGGGCTGTGTTCTCGATCACAGAGGAGTGCAAAATGTACGCCTCTGTGATCCAGAATCACCTGCAATTCAATGGTGTGCCACTGTCAGTCCTCACCATTGGGGGGCAGCTGGGCACGGGCGAAACCTCAGGAGTCTTAATCCAGATAAGCACCATCAGTGCAGATGGCGCTGATCCGGCCTGCGATCTGGATCAGTAGAACCAGCCCAGATCTATTGATCCGAATCTTTGGCACCACAGTGCAGATGGGCAAGAGAGACTTCCTGTATTTCCATTGCGCTTCTTTGCCTCTCCTGAACTTTTCTGCTTTGCTCCTGTTTTGTTTTTCTTTATTTTAAAACAAAAACACCTCCCCAGCTCTCCTTTCCCGGTAAATAAATAAATAAAAAGCCCATTTGTTTTATTTTTCATATTCGCTTTCTGGAAAACTCTTTAGGTCAAAGATCGCTCGTAGATAGGCCTGGCTGGGAAGGAAGGAAGGAAAGAAAAATGACAACTAATAACATTTGAGAAAACTGTAAGAATGACCTAAAATAGCTTTTCCATACATAATAATCTTGCAATTTTAAGGTCCAATAACTCAAGGGCCTCTGGGGTTACTAGCAAATGCTATATTCTCCCTTGGGATGCTGAGAAACGTCCTTTGCCAGTACTATAAAACCCACTGTTCTTAACTCTTCAAGGACTCTGTCTATTGGCCCTTAAATCAGATTTCTCCTTCTCTCCCTCCCTGAGCCCCTGACTCAGGACTTTGCAATCTGCCTTTCAGCGCTTGGGGTAATTGAGTAGCAGGGGGAACGGGATGACACTTTTAAGTTTCCGTTTGCAAGGGCTGGTAAAGGTTCCCGTCTCTGCGAAACCCAAAGAAAATGGATTCATGCGCACCATGCTTCATTTCCAGCTTTATACATTGCAATCTCTCTCATGCGCACACAACCCAAAATGCGAGTTTAGATTTAATTTTGATCCATAAGCCACAGGAGAAGAAAAGGGGAGATGGAGGTGAGAGCTCTACCAGGCTCCATTAGCTTCTCCTGGGTGGGGAAGGGAGGGAGGGAGGGAGGGAAGGGCTTTGCCGCGGCAAAGGTCCTTATAGTGCTCAGCAGGGTGGGGCTCTAATCCCTCTCTGTGACTCAGATTCCAGACATGCAGCATTCTAAGGGCTGGGTGAGGTGTGCACTGTCTGGACCAAACCCTAGGCCCTTGATCTGGGCCCTTTTAAGAAGGATCCCTGCTGGATCAGGCCACAGCTCATCCAGTCCAGCATCCTGTCTCACATAGGCCCAGCAATTGCCCATGGGCATCTTAAGCAGAGATAAGAGCAAACCTTATCCTACTCTCCTAACCCAGCAAATGGCCCTAGAAGCATCCTGCTTGTCCCCCAGACTTAGCCATCCACTCTATTGGCCATTGATACATCTGTCATCCATAATTTTTTCCAAACCTTCCTTAAAGCCGTCTAGGCTGGTTGCTGGTACCACTTCCTCTGGAAGAAAATTCCATAGATCGATGACCCTCTGGGTGAAGAAATCCTTCCCCTTGTCTGATCTGACTCTCCTGCCCATCACCTTCACAGAGGACCCCCTGGTTCTAGTGCTTAGTGATAGAGAAAAGAAACTCTCCCTATCCACCTTTTTCCATACCCTGCATGATTTTATATACTTTGACCAAGTCCCTTCTTAAACGTTGTCTTTCCAGGCTGAAGAAGCCCAGATGTTGCAGCCTGATTTCCAGCCCCTTAATCATTCTGGTTGCCTTTTCCTGCATCTTTTCCAGTTCCACAAGATCCTTTTTGTTGTAGAGCAAAGAGGGCAGCTGCCTTGCATTCTGTGGACTCATAGCTGCAGAAACTTCTGCTGCTTCCTAGATAAGAGTTTGGATTGTTCTGTTCTCTATGGGGAGGGCCTGATCCCGTCTCAGATGCTTGGAGCATCGCTGTTGGTGACACAGAACGTGCTGAAATGCCCTAACTGTTCAGGGCGAGTTGTCAGTGTAAGTTAGGTGCGGAAACATCTTCTTGAAAAGGCAGCTGGCATCTCACCACAGAACCATTTCTCAAGCAAGAGTAGAAGAATTATACCTTTCAATATTAAACAGATAAGAGGAAGGGAAAAGGAGCCCAGGGAACCAGAGGTGTTTAATGGATAGGTTGAAAGGTAAAGAGGCCCCTGAGACAAGTCCAGCTCTTGGTGATTACTATGAAGCAACCATTAAGCTTCACCTTAAGCTACAGTCCAGGCATTTCGTGAATAGTAAAGGCACAAAAGAAGCTGCCTTCTTTTAAGCTGGATACTGGCATGTTAAGTTTGATATGAGCTTCCTCCCTTGGAGTTACCAAGACGGGGGGGGGGGGGGTTGCATATAAAGCACGTGCAAGTAGCCGAACCACTTGTGCTGTGTCCAGGGTCTTTCAGTTGGAGCATAGTCAAAACACAGGACTGACAACACTGAGAAATGTGGCTTTTTACAGGACTCTGGCATTTCCTTGAAGCTTGGGCTGCCAGGCTTGGTTAGGTACCTTTGTTAGAGTGCTTGACTAAATTTCTAGGAGCTTCCCTCACCTTCCCTCCCTCCCTCCCTCCCTTTGTTTCTTGAACATAAGAAAAGCCCTGCAGGATTGGGCTGCAGCCCAACTAGTCCAGAATCATGGCTCACACAGTGGCCTACCACTATCTCACAAAGTGAACCAACTGCTTCTGGGCATCTCAAGCAGGAAGCAAAGGCAAAATCTTCACCTGCTCTCAGTTCCCTGCAAAAGGCCTTTAGAGGCATCCTGCTTGTCTCCCCAACCTGCATGTTGTACATAGACATCCATTCTGGTAGCCATTCATATCCCTGTCCTCCTTGACCACAGCCCATCTGGTCCAGAAGCTTGCTGCAAATCGCCTTTAGAGGCATCCATCCTGCCTGTTGCTTCACCCCAGGAGTGGTGATTCCCCCCCATGTTGAATCCAAGTGCTGCGTTGGAGGGGGTCTGCCATATGCCCAATTCTGGGTGAACTTGCTGGATCATTAAAGATAATGCAGATTTAGAATAGCCTGATTTTGGTGTTGGGGCTGTGTGCAAGATCCACCAAATTGCCAACAGGTTGCCTGCATTTGCCTGCAGAGCTTGACCACTGCCCAAGTGTGGACAACTCAGAAAGGGGACAACAATCCAGTAATGTGAATTATGTTTGGTGGTCTTGGTGAGAGGTTTGTCTGAAGCAGAAGGAGGGAAGAAGGAGGAGGAGAAGGAGAAAAATAAAAGTCGGCTTTTCTACCCAGCTTTTCTCACCAATGCAAGGGGACTCCAGGTGGCTGACAAACCTTCTGTTCTTCTCCCCACAACAGACCCTCTGTGAGGTAGATGGGGCCGTGAGAGCTCAGAAGAGGGCTGTGACTAGCCCAAGGTCACCCAGCTGGCTTCATGGAGGAGGGCAGAATTGAACCCAGTATTCCCAGATAAGAGTCTGTCTCCCTAACCAAACTAGACCAGAAAGGAGGAGGAAAGAAGTGGAAGCGAAATCCAAAACTTTGCATTAAGAAAAGGAGTGAGTAGTTGATGACTCAGAGCACTTTAAGGAAAAGAGAAACAGAGTCCTGTTAATCGGAAGTCAGGAGGCTTTGGGGATGGAAAGGAAAAAGCAGGTGTTTAAGGGGACTGGGAAAATTAGAACCGTGTATGTGTGGGGAGTGCAACCTGATTAGAATGAGCCCATCAAAGGTTTGGCTTCAGGTGTTGAGTTAATGCAAATATCAGGGCTGATTCCCACCAAGTGTGTAGGAGAGAGAGCACTTCAAAACACATTTTAATGCAACATGTAGGAGGCCAAGAAGAAGCCACCGTAACAATCCGGCACCTCCATTCTGCCAATTGCCTTTTGTGTTCACCTGAGGTTATGGATTTTAATTCCCCAGCCCATCTTGTAAAGGCAGTGCGCCCCTCGCCTTATTTGGTGCTGACTAGATTCCACCTCCCGTGAAGATTAAAAATAAAATGTATCATTTTAAGGACCAGGGAGGTTGCAAAATTACTGTAAGAAAAATGACAGCCTCAGATGGGTTTTGTGATTTGTGAGCATTAATCCACTCTGTTGTTCATCTTAAATAATTTTCCATGAGCACTGGAATTAGAGGGAGGGGGAGGGAGGGAGGGGAGAGAGATGCAGCAACACGAGACGATAAATTCGGAGAGCAGGCAAGAAGGTTTCCTGCAGCCTGCATTCTGTTTTACAGCCTACCATCGAATGGTCTGTTTCAAAGTACAAACAGGGGTAAATTTTCTACAGTGAACACAGCAAAATGCTCATAGCCCACTAACTGTAATAACACTTTGCAGGATTTGAAGGGAACCAAACCAGTAGAATGGGAGCCAAACCATCTCATGAATTCACCTGCATTGGTTCAAAACTGGCTGTCGTCGAGAACAAAATGGATCGCCAGGACGTTCAAGTCTTGGTGAATATTGTATTTCATGTCCACCTCTAGAGATTGAAAGGAGTGCAAGCCACCCAAGGAGTTCTGAGCCAGTGGTGTCGTCCTCTGATGCATCGCCCTGAGTGCCAACCTATGGCTGAGGCATAATGCACTTTCATGCACCAGTACTTGCTACGTGAAGGTTATATAAGCAAACACAAACGTTGTCCCCATACTTCCAATGTGGCCAACTACAAGTTGCACCTTTGTGGTGGGATATTCTATTTGTACACGCATGCGCACACACATACAAATGTTATGCACAAGATTCACACAAGCTATCTCCTTTGGAGGACAGGACCTCAATATTTCTGAATGGTGAGAAATGTCTGCATGGGAAAGTAGCCAAGGAAGCTTTCTGTGCAGCAGGCCATCAAGAATGAGCCTAGATGTTTCCACCCATAGAGCAAGAGAGAGAAAGAGAAATGAGTGCAGCAGATGGGAGGGCACATAGGTCCTTTACTACAAGTTCCCCCAATTACATATTCCTCAGGTTGCCTTCAGGTCATCTTTCTGGCAGTGGTCAAGGATCGTTCCTATTTGTTTCCCATAATGCCTATTGGAATAGAGCTGGGCCATGACCTGGTATCATGTCAGGGCGTTTTGAAGAAGAAAAATGAGTTTTGAGCACCTTTCTTGGAGATGTATCCCTCCAAGCACAACAAGAAGGAGGAGGTGAGATGGCTTCCTCTTTTGATGGTGACTTATTTCCATCTAGGTTCCATGGGAGATGTTTCATTTTTTGGGTTCCTGTTGGGACTAGGAGGCTATGTTCACATGCTGTTCCAGCAGCATGATCCAGCAGCATGGTCTAGCAACACAGACCCATACTGGCAATTTTACCCTGGAAGACATCTAATGTGGGAAGGTCTGGAGCTCTGCTGATGAGCTCCTGATTCTGCCAAACCATGCCCTGTTCTCTTTTAGTCTGTTGCAGTCTGGAATGTTCCGGTCAAGATCTTTGCCTTTCTGCACTTCCCTGCCAATTCTCTGAATCACTAATGTTTTACTTCTTGAGGAAACTCGCAGTCCTTGCAAATGATAGGTTTTGCAGCAGAAATCCATGCAATGGAATGAGACTCTCCTGGGCAGATTGCATTATTCTCTAGGGAGGAGGAAAAGACTTATTTAAAAACTCATTTATTCACATCTATGCCTTGCAATGCTACCTTTTAGCACAAGGATCTTCCTACACCCTTTGCATCATCTTTGCTTACAAAGTCAGCAGTGTGAAGATGCCCTTGGAACTTTTAGATGAAAGACCTTCATGTCCAAAAGTTCAACAAAGTCTGAATTCTCCTCTTCTACTATGAAGGGTGCGTCCATACAGCTTCCCAAATATGGGTGGGAGGCTGTGGAAGGAACTGATTGTAGCCCCAAGGCTGACACCCCAGTGGCAAGCAGGGCTCTTCTTCAGCAGTTAAAATTGCACCCAGACTTCGCCCTGTCAGACCTGACTCTCCTACCCATCAGCTCCATAGATGCCTCCTGGTTCTAGTGTTGTATGATAGAGAAAAGAAATTTTCTCTTTCCACCTTTTCTATATCATGCATGATTTTATATACTTCAATCAGGTCCCCTCTTAAAGGCCGTCTCTCCAGACTGAAGAGCCTAGACATTGCAGCCTGGTTTCGTAAGGGAGGTGTTCCAGACCCTTAATCATTCTGGTTGCCCTTTTCTGCACCTTTTCCAGTTCCACAGTATCCTTTTGGTGAGCAGAATTTGCTGTGATAAAAAGCAAAACATGAGAAGCAATATAGTGGATCAGTCCATCCAGTGTAGCACAGCTTTACCTTGGAATTCTGCTCCCACCACAGAAATGCAGTACAGTTAAATTCCCGGGAATATCTTCTGCCTCGGCTGGTCTTGGGAGCGAAAGTGTTGTGGGTAGCTAACATTTGTTTTTCCCCTCGACTCCTTGTCTCTCTGTTTGTTCTTGCCTGCTCCTCTGCTTCTGTTCCGATGTACATGGAGCCACTCCATTCAGGCTCAGTTCCATCTCTTTTACTGCACATTGGAGAGACGGATACCTCCATTTAAGCAGGATGTGTTCGCCTTAATGTCATCCGGGATGGACCAATCCGTCTCCACTAGCTAAAGAGTTGTGGAGTCTGGAGGACTTACGGCCTTCATAAAACCCAGCCAGTGGGGCCTTTGAGCATCTGTTTCTAGGCTCCCCAGGCCTCTTCCTCCCCCTCCCCCAATGCTGAGCACCGAACGTCTGGGATCATGCTCCCAAGGAGACCGTAGAGAAACTTATTCAAATGTTGTTATTTGGATAGAATAATGAGATCTGATTAAAATGAGCCAATCGCAGGAGGACGTTGCTTGTAACCAACAACGCACGGGCCATTACTCCGCCTAATTATGCGGGCACGGCACGTTGGATGTTACGAGACAATGTCATTGAGAGTCAGCAGAGCTGAACGAGGGAAAGGATGAGGACTGAACGGCCTCGAATCACAAAGATGATTTGGTACAGAAGTTGCTAGGCTTTTATTTGCTTATGCAAACCTACAGCCTCGCCTTGCCTTAAGCAGGTGGTCACACGGATGGAAGGAGAATCGTGCCAGTTGGTGTGGATGCAACGTGCCCAATGTTTTGATCGGTGTTTGGTTGGATCCAGTAAATCAACGAGAGCCCAGTTTCCTACATAATTCAGAACACTCTTGGGGACAAGGTCCCTAAAATCACACTAGGACTCAAGGGCACGCAAAGAAAGAAAAAGTATGTCAGAATTTAGAAATGACTATAAGAGCATAAGAGGAGCCTTGCTGGATCAGACCGTAGCCCATCTAGTATAGCATCCGGCTTCACACAGTGGCCCACCTATTGCTCCTGGATATTCTCACACAGATGACAAAGGCAAAACACTCATCAGTTCTTCAATCCCCAGAAAAGACCTTTAGAAGCATCTTCTCTGTACCTAGGAATATATTCTGCTATCCACTGGTACACCTGTCCTCCATGAATTTGTCTACAAGTGCATAAGACGTATCAATGGATACTAGAATGGATGCCTAAGTACATCTTTCAGGCTGGGGGTGGGGGGAAAGCAGGATGCTTCTAAGGCCATTTGCTGGGATTCAAGGGCAGGAGAAGGTTTGTCCTTGTCTCTGCTTGAGATGCCCATGAGCATTTGGTGGGCCAATGTGTGTGACGGGACGCTGGACTGGATGGGCTGTGGCCTGATCCAACAGGGCTTCTCTTATGTTCTTATGTTCTTAAAAGGAGCCCTGCTGGACCAGGCTGAAGACTGTCTAGTCCAACCTCCTGTCTCACTCACCTGCCCTCGACTACCTGCAAATGGCCTATAGAAGCATCCTGCCTGAAGGAACTACCTAGTGAGGTGTAGTTTGCAGACTGGGAGCCGTGTGGCTATGTGGGATGGAAAAGGACGGCGGGGGGAGGGGAAGTAGGGGAGGTTGGAGATAGGGTGAGATGTTGAGGAATATCATGAGGGAAGCCTGAGAGTGGGCATGAGTCATGCCATAGGAGGCTCGGGTCTGAGTGGGGTCCTATGTGAGTATGTGATAAGTCAGGGTAGTACGAGGCAGTGTGGGGGCAGAGAAGAGGGTGGGGTTGGAGCCAGGTGAGGAAAGGAGAGGAGGGGAAGGATGGTGAGTGGGTCACAACAGACAGTAGTATTCTTTGCCCTTGGTGTGCGCATACCAGTTGAAAGGAGCCAAGGATGCAGAATGCTGTCCACTTATGCATGCAGGCTTCCCTTGCAGCTGTAACAGAGGGTCACCTCCACAGTCTCCATCAGGAACATCCATTTGCTACTTAGGTTGCATTCCAATGGCCACAAAAAAGACTGCTGTAGTGGTAGGAACATAGATTCTGCTGCAGGGATGGATGGAGTGACATTCACACAGCCGGCAAGCACCTCCTGGTCTTCAGAGCTTCAAACCTCTGGAGTGAAGGCTGTAAAGTTTCCAACTTTGACGGTCTATGGTCAGGCCAGAGATAGCCCCCAGTGTTGGCCATTTTTGGTCTGGTGGACAACTGTACTAGGTGGACATCAGCCCCTGGTGGGCTGTCTCTTGCTGGGGAAAATGAGGGCAGGATCTCTCCTCAGTTGTCTTCTGTACCCTGTGTGCAGAGCACTTCTAAGGGCAAATTTTGTGCCAGGAGCAGGCTGCAGAGGCAGACTGGATGAAGGGCTCAGGAGGAACCCCCTTGAAAGCATCCACTTTGCATGCTACGGATGAAGGCCCAGACAGAGCAGACTGTAGGCTTAGCTTAGGAAGGTTGGAGCAGAAGAGGGAAAAGTTGACTATTTTCTCCCTTCTGGCCCGAAGACTGGGGGCTTGTATGTGTGAGATTACACTTCCCAGTTGACAACAATGTCCCCTTCAAAGATCTTACAAGCATCATCTAGCTGTCAGCGGTACATGGCGCTGAAAGGACGCAAGCTTGGAGTCATCTCTGCTTTGAGATCCTATCACCCACAAGCCGTCATCTTTCCAAATATAGATGCTAGGATTCGCTGACAGCCTCAAAGTCTTATCTGCACAGCTGACCTTTACGGCATTATAGTATAAAACTCTGCACATCGATTGAGGGGCGAGCGAGGAAGTTTACTATGCACCAGCCCTTTCTCCTCCACCCTTTTAAAGGCTTGCACTTTTACTTTATTATCTTTAATTTTCTTCTCCCAACTCCTGAGTGGGTATTAGAAAGTCAATACAAAACCGATTCTGGCCTTTTATTCTAAAATAACAGCACTAAGCCTGTTTATTTACAGCGAGGCAAGGAAGCACTTGCAACTGACTTGCCAATATTTCCGTGACAGGGTGCTAACTTTAAAAGAAGTGGTTGGGTACTTAAACCATTTCCAGGCATGTCTCTGTGAGGGTGTAATAATCTGCTCCAACTTAAGCCTCGTTCATGTTCCCCGCGCACTAGGGGTGTGGACAAATGCAATTTTCAACATTCGATTTGTAATGTTTTGAATATTCAAAAATCCGAATTTGTAAGAATAAGGAAAAACAAATGTCTGGACATTTGAATCGATACGAACACATTCGCATCTATTCGTTCAAATGTTCGATACATATCGAATGATACAAATCTTGGGTGTTTTTCCACCGCACTCCTTTAATTTGGATCTAAGAAGATCTGGATCTAAGGAATGGGTACGTTCCTTAATCCGGATCTAGTAGATCCGGATTAAGGGAAATACCCAATGTGTTTCCATGGGTGGTCTAGCACCCAATAGTAATGGGTGCTACCCTCCCTGCTGTGGAAACACCGCAGCACCCATTTGGAAATCCGGATCTACCCATGAGGGGTCTGCTTGTCACCCCAGGTGTTTGGAGGGACAGGGGGTGCAATCTCCTAAGTGGCTTTGAAGTTATTTCGAAGTAATTTCGAAGTTATTTCGAAGTCACTTCGAAGTCACTTCGAAGTCTGTGCAAAACAGCTCCATTGAAGTCTGTGCTGATCTTTGGAGTGAACTTCGAAGTCACTTCAGAGTCACTTCGAAGTTCACTCTGAAGATGAGCACAGACTTCAAAGATGTTCTGGAGCTATTTTTCACAGACTTCGAAGTGACTTTGAAATTACTTCGAAATGACTTTGAAGCTTAGGTTTTGGGGCTCCCCCCCATGGGTGCCCCGCCTAGCCTCCTCTAGACCCCATTGCCACACAAGTGTGGAAACAGGCTCCCTTTAATCCAGATTTTCTGCCTAAAGACCCCATTGTATACCCCATTAATGGGGTATACAGAAAATCCAGATTAAAGGCCAGAAAGTACCCATTTGATCTGGATTTCCCCAGCGGCAGTCAAAACGATCGGGTACCAAATGGGTGCCATGGTGGAAATGGGATCATCTGGCTCACACCCAAATGGGCCCTTAACGGGTGCAAAAATGGGTACTTTCTGACAGTACCCATTCTGGAAAAACACCCCTTGTACGCATCTGTACACATCCCGTTTTCATCCTGTACCTATCTGTACATTCCGTACACAAGATGCATACATATCCATAGACCTACAAATGTCCCAGTTATTCGTACGGATAAACTGAAATATTCATATTTGTACGAATACTAAACTACTAGTGTCTGGGCATTTGATTCGTATATGGATGTCCGAATTTGTACAAATAACGAATTATTTGAATATTCATGCACGCCCCTACTGCACATAGCTGCAGGTGCTTACAGTCCAGCCAAGAATGTCATGTATGCTTCAACTGGGAGGCCACCAGGCTGAATGTCCCAACCCTGTTTGAGTAGACCTTTCTGCCTACATGCCCCCCCCTTGCAGATCTTGGGCCTTTCTGCACAGGCTCTAAAAACGGAATTAGAGCCAGATGCGGGAAGGATTAGGACGTGGCTTCCGCATAGGGAACCCAATTAGGGTCCCTTTTAGGATACCACGTCCGCACGTCGGCGCGCAAAACCGGTTGTTTAAACTGGTGTTGCCGCCGAATCCTACCCAGATGTAAGACCTGAAAAAATCAGGTCTTACATCTGGCTTTTCCCCTTAAACCGTTTCAGAAGAGAACGCTTCTGAAGCGGTGGGGGAAAAGCTGGATTGCCGGCACATGCCCAGTTGTCAAACAGGGAGAGCGCATGCTCCCTGTTTGACAGCTGGCCATGGCGCGGCCGGCTGCTGCCTTCCCTGGCTTTCCTCTGGCAAGACAAGGGGCCATGACCCCTTCTCTTTGCCAGGGAAGCCAAAGCGGAACCTCCCCGCCCCCACCCAGGGTTTCACTGTCCCCATCGGGGCCTTCCCCTCACAAGAGAAAGGGCCATGGCTGCTTCTCTTTCCAGGGGAAGCTGCAGCTGCCACCACGCATCCCACCCGTGGCCACGTGGTTGCGTTTGGGGTGCTTACATGGTCGCTGGTGGGGCGACTATGAGAGCAGCAGGGCCGGCGTCCATTGAGCCTAGGCGCACCGCCGCCTACATTTCCCAGGAAGCCTCGCGAGGGTGGCTGGCGTCTTCCCATTGGTGATGGCCCCTTCTCTTGCCAGGGGAAAGCCAGGGAAGGCGGTAGCTGGCCGCGCCATGGGAGCTCCTGAAGGAGCCAATGGCGCAGGCTGGTGGGCGGCCCAGCTGTCAAACGGAGATCATGCACTCTCCGTCTTTGACAGCTGGGCATGCGCTGGCAGGGCCGGTTTGGGATGGGTGCTGGTGCTTTCGCACAGCACCCACCCCAATCCGTTTCCCCATCCGGCCCTGCCGCCGCTGCCCCGCGCGTGTGCGTACGCGTGGGGCCTCCAAGAATCTGTCTCTGTTTGAGACAGATTCTTTTTTAAATCCGTTCCACCAGAAAACAGATCTTTTAGATTCGTTTTCTGCGGCGTGTGCAGAAAGGCCCCTTGTTTGTGAACAGGAAGTCCTGCCTTATGCGCTGATTCATAAATTTTTGACAGAGACAAGATTTGGAGAGGGATTTTGACTAGGGATGTGCACAAATAGTTTTTTAAATATGCAATTTGAATTTAATCGAGTGCAAGAAAAACTGTAAACAAATTTATATAGCTGTGGATTTTTGTCCGGTAATCTGGAAGGGACCTCAGACGAGGTAAGTGCCTGTGTTTACCCCGTCCAGATGTTTGGGCAACAAGTGATAATTCTAGAGGAGATTTACTCTGGAATCTTGCTAAATAGCAGGAATTTCAGGTGACATCTGGAGGCTAACAACACAAGAGATTTATATTTTTTAAAAAGAAAATAAAACAATTGTGGAGACAGCCTGAGTGTCAAAGGATGAAAATATAACAAAGGACCGCATTGTATAAATGTCTGCAAATTTGCTAGCATAAAAACCAATATCTTATATAATGAATATTAAAAATGAATATATATAAAGGAATCAGGTGTATAGTATCACTATGAGGAGGATAACGAAAACATATATTACAAAGAGATTTAACAAGACAATAATGGATGAGATATATAGATGCCTATACTAGATGTTGCTCCAAACTATGGCCCGACAAATGTAAATCATCATACTAAGGGGAACTGGAAAGCCAGATATGTTTTGACTTGGATGGTCTTCTTCAGTGGTAGTTCCCAGTGTGACTATATGATGTTTGATTTACTTCCCAAAATGTGATCAAGTACACACCGTATGATAGCAGCGAAAAGTCAGAATAAAAAGTAACTGAAGTGAAAATACTGGGCTTGAATTGGTTTGAATTGAACAAGAGTGTTCGAAAAGTGTGAATTCAAACTGAATATGTTGAAAATTGTTTTAATTAAAAACAAAGGGGCGTTTTAAAAAAAACCAAGTGAACGCATCCTGTTCAATTGAAGTGCAAAGGTGTTTGAAGGCAATCTGGCTTGAAATGAACACACTCTGCTGTTTGGAAAGAAAGGGTGCTTCTGCATTTGCTGCTGAGAAACGACTCTAAGAACAGTCTGGATCTGAAGGGCCCTCACGCATCTGCACATGTGTGGGGAGGCTGGATCGGGCGGCCGGATCACCTGGGTGCTGTGCAAAAGCCGCAGCAACTTTTCCAAAGGGCATCTGGCCTCCTGCACCACTGATGCCGCCCCTGGAGCCACAGGACTGGAGCAGGCAGCTGCCAGTCACCGCACATTTCTGGCGGTGTGCAGAGGAGGGCAGAAGGAGGCAAACTGGCCTGCTTACACCCTCCCCAAGATGGCGGCTGCAGCGACATCTGTCCCTTCGCCTGTCCATGTGCAGAAGTGTCCTGCTTCCAACTGGATCAAGGTGAAGGGACGGTCTGAAGACGTCATTTTCGAGGTCTTCATGAAGAACAGATTCTTTGACAGCAAGACCTGATTAGGGTCAGGTCTTGTGCAGAAGCTGCCACCAGGAAGAGTCCTGGATCTGGCCTCCTGTGTGGAAGGTAAGTTCTTATGTGTCTTTAATGTGTCCTGTATGTGTGTCTATATGTGTTTTAACTGCCTGTGTGGAAGCACCCAAAAAGATCAAATTGAACCAAACCAGTTCTTGTTTGATTCTGACTGAACACACACAAAAAACTTTGTGCGTAACTCAACTCTGTTCTGTGCTCCAAACAGGATTCTTTCTCAGACTTTCTGTGGTGGCAACACCCTCTGCTTCCCCTTCTGTGGTCCCGCACATGGATGTAGCTAGAAGCCATGCACAGCATGTTGATTTTTCACCACCCTCTTCCAGCCACACTTAGTTGCTGCCACATAGCTGGTATTATGGACACGTCTTGAAAGACAAGAGAATTCCAGCAATGCAGTTCATGCATTTCTTTGGTGTTTTTTTTAAAAATTCTTCTCTTAAATTAACCATGGATCAAGAGAGTTTTCAGCTGCTAGAAACTTATTTGAAGTTTGATTTAAGCAACGCTTTCTATTTTTAGTTACTCATCAAACCACAAAATTGGGGGGGGGGTGTTGGGGGTGGATGGTGAGAGAAATCCACCCTGCAATGAAATGGACTGGAGTGGAAAGGTGGCGCGTGTCACTCTGTGGGATTCTGTTCTGCAAAATGCAATCTCCCTCAATTTCCAAAACCAATTTTCTCCCATCATCTCATAAAAGTAGAGGTCATCCAGCGAAATGTGCCATCTCACTGGCTTTTCATAAAGGCAGGGGCCCTTCCCTGGAAAGGAGGGAGGGTTCATTAAATCATACAGTTGATCGGATTGCTGAAGACTCGGTTGGCTGGCAGCCAAAGCCCAAGGAATCCATGGGCAGCAGGGCCAGTGGTACCATTAGAATAAAGTGCTGTTACACACAGCGCGGAGATAGGGTGGCAGAGTCACCTCTGGCGATGGTGGGCAAACGTGTCCCAGATGAGTCTGCTGGGCAGACAGAGAGAGAGAGGCCAACAACAACCGAAAGGCTGCACTTGCCTTTGCGACAGGTGGTGTTTTTATGCGCAGCTTTAAGGGCAGTCTTGGCGTGATCAAGCAGCCAGGAGGAAGCTGTTTGGGGACATACCTTCCAGGTCTGGATTAGGGATGTGCATGGATATTCGTAGCATTCAAAATTTTGAAAATTCAGCCAAATTTGGACATTCGAATCAGAATTGAATGTTGGCACATTTGAAGATTGATACATTTTGATACGTTCGTATGAAGCTTCGTGTGGGATTCATATGCTATTTGTATGCATTCATATGGGATTCGTATGCTATTCGTATGCATTTGTATGGGAGTCATATGGGATTGAACATTCGTACCATATACAAATCCTACCACATTTGAAGGGGATCTATTCAAACAAATCGAAATTTTCTTGCAGTCAATTTGATATAAATCAAAAACACACACACAAAAAAGAAAAACCATTTGTGTACACCCCTAAGGCATTTTCGCATTACACGCGTTCCATTTGGAATGCGTGTAGAACGGGAAGCCTAAGGCACTTCAGGACGCTTTGATCATTCACACACATGCTCAAAGCGTCGTGAGCTGTCTTAGCCGGCAAACACCGGCAAGGGGCGGGGAGACAGCTGAGGAGGCTCCCGCAGCCGGCGCTGGCTGAAAACAGCTGATTGTCAAAGCTGCGCCGGTGTGGGAGGCGAGCCCGCGGCTGTTAGGGAGAGAGAAGCAGGCGTGAATGCTTCTCCTCCCGAATGCCTGCGGGCAGTTCGTCCGCGCCCGAACGCATGTAGAGCACTTTAAAGTGCTCTACATCTCGAACGTGTGCAAGACAGCTCTGGACACGTCGGAGCGCAAGCCCCGCTGAGCCAATGCGTACGCCATGTCCGGAGCTGTCTTGCATGCGTTCCGAAACGGCGTGTGCGAAAACGCCTCTAGTCTGGATCCAAAGATTTGAAAGCCACTTAGAATGTGTACACGCCTAAGTTTTAATCCAGTTTCAGGCCACTTTCTGAGTGACAGAATACATCTGCTAAGCAATTAATCATATTCTTTTCTCTATATCTATTCCAAAGATGGCTTTTTTTTTAGTCAGGTGATGCTGAAAGGAAACAGGTTGGTCTTTTGCTGATGTGTTTTGCTGATTCTGAAAGGGGACTGAGGCTGTATTAAAATTTAGGTGTGAACACGGCCTTTCAGATCTCCAGTAACATTAAAAGCTAGAAGAGGGGATTTAAGCAGGAGTTTCCTGAACTGCACAAAAGGCATGATTGTGGAAGGTTGTGCTGAGTTGTGATGGACTCCTGCTGTCTGTCTGTACACCTCCACAGGAACCGCCATGCAGAAATTTTGGCAGAGATATAGAAGTGGTTTGCCATTGCCTATTTCCGAGGAGAGGCTGGGGGTTGAACTGGCAACCTTCTGCTTTCCAGGCACTTTGCTCTATCCCTGAGCTATAGCCTCTCCCGGACTCCATGGACCCCTCTATGCAGCTTTCTTGGCTGAGATACAGAAGTGGTTTGCCATACCCTACTTCTGAGAAGAGAAGAAGAAGTGGAAAACAAAGAGTTGGCTTTTCTACCCTGCTTTTCTCATCAAGCCATCAGCCCTCTGCTTTCCAGGCACTTTGCTCTATCCCTGAGCTATAGCCTCTCCCAGACTCCATGGGCCCCTCTATTCAGCTTTCTTGGCCAAGATACAGAAGTGGTTTACCATTCCCTACTTCTGAGAAGAGGTTGGAGATCTAGCCATCAGCCCTCTGCTTTCCATATGAATCCGTACAAATAGCATACGGACCCAATATATGAATACATACAAATATTATTTGGATCCCATTCAAATGCATACAAATAGCATACGAATCCAAAGGGATTTTCGCACTGCAACGCGTTCCAAACGGAACGCGTGCAGGCGGGCAGCTTAAGACACTTCCGGGCGCTTTTACCGTTTTACGCGTTCTGGCGCGTCTGTGTGTGAACGGTAAAAGTGCCCGGAACTGTCTTGGCCCGGCAAAGGCCGGCCAGGGGCGGGGATTCGGCCGCAGCGCTGCCGCCCATTGGGTGAGAGCACCCAAGGGGCGGGCAGCGCTGTCAAGCCACCCGCCCCATGCTTCATGCCAGCTCTACGGGCCCGGATCGGGCCCGCGAGACCTGGCACGAAGATGCCCGGGCACCCGGGCACCCATCATGGGGCCCGGGGCAAGGCCCCTATGGGGCAGGACCCCTTTGAAGATCAGAGCCCCTGGCTCTGATCTCCAAGGGCTCGCCCCGCGCCTCGATCTTGCCCATCTACGGGCTGCAGGCGCCTGGATCTAGGCGCCTGCAGCCCGCAGATCAGCCACCCCCTCCCAGTCCCCCAAACCCCCACCCCCAACCACCCTCCGGCCCGGATCGGGCCCATCTTCGCTCTGTGGGTGCCCACAGCGGGGCACCCAGAGAGCGAAGATGTTTCCCCCCCCTCCCCCAGGGCCCTGGGAGGACGCGCGCGCGAGGAATGACTTACCTCGTGGCCGTCCAGCGTCCAAATGAGGGTGGCATTGTGGGATCGCGCCGGGGCGGCTCGTCTGCGTTCGAACGGATGCAGAGCACTTTAAAGTGCTCTGCATCCGGAACGCGTGGAGGACAGCTCCGGACACGAGGCGGCGCAAGCCCCGCTCGGGCAATGCGTATGCCTCGTCCGAAGCTGTCCTCCACGCGTTCGGAAAAGGCCAATGCGAAAAGGCCTCTATTCACGAATCTCATACGAAGCTTCATACAAATGTATCAAAACATTCAATTCAAATCCAAATACCAATCTTCGAAAGTCTGAATTTGACCAAATTCATACGAATTTTGAATGTTACAAATATTTGTGCACACCCTTATTTCTGGGTGTCTGGGGTTGGGTCCTGGTGATGGAGCCTCAGTTTCCCAGGGGTTAAGTTTTTTATTAGCCATAAGTTCTTAGGGGTGCTTTTATTGTTGAGTCTTGGAGCAGCTGACATTTTATTTTGCTTCTTGTAAGCTTCCTCTAATCTTAGGAGGGAGGGCAGGTTTCAAGCACAGGAACAATAAATAAAACACCAAATGACTATACCCTTTGCAAATTACAGAGTAGCAATTCAGAACACTTTGCATTTAAATCCTGTCAATACTACCTAAGACTCTGTTATGAGAAAAGTTAGATCTACTTAGGAATTCTTGCAAAATTACCTTTCTGCCACATGTCGGTTTCCACAGTGGGCTGATTCACCGTCACCCCACTCGCCACACTTGCTGCCTGAAGTTTTTTTTAGGCACACCCACTGTGCCAAATATTTAGTGCCTTGGCTTTCATCTCTTCCTTTCACTGGGTGCCCACATATATGACTTGTAAGCAAATGTGGGCTGCAGTGTGGCAAAATAAGGTAGATTCTTAGCGGCATATTAGAACAACTGTGTATGTGTCTGGAAATGGAACACTTTTTCTTAAAGGGATAACTTTTATTCATCAAAATGGCACAAGAGGCTTCAGAATATAGGATTACGGATTCACACTCCCTGCAATTTCTTAAGGACAAGCTACAATCATTATTTCCTGAATACACATGGTAAAGTAAGTAGTGGTCAAGAAAGCTGCATGGCGCTGATAGAAGGCATAGGCTACACATTAATTAGTTTTGGGGTGTTTTTCCACTGTCAAAAAGTACCCATTTTTGCACCCATTAAGGACCCATTTGGGTACAAGCCGGATGATCCCATTTCCACCACGGCACCCATTTGGGACACATTTGTTTCCACTGCCATGGGGAAATCTGGATCTAATGAGTACTTTTTGGCTTTTAATCCAGATTTTCTGTAGACCCCATTAATGGGGGTACAGATAATGGGGTCTACAATGGGGTCCCATTAACCCCATTAATGGGGTCTACAATGGGGTCTTCTGACAGAAAATCCAGATTAAAGGGAGCCTGTTTCCACTGGAAAGAGGCAATGGGGTCTAGAAGTGACTAGGGGGAGGGGATGCACCCATGGGGGGGGGAGCCCCAAAGTCCCAGCTCTGAACTAACTCTGAAGCTGGGACTTCAGAGATTGCACCCCCCTGTCCCCAGAGACACCTGGGGTGTTGGACCGACCCCTTGGGGGTTGATCTGGATTCCCCAGATGGGTGCAAAGGTGTTTCCACAGGAGGGGGGTTAGCACCCATTGCTAATGGGTGCTACACCTCCTGTGGAAACACATTGGGTGCTTCCCTAAATCTGGATCTACTAGATCCGGATCTAAGGGCTGCAGTGGAAAAATACCCTATATTGTTTTCATTGTTTGTATTTGTTGTTAAAATGTTTAAGTTTTGTGCATTTTCAAAATTAAAAAATAAAGATTGTCCCCACCCAAAAAAAAAAAAAAAAAAAGGGATAACTTTAAAACATCCCCTCTGTTTTTCACTCCTCCAGATGGAGACGAGCTGCTCTGAGAGTCCAATGAAGAAGCTTTTACTGTGTAATGGAGATAAAACCTTCATCTCCTTAGTCATTAATATCCACGGAGAATGTGCACAAATGGGTTTTTTGACATTCGATTTGTAATGAATCGAACCTTAGAAAATCGGTATTTGTTTGAATAGATCCCCTTTGAATGTGGTAGGATTCTATTCAATATGAGTATATTTGCATGAATGTGTATGAATACTTGATATGTATCCAATATGAATGAATACCTATCCGAGACCAAAGAATACATATCCAGTACGAATTAATACATATCCAATACATATCTTATAACATATTCACACTCGGAACAAATCAAATCTGACCTGAATCCACTTTTAATCCACTTTTGATCCATGTCAAATGCAATCTGGATACATCACAAATGCGATGGGCAGCTGCTTTCCCATGTCCCCATTTTAACAAATGTCCAAGCTATTTGTCCGAATGTCCGAACTATTCGTATGAATGTCGAAAAGATTTGTATTTGTACGTATGTTAATGTACGAATGTCATAACATGCAATTTGTGTGTGGATGTCCAAATTTGGACAAACGACGAATGCTACGAATATTCATGCATTACCCTATTATCAGCTTCCCTTTTTGAACCCTAGAATAAATTCCATTTCCATAAATGTTGGCATCAGATTTTAATTTGGCCTGATATTCCCTCCCTTTGTGCATCTTTTAACTGGACACTGGTTGTTTCAGCGGGAGTATCCATTAGGGATCTGTTCACATTTTGTCCCCACCACTTTTTTTGATCAAGCATGGAATGGATTTTGCTTTGCTGAGTGATTAAATAACAGAAAAACTGCAGAGAAACAGTATAAGTGACTGTGAAGAAACTTTGGGTTACATGACAAGGAATGAAACAGAACATCTGTTTGCTATTCTCCAGTTTGCTCTTGAATCTTTGCCATGGAGGTGGCATCACGTGTCCTACCCCCCCAACCTATTTGCCCTCCCTAGTTTATTTATTTATTTTTGTGCAAATCAGGGTTTTAATTGTAAATTGCCTCTGAGGAATCAATGGGATTTATTGCTCCTGCCATCTCAGGTGTGAAATGTTTGCCATTACGACACAATGGATTATTTTTTAATAACCTCAGCCTCCAACGTCCTATTTTCTTTGTAATGGGCTCGGTTTGGAATGGAGGGAACTTGAATTGCTGTGTGTGGCTTTTGGTCTCCACTTCTCTCTGTGGTTTTATTGTGAGGGCTTGGTAGGGTCATGGAGGAGAGAGAAGGAGAGAAAAGAGCAATTAACTGTTTCATTCCTGCAAGTCAGGAGGTGCTGATGTTCACCGATGTTTTTCAGACCTGGGGCAGCTGGCCCATAAGGGCGAAAGCAGGTACTCCCTTATTTCTGATGGCACAGAGACTCTTGTCTCCTTGTTCCATGAGTTACAGTGCCATCACACATGCTGTTTGAGGCACCTATTGTCAAGTGATTGCCTCATCTGTGGATACAGGGGAAAAAAGGGGGGCATCACACAGTTTTAAAAATAAGTGCCTAAAAACTTCCTCCTTCTCTTCCTTTTCTTCACCCTCTGTGGTTGCAGGAGCCTCTATAGCTTCCCACCCAGTTTGAGACCCTAAGTATTAATGGGTTGGTGATTCTACATTGGACCTTAGATAGTACCATTTGGCTGAGGAATCAGATCCTCCTTCTGTCTTTCAAGCACTGTTGTTTTTTCTGTGTTCATTTTATATTTTGTTTTTACTCCTGTTACCCACCCAGAAAGCTTTGATTATAGGGTGGGATAAAAATGCAAATAAATAAACGAATAGGGAAGGGACAGATGTATCAATGGCTACTAGAGTGGATGCCTGAGTACATCCTTCAGGCTGTGGGACAAGCAGGATGCTTCTAAGGCCATTTTCTAGGATTCAAGAGCAGGAGAAGGTTTGTCCTTGTCTCAGTTTGAGATGGCCATGAGCAGTTGGTGGACCACTGTGTGCGACAGGATGCTGGACTAGATGGGCTGTGGCCCGATCCAGCAGGGCTCCTCCTATGTTCTTATGAGTCTCCTAATACACTTGCTGGTGTACCAGCCAGTGAGGAATTGCCCAGTGTCTGTTTCCTCATCACATCCAGTTTTAATTCTGTTCCTAATAGTTGGTTCCCCTTCATGGGTCACTCACAAGCTTGTTGTGTCAGTGGGTGTTCCATTGCTCACTGACGCTAACATAATTGTCGTGCAGAGGCACCCAAGATGGACAGGTCATGATGGAGAATTTGGACTAAAGGTGATCCACTGAAGAAGGGAATGGGAAATCTCTCCAGTATTCTTCCCAAGAAAACCTCATGGACTGTATCAAAAGGCTAAAAGATATGACACCATAAAATGAGTCCCTTAGATCAGAAGGAGTCCAAACATCAGCTTGGGCAAACTCCAGGGGAAAGGAGAGGATAGAAGGTCCTGATGTGGTTAGAGTCCATGGCTGAATATGTCACAATAAAAACACTATAAAAAACAGATAAAATAGACTATTAAAAAATATTACATGCCTGGATGGGAGTGGAATACTGTTCCCTCAGCTGGAAGCCAGGGTAAAGTGGTGTGTCTTCATCAGATACCTAAACACATACAATGAAGGTACCTGATGCCTTGGGGCTATCACACAGAAGGTTCTCCCTACCTGCTGAAGAGGGTGGAACATCCCAGAAAGCCTCACTGACAGATCTTGGAAGTCTATATGGGTGCTTCCGCACAGGCCTTTTAACACCCATTAGGCACACATTCAGAAACCCACATCCGCATACGCGTTGCTCTTTAGGACACTTCCGGTGAGGCGCGTCCGCACAGCAACACGCATTCGGCACACTTTCGGGAGACCGCGTCTGCACTTTCGGACCTATTAGGCACACTTCCAGTGAGGTGCGTCTGCACCTATTCGTGCCTAAAGTGTCCCTAATGGGTGTTAAAATGACACCACATATGACGTGGTTTTAATGTGTGTTAAACTGTGCAAACACATCCATTTAGGATGCGTTCACACAGTGTAACTGTGACTAGTCAGGGCCCTCCCATGGCCCGCCATGCTTGGCTCCTTGGAGCCAAGCATGGCGAGCCGGGGGACTCCTACCTTGTGGCTCTCCCTCGCCCCAGAAGCGGCAGATTGCCACTTCTCGAGCCAGGGGGAGCTTCTCCAAAGCCCTCCCTAGCCCACCCGGGGAAGACTGCGTGAAATCCCCTCCTTACCTGCTCATGGTTGCCCCAATTCTGGCTGCAGGGACCCAGGACGCAGCGCACCTGTGTCCTGCACGCCTCCTGATTGGCCGGGGCTGCTCCTGGCAGCTCCGGTTGTCAGGAGGCATTCTGCGCAGGTTTTGCTAAATCCAGATGAGGTAGATCAGGATCAGCCTGTGTAACTTAACAACAGCACTTGGGCCCCGTCTTCATGCAATAAAAAGCCAGTTAAAAAGGTTCTTTTGCCATGGAGCATCTCCATGCACGGCTTTTCTCTGGTCTTCCAGTGCCACAAAGGAGGAAAATGTGTGGAAGAAAGACCCCCCCCCTTTAAACAAGACTACCAATGCACTTTTTGGAAGCCACAGGTATTCCTAGTAACATTGTGCATGGAGATGCTCCATGGCAAAAGAGGTATTTGGGGGTGAGGATTGCTGGCCACAGTCCCATCTTTCCTCTTTTTTTCAGCCTTCTCCCTCATTTTCTCTTCAAGTAAAATCATATCTCTCTCTCCCTCTCCTTTTGCCTCTCATTCACAGCCAGTATTCAAGATCTGTACTGAATGCAAGAAAACAGTAGGTGGATGGAGATCTTGTGGAAGCAATTCGTTATGTTACTCACAAGATCTCCAAAAAAAGCACCCTGGCTCTGCCACCGCTGCCGCCTGCACACACAGGCTTAAACATTCACACATCTCCCAGAACTGCAGCACCTGCCTTCCTTTCCCTTTCTAAAGGTTGGAACTTTTAAAGAGCCAGAATTGTGCAGAATTGCAACATTGTTATCAGGTGTGAAGTGGGTGGATTGCTACAGTGAGACTGCTGCTGTACAGGGTGGATTTTTACAGTGAAATCACTATCTTTGGAAGCAAGCTCTGGATCCCAAAGTGATAAATGTTTCTGGTGGGTTTGCAGGTGGGGGAGATGGAGGGACGGCTATTTTTCTTTTGGACTTGTTGGGGGTTGTCTTCCTGGTTGTGGCCATGCAGAGCACAGTCCCTCCCCGTTCCCGCCGGCACCCTATCAACCAGAGAGGGGGCAGGGAGAAAAAGATGCGGGCAAAGAAAACACACTTCCGTGGGGATGGTAGGTACATTTTAAATGCATGTTTTGCTGAGCCTCATGCGGACGCTTAATTTGGAATTGAACAGCATTTTTAAAGTCTGCTGCAATAGAGGGACAATGAGGGACAATAGAGAAACAAAAAAGTTCCATGTGGATGGGGCCTTGGTGGCTTTTAATCAGTTTTTAATCCTTGTTTTGTGGATATATCCTGCTTCCTTGTTCCATGAGTTAGGGTACAATCACACATGGCTTTCTGAGGCACTCGTTTTCAAAGGATCACCCCACCCTTGGACACATTTTTAAGTTTACATTGTAAACTACTACTGAAGGATTTCTTTTTTAAAAAGAAAGTGGTATATACATCTTTTATATGTATACATATGTTTTAAATAAACACTATCAAACACGATAGAGCCAGAAACAAAAGTTGCCAGTTCTGGATCTAGAGCTCCTGCTTTGTGTAAAAGCCACAACAGAAGCTGGACTGTGTGTCATACATGTTGTTTGCTAGCTTTGCACCCTAATCTCAAAGCTCTGGGAAGATCAAGAAAATATACCTTATATAAGCTCAGTTACTTCTTATCCAGGAACATAGGGTTTCATAGGCCCTTTCTGCACTGGGCGTTATTCTGGATTATATCCCAGAATAGCAATGTGTCTGCCATGGTCTGCACTAGCATCTGGATGGCAGGTGTCTATTCCAGGATATAATTGAGAATAAGGCCTGGTGTGAATTCTTGCACCTTGTTCCTCCCTTCCTCTCGGTGTTATGAAGGATGATAAATCAGAACAAACAAGAATTCTTGCTTCTAAAAGTAACTTCCTTCTTCTTGTCTCATGTGTAATCCTCTTACTTTCTGATATAAGTATCAGAACAACTCAAATTCAGATCATGGTCCTGATAGTAGGACACTGTGGTGTGATGTTTGTCGTCAGTGTGGACAACTTGACCACTAGATGGCACTGTGTACTGGGAAGTGACAAGCCCGGTGAACAAGGGTAACAGTAGCCCAGTATCTGGTGGAAAGGAGCACAGGTGTGTGGGTGTTTCTCAACGGGGGTGGATAAGATGTAGGGCAGGTACACAGTCTTGTTTTGAACAGAAGCCCCTTATAGATCCATTCTGTCCAATTTTTGTGGACAGGTATAGAAAGTGTTTGCCTTAATTTAGTTGTGTAGAGCATGTGCAGGACATAAAGAGCGTTCCCCAAAGTTCAAATTAGCACCCCCCGTTTTTCATTCATAACAGTATTTCTGATCAACCCTGCTGTATTCTTCTGTCAAAAGATCTGGATGATAGGAAGCATGCTTCTCAGGCCCTTTTTGCATGTGACAATGTCCTGTACCGGGAAAAGGTCCAGGGGGACTCCTTTTTGCATGCTGGTGTGTGACAAAGACTGCCCTTTCCTTCTTCACGTGCTCCGGCTGCCCCAGGATGGAACACAGACCAGGCTAGGGTGCCCCAAATGGAAAATCCTCAAACAGGGCCACCACCTCCATTGATTTGGGTTGCTATATGTGGAACATGATGAGATCAGTGCCCCTTTCTATGTGCATGGGTCTGAATTCTTCATACCTGCTTTATCTCCATCCATGTCGCTCCAGCACCCTGTTCTATCTGTTTCACAGATAGAGGGTTCCCTCTCAGTTTGCTCTACTCTGGGTCTCTTTGCCTGCCAAACCATAACTCCAGGACCACTTGAGAAAAAAAAAATCTAGCTAATAATTTGGTCTGTCTTTGTCCAGACGAGTCACTAGGGTTTCTGCTTCTATGGTCTGTGTGAGCTGTTATCTCCATCCATCCTGATGGGACACTCATTTCAGTTCTGCATAGCCTCACAAGGCAGTAGGTGACAGGACACCCCCCATTAATCTGGACAAGATCTGGCTGAGTATTTTAGGAGGACACTTGGGAAGGCAAGTGATGAAATCTGGAAATGTCGAAAAGCAACCGGCACTGAGACCGCCTTTAGGGAAAATTCAGAATCAATCTCATGTTAGATAATAGTATTCACCCACCCAGCACCTCAAGGGAATTCATGCTTAAATCCTACAGAATTATTTTAATCAGAGAGGATGGGGAAATCAGGATTTGTTGTTGTTGTATTGTGTTGTTACTTTGTATGCATTTATAGTTCATATGCAAAAAATTAAAAGTATGTGAAACAAGAAGGAGGAATTGTTGTAATTGCTAGGCTGCCCAGCCTTTCTCCTAGCTTCCCTTCCAGCGCCCACCTTGACTCTCAAGCCTGTCATTAGTAAAAGTAGAAAGAATTTTCCTGTTCCATTGGCTTGTAGTACACACTCAGCACCACCAGGCTGCTGAATTCTTTCCACTCCATGAAGTTGCCTTTGGGCATTATGGCATCTGTAAAGCACATGGCTTTAAAAAGGACAACTCTTCTTTTCCTGTTTGAGGATTTCCCCCGCCTTCTACCACAGGATGTGACATCAGAAGGACCTCTGACCTGGAAGACAGCAACTTTCCTCCAATCACCTCCCCTGATGTTGCACTGATGTCATTTCTCCTACGCCCCTTCCTACTGCTGTATAAAAAGCCCTGCCAGGATAAACTCCTGGTCTTTGCCATTGGATCCAGCCTCCAGCGCCTTTACTTCACCATCACAGCTGATAACTGGCAGCTTCCCACACCGCAGTGGCCACTAAGCTACTGCCCACCTTGCAGCAGCTACCAAGCAGCTGCCCACATTGCACTGGCCACTCAGCTACTGTCTTCATCACAGTGGCTTCCGAGCAGCTGCCCTCATTGCAGGGGTCATTCAGCCACTGCCCTCATCAGAGCAGATCCCAGACCTTGCAACAATTGGTGCACCAACACTGGGGCAAGAAGACCTAAGCCAGAAACGTTGATCCAGCCATCAAAGAAGCCATTTCCCAGCGGAGAACAACTACAGTGCAATATATATTTGTATTCTCTCTCCTTCTTTCAGTTTTTCTCCTTTCCCCCCTCCAATCACTATGGGAAGCAGACAAACTAAGAATACCACCTGCCTTGAGTGAGAAGTTAACTCTTTATTACTAAATCATGGATTACAGATGCCAAAAAAGATTTTGACTAGGCTAGCCAAGGGTATCTTAAAACGATGGGTAGATTCTCCTAAAAACCTAGATCTGCCCACATGGAAAATTCTAGAACAAAGACTAAAAGCACAGCCTCCTGCAAAGCCTGAAATTATGATGGCATGGCAGCTATGCAGGGTTGCCCTTAAATTAGAAGATGGTAAACCAGAGAGAGAAGCTAAATGCCCTATTTCTGCTGACCTACAATGAGTTCCAAATTTCCCACCCATCTACCCAATGCTCCCTAGCAACAATTTATCAAAGCCTCGCTCTTCCCATTGATTTTCTTCATGCAACCCATCCCCTGAAAGCCTTCCTGAAGATTTTGCTGGGGCCACAGTGCCTCCTGCCTGCCACACAGCTGCTTTAGATTTTAATACAGCCACAGTTAACCATAGTCACACTGTTGAGCCAAATCCCCAACTGCTTGAAGGCTATGATAGCTCCCCACTGCAGCAAATGTTGGCCAAAGCTCAGTCTTCAGAGGGCCCTGAAGATGTGGGATGGCCTTCTACTCCACCTCTGGCTTGGAGGGAAGGTCTGCTTCCTCGCTGCTGCGATTGGCTATTCTGTGACATGCTCAGATACCATTGCAGAAGGGCGTGTTTGAGCACAGGAACATATTGCACCTGTAATGGAGCACCCCTATTGCAACTCTATGATGGGATGCCACTCCCAGGGATCATAAGAATATAAGAGAAGCCCTGCTGCATCAGGCCACAGCCTATCTAGTCCAGCATCCTGTTGCACATGGTGGCCCACCAAATGCCCACGGGCATCTCAGGCAGGATCGGTGGTCCGATCATGGCAGAGGTAAGCGATCGATCACAGCCTGCACAGACGCCACCTCCCCCACCCACCAACTGCAGGGAACTGGAAGAAGAGCCAATGGTCATGTTGCTGGACGTTTCAGGTAAGCTTTTAGTCAACGTTGGTAAAGGTATGGAGCACGATTTACTGTTCCACACCTAATCAACAATTAGTGAACTTCTGGGGTATGTGTGGGCATGCTTGTAGGCTGTATCAGCCTAGTTGATGTACATATGCTCTTCACCAGATGTTCACTAATTGTTGACTACTGGCCAAAGTGTGAATAGGCCCCTTATGTAGCAGCCAGTGCAGAATTGCTTTTAGTATCCTTCCACTGTCTAAATATGTATCATCTCCCAACCAAAGAGGATATGCTTGTCTGAGGAAGCAGGGAGAGAAAGAGAGAGAGAGAGAAATGTTCTGACCCCCAAGAAAATGACTAACCTTAGGAGATAATTTAATGAAGCAGAAATGAAGGAGCTGTATTCCTCTTGAAACACGGCCTTTTACAAACCTACGCCAGGTGTTTTATGAATAGCAGCTAGTTGCTAGCTACCTATCTATAAATGCCTATTCATGTCGTAAGACTATCAAGGTGTCCTTTGATGAGTGGAATAATAATAATAAAAAAAACTAACACTCATTCAGAGATGATAGTATTGAAATTCCAAATGGCACTCCTACATCTAAAAAAAGGGAGGGGAGAGGAAGGAGAAAAGAAAAAGAGAAATGTGATCAAAAGAGGGAAAGAGAGAACAGGAGATGCATTTTCTGATATTCATGAAAGCAATAACGCAACCACGACCTTGCTTTCAAGTAGCCACTCTCTGAAATACCGGCAGAAGTAGCTCGAATGCAATTGGTAGGCGGGTTCAGGTTGTCACTTGTGGCCGTCCTTGAAAGAATAGGATTTTTTTCCTTCCTAATTCCATTGATTCCCTGAGGTTCGTAGCCAAGGTATATCAGCTCTACATCAAGAAGCTGTGACAGAAAGCTTCACCCATCGGCTGCCTCTAGTATATTAAACCACACACAGGCTGTTATGGTAGTCTAATGCTTTGGGATTTCTCCTTCCAGTCAGGAAAGCAGCAGGATTTCAGAGACAAGGAGATAGCTCCATCTGCACGTTCTTCACTGTAATTGGAGTTGTGGCCGAATTTCACCTTAGAGCTACATTTCCAGCAAATTTGGAGCTTGCCGCTGAGGAGAAATATCTCACAAAAGGGAGGGAGGGAGGGCAGGCAAAAAATAATTTCCAGGAGGTGAGCAGAAATTCCCCTAGGATTCTTCACAAATCTAAATCTGGAACCCCAAGAAAACAATCAAAGAGACAGTGCAAGCAATTGGAAGCCGAGCAGATTTCACTTTGTGAGGAAATATTTGTGTTCGTTCAGCATCCTTACTTGGGGTGTCCTCTGAGGAGAACAAAGAGCAGTCCTAGGTTTGTGGGATTCACATTTGCTTCTGTGGCCTTTCTGAAATTTCTCAGAGAAAGCTTTGGTCTTCCATGGAACTCTATGGGCAGAAGGGCCTGGTTTCAGCCTGGTCGCAGCAGGGGACATATTGTGCTATTATGTCTGTGCTATGCTGGGGTTGCCACACATATCTGTGGCAACCCCAGCATAGCCCTGCTATATCTCCACCCCTAAATATCTGGTGGTGGGTTTTCCAGCAATAGTGCTTTCACCTTCCTTTCTTTGGGGAGCCACCATCATTTCTGTTCATGATGTGTTTGTGCTGACTGAAGCAGCTGGGAACATATACACAGCAGGGATTGCACAAATCAGCCAAATTTGGACATTCGAACTCAAATCAAATGTTACAATATTCATATGCTAACATTCAAATGGATACAAATGTTTTTGGACATTCATACGAATAGTTCAGGCATTCATTAAGCTGGGAAAACATATCAGATATGTATCTGTTCAAATAGATTTGTATTGAATATAATTTTACCACATTTTAATGTGATCTATTCATACGAATATGGATTTTCAAACATTTGATTTGTTTCGAATTGAATGCCAAAAAAAAATTCATGAACATCCCTATTGTCAATGTGCATTTCTGGATATTCCATGCCAGCTGAATACACAGATGTGCACCTCACTAAAATGCACAGAGATGGTGATGGCGTTGTCTCTGTTAAGCTCACAAGTGATTTATGCCAGAGGAGCAATGCTCCAGATTATTGCTTCCTAGTGGAATATCTGCCCAGTATCTGGAAGCAGCCTTCAACCTTAATGGCTGTGGTCACACTTAAGGTTTAATCCAGCTTAAGTCCACTTTCAGAGTGAGAGAACGCATCAGCAAAGTGATAAGTGTTTCCTTCCAGTGTTAAATAACTCAGAAAATTCACCTTTGTGACAGATAATGTGGAAAGAAAATTACTGGTCACTTTGCCAATGTGTTCTCTAGTTCTAAAAGTGGGCTGAAGCTGGATTAAATCTTAGCTTGAGAAATCCAGCCTTCAGCTTAAAATCTTGCAGTCTGCTACCGACAGACTTAGGCACAGATCTAATGTCTTCTCAAAGGGTATGATGCAGTTCCTTCTATTTTAAACAAAGTGTACATCGGAAAACATGTTTCTGATCAGGTGTGACTACTTTAAACAAAGTGAATATTTGTGGGAATATTTCAAAGAGGTGAAGTTAGAGATGTGTATGAATATTTGTAATATTCAAAATTTGTGAGAATTTGGCCAAATTTGGACATTTAAATTCGAATCAAATGTTTTGATACATTCGTATGAAGCTTTGTATGGAATTTGTAATGGATTTGTATGGGATTGAATGTTTGTATTGAATACGAATCCAACCACATTCGAAGTAGATCTATTCAAACAAATACACATTTTCTGGCATTTGATGCGATACAAATCAAATAACAAAAAAACCATTTGTGCACATCCATAGTGAAGATGCATCTCTTTATGCCTGCTTTTTGATGAAGGGATATTTCGCTCCTCCTCTAAGCACCGTACTCTTTTTAATTCCTTTTTTCCCCTTAAAAAAAGTGTTTATTCATTTGGACTGCTCTAACCCAAACTAAAAGCTTAGTATGTAGCATCAGACCATTAAATTTAAAAATCTTGGGGGACAAAACAGCAAGCAAATATTTTTAGAGTGAACAGGTACTCAACCATGCGGTTAAAATTATTCATTTTTAAAAAGGGTTGTTTTTCTTTTTTGGAGATGATTTTGGGAAAAGGATAGGATTTCAGCTGAAACCCACATGTACGCACACACAGAGAGATTCAGAAGTACTGAATCTAAATTGTCCACCCGGCAACAAACCTTGCTAGTGAGGTTTACAATATCTTAGGTGAGAAGATGGTTCCCTCCCCACGCCTGTAGAAAGCCATTTTATCATTTCAGAGGTGAGTACCTCCACAAATGTGCCTACAATCATTTTTCACCGTTCAAGCTGATGACATGCATCGCATCGTCTTGCAGCAAATTCCAGGATTGCTCATGGCGGCCAGAAATGCTACCTGTTGTCAGTGGAGAGTTAAGCTGCTATAGTAACCTAGCGACCGCTGCACCGATAGCAACAACTTTGCTGCTTGCAAATAAATAAATAAATAAACCTGTATTTTCAGAAGCAATCGCTCATTTCTTCACCAATAATCCTGGGGTTTTGTGATTTCTTTTACAAGTAGACAGTTCTACTGTGGAATGGCTATTTACCACTTCTTTCTTTCTTTCTTTCTTTCTTTCTTTCTTTCTTTCTTTCTTTCTTTCTTTCTTTCTTTCTTTCTTTCTTTCTTTCTTTCTAGCTGGCATTTGTGGGTTTAAGAAAGTAGCAACTTCTTTGTGCAAAGAAAGCCAGGGAAAATAGAAACTCAGGGGCTTGAAAGGAGCTTTAAATATCTCCAACCTGGTGTTTGTTCGTGGGATTTGAGTTAGGCTGAGCTGATGTTGATTCCTTTGTGACCAGACAGTTGCGCTTGCTTTACCGCTAAGAGCTTCAGCTGCATTTAAGAGATAGTCTTCCTGACAGCGTGGCTGTGACAGATTCCTATTACATAGGGTAACGTGTGGAGGTCAGGATTAGGACTAACACCTGTTTGACGTTCTAATACAATCTTTCATCCCCCCCCCTCCCCACACAAAGGGCCTGAGGCATTCTGTCAACAGAACAACAAAACCTTAAAATGTTAGTAAAGAAAGGTGTTCTGGATTTATTCAGGAAGAGGGCTGTGTTAGTAGCCTTCAGGCAAAGAAGAAATGGTTTTACATAGCCTGTCACAATGGCCAATTTCATTATATGTTACATTTCCTGCGCTCTAAAAAAAGCCCATGGTGGAAGCATCAAACCAGAGACATTTTGGTGTTCCCACAGACAGAAGCAGCAGTATCAGACAGCACAGGGAGCAAAGATTGCTCCAGGAGTGATCTTGGAACCTAAGAGAACCTAAGAGAAGTTTTGCTGGATCAGGCCATAGCCCACCTAGTCCAGAATCCTATCTCACATGCTGCCCCACCATTTGCTTTTGAGCATTCTTCAGCATGAGACAGAATGCTCTTGACTTTCTACAAAATGGCCTTCAGAGGCATCCTGCCTGTCTCTCCAACCTGGAGGTAGCACCTAGGCATCCATTCTAGTAGCCACTGATACACCTGACCTCCATGGATTTGTCTAATCCATTTTTAAAGCTTTCTGCGTTGGTTCCTCTCATCTCTTCTGGTCATACATTCCATAGACCAATAACCCTTTGGGTGGAAAAAATACTTCTCTTCATTGGTCCTAACTTTCTTGCCTAGCAGTTTCATAGCATGGCCCCTGGTACTAGTGTTGTTCTATGATAGTGGAAGACCTTTCCTCACCTTTTCCATACCATGCGTGTTTTGATATACTTCTATCATGTCATCTCTTAAGTGTCGAGTTTCAAGACTGAAAAGGCCTAGACGTTCCAGCCCCTTGGTCATTCTGGTTGCCCTTTTTTGCCCTTTCATGCACAAGAATATTTGAAACATCTGAAATTCAATTGAATTTGGACATTCCAATTCAAACTGAATGTCTATACATTAGTTGTTTAAACATTCAAACAAATTTGAATGTTTTGAATCATTTGGACATTCGTTTGTGTACTGATACGTACCCTTTGCATACGTATCTGTACGCATTTTATTTGTAACAGTACACATTTGTATGGATACGTACTGGATGAAACTGGAATGCACATGGGGTAAAAACGTGATGCTTATGGACACTTACGAATGTTGTCGACAAATTGTATATTCGTATGAATAGATACGGATGTATTCAAATTGGTTTGAATTTTAATCCATTTGTTTTTTCTCTATTCATACAAATTCAAATATTCGATTTGAATCAAATTGAATGTCAAAAATTGCATCCGCGCACACCCTACTTTCATCAGTCCCACAATATCCTTTCTGAGGTGTGGTGAACATAATTGTGCATAATATTCTAAGGCTGCTTGCTTATTCTGGTACTTTCAGTTATTCCAGGATACATTACTCCAAGGATTGCTATTCTGGATGACCCATGTTGATTGGTTTACTAAGGAGCCTTCAATGAGGGACTTTGCAAAAAGTTTTCTGAAAGTCCAGAAAGCCAATGCCAACTGGATCCCCTTTTATCAACATGCTTATTAATCCCTCATAGAATTCTAACAAGTTTTGCAGCATGATTTATCTTACTCTACAGGTTCCGCCATCATGCACCTACAATAGTGACTACACCTAGCAGTGAGGTTGATCTTCCCTTCCCGTCCCTCAGAGAGAAGAGGGACAAGTCCTTTCCTTGGGGTCTCAATCCTCGGGCAGGTTTGTATGGGAAAAGATCCCCTCCAGATAATCAGGACCCAAGCCTTTAAGGACTTTATATGTTAATATCAACATTTGCACCTGGGTTTGGTAGCCAACAGGCGATTAGTGCATTAGTTTCAGCTTCTGGATTGTTTCCAAGGGTAGCCCCAGATAAAGCGCATTACAGTAGTCTAGTCTAAAAGCATCTTCCTTCCACCTAAAGGCAAAATTATACACCCCTCACTATGAAGATGCCTCCTCTCAATTTTGGTTCTCTATCCCAATTCCCTTGAATCTCGTTTCTGTCTCCTGAGGTGTTAGCTGTCCTGCCTAGACAGGGGCCAACCCCGGTGAGGGCCCACTTCCCCACTGTGGCAATATCATAGACCGGCATCTACCTCACTCATTTTAAAAGGAAATCTCCAGCACCTTTAGCTGCACTTCTACCCTCAAAAGAAGAAGGTGGTGCTGGTGGGGAGAATTCAATAAAGCCTCTGCAATTGCGGCTGTTCAGCGAGCCAATTCATCGGATGCTTAACGCATCCATATAGATTGCACAAATTCCGCTATATTATAGTAAAATGCACATCACTTCCAATAAAGGGAACACATTTGCTATTGATGTGCTATAAACCACAATGCGAGGAGGGGGTTATTGCAGCCTTGGGTAATAACAGGCCTGTTAGAAAGAGGCTGAGCGGCTTTGCTGTAAAGGAGCTGCAGTGCTAGCCATTATTCTAATGCACTCAAATGGCAGAGTTCAGTGAATGCTTTTGCAAATTAATTGTGTAGTGTGCCTATAAATATATTATTAATGCCCATAATAATCCATTGACAAGCAACCTGATATATATGTATGCATATGATGTATGCATATATATACATATGATGTATATATATATATGAGCTCTTAATGGCCCCTGTGTTCAGAAAGTATCTTTTTCTGAACTGTAATTAGAATATCTGGGGAAGGTGTTGCTTTCTAGGTAGGCAACTACTTTCTTAGCATGTGGAAGAAGAAAAGTTGGCTTTTATACTCTGCTTTTCTCACTCATTTAAGGGGACTCAAAGTGGCTGACAAACCTTCTGTTCTTCTCCCCACAACAGATACCCTGTCGAGTAGGTGGTGCAGTGAGAGCTCAGAACAAGAGCTGTGACTAGCACAAGATCACCCAGTTGGCTTCAAGGAGGAGGAGGAGGAGGAAGAAGGGATTCTTCAAAGGAATTCAAAGCGGCTGACAAAGTTTCTGTTCTTCTCCCCACAACAGACACCCTGTGAGGTAGGTGGGGCCCGTGGGAGCTCAGAAAGAGAGCTGTGACTTGCCCAAGGTCACCCAGCTGGCTTTGTGTAGGAAGAAGAGTTGGCTTTTCTACCCCACATTTCTCACCCATTTAAGGGGACTCAGAGTTGCTGACAAACCTTCTGTTCTACTCCCAACAACAGACATCCTGTGAGGTAAGGGGGGGGGCAGTGAGAGCTGAGAAAGAGATCTGTGACTGGCACAAGGCCATCCAGCTGGCTCTGCGGAATCAAATCCCATGACGACAGGATACGGACCCAGCACTTTAACCCCAAGACCAAACTGGAACTGTGGAGTCTTCCCAGATAGACGTCCTTCACCTTGGTCATGGTTTGCACTTGTCCATCCTAACCCTAAAACAGGTGAGATCCAAGAATATACTAAGGTTGTTCCCTCATTTCCCTTGCTGGTCCAAGCCAGTAGGACCAGGCCACCCTGGAATTTTCCCGGCGGCAGGAGTAGCCCCACTGTCCTGGCTCCTAGAACTGAAGCCCAGGTACCACCTGCAGACACGATGCAGGGAAATGAGAAGAGGTGAGGGTTTTGCCCTTGTCTTCTGCAACTGGTGAGCCATTGCGTGAGAGGGTTGTGGCCTGAAATTTCTCCATACTACTAGGGATTTAATTCGATCTCGTTGGTGGAATATTACTGCAGGGAGGGGAACTCTCTGATACTTTTTTCTTTTGTTTTAATGGGTCCTCCTAATAAATTTCAACTTGAAGGAAAGTGCACTGGCTGTTCATCTCTGAGGACACTAGCCTGTGAAAGGAAGTCCAGCTGGGACGCAGGCCAAGTGTTTTGCTTCCTCGTCCAGTAAAACCAAGATAAAGTGATATTAAAATTGGATCCACAGACACACTGCATGGCCATAAAGTCTGTTTGATTAAAGAGGCAGAGTTTGTGAGAGACAGAGGGGTTGAGCATACATTGTGTCTTTTATTTCCCATAAGCCACCAGGGTTGGCAAACCGGTGAGGCCCATTCTGGCTTCTCCTGATGGCTGTCAGTGGTTGTAGGAGCTCAATGCTGACAAGGTACGCACAGCAGTTTGCTTGCCACCACTTGCTATGCCTAGGACATCACAAGTAGCTTCTGTTTACCTGCATAGGGCTTCTGGAGGGCAGGAGATGTAGATGTGGCAGGGTTCCCTAATTAGAGAGAACTGGCTCCCCAGTTAACCCTTCCCTTCATGGTGATGGTGACAGTGGTGGCTGTCATAAACAGGTCTATGTGCAGGCCAGTGGTGGCTGGTTATTCGCCCCCCCCCCCGGGTCTGAAGGAGTAGATGTGTCTACAAAAGCTCATGCCACCAACCCTTCTCTTGTTAGTCTCTAAGTGCTACTAACTACCTTGCTGGACTTTTCGAATCAGACTAACACGGCTATTTCTCTGATACTGTCCATCATTCCAGAGTCATGGCTGGGGAAAAATGGTGGCCTTTCACACCCTTCCCTTCTCTATCCATTCGAGACAATCTTGCCGAACTTCCATGCCTCCAGTTTCCTGATCACCCTTTGTCCAGCGTTGCTGGAAGGAGAACCTTGCCAGAAAGCAGAACTTTGTCAGGTCCTACAATTGGATGTCTAGAGGTGACTATTTCAGCAAAAGTAAGATCTCTAAATCTGTTCCAAAAAGTCACAGCAGCGACTCTAACCTCCACTCACGAAAGGTCCCAAGCTAGGCTGTCTCGTGCATATAATCTAACGGGAACAAGAGTCAGCCCTCTGCTGCGTGCCCTACCAGAATTTCAACACCACCAAAGGGCCTGTGTGGGAAGCCTTGCGTGCGGACCAGCCTGGAACGCACTGCTATGTAACCCAATCGCCTCCCACGATCCCTCTGTGGAAAAGCATAGGCAACAGTTGAACTCCAGATAACCTTTGGACTTTCCTTCGCATACTTGCCTGCTGGTTCACATCAAAGAACTCAAGTTTGTAATTTTTCCCCCCCCTGTGAAAGCCGTGCCAAAGAGAAACAAAAAAAGAAAGAAAGAAAGGGCATGGAGTCACTCCTCTTTCTTCCAGGCTCATTTTGTTTTTCTTCTTTCCGTTTCACTATAATAATACTTAGCGTTATTACACAAGGCTTTCAGATGTTCGGGGCACTTTGGCATAAATATCCTGTAATCTGCGCCATCGTCTTGCAAAGCAAGGCAGCAGCATCAGTTAGCAGGACTGTTAACAGCCGGACCTTTCCTTCTTCCGACTGTCCTTCAACTGTATCTATTTGGAAAGTGTACATGAAATGGGAAATAGGGTCTGAAAGATGTCAGCTTGCCTTTGGCAAATTCATGCAAGAGTTGCGTTCTAAACTGGGACTTTCCGACATGCACCAACTCAGTCCATTAGCCACAGTATAATCTTGAGGCCAGCTAGTGACTATTTTTTTCCCCATATGATTTTCCATTCTACCCTTTCTATGGGGCAACTTATGTTATTCCCATAACAACTTAATGTAATATAGTGGGTTGAAATTCCCCCAAGATCTCCCTATAAGAACATAAGAACGTAAGAGGAGCCCTGCTGGATCAGGCCACAGCCCATCTAGTCCAGCATCCTGTCTCACGCAATGGCCCACCAATTGTCCATGGGCATCTCAAGCAGAGACAAGTGTAAACCTTCTCCTGCAAATGGTCCTAAAGGCACCCTGCCTCTTCCCCCCAGCCTGAAAGATGTACCTAGCCATCCATTCTAGTAGCCATTGATACGTCTGTCATCCATAAATTTGTCCAACCCTTCCTTGAAGCCATCTAGGCTGGTAGCTGTTACCACCTCTTCTGGCAGCAAATTCCATAGACCGATGGTCCCCTGGGTGAAGAAATACTTCCCCTTGTCGGATCCGACTCTCCTGCCCATCAGCTTCATAAAATGCCCCCTGGTGCTAGTGTTGTGTGACAGAGAAAAGAAATGTTCTCTATCCACCTTTTCTATACCATGCATGATTTTATATCCTTCAATCAGGTCCCTTCTTAAATGCCGTCTTTCCGGGCTGAAGATGCCTAGACATTACAATCTGATTTTGTAAGGGATTTTGTTCCAGCCCTTTAATCGTTCTTGTTGCACTTTTCAGCACCTTTTTGAGTTCCACAATATCCTTCTTGAGGTGTAGTGACCAGAATTGTACAGAATATTCCAAATGTGGCCTCACCATAGCTTTTCTGCCCTATGAACTTTAGGGCAGAAAAGGGTTGAAAGTCCCGATGGAACATCTCCTGCCGATACAGACACCGTCATTGTCTCAGTCATACTTTTAATCTGTTTTAATTGTGATATTTGTAGCAGTTTCGGGGCAGTTATGCCATGTTCCAGCTTAGGTTCTCAGAAGAAACTCAAAACATGGCGTAACAGCCCAAAATCTGCTACCAATGGGATTGAATCTGGCTGTGAAAGCCTACATATGACTGTGGTGATATTATTGTACTCTGAGACTTCTGGGTATAGGGTGGGATAGAAATTTAAATCAATGTTACATCAAAGCTGACTCTTTATGCTGTTTCACACACTGTTAGTCCTTCAGCCTGATCTGATGGAGTGCCTGACCTATTGCACACGCAGAAACTGATGGTGCTAGTCTGACCTATTGCACACACAGCCCACGCACAGTGATGCATCCTGTACATTGTTCCCCCTCTAGGCTCACCTGTATGGGCTCACCTGCTCCCATTCAAAAGTCTCTTAAGGATGCTGAGAGCGAGCGAGTGAGTGAGCGTGCAGGTGGACAAACAGGCAGGTGAGTAGAAGACCTCATCACACAGTGTTCCTCATAGATCAGGTTCTGCACAGATGTCCTCCTCAAATATGGTGTATAAGCTTTGAAGGAACCTTGATGAAGGCTGAGATGGCAAACATATGTGGAATGTAGTAATGAACCCAAGCTCAGCAGACAGCCAAATTCTCCCCCCTCCTTTAGTTTCCTGAGACCCCATTGCAAAATAAAATCTACTCAAGGAATATATACTTGCAGGATGATTATCAGCAGAGCTGAAATTCGAGTGTCTGGATGAAACCAGACCACCCTTTTGAGCAGAGTCTTTGTAAGATCTTAACTTGTGCTTTTTCAACTTCTGTGCAACTTTGACAACTCCAGGCTCCCCCCCCCCCCCCGCTTTCTACCTCTAGCTATATGAACAATTCTGAGCACAGACTACCAAAGTCATGCAGAGCCTCCAAAGACTTGTTACACAGTTTTGAGAACATCTTTTCATTTGCCCCTGATTCTCTCATAGGGGAAAGATACCCCAAAGGTACAATTCTTTCTCTATCAAGCAGCATTTCCATCAATTTCAAAGGTAGATACCTGACATGGGTGTTCAGGTGTTTTGTTAAAAACAGCAGTACTTAAGGAGTAAACACTAGCCAGATAGTGACTGTATTTTCCTTCTACTCTCCATTTCCCAGAACAGCAGGATAAAAAAAAGTCTCCCATACATTTCCATTGTTCAGATTTGGATCTCAAACAATTAACTCTGGTATGGTGGATGTGTGCCCCCCCTCCCCAATATTTTGCTGGACTACAGCTTCCATCATCCTTTGCCATTACCACACTGGCTGAAATGAATGAGGGTTGGAGTTGAGCAACATCTGGAGGACCATCTGTTAAATGTCCTACATAACCACCCAGATCTCAGCGCTGATGAAGCGAAATGGAAAGCTGCTGAGATTCATTAGTAGAGACATGCACAAACTGGAATTTTGTGGCTTGGTTCCAAGATAAAATAACCTTGGTTTGGGTTTGGTTCAAACTGGGGTTCAGTTTGCACAACAAGGCAGTTCAGTTCATGTGGACCAAGTGAGCCATAGGAAACTGCCTTTGGTTTGTTATGGTTTGCTTGGTTCATTGCAACCTCCTTCGTTCGGGTTTGGTTTGAACCTGGGTTTTGCAAGATGTTTTGGTTTGCATGTGTGAACCATGTGAACATCCGGTTTTCTGCAAACTACAAGCCAAGTGAATGAGTTCAGCACATCTCGAGTCAGAAGATTCTAGGAAGATCTGAAAATATTGTACAAGGTTCCAAGTTTTCATTTGTGAACTTGTTGTTGGACAGGGCTTGACTTGGTTCACGGCAACTTCAGTTCTTCTAAATAGTATGCAGTCATTTTAATAAGACCTTGGGCTAATGGGTATTTATTTTTTTCTGCACCCAACTTCATGGGGACTTACGTTGGTCTGGTTGCCTAGACATTTGAGAAGACTCCTTGCCAACCATGTAACCGGGGCGGTTGCCTTTCTTTACACACTCAGGATTTCTCACTATTGTGCTTACTCTCTGTTTCATGCTGAAAAACCCGTCCTGAAAAACTGAGGCAAGCGTGTCAGCAGCTGTGTTCAGATGTCTTTCCCCTCAAGGCATCTCAAAGGGGAAGCTCATGATGGTGCCCATTCACAATCCGGGGAGGCTATTTAAATGCTGCCCTCCAACTTTGCTTTGGCAGTGCTGAGACCTGGAAGGCGTGGCCATTTATATCACCCCTCCATGCCTGGTCAGGCTGCAATGGGACAGACAGCATGAGCACCATGAGGGCAGAAGATCCCACTCCGAGGTAAGTGCATTTTGTCTGCCCCCTTCAGTGCAGTTTCAGAGGTTCAGGGCAGGGGAACATGTAGACATCCCACCCTGGGTGCTGCTCCTAAAATGTTGAATCTCCATGGATGCCTGGGTGCCTGTTCTGCTTTTTAAGAATGGGCCACCACATCAGTTAAGAGCTGGTCACCCGGGAGAGGGCCTTCTCAGTGAGGGCCCCTAGGCTATGGAATAGTCTTCCAATTGAGGTGCGTCAGGCTCCTTCACTGTACGTGTTTAGGAAGGTTGTGCAGACGTACCTCTTTGCTCTGGCCTTTGGTTAAATGGGAATATACTGTCTCTTCCCACTTCCCACTTTGATTTTAAATTTTGTTATCCACCCTGAGACCTTTGAGTATAGAGCAGGATAGAAATACAAATAACAAACAAACAAACAAATAAGAGAGAAATAAGAGCTTTGACAAACATCTATGGCCATATATGAAGTATTTTAGGAAGCTGTCTGTCTTTCGACATACTACTCTGTAGGAGGCCTCAACTAGGCTATTACCCTCAACTCATGATGACCATCTGGATCTATAAGGCAAGTGTGCAAGTGAGTCATGAGCACAAGAATGTTCTTCCATGCTCCTTTCTAGTTGATCTTCAGAGGAAGCTGGGAAGTTGATACTGAAATCGATGCTCCAGTAGTGATTGATAGCTTTGTCTTTGGTGGAGGACACTAACTTATGGTGAATGTAATTCCATTGATTCCAGAAGCTGTGATCCAAGCGTGACTTAGTTAGACATCACCAAAATGTACACTAACAGTATATCTCAGCTGTGGCTAATGTCTGCAGGGATGTTGGACTCCAGCTCACAACTATCACAAGTAGAATAGCCAATTGTCAGGGCTATTGGGAGCTGTAGTGTCATGACACCTGGAGAACATCATGATATCTACACATGGAACATGTACACTAAGTGGGCATGGTATCATATCCACAAAATTTGTATGAAGAGGGAGGGAGGGAAAGAGGAAAGGATGTTTTGAGTCTTGCCTGTTTGTTACACTCCTCAAACCAGAAGCTATTCTACAGGACCTAGTTATTAGATCAGCAAGATGTCCTCAGCAGGTTGCTGTAATTTGAGACAAAATCTCATGTGCTTACACAGGTCTGGATTAGCTGGTGTGGCATGAACACTGAATTTTAAATGGAAAGGGCAGATGGAAAGGTAAACAAGATGGACTCCTGCATTCCGGAGGGGTTTGGACTTGATGACCCTAGAGCAGTGGTTCTCAACCTGGGGGTCGGGACCCCTTTGGAGGTCGAACTACCCTTTCAGAGGAGTCGTGACAATTCTCCCGCCACCCTTCCCTCCCACTTCCCAGCTGCTCTACCCTCATGGTTGGGGGTCTTCACAACATGAGGAACTCCATTAAAGGGTCACGGCATTAGGAAGGTTGAGAACCGCTGCCCTAGATGTCCCTTCCAACTCTATGATTCTATGACTCATCGACTGAGAAGAAATGAACCCAGAGAATGTACTAACTCGAGATTAATCCCAACAACCAGCCCAGCTAAAGGCTCTAAAAGAACCTCCTCTTATTGTGCTTCCAACCTGGCCTTACTCCATGATAGCTTCACCATTACAGGCAGGCAGTTTGGTCTCCCATCTCAAGGGTCATGATATTATGGGCTGTCTGTGGCTGTTTTCCTCTCCCCACCCCCACCCCCCTGCCCCAACAGGCTGATGCAAAACTGAGTATTCTGAATTATGTCTTCTTGTAAGCCGGCTCAGCGTCTCTGTCCACAGTTGACTTGCAGAGCATTTTAAGCTCCCAAGAAACATGCTGTGCTGCTTCTGCCTGCAGTTATACATGTTTTGCTGCTTAGCTCTGGGCAAGTGAACCTTAGAATTAAAAAAGGTCTCTCTCCCAAATCCACCATCAAGGCAAGCTGCCATGATCCACCTTTGTGCTGTTGGTAGGAAACCAAAATTGACAGAGGCATACTCCTCAGAGGAGGTGTTCAGCATCTATGGGTTACAACAGAGTTGGTAGACCCCCATATACATGTTGACATCATTGCTCAGAAGATGCTTTGTCTAGGAAAGTCACATATTTAAGGGCTTCTTACACCCTGATGGGCTCCAGGTTCTTTAGAATCAGCCCTAGGGCTCTACATCATGGAGAGGCAGATGTGCGTACAAGGCGAAGCCCAAACCCAAGGGCAGACTGTCAGCCTGGAAGAATGAGGAGGAGTCTAGGTTCAACATATGCTCCAGATCAGTGGCTGCTTTGGCAGTGCAGAGAATCTTGGGCTTGCACACGAAAGCTAGGTTTAGTTCCCAGTGTTTGCAGCTGTAAGTCCACTGAGAACTTTCTTTGCTGTACAGCTCTGTCTGTTGTTCCATTGCACCCCTTGGTTCCTGACTCACTGGACAGCTCCCTCGTATTGCAAATAAAGCAAAGGTCTAATCTGGCCATCAGTGACAACAGAGATGGCACATAGTCTCCTGGTTTGCCTCTATTATTATTATTGATTTCTGGAGTGGGGACCACATTTGTTTAGTACAGTTTCAGATCATGGATGTTGTAGTCCCTCCCTCCCTCCCTCCCTCCCTCCCTCCCTCCCTCCTTCCCTCCCTCCCTCCTTCCTTCCTTCCTTCCTTCCTTCCTTCCTTCCTTCCTTCCTTCCTTCCTTCCTTCCTTCCTTCCTTCCCCCATTCCACAAAAACGTTTTTCCCAAACTGTGTTCATAGCATCTCCCTGTAGAGCCCCAACTTTCACACACACACAAATAAAACTTTCCCTGATCTCCAGAGGCTCAGCTCCTTCATCAGCATTCCACATGCCTCAATGACACCAGCCAAGGTTTAGGGCTTGCCTCTCCCCCCCCCCCATCCCATCCCACGCCACGCCACCTCCACCGAGGCAGCCCTTCCCTTGGGCAAACCTCTCTTGGCTTCCCATCATTGCCCTTGAGTCACCACGTCCTCTAAGCAGCTCCGGCAGGCCAGAAGCAGCCCCTCGCTTGGGAATTGGGACAACGTGGTTTCCATTCCAATCCCAGCCCTACCCCACCCCCCACCCCGTATAATAGGAAGGCTCCACTTCAAGTAAACAAGGCAGCGGTGGGGTGAAGGAGGGGAAGGTAATTAGCTAAAAGACAAGGAGGGCATCTTCCAGGGAGAGCGAGACAGGTATAAATCATTCTCAGCACCCCCTCCACCCTTACAGAGCTTCTTCCCCAGAGCAGAAATGGTTGCAATGCCAAGAGAGTTCTCTCAACATGGGGGCTTATTTCCAGAATGCTGCGCATGACCCGCCTGCTCATTCGTAGGCAACACACCCTCAAGTAGCACTCAGCAAATTGCCTGGCCTGATTATTATTTTGGGTGCATCCCGTCTGAGAGACACCAGGCTATCTCTGGCCTTCTTTCTTCCACTCACTCTGTTACATATTGTGCAGACTAGCATAGATAACTTCAAGGGAAGGAAGGCCTCTCTTTCTCCCCTCTTCCCTCAACTGATAGCACTTCACCGGCCTCCCCATGATCGTGAGGCTGGGTAAATCACTTCCGCTGATGAGCAGGGGTGTGAGAAGGACCTTCAAGCAACAAGACCTCCAGCCCAACCATTATTACAAAGCCTAGGGGGGAAAACAGGAGGCCTAGGAGGAGGAACCTTGCCCACCTTGGTTAGACACCACAATAGTCAACGAGGATTAAACCAGCATTGCAAAACAAGTTCACAAAAATGACACAGGCTGCGCAAATCGCACCATGGTGAAACTTCACCCAGCAGCCCAGCTCCAGCAATCAGGACAAGAAGCCCAGGCCCATGAACCAGAGGATTCCTTGGTACATCTCTTTGAGCTTGCTCAATCTACTGGTTTAGAACAGCAGGTCCATGGCAGGAGCCAGACATACATTTTGCCAAGTGAATGGGATTCTTGATGGAGGGTCGGGCACAGAAACAACAAAGACAGACTCCCCTAGATAGAAAGTTGGTCTATCACAGCACCCTTTTGCTCAGACAAAGCCAATCATTGCTTTCGTAGGCCACACACAGATAAGAGGTTACTGTGCAGAACACACTCTTGGTACCATCTCATCCTTTTCCTTCTGGGCAGGGTTTTAAACCTCCTTGGATTAAAATCAGGGGAAGTCAGTGGAGACAAGGCAGAGTCGTCTCAGGCCAACTGTGGGCTACCTCTGCCCTTGAGCAAGCTCAGGGGACACTCCATAGGGGAGAGCCTCTGCTCAGCAGCACAAAAGAAGGAGGGAAAGGGAATTCTGGTCACCCGACCACCTGAGCTTCTTGAGCAGGGCAGCCTGAGCGACACGGGGTCTGCTAGAGAAGATCAATGCTGCAGGCAAGTCGGTGAAAACTTTGTTAAGTCAGCAACTGAAGACTCACGTCTTAACAAGACTATTATTTGTTTCCCCAGCAATCGCTGGCATCTACCTGCCTTTCAAAATCAAATAATAATTGAATATGAGCAAAAGGAGGGCAAAGTGAAGGAGATTTAATAAAGAACATCTTTGCTGCAGAGGGAGTTTGGCTTTGGCAGTGATTGTGTTACTAATTGATCTGTGCCTTGCCCAAGCGCGGCTAGAGACAAGAATTAGACAGGTCTGGGGACTAACAAACAAAGAACACAGCTACCTCCTCGGCTCTCGCTGTCCGCAGGTTTCACCTGGATCGGTCTGTTCATCTGTGAGGAAACACAAGGAGAGAAAAGAAACACGGTTAAGCTTCAGGGTGGATCTCAAGGACTTTTTGCTTTGGGAGCGGCAGGGTGCAAAGTTTGCTTCGTGTTTGCGAATGCTCACAGTGAACCAAACATGAGAGGAAGGAGGAGGAGGAAGAGGAGAGCTGGCTTTTCTACCCTGCTTTTCTCACCCTTTTAAGGGGACTTAAAGCAGCTGACAAACCTTCTGTTCTTCCCCCCACAACAGAACACCCTGTGAGGTAGGTGGGGCTGTGAGAGCTCAGAAAGAGAGCTGTGGCTAGCCCAAGGTCACTCAGCTGGTTTTGTGGAGGGGTGCAGAATCAAACCCGGCATTCCCAGAGAGGAATCCAGCTCCCTAGCCACTAGACCGAACTGGCTCAAACTGAGGTAGTTTGATTTGAACCAAACCAGTCTCCCTCTCACAAACACAAACTAGTCAACTGAACAATTTCTATTTGCTGCGGTTTTCTCCTTAAAAAGGCCTCCCCCCCAATAAAAATGGTTTTTTTTTTGTTTTCAAACAGAATCAAATCCAAACAACCCTTTCGTTCCATTAACTGGTTCACCAATGAGCCGAACAAATGAGCGCTCACTTCAACGGCAATTTTCATTTGCGCACATCTTTATCTAGGAGGGACAGAGGAAGATTCATTTTCATGGCTATATATCTATTTTTGACATAGATGACCATATCCTGTGAGCGAGGGGCATGCTTTTCTTCCCTCATTCAAGATTCTAGGAACCATAGATGGCTTTCAGAGGAAACAAAGCCTTGAGAAAACACTTGTGGTTTTCCTCATAAAAGTGAGAGCTTTTATTAGAACCTTGCAAATAATTCATTTCCTATAAAATAAACTACCCCCCCATCCTTATTGAAGAAAGTATCCACTGATAGATTAGAAGGCCCTTGAGTGGCTAACGCGAGAGAGCAATGGTGCTCTTGGACGGTCTTCCGCTTCACTCTGGCCACGTTCCCATTATAAGCTTAATACGGTTTCCCTAAACTGAAATAATAGAAGCGATTGCAAACGCGAATTTGCCTGATCCCATTACTTTTAACTTAATCACGTTCGATCCGGATTCTGAGGATCGTACGTGGCATACGTGATTCAAGGGGGGACTCAAGTGGCTACTTTTTAAAAGCTGCTTTTCAGGGCTGCCCTGTCCTCTTCCTCCTGGCATGAACGCACCATCCATAAGGGACCTCTTCACGGAGCCTAGCTGGGTGGCTGCCGCTTGCCTGGATGGAGGAAAAACGGCAGTGGGCAGCCAGCGATTCTTTCCCTTCCTCTCCCCATTGCCCAGGGCACACAGTAGCAGCGGCAACTCAAGCCCCCTTCGCCCGCTCACTCCACAGTCACAGCCTTAAAAACAGAACCTGCAGCTGCTTTCCTTTCCTTTCCCTTTTTTAAAGGTCAGAACTTTCACAAAATTGCAACATTGTTATCAGGTGTGAAGTGGGTGGATTGCTACAGTGTAGCGGCTGCTTTAAGGGGTGGATTTATACAGTAAAATCACTATCTTTGGAAGCAAGCTATTGGGGGAGGGAAACTCTTAACACACATTCTCATCCCTTAACATGGTACCGTTCCCACAGTAAAAAATGTAAAATGTTTCAAGCACATGAACTGGAGTGAGACCTGTTGAAATGAGGATTAACATTTACAACGCTTTGGGGCGATTTAACACACGGAAATCGTGTTAAGCCAACCTGATGTGGGAACTGCAAGGATTGAAACTGTTTTGAAAGCGAAATAAGCTTATAATTGGAATGCTGCCTGTGTCTTGACTACATTTAGGCTGCATCTAAATCTCGGTGGCATAGAGAGCTTCAAGGTAAAGGTTCAAGTTCAAACTGAACACCCTGCCTGTTCAAAATCAAGGGTTCAAATTGGAACCAAAAAAAGGGGTGTTCAAAGACTTGTTGGATCTGAGGTCAAAGGTGTTTGAAAGTGTTTGAAGATGTTTGAATCAAACTGAACACCATGATGGTTTGAAGGGAAAAAGTTCAAATTTGAACCCAACAAAGGACTATCGGGTTCAAATTGAACTGGAGCAGAAAAAAAAAGTCAGCAGTAGGGATGTGCACAAATATTCATAGAAATTCATACAAGTTTGAACATTCGTACACAAATCGTATCTTATGATATACGTATGCTAACACTCATACGTTTGTACAAATAATTTGGACAGTCGTTATATTGGGGGTGTGGAAAAGTGGAGCACCAGTCACTTCCACAAGGGATCCAGATTGCACTCGACATGGATTGACAGCAGATTAAAAGTGGATTGAGATCAGATTTGACATTTTCAGAGCATGGCTATGTTATGGATATGTATTGGATACGTATTCGTTCGTATTAGATACGTATTCATTTGTACCGGATACGTATCGGATACGTATTTGTTTGTATTAGATACGTATTCATTTGTACCAGATACGTATCGGATATGTATTCGTTCGTATTAGATACATATTCATTTGTACTGGATACGTATTGGATACGTATTTGTTCGTATTAGATACGTATTCATTTGTACTGGATACGTATCGGATATGTATTCGTTCGTATTAGATACATATTCATTTGTACCAGATACATATCGGATACGTATTTGTTCGTATTAGATACATATTCATTTGTACCAGATACGTGTCGGATACATATTTGTTCATATTAGATATGCATTCATTTGTAACAGATACATATCGGATACGTATTTGTTCGCATTAGATACGTATTCATTTGTATCGGATACGTATCGGTTATGTATTTGTTCATATTAGATACGTATTCATTTGTACCAGATACATATCAGATACATATTTGTTCATATTAGATATGCATTCATTTGTACCAGATACATATTGGACACGTATTTGTTCCTATTAGATACATTTTCATTTGTATCGGATACATATTTGTTTGTATTAGATATGTATTCATTTGTATCGGATACGTATCGGATATGTATTTGTTCATGTTAGATACATATTCATTTGTACCAGATACGTATCGGATACATATTTGTTCATATTAGATATGTATACATTTGTATAGGATACGTATTGAACACGTATTCGTTCGTATCCGATACATATCTCATATTTGTACCAATACGTACTAATAGATTTGTATCGAATAGAATTTTAGCACATTTGAATGTGATCTATTCATGTGAATACGGATTTCCATATATTCGATTAGTTACGAATTGAATGTCAAAAATGCCTTTGTGCCCCCACCCCCTAGTCATCACACACCTCTCTACTTATTACTATCAACAGCAGACACATTCTGGTAAGAAATAGCCAGGGCTCATCTTGACAAATGTATTGCTGCTGACATTTGCTCCGCTTTCCCAGAGACTCTAAAACCAGGGATCTATGAATGAAGCCATCTTGAGCAGCGAGTCAAGCCACTTGCAATTTTTAATGCAAGTGTGATTAGAAAAACAGTCACACTACATCTAAGCACGTTTTCCCTCTCGAGACACAGAGGCAGCAAGAGCGGCTGAGCCCTTCCATCATGTTAACCTACTTGTCAGCCTCTTTGATAGCTTCTAAATGCTAAATATGTTTGTGGAGCAATTAGAATAAATCTAGATAGTGGTTATGAAAAGCCTTCCACAATGTACTACGACTGAAGATAATAATAAAAGAAAGAACAAAATGATCCTGACTTTGCTGGATGGCAAAGATCAACATGGATGATCTAATTTGGGTGAGTTATAAGGCGGAGGCAGTGAGATGGAAGGAAAGGGGCAAACCTCAAGCCTTGTGAGAAAAATCACACTTCTCGGGGATTTGAAGCTAAGCTTCGACCATCTGAAGCATGCCAAGACTCCCAGTTGAAAATGTGGAAGGACATTTCCTGCCCATTTAGCCCCCTCTGCCTGGACATGGACAATGGCACCATAACTTGAACATGTCCGGGGCAATGTCCAAGTTGGCCAGTGACCTACAGGGCCTCTGCATTGCCTGCAGAAGATAACTTGTGTCCCACTAGACCACCTGCAGCATCCTTGTCCATGATGCAGCAGGCCCAGTTGAAGGAAGCTGGCAGCCCTCTTTCCTTAAAAAAAAAAAATAGTGCAAAGGGAAGATCAGATTCTAGTTGACGTTCCAGGTGGCCCCATTAGCCCCTCAGAAGCTGGTCTGGGACCTGGGGCAAGCAAGCATTACCCAATTTCTCAGGCACTTTCTGGTCCCGGTAGTAGGGGAAGGCCTGCCTTTCACTTTGGCTGTTTCAGACTAGCAACGAAGACCCCATTAGGACACTGAAGACTCCTTAAGGACCCCATTAGGACCCCATACTGAATGTGCTGTACCCACACGTGCCAGTGAAATCTGGATTTAATGGTGTCTTTGGACCCTTAAATCCAGATTAACAGTAGACCCCTTTAATGGTGTCTTCAATCTGGTCTTCTGTCCCGAAGACCGGATCAGAGGCTTCACATCTGTGTGTCTACCAGGGCAAATGAGATCCAAGGATGGGCTTAGAGGCCACCATTTGCAGTGGGTCAGCTCTGGCTCCACCCCACCGCTCACAGCTATGTACGTCTGCAGGTCCTTCATAGCTGTCTATGAAGCTGGGTCTGATTGACAGCTATGCCGGCCAATTGCACTACGCCACCGGCAGACCTCCCTCCTCGGGCCTAATCGGGTCTAATTGAAGCCTTGGGATGGGTGTTACGGCATCCACACAGCAGTCCTGTTTAGCAATCATTGCTTTGGGTGCTAGATGGCCCATGTGGACTCATGGGGTCCTCACCATGGGGTGTGGACCTTCAAGGAACGGATTCAACGAGGGCTGGATATCAAAGATCCGGATCTTCTAAACCGGGATTAATGGAGCGACCTGCAAAAGCAGCCTTTGATTGGAATTCAAGCCTCCCTCCTGCACACCTGATATTTAAAGGTCAAGCTAGAGAGATGGAGAAGAAGATGCTGAGTCCTGAATCCCTTCTCCCTTCTCCCATCTTGCAGGGCTGGAGGAGGCTGATATCCCAGAATGCTTCACTCTCTCTCCCTGCCATCTTGCATTAAACTGGGAAGGGACCAGAGAGGGTGGCCTTGGACCATAATATTATTTGAGATGATCTTCCCTTCGGGGCCGTCCAAGGATGCCCTGCTGCCAGCAGTGAGGGAGCAGAAAGAGTGTGTATTGGCCACTATTCACACGATGCCTCCATGCAAAATCCTGCCTTCAACTGGCTTTGTTCAAAGACATGGCGTGTGAGTGGACAGAGTTGTCCTAATCCATGCCTAATCCCCACACGCCCAGATGAGTTTGCTGTGAACATTGATGAGGCTATCTGCTTCCCCAGTCTTTTTTTTTTTTGGGGGGGGGAAGGGAACAAGAGCTTGCATAGCAGGTTTCATCTTGGCTTCAAAACCACCTGAATCTTTCCATCATGCCAAATTGAGTTGGAGGACACAGCTAGTATCTGTGATCTGAGTCACTGCAGAACAGCTTGGGAAAATAAAATGCTTCTTCAACTGCACTTCCAGTTCCTAGTCTAGCTAAGGATTGGAAATTGTACCTTTTTTTTAAAGGAGCTGTTCCAAATTGTGCTTCATCGCAATCCCACTTTGGTTTTAGCAAGCTCCAAACATGAGCAAAGCATCTGCCAGGCCTTCAAAACTCCCTCGGATCTGATGCTCCAGACTAACCCAGGCCAATTTGGCATCAAAGAGGGATGTGCACAAAGATTTGCAACACTCAATATTCGGACAGAATCAGAAGGGACATTTGTACATGAATAGAATGTTATTCGCACATTCACACATTCACATTTGTATTCGCATAAATCCTTCGGAACATTCGTGAGACAGGGAGGTGGGAAAGCAGCCAGCCACATCTGCAATGGGTCCAGAGTGCTTTCGGCATGGGTTGAGAGCAGGTTCAAAGCGGATTCAGGCTGGATTTGATGCCTTCAGAGCGGATATGTTACGGGGTACATACCGGATATGTATGGGATATGTTTGCATTCATATCGGATATTCGTACAAATTTGTATGAATACATTCATACCAAATAGAATCCTACCACATTTGAAGGGGATCTAATTGTACAAATATGGATTTTCTTACATTTAATTTGATAGGAATCAAATGCAAAATAAATAAATAAATAAATAAATAAATAAATAAATAAATAAATAAATAAATAAATAAATAAATAAATAAATAAATAAATAAATAAACCCATTCATGCACATCCCTAGTATCCAATTGCAGACTTCAGGTTGCCTTTCACTCTACTTTGTTGGCTTCTTCTACTTGTCCTTGGCTTCACACCCACAACAGGTGAGTGCAGGCTGAAGCCCCTCCCCTTGTCGGGAGCCAGCCTCTTAGTTCCAATGGGGGGGGAGCTTCCAGCTGTGTTTGCCCTCATTGGCTGCCACTGCCTCCACCTCCAATAGAACTGCGCCAGATCTAGGCAGGGGCTCACTGGTCCTGTTCCAGCTCTCACATTTGAATGGTAGAGCTAAGCCACCTTTTGCAAAGAGCCTCCTGCGAAATATTTGTTGGGTGGGTGGAAAGACAGCAGAACCTTGGTGAAGCAAAGGGGAGAGGAAAAGGAGTTTCTTCCAGGGCAGGGAGAGATGATTCATTAAAATTAGTAGGTAAAAGCTGTGCTTAATTTAATGAACTTTGTGATTTTGGCACTGAGCTATTGTTTTACATACATTAGAATATGAGAACATAAGAGGAGCCCTGCTGGATCAGGCCACAACCCATCTAGTCCAGCATCCTATCTCACACAGTAGCCCAACACTTGCTTCTGGCCATCTCAAGCAGAAGACAAAGGCAAGACCTTCACCTCCCTGCAGAATGTCTTTAGAGATGGTATCTAGGCATCCATGCAAGTACCTATTGATACATCTGACTTCCATGAATTTGCGTATAAAAACATAAGAGGAGCCCTGCTGAATCAGGTCAAAACCCATCTAGTCCAGCATCCTGCCTCACACAGTGGCCCACCAATTGCTTCTGAGCATCTCAAGAAGACGACAAAGGCAAAATTTTCATCTGCTCTAATATACCTGCAGATGGCCTTTAGACTCATCCTGTTTACTTTGGATGTTTTTCCACTGTCACTAAAAGTACCCATTAAGTACCCATTAAGTACCCATTAATGGGTACGTAATGGCATTTTTGTACCCGTTAATGGGTACTTAATGGGTACTTCTAGTGACAGTGGAAAAACACCCTAGGCATCCATTCTAATAGCCATTGATACACCCTGTTAGCCACGAATTTATCTAACTTTGAAGTATCTCTGACAGGATCTGCATGGTGCATTTATGGTGCCATACATTTTTCCATGCATTTTTTCACATACAATATTTTCCTATATGAATACACATCTCTACACATTTATTTTAACATGAAACTCCACTAGTATTTTTCTTTTTTTTGCTGCTTTCAACAGTTTTTTTTTTTTTTGCCTCACTTTAAACCTTTCCAGGTATCAACCTAGAAATTTGGTGCAGTTCTAACTCTCATTCCAACTGGGAGGGAAGGAAGTTGGATAGGGAAGGTAATGACCAATGGGGAACAGGTCTCCCCATGAAGTTCTCAAGGCCTTTCCGCGTGACACTTACTCCAGATTAAGGCCCATGTCGTACCCATTAGGCATATGCAAGAATATTTGAAACATTCAAAATTCGATTGAATTCATTTGAATTTGGATATTCGAATTCAAGTCGAATGTCTATACATTTGTTTTGAATCACTTGCAGGATGAAACAGGATGCATACACGATAAAAATGGGATGGATACACATGCATATGGATGCATACGGACACATACTAATGTTGTTGACAGTCGTATCATCAAATGAATTGAATTTTCATATGAATAGAAACAAATGTATTCAAATTGGTTTGAATTTGAATACATTCAGTTTTTTCTCTATTCGTACGAATTCAAACATTTGAATATTCAATTTGAATCAAATCGAATGTCAAAAGTTGCCTTTGTGCACACCTCCAGTACTCATCTATGCCTCCAGATCCACATGTTAATCCAGATCTAGGATCCCCTGCCCCACACTGGTTGGCTGTGGCTGCAATGGTCAGAGAATGATCTTGATAGGGAGGCCTCATTCTGCAACACTGGCAGGCATGCTTAATTAGGTCTACCAGCAAACCAGCAGACCTGATCCAGAAGGCGGAAGGTGTGACGAAGACAAACTTCCCATGTTTGAGATTATTGGGAGGAGCATTTCTGTGGCACATTGCAGTGCGCTGCCAAAAAGCGAGGCCCAGAGGCTGGGAGCATTTGTGCATGCAGGTGTGGTCAAGAAGCTTGTGTAAGTTTGAAGGCAGTGACATGGGCTAAACCTTCCCTCAGCTAGGAAGTTCTGGCTATTCTGGATCCACTGATTCTGGGCCTTTTCCCACTAGGGCTTAGAACCTTTCAAAGACCCCTTTAGAATGGCCCTGTCCCACCTGGACCCCTCTGAAGGCTCCATCTGCAAGGCCCTGTCACCACAAGGGCAGGAGAAATCCAGATTTAATGGCTCCTCCAGGCCCTTAAATCCAGATTTCATGTTGACCTGCTTAAAGGTGTTCACAATGGGATCTTCAGGCATGTTCAAGATCTGGATCTCCAGGGGGACTCTATCTCAAAGACTGTGAGTGGAAAAAGGAGGTCTGACTAAAGGCAGGTAAATGAAGAAAGGGCCTATGATTAAAGTTCCATATTCCATAGGTGTTACAAAAGGACAGTTAGTTTGTTCTTCCTGCAGCACCAGCTCTGTGTGTGTGTGTGTGTGAGAGAGAGAGAGTGAGTGAGTGAGACAGAGGTAGTATCCAGATTAGTGGATTAACTCTGCCGTTATAACAAAATATGCAGCTTACCTGCTACAAAGCCATGATGCACCATCTGGATTCAACCAGCCTTCCTGCAGCTTTCTCAGGAAAAGCTGCGATACTTCTATGGCATGCGTGGTAAGGCATGCATCAGGTGGGAGGGAGCATAATGTGCCGCTGTTACACAGTATGGAGCATCAGGTGTGATGCCTATGCCCCAACCCCACATTGGAATGCACAGTATCCTTAAGTCGGGACACTCTCAGAGAGAGCAACAGTGAGAGAAGTTAGCAAGACACCCATCTCTATAAACCTGCCTGGGGCAATTTTGCACTTCTCTTTCTGTCTATTGGAATGGAAAGGAACGTAATGAACCAACGTTGGCTAGTGCACACACTTGCAAGCACTGGTCACTTACACCCCAACCCTGCGCGGTCAGTCACTCACTCATTTTGGTTGCAACACCCTCCACAACCAAGTGCATCAGTGCCATCACCATGACCGATGCTGATGCTCTGCTCATGTGCAGTCACATCTATGGTTGTCCCAGGTGCCAGCATGCTTGCACGGCACCTCAGACAGCCCCAGAGCAGCAGAAGAGTTGCAAATTGCCATTGTGTCAACATGCCAGGTAGGTAACTAGTTAAGCCTAGCAAAGATGTGGAGCACGATTGTGTGCATGATTAGGGAACTTCTGGGCAGGCAGGGGGTTCCTGGGGCTGTAACAGCCTCCTCAAGGTGTGGATGCTCTTCCCCAGAACTTCCTTATCATGCAGTATGGGTTGTAGAGCAAATAGGCCCCAGCTGTGTGTGTGTGTGTGTGTGTGTGTGTGTGAGTGAATGAGTGAAAGAAGTTGGCAATACCCATCTCTATAAGCCTGGTCTGTTTTTGCTCCCATTTTGCTTCAATAGCCCAGGCTATTAGGAGACAGAGGAACCATCCATAGCTGGTGGAGCATTCCTTCCAAAGCCCAGTCAATCCAAAGAAAGCCACTGTCCCTAAAGAACCCGGGCCAATTAAGAGGTTGGCACAATGCTTTCCAATGTGATTTCGCCATCCTTGGTAGCAGACCATGCCCGCTTTCTGGGTGAGAGGGACTGCGCATGGACAGTTTGAATGTGTTAATTACATCAATGTCCCAGCTTTGCGATACCCTGGATTTAGGATTGCAATGCGATCCTTTTGGACTCTTTATGACTTACTTATTAGCAATCACGGATCAGATATCGCTGCAATCCCCGCGGAGAGCGGCCAAATTGTTTAACACACATTGGTCATAATTAATTGAGATGAATCAGGCAGAGGGCAGCGTGGAATTAGTTTATAAAACCTATTGGAGGAGACACTATCCTCGTTTTTCCACTGATGTGTCAGCCACTGAAAGATTCAAGTTAAAGATGAGCATGTGCTCTCTCCCTTCCTCCCTCCCTCACTCTGTGTCACACACACACACACACACACACACACACACACACACACATGCACGCATGCACACACACACACACACACACACACACCTACGTCAGCACATATGTTTCTTCCATCTTGGCTCTGGCCATTCGCCTCCTGAAGTGCACAGCAAAAACGACATCATTTTTCATGTCCAATTACAGCCGCGGCGTTGCCACTGTTAAAAGACAGTGCAGGTACTGCTGTCAGAAAGGGTTTGAGTTACACGAAGCGATGAATTACAGCAAACTCTTTTTTCAATTCTCTGCAGAAATGAAATGTCAGAGCTTGCCGCTCTATATTTCTGAGCACCATCAGCTACAGGCCAGCAAAGGAATTAGACAAGGGACAGACGCTTCACTGAATTGTGATTTTTTTTAAAGGTTCTCTCTCTTACTCTCTCTCTCCTTCTCTTTGCATTCCTCCCTTCCTTGCTCTACTCCCTCTGGCTTTGAAATGAATTTAGAAAACAGAGAAAGATCGCCCAGGAAGGGAAAATTGAAAATATACGAAAGAACAGATCTTTCTTTTCTCTCCTTTTCTCCCATGTCAATTTCCTTACTCTCAGTCTTCAATTGCTTACGGGAAACTTCGGGAAATAAATCCTTCTGAAGTTCTTCATGTTTAGTGTTACTTGTTTCTGCAGCCCTTATGTTACCACCCTCGCTGCTCTCGTATGGATCATCCTAACACGCAACGAGTCAAATTTGAAGGAGAAAACTCCATAGGCTATAATATGGAAAGATACATCAGGGCAATTGTGCACTTCCCTTCCTGTCCCCTGGACGGGAAAGGAGCACAATTGCCCAACGTTGACTAACAGTCGCTCTTGGGGGTGCTAGTCACTCACAGGCTAAGCCCTGCATGATTGCTCACTCATTTGTGACCAATCCCGGGGCGAGTCCTCTTCAAGGTGCCGCCATTTTGTTTGTGGTGCCCTCTGCAACTGTGCCTGCATCAGCACCATCGCTATGATGACGCTAATGCTCTACACACGCACAGTCACCTCTATGGTTGTCCCAGGTGCCAGCATGTTTGCACACCACCTCAGATGACCCCAGAGCACTGGAAAAGTTGTGGATGCTGGACGTGCCAGCTAAGGAATTGGGTGACATTAGTAAAGGTGTGGAGCACCTAGTGCGTGATTAGGGGACTTCTGGGAAGCCAGGAGGTACCTGGACATGTAACAGACTCCTCAAGGTGGGGATGCTCTTCCCCAGAAGTTTCCTAATCATGCACTATGGGATGTAGGGCAAATAGGTCCCAGGATAATGGGGGGGGGGTCATTATTTCATGTGCAGCTAGAATGCCCCCTCCCCTGCTAAACCAGCCCATCTGATACAATGCAGATGGAGTTTGCTATCAGAGGGTGTAGCCCCTCTGTTCTGTGCCAGAGTGTGGAAGGTACAGGACCAGAAGAAACGTTTCAGAACATTTGAAATTTGCTCAGATGTTTAAATTCAAATACGTAGACATTCTATTTGGGTTTGAATGACCACATTCAATTGAATTTGATCAAATTTCGATTGCTCAGAACATTTGTGCGCGTCCCTAGAAAGGAAAGAGAAAAGGACCCTGGAAATCTATTCTACAAATGTTGTCATCTTCAGCCCACATGCGTGGCCACTCAGAACAGAGGCTAATTGTTCTATGGAGCTCCTTTTTTTGTTAGGTGTGAGGACAAATGATGCCTGACTAATTGAATTCCACTGTGTGGCAATCAACAGTGTTAGTGAATGGACACACAATGCTATGATTGTATTTAGTATGACCGGCAGCCTACAAAGAGTGAACTGAAGGTGTTTTTTTTAACCTTCCTTCTGTGCAAAAGCAGATTCCTACATCATCTGTTCACTACACCTCTGCCTGGTGCGCTGCAGGGCATGCTGGGATATGCCTTAGAGGTGACATTTTATTTACTTGGCTATACCTGCAACAGGCATTGGAAAAGGAAACAAACAAAACAAACAGACAAAAAATTCCAAAAAAAGAAGATCTAGTTGAGCTTTTCTCACTTTCTGCACTTACCTGCAGTAGATGCTGAGCAGTGGGTCTGGATTAGGCTGGCCCACTGATCCAGAACGTGGGACAGCATGGTCTGGATCAGTGCCATCTACACTGACAGCACTGATCTGAGGCCTTTTCGCACTTTGGCCGGTAGTGAATAATTAGATAACCTGTGGGAAAGGGTATCTGCACATGGAGGAGGCTGCTACAGCCTCCAAGCACCTCCTGCCTGCCCAGAAGTTCCCTAATCATGCACTAGGTGTGGACCAGGAAATTGTGCTCCACACCCAGGGACTTACCAGAAGCACCCAGCAGTGAGCATTTGCACCTCTTCTGGTACTCTGGGGCTGTCTGAGGTGCCGTGCAAGTGTGCTGGCACCTGGGACAACCATAGACGCAACTGCATGTGTGCAGTGTCAGTGTCATCATGGCGGTGGCGCTGATGCATGCAGTCATGGAGGGCGCCACAACCAAAATGGCAGCAGCCAGATGAGGACTGGTGCCGTGAACAAATGTGGGGCTTAGTCTGTAAGTGACTAGTGCTAGTTAACGTTGGGTGATTACACCCCTTTCCCATCCAGCGGACCAAAAGGGAAGTGCAAAATCGCCCCTGGATTTCCCAAATAGTGCAGCTTTAAAACTCTTATGAGCTTTGAGGTTGCACCTCCTTGACTCCAAGAGCTAGGGAAAAAGTTTCCTAGCCTTGGGGCCTGGGGTGGGTGGGTGATTTTCGGTGGTGCACTATGGTGCCCCCCTGAAAACCACCCCCCTGTAGTCCTGAACCTCCCATGTTCCAGATAGACTATGCTTGTCCCCCTGTTGCACCTGGTTAAACACGTCCAAATTAAGGCCTCCCTTACCCAGATCTTACTCTGTCTCATGTGGTTGAGGCTGGACCAGGAGGGGACGGGGTCTCCATGATTCACATTAACAAGTGGGTATGGAGGCCCAGATGTGTACTAGCACAGACCAGCCCATGCCACTGGGTCGGAAGCTGGAAGGTCCACCTCTTCCCTGCTATGACTGGCAACTCCATGACTTGCTCAGATGCCATTGCAGAGGGGAGTCTTTGAGCAGAGGGACATATTGCATCCAATCACGTCAGCGCCCGTGATCGAATGTCCCTCTCACAACTCTATGGCCATGCACTGCTCCTGGAGTATGGGGTTCCAGTCACGGCAGAGGTAAGCAGTAGATCATGGCCACCACTGCAACCGCTCCTGCGTGGATGCTGCCTCCCCTACCCACTGACCACAGGGAACCAGAAGAAGAGTGAATGGTTGCACTGCTGGATGAAGGGCCACTGTGAAGTAGGCAAGGGGGAAGAAACATTGCCCCCCCCCCCATGGGATAATATCCCATCAAAGACACTGCAGAAAATGGCCAAAGATGTTGCCTTGCATTGAATGGAGGCCCAACCTGGTTGACCTTAAAGGTCCTTGATGGTTTGATCACTCTGCATTAGGGTTGTGCATGAATGTTTGTAACATTCATTAATTGTACTAATTTGTACGAAATTGAACATTCATACACAAATCGAATGTTATGACATTAAAATGTTTTGGAATACTAATATGAGTAGTTCGCACATTCATTAAACAGGGGATACGTATTGGATACATATTGATATGTATGCGTTGGTATAGGATCCATATCTGATACGTATGCATTCGTATAGGATCCGTATCCATGATCCGTATGCAGGGGATCTATTTGAATGAATATGAATTTTCTAACATTGGGTTCATTATGAATCAAATGCCCCAAACCCCATTCATGCGTGTCTCTACTCCGCATGTAGCTGCTATTCAACCAGTCCACCAAGACAACAGATCTGCGAGAAGGAAGGAAGGATTTACTATGTGAAAATAAGAGAAAAAGCTGGGGGTATGTGGGTGGTTGGGGTTGATGCTCACCCTGACTCTAGTTTGCAAAACACCTCCTTTGCTTTTCCAGTACCAGGTGGAAGAAACTCTGCCAACCCCTTCCAAACAGAAATAAGCAGCCCTGGTGAAGCATCCAACCTTCCTTAATTGGCACCTAGTGGAGTAAAGCCCCCATGGATCCCGACCTTTTGCAAAATGCATACCAATGAGCCCTAATCCATAATAATGAGGTGAGGTTTGCTGCATCATTCACCCAAAATTCCCCAGACGTTGCCCTGCTATCTACTTCTTTAAGAAAAAGGAAGGGGAAGAGAGACGGAAAGAGAGAATGGGGAAAAACCTGGACCAAACTAAGGGGAAAATGTTTTCTGCTTTATTATTATGCATTTGCTACAGGTTCCTGCTCCTGGAATAGTTGGCATGGTGTGAATGAAACTTTAGAATGCTGTGTACAAAAAGCTGCTCTGGCATGATGAATCGTTGCAATGTCTGATGGGTTCATCTTCATCATGCAAGCCTCCCTGGCCAAGTTCTGGGAGTCATTGCATATCATGGCTGGGCTGAATTAGACTTCCATCATCATCATCATCATCATCATCATCATCATCATCATCCTAAGCTAACAGAACCCAGTATTCCCAGGTGGTCTCCCATCCAAGAACTAACCAGTGGTAATTTCGCACTTCCCGTAAGCTGGATGGGAAAGGAGTACAATGAACCAACATTGACTAGTGCTCACACTTGGAGCACTAGTCAACGTTACCTGTTACCCACCCCCATGATTGAATACTTACCTTGATTCAATTGTGGGGTTGGTCCTCTTCAAGGTACTGCCACTTTGGTTGTTGCGCCCTGCGTGACCGCCCATGTATCAGTGCTGTTGCCATGATGACGCTGACGCTTTGCACACTAGCAGTTGCACCTATGGTCATTGAAAGCATCGCCTCAGATGGCCCTGGAGCACCCGAAGAGGTGTGAATAGCTGCTTCCGGAGCCAGCCTGATAAGCTTTAGGTTACAGTCAGTAAAGGTGTGGCACACAAAGTGTGAATAGGCCTCTGCTCTGGAAGAGGTTGCCCACGTATGGATGACCTTGTTCCAGGACAGTTAGATTGTTCCAGGGATGGAGCCTATTCCAGTTGGAGCAGTTCCAGCTGGAGCATCCAGCCTCTGCAAGTGTGGAAATGGTCTTACGTTTGTACCCATATTCTTTCCCTCTTCCTGCCAGTCCAAAGCAGGGGACGCTTGCTTACTAGCACAGACAGTCTCACGGCGCAATTTTTGAGAAGCACTACTGCACACCTGACAGCATTTTGGGATGAGCAGCATTGTCACTGTTCATCCCAGCAAATCATGCAAGAACTTTGCATGCCGATGAGCTGTCAGGGTTCGCAGAGGTGCTTATTTGCATATAAAATAGCTCCTTGTTTAGTAATCAGCACTCACAGAACAAGAGCATGTTTCTTCCCCTTACTCTTTAATGCTTTTTGGTGCATTTTGCTTGTAACTCTTTCTGCACAATCGCTGTATACACTTGTGTAAAATAACCTGCGCATGTTTTCTTTACCAAAACTGTATTAGGGAATCAGAAAAAGAAGAGGGGAAAAAACTGTAAACTCATTAGGGCTGCAGTAATGATCTGCAGAGACGTTCAGGAATGAGATGGAAAGATATGAAAATCCTCCATTCTTATTTCCATGCGCACAGGGAACACAGAACAGAACTTTCTTGGATTTAGACTCAGCTCATAACAGCCTCATCTCTGTTGCCACTCCAAGCCAAATCTGGGCTTCATATTTTTCCTGCCTTTCACCCACCAGGGAGATGATGCAGATTATCTCTGTTTGGAAGCTTGTTGTGAAATAATCTCTCAAACTAAAGTTTAGGGTGTTTTTGCACCCATTAAGGACCCATTTGGGTGTGAGCCGGATGATCCCGTTTCCATCACGGCACCCATTTGGGACCCGATTGTTTCCATTGCTGCTGGGGAAATCTGGATCAAATGGGTACTTTCTGGCCTTTAATCCGGATTTTCTGTAGACCCCAGTGGGGTCTTCAGGCAGAAAATCCGGATTAAAGGGAGCCTGTTTCCACGCTTGTGTGGCAATGGGGTCTAGAGGAGTCTAGGGGGAGGGGATGCAACCATGGGGGGAGGGGAGCCCCAAAACCTAAGCTCCGAAGTCATTTCTGACTTTTGTTCTGCTTCTGAATAAAACTCAGAGGGGCGGTTCTGCACTGGCTAGTATACTGAACTAGCAAGCACACTAAAAGCCTCTATTAAACAACTTGTGTGGTCTAAGGGAAACCTCAGGTCAACGGTAGTAGGGATGGGTGGAAAATATTCATCAGCTCCAAATTTGCATTTGCATTTGAAACTTTAACGATTTGCGTGTGAATTGGAAGGGGCCTACATTCATAGCCCCCTTTTGCACGTGAAGTGAATGTTTCCACCTTCATTGAAGCTTCATCGTGGCCAGATCTGCCCCAACCCATATTGAGTGGTCCACAGCAGTTGTCCCTTACCTTGAAATCTGAAAGGCTGACTCCATCCAGGAATTGCGGGAAATCTTTCATGGTTTTCCATGATTCCCAGGAAACATTGTGAGAGTTCCTGTGATTCTTGGGAAGTATTGCAAGATTTCCCACAAATCATGAATGGGGGCGGCCTCCCCAACTGTGCATGCACATCTGGGAGGTCTAGTTGAGCAGCAGGTCCAGTTTATTGGCCTGTGCAGAATTGTCCAGCAAGTCTCAATGAGGAGTAGTAGGGGGGACTGTTGGCAAACTTTGCTGCCCGAAAGCATGAGAATCGTGTCCCCCCCCCCATGATAGTCACTGCCATTGAAATGGAGGGGGGAATACATGACCATCACCTGTTCAGGATGAACTGCTGATTATTGGTTTATTTTTTCTTCTGGTACTCTTTCAGCAAGCAGCAATTGCTCCTTAAAGAGGAAGAGCAAATAAACCAATTGTCCCCTTTTCTGACAGCAAAAACTATGCCTCTTGGGCTCACCACACCATCCAATGATGGGCTGCCATTTTCAATGCCTTGCAATATTTTGGCATGTTGCCATTTGGGGCAGTTTGTAAAATGGTGGGGGATTGAAACCCTAGGTTCATCTCAGTAACAAATACCTTGACAACATGCATTTTTCTGTGTTTGAGAGCCTGAAACTTTGAGGTTCCTCAGGACGCATCCATATACAGGAGGCAGGTGTCAGGAAAATGATCACGAGGCAGAGGCAATGGAATGTATTTCATATGATGTATGAGGGATCCTTAGTTTGTGGATGGCCAGCAGCAACGATTCTCATGAGCAGGCTGTGGAACGTGGAATGATTTGCAAAGGTTGCAGCCTTCAAATTACTATTATTCTTTTAATCTCTGATATAACCCGGTTTTGGACCTTCTCATCTATTTGGGCATGGTATCTCAAGAATTCAGTTCTTTCTCTGAGGCAAAAGGGGATGGGAAGGGTGGTGTGAAGTGAGAGAGGGCTTAAGGAGCAAGGCTGTGGTGATCAGGACTGTTTCCACATGGATCTGAAGACCCCCATTCGGATCCATTCAGAACGGATCCACAACTTACCTTCTGCACAAAGGACCCCATGAAGACCTCATGAGGGACGTGTTGTCTGTCTGAGTGCCTCTCCATTCCATAGCTAATGGGGTCTTTGGGACTTTAAATCTGGATTTGTGGTGGATCCCTTTAATCTTGTCTTCAGTCTTCCATAATGAAGACCAGATTGCAGAGTATGCCTCCACATGAGCATCAGGGCTACAGAGTCCAGAGTTGGGCCCAGAGGAAGCAATCCCTGAGTTACGCCTTGCCAAAGGTGGAACTTCCTCCTTGTGCCTAATTGGGGCCTAGGGGAGGGTTCTACGGCATCTGCATGGTGGCCCTGTTTAGTACCCATTGCCATCGGGTGCTAAATGCCCCTTGCAGATGTATGGGGTCTTCTGGAAAGATCTGGAATATGAGGGACTGAATTCCCTGAGGAGTGGATCTCAAAGATCCTGTCCTTAATCTGGATTACACAAGGTAAGTGCAGAAACGGAGATGGTATAAGACAGAATTGACATGCCCTTCCCACTTTATCCATCTATCCCTTCCCTTCCCTCCACTCTTCTTTTTCCCATGTGGGCCTACTGGTCCTTAGGATTCTTACTGGATAATAAGGAACATGCAACTCTTTGGTTGCTCTTCCAAAGGAACTCTGTGGCACTTACCCTTTGGCACTTTCCCTTAGTCTGCAACAAGGGGCCATGAAGTCTTCTTCTGTGCCTCATAGGTTCACATGTGAATGTGGATCTGTGAGGCCTCTTCCCCCATGGCTACACTCTGTCCACAAAGAATGGAGCATAATCCAGACCGGACAGACCTTGATCAGGATCTAAGGTATACTTGTTTTAACTTGTTGATGGACCAGTGTACCCAGGTCCAGAACATGAAGAGTTGCAGAAGGTATGTATCCAGTGTCTGAGATTATTGGGAGATCCATTTTTGTGGTGCACCAAAGTACACTGTTGAAATGGATTCCTTGGTGACCTCAAGGCTAGGAATGTTCCTGGAAACTTTGGGGCTAGGCTAGGTACCAATGATATCATGAAGACAATGCTGAGGTTGCAGGATAAAGAGACGTATTGTCTACAACAAGTTCTACAGGCATGGGGCATGTTTAAGTAGGCAAGAGAATTTGTTGTTTTAACCATTGTTGCCCAGCCTGGGATCTTCAGGTATAGGGCAGGATAGAAATACAAATAATAAATAAATAAATCATGCCTCCTTCAGCACAGGTGCTTGGCCTGATCATCTCAGCTGTTGTCACTCTTGCCTCAGAATATTCGGGGTAGGGTATCACCTGGCATCTTCATCCGAACTGTGTCCATCTTGGGCTATAGGGTCAGCATTCACATTGAGCTTCTGATCCACCCCTCCCTCGCCCTGACTGTCAGGCTCACCTTGGTTGTCCCCGGTGACAGAAAGCTCTTTGTCAGAGGAGAAGTGGCTGAAGGGACAAGGCATGATAGGTCCTTCTGATGGACCTGATTAAACAGGTTCCACTAGAGATGTAGATTAAGGACCTCTTAACCTGGTTCTGGCTCTGTCTAAGGCAGATGGAGCCAAACCAGTGTGGGATGGGGCTTCTTTGATCACCATTACCATGTAGTCAGGAGACCTAAAATGTAACCTATAGAGCTCCCTTTATTTGGAATCTAAGGCAGGTACAGAAAGTAACTTTGTATACATACATTTACACATTTGCGTACAACTCACCACACACAAACACACACACATACCTGTATTATATAAATGTAGGGCTATCTGAAGTGTTATTTAGTCAACAAGTCTGGTTACCATGAAAGATCCTTCCTTCCTTCCTTCCTTCCTTCCTTCCTTCCTTCCTTCCTTCCTTCCTTCCTTCCTTCCTTCCTTCCTTCCTTCCTTCCTTCCTTCCTTCCTTCCTTCCTTCCTTTTGCATCATCTTGTACCAATGCATTAAACAAGACGTTCCATTAATTTCTTCATCATCATAACTTAAGCCTGGGACATACCCTTTAAATATTCATTCAGCTATGAAAACTGGGCATTAAAATTTTAATAATGTCAAACTCATTTGAACTGAGCTCCTGGGGGACTATTACAATACAATTAGAATAAATATGATGATTGATTTGGTGGAAAGGTTCACCTGTCCATGTCGGCTAATGGTCAAACTCCCCCGGCAGACCTGCCAAGTGCCGAGTTATTTACTTCCGTCTTTCTAACCTGACTCGGCTTTTTGCTCCAGTTCGGGCTTGAAACTACGCTGTCGCTGGTGTAACATTTTCTTGGCCAGCGATGCCCTCTAGTAATACCAGAGTAGGCAAAGTGTCTAGATCGGAAGTGGAAGAGACAACTCACTGGCACTTGCTTTCCCCCTCCTTTTGTGGCATTTAATTAAACAGGGTGTGCTGATTAAAGACACTAAAAGTTCAGCCATAAACTTTCCGGCACCATCAGACATTAACCTTTTTACAGCGTGTTTCTGAACTAAGAAGGTCTGATCATTCTCTCAACATACCCCAGAAATAACTCTCAGGCTGACAGTGGGTGACTTTCAAGCAGCGTGAGAGCAGGTGCGTGACACGGCTCATTCCGGCGGCCTTTGAGATCGGTTTGGAAGCGGTCGTTGCGGCTGAATGCAACAGCTTCCTCTTCCCACCTTCTGCTTATGAAGGACATGGCCTTCCAGGCAGGGATGTGCACAAATATGCGAAAATCCGATGAGTATTGACATTCGAATTTGAATCGGATTTAACGATATTCAGATTTTGACATTCAAACGGATTTTCAGATTTCCAAAAATCTGATATACGGATATTCAGAATATTCGACTGTATAAATTCGTATTTATCGCATTAGAATTGGCACGAAAATTATGCATATTTGCACGTATAATGTGGGATGAAAATGGGATGCATATGAGATAAAACAGGATGCATATGGGATAAAATATGGAATGCGTGCAGATTTGTATAACTGATACAAATGTTGTTGACATCCGTATCTTTAAAAATTAATCTAACATTTGAACATACAGATTCGAATAATGTGAATTCGAATCGGATTTTTGGAAATTTGGATTTTTAACATTCAAATTGAATCAAATTTTTGGATATTTGATTTGATTCAATTTGAATGTCAAAAACAAAACAAAACATTCGTGCACACCCCTACTTCCAGGTGGGTCAGTTTCTAAAGCTGTGGTCACACCTTGTTGAAATAGTCCACCTTATTAAGAAGTCAGACTCAAAATGCACTAACTGTCACCACACCCAATATCTGATCATTCTTCTCCAGTTCATCCTCAGTTTGGGTCACTTTGCTCACACCTTCCTGTTCCCATCCTGAGGCTCTTTACAAGACTTTTTTAGATCTCCATTTCTCTCCACCATCACAACACTCCCTGCACTCTGATAGGATGAAAGTTCTGTCACTCAGCAGTGTATCATCACCCATTGGGTGAAAGAGAAGGGAAAGCCATGCAGGGTCCGCCCACTATAACACAGTTCAGCCCCCTTTAGTCTTCTTCTTGGATTGCACCTGAAAGATGAAAACGGATTAACACTCTGTAACAGTTTGAGACCTGTAAATATCAAGTAGCAGCACAGGTGAAATTCCTGAGGCCTATTCACACTACGGCCTCTAGTGTATGGATGTGCATGAATATTCTTGGCATTAGAAATCAGATTGAATGTGCCAAATTTCAATATTTGGACTCGAATAGAATCTCCCGAAATGTGAATCTAAACATTCAAATCAAATTTCAAATTTTGGATCTATTTGTTTGAATTATCCAGACATTCATACACGATACGTACTTGAAGATTTGTAGGGATCCGTATGTGTCAAAAACGGGGTACATATGGGATAATTATGGGATGCATACGGACATGTACGGATGCATGTGAATGTGGGGAAGATGCGTCCGTGCACATATGAATGTTGTTGACATTCGTATGTGCAGATTCGAATAAAAAAAATCAACAAATAGGTTCAAATTTGGTAAGTACAAACTGAATCTTGTTAAACTCAAATGTAAAAGATTAGAATCGAATCAGATTTTCAGGTATTTGATTAGATTTGAATAGAATGTTTAAAAAAACATTTGTGCACATCTCTACTCTAGTGCACAATTAGTGAACTTCTGGTGAAAAACATCCACATGTGGAATAGGCTGTTACAGCCTCTGAGCATGCCCGCCCTCACTAGAAGTGCACTAATTGTTGATTAGGTGTGGAGCATGAAATTGCGCTCCACACGTTAACCAACCTTATCTGAAAGTTTACCTCAAGCATCTGGGGCGGCGACAATTTGGTCTTCTTCTTGCACACAAATGTGACTGTGCAAGTGCGGAGCGCCAGTATCGTCAAGGTGACAGCACTGACACACGCACAGTCACAGAAGGAGTCACAGCCAACATGGTGGTGCCTAGAGGAGGACTGGCCACCGGAATGAATATGGTAAGTATTCAATCGTGGGGGGAAGGAACGGCCAAAGTTGACTAGCATTCCCAAGATTGAGTGCTAGTTAACTTTGGTTAATCGCACACCTTTTCCATCCAGTGGATGCGAAGGGAGCTGCGAAAGCACCCCAGGTCTCCTCAGGCCGGATCTCTCTACGCTCCTTCTGTTCTAAGCAGTTAGGATGGGATCCTGGAAAGTGGATGTCCCTAATGATAACTTCTGTCATATTGGGATGGCCCAAGTCGTTTGTGAACGTTGGGATAGACTGGTGTTCCTCTCACTCTGTGAGCAGTTTGGGAAAGAAAGTGAAAAGATATCCACCTGACCTGCTCCAAAGATAAAGTGGGATGGGCCAAAGGGAAAGCGCAAACCAAGGAGGAAGCAGCTATCTTCCTGGGTTTCATATGACCTCCTGGTAGGTAGGCAAGGGTCTACCCATTACTCTCAATTCTTGGAAAGGCAGAACAAAGTGTAATCAATGTGTGGAGTTAGTTTTAATGTATTACATACTCCAAAAGCAGTTCCTGCCACATTTTATTTCTTTTCACTGACAAAAGGAGAGAATTTATTATTCCAAATTCCTCCTTCCTTCCTTCCTTCCTTCCTTCCTTCCTTCCTTCCTTCCTTCCTTCCTTCCTTCCTTCCTTCCTTCCTTCCCTCCCTATCCCCTCCTCCATTTATTTCCTGCCACAGGTTGGATGCTGTTTTATTCACCAAGGCAACAAACAAGGGAAACCAACATTTACATGGTGTTGCTAATGGTTACACTAATTTGATAGAGACAGATAAGTGTATGTTTCGGTTCTGGAACATTGCCTTTTGTGCAGGACACCCACCCTCCCTGTGCTGCTTCTGTTCTCTTCATTTTAAGTAATATACCATTAATAACAATACTTGGCCTTTATAACCTGACTTTTCAAGTATTTACTCATTAATTCCCACATGTCCTCAGCTGAAATACATTTATCATTGTTTTGACAAAGTGGGGGGAAAATAATAAGCCGGACCGGAGGGAATCATTCATTCTTAGAGCTATGGCACATAAGAGCATAAGAAAATGTCCTGCTGGGCCACAACAATGGGCCTCCTACTGTACCTACCTGGGGCCTATTTGCACTACAGCCAGTACTGCATGATTAGTGAACTTCTGGTGAAGAGCATCCACACCTGGAGGAGGCTGCAACAGGCTCCAAGCATGCCCTGCCTCACCAGAAGTTTCACTAATTGCTGATTAAGTGTGGAGCATCCACATGCTAATGTGGGACAGCAGAGGCCACACTCCCCTTGGAATGGTCTGTCTGCACCAGACAAAGCTATGGACTAGGGCAACAAAATGGTGACTTATATTGGTTCACCGAGAGACCTCAACCAAGTAGTCCACCAACAGAGCTATTTGGATATACCAGTTTATGCAATTAGTGTGGACAGCATGACCTTGTGAGCTAGTATACATGAGGAATCTTTTCCAGTGTTGTGCCAGGAAGTGCCAGAAGTGGGTGGGCTGGCTAAAAGAACCAGCTTTCAATTCCAGCAGCCTGGGTTGGTTGTCCAAACTGCAGGCAGCCTATACTGTGGCATAGTGAAAGCTCATTCCAATTTGGGGTGGGTTCCCACTCCAAGGACAGCCCAGCCCAGAGCAGAACAGCCCATGGCATGAAGAAATGATCTAAGGATCCAACCCTGGGGACCCTCCCCTGGCCCGCCATGATTGGCTCCGCCGGAGCCGAGCATAGCGAGCTGGGGGACTCCGCTGTCGCAGCTCGCCCTCACCTCAGAAGCGGTGGATCGCCACTTCTGGAGCCAGAGGGAGCTTCTCTGAAGCCCTCCCTAGCCCCCCCAGGGGAGAGCCCGAGCAATCCCCTGCTTACCTCTTCAGCATTGCCCCGATTCTGGCTGCGGGGTCCCAGAAGGCTGCACGTCTGCGTCCTGCGCACCTCCTGATCGCCAGGGCTGCTTCTGGCAACGCCGGCCATCAGGAGGCTTTCTGCGCAGGCACACTGCCCCGGCCAGTCAGTGCATCTACGCAGAGAGCCTCCTGACGGCTGGCACTGCCAGAAGCAGCCCTGGCCAATCAGGAGGTGCACAGGATGCAGACTCGCAGCCTCCTGGGACCCCGTGGCCAGAATTGGGGCGATGCCGAAGAGGTAAGGAGGGGATTGCTCGGGCTCTCCTCTGGGAGTGCTAGGGAGGGCTTTGGAGAAGTTCTCCCTGGCTCCAGAAGCAGCGATCCACCACTTCTGGGGTGAGGGCAAGCCGCGACAGCAGAGTCCCCCGGCTCACCATGCTCGGCTCCGGTGGAGCCAATCATGGGGGGCCGGGGGAGGGCCCTGGGTAGGCACGGTGTCGCTGTGCAGACGCATCCTAAATGGATGCGTTTTCACAGCAAAACACCCATTAAGACTACCTTGTATGTAGTCTTTTTTTAACACCCATTAAGCACACATTAGAGACAGATAGGTGTGGATGCGGCCGCCCCTATCTGTCTCTAATGGGGGCCACTGTGCGGACGCGGTCCACCCACTCCATTCTTAATGGGTGCCACTGTGCGGACGCGGTTTCCCACGTGTGCTTAATGGGTGTTACTGTGCGAATACTCCGTACTAAAAGCGGCTTAAAAAGGTGCCACTGTGCGGCTGCATGCTTTCACATGTGTTCTTAACGGGTGTTTAAGGGCATGTGCGGAAGAACCCTTAGAAACCCATGCAGAAATCAGCAAGGAGTAGGTTAGGGAAACTGAAGTGCAGAAGATGCCATGGCTTCCTTCTTCTTCCACCAATGAAAGGGCCTGACCTTTAATACTGGGAGAGACCCTTTAAGGGCGCCTCTCAGTGGAATTAGCATGAGAGGGCATTTGGACACCTCCCCTGTCCCCATGCCAACCCTTACTCCAGAAAATCAGTCCTTGGTATGGACATGCACGAATATTCGTATTGGAATCCAATACATTCAAATCTATTCGCTTGAATGTTAGATACAAATCTGAAGATACGAATGTCGACAACATTCATACGTGTTACATGTATCTGTACGCATTTCATATGCATCCTGTTTTATCTCGTATGCATCCTGTTTTCATTCCATATTATACAGATACGTATGATATTCGTACAGATACGTATGTAATACATACGTATCTGTACATTCGAATGATTCAAACGATTCGAATGAATGTTTTGGAACATTTGAAATTTGTTCGAATGTCTAAATTCGAATGTGAAGACATTCTATTGAAATTCGAATGTCCACATTTGATTGAATTTGATTGAATTTTGAATGTTTAGAACATCTGTGCACATCCCTAACCCTTAGTCCCTGGACATGCTCCATGGCCTGATTTCTGGTTCCACATCTGACTCAGCTCTGGCAGAGATGGTTGAAAATACCTTCCCCACTTTACCGGCACCAATATGCTGAACTTTCTAAGGGGGAAATTGCCCTATGGATGCACTCTGAAAATCCATTTTAGACAGCACTGAGAAAATGGAGTTGGAGAGAGATGGTTGGTTTCCGAGTGAGAATAATGCAAACGGCTCTCTTTTAATTGCGTATTCTGCAAAGGAAAGTACAAAGGTATAAAGTTAATCACTAGTCAGGGCCACCCCTATTTCTAGAAAAAGAACTTTAATACCATCTTTATCCAATGAAGTACCATTGTTATACCTGCTTATTATGAAGGGTTTATTAAACCAGTGATAATCTATTCAAGATAAAGTGATCTGTATGGCCAACTGAGCACAGATCAGACACAATGATGGGAGGTTATTGTTAAAATATGCAAATTCACATCCTATTGAAATGCAAACCTTCCAGATAAGATTTTTTTAAAAAATAAATCCAGTCTTTTTTCACGGCATGAAGGTAACCTAATGTTTATTGACTTCAGAACCATATAATGGAACGTAATATCTATTAGTCAGGTCCTTGGCTCCTTTTTGATTACAAGAGGTACATATTCAGACATCTACAAGAAGAGGGTAAAAAAGGGACAGGCATAGGATTTCTGCACAAAGAAGGGTTTTCATGCAAGGATCCACATCTGTGTATCTCAAGTGGAAGCCTCAAATGGCTTGCTGGGGACATGAAATTGCTTCTAGAGATGCGTGCAAATGAAAATCTCGTGTTTGGTTCCCCATCACAGCAAATGCACATTTGTTTGGCTCAGTAGCAAACTGCTTTACCAAATGGTAGTTCAAATTTGATTTAGGACTTCTTCAAAAATATCAACAAAAATTTCCATTGAAAAAGTCCCTTTCAAGGGCAAAAACGCAGTGAATGTGAACTGTTCAGTCAAATACCTTTTGTCTGCAAACGGGGCTGGTTCGGTTCCATCATATTTCCTCACATTTGAACCACATTTTCAATTCGGTGCCAACAAACTGCTTGATTTTGGAACACAACCTGAAATCTGCACAACTCTAGTTGCTTGTGTTTTGTAAGATTTTTTTTTTGAGGGGGGGGGGATTGTCCTGTTCTTTTCAGCTGTCCCTATTTTGAAAATGGTTGGAATAGACAATTCCTGTTACCAGAGCCACTCTAGAGCTAGTAGGGCTTAGACGGAAATCATATATGAGGTCCCTTTGCCTTTTCTAGCAGGACAAAAGATTATGGCTAACATGGCTGTGGATTTTTGCAAAGCTCTGGTTAGGTGAGAAAGTTGCCTTTATTTTGAGAAAAACACAACATGCACCAGGGATGTGCATGAATGGGTTTTTGGTGTTTGATTCATTCAAATAGATCCCCTTCAAATGTGGTAGGATTCTATTTGATACAAATATATTCATATGAATTTGTACGAATATCCAATACGAACACGTACATATCTGATAAGAATGTAGTCGAACTGTGCCATCTGAACCAGGAGAGGTGGTTGAAGTGCTTGACAGGTGCCTGGAGGAGGTAATGGCCAGAGATGCTGTGTGTTACAGGGTCTTGGGTCCATGTAGTTGGGAGACACCAGTCCTCAATGGGGTTGTAATGCCCTGGAAGGGACAGGTGCAAAATTTGGGTGTGCTCTTGGACTCTGTACTAACACTTGAAGCTCAGGTGGATGCTGTGACCAGGTGTGCCAATTCTCAACTACAGCTGGTGCATCAGTTGAAGACTTTTTTGGATAGAGATGACTTAGCCACAGTTATCCATGCTCTGGTAACCTCTAGATTGGATGCAGTCTACATGGGCTGTTAGTCTCGCTCTGGCTGTTAGAATTGGGCGGGGGGCAGTTGCAAAGCTTATACAAGCTTTGTGGCCATAGGGAAGCGTGCACTGATCTGCCCCATGCCTCCTTGCAACCTGAATCAGTAGCTCCAGTTACTCTGGATCCACTGATCTGCATTAAAGAGAGGTAAGTGCATGCCTGAAATGTGCAACAGGTGCCTGAGAGTGGTAGTTTTTGCATCAGTGTGGGAGAAAGTTCCTTCACGGTTTGCTCACTACATCTGCTGAATGCTTTTTTGTGGCTGGAGGCAGGAAATGGTTGTTTCAAACTTGTTACAGTTTATTGCCTTCTTCCAATCAGTTTACTGGCATCAAATTCCCCGCAGACAACATGTTTGGATTCCAGGAGTGTGCATGGGAATCCATGTTGCATAACTAACACGCTGAGACACTTTGCCCTTTTATTGCCAAAGAAAACGGGGGGTGGGGGGATAAGAAAAGTATGTGGGTGGTTAGTGGGTGGGTGAAGGTGAGCCAAAACTCAAAGAACTTGATCCTGGTGAAAAAGCTGCAAAGTTCTCCCAGGACACATTCTAAGGGCTGTTTCGGTGCAACATTTTTGGCTCTTGCGATGTTTCTTCTGGATATCAGTGTAGAATGCTAAGCCTGGAGGTTCAAATAAGAATACATGAGTATCCTGGATACAGATCCTGCATACAGATCCTGTACATATCAGATACGTATCCTATAGCAACACATACCTATCAGATACGTATCCCCAGTTTAATTAATGTACAACTATCTGTACAAATGTTCTGAAATAATTGTATTTGTACAAATGTTAATTTACATAATTCATCCAGATTTGTACAAATAAATGCTACGAATATTCGTGCATATCCCTAGAGGTGATATCCCAAACGTTGCTGTTACGGGAAATCCAGCAACAATTCTGAGTTCCCAGTAACAGTGATTGCTTACCTCCATCTGCTGGCTCCTTGCATTATTGTCTCTACATAAGAACATAAGAGAAGCCTTGCTGGATCAGGCCACAGCCCATCTAGTCCAGCATCCTGTCGCACACAGTGGCCCACCAAATGCTCATGGGCATCTCAAGCAGAGACAAGGACAAACCTTCTCCTGCTCTCGTATCCCAGCAGATGGCCCTAGAAGCGCCCCAGTTCCTCCCCCCCTCAGCCTGAAAGATGCACCTAGGCATTCGTTCTAGTAGCCATTGATACATCTGTCATCCATAAATTTGTCTAACCCTACCTTAAAGCCATCTAGACTGGTAGCTGTCGCCACCTCTTCCGGCAGCACATTCCATAAGCCGATGACCCTCTGGGTGAAGAAATACTTCCCCCTGTCAGACCTTAATCTCCTACCCATCAGCTTCATTGAGTGCCCCCTGGTTCTAGTGTTGTGCAATAGAGAAAAGAAATTTTCTCTATCCACCCTTTCTATACCGTGCATAATTTTATATACTTCAATCAGGTCCCCTCTTAAACGCCGTCTCTCCAGACGGAAGAGGCCTAGACACTGCAGCCTGGTTTCGTAAGGGAGGTGTTCCAGACCCTTAATCTCTGCTGCAAATACCTGGATGATGATCAAACACAGGCAGAAAAGACAGAAATAAAGGGAAGTGGGTGGGCGCTTTGCAAGCCTTTGTGTATTTGCAACAGGAACAATAGTGCAAGGAGTGCTCTTGGATTCAACACTGTCATTTGAGACCCCTGTGGCGGCAACTGCCAGGGCTGCCTATCATTATCTCCATCTGGTCAACCAACTTAAGCTTTACCTGGATAGGGATAACTTGGCCACAGTGATCCATGCTCTGCTAACCTCCAGATTATACTGCTGTGATATGCTCTACGTGGGGCTACCTTTGGAAATTGTTAGGAACAGCGGCGTTCACGAAAGTTTGAAACATTCAAAATTCAATGGAATTTCATCACATTCAGGCATTCGAATTCAAATCAGATGTCTATACATTTGAATTTAACATTCGAATGAAATTTTGAATCTTTTGAATAATTCGTACAAATAATTCGGTCATTCTTACGTGTGCGAATTACATACTTATCCATGTGCATCTTATTCCTATTTGTACGGATATGTATAGGATGATCACGGGAAGCATACGGGATAAAAATGGGATGTGTACGAATTCGTACAGATGGTATGGACACATATGAATGTTGCTGACATTCATATCTTCAAATACGAATCGAATATCCGTACGAATAAATACAAATGTATTCGATTTGAATTGAATGTGAATACATTCAAATTTTAAACATTCAGATCAATTCAAAGCTTCCAATATTCAATTCAAATCGAATCGAATCCCGAAAATTGCATTTGTGCACACCCCTAGTTCAGAAGTTGTAACTGGTGCAGAATGCAGCAGCTTGACTGCTGATGGGAATCTCTGGCCGGACGGGCATCCCGCTGGTCTTACGTGATCTGCACTGGTAACCTATTTGCTAGTGAGCCCAAGTCAAGGTGTTGACACTAAGATTTAAAGCCCTAAATGGCTTGGGCCCTGGGTATCTGAAGGAGTTCCTTCTCCCATATAGACCTGCCCAGGCACTGAGATCTCAAGGAGAGGCTCTTCTTGGAGTTTGCAGCAGATGTAGGTAAAGAAACGTTGTGAAAGACAGCAAGAAATGGGCCAAATGGAAAAATTGAGATTGGAGCCTTTTAAAAAAAATATTAAGCTGGTGGGGTGATGGATGGAGAAGTCGAGCCGGAAAGGGGAGAAATTATAATAAAGAGATAACTAGCTGCGCCATGGATCATTAGCAGGATTTGACCCCCCTCACCTCCAGCCTTAAGAACCAAGGTCTGGCCTAATGGACTGAATAGAGAGGAAAGAGAGAAAAGCTTGATTCCAATGATTAGAAAACCTTTTTTAAAGGACTGAAGTTCATTTGCTTAGAGAAGTAGAGATGATGGAATTCCTGGGAGGGCTTTGGCAGGAGCAATGCTGTCTGGTGTGGTTATTGGTCCTAGGAAACCCCTGTAGCCCCTGCTGTGCATGGCACCTCATTGGATTTGCCAGCAAAGCATGAAGAATGCAAAAAAAAAAAAAAGAGAGTATAACTTTATGGCCCATTACACCTTAAAAGCTCTGGTGCATAAGCAACATGTTCTCTATCGTTCTCAGCATTGAACTCAGCAACGCAAAATGGAAATCCGTCATTCCCTCCCTCCCTGATTTCCCAAAGAAATTCACAGCTAGACTCAGATTGATCAAACAGTTGAAATTTCCTTTGGTGGTATACCTGAGGTCCTGCTGGTGGATGCTGGGGTAGCTTCTGGGAAGCACCATCTGCACTTGCAGGATACGTTTCCACAGCAGAAATAAAATCATGCACCACATGTGTCCTGAAGCTTTCATGTCCCAGCCAAAGGAGAGAGCATTCACACCCCTCCTGGTACCAGGGGTCATCTGAGGTGCTGTGCAAGTGTGCTGGCATGTCAGGTGTCATGAGGCACTAGCGCGCATGTGCAGCACATCACCATTGCCCCAGTGATGGTGCCAGCGCACATGCAATTGCACGGCCACTGGGAGGAAGACATCAGTGCCCAGACACACGTCCGCACCTTCGGTAGGTCTGCAGGCGTGCGGGGGGAGAGATGGCATGCACTAGCACTCACAAATGTGAACACCAGTGCATGCCAGTGGAGTGCACTGTTCCTGTCTTCCAGATGGGATGGGAAGTAAGTATAGAAAGGCTCCTGGTATGCTTCTTTTTGCACGCCTGTGGTCAGTACCTGATGGCCAAGACTGTACCAGAGAATATCATCCCTTTCTGCATTTATCTATGCTCAGTTCCAAAGAGCCTCTTAGCCATTCTGTTGTTCCTAATCTGCACATGAATTTGTATATCTGGTTTTAAATATTGTTACCCACCTTGAGACCTTCAAGTATAGGGAGGGATAAAACCACAGACAAACAAATCTACACAAGTAAGAGCTAGATCTGGATTAGGAAGTCAATCCAGCTCTCTTGTGGGCCCATTTAATGGGGTCCGCAAAAGGACTAAGGCCCCTATTATGGATCACAGGAGGCATGTAGTTGGCACACTTCTGTGAGCTGGAGCTACAGGGGTATGCTTTTCAATGGTGCCCAAAAACACCCCCTCAAGCCCCGAGGCTAGGAAGAACCTTTGTTCCTAGCCATCACAGTCATGTTGGTGGGTGCAAAGCTCACGTGAGCTTCACAGCCGTGGAGAAGTGTGGGCTGGATCAGTGCCATCAGTGATCCACATGATTCAGATCAGTAGATCTGGTTAATCTGGATCCACTGACCTAGATCAAATGGAGGTAGATGAGGAAAAGGCCATCAACAGCTGACAATACGTGTTGACACTGATGGCGTTCCCTGGACTAGTGGCAAAATGTCTGCAGAAACAAGGTTTGGTTCAGGGAACTCCCACAACGGAATGAAACTGGATGTGTTGCCTAGGCTAGGAAAGAGATATGAAACTTTCCCCTTTCTCTCTGCTCTCCCACTTCTCATTCATAGGGAGACCTTTTCACACCTTCGTCAAAAATAGTTATCGCTGCAAGAGAAGAAAGGAAGGGACAGAAAGGAGAAGAATGCAAACGACCCAGTTAATCAAATTACCCTTCCCTGAAAGCTTTCCTGTTGTTCCTGGATTAAAACACATGTGACACACACACACACACACACACACACACACACACACACACACACACACACACAGAGTTGCTTAGCAGCCATCAATGCCCTTTTGATGCATGTTAAGGTAAAGAAAAGCCTCTGAGAAATCTCTGCTTCAGTTAAGAACAAGACGTTCCTCCACGTATGTTGGGGAAGGGAAGCCTATGGAGTGAGAGACAATGCCTATGGAAAGTGGGAAACCCATGGCTTCGTTCAGTAGTGCTGAACAGGGGTGGAACTGTCCCCTCTGGAATTCTCTGCATTCTGCTTGCGTAGGAAATTTGTGGGGGAAAGTTGCATTTATCTTGCCAGGAAAGGGACCCCAGGAACCCCGCTGTACTATTTAAAGTGGCGGCAATCTATTTTCAAAACGCTAGCGTAGGGATGTGCATGAATATCCATAGGCATTCAAAATCCGATTGACTGTGCCAAATTTCGACATTTGAACTTGAATTGAATGTCCCAAAATTCATATGTAAACATTTGAATTGAATTTCAAATGTTGGATCTGTTGGTTCAAATTATCTGGACATTCCTTTGTGTAAGGGTACGTACATGATGCGTACATGAAGATCCACATCTTTCCCCCATCTGTACACATTTGTACTGATCCTTACGGGACAAAAACGGGTTGCATACGGGATAACTATGGGACGCATATGGATATGTATGGACGTGTACGGATACGTACGGGTGTGGGGAAGATGCGTATGTGCACATACAAATGTCAACATTTGTGTGTGCAGATCTGAATCAAAAATTCTAACGAATAGACTTAAATTTGGTAAATACCAATCAAATCTTGTTAAATTTGAATTTAACAGATTCGAATCGGATCAGATTTTCAGATATTCAATTCAGTTCAAATAGAATGTCAAAAAAAGCACACCCCTAGTGCTACTTAATGTTGAATCACCACAAAGTGCACAAAAAACGCCCCTTGCCTTATTATATGAAGAACATCCTCTGCAACATTGTCATGCTATTCCTATCAAGTGGAGGAGGAAGTCCTGAGCTTTTAATTTTTGCATCCAATAAAGAAACAGAACTTTTAAAAATTTTTCTAGAGCTATCTTAAAGTCGGCCTTTTCCTTTTCTCTGCTCCATTCAATAGATACGATAAAACAATATTTTAAAGTCTTCTCTCTAGCTTTTTTTTTAAAAAAAACAAAACAAAACAATTTTAATCAGTGTTTTCTATATACTTATTCTATGTCATCTTTCCTGGCAAAGAGGGAGTCTGGATTTAAAGTTTCAATCAACTGGGCAGAGCTAATTGGATAACCATCTGTTCCCAAATATGTTTCAAATGCTGCATTACATTCAGTGATGCTATAATCAAAGCTAATAAGGCAATCTTCCCTTTTGGAGTGAAGAGGATGAAGGTGGAAAGATGCAGGGTTCATTCACATCTATGGATTCATATGTATAGTGGAGCATCAGCTGGAAGGAGAAGGAGAAGAGTTGGCTTTTCTACCCAGCTTTTCTCACCCCTTTAGAGGAACTCAAAGCGGCTGACAAAGCTTTCTATTCTCCCCTCAAAAGACACCCTGTGAGGTAGGTGGGGCTGTGAGAGCTCAGAAGAGAGTTGTGACTAGCCCAGGGTCACCCAGTTGGCTTTATGGAGGAGGGAGGAATCAAACCCACCTTAAATGCTAGGCCAAACTGGTTCACATAAGGACATGAGAAAAAAGTGTAATTAATAGAAACTGCACTGCCTTTTACTAATTAACTTCTGTATACCCAACAAAAAACAGAGGAAAAATACATTAGAGTTGCTATGAGTTCCTACTACGCTCCTTTCTTGGAAATGGGTGAAATAAAAACTGCCTTTTAATACCATTAAAACAAAGAATAACCATTTGGATAATTTATATCTTTGGGTGAAGGGTGGAATACAAATGTAACAGCCAGCCAGCCAGCCAACCAATCAATCAATAAGAAAGAACCAGCTGCTGGAACTCATAAACTTCTCCCAATAGTTAAAAAGTGTTGCATTTGGGGTGATGCATCCCACTTGATGTCTACTTAACGTGATAGCTAGAGGAATCCTCCATCTGATGAAGCCTGCCAGTGTGTGGGCATGTTAGGCCCTTTCTGCATAGGCCCATAACCCAGATTGAGGGTCCACTTAGCAAGGTTCTGTTCCAAATAGATCCTCATGTTTCCTGCTGGTCCGGCCCATATGCTTTAGACAGAGTGTGATCCCTGCCCAGAAGGCTCCAATGGGAACTACCAGTAGAACCACTTAATTGGGTCTGTCAGGGGACCAGCAGCCCTAATGTAGAACCCAAGAGATGTGCAGAAAGCATGCCTTCTGCGTTCTGAACTACCAGGAGATGCATTTCAGTGGTGTGCCACAGGATGCCACTGAAATGCATCCCACAGAGGCTCCAAGACCAGGAAATTTTGTTCCTACCCATCAAAGAGTAGGAACTTCATTTGACCTTCTTCACTGAAGGTCTTCAAACAGAGTGTGGACCTACATCCCTCTGGGATGGTTTAGGAAATCCTGCATCAAACAGGGGGTTGGACTTGATGACCCTAGAGGTCCCTTCCAACTCTATGATTCTATGAAAGGTATGGCCATGAAGCTTACACTAGCTTCAAGGCCATGGTGTGGTCTGTTTTTGGATCAGCACCATAATGTAGATGGTGCTGGTCCAACCCATGCCTCCCTGTGGTCATAAACCAGTGGGCCTGGTTCTTCTAGACCACTGATTTTGAATGCAGGTCAGCTAAGTGCAGAATCAGTCTTTGTGGGTGTGAACGATGTTAATTAAAAATGTAGAGACTGTGGCATATTATGTGTGAAGATGTCAACACCAGTCCTTCCTTCTTTATCAAAATGTTCTTCGTTCTAACACCCAAACAGAGCTTTTCATTTATAGCCCACTTTTAACGCTGGGCTATCTTTTTTCGTCTCTTTGTTTACCTTCACAGATTCTTGCCCATGACCACATATCTTGCTGGGTGCATGCAACAGTGTGGTGCAAAGCTGTATGCAAACATCCATACTAGGCTTTTCCCACCTGGTCACCTCCAGTTTTTTTACAAGCTGGGAGTATTCTTTGAGCAACAGAAGGAGTTTGAATTGCTTTGCTAAAGCCCATCTAAACATGGATGGGATCCATTGCTATTGATGGGATGTTATGTCCTGTTTCTTAAAGGCCCAGCTGTCTCAGGCAACAGTTTGCAGTTTGTGTTTCCATCTGCCACCCACCAAACAGACAGCAAACCAGAAAGAACTGGATGGAAGAAGGCTGCGCATTATTATCTCTATAAACTAAGCTATCCATGTTGGAAATTAGAGCTACAGGATTGCCTCAGAAGCACTAATTTTTAGTCCCACATTCCACAACCATTTGTTCGACATGAATATTAATAAAGCACACTTATTAAAAAGAACATTCAGTGTTATTCGATCAGGGATCCCTCCATTCACACATGCACACCGTCTGTGGATGCTTTATCATCCAAATATGAATAATAAATAATGTAGGAATTAGGGTTAGGCAAACATCACACACACTCCCCAAAGGGACCCTGATGTGGGAAATGTGATTACAGAAAAGCCACAAATATTTCTCTTCACGACAAGCACTTTGCAGAGAGCAATGAGGAATAGGCCAAAAAGAATGGGGGTGGGTTTTAAAATAACAGAATTAGGAGAAAGATTGGAACCCAGATTCCACTGAACTGAGTGTATTTTCAAAAGTTATTTTGTGTTGTTGCAGTCTTTGCAATTTCTGGCTAGAAACTGGTTTGAGATGCTTTATGAAAAGCAGGCCAGAAATTGACCAGTAGGGCCATGGTCACATGTTCACTTGAAACCATGGCGTTTTTGTACTTCCCTTCTGCTGGACGGGAATGCAGTGTGATTCACTGACATTGACTAGCGCTCGCACTTGGAGCACTTGCCAACTTTGGCTATTCCCTCCCCCTGGGATTGAATACTTACCTTATTCGATCCAGGGCCCGGTCCTCTGCTGGGCTTCACCATTTTGGCTGTGGTGTTCTCTGTAAGGGCACATATGCGGCACCTCAAATGACCCAGAACAGCGGAAGATGAGCGAATGCTCTTGCTGCTGGACACTTGAGATAAGTGTTAGGTAAACGCTGGTTAACGTGTAGAGCATGATTTTTTGTGCTCCACACCTAATCAACAAGTAGTGAACATCTGGTGAGGGGGGCACACTTGGAGGCTGCAACAGCCTCTGACACATGTGGATACTCTTCACCATAGCTTCACTACTTCTTATAAGAACAAAAGAGAAGCCCTGCAGGATCAGGCCAGATCCCATCTGGTCCAGCAGCCTGTCTCACACAGTGGCCTACCAGTGGCCCACGGGCATCTCAAGCTGAGACAAGGGCAAATCTTCTCCTGCTCTCAAATCCTAGTAAATGGTCTTAAAGGCATCCTGCTTGTCCCCACAGCCTGAAAGATACACTTAGGCATCCATTCTAGTAGCCATTGATACATCTGTCGTCCATGCTGTAGTGTGAATTGATACATCTTCACTAGAGGCCGTAGTGTGAATAGGCCTGTTCTTCGGTCCATCTTCCATCTGACTTTCCACCCTCCATTTGGACTTTTCTGAATGGAAAGTCCACAAATCAAATGGATAGAAGTGAAAAGGTGTGAGCAGCCAGAGCTGAGGATGGACAAAGAAGGTTTCAAGTGAAGGTGTGTGTCCATGTCCTAGTGGTTTCATGCTTCTACCCATGTGCTTCTTTTACAGACGAATCTGGATACTTTTGTAGTCACGGAGTGGCCTTGGTTAACCCATAGATTTGGCAGAAATGCAAATTGAATTTCATTCAAAAGTCTGTCTTTTATTGCTAACACGTACTCATTTTGTCATTCGGTGATCAAAAATATATGATTAAAAAATGCAGTTGGTTGCACAACTGTTGGCATTTAAAGATGCTACTAAATGGACAATAGAAACTTGGAAAAGATATATTAGAGAACAATACCACTTTCATCTTTCTGGGTATCCTTGTTTATCATTTCTAGCGATGGAAGTGAAAACTACGGTGGAGGAAAACTGGAAAGGCTTGCTAACTTATGTTGATAAACTGGCTTTAAAGAGGAATTTGCAAGAATTAAAAAGTTGTCCTAAATATTATTTTATTTTTCTGGGAATATGCTGGGAATAATTAGGAAGGGAATAGAAAATAAGTCATCAAGTGTCATTTTGCCCCTTTATAAATCTATAGTGAGGCCACATTTGGAATATTGTATACAATTCTGATCACCACACCTCAAAAAGGATATTGTGGAACTGGAAAAGGTGCAGAAAAGGGCAACCAGAATGATTAAGGGGCTGGAATAAAATCCCTTATGAAACCAGGCTGCAACATCTAGGCCTCTTCAGTCTGGAGAGACGGTGTTTAAGAGGGGACCTGGTTGAAGTATATAAAATTATGCACGGTATAGAAAAGGTGGATAGAGAAAATTTCTTTTCTCTATCACACAAAACTAGAACCAGGGGGCACTCTATGAAGCTGATGGGTAGGAGAGTCAGGTCTGACAGGGGGAAGTATTTCTTCACCCAGAGGGTCATCAGCTTATGGAATGTGCTGCCGGAAGAGGTGGTGACAGCTACCCGTCTAGATGGCTTTAAGGGAGGGCTGGACAAATTTATGCATGACAGATGTATCAATGGCTACTAGAATGAATGCCTAGGTGCATCTTTCAGGCTGGGGGGGGGGAAGGAGGAACTGGGGTGCTTCTAAGGCCATCTGCTGGGACTCAAGAGCAGGAGAAGGTTTGTCCTTGTCTTTGCTTGTGATGCCCATGAGCATTTGGTGGGCCACTGTGTGCGACAGGATGCTGGACTAGATGGGCTGTGGCCTGATCCAGCAAGGCTTTTCTTATGTTCTTATGTTCTATTTATTTACTTGCATTTCTATCTCACCCTATCCTCAAAGGGAGGACGGAGGGCAAATAAAGAAAGGGTGAAGTTTTATTTCTATTTGAAGATTATCCTATAAGATGCATATGTGGCATGTAAAATTAATTGTAGTAAATGAATAAAGTTTTGATTTTTTTTAAAAAAAAAGCTTTTTTTGTGCAGTTAAAAGAAGAAAAAGAGAAATTTGAGGTGCCTCCAGATGGGATGAAAGCTGTGGATTTCCTTCCCAGCTGCTTCCTGTCTGACGGACGGGACAACGGGAAGCTGTGAAGGGAATTCACAGCCACTTCCTGTCAGACTGACAGAAAGCTCAAAAGCTGTGACTTCCCTTCACAGTCACTTCCTGTTGGTCAGACAGGAAGCTTTGATCACCCACAGTAACCTTGTAATCTCCATATTTTAAGGGTGTTTTCCCACTAGCACTAGAGTACCCATTATGGGTCCTTAATGGGTCCTTAATGGGTATTCTAGTGCTAAGTGGAAAAACACCCTAAATCCACTGTTTAATCAGCAGCTTTGAACTTCAGGAGAGGAGCTGCAGGTATTTTGGGCACCTCAAACAGAAGACCAAGGCAAAACCTTTGCCTGTTCTTGACTCCCTGTAAATGGCCTTGAGAAGCCTCCTGCCTGTCCCCCCCAGCCTGGGGTGGGGTGGGGGGATGTAGGGACCTTGAAGCAACATCACAAGAAAGAAGGAGGGGAAATGGAGTAAATGATGTGAAAGACACTGCAGTAGATGATTTTTTTTAATTTCAACTCTGTCCTGTGCTATGCCTTCCCCTCCCGAAATTTTCTCAAATGCACATTTTCCCTCAAATTTTGAAAAGTTTAAACTGCCACTCTGAAATTTCAGCAATCTTTGGAAGAGAGGGAAATTTGCTAGGCAACGGTGTAACAATTTGAGCACAAGGGAAGTTACGGAGTGGAAAATGTTCTGTACGTGAATTGTCCAAATCCCTCAAGCACTCCTGGGGGGATGAGATGGAAACAGAAGGAGAACGTGATGGCTGGATGGAAGGCAAAAGGAGAAGCAGTTGGGGTGGGGGGACATGAATGTTCTGGAAAACCTTTCCTCCCCAAAAAAGTAGGGGAAGAACGATGACAGCTATTGAACCACCCTGCCCACCTCCACGTCTCTAATGTATTTTAATTCTTCGGCGTCTCCTCTATGAATTTCCACTCCTGCAGATGTCAGCAGAATTGTTTGTGGATGGGGTGGGGGGTGGGGGTGGGGAGAGGCAGGAGAAAAAAAAAAGCTGCAGGGTTGGTCCATTAAATTTTTTCTCCCCATCATTGAATGCTGTTAAACATCTGTGCTGTCTCTTTGCGCACAAGCTGATGCACTCCAGTGCTAAGGGACGTGATGTATGGAGCAAGCCAGCTGGATAGATGGAAATGATGAAGGAGTTTCACTTAAGCAACCAATTCGAGAAGTTTTTAGAAAAGGAACAGCACGGATGGTGCTGAGGTTAGCATGGAGAAAACGGCCAGATGGGCAGAAAGGATGGAAGGATGGGACTCCTGCACCTTTAATAGTGACTTGCTGGAGCTCCCTGGGCAAAGATCTATGCCCTGCTAAGATCCCTTCTTTTGGGCAGCCCTGAAAGGTACAACAACCGTGTCTTTCCCGTTCGGTCGTTTCGTTTCTTTGCATTCCAAAGTTAAGAAGAGCTTCTTATCTCTTCTTGCTGTTCTCTGGAAATATCCGTAACATTCAAAATTCCTGTGAATTTGTCTGGATTCGGACACTCATATTCAAATTGAATGTTGGCTCATTTGAAGGTTGACATTCGAATGAGAATCAGATGTTTTGGTACATTCGTATGAAGCTTCGTATGGGATTTGTATGGGGTTCAAATGCATTCGTCTACTCTTGTATGGATGCATATGGGATTGAACATATGTATCGAATTCAAATCCCGCTACATTCAAAGGGGATCTATTAAAAAACAAATTTTCTTGCATTCAATTGAATACGAATCGAATTCAAAACAACAACGTTGTGCACGTCTCTACTGGACATATGGATTCACTTGGGTATTTTATTGATTTTTTAAAAGAAATGTGTATCTTGCTCTTCATCAAAAGTTCTCAGGGTGGGTAACAATAAGAAAGAATAAAATATATGTTATTAAAGCACAATTTAAAAATGAAGCTTTCCCTCTATCACCCACCCATCCTCCTTAGTAGAGCAGCCCCTCAAAGAAGCGATTTAAATATTGAAAGTCTGGGTGAAAATATTTATAGGTTTTAACCTACTATCAAAAACTATACAGTGCAGATGCCTAGTGAACCTCAAGAGGAAGGCTGTTCCAGAGTCTAGGGGCCACCACAGAAAAGGCTCTCCTGCCTGTCCCTATGCCTCACACCTATGAAGGAAAATGAACTTTTCACTGATGATTTATCTGTCTTGGGTGGTTTCATAGCTCCTATGCAAACTCCTCCACCATGAAAGAGAACAAGAAATTACATGGACGCTTTGTTTCTTTGAAAGGTTTCTACACTGTACTGCTTTCTTCTGTAAAAACCTGGAAATGGTGTGCACGTAAACAGATAAGACATTTGCTTGCATTGAAACATAATTAGAAGGAGAGTCTGGGAGGAGACAAAGCCATCACACTGAAAAGGCCTGCGTGAAAAGGAATGTCTTTGCTAATTCCTGAAGGCCGAGGTCAGCTATGACATTTAAGCATATTCCAGGCTGTTCCCCCATCTGAGGGGACCTGACTGAAGGAGATATTATCATGCACGGTATAGAAAAGGTGGATAAATTTATTTTCTCTGTTACTTAACACTTGAACCCAGGGGATATCTAGGAAGCTGGTGGGTAGGAGAGTCAGATCAGACAAGGGGAAGGATTTCTTCACTCAGAGGGTCATCAGTTTATGGAATTTGCTGCCAGAAGAGGTGGCAATAGCTACCAGCCTAGATGGCTTTAAGGAAGGGTTAGATAACTTTATGGATGACAGATGTATCAATGGCTACTAGAGTGGGTGTTCTAAATACATCTTTCAGGCTGGTGGAACAGGCAGGGTGCCTCTAGGTCCATTTGCTGGGATCTGAGAGCTGGAGAAGGTTTGCCCTTGTCTCTGCTTGAGATGCCAATGGGCAACTGGTGGGCCATTGTGTGAGACAGGAGGCTGGACTAGATGGGCAGTGGCTGATCCAACAGGGCTCCTCTGAGGTTCTTATGGACTAGATGGCTGTAGCCTGATTCAGCAGGGCTCCTCTTATGTTCTTATGTTAAGAAGGGTCAAAGAAAATCCCGAGCAGCAGAGTATTAACATCCCACGTCATGCTTGCTGCATCTCCTGCCTCACCTGTGGACAAAGAAAGGAGAGCTGATATGTCTGGACAATTGGTAATTGAACTCACAACCCATTTTGTTGTTGCCTGACCACAGCTCAAATGTCACAGGGGAGACTCTTCTCTGTGGTGGCACCTAGACTTTGGAATACTCTCTCCTGTGGTCTCCATGAGGCATGTAAAATAGTTCCAAGTTGTTTAGGGATTTCTGTCCCAAGGATAGAACTGGTAATCTATCCCAGCAGCTAACTGGTAAACAGCGCCACTGATTAAATACATATGCAGCATCTGTATAAAGAATCGTTCCACTTAGCAAATTGGTCATCAATGGATGCCAATGTAATCTGCTGGGCATCCTCAACATGGCTAAAGTTGCAATGATGAGATCAACGGCTACTAGAATGGATGCTTAAGTATCATCTCTAGGTTTGAGAGACAAGCAGGATGCCTCTAAAGGCCATTTGCAGGGAGCAGAGAGCAGGTGAAATGTGTGAAATGGGATGCTGGATTAGGTTGGCTGTGGATTTTTACATTCTAAGGTCAGTTTGTGAGCATCCTTACATGGTGTCCCCTTGAAGGTCCTGCTGCTACCTTTCCTTACGTTTCTGACATTTGAAAGAGCAGAAATCTGTTTCCCTTTCCTACCTAGCAGGTGTCTCTTCTTTCCTCCTCTGCTTGCCCTCTCTGCGTCTCTGCTAGCTTAAACTCACAGCTGATTAAATCTGACACAATAGTAAAAATATTACACCAAAGCTCAGGCAAATTTTTATTTCATTAGCAGCAAAAAGTGAGTCATCACAAAGATGACACTAACCCCAGTTCTTTCTCATGCTTCCCTTTCTTTCTGTTTCCCTCCCCTTCATGGCTGTATATTTAATCCTTTCTTTCTTTCTTTCTTTCTTTCTTTCTTTCTTTCTTTCTTTCTTTCTTTCTTTCTTTCTTTCTTTCTTTCTTTCTTTCTTTCTTTCTTTCTTTCTTTCTTTCTTTCTTTCTTTCTTTCTTTCTTTCTTTCTTTCTTTCTGTTTCTACACCAGAACGGTCCAACTTTTGTTCTTCACGCCATCAATTATCAGACTGCCCCAACCTCAGCCATACTTTAATGATGAATAAGGTTAAAATACAGACGTTCTATATATTACCATCAATTAACTTTCTTTTTCTTTGGGGGAGGGCAGGAATATTACTTAATTAATATGCATAAGGGTTCTACGCATGGGGGGAAAAAGAACGGAAGAGACCTTGCATTTTTAAAAGCAGTTTAATGTGAGTGTGTGTGTGTGCACATGTGTACTCCTGCACGCGCATGTGAAAATCAATGAGATATCCAAGGAAGCTCATGAGCTGATCATCTTCTTAAAGGTTAATTAAGAATTTGAGGAAGAATGGAGAGGCTGTAGCTGAGGTGATGGACATCGGTGCCTCTTCAGATCATTAAGTACTAATTAGGTTTGGAAAGTCTATTGGTTTCATCAAGGCAAGAGAAGGTCCCTAGGTACCTTCCTGCGAAATGTCACTAGTATTTTATCTCCTTTTTATGAACAAAAGGTGGTTTATTCTCAAGTGCGCATGACACCTTATGTGCCATGCTCGGCATGTCAGATTCCATAAATTTCATACAAATAGTATAGAGGGAAAGGTCTCTTTTGGAGGCTGGGGACTCTAAAAGTAGTAGGCAGTTGATGAGAACTGAGTAGGGGGAAGAAAGCCGTCAGGGCCCAGGAAGGAAAGACAGTGGGCAGAATCAGCAAAGCGATTTGTTGCAAGGCCTGCGGGATGGAAAACTCAGGATAGGAAAACAAAAGCTCAGTACTTTTGTGGCTGCCCTTACATGTCTTTTCTTTGCAAAAGGTTGCCGCAGCAGTGTCTGAGAAGCTAAAAAGGGATCATTCGTGAAGCAGGATGGCAGGCAACAGGTCATCCCACGTCAGGGATAAATCAGAGAAGTGGCTCATCAAGTCCAGTGCGCCATGTTCACCCTGGGCCTCCCTGGAGACACACACCTGTGGCAGAGCCGGTAGTCCAGTGTGATCTTGCTTTCTATGAAATGGAAGTCATCCAAGTAGGTGATGAATTACTCCAAAGTGTTTTGCATGAAGAATAGGTGCTTTTGTGTATCCTGACTCTACCAAAATTCAGTTTCTTTGGGTGACCCATAGTTCCATTTTGCTCACTGGATGATGACAATGATGATGATGGTAACCTGCATTACATTCTATTCAATATCTAGGAAAGAAGTGGTAAGAACCTAAGAGGAGCCCTGCTGGATCAGGCCACAGCCCATCTCCTCCAGCATCCAGAGACGTTTTCGCACGGGGCTGAACGGTACGCGTGGGAGACAGCTGCGGACACGGCATACGCATTGCCCGAGCGGGGCTTGCGCTCCGACGTGTCCGCAGCTGTCTTTCTCGCGTTCGAAATGTAGAGCACTTTAAAGTGCTCTACATGCATTCGAACGCGGACGAGCCGCCCGCAGGCGTTCGGGAGGAGAAGCATTCGCGCCTGCTTCTCCCTCCCTAACAGCTGCGGGCTTGCCTCCGACGCCGGCGCGGCTTCGACAATCAGCTGTTTGACAATCAGCTGATTGCCGATCTGCCTCCGCGGCTGTCTCCGCGCCCCTGGCCGGCCTTTGCCGGCTAAGACAGCTCACGATGCTTTGAGCATTCGCACACAGACGCGCCGGAACGCGTTTACACGCGTTCCGGCGCGTCTGTGTGTGAAAGGTGAAAGCGCCGGGAGCTGTCTTAATCTTCCCGTCCTACTCCCGTTCCAAATGGAACGGGACTAATGCGAAAACGTCTCTGTTCCACACAGTGGCCCACCAGTAGCTCATGGGCATTTGGAACAGAAGACAAAGGCAGAACCTTCACCTGCTCTCAAATCCCAGCAAATGGCCTTAGAGGCCTCCTGCTTGTCCCCCCAGCCTGGAAGATGTATTGATACATCTCTCCTCCATACATTTGTCTAACCCTTCCTTAAAGCCATTTAGGTTGGTTGCTGGTTATTTCCCATATTGCTCAGGAGCATCAGCAATGGACACTATGCTGGATAAGGTCCCCAGACTGGGCAAGACCTCATCTAAAGCTGGGAAAATGAGTGTCTGTTAGTGCACTATTGAAGGGAAAACTCCAAGCTGCTCAACTGTGACCTTCCAGATGCCCATGAACTTCAGAGGGTCGCAGCTGGGCATCTCTAGATGTATAAAGGTTAGGGGAAAGCCAAACTCCTAAAATCTTACTTTTTTAAGATAAAAAAGTTTTTAAACTTTGTTCTTTCAGACGATCCACAAGATTTGAACATTAATCCAGTTCAAAGTAGAGATGTACATGTATTTATTATTATTATTATGTATTTGATTTGTATTGAATCAAATGCAAGAAAATTAATATTCATTCAAATAGATCCCCTTTGAATGTGGTAGGATTTGTATTTGATACGAATGTTCAATTCCATATGAATCCCATACGAATGCATACAAATACCATATGGATCCTATACACGAATAGCATACAGGTCCTGAACAAATCCATACAAATAGCATATGGATCCTATATACGAATGTATACAAATAGCATATGGTTTCCATACAAATCCATACAAATAGCATACAAATTCCATATATGAATCCCATACAAGGCTTCATACAAATGTATCAAAACATTCTATTCGAATTTGGATTCTATTCGGATTTATAGAAAATTAAATGGGAATGCTGGATACCGAGTTCGGATTCAGTTTGGATTTAAACACACCCCACGACTGTATGTATGTTCCTTTCAGAATATATTTTGTCTAATAATTCTGTACACAGGTCTATCAAGTAAAGTTGTGCAAAGTCTAGTTCATGTTAAAAAATTGAATACTTCATGTTCAAAGTTTTTCACGTTGAACTGAACTTGTAGCAGTTTGACACCAGGAAATTCAACTGAACCAAACTAGTTCTCTGCTCCCAAACATGATTGATTCGATCAAAGAGACTGTGTTTTTGCCCTTGAAAAATGCTTTTTAAAATGAAACACAAGCAAGAGTTTCTTTGATTAAACCGTTCACCACTGAGCTGGAAAATATAACTATTGGTCTGAGGATGACCCAAATACATGATTTTCATAGGTACAGATCTACATCATCAAGAACTTCTCTAGGTTATGGAGGTGAAATTAAGGAACTGTTAATCCATAAACTACTGATCAATTTTAGAAATTTCCAGAGCGAGTTGTACTAGAATGATTCAGATTGCATGGAGATGGCAGAAAAGTGTCCAATGTTTTCTAGTTAGACCGTGTATAATTCTAAAGTTTGCAACAAAGTATATGTCCAGCCTAATGACAAATGTTAATTTTCATTCTAGATGCAATACCGTTTTGCTGTGGACTTTTATCACTTCAGGGACCATGACACAGGGACACTGGACCCAAGTTATGGGAGATTAAATTAGGGATGTGCATGAATAATTGTAGCATTCATTATTCATAAGACTTCATCCAAATTCGGACATTCGGACATGAATGTTAGGACATATGTACATTAACATTAGTACAAATATGAATATTCTGGACATTTTTACGAACAGTTTGGACATTCATTAAAATGGGGAGGTGGGAAAGTGGCTGCACCAGTCACATCTGCAACAGATCCATATCCCATTAGATATGGATTGAGAGCAGATTAAAAGTGGATTCAGGTCGGAGTTGACACTTTCAGAGCAGATATGTTATGGGATAAGTATCGAATACATATTGGATACATATCTCTTCATGTTGGATATGCATTGGATTCTTATTCATTGGTACTGGATACGTATTTGTTCATATCGGATATGTAATACATTGATATTGAACAGAATCCTACCACATTTGAAGGGGTTCTATTCAAGCAAATATGGATTTTCTAACATTCAATTCATTATGAATCAAATGCCAAAACTCTATTCGTGAATATCCCTAGGTGCCAACATTCGATAAATTAAATTTCTCAATGCATCAGAGAATTAACATTCTAAAGAGGTGGGTATTTTTCATACTTTGTAAGGGAGTAATTCACTCTATATTCAGCATAAGAAAGTGCAATTAAACATAAGGCTTTTCAGGTGCTGATGACATGATCAGAGTCCTTGTATGAGGTCTCCACAACATCAGGGTTCAAAACCAATCTGCAGAATTGCCAGCAGTTGCTTTATTTGTGACCTGTTTTTCCCCAAAATACTTAAAGAACCAGCCTGGAAGTCATTGTTACCTAGTCTGCATTTTGCCAAAGGCAGGAAGCAGGTAACAAAAGATTTAAAAATAGTAAAACAGCCCATTAAAACTCAATTAAAATCCAATTAAAGAGCAAATAACATTATAAATGTTTAAACCTTCAGCTCTTTCCCAGCCAGCAATCCCCATGTAGCTTCTAGTCAAGGAGAGCCTTGAGCTGCAGTTTTGCACGTTGCCCACAGAAAGCTCAAAGTTCTATATTCACATTGGCTATGGCCACACCTTAATTTTAAGGCTGTTTCAGCTCTTCATTTGCTATCAACGTTCAAGGGCAAAGACCCATTTCCAAACCTTTTGTGGACTATCCTGCTGGAATTTCATCAGCCTCAAGGCCATTTGGCCTCATGGGTTCATTTTAACCTTGTCTTCTGCTAGAGGCACCCATGAGCACTTGGTGGGCCACTGTGTGGGACAGGATGCAGGACTAGATGGACTGTGGCCTGATCCAGCAAGGCCCCTCTTATGTTATTAAGGCGTGTTTGGAAGGAGACTGTTTGGGGTGGGTAGAGGGATGGTTCCATTTCCTCTTGCCGAGTGGAAAATATTGTGATCTCTGCAGCCTTTCCCTCTGATTCTATGAACCTCATCACCCCACAAAAGGAATCTATTTCAAGGGTCAAGGGATACTGAGATCTCCTGTGACCAAGTCACACACTTGGTGAAATAATCTTCATTGAGACCCCCTTGGTAAGAACAGGGCTGGTTGGGGAGTGTTGTGGGTGAGCAGAAAGATGGTTCCATTCTCTATTGCCCAATGTTGGACACCACGGGTTTTCTTGATGGGTAGAACCATTGGTCCTCACCCAGTTCTCTTTACCCCAGCTCACACGTCTTTTATGACATTTTGTGTTGTTACGCTTCCATTTTGTGTTATGCAAAGCAGAAATGGACAGAATAGGGATGTAAACAAATGGGGCTTTTTGCATTTGATTCATAATGAATCGAATGTAAGAAAATTCATATTCACTCAAATGTCTGAATTCATATGAATTCTTACAAATAACAAATGTTACGGATATTCGTGCACATCCCTATGACAGAGTGGAAGGCAGTGGATTCTAGATTGAGGCCGAGAAGCAAAAGCTACAGATATGAAAATCATGAATAATCGGGAGGCAATTGTATTTTTCAGAGTATAGTGGAGAGATATGAAAGCAATGAAAGAGGTAATGAAAGAAGCAGGAAATGTCATAGCTTTCAACCTTGCTCAAGAGCAAGGCATGAGTGTTGCACGGAGGGAAAGCCACTATCTCTACAAATTGAACTTTTTTGTGCTAAGAGTGTAACCTGAGGCCATTTTGCACTTGGCCTGTAGTACATGATAGGGTAACATCTGGTAAGGAGCATCTGTACTTGCAGGGGGTGCTTACAACTGAGAAACACCTCCTGCCTTAGAGATGTTACTCTATCATCTACTAGTGGTGTTGCACAAAATCTTGCACCACACACATCTCAACCCTAACCAGAGGCTTACCTGTCATGTCCAGCGCCATGACCATTCACACCATTTCCAGTGCTAGGGGTCATCTGAGGTGCTGTGCAAGTGCAGTGGCCCCCCAGATGACCCCAAAAGCAATTGTGTGTCTGTGAAGTGACACCATCACGATAGCAATGTTGACAGCACACACAGAGTCATACCAGGCTCCAAAATCGAGATGGCGGTGCCTGGACATGTGCCCGGAAACAGGGACTTGCTGTGGGGTGTACTAGCATCCGCAAGTGTGAACACCAGTACACGTCAGTGTGTAAGGCATTTTTCCCATCTAGCAGATGGGGAACCAAGTACAAAAACACCCCTGGTCACAAGAGATTTCAGTGTCATCCCCTAAAATGGAATTTTTGGTGGGCAGGGTTGACCAGGCCCATGGAATCAGATGAAAAGGCTGTTGAGCATCCAATATCTCCTATAACCTGCCTTTATGGTACAGGGAGAAAGAGCTGTAGTTCAGGCCCTCTTCCACTGATTTGTCTGGTTCTGCCTTAAGCACATTAAAATAGTAGTCTTTTTTTTTTCCTCCCAGGGCCAGATAATCCTTTGGCCTAATTGCATGGAGAAATATTTTTGTATGCTTCAAATCTCATGTCTATCAATTTTATCTGGTGGCTCTAGTTTTCCAGTTGAGATACAGGGAAGAAGACAGTGATTTGATTAGTGTTTTTCACATTGCTTGCTGCTTTTCAGAAAATCATGGTGTCCCAATATGGTTTAAAGAGAACACAAGATTCTCAAGCTGTGGTCCTCCATATGTTCCTCAACGAGCCAACATTTCATTCCCTGGCTGGCATGGAAAGCTGGGGGTGGTTGCTGAGGAACATCATCTAGAGAACCATTGTTTTCGAATGACTTGAGCAAAGGGAAAAGCCCGAGTAGAGAGATAATTTTTCAGTATCAGAACATTCATCAGTCAAGCTTACTTTCTCTTGCTGACGTTCTTGCTTCAAGAGAAGTTGGTGGCTTTTGTAGCAGGGAGAAGATGGCACGTGACACAGGCTGGCTCATCAGTTCAGTCTATATTATCTCCTAAGGAATTTTGCTGGAAAAAAAGTTGTGACCTTCTAATATCTCCAGGAATCCTTTGAAGACCATGATTTTTTTTTTAAAAAAAGAAAATTAAGTATTATTGTGATTGGTCCAACTTATCAATGGACAGATAGGTGGATAATATGTGAGAAGCTGCTTGACTACATGGTCCTTTATTCTAATTTGTCAAGGACCATTTTAGAGCCAGTCCACACCTTGGGGTTTTTTCTAGTGACCTCCCTTAATCTGGATCTAAGATGATCTGGATCTAAGGAATGGGTCCTTCAACTAATCCAGATCTAGTAGATCCAGATTAAGGGAGGTACCCGATGCGTCCTCAAGGGCAGCGCAGCACCCAATAGCAATAGGTGCTAGCCTTCCCGTAGTGGAAACGCCAGAGCACCCATGTGGCGGATCTGGATTGACCCATGTGGGGCCCGCCGATCACCCCAGGTTTTTGGAGGGACAGGGGGTGCAATCTCTGTAGACGTGCTGGAGACGTCAAATATTCTCTGGAGCCTTTGACAAAGGTCCATAGGATTGGCATTGTCCTCACGTGGGATCTTCTTCAAAGCCTGTGCTATTCTTTGAAGCCGGCTTTGGAGCCAAGCCTCAGAGCTTTGTGTTTTGGGGCATCCCCCCTATGGGTGCACCCCCTCTGGAGCCCCCCTCCCAGACTCCACTGCCGAATTGCGGTGGAAACACACTCTGTATAATCCAGATTTGACTCCTGAAGACCCCACAGTAGACCTGAAGGTCCTGAAGGACCCATTCAATCTGGTTTTTCCTAGAACCGGTGGAACAAATGTGGCTCTAATGGGAAATGGGATCTTCCTGCTCTGAGCCTAATGGGACCTTAATGGGTCCCTAATGGGTACTTAATGGGTACTTAGTGCAAGTGCAAAAAACATCCCATGACTGTGCAGGGTCCACACATGCCTGCACTTGGGATGTGCACCAATGGTGTTTTTTTAATCAAATGTAAGAAAATGTTTATTTGTTTGAATAGATCCCCTTTGAATGTGGTAGGATTCTACTCAGTACTAATGTATTCATATATATATCCAATATGAATGCATATGTATCTGATACGCATCCCATATGTATCCCTGTGTATCCGATACGTATCTGATACATATCTGATATGTATCCTGTAACATATCCACTCTGAAAGCATCAAATCCTCCCTGAATCCACTTTGAATCCACTTTCCGTACACACATACACACACATACAGCACACAGAGGAGCCTTTCTCAAACATCTCAGCGCTGCTTGGCTTTCAGTCTGCTAGATGGGTCTGAGTCTAACGGCCAACACTGCCACTTTGGGGCCACTGCGCCATTAGCATTCTGCCCCTCTAGGGAGTTGTTACAAAACTACTGCATCTGGTGGCCAGGGGGTGGGTGGAAATGAGCACCGGGAAGGAGGATGAACTGGAAAAGGAAGGAGCCATTGTATTCATGTGCGATGCCTCCCAGCACTTTCCTTAAAAAATGACAATCGACTGACAACAAGCCCTCTGTCAGCATTAGAGGTAGATGGATGGATAGATGGATGGATGGATGGATGGATGGACGGATGGGGGCGGGCGGGCGGGCGGGAAGCTGCTGATAACGTCCTGAGTCACACGTCTGCTCCAGAATATCAAGGAGTGGATGATAAGCCCAGTGTGATGCCTAGAGCACTTCATCTGCAGGCAACTTACTCTTTGCAATATGGAGAGGATTGCCACTAATCCTCCCGCATTACTGTTCTCTTGACAGAAGTCGCCTCAAACAACTTGCGTCTGTTTTTTGTTGTGATTTACTGTCGGTATTTATTAAGACCACTGTGTTTAAAATGGCACAGAACATAGCCTGCAGATAACATCTTAAGCTTTGAGCCTGGGAATACGTACACATATACACTTGTGTGTGCGTGCTCGCGCACATGCGCACATGCGCAGACACACACACACGCACACAAAATCAACATTCCTGAGTGCTATATTTTTGGTTGGAAGAAAAAGCCATACAGCTTGACCTCCATTTTGTCTTTGACAACAAGGCAGGTCATAAATCAAAGACCAAACTGAGTTGTCGGTTTCAAGGGTTAGTCCAAATAATAATAATAATAATAATAATAATAATAATAATAATAATAATAATAATAATAATAATAATAATAATAATAATAATAATAATAATAATAATAATAATAATAATAATAATAATAATAATAATAATAATAATAATAATAAATGGCTTCTCTATCCCACTTTTTTCACCCATTTAAGGAGACTCAAAGCAGGTGACAAGCCTTCTGTTCTTCTCCCCACTCAGTCACCCTGTGAGGTAGGTGGGGCTGTGAGCTCAGAAAGGGAGCTGTGACTAGCCCAAAGTCATCCAGCTGGCTTCATGGAGGTGGATGGAATCAAACCCGGTGTTCCCAGATAAGAGTATGGCTCCTTAACCACTAGACCAAACTGGCTCACAAGGCCACCTTACAGTATATCCTGGAGACTTGCCACCATGAACTTTGGATTTTTTTTTTAAATAGAAGTTGGAATGGGAGGAAAAGGAATGAGACTCATAATTTCATGAATTCTTTGGTGCATCAGTTTAGTCTCAAACTGAAATGCAGTAGCAGCCAATGGAGGTGGCAATCCAGACCTCAGGAAGGATGGACAGACTTTCCCCCAGGCACAACTTCATAGAAGTGAGTGTAAAGTATTGATCATCAACCCTTGCCTACCAGCCAACCTCACTTAGGTCCATTCAAGAGAACCAGAGATGTTCTGAGCCTCTTCCAGTTCTAACCGATTCAGTTTACATGGGCTGGTTCAAAAGATTCAAACTTGGTTGCTGGTGTTGGTTCGAAACCAAGTGGGGAAGTGAATTCATATTGAATGTTTTGATGCAGTTGTATGAAGCTTCGTATGGGGTTCATATGGGATTGATCATTTGCACCAAATACCTATCCCACCACATTTGGAGGCGATCTATTCGAATACAAATTTTCTTGCATTTGATTCAATACAAATCGAATACAAATCAGCAACAACGTTCGTGCACATCCCTAGCTTGAATGTAATCAAACTGCTTGTGGTTCAGTTTAATTCAAACTGCCACTACATTTGGGGACATTTACAGACACACTGCTACAGGCCCTCTCTGTAAGAATTGCTCTCTCCTAGACCCACTTCTATCCATGGTAGTGATTTAACTCCTGAAATATTTCTCACTGCAGATCTGCACACTGTCTCTGCAAACACCAAAGAGAAGAAGCTCCGAGCGGAGCACAGCAGTCCGAACAATATGATTCGTACTTTCAAAGACTCAGGTGCAAAGTGAGTCTGCAGGTCCGTTTCAAGCTATTCTGAAACGGTCTGGATTTTAAGGCAGCTAATATTCTGCAGCTTGAGGGTACAAAGTTGAATTCAAAAGTGGTTTCAGAAAAGCTATTTTTAACCATTATTTCATCCTTGGTATTCTGGTGTTTCCACCTTTCTTACAGCATTGCCCTTTGATTCACGTCAGAGTTGCAAAGGAAGGCAGAAGCCGAAATGTTTTGCTGTAATATTTTTATCTCTCCTTTTTATTACTTTTTATTAGTTTATCAGCAAAAATGTTTGTCACATAACACCGTTGTGAGAATGCACAGCTTACCAGGATCTAAAGGAAACTTGTCTGAATTGCAGTTTGATGTCTTTACAACCATATAGATCGCTTCTTTGTGCATTTGCACAAGCTTTCACTTATATATCTCTTCTGAAAAGGTAGGGGTGGAATGGGGAAATCCTCTCTTATTTATTACTAATTTACAGGACCATTCTGTCAGCTTATTTATTTTTTGATTTTTGAAAGAATAGACAAAGGCTTTGCATTTAATGCATGGGTATTTATGGACACGTGTTAAATGTAAGGTGGGTACTTTTAAACTGTAAAATTGCAACATTCTTTTGCCAAGCATATTTTAAATGGCAACATCCATATTGGCTGTGACCACACTTAAGGTTTAATCCAGCTTCAGTCCACTTTCAGAGTAAGAGAATACATCAGCAAAGTGACAAGCTGTTTTCTTCCAGTGTTAAATGACTCCGAACATTCACCTTTGGGATAGATAATGTGGAAAGAAAATTACTGGTCGCTTTGCTGGTGTGTTTTCCCACGCTGAAGGTGGATTAATACTGGATTAAACCTTAGGTGTGACCACAGTCAAATTGTGTACAGAATGCTTTCAATCAGATAGTATTGCTTTTGCAAAAAATGAAATAAAACAAAGCATAAAGCATAAACATAAACAACAAAAAGTATATGAGTGTGCGTGGCTATGAAATTTTAAGAGTCTTGCTTCAAAAGCTTGCACCACAAAATTCATAAGAGCATAATGTGACTGGGAATGGTAATTCTTTCTGGGAGACACAATGGAATGAAAGTGGTTTGAGGACCACTCCAGGGAAATGATTCAGGGCTCCAGGTGTTCAGTTCTATCTGAGACACCACAGAGGCTGCATTCAGAGGATCCAACAAACTCAAGCACATAGGACATTCATTCATTCAATTTTGGTAGGATATAGGGATGTGCACGAATGTTCTAAACATTCGAAATTTCATCAAATTCGATCAAATGTGGACATTCAAATTCAAATAGAATGTCTTCACGTTCGAATTTAGACATTCCAACAAACTACAAATGTTCCAAAACATTCATTCGAATCATTCGGATGTACAGATATGTTTGTATTACATACATATCTGCACGAATATCATACGTATCTGTACATATTTGCATTTATAATACGGAATGAAAACGGGATGGGATAAAACGGGATGCATACGAAATGCATACAGATACGTATAACACATACGAACGTTGTCAACATTCGTATCTTTAAATTCATATCTAACATTTGAACGAATGTATCGGATTTGAATCAGGTTTTTTGCATTCAGATTTTAAACATTCACATAGTATAGAATGTTTTGACATTTAAATCGACTCGAATTTGAATGCAAAAAAACCCCAAAACCATTTCTGCATATCCCTGGTAGGATATTACCCAACCCTTTCTGAGTCAGCTGGTTCATATAACAATCAGCATGTAGGGGCTGTTCGTTTGTTTGTTTTTTGTCTCCTAACAACCAACAATTCTTCAGATGCATTGGCTAATCTGCTCTCCTCCTAAAATTGCTCAAAGCAGTTTACTATCCATCAAGGCACATCTACAGATTTTGCTATCTTGTTTTCATCTCTCTCTCTCTGCCTTTTAATGTATATACAATCTCCACTTTAGAATACAAATATAATAAAAAGCACTTCTTCACTTTGAGAAAACAAATGTCCGCAAAGACGTATTAGTTAATGATGGAAAGAGTGCAGAATGGAGTCATTATGGGACATATAAATAAGAGTCAGACCATGTGTAGGAAATTGTTCCCGGTAAGATAAAGGCAAAGGGAAAAGGGCAGATGGAGAATGGCTGATGCAGAACGTAGTTTCCTAGTTTTCAAGATATGTTAAACTCATCTATGCCCATAAAAGCCAAACATAGCAACCTGGAAGGAAGAAAAGAAGATGCCACTTAGGAACAAAAATAAATCAAAAGACTTCTGCTGAATCACAGAATAAGAGCATAAGTATATAAGAGGAGCCTTGTTGGATCAGGCCACAGCTCATCTAGCCCAACTGTCTCACACAGTAGCCCAGCACTAGGGATGTGCGCAATTTCTTCTTCTTCTTCTTTTTTTTTGGCATTTGAATTCAGGTTGAATCGAATGTCAAAACATTCAATTTGATTTGAATGTTTAGAATCCAAGTGCAACAAAATCCGATTCGAATTGAATACATTCTAATATATTCATCCAAATGTTAGTTTCAGATCTGAAGATATGAATGTCGACATACATTCGTATGATATAGGCACATACGCATCCCATTTTGTCCTACATGGGTCCCATTTTCGGCCCGTATTATAAGCGTAAATGTGTACAGATATATATGAGATTCATATAGATATGTATGTATTACACATGTATCTGTACTTTCAAATCATTTGAATGAATGTTTTGGAACATTTGAAATTCATTTGAATGTTTAAATTCGAACGTGAAGATATTCTGTTTAAATTTGAGTGTCCACATTTGATCAAATTTGATCGAATTTTGAATGTTTAGAACATTCATGCACATCTCTACCCAGCCATAGCTTAGGAGAAGCTCTGCAGGATCAGGCCACAGCCCATCTAGTCCAGCATTCTGTGGAACACAGTGGCCCACCAATTGCCCATGGGCATCTCAGGCAGAGATGAAGGCATACTTTCTCCTGCTCTTGAACCCCAACAAATGGCCTTAGAAGCATCCTGATTGTCCCCCCAGCTTGAAAGATGTACTTAGGCATCCATTGTAGTAGCCATTGATGCATCTGTTGTCTATAACCTTGGCTAACTTGTCTGGCCATCTCAAGCAGAAGACAAAGGCAAAAACCTCATCTGCTCTAAACTCCCCGCAAATAGCCTTAGAGGCATCCTGCCTTTCTCTCCAACCTGGAGGTGGTACCTAGTCATCCATTCTAGTAGCCATTGATACATCTATTCTCCATAAATTTGTCTATATGAACATAAGAGGAGCCCTGCTGGATCAGCCATAGCCCATCTAGCCCAGCATCCCATCCCACAGAGTGGCCCACAGAACCTTCACCTGCTCTCCATTCCCTGCAACTGGCCTTTGGAGGCCTCCTGCTTGTCCCTCCAACCTGAAGGCAGTTCCTAGACATCCATTCTAGTAGCCAATGATGCACCTGTCATCCATGAAATTGTCTGAACCTTTCCTAGGCTCTGGGTGGGGAAAAATACTTACCCTTATTGACCCGGCCTCTCCTGCCTCTCCAATTCATAGAGTTCAAGTCTTATGTGATAGAATATTTCTCTCTCTATGCACCATATTGTTCACCATGCATGATTTTATGTACGTCAATCAGGTCCCCTCTTAAGCTTGGTTCTTCAAGGCCGAAGAGGCCTGGACATTGCATCCTGATTTCATAAGGGAGGTTTCCAGCCCTTTGGACATCCAAGCACCCCTCTACTCCAGCGAGCTTTATCCTCACTTTGTTCAACTAGGTGACTATGGGAGGCGCTACATGTTCTACAGCAACTTAGCTGTCCCTGGAGAATCCACGCAGATAGATAGGGAGCAGATAGATAGATTGTGATAGATAGTCATAATCGATCTATCAGTCTATCAATCTATCCATCTATCAGTCTATCAGTCAATCAGTCTATCAATCTATCCATCTATCAGTGGTGTCTATCAGTCTATCACTCTATCAGTCTATCTATCACTCTATCAGTCTATCTATCACTCTATCAGTCTATCAGTCTATCATCTATCAGTCTATCAGTCTATCAGTCTATCAGTCTATCAGTCTATCTATCTATCTATCTATCTATCTATCTATCTATCTATCTATCTATCTATCTATCTATCTATCTATCTATCTATCTATCTATCTATCTATCTATCTGCCTGCCTGCCTGCCTGCCTGCCTGCCTGCCTGCCTGCCTGCCTGCCTGCCTGCCTGCCTGCCTGCCTGCCTGTCTGTCTGTCTGTCTGTCTGCCTGTCTGTCTGTCTGTCTGTCTGTTATTTACATTTCTATCCCACCCCGTACCCGAAGGTCTCTAGAAAGGTAACAACCTTTAAAACAACAGATTCAAAAGACAATGTACATTAAAAACACTTTTTAAATCCAACAAATCTAAAACAATATACCCTGTATTTAAAATGATAGTATCTATACTGAGGGGGGCGGAATGATCACCTCATCCAAAGGCCTGGGCAAATAGTTGCATCTTCACCGCTTTCCTAAATATATACAAAGAAGGGGTATGACACACCTCCAGGGCGAGAATATTTCATAGGCCGGGGGCCATCACTGAAAAGGCCCTCTCCTGAGTGCCCACTCCCTTCACTACTTAAGGCGGTGGGACAATCAGGAGGGCCTCACCACTAGCTCTTCAGCCACTGGTAGGTTGATATGGGAGAAGGTGTTCCTTTAGATATTTGGGGACCAAGTCATTTAGGGCCTTGTAAGTCAGAGTACCAGCAACCACTGGCATTTCAATCTTCATAACTGTGACATATTCTTTTCAAAGCCAACGAAGCTAGCAACAGTGTCTCCTCCCCTCCATGCATGATGGCAAATTTGGAATATGTACTGAGTGAAAACGATTTCTCTGTCTTGGATAATTCTAAAATTTAACATACTTTGGATGGTGCCATTAAGACAGAGGGAGAGAAGAACCTACTGTCTCCCCCCCCCGCCCCCCCCATCTCTCCCCAAGTGGGTAACCAGTGTAATCCTTAGCCTTGGATTCTGTAAGCATTGCTCTGATCCTGCAATTTTCATCTATGCCTATATTATTACTGGGAAGCACTTGTGTTCAGTATTTTCAAGCATATTTCTTTAGCAAACAGAGCAGGAAAAAACACATTTTTTAAAAGTGAAGGTTTTTTTTTAAAAAAAAGGACACACAAATTGTACCAATTTTTGTTCTGTACAGAAGTTTTCTTACTGAAGTTCATGTATTCTTCTCAGTCGCTACTAGGGATGTGTACAAACGGATGTGGGTTTTATTTTTTTGCGTTTGATTTGTTTTGAATTGGATGTAAGAAAATTTGTATTTGTTCAAACAGAGCCCCTTCGAATATGGTAGGATTTTATTTATCAATTTATTTATTATTAATTAATTATTAATTAATTCTATTTCTATCCCACCCTATAACCAAAGGTCTCATATTGATTCTGTTTGATACAAATGGATTCATATGGATTTGTACGAATATCCAATACGAACACATATGTATCCGATATGTATGCGATATGTACGCGATAGATATGCATATATATCCATTAAGTATCTGATACATATCTGATATGTAGCCCGTGACATATCTGCTCTGAAAGCACCAAATCCGCCCCGAATCCACTTTGAATCTGCTCTCAGTCCATGTCGAATACACTCTGGATCTGTGGCAGCCGCTTTCCCATCTCCCCAGTTCATGAACCTTCTGAAACCTTCATCGTATGAATGTTGCAACATTCAATCTGTATAGGAGCGTTCGAGTTTGTACAAATATCAAAGGTTATGAATATTCGTGCACATTCCTAGTCAGTACGATTGTTTTGTGAAGGAACAGGTAGGTGGAATCAGGGGTTCCGATTTGCCTTAATACCGGCCACCCAGCCCTGGGGCATTGTGATTTTTGCATGCCCAAGGCATCACAATTGCTTTTATTTTCCCCATAAATCATACTTCTCACCTTCCGTCTCTTTACATTCCCTCCTTAACGGACTCAAATAAACCTTGGTGTTCTCTTTAGTTGTTGCCAGAGCTAAGACCTGCAATGATATGAGAGTAATGATGACAAATTTTACCGACAAGCCAAACCGTTTGCACATTGCAGGCCTCGTCCCCCTCCGATACGTTCTGTTATTGGAATCTGAGACATGGCTACATCTGCCGGCTTGGAGGCAGCGTGGAGATCTGGCTCGGCTGTAATGGGTTTATAGATTTGGAAATTTGCTGTAAACAAATAAGTGGGGAGACGGGAGGCGAACGCAAAAGAGGGCGAGGGAGAAACGAGCAAGCAAGGGAGCAAGCCACGTGGCTTTTCCTACAGTACTTCATCCAGCAGGATGTGTCCTTAGCCAGGATCAAGCAACAGCTAGGAGGCATCTGAGGACAAATGACTGTGAGTTGTACGTGCCCAGATGAAGATAACAACGACGTGCACTTTAATTTTATTCAGGCTGTAATTTTTTTTTATTCTTTTGGAAAGGACATCTAATAGAACGCTTTCTTCTGAGCCTTCTCAAGATGATTTGATATAGCCTTGTTTCAGAACCTTGGACAGAGGCTGCGTCCAGACTCGTTTATTACTGTGCAGTGGAATTTGCAGTCACGATTGGGGCGTCACACACGGCGATCGATGGATCGTTGTGGAGTCGCATTATCCGATTGTGACTGCGCACTTACCTTAATGCTGATTTAACAACACTTGCTGCGCAGTATAAATGAAATCCAAAGTTTCCCTCCAGCCCAGGCAGAATGGTGAGAGCAGAGGGATGAGAGCGGCAAGGGCAGCTCAAATCTGATTGGCTGCTCAACCCGCATGACCCCGTGCCCCGACTCAGCTCTCACAGCTTCCGATGGGGAAGCTATGGTGCTGCTTTTCAAGATGGGACACTCGTCACTGTGCAGTAAGTATACTACATTTAAGTGCAGATTTATTCTTCAAGTCTGGAGGTGTCCTAAGAGACACAAGAAGGCACTCTGCTCATTAAGTGCACCTGTCTCTCTCTGCCCTTCCTTTTTCTCCATCTTGCCATCTCCTTCTCTCTACTTCCACATTCCCCAGCTTCAAGCTGTTTTGAACCACAGTGTTCATCAATCCAAGATGGAATGGGAGCTCCAATTCAAAACATGGTAAGAGATTAAACATGGGCTGATATATTTGCTGTTGCTGGGTACCATTGAATCGTGACCGACTCCTGGTTGACTGCATAGGTAGAGATACAGAAGTGGTTTGCCATTACCATCTTCCAAAGAGAGGTTTCCAGACAGTTTGCCCCACCGCTGTGCTACAGCTGTTCCCAGACTCCATGGACACCTCTATGCAGTTTTCTTGGCTGTGGTACAGAAGTGGTTTGCCATTACCTACTTCTGGGGAGGGACTGAACACTGAATTGGCAACCCTTTGCTTTCCAGGCAGTTTACTCTATCTCTGATCTAATGATCTTCTGGGCAGCTTTGTTCTGGGATAACCAGATTGCTCTTGTCAAAGTGGCCCCAGTCGGAGCCACCCAGCCCTGGTAAATATGGTGATGGGCATCACCAAGGTCCTTCTCCACCTTTGTGCAAAACTGCATTGCTGCAATGAAGCTGCGTTCAAGAGAAACAGCTCTAAGCAATTCCAAGTCTGGAGCACAATGAATTAATGAAAGTGTTATGATGGGAGAGCTGGTCTGCCTCTGGCTTGCCTGTTAGTGCCAGTAGTTTGAACAGGTAAGATAAATGCAAGGCAGCTTAGATAGCTCCATGGCTTTTGCTCTTTTAAATGAACTTTATGATGTGGAGTTTCCCAAAAAATCTTCTATATACACCAAAAGAAGGTATTCTGAAAACAGCTGATACCGTCGCCATCCTTAGTCACAAAGAAAGTCATTAGATTTGTGGAGAAGTGAATGGAAGCCCTGGGATGAATGTTATTCATTTATTATGGTTCAAAAACTACAGCTGGTGCAACGCAGCAGCTGGACTGCTGACCGGAACATCTGTCCAGGTGCACACCAGACTTTAAAAAGTTTCACTGGCTGCCTATTTGCTATCAAACCTAATTCAAGGTGTTAATTTTACCCTATAAGGCCCTATAAATGGTTTGAGCCTCAAATATCTAAAGGAACAGCTTCTTCCATATCAACCTCCCTTTGCCTTTAGATCTCCAAGGGAGAAACTCCTAGTTGTACCATTACTTTTAGTAGTTAAAGGGATGGGGACCTGACATAGCGCCTTCTCAGTGGTGGCCCCCTGACATGCAAAGGTGCACCAGGCATCTTCATTTCATACGTTCAGGAAGGCACTGAAGGGACCCTTATCCACCCTGGCTAGGGTTGTGCACAGATATACGTAACATTCGATATTTGGATGAATTCATATGAATGTTATGACATTCATACATTGACATTCATACGAATACAAATGTTTCGTAGAACATTCGCACGAAACTTCGGAACATTCATGCAATGGGGAGGCAGGAAAGCTGCTGCGCCAGTCACATCTGCAAAGTGAATTCGACGTGGCTTGAGAGCAGGTTCAAAGCGGGTTCAGGGTGGATCTGACGCTTTCAGAGCAGATATGTTACAGGATATGTATTGGATACATATACATTTCTCTTGGATAGTCATATGAATTTGAAGGGGATCTATTCGAACAAATATGAACTTCCTTGCATTCAATTTGATGCAAATCAAATGCAAAACCCCTAACCCTGCTTTTAGCTGAGGAAGCGGCTCCCCCTTCCCTCTTTCAGGCACTCTTATTGTGTGTGTGTGTTTTAGTGCTGTAACACACCTTAAAACCTTTGGATATAGTGTGGAATAAAAATGATAATAAAGAAATATCAATCAATAAATTACATTTTGATCCTGGTTTTTTTTTCATTCAAAGCTATTAAAATGGTATACAATGCTTCTTCTTAACCATTTTAACCTCCCAACAACTTGGTTAGGCTGAGAAATAGCTACTGAGCTGAGATCATCCAATACATTTCATTAATCAATGAGTGCTGGTCACTGGGAATGAGCATTTAAATTTCAATCTCACCCCTTCAAAACATCAGGTCAAAACCAGTTTAAAAGCAGCTTGTTCTTCTGCTAGGTCTATGTTTTCACCCCAGTTTGACTCCAGGATACAAACTGTGCAACATCCACAAAAACCCCTCAGATTGAACTTCATGCAACAGAATAATGCATATATATTTAAGCACATATGACACCTCTCTGGCATTTTCTGTCTATGGAAATAAGAACTGATGTCTGATCATCTGCCATAGGGAATAGACCTTCCTATGTAGCCTGATTCTTCCCTCCCTTAGGGAAGGTTAGGAACTCTGATTCACTATGCTATGTTACAGTATGAATGGTGTCAGATAACAAAGTGAAGCCTGTTGCCTCAGTGTGGCTTAGTTACTGCTTGTACCCAGGCATGAGGATTGAGATTGTTGTGCGCATGTGGATGCGTGGACGCACACACACAGCACAGGGTTAAGACCGAGCATTCCAGGTATCCAGGAAGCCTCAAATTTCACTGTACAGCTACGTGGTTAGTTGGTGATTGTTGACTCAAAATTGGTCTATAAATTAAGACCTACAACCATGTTTGCAGAAGGTAAGTTGCCCTACAGCATCCTAATGCTATATCAAGGTTGCTGAGAGATCTTTTAATATAGGCATGTGAAGATCCGTTAACAAGATACCCACTTCCCCTTCCTCCTGGTTAGAAGCCATCTTTGCATGTGGTCAATGGAGCAAAGTAAAGGAGAGGGCTCCATCCATCCATCCATCCATCCATCCATCCATCCATCCATCCATCCATCCATCCATCCATCCATCCATCCATCCATCCATCCATCCATCCATCCATCCATCCATCCATCCATCCCATCCCATCCCATCCCATCCCATCCCATCCCATCCCATATATTGACTCCAGCCTTTGATTCCTTTGGCACACAGTAGAGGTTTAAGTTTGGACAGTGCAGATCTGAACTTGCTTCTTGTGTCCTGAGTTCAAGTGGGGGGGGGGGCACAATGCCGAAAGGTTTCAATTGAGTTCAACTCTGTCCATACCTATATGTAAGGAATCTTTTTTGGTTTGTTGCTAGCACTGTCAACTGGAACTAAGGGTGTTTCCGCATTGGCCACTGAGAAACGGATTAAATAAAATCCATTTCCCAGTGATCCGTCCTCCACAGGATCTGTCTGAAATAGGGACGGATCCGAGGAGGCCCCGCGCATCTGCACATGCATGGGGAGGCTGGATCCTGAGGGCTGGATCCTCTGGGTGGGGTGCAGAGGCCACAGCACCCATTTGGAAAGGCAGCTGTGGGACTGGAGCATTCAGCTGCCTGCCACTGCGTGTTTCCACTGGCACGCGCCACGTGAGGGAGGGGCTCCAGACAGATTGGCCTGCTTCCACCCTTCTGAACACACCGGCCGCTGCGTTCAGAAGCAGGACGGTTCCACACACCGAGAGGCGAGGGGCCAGATGGGAGACCTAATTTTCCAGGTCTTCCTAGAAGCCAGATTTTTCTGTGGCGAGACCCCATTAAGAACAGGTCTCGCGCGCTGGAGTGCAGAAGCGGCCACCTCGAAGGGTCCTGGATCCAGCCTCCAGTGCGGAAGGTAAGTTTTCTATGTGTTTTTAATATGTTTTAATGTGTTCTTAGCACCAGTGCGGAAACACCCTAAGGCCCTTTCTGCACAGGTCCTTAATCTGAATTAAGGCCCTATGTAGTACACATCTAGGCCTCCAGATTTGCTCATTAGTATGGCCCTGCCGTTTTAGATGGAACCTGATTCAGATTAAAGAGGCCTTAATCTGGATCGCTAGTAGACCAGGGCAGAAAGGGCCCAAGTCTTATAAAGCCATAGAGGAGCAGAGAAAAGTAAGGCAAAAGTTTAAGGAAACTTTGGTATATAATCAAAATAAATATAACGATTGGCCTTGAAATGTGAGCTCCTTTTCGGCCATTTCTAGTGAGCGGCTTCCATGGGTTGCTCCTGAAATTTGGCCCTGAACGTGGCCTCATTTGCCTTCAGCAATGTTCCCACAATCTGACTGGTCAGCCCAGTTAACATGGCTGTCCTTCAGGACCATGCTTTTTTTCATGATTTTCTCGTAATGCCAGCCAAATTGGTTTGATCGTATAGCACTGTGACATATCCAATTTGCTGCTGATGGACTGGGATAAAGTGAGCAAAACAGAGATGCTCAGATCAAAGGGAGGGGGAGAGAAAAATAAGAGAGGCCTCAAAGCAGCAGGTGGTGAATCAGACCAGGCTGGAAAACAAACAAACAAGCAAGCAAACAAACAAGCAAACAAACAAAAACATTTCCAGTCCATGCCTCTCAACATCTCAGTCTAGGGATTTTCCTTGTGTGTGTGTGTGTGTGTGCGTTTCACACATGAAATATCCAGTTGCCACTGAACTGGATTAAAAAACAGAGGTGAACATTTTAATTAATCACAGGAGATTGGAAGTATCCCACCCCTGGAAGAATTAATTTGCTCTGGAAGGGGATATGGGGAAAAAATCAGCACCACCCTGGTAGCAGAAATCTGTTTACTGGAGAGGGTGCTGGTTGGAATAAAAGGGAATTGCTGAAATATAGCAGATGAAGCTTTGTGAGGTCTACCTCCTTTCTTGTTCTCTCCCACCGGGGCTTTGCCAATCTATCACACTCTGCCAGATTTGGGCTGTGGTGGTTTAGCTTTCTTTAACACCAACTAGAGGTCCACTTGAAATAGGTACACTTGAGTGCAAAAGAAACAGCAAGTTGGCATTGCAAAGAAAAATGAGAAGCAAAACGTGTTGCATTGTAGGGGTTCCCTGAGCCTGATCTTGCTGCTGCAGATGCTTTGCCACCGAGGTAGGTGGCACCATTGGTACAAACGCTGAAGACAGTGAAATGTCTGCAGCAAGATGTAAGATCTTGCTTGGAGAACTCCTACAATGCAATGGTCTTACTCAGGGGTGTGTGCAAATAATCGTGCAATTCAAAATTTGTATGAATTCATATGGTTTTCAACATTCACCTATGAATCGGATGGATCTGGCCTTTGTGGAAGCTTTGTCAGAGCTTCGATGAAGGACAGATCTGGCCACCCCTGGCTTCCTGTGCCCCTTCTATGCTCCCTTACCCAGGAACGTGTCCACGTCTGTGACCACCGCTGCCATTTGTGTGCTGCTCCAAGGGCCAACTAGGCTGTAGCTGCATTGGTGATAAGGGGGCATGGACAGTTGGGGGCCTGTGCCACAATTTCCCATGATTCCCATATGGGGAGGTACTTGGGCCTTGGAGGAGGGCAAAATGGCAGCAGTGCCAGCAGTGACGGCAGTGCCAGCAGTGGAGGCAGGTGAGTGGAGGGTGAGGTGGGGTGAGAAGTGAAATGAAGTGAAGTGAAGTGAAGTGAAGGAGGGGCCTTCACACATGAACATTCATCAGATGTTTCCAAAAAACCCATATCTGTGCAGGGGGAACTTAAACACAGCCAGATATTCCCCCATTCAATTTGCATGGAAAGGTCAGTCTTCTAAAATAGCCAATAGCCAATTTGAGTGTGAAGATGCTGAACATTCTTCACCTGTCCCTACATTTTAGGGCCTCCCCATCACCCCTAAATCAAAACAGCAACACTGGACTGCATCGAGACATCACTTACTTACTCCTTCCAGTATGTTTGGATATTCTGGAATAAAGCATGGATATTCTGGAATATTCCAAATATAGCGGAATAAATAACTGATCTCTGGATGTGGCCCTGGATTCCCTCCTCAGCCATGATGCTGCACAGAGGCGATAGGGTGGCGTTGTGGGGCTTCTCTACCTGTCCTACAAGCACTGAGTCCATGCACCATCAAATAAGGAAGCTGATGGCCAACTGCTTTGTAAGCCCATGGGGAGGGATGGCAGCCCAGTGATGGAGTCCTTGCCATACAATAATCCCCCCAAAAAAAAATCAGTTAAAGACCAATTTAAAAGCAAGGACGGCTGCAGCAAATTATTTCACTTCCACACCTGTTTCTGTTCCACTATGTATGTTTGTTTTTCATTCTTCTGTGAAATTAACAAGGAAGGCAGGAAACCTTCACGTTAAAATGGTGAGTGACTTCCCGCTCACTGTTTACATTGGTAGGCATTTCCCTCTAAAACATGCACATTGTAAAACCCCTTTTCTAGGCACATGATTGCACAGGCTTTTGGAAACTCCCCCCCCCTTCCAAAGATGCCCTTTGTGATCAATATCTTTTCCCTATTGAATGTGGTAGATTTTATTCAATATGAATACAAATTTGTACAAATATCCAATAGGAACGCACACGTATCCCAAATGTACCGATACATATCCGATGCATATCCCATGTGTAGCCCATGACATATTCACTCTGAAAGCATCAAATCTGCCCTGAATCCACATGGAATCTGCCCCCAATCCATTTCGAATGCACTCTGGATGCATTGCAGATCTGACTGGCACATCTGCTTTCCCAAATCCCAGGTTCATGAACGCTCCAAAGCTTCGTACGAATGTTCTGAAACATTCCTACGAATATGAATGTCCATGTATGAATTTTATTTTATTTTATTTCTATTTTTTTAAAAAACTGAAATCTTCTCCATGGGACCCTCGCATCTAGGGATGCGCCAAAATATTCATCACATTTGAAATCCGCATGGATTTTGTTCGGATTTGAATCAAATGTTGCTACTTTTGAAGATGGACATGCGAAAGGGAATTGAATGTTTCCCTGCATTCATTCAGAACTTCCACAGAAAGCAGCTGCCCAGTCACATCTGCAGTGGACCAAAATAGGATTCAGACTGGATTCAAAGTGGTTTGAGACCGGATTCAAAGTGGATTTAGAGGGGATTTGATGTTTTCAGAGCTGGTTTATAGAGGATTCATAGGGGATTTGTAGACAGAACTGGCAGCAGGTTTCTAATAGGATTCATATTGAATTCAAACCCAACCACATTTGAAGAGGCTCCATTGGAATGAATGCAATTTTTTTCGCATTCAATTCAATTCAAAGTTGGATCCGACAAGGGGAAGTATTTCTTCACCCAAAGGGTCATCGGTTTATGGAATGTGCTGCCAGAAGAGGTGGTGACACCTACCAGTCTGGATCACTTCACGCTACGGTTAGACAAATTTATGGATGACAGATGTGTCAATAGATACTAGAATGAATGTCTAAGTACATCTTTCAGGCGGGGGTGGGGGGTGGGGGGGCAGAAGCAGGATATTTCTAAGGCCATTTGCTGGGATTCAAGAGCAGGAAAAGGTTTGTCCTTGTTTCTGTTTGAGATGCCCATGGGCAATTGATGGGCCACTGCGTGTGACAGGATGCTGGATTGGATGGGCTGTGGCCTGATCCAGAAGGGCCTCTCTTAGGTTCTTACGTTCTTATGAAAACTCATTTGTGCACATCCTGACTCTCATCTTGTCACATAAGTTTAGTATGTCCCTAAAGGACAGGTTAAGCAGCTAGACCATGGGCTATGCACCCAATGACATGGGACCCAGTATTCCAAGGGAGGAACATTGGACGATCTTGATGAATGAGATGAACTTTCCGAAGGAGAGGTAACATCTGGAAAATCCCTAAGGGAACGTGACCTTCTGGATGATCGATTTCTTAGAAGGTTTGGCTATCCCTCACCTGGGGTGCAAAAAAAGTGGGTGAGGCAGTAGTGGGAGGGGGGACACTCAAGTAAGAGAATCGAATGGAAACAAACAGGAATTCCTACAACATTCGATGACAGTCTGACCTCAGCATCTGCTGTGCACTAGGGGTGTACACAGATGCAATTCAAATATACCAAAATCAGAATAAAGAAAACCAAATGTCTGGATATTCAAACCGAAAGAAATACATTCGTATCTATTCATTTGAATATTCAATACGTATCCAATGATACGAATCTCATATGCATCCCGTTTTCATCCCATATGTATCTGTACATACAGTATATGCACAAGTTGCGTGCACATGTGAATGTCCAAATTATATGTACAAATAACTCAAAATATTCATATTCGTACAATTACTAAAGTATGAATGTCTGGACATTCGACTCATACACGAATGTCTGAATTCGTAAGAGTTCATACGAATAACAAATACTTTGAATATCTTTGCACATCTCTACCACTGCTGTCTTTTAAAAACTACTTTTTATTTAACTTGCATTGAATTCAAAGGCCGATCTAGAACGCTAGTAAATCCAGCCCCAAGACCTACATGGAGAAATGCACTGAAAACAACCAAACAACACCCCCTTCCTGCAAAAAGCCCTGATAATATGGCCTATTACTTCCTTGCCTGTTGATTTTCACTACGGTATAATCTTCCAGCTGCAAACGAGAGACCATGACAACATTGACTATCAGTGCCCCATAAATGATTTTGTCCTTCATGTTTGCTCTTGCTGGAAAGATGCCAAAGCCCCTGAAATGCTTTTAGGTATGGGTGGTAAGGAAACATCTTGGCTGGCTTGCAGGTAATTCACAGGTAATTTTCTGCTCCCGCCAGCTCTGGTCGTAGACTACCGAGCAAACAAAACTTTAAAGGAGAAGAAATAGTCTGCGTTCTGACTCTGTCTAATGGTGTCGGAAGAGGGTGCATTACAGTCTTTGTGCAGAAAAGAGATGTCCTAATGAAGGGGTACTTATCTTTGAAAAGAGTAGGTTCCCTCCCTGATATTCTTCCTCCAAGACACTGGCTACTATTCCCATTTTGAAGAGGCAGACTTGAGCTTAGAAAACAGCAGTTGGCTTGGAGACAGAGACCACTAGAGGTTAGGTGCTAGAAGACATGGGAAGGTTAGATCTGCACATATACCTTGCTTGAAGGTCTTTGGCCATTTTGAGAAGTGGCTGTTGGACTCGATCGCTCACTGGTGTACTGCCATAGGATATCTCATATATTCTTGTGATTCAACAGGTCTTTCTGCACTTGGCTCTCTGGGATGGCCATGCATGCTCCGAAATGTGTACAGAACCACTTCCATCCCAGAGTGGCTCCCAGAGTGTGTAATCATCCCTCAACTTCAGAAGCTGTGTAAAGCCTGTTCCACATGTTCACTAGGAGTGCCTATGGTTCTGTACATTACTTCTGCATAGGGTCAGGGCAGGGTGGCTGAGGATGCACATTCATGTACCACATCATCCAATCGCTATAGCAATGGCCTGGCACACACAGCCATTACCGCAGTGAAGCAAACACACCACAGTGTGAAGTTTGGGGGATACTAGGTGTGTGCATGAATGCATTTTTGCATTTGAATTTTAGTCGATTCTAATATTCAAATATTCAATCCAATTCAAAATTCAAAAATCTCAATTTTCGAAAATCCACTTGAATCTGGATTATCTGCACTTTCAGAAATCTGATTTGAACGCAAAAATACAAATTTCAGGAACACTCATCTCCAAATTTCCAATTTTCGTGCACCATGTTTACATCCCATAAGCACAAATAAACATGACATTTGGATGTGATATACGACATTTTATTCAGTCAAATTGTTCAAAAATCTATATCGGATTTTCAAAAACCTGAAACCCATTTGAATGCTTAAATATGGATTTTCAAAAATCCAATTCGAATTTGGATGTCGATATTAGTCAAATTTGAATCAGATTTTTGAATTTTCGAATATCCATGCACATCCCTAGGGCTGCTGTGAGATAGCAGGCTCTTTCACATATCACCCCTTAGTGCCATTAAGTCATAGAGATCCTGATACCCAGTTTCCCTAAATAAGCCTATATATGATGCATTGTTCCTTTAGAAATTATTGTAATATATGCATGTATATATCCTCTATACCCTGAGGCACAAAAGCAGAATTATAACAGATAAAAACGGTGCAATGGGTGGTGAAGGATAGGTGACCAAAGGCCTGGGATAAGGGAAGCATCACCACCAACCTCCTGAGTGTATGAAGAAGAAGAAGAAGAAGAAGAAGAAGAAGAAGAAGAAGAAGAAGAAGAAGAGAGTTGGCTTTTCTACCCCACTTTTCTCACCCATTCAAGGGGACTCAAAGCGGCTGGCAACGTTTTGGGTTCTTCTCCCCACAACAGACACACTGTGAGGTGGGTGGGGCTATGAGAGCTCAGGCGAGAGCTGTGACTAGCCCAAGGTCACCCAGCTTGCTTCATGGGGGAGAGCGGAATTGAACCCGGTATTCCCAGATAAAGAGTCTGGCTCCCTAACCACTAGACCAAATTGGCAAGTGCTTCAATCTCTCGAACAACCAATGAAAACATTTTAGTCTAGGGATGTACCTGAATGTTTTCTTAATTCGATTTGTATTGAATGAAACACAAGAAAATTCGTATTCCTTCGAATAGTGTATCCCGTTTGCTATCCATCCAATGCAGTCTGACTTTGTCCTATCCCTGGAGGCAGAGTCCGGCCGCATCCAGCCTATGGCCACCTTCATCAGCTTAAAATGTAAATGTTCATTTAAAGCATCCCCCCCCCCCGAAATCCATTATTTTAAATGTTCAGTGACTGTGGAAATTCTGCTCCTATCTGGGGCTTATGCAACTTTTTACACAGGAAATGATGCAAAGCACACCCATTCAGTTGGAACCGATTGTTTGTTGATGTTTCCAGTGTGCTAGTGTTAAAATTCCTCTGCTCAAGGACTATGTGTGTGTGTGTGTGTGTGTGTGTACTTTGGTACCTAAGGGACCCCCAAGACCCCTTAGATACAAGGCCTTTGGGCTGCTTCTCAGTACCTTGCTAAATTTCCAGCCTTAGTTCAGCTGTTAAATGCTGATTCTAGCTCTGTGTGGATAGCCATGCCAAGAAAAGATTAAAAGGGAGAGAAAATTACAACTCCTTTAAAAACAGGATGTCAGAACCAAATAATTTGTCATGGATGGAGATTTACAAAACACCTTTCCCCCCACTGGCCCCAAGGCATGACTTAATTGGGAAAAGAGAAAAGTGAAGGGGACAGTTTGTGAATAAAAATACCACAAGATGGCACCCCAGAGCAATTAAAGGTTGTTTTTCCCCGTCTTACTCACTGCTATGTTAAGAGACTCGAATGGCTTTGTCCAACAGCAAGGAAGAAGTCTGCCCGAGGAGTTGGAGAACAGGGGCCTTTGTGCACTTGGCCTGCTAGTCAGTCCAGGAAATGCTCCCAGACAGAACATCTGAACTGGAAAGAGATGTTTCTGCACCAGAAATGGCTCCTTCTGTGCGGGAGCATTTCTCGGATAGCCTAAGTTTGGAGCACAATTACGTGATTCCGCACCTGTACTCATCGTTACCTGCCCAGGAGATGGTAAGGCTCCAGGCAGACCCATTTGCAGCTCCATGATGCAGAAGAAGCATGTGACACATGATGGGCAAGCACGTTGGTGCATCACATGATGTGCCGCACAAGCATGTGTGTGTGGCACGTTGCCCCAGTGATGGTGTGGGTGCATGCTTAATGGTCATCATCGGGAACTGAAGATGGCAGCACCCAGATACCACTCACATCTGCAGGTAGGTGCCTGGACATGTGTGTGTGTGTGGGGATTGCGTGTACTAGCATTTGCTAGTGTAGATGCTTAGTACCCAAGTGGGAACTGCACAGGTGGACAGCAAAGAGTGGATGTCCCCCTGGGACAGGCCCCAGAAGTAGAAGGTATGCTGGGTATGCAGCCTCCCCTCCTAGCTTCTGATTCCTCACAGCTGTGGAAGGAAAGTGCTGCGGCTGTGAGGTTTCTGTCCATGACGGTTTAGTGCTGAACCAGAAATTACCCCTGAACGATGCCATTTTCAGTCTGATGCTAAACCAGGGCACACAGATATCACCCCCTGGGTAGTTTGCCCCATCTTTGGCCATTACTCTGCACAGTGACAGAGGAGGCAAATGATGGCACAATGTGCCCCTTTGTCCCACCCAATGCCGGTGTGTGTGTTCCAAGATCAGATTTCACACTGCTGGGGAAACATGGAGGCCCCAACAGAAAGGAACATATTTGCCCTCTGAGCACTGGGGTCTCTCAAGCACTGCCCCTTAGTCGTCGGTTGAATGTAGCTCAGGAGAGGAACATAAGTGTTCCAGACTATTTTAAAGATCCTTTTTGTGCTGCGGCTTAATCTGGATTATGTATCACAATAGGGGCCTGGAAACCACATGCTAGTGCAGACAAAGGCAGGCTTCAGGCAGGACCTGCCATAGAACTTACAAACCTAAGAGGAGCCTTGCTGGATCCAACCACAACCCATCCAGTCCAACATCCTGTCCCACACAGTGGCCCACCAATTGCCCACGGGCATCTCCAGCAGAAATCAAAGGCAAAACTTTAACCTGCTCTTGAATTCCTGCAAATGGCCTTTAGAAGCACCCTGCCTATCTCCCCAGCCTGGAGGATGGACCTAGGCATCCATAGTTGGCACTAGCATGCAAATTGGAGACTCTTAATCCAGAATATAATCTGAAGTAAAGCCAAGTGTAGAAAGGTTGTTGACAAGTTTTCTCCATCTTCTTGATGACCACATATGGTTAACTGAAGCTGAAGTCTCCAAAATTTGAAGCCTGATACCCTCATGCAGTCTCATGGCATTGCTTATGCCAGGCTGTCTTTAGGTGATAGAGTTGGCGGGAAACCATGGTGCTTTCTGGGTGGTAGTGGGATTGTTGGGGGCATTTGTTTGTATGTGCATTATAGACATTTCTGTCTCCCAAACCTTTGCACAATGAGTTTTCAGGACAGAGAAAAGGAAAGATGTTGTCACGCAGTTCATCGTCAAACTCTGGAATTCACTCTGACAAGGTGTGGTACTGTGGGCACCAGTTTGGAAAACCTGAAAAAGGTGGAACCAGTTTATGACAAAGAGGGCTATCCATGGTTATTAGACCCAAAGGCTGTGTGACCCCAGGGCCTCCTACACTTAATATAGCACAGTTCAAAATGAATATAGCCACTTACTCATCTTTAATTGCATAACTACAGCTTTTAACTAATTAAAAGGGTCACACTGCATCTGTGATAGAAGGCAACTGCTAAAAAGATGCAAACATTAACTACTCCCCACTGTTTTAAGATCTTCACGGTTCTTTGGTTCCGGAGAAAGTTCTGGGTGCTCCTAGCTTAAGGGGCAAGCTGACTTTCCAAAACCTAAGTATGGAAGCCACCTTACTCTGGTGCGTGAGTGAGTGAGTGAGTGAGTGAGTGTGTGTGTGTGTGTGTGTGTGAGTGAGTGAGTGTGTGAGTGTGTGTGTGTGTGTGTGTGAGTTAGTGGGTGAGTGAGTGAGTGAGTGAGTGGGTGGGTGAGTGGGTGAGTGTGTGTGTGTGTGTGAGTGAGTGAGTGTGTGAGTGGGTGGGTGAGTGTGTGAGTGTGTGTGTGTGTGAGTGAGTGGGTGAGTGAGTGAGTGAGTGGGTGAGTGAGTGGTGGGATGGTGAGTGAGTGGGTGAGTGGGTGGTTGAGTGAGTGGTGGGAGGGTGAGTGAGTGAGTGAATTGGGACCTTGCCCTCATATGCCAAATCCTTACTTTCCTGCAGATTCACAGAACTCAAATGTGCTTCGCTGGACTGGTAGCTGCTCTTGTTATTAAAGTCACCCCTCATTATCCATGAAGGTCTGGATCTGCCACAATAGTGTGCAGTTAGGAAAAAAACCCATGGATAATGAGGGAATCCGGCACACAGCAGTTTGTGACCCTTCTCTGCACCGATAGACGAGGGGAAAACTCCCTTTTATTTTGGGTGCTGGTTGACAAATGTAAGCGTTTTCTGCTCCCATTTAACGAGATGCCATCACTTGGAAATTCACAAAAGTTGCAGGTCTGTGAAAATACAAATAAAACCCTGAAAGTTTTGAGGGATGTCTGTATTATTTAAATAAAAAAGTTTGGTTCCTGGGGAATAGATTGCTTTCCTCAATAACCCTCCATTCTGTGTTTTCTTGTCTCACGGAAGCTCATTTTGTGCAAATGAGAGACTCTACATGATAAACTTTGCTTTTAAAGCCCGTTTATTTTGGTAGAAGGTGGACGTGGAGGACAGGCTGCAACAGCTGGAATGGTGGGGAGGGAAGCATTATGTTGGTGTTGTTATGGCAACTAATGGGCTGCAGGCTTTGAAAGGGAAAGGCAGAGAGATGGCGTGTGTGTGAAGGGGAGAGGAAGTTCAGCTGCTACCACCAACTTGAAACTTGCCTGGGAACATGAGGGAGGAGGAACCCCACTCAACCCAACCGCCTTTCTCCTGACACAAAATGATGTAGCTGCTGCTTCCTGTTTCTCAGCCTTATGAAAAGTACCTAAGAACCTAAGAGGAGCTTTGATATATCAGGCCACAGCCCATCTAGTCCCTAAGAACCTAAGAGGAGCCCTGCTGGATCCGGCCACAGCCCATCTAGTCCATAAGAACCTTAGAGGAGTCCTGCTGTATGGATGTAATACATATGTATCTGCACATTTGAATGTTTTGAATCATTTGAATGTTTCAGAACATCTGAAATCTGTTCGGCTGTCTAAATTTGAATGTGGAGATATTCAAATCGAGTTTGGATGCCCACATTTGTTGGACTCGAATTGGATTTTTGAATTTTTGAATATTCGTGCACATCCCTACCCTTCACGATTGTGCGTGCACCAGCACCGTCACTATGACGATCCTGATGCGCTGCGCAGTCATGCCAGGAGGTCAGCAGAGATGCCAGCAGGTTTGCATGGCAGCTCCGTTGACCTCCCTGTCTAACAGAGGTGCAGATAGGTGCAGGTAAGTTTTCAGTTAAGGTTGGTAAGCTTGTGGAACACGATTTCATGCTCCACAGCTAGTCGGCAATTAGTCAATGTATGGGCAGGCAGGGGGCATTCCTATGCTGTAAACACCTCCTGCAAGTGCAGCTGCAGCTGCCCAGATGTTGCCTAATTATCAACTATTGCCCGAAATGTGAACTGGCCCCAGGTATCTGCATACACCTTTGCTTGATGTTGCCCTGCATCAGTGCAAAGGGGCAACCATGTTTTCGGCTAACCACAGCTGCTGAGATGTGGACACAGCTTTGAGGCCTTTCTGAAATGAGGCTCCAGATGGGTATGTGCTTTTTCATCAGTGGCACAGAGACCTTCTTTGCCTCAAAAGTGTTCCAGTAACAATCAATGGCCCTTTCTGCACTGAACAGACATAGATCTGGATCAGTAGATCCAGATTCACCTAATCTTTCCAATCCATTTCAAGGGGCAGCAAGGACTGTCTACAGCAGCCAGGAATGATAGTCTTGGTCTTGGTATGTGTGTGTGTATGTGTGTGTACGATGGTTCATCTTGCACTCTTTCCAGATCACGTCTACCATAGATGTGTATCCAGATCTGGCTCCATCATGTCAGACGGAGCCAGCCTAATTGGGGGCTGGCCCTCCTTGATCCAGATTAACACGTGGATCTGGATCAGAAGCTCTTTACTCTGGATCTAGTGCAGAAAGAGCCATTATTATCTATAAACGACTGCAGAGTAACCACGGTTGTCCCTTTCCTCGTTCTTGCTGTTTGGCTTCCTATGATCTCCTCCTTCCGTCGGACGTGAGGAGTTGTTAGCACGCATTAGCAAGGACCCGGCAGCGCTTGGGAGAAGGGGGAATTCAACCCAAACAAAGCCGTTAGTGTTTCCAACGCAGTATTTACCCAGATTAATACATTTTACAGCATAACAATCTTCCTTCCCCCCGCTCTTTTCTTCCGTGGCTTTATCCTAGCAAACATTTGCTCTTCGGATTAAGCGCTGCTCCATTTTTGGTCCTGCTTCACCCCAAAGCAGGCTGGAGGTCTCTCCGCCTTTCTCTCTGCACCGAGGTGGATCTGTCTGGATTGATTTTAAGAAGGCTGGGAGTCAGGGGAAAGTGCAGAGTAACGCAGCCTGTTCCAGACCACCAGAATCCTTATCCCCTCCCCGCCTTGTTTTCATCCTGGCAGGTACACTCTGTACTTGAACAAAGTAGAGGTGAAATAATTGTCTTCATCCCTCCCCCCCTTCACATTCACAAGTTCTTCTTTTTCATCTGTTCTGGAATAGCTAATTTCACATCGATTCCCCCATCTCCACCCCCCAACAACCCCCACTTTAGCAAGGGTGCACGTTAACTCTCGACAAACAGACATCTGGCTTTCCTTGAATGCTTCTGCAATTCACATTGCATGCAGTTCTGACTGATTCTCCTTTGAAGCTGAAGTCACTTCTCTCTGCCATGGAGGTCTCACCCCCAGACTTTGAAGTACATACAACACACACACACACACACACACACACACACACACACACACACGACACACCTGGACTGCCACCCCAAGCTGCAGTGCACTGAGCATCAAAGGGCTTTTCTGGACTTCCTTTTGGGCTGGTCTACAGGGTAGACAATGTGGGCCTCAGTTTTGCATTGTAGGCTGCTCCAGTGGAAGTCCCGGCCACCACCGGTGCATTCCATTTGCATAGGATGGAGGGCGATCCATACCATGGACAGGGCCTTCTCAGTGATGGTGCCCAGATTATGGAATAGTCTCCCCCTTGAGGTGCTTCATCTTCACTTCACACGTTCAGTAGAGCAATGAAGACACACCTCTTTGCCCTGGCCTTTGGCTAAGGAAATGGCTTCTCCTTCCTTCTTCCAGGTGCTGCTTTTATCTTGCGACCTGGGGCCTTTTTTCGCTTCCCTTCTCATCCTCCAGATGGGAAAGGAGTATGATTAACCAATGTTGACTAGTGCTTGCACTTGGAGGACTAGTCAACTTTGACCATTCCCTCCCCCTGTGATCGAATACTTACCTTATTTGATCCTGGGGCCAGTCCTCTGCTGGGTGCCGCCATTTTGGCTGCAGTGTCCCCTGCAATGGTGGGTGGGTGTGAGTGCAGTCGCCTTGATGACACTGATGCTCTGAGCATGCACAGTCGCATCTATGGTTGTCCGAGGTGCCAGTCCACTTGTGCAGCACCTTAAATGACCCCGGAGCACGAGGAGAGTTGTGAACGCTCTTGCCCCAGACGCTTCAGGTAAGTGTCATGCTCCATACCTAGTCAACCATTAGTGAACTACTGGTGACGGCGGGCATGCTTGGAGGCTGTAACAGCCTACTCCATGTGTGGATGTTCCTCACCAGAGGTTCACTAATTCTTGACTAGAGGCCGTAGTGTGGACAGGCCTCTGCCCTGAAACCTTCAGGAATAAGGCGGGATAAAAATGCAAACACACAACTAACTAACTAACTAACTAACTAACTAACTAACTAACTAACTAACTAACTAACTAACTAACTAACTAACTAACTAACTAACTAACTAACTAACTCACTCACTCACTCACTCACTCACTCACTCACTCACTCACTCACTCACTCACTCACTCACTCACTCACTCACTAACCCTGATTAAACAAGTCTACCGACAGACCGGCTAAATTAGATTGGGTTGCGGCCTGATCCAGCAGGGGGCCTACGATGTTCTTACGTTCATATTTGCTCTGAACCGAGTCTCACCGAATTCAGATCCTGTAGAAACCAGCCTGGAAGTTGGCCCAAAGGTCAGCCGGGCTGGCTTAGAGCGGAAGGTTGGAGGATTGCCCTACTAATAGACTGAATCCTACGCGGAGGCCAAAGAAAAGCAAATTTCAGATCAGGGAAATATCCATATCAATAAACTGAAGGTATGCGATAAACAAAACCCTGGTGTGTGGTGTGTTTGTGTTTGTGTGTGTGTGTGTGTGTGAGAGAGAGAGCATTCCAAAAATGCTCATGGTATGCATGTTCATGGAAAAGCAGTGCATGTGTGTGTGTTTTTAAAGAGAGGGAAGAAAGAGAAATATTCTTGGAACTAAACACACACACGGCAATGCCAAAAACTCGAGGACAAGAGCGGTTACACACTAATTTAATTCTCTAATCCCCCCTTCACTTTGCCGCTGTTTACCCACTGATAAAACGCGCCAGAGTTCCAGGAGACATCTGCCTCTGCAACAGCACCTGACAGCCCAACTTGGAGGCTATTTACCTAAAGCCCATGAATATTAAAACAGACTTCCGAATGGGGCCCATCTTGAAAGGAGGGATTAGCATGGGGGGCTTCCACCGACCGCAGATCCCCCTCCCCTCTGTCTCTCTCAGCTGCGCCTCGTTTCGTCTTGTGTAAACACTTCAGGAGTCAAATCGCGCTGAAGAGCTGCCACCGCCGTGTTTGGAAACTGTACACATGCTCCGCACGGCTAGGCCAATGCTTCCTGCAACCGAGGACAGGCTGGCAGAACATTGCTGGGACCACAGTGCTTTGCGGTGGGGGGGCCTTTCCAGCCAGAATAACTAGGAAGGGGACAGAAAACAAGTCAGCAAGTGTCCTTTTGCCTCTTTATAAATCTATGGTGAGGCCACGTTTGGAATATTGTGTTCAATTCTGGTCACCATGCCTCAAAAAGCATCTTACAGGACTCGGAAAGTGGCAGAAAAGGGCAACCAGAATCATTAAGGGGCTCCCTGATGAAATCAAACTGCAATGTATGGGCCTCTTTATACTCAAAAACTCGGATTCCTGGAATGCCTTAGGCAAGTGTATCCCTTTGCATCTACATAAGAACATAAGAAGAGCCCTCCTGGATCCGGCCACAGCCCATCTAGTCTGCCATCCTGTCCCACACAGTGGCCCACCAAATGCCCAGGGGAGTCGCAAGCAGAAGAAAGGGACAAACCTTCACCTGCTCTCAACTCCCTGTAAATGGTTTTTAGAGGCATCCTGCCTGAGCCTCCAGCCTGGAAGACGTACCTTGTCATCCGTTCTAGTAGCCACTGATACTAGGCGTGTACATGAATGCATTTTTCACATTTGCCTTCAAGTCAATTAGAATATTAGAATATTCGATTCAAAATTCGAAAATCCAAATTTTCAAAAATCCAATGCAAATCCGGATTATCTGGATCCATACTTTCAGAAATTCGATTCAAACTAAAAAATGCTAATGTCAGCAACATTTGTATTCAATTTTCGAATTCGCGCACATCCTGTTTTTATCTCATTTGCATTACATTTGCATCCCATAATATAAGCGCAAATAAACAAGACATTTGGATTCAATATATGAAGTTCTGTTCGTTCGAATTATTCAAAAATTCATATAGGATTTTCAAAAATCCAGAATCCATTCGAATTCAAAAATTCAGATTTTTGAAAATCTGATTCCAATTCGAATGTTGGTACTGTCATATTCAAATCAGATTTTTGAATATTTGAATATCTGTGCACATCCCTAATTGATACACCTGTCATCTGTGAATATGTCCAACCCTTTCTTAACACTATCCAAACTGGTGGTGTTACCACCTCTTCTGGTAGAAAATTCCATAGATCAATGACCCTCTGGGTGAAGAAATACTTCCCCCTGTCAGACCTGACTCTCCTACCCATCAGCTTCATAGATGCCCCCTGGTTCTAGTGTTGTGTAATAGAGAAAAGAAATTTTCTCTCTCCACCTTTTCTACACCATGCACGATTTTAAATCCTTCTATCAGGTCCCCTCTTAAACACCATCTCTCCAGACTGAAGAGGCCTAGACGTTGCAGCCTGGTTCCGTAAGGGAGGTGTTCCAGACCCTTAATCATTCTGGTTGCCCTTTTCTGCACCTTTTCCGGTTCCTATGTCCATGGGGTCACAAAGAATCCAGCTATGATTTAATTTCCAAGCAACAACAAGAAACTTTGCTGCACAACACCAGAAGCAGGGAGTACTCTAAGAAGCTGATGGGCAGGAGAGCTAGGACCAAGGGGAAGTACTTTTCACCCAGTGGGTTATCAGTCTATGGAATTTACTACCAGAGATGTGGTGATAGCAACCAACCTGGATAGCTTTAAGGAAGAATCAGATAAATTCACAGAGGGCAGGTGTATCAATGGCTACGGAGATGGATGCCTAGACAGGAAAGGCAGGATGAGCCTCAAGAACACTTGCAGGGAGTCACGAGCAGGATTTTTTTTTTTTTTGCATTTGAATAGAATCAAATAACTAAACATTCAGTTCGATTTGAATGTTTAGAATCTGAATGCAACCAAATCCAATTGAAATCGGATACATTCGTTTGAATGTTAGATTCGAATCTGAAGATACGAATGTTGACAACGTTCGTATGTGTTACGTGTATCTGTGTGCATTTCGTACACATCCCATCTTGTCCCGTATTCATCCCATTTTCATCCCATACTATCTGCGCAAATGCATACAGATGCGTATGAGATTCGTACAGATATGTATGTAGTACATACGCATCTGTACATTCAAATGTTTTAGAACCATTCAAACAAATGTTTTGGAACATTCAAAATTTGTTCAGGTGTTTACATTTGAATGTCCACGTTCAATTGAATTTGATCCCATTTCGAATGTTTAGAACATTTGTGCACATTCCTAATGGCCATAAGCAATTGGCGGGCCACTGTGTGGTGTGGGACGCTGGACTAGATGGGCTCTAGTCTGATTCACCAGGGCTGCTATTATGTTCTTATGAGGTTTCTGTTTTCAGATGACTCCCCTTTTTTGCCAGTTGTACACACTGTTGCTTCTAAGGCCTTGTACTTTGACCCGATTTGTCTTTACACAAAGCTTTGCAGCTACCACCTTTGTAATGCTGGTCACAGTTTTAATCAGGGAGAAAAAGCTTTTGTTAACAATGCATGCAGAGCATGGAGTGAGGCCACTCCAAGAAAACTTTTCTCAATATGAACCAATGTTAGCATAAATCCCATGATGTCCTATGCCGTCACTTCAGAACAGCTTTCCTCCTTTAGTCAGCTGAATAAGCCAAGAGAAAAGCCCTTAGCTCCTTCCTCATTATTATTACGGGGAAGCCCCAGAAAGGCAACATTCCTTAAATTCATATTTCCCAGCTTCCATGGAGCTAAAAATACACTGAGTTAATCATTGACACAGCAGACAATTAAGCCTTCCTGTGAACACACCAGTCCACTGAAAAGATGTCTCTTATGACAATAGTGGAAAGTTTGGGGAGCAGGTGGAAAAGAAATTGGAGCAAAAGAGGCTACTACAGAGTCTCCTGGCTATTTTTTTTTAAAAATTATTTTAAAAATCTCTCTGAGCTCTCTTGGTAGGCTGGATTTAGTATCTCATTATTGGAAGATTTTAATTATAACTGGAGTTTCCATAATGAATGGCTTGTGATTGGATAAGAGGCAGCATTTTCTGTGCATCAGATTTCTAACTGTTAAAAGACTCCGCTCTTCCATAACTCCAACACTCATTGGAGACGAGGTGGCTATAAATTCCAAACAGTAACAAATATTATTATTCATTCATTATTAATCATATTATCTGGAACGTTAGTTTTGACGGGCACAGAAAGGAAGGAGGAGATCCAGCCTCTGTCTACATGGCTACAAAATCTGATCTATGCTGTGTCCAGAAGACGTCTTACATCACCAGAGCAAAGCACAGGCCTTGTTCTTCTAGACCATCACACCAAGCACCCAGTGGACAGAGCGGTTTTTGCTGTACCCCTCATTCTGGAGAAAAAAAATTGGGGGAAGGGTGGTTGCTCAATGGTAAGAGATCATAAGAGGAGCCCTCCTGGATCAGGCCACAACCCATTTGGTTCAGCATCCTGTCCCACACAGTGGAACATTAAGGACCATTAAGGAGAAGGAAATATCTCCTGGACAAAGCATCCTTCTGCTCCAGAAAGCGTCAACCACACTGGGCTCCTATGAAGTTCTAAATAATTTGGCAGGGTTTATTCTCAGAATGTTCACCGGTATAACAATTACAGAAACCCATGAGTTCCAGATACGTTTCTTAGGTCCTTGGCCTTCATTTGATGGCCTTGTGTTGGAGGACGGTTGTTTATTTATTTTTAGTATTCCTATCTGGTCCTTCACCTGAGGGTCCCCGATAATGATTTGATCAGCAGGCAGAGAAGATCCTAGAGGGTTTTTGTTCTCAGAGTTCTGCCTCTCTGTATTTCCAGGAAGAGCAAGATGGCAATACAGTGTGCTGAAAGGGTAAATGCGTATAAATATTTTTCTTGAATAATAATTAATGCATGATTAACAGAAATGAACTCTCGGGATAAAAGATGAGGAACCTCTTCCAAACCCTGCGAGGGAGATGCTGGGGATAAATGATATCAACGCACCTGAAGGTTTGAGAGCCAATGTCTAAGTGTTTGTGAAATGGGAAAACATAAAAATATTTATCTCTGTCTCCGATGGTACATGCCATGGCAACCCTTAGAGCAATTTATCAGCTAAAAAGGCAATTTCCATTAATCACTCATTAATTATTTGCTGAGTGTCACCTTAATTTAAAGTGTGTTTTCTGACATGGCACATCCTTCTAGATACTTGGGATCAAGAGCAATTTGGAGAAGTTAAGCATCTTGGTCTCTAGGTGACCTTGGGATAACCCTTCTTGCCTAACACTGTGGGACAGGTCTAAAAAGAAAAGAAAAGAAAAGAAAAAGGATGAAATAATATCTATGGAAGCTGCAGCTTGCAGCAGGATAACTTGATTGAGATCATTCCTCTTGGTTGCTGAAATCTGACAACGGGACCTAAGTGCACAGCATTCAAATGTTCCAATTTATCATTACAGTGGACCCCTGAGGAGCTCACATCTGCCAGCCCCATAATTTTGGACATGTTCCCGATCAATCAGAAACAGCCCTTGCTCAATATTCTCATGCTTAAACGAGGGACCAATTAGGCAGCCTTATTTACCTGCCACAAAATGAGGTGTTGGCCATTGGGAGAAATCCGTTTAGGACAGCAGCAAATGGAAATATCTTGGTGACTTCCTCTGGAATAGTCCCAAACAATGTGAAGTGAAGTGAGCAAAATAGCCCAACCAATTAAGAAGCTTCTTTTGTTTTCTGTTGGGGGTAGAAAATCTTTGTGTGTTGTTTAACTGACCCTCATGGCATATGCAGTTATAGACAGACACAGTAAGTTCTTGAACATCAGAAAGGCCCGGCTGGATCAGACCACAGTTCGTCTAGTCCAGTATCACATCTCACACAGCGGATCAACAATTGGTTCTGGGCATCTTGAGCAGAAGACAAAGGCAAAACCTTCACCTGCTCCTGAATTCCTGCAAATGGCCTTTGTAGGCTTCCTGCCTGTCTCTCCAACCTGGAAGCAGTACCCAGGCATCCATTCTAGTAGCCACTGATAGATCTGTCCTCCACGTATTTATCTAATCCTTTCTTAAAGCTAGCCAGGCTGGTTTCCTCTTCATTAGATGCCAAAATAAAGTCATGGGCTCTTTCTGCACGTGGCCTTATTCTGCAATATATCTCACATGCTAATGCGGACTATGGCAGACTTCACCTGGGGGCTGCCGTTGTCTGCATTAGCAGGTGGATAGAAACCCCCTATTCCAGGATATATTCCAGAATAAGGCCAAGTGCAGAAAGGACCATGATTATGAGGCAAGCACCAACAAGGAGCATCTGCTTCAATTCTGCAATCCCTTTTTGCTTGCTGTTGCATGGTCCACATGCACATTGATTAATGTGCGCCTGTCATTGAGTCAACATCCTCACTGTTCCTTTAGAATGGTCTACTGTGCCATGTGGCTTGTTTCTGGGCCTCTCTTTTCTGCATTCCAGTGTGGACCAGGGAGCCCACACCATCTGATGGGCTACTGCACCATGGGCCCATTAGACCAGCCTGGGCAGCCATGGCAAAGGGAACCAGGAACTTTCATTCCTGGTTATCATATCCCTCATTGCCACTCTAAAGCTTGTACAGATCATATGGGCATGTTCCAAGACTTATTCCAGGCCAGGTGGACCACTGCTTGGAACTGGTATGCCGCACTGATATGTTTAGGAAGTTATTATTTTTGTCCTTCACAAGAAGTCCTTGGAGTAAACTTTTAGTCTATAGGCCTATTTGCACTACAACCCCTAGTGAAGAGTTAGTGAACTTCTGGTGAAGAGGATCCACATGTGGAGTAAGTAAATCGTGCTTCACACCTTAACCAACATTTCCCAAAGGCTTACCTTAAGCATCCGAGGCAGTGACCATCCGACCCTCTTCAGGTGCTCTGGGGTTGTCCAAGGTGCCATGCAAACACTCTGGCACCTCAGATGACCATAGATGCAACTGCGTGTGTGCAGAGCATCAGTATTGTCAGCCAAAATGCTGTCAGCCAGAGGAGTACTGGGCCCCAGAATGGATAAGGTAAGTATTCAATCACGGGGGGAAGGAACAGGCAAAGTTGACTAGCACTCCAAGTGTGAGCGCTAGTCAATGTTGGCTAATCATGCTCCTTTCCTGATCAGCAGATGGGAAGGGAAGTGCAAAAACATCCTATGATTCAACACCCATTCATCCATAGATGCTCATGGGATCCCATGAGAGCAGAGCAGTCTAAGATCACAGATTTCTAAACTTCTCCCTCTTCTCTCGCATGTGAGATGAGGCTGATCCCTGTGTCAACCCTTGGAAATGTCAGCTTGGAAATGTTACCCTTGGAATGATTTGCACGTGCCAAAAAGTGTCAGGTGACGGCAGTAAGCACTCCCACCTAGGAGATGATTAATGGCCTGCTGTTGACCAGAGGGGCTATTTTGTTCTCCTGTCTTTTGGGAACCTTTGAAGACAGCTGGCATTTCTGTTGGATGGGGCAGCAAGCGGAATTCTTAAATGGGCATCTGCGTGGCATTGCTGAGAAGCAGAGATGTCCATATACATTGCATATGTGATCAGTGTCAGGGGTGGCTGGTCAATGTGGACAATGTGAGCAGAGTCCCACCATACCCAGTAACACAGAAGTTCACTGTCCTGCACTCCTTAATGCGTGGTTCATTGTGGGCTTGTCCAAGGGGTGCATAATCCAATCCAATCTAATCCACTCTGGTCTTTACTGAATTTTTGCTGTGTTTCCTCCACCCCACAGGCACCAACCACCAGTAGGCTCCATGAGACAACAGATATGGCCAAATATGGATTATTAGCTCTATTCTACACTGAGGCTGCATCAGCATTCTGCTACAAAGGGACTCTAAATGGGGTGATTTCCCATTATTTACATTACATCCTAAAGGTCTGTTTAAGAAGACTTTACTATGCAATGGAGATATAAGTTGAGGACCCATCTACATGCAAGTTATAATCCAGCTTCATTCCACCTTCAGTATGAAATAACCATAATCTAACCCAAAGGTTCAGTTTCAGTGGGCCTTTCTGCACTTATCTATAATCAGAAATAAGATCCTTTAGGATCCTCTTCAGAGCTTCTTCTGGCTGCATGGTAGTGTACCAGAGAGGCCCCACACAGCACTGGTATGCTCCATCCACACAGGCTGGAGCATAATCCAGAGCAGGAGGCCGGTAGACCTCAGTATCATGGTCTACTGGTGTATTGACAAGATCTTGTCCAGTGAAAGATAGTTGGCGTGGAGAAGTAGCTGAGCATAAGAACATAAGAGAGGCCCTGTTGGATCAGGCCACAGCCCATCTAATCCAGCATCCTGTCTCACACAGTGGCCCACCAATTGCCCATAGGCATCTTAAGCAGAGACAAGGGCAAACCTTCCTCTGCTCTTGAATCCCAGCAAATGGTCTTAGAAGCATGCTGCCTTTCTCTCCAACCTGTAGGCAGTACCAAGACATCTATTATAGTAACCATTGATGTACCTATCCCCCATGATTTTGATAAGAACATAAGAGGACCCCTGCTGGATCCAACCACAGCCTATCCAGTCCAGCATCTTGTTTTGCACAGTGACCCACCATTTGCTTCTTCTGGGTATCTCAAGCAGAAGGCAAAGGCAAAACCTTCACTTGCTCTCACCTCCCTGTAGATGACCTTTAGAAGTATCCTGACTCTAATGTCTGCCTTTGGGATAAATGTGGGTTGAGGGGAGCAAAATGTCCTGTTGCTTTTGTCTCCCCCCCCTCACCCAAGGCAGGGCACTACAATGAGTTGCAAAGTGTTACTCAGCCCAGCTGATCTTAGGAAAGCAAAAGGGAAGGAGCGAGAAGGAAGCCTTCCTATTAAGCGTATTTATTTCCACATATTTGCCATGTCCTTAAAAGCTTAAGAGTCTGTCACATTCTCAGCATCATGCCAAGAAGCTGGAGCCAGGGTAGAGATGTAAATGAAAATTAAATGCAATGAAGATGAAGTGGAGAAAAGACACAAGGGAAGAGACGTGAAAGGGATAAGATCTGTGTAGGGGAGGGTTGTTAAGTGATCTGCGTTGAATTTTTATGGGGTGAACCTCAGGGTATACTGAAGGACAAATCCTCCTTCTCACCTAAGATACTGACCACACCAGGAACTCCAATCAGGCCAACCTTCTCCCATGATTCACCTTTCCCTTCCCCCTCCAGTGATTCACATTCATCCATGTGGGAATTCTGTACTGCCAATAGGCAAAGGACATCACAGCTTGGGCTGGTCACCATCTGCTGGACATAGTCTCTCCAGTGTTGGCAGCACACTGTGCCCACCAACTGGCTACTGAAAGGCAGAGCAAGGAATTGAACACAACTGGGTTGCCCAGTATCCATGAGGACCTTCTGATAGTTCAGGTGACACCTAAATAGGGGTGTGCACAAGTGCATTTTTTCCATTTGAATTCGAGTCAAATCAAGTATTCAAATATTCGATTTGAATTTTAAAAATCTGGATTTTCTAAAATCCAATTCAAATCCGGATTATCCTAATCTGTACATTTGAAAATACAATTTGAATTTGAAAATACGAATGTCAGCAGCATTTATATCCATTTTTCGAATTTGCGCACATCCCATTTTTATCCCGTACGCATCCCGTAAGCATCCCATTTTCATCCTACATTATAAGTGCAAATGCACATGATATTCCTATGAAATGTATGCGGATCTGTTCAGTCGAATTATTCGAAAATCTGCATCAGATTTTCAAAAATCCAAAATTTGTTTGAATGTGTAAACTCAGATGTTTGAAAATCCAATTTGAATTCAAATGTCGGTATTCGACAGATTTAAATCAAATTTTTCAATTTTCGAATATCCATGCACATCCCTAGGCCTAACCAATTTCAGATTGTGGGCTCCTGAAAAAAGAAATTTAGCAATTACAATGCCACAACTTGTTACCTGGAAGCCAGGTTAGATGACCACTCCTGAACTCACAGTGGTCTCTGCAAATTTAAGCTGTACCTCATTTGTAGCTGTTTTGAGGCTGTTATGCCATATTCCTGGTTCCTTCTGAGAACCTAATCCTTTGGATATTGCTGCAATGTCCATCTTCAGAGGGTTTAGCTTTTGGAAGGTTCAAAAGCAACTGGTGTCTTCCTAACTCTTGTTTCCCTTCTTATAGATATCTGCTGTTTGTTTGGTAGTTCTTTTGTATGTGTTGGTAATGAGGCATTGGTCTTTTCCTGGCTGTAATATGTTAATGCTGTTTCCTTAGTTTTGGGCATTAATAGCGGGCTGTTGAGGCTTTCCTGTTATGTATTAGCATCATCCCTGGGGGTTAGTGAGAGGTGGGTTGTGTGGTTGCTGAGATGGTTGTGACTCTTCATTTTGTTTGGTTCTGTATAATGGTTTTCAGATGTTGCTGAGAAACAGGACTTGATCTCTGTTAAAGTTATGGGGACCACCAGTTGCTTTTGAATCTTCCAAAAGCCAAACCCTTGGAAGATGGATATTACAGCAATATTTGAAAGCTTCTCAGAAGGAAGGTTCTCAGAAGAAACCTGGAACATGGCATAACAGACCCCAAACTGCGTCAAATGAGGTTGAAACCAGCCATGAAAGCTAACATAATATGACCTTAAGCTGTACCCCTATTCCTCTGTGGGAAGTCTCCTCTGAATCTCTCTCTTTGCTGGAGAAGCTAACCTCCAATGGCCACCTGTGCAGTTCAGAGGACCACTTGGGTCTCCTTCTCACACCTGGCTCTTCATTTATCAGAAGGTTCTCACCAGGTGATTAGTAGCACCCTTCATAATGAATGTTAGATTTGGGAAGTTGGCGGACAAGGCCCCGTTTGCATATGCTGGGTAATTAGCCCTGCACCAGTTTCCTGGCTGTCAAAAGACCAGAGCCCATTGACAGTTTACTTTAAGTGGCCCAATTAGCATAACAAATGACTTGCCAAAAGTTCTGAAGGCATCCTGTTGATTAACGCAATTCATCTTCCAAACCGGGCAGCAGACGGCTGAGCTGCTCCATCCTAATGATTATTATTATACACATATATGTTTAGACATATTAAGGCTTGCTGTCAAAGAATGGATGTAGTTTATGAGTCACTTAGGTGCCTTTAAAAGCATTTAAAAATAGACTGCATAATGGAAGCAATTGGAAGACAGCTTGTGTCCCAAGAAAGAGCTATAGAAAACTCAGGTTTGCCTTTCAGATTCACACAAAGATGGACACAGGGTCAACTGGGGTGAGGGTGGGGGAGTCAACCTTGCAAATATACAATAGTAGGAATGTGCACAAAGGTCTTTTTTTAAAAAAATTGATTCGTAAGAATGTTCAATCCCATACGAACGCATATGAATGCATACAGATTCCATACATATCCCATAAAAAGCCCACACGAATCCCACACGAAGCTTCATACGAATGTACTGCAACATTCGATTCGAAGTCGCACGCCAGTCTTTGATTCTGCAAACATTTGATTCAAATTTGAATGTCCGAATTTACCCAAATTCATGCAAATTTTGAATGTTATGACTATGCACGTCCCTATACAATAGTAATTGAATGACAAGTACTCATATCCACAGGTGTGTGAAAAGAAAAAGCTCATAAAATCTACTGGTGGTGAGGGTGGCCGGGAGGAAATGAGGACATTTTAGACCTCCATATCTCTAGCACAACGGGTGAAGGAGCATGAGAATTACAACCTGGGTGTGGGAAAGGACCGGACAAGCCTGCTCGCCCCTGGGTCTTACCTGAACCAATGGCAGCAGGCCTGGGGCAGGGCCTGCAGCTGTCAGGGAGGGAGCATGTGAATGCTCTCCCTCCCGAATAGTGTGGGATGGGAAGGGATGTATGGGAACGCCCTGGGCAGGGTGTAGAGCTTGATTTTCTGTTCTGCACCCGGAACGCATGGGACAGGCTGGGGTGGTTCCAAATGGAACCGCCAGCCCAGTGGAGCAACTGCTCCATGCCAGGGCATCCTACGTGAGTTACAGAGGCCCTCATGCGAATAGGCCTCTGGTCCGTGCCTCCACACAATCTAGATCAGTTGGTGCAATTATTCCAGTCCCTCTAATCTGGATCTATAGCAAGTAACTGCAGAAAGGCTTTTGTTCCAGGGCCTCACAGGTTTAACTGTACTTCCAACCAACTTGGGTCGGGGGGGGGGGGGGAGATAATCAAACTTTTCTTCTTGCTGATCCAGTTCTAATTTACAAAGACATTTTCCCAAACTGTGATTTCAGTTCACTTCAAGGGAAGTCCCAGTGGGCTCTAAGGAGAAATGTACAGGTTTCTGATTTGACTGACTCTCCACATTTTCCTTTGCTGCTCCTTATACCTGGAATTATCACTTATAATATTGCCCCAATGCATATTTCCTCATATTTCAAAGCCCTTCCCCAAATCTACCCACGTTAGGCAGAAGAGAAAAGATCAAGGGGAAAAAAATTGGGATTCGCAACACATTGTACAAGTGGGCGGAGGATTAAAAATAGTTGCTAGCATGCCGGGGAGGAGGAAATGGATTGAAGTTAAGGAATAAACTGGGTTGGAGCAGGCGGGCTTTGTAAAACAAATGGCAGGTGCGTTCATATTTGTAATGGATGGTTTGTATTTCAGGACTTCTGAAATGCAAATGGAGTTGGTCTATCTTTTTCTGCTCAGGCTGAAAATTAACCTGGGATCCACATGATCCCAGTTTAATTAGAATTACATTGGCCTCAGATTGTGCAGGTTGGGGCATACTGAAAATGTGCCCCCCTCCCCTCAAAGCTCAGGATTATTGTGGAATGTAAAACGGATTGAACGAAACAGGAAAATAAATGTAGAGATAATAAAGAATAAAAAGAAAGGAAATCTGAATACAAAGTTGACTGGAAAAAATGAAAGAAGAGTTGGCTTTTCTACCCTGCTTTTCTCACCCGTTTAAGGGGACTCAAAGTGGCTGACAAACCTTCTGTTCTTCTCCCCACAACAGACACCCTGTGAGGTAGATGGGGCCATGAGAACTCAGAAGAGAGCTGTGACTAGCCCAAGGTCACCCAGCTGGCATCATGGAGGAGAATGGGATCAAACCCAGTATTCCCAGAGAGAGCCCGACTCCTTAGCTACTAGACCAAACTCTTTAACTACTAGACCAAAAGGTGAAAGACAAGGCACATGTGCGGCACATGATTCTGTTTCCTGGTTTAGTGGGAGACCTATTAGACAGTGCACCAAATTGTGCTGCCAGAGTCATTCCCCCGGGGGATTTGAGATTGCAGAGGCTGGATCCGAAGACTGAGTGACATTTGGTTGCAGAGGGCTGTTCCACAACAGTCATCCAAATGCAGAAGCCCTTGTCTGATCACACCTAGCCACCTTCAGCTGCTAGGCTGCTCCAGTTTGATGACCTTCCTGGAGCAGTCCAGTTCAGGTAAGTGCTGAAATGACCACAGACTCCATGCACTGCTCTAATGCCTGGTCCTGCACTGCCTCACCTGTTATGGTTAGGACAGAGATACAGAACTGGGTGCCAACCATGTACTGGATGTAATGTGATGACTTACACCCCATGCCATGGCTGCTTTCTAAGAGATAGTTGCAGTAATAGTAATGGTAATAGTAATAGTTAGAAAAGTGCATGAATTTGAATAGATCCTCTTCAAATATGGCAGGATTGGTAGTTGATACAAATGTTGAATCCCATATGCAGTTGATACATTTGTAGTTGATACAAATCCCATATGAAGCTTCATATGGATGGATCAAAACATTCAATCTGAATTCGAATGTCAATCTTCAAATGTGCCAACATTTGATTCAAATTCAAATGTTGGAATTTGGCCAAATTCATATGCATTCTGAATGTTACAAATATTTGTGCACATACCTAATAGTAGTAGTAGCAGCAGCAGCAGCAGCAGTGATGATGATGATGATGATGATGAGAACAAAAATAAAAAAAAAATGAATGGCCGAAACACCATCAAGGCCTTTAATACCTGGCATTACCCGTCATAAGATATACTACTGGAATAGCCAACTGGACACAACCTGATTTGGATAGCCTGGACAGAGAAACAAGGGAACTGATGACCATCCACTATGCATTACACCCCCGTAGTCAAGTTGACGGGCTGCATATGCTTTGGCTGATTATATCAAAGTCAGTCAAGAACCAGCTTTGATGGAGGTAGACAACGGAATGCTGCTCAAAGTGTGGCAAACAAAGATTAAATATCGGAAAAATATAGCGCAAGCCTGGACAACTGGAATAATAAAGCTCTGCATGGACAATTCTTGGAGAAAATCAAAGGGAAAGTAGACCAAGGAAAGACCTGGCTGTGCTCTACAAATGGAACACTGAAGAATGAAACAGAAGGCCTGATTTTAGCCACACAAGAAGAGGCTATCAGGACTAATGTGACAAAAGCAAACCAGCTGAAGACCCCAAGGGCTGATTATGCAAAGAAGCTGAAGAAACAATCGACCATGTACTCAGCTGCTGCAAAAAGATCATGCAGACTGATTGCAACCAGCGACACAACATTGTCTCCAAAGTGATCGATTTTAATCTATGCTCCTATTACCATCTCCCAGCAGCACAGAACTGGAGGGATCATAAACCCGAAAAATTGGTTGAAAATAAACAGGTGAAAATATTGGGGGACTTCAGAATACAAGCTGACAAAGTTTGGGGACATAACACCCCTGACATCACCACTGTTGAAAAGAAGAGGGGGTGGCTCGTTGATGTTGCTATACCAGGAGACGGCAGGATTGGCGTGAAACAAACATGGAAAATTATGAAATACAAGAACTTTAAAAAACTGAAGTTCAAAGACTCTGGCACGAGCCAGCAGTGGTGGTCCCAGTGGTGATTGGCACACCGGGTGTCATTCCAAAAAACCTTGGATGGCACATAAGACAGCTCAACACTGACAAGGTTACCATCTGTCAATTGCAAAAGGCCACCCTGCTGGGTTCTGCTCACATTATCTGCTGGTACATAACGTCATCTTAGGATCTTGGGAAGATCTTGGTGCATTATGAAATATCAAAGCCAACATGTTTGGTGTTGCACCATACTGTTATGTTTCTGTCTATCACCATCATCACCATCATCACCATCACCACCATCACCATCACCATCACCATCACCTCCTCTTCTGGCTATTTGAACACTTATGCCATTGGTGACCCACAAACATTGTCCTGTGGCGTGTTTCTGCTGATCCAGAGTATTTACATGTTTGCTATTTAACACTTTATGTTTCACACTTTCCAAAATTTCAGCCTCCCCGCTGCTTGAATGTCCTTGATTTGTTATTTTGCTTTTCATACAAAGGTGATGATTCCGTCCCCAGACCATCACACAGTGGGAGTCTTCTTTTTAATGTTCATTTTCCCCCTCTCCAAATCTGCCTATGCTGATATCCAAATCTATGCGAACATGCAACTGTTATTTCAAATTTGAACAAATTTGCTTTCCTAAACTCTAGGGATGAATGTACAAATGTAAAGAGCAAAGGGAGGGATGAGTTTCTGGTTGAAAGCTTTTCCTTTTTTCATCTTCCCAAAGTACCTTTGGATCATTTGCAGGCCAGAATATGCTTTGGGAGGATCAAAGGGAAGGCTTGGCCTTCAGTAGGAGCATAATCCCTTTCCCCCCTGTGGACCCTCTGGGTGCCCATTTGTAAGTCGCTACTAGGGATGTGCACAAATATTTGTAACATTCACAGTTTGGCTGAATTTGGCTGAATTCAGACATCCAAATGTTAACTGACTGTTGGCACATTTGAAAAATGACAGTCGAATTTGAACCAGTGGTTTTGATACATTTGTATGAAGCTTTGTATGGGATACATATGAGATTCTATGGGATGAACGTTCTATTGAATACGAATCCTACCACCTTCAAAGGGGATCCATTCAAATGAATACAAATTTTCTTGCCTTTGATTAGGTACAAATCAAATACAAAAAAAAATTGTGTACATTCTTAATTACTACAACTTCAGTCTCACAAGTTCTTGCATGGTGGTGCTAGTGCAGACAATCAATGCCCTGGCCCTGAAACTCACCTGGGCCTCAGGACTGGACTCTGAAGGGCTAGGGAAGAAACCTTGGAGGCCACAAGAAAGCCATTTCTGAGGCATGTTTTGCTGCCAAAATGGGTATCCTCCAGCCTGTTATGTGGAAGTGTGCCTTCAATGGGTTCCTGACTAGGTTGAACTGGTTAGTCAATAGCCCACAATGTTGAGGACTACCAGTAATCCAGATCAAGGATCCCATGATCTGGATTATGGCCCCTCCTGTGTGGACATAGCTTTCCAGCAGTGGGTAAAAGGGAGGCCCTGAGTGCACTTGCTAAGGCCTTTGGCACTTGGGTTGGTAGTGCATGATTATAGAACTTCTGGGGAAGGGCACCTGCACATGGAGGAGCCTGTGACCACCTTCAAGTGCCCCCCTCCTTCCCTGGAGTTCCTTATCATGAACTACCTGTGAAGCATGAAATCATGCTCCACATCCTCCCCAACCTTCCCAAATCACTTACCTGTTGCGTCTAGCAGAGAAGCACTCGCACCTCAGCTGGATGAGGTCACCAGGGCTGCTGAAAGTACTCTGGCAGCCCTGCTGCCCTCCTGATGTGACTGCGACTGTGCAGTGTCAGCATCATCATGGTGATGGCATTGATGCACATGGAGTTGCGCAGGGTACCATAGCCAAAATGGGGGCGCCCAGAAGAGGACCGACCCCGTATTTGATTGCGAGGGTTGGTGGGACACGGCTGACTTTGACTCAGGTTCCAAGTGCGAGCACTAGTCAACATTCATTCATTGTGCTCTTTTCCCATCCAGCAGATGGGAAGGGAAGTACGAAATCGCCCCTGGAAGAAACAATAGCAAGCCCAGAAGGCCCCTAAGACCATACCTTTCTTTCATTATGCAAACTTCACATAATCAAGGTCCCGTTCTGCATTAACCTCTCTCCAGTCCAGACCAATGGGCCTGGAATAACCCACTCATCTGCATTGCAAGGAGGCATGCGAGAGATCAGTGCCATCTGCACCTGATGTTGTTGATCTGGATTAGCTCACACCGGGGCTGCAAAATGTCCTAGCCTTGGGGCCTTGGAGTGAAAAATACATCCCAATAGCCCTACAATATGAAGACATGTCTGCTTTCTGCCTGCCTACCATGATCCCTGGTCCCTCTGGTAGTACCAACTTCAGAGATCTGGATTAAGAGCCTCTTAACCCAGACTGGGCTCTGTCCAACGCAGGTGAAATCAGACCAGCAGGGTCTGAGGCCTCTTTGACATGCATTAATTTATGGATGGGAAGCACAGAATGTGTATTAAATGGATGTGTGTATTAATCCGGATTAATCCAGGTGTGTGTCTTAATCCAGATTAAGGGTCCATGCAGAAGGGCCCAAAAAGTCTTAAGAAGGCCGTACAAAATTCAGCCACCCCATGAAGAAAGAGACAGGACAATTTGGATCTCCACTCAAGTTTGGTAGGCAGGCAACAGTTGCTGGGATCTATAAACTTTATGTAGATCCTGGACTACTTATACTTACTATATTGAAAGGATTTGGGAAGCTACAGGGGACAATCTACAGTATTTACAGTCTTGCCCTCCTGGCCATGATCATCAGGACCCTGGTTGGATGGGCTGCCTATAAATTTAATGCATCCATAAATATAAATAGGTCTGGGCTGAGGCCACTTGCTGGTATGTGGCATGCTGAATTAATTTACTCTGCAATAGTTTGCCCTCCACTGGTTTCTAAAGCATTGTTGGTAACTGACCAGAACAATTCCCTTGTTTAAAAATTTAAGTGGTTTAATAGAATGTTTAATCTCGCAATAGATCTGGCTTGTACTTATTATAGCAAAGCTGCCCTTCCATTATTATGAGCTGTGTTGACTGTGTAGATGCGCGGTGAAGAGGAAAGCTAGCCAGATCTTGAGAAATGAATTCCCAAGTCCCACCCAATAGGAGATAAGATAGAAGGGACTTAACAAGGGTGCACAGGGAAATGGGGGGGGGGGTTGTTGCTGGATGAAAGGGTCAAATGCAAAGTCCTACATCTCGGTAAGAAAAATGATAAAAATGAATACAGAATGGGAGGAATTAGGCTGAGTAGTAGCACAAGTGAAAAGGATCTGGGTGTCCTGTTTAATCACAGGATGAACACAAGTTAGAAATGTGATGCAGCTGCAAAAAAGGCAAACACCATCCTAGGATGTATCAAGAGGAGTATTGAGCCTAGATCACAAGAAGAAATTATTCCTCTTTACTCTACCTTGGTCAGACCTCATCTAGAGTACTGTGTCCAACATCTAGGCACCCCCTGATTCAAAGCAAACATTTACAAACTGGAGCAATTCCAAAGAAAGGCTACCAAAATGGTTAGTGGTCTGGAAACCATGTCCTATTAGGAAAGGTAGAAGGATCTAGGAATATGTAGCCTACAGAAGGGAAGACTGAGAGGAGACATGATCAAGGTCTCCAAGTATCTGAAGGGCTGTCACAGTGCAGAGGGATTGTCCCTATTCTCACTTGCACAAGATGGAGGACTAGAAACAACAGTATGAAACTTCAAAGGAGTCAATACAGATTATATATTAGGAAAAACCTGACAGTGAGGGTGATCAGTCAGTGGAATAGGTTACCATGGGAGGTAGTGGGTTCTCCTTCGCTGGTAGTCTTCAAGCAGAGGCTGGAGTGACATCAGTCTGGGATGGTTTAGGGAATCCTGCACTGAGCAGGGGGGCGGACTGGGTTGCTCTGGAGATCCCTTCCAACTCTGTGATTCTATGATAGACAGATGGAGCTATTTGGTGCAGTTTCAGGTTCTTTCAGACCAGTTTGCCATAGTGTCCTTAAGACAGTATTCCAGAGAGATCTTTTGGAGTCTTGGGGTTGGGATACAAAGAGTGGTATGAACACATCATAGTATTCCATTGTTTAAAAAGCTTGATGTTTCAGACTAAGGGCAGGTAAAACTGAGCAGAGTTCAGTGTCACCAAGTAGGGATGTGCATTTAGTGGTCCATTTGGAAACCAAACTATGCCTGACTCAGTTTGGTTCAAGCTCCCCCAACAACAACAACATGTTACAGTTCACCTTCGAATCAAGAAAACCATAGAGGGAGCCACCTGCCAGCCACCCTTAGTTTGCTATGGTTCACTTGGCTTATCATAGAATCATAGAATCATAGAATGGTAGAGTTGGAGGGGACCTCCTGGGTCATCGAGTCCAACCCCCTGCTCAAGGCAGGATCTCCTAAACCATCTCAGACAGATGGCTGTCCAGTCTCTGCTTGAAGACCTCCATCGAAGGGGAACCAACCACCTCCCGTGGCAGCCTGTTCCACTGGTTGATCACTCTTACTGTTAGAAATTTTTTCCTAACATCTAAACTAAATCTTTTCCCCTGCAGTTTCACCCCATTGTTTCTAGTCCTTCCTTGAGAGAGTGAGAACAGGGCTGATCCCTCTGCCTTGTGACAACCCTTGAGGTATTTGTAGACAGCTATCATGTCTCCTCTCAGTCTTCTTTTTGTTAGACTAAACATTCCTAGTTCCTTAAGCCGTTCCTCATAGGACATGGTTTGCAGACCGTTCACCATCTTGGTAGCTCTCCTTTGAACCTGCTCCAGCTTGTCAGTGTCTTTTTTAAACTGGGGTGACCAGAACTGGACACAGTACTCCAGATGAGGTCTGACCAAGGTAGAGTATAGGGGGATAATAACTTCACGTGATCTGGACTCTATGCTTCTCCTAATACACCCCAGGATTGCGTTTGCCTTTTTTGCAGCTGCCTCGCACTGCAGCTGCCTCGCTTGTTAGGTCACCTCTCGGTTCAGGTTCAATTTGAACAGCTGGGAGTCTGGTTCGCATTTGAACCATTCAAACACCCCAGTTCCCTGTTAACTAATCAAACCAGTTTGGCGCATCTCTGCCACAAGTGGAGGCTAATGGCTAGTGGGACAAGGCTGCATTCAGGAGCTTTCCTGGTGACCCCAAACCTTTGGATTGTCACTTTCCCATTGCCTCCATCACCATCCTGAGATGTCAGGTGTGGTTGCCTTTTCTTTTACCAATTCCTGGAAGGAAGGAGGAGATTCTTGGGAAAGAAAGGAATCATGGGCAGGAGATGGATTCTAAACCATGCCATAGACATAATTCTGTCCCCTCCATGCTGGGTCTTGTCTGAGTTTTCATTATTCTGAAGTAGTTAAAGTAGCGCAGTAGTCCATATCAAAGTTAAACTGGAATATCTGACGGAAAGCCAATTTAATCCCACAGCCCAATGTATTTTGGGATCCATCCGGCCCTGTCATTTATGTCTGTGATAAAGTGAAAATCCTTCATTTCTTCCGAGTGTTTCTTTTGGGTGGGGAGAGGGGGGGAAATCTATTTTTACTGGGGATATTAAAAAGCTGAAGGCCAAAGGACCAGAGGACCAGATTGTGTGGAAGACACGGGAAAGAGCCACTAATTATCTCCAAGGCCATCTAACTAACAGCTTTCCGTTTTTTATTTGTCCCATGTGGTGATCCATTGGGTTTGTGGACTTTGGCATGTTTTATGTCCAGAATTTATCATGTGTTTACTGCTGCCCAATAAGTCATTGGGCGTGTGCTGGAGAAAACATGGTAAATCTTTGATGACCGGGCTATTGTGAATTAAAATGAGCAAAAAAAGCACAACGGAGACTTGGGGCGCAACGTGGATAAAATGTTCAACGTCAAGTGAGGAGGCCCTGAAGATACCCATTTATTTCAATGGGTGTAAACATAGATCTGTATATATGCCTTATTAGAAATACTAGAGGTGACCCAGATTATAGAGAATGCAGCCTTCTGTACACAGTGATATATACTTTGCACTGTAGTAATTTAGTATTATTAGAACTTGTACCACAAGCACTGATTTAACTGTGTAGTTTATTAATACACAAGCAATGTTCAACAGACACGACTATAACAGGTGGTGCTTTATTATTACTGTTGCCCTATAGTAAAATTCACTGGTTCTAGTAGTATTTACTACTAGTAGTAGCATTTACTACTAGTAGCAATATTTACTACTACACTGTTTGATATTTTTATGTATTGCTTATTGTAATCAAAGCTAAAAATGACACACACCCTTTGTTACCCCTCAGTTTATTGCCCAAAATATTGCTGCTGCTATTACTACTATTCCCTTTATGATTCTAATTAATTCTAGCCTAATTTAATAGAAATGCAATTTTTCTTTTCGCCCCCCCCTTTCTTATTAGCAGCGTTATTATTTCTTCAGCTACTCCGTTTGCTGATCTTTGGTTATGAGCTGTAAATTAAATCAGAGCTCCTCCTCTTCTACAAAGCAAATTAAAGCCTATTATTTATATGAGTGTTTAAGTATCATAAGAATATAAAGATTTGAAAGCAGAGTAAGATATGTATACACAAAGCAAGGGAAGAAAGGAAAAGCAGAAGTAAAAAAAAATTCAGAACCTCAAGACTTCTCTTTCTTGCTTCAGGATGGAAGTTTTATCTTAATGAACCTGATTAGAATCCCTGCTGCCTACGAATCCCCTATAAATCTCTGAACACGTCAAATTCACTTTGAATCCACTCTGAATCCGCTTTGAAACCACTCTGGATCTGCTGCACCTGAGATTCGGCGCAGCCACATTCCCACCTCCCCAGATTCATGAAAGCAAAGGAGCTCTATATGAATATATAGAGACATTTGATTCACGTTAAAATGCCAATCATTGAATGTACCAGCATTTGATTTGAATCCGAATGTCCAAATTCGAAGGAATTTGTATGAATTTTGGATGTGATGAATATTTGTGCACCATTCCTACAAAGCTCTGATGTGGCAGTTAAGAAGGGGTGTTTTTCCACTGCCACTAAAAGTACCCATTAAGTACCCATTAATGGGTATGTAATGGCATTTTTGTACCCATTAGTGGGTACTTAATGGGTGCTTCTAGTGACAGTGGAAAAACACCCAAGAACAGCAGAGAAGCCCTGCTGGATCAGGCCAGCAATGGCCCATAGATTGCTTCTAGGCAAAACCTTTAGCTGCATAAGACCTTTAGAGGCATCCTACCTGCCTCCCCAACTTGGAAGAAGTACCTAGGCATCCATTCTAGTAGCCTCTGTTACATGTTGTAAAAGGGAATCCACCATTGTCATGGCTTATTAGACTCATGTGACATAGATTCTGTTACTGCCATGTCTAGAAAGCTCCATGCATGCAGCATGGGCTTGCTGTGAGCTTCCAGGAGCTTTGCCTCATCTCCTCCAGTTTTCTTTCTTTTCTTTTCTTATTCAGCAACTTCCTGGTGGTCCCCAGTGGCTAATGTTGTATGGACCTCACTACATATGCTGGTAAGCGACCCTATTCCAGGAAAGCAGACACCACTGCTGGTTTTCCTGGAATTCAACTGCAGCATATCTTCGCAATCCTGGGACTAGAGGTGTGCACAAATGCAATTTTTGGGGTTTGATTTGATTCAAATTGAATACCCCAAAATTTGATTCGATTTGAATCTTTAAAATTTGAATTTAACCAAATTTGACTTGAATTAAGCAAATTTGAATCTATTTGTTCAAATTTTCAATTCAAATTTGTGCTTACAAATGACCGTACACATGCGTACACGTCTGTATGCATCTCGTAGTTATCCCATATGCAACCCGTTTTTGTCTCATACAGATGCGTACAAATGCGTACAGATGTGGGAAAGATGCATATGTGCAAGTATGTATTGTGTACAAGCCCGTACACATGTGAATGTCTGGATATTTCAAACGAATAGATCCAAAATTCGTTCGAATTTATGGGCACTCAATTCAAATTTGAATGTTGAAATTGCCAGAGGATGAACTGTAAAAGTCTTGGGCTCTCTTCCTGGTTAAGGCGTACAAAACCATTGTGACCAATTAAGGACACTACCAATTTATCCAATTGACCAGCTGTGTTAGATTAACAAAGCTAGGCAAGTCCGGACAATCTTTGTATGCCTTAAGTAGGCAAAGAGCCCGAGACTTTTACAATTCATCCTCTGACATCCCCCCGTTGGTTGAACTGTCCTACACTGCTGTGAAGAGTCTTGATCTGTCCTCCAGTGCAGAAGGTAAGTCTTAATGTGTTCTGTGTGTGTTCTGTATGTGTTTTATATGTGTTCTAATGGCCTGTGTAGAAGCACCCTTTGTTCCTAGCTTTTGGATCACTCAGAGCCCAGCCCCAAACTCTTGGGGTGGGCTGGAGCCTGGTCTGGACCAGCTTTTCTGTGGTCTCAGCCAATGGACCTTAGGTGGTCCAGACTCACCAATTCGGACCATGGGCCTTTCCATGCAGAAAGATTCAAATCCCCAGAATTTCACACAGTTATACTAAATGTGAGTTGCTGAAATTTTAGGATCAGGCTTAGAAACAGGCAAGAACATGATGACAATATATTGAATGGGTCCGTGATCATTCATGTCATTTTCCCATAATCCTTGTGGTTTGATACTACACGCAGGGCATTCTGGGAAATATCTAATGAGCTCCGCTTGGCTACTGAGGTCTTAAAAAGTTAGCCTCTAAATATATTTCTATATGCCTGATATATAAAGGCCTGTCTGACCCTATTTTGGGGGAAGCCAAATTGCGAAGAAAGGTTTGTTTCACGATAAATTAAATTATACGCCACTGGCCTCTTAATTCTTCAAAGCAGGCTAGAATTGCTGTGAATGGCTGTGAAAAATGGCGCCAGGGCATTTCAGCAGGCAAAGATATACTAAAGAAGCAACATGAAGGGTTTACAATACAAGGCTGAGACATATTTCCTCGCCTTCCTTCTCTCCTGCCTTCGCATCTCTCGTCCCCTGTCGGTAATAGTAATTTGCCTTGTCTTTTCTTCCCAGCCTGTTTTTCCTTGTTCCTTCGAAGTCCCAGCAGCAGCTCAGCCCACCGGCAACACAGAACAGTCACAATGAAGGATTTTGCCAGAGGAAAATGGCTTGGCTGCGAGGACTAAACCCTGCCAAGTGTCACTTTAGCAGGCTGGTAACAATGCCCGCTATGGATAGTTTTCAGCGCGGCTCAGGACCCCTTTGGAACAGAAGGGAAGGAGTGCCAGGAAGCCGCTGGTGCCCTTGGGAAATGGTGTGAAAACAACGTCCCACCTGGAATTCTCTTGTTCGGTTCAGCCGCTTTTAAAAATAAATCCATTTTAGAGAACGTCTATATGTTGCCTCTTTTCTCTGCCTCTCTCTATCGCATGGAGCCTTGTGCCACCACCGTTGGAAGCTGAGCCAAAGGTTTTTGTAACAGAAACATCAGCTGAACAATGTCTCGGCTTCCACAAATGCTGCCTCTCTGGCTGGACTGTCCAGCCTTCTAGGCCTTCCAGTGGGTTAGCCAGTTTGACGGCTGTGAGGTTTACTTCTGCTACCTGTCCCAGGACTGAAATAAATTGCATGCACACCTGAAGCCTTTTTGCACTTACTTTGGTAGTGCATCGTGAACTAAGGCCGATACTCTCCAGGGACACAAAGACCATTTGCATTTGCCAGGAGGAAAGCTTCCCAAAGAGTCCATTACCGGCCTGAAGTGTGAATGGTCCTCCCATTTACTAGCCCATGCCAATGCATCTGGAGCCAGAAGTTCCACCTCCTCGCTGCCACGATTGGCCACTCGGATGACATTGCAAGAGGAGTGAGTTCGATCACAGGCTAACCCATGATCAAATGGCCCTCTCGCAATTCTATGATTGATTGCCACTCCCGGGCATGGGTATGTGATCGATCACAGCATGGGTGTGCGGTTGATCAGCACCGGCAATGCAACCGCGCCCATGTCTGCACGGATGCCGCGTTTCCCGCCCACCAAATGCAGCGAACCAGAAATAGAGTGAATGTTTGTACTGCCGGACACTTGTGATAAGCCCAGGGTATAAGCCTCATCCATAAATAATACAGCTCTGGTGAGGACAGAGATGCTTCTAGGTTGAAGCAGCCAAGTGGACGTGTGTACGCTCTTCACCAGAGCTGCACTAATTGTTTACCAGAGGCCTAAGTGCAAATAGGCCTTTGGTATGAACCCTTGCATTGTCCCTCCACCAAGCCCAAATCCAGCCTTGCTTCACAGCCAAACGGACAGGCACCCCCTTTCCAATCTGGGTAGAGGGTCCACGCTTTTGCTGTTGAGCAGTGTGTGTGTGGGGTGTCTTTGTCTAGAGAGGAATGCATCGAAGGCTGCTTGCACACCCACCGGCGCACTGCTCGCCACATAATTCCCTATCAGGAGCGGCGAGCCTTGCTTCGCGTCCCTATATAATCTGGAGCGGAGCATCAGCTGGGCGTCAAGAACACAAGTTGTCTAATGCTTAGATAAGCACTCACTGGATAAAGAGACGGCGGTGGTGGCCGAAACATCACATTAGCATCCAGCATGAGCGCTCGCAGCTGAATCTCTGAATTTTAAGAGTCATCTGTCAGAATTTCTTAGAGAACAGAAAAGAAAAGAGAAAAGAAAAGAGAGAGGGGGAAGAGAAAGAAAGATGAATAAAGAGAGGGAAAGGCAGCTTCAGAAAGAAGTGCAGAATGGATCAGCCAGATTGTTTCTAAATGGTGCTTTAGTTCAAAATCTCCGGGGTGGCCGTGTGGAGGGTGTGTGTGAAGCAGGCAGCTGCATTAGCAAATGGACTAAATGTGCCCACTTGGAGTGTGTGTGTGTGTGTGTGTGTGTGTGTGGGATTGGGTGACAAGCAATTTGCATCCATTTTCTCCTTTTTCGTTGGCAATTCTTGTATTTGTTGTCATTGCTATTTTGGGGGCCGACACAAAGACATACCACTGTGTGTGTGTGTGTGCCTCATTCAGAATCCAAGTGGGCCCAATGCAGAGTGTACACACACAAAAACACACACGCAGACACACACTGCAGGGGCCCTCTAGAGCCAGAAAATGCTCCCTGTTTTGAGTCCCTGAATTTTTGTTCTTCCGAATAAACAGGAACCTGTGAATGTTCGGCGCCTGCAGTTCCTTCAGCCTGCGAAAAAGGCGGCAAATGGGCTGGGGGAGGGTGAGGAAGGGAAAGAGGATGGTGGAATTCAGGAATATGAAGAGAACGATTTAGATAAAACATCTACATTTGCTGGGCTTTTTACACTCTTGGAATAATTTAGACTTGTGCTCTGTGCAGCCGATCTGCCGCTGCTGGTGCCATGTGTCGGCGCATGCAGGTGGCCACAGTGGAAAGATCTAATGGGTCAGGGGAGCCAGAGCTCATTTGCAAATGTGAGTGGTATGTAAGCAGTGCCCACAGACTTCATCACTCACTCTATCCTGGCCACTGCATCTGGTAACCTCCAGGGTCTGAGCTTTAGCATATCCCAGAACCTGTAACTTCTGCAATAGGTTGTGTTTCAGCTCTTGCTAGGTTGGACTTCTTAAAGCTTAATGAGAGGTGCAAAAGATTAATCATCTGAATGGCTTCTTGAAGGGAATGACTCACCAGCTCCTGCCCTTGCCCCTGTGTGTCACAGAGCATGCCACACTGCTTTCACAAGAAGATAAGAGGAGCCACTCTGGATCAGGCCACAGCCCATCTAGTCCAGCATCCTGCCACACACAGTGGCCCACCAGTTGCCCATGGGCATCTCAGGCAGAAGATAAAGGCAAAAATTTCACCTGCTCTCAGATCCCAGCACATGGTCTTTAGAGACATCCTGTCTGTCTCTCAAATGTGGGAACAGCACTTAAACATCCATTCTAATAACTATTGATACACATGTCTTCCATGAATTAGATAAGAGCCTAAGAGAAGCCCTGCTGGATCAGGCCCCAGCCCTTCTAGTCCAGCATCCTGTCCCACACAGTGGCCCACCAGGAGCTTCTGGGTGTCTCAAGCAGAAGACGAAAGCAAAACCATCATCTGCTCTCGAATCCCTGCAAGTGGCCTTAGAAGCATCCTGCTTGTCCCCCCAGTCTGAAAGATGTACTTAGGCATCCATTCTAGTAGCCACTGATACTCCTGTCATCCATGAATTTGTCTAACCCTTTCTTAAAGCTGAGACCCTTGGATATAGGGTGGGATAAACAATGTAAATAAATAAATAAATCTAGGCTGGTTGCTGTTACCACCTCTTCTGCCAGCATTAAGTCTTCACTGTTGCAATTCCTGCCATAGGCTGCGTCCAGAAGAATATTTGGGGTGTTCTCAAGGCACCCTGAGGTCAGGGTGTCCAAATGGTTCTGTGTCCTTTAGTCCCTAAATCCATGCTGGGAACAGCCAAAAGGGAAGGAAGGATCAGTCGCAGTGGGGCTGCTCTCATCAGGGGACTTGAGGACTCAGCCCAATGGCCCACCTGATGCCTAGAATTGCTGCTGGTGACATTTCTGGTCCTTCTGAATGATTTCTGGGTAGAAATGTCCTTGGTGCAGGCTCTGTCTTCATCTGCAGCAGCCTTTGGACTTGTTTCTGAAGCTCAGCCTCCACTGAGTCTGCCCAAAGTCTGGTATGGTGTGGATGGTGTCACTTTCACACCACATCTTCCTTCTTCCATGCAGCCCTCTCCAAAAGGAAATGGGAAAACTGGTTGTTCAGGGGTGGATCATCTGTTGCTTGGCATGAAGACCCTAAGATCTGTTCCTCAGCACCATCTGGCAGAAATAGCCCAGAACAGAAGCCCTGAGGAGCTGCTGTGAATCAGGACAGTTAATCCTAAGCAACTGACTCAGTATATTAACTCAAGCACAGGGCATTTTCCTGCGTTGCTATGGGGATATGCCAAGCAACAAACCATTAGAACAGTGGTTGGCTGGCTTAAGTCTTGCCAATTATGTCTACAGTATATGTCACATTTGAAAAGCAGCAGGGGTCACCTGGGCTGAATTCCCATGCAGTACAGAAAGGACCTCTGGAGGCAGGATGAGGATGCAGCCACATAGCTTGTGTGGAATTCATGGGTTTATCTAGATCAACACTGTCAGTATGGATGGCTCTGATCCAATCCACGCTTTCCTGCAATCTGAATCAGTGGGTTGAGCTATACCACTGGGGGGGGGGGGAATTAAGAACATAAGGATGTAAGAGGAGGCCTGCTGGATCAGGCCAGAGTCCATCTAGTCCAGCATCCTGTCTCACATAGTGACCCAGCATAGTGACCCATGGGCATCTCAGATACAAAGGCAAACCTTCTCCTAGTCTCAAATCCTATCAAATGGCCTTAGAAGCATCATGCATGTCACCCCAGCCTGAAAGATGCACTTAGGCATCCATTCTAGTAGCCATTGATATATCTGTCATCCATAAATTTGTCTAACCCTTCCTTAAAGCCATCTAGGCTGGTTGCTGTTAGCACCTCTTCTGTCAGCAAATTCCATAGACGGATGACCTTCTGGGTGAAGAAATACTTCCTCTTGTCTGATCGGACTTTCCTACCCATCTACCTGAACTGCACCCCTGCTTGGGGGAACATGAGTCAGAGCATCTTCCTACCCTGCAATGTTGGGAGGGGAACAAAAGGGGTAGGGAAATCATTATAATTTAAACTCACTTGTTTTTCTTGTGAGCTAGTTTGGTCTAGTGGTTAGGGAGCCAAACTCCTATCTGGGAATACCAGGTTTGGTTCCACACTCCTCCATGAAGCCAGCTGGTTGACCTTTGGCTAGTCACAGCTCTAATCTGAGCTCTCACAGCCACACCTACCTCACAGGGGAGAAGAAGAAGAAGAAGAAGAAGAAGAAGAAGAAGAAGAAGAAGAAGAAGAAGAAGAAGAAGAGTTGGCTTTTTTACCCCACTTTTCTCACCCATTTAAGGGAACTCAATGCGGCTGACAAAGTTTTCTATTTCTCCCCACAACAGAACACCCTGTGAGGCAGGTGGGGCTGTGAGAGCTCAGAAGAGAGCTGTGACTAGCCCAAGGTCACCCAGCTGGCTTCATGGAGGAGCGTGGAATCATACCCGGAATTCCCAGATGAAAGTCCAGCTTCCTAACCATTAGACCAAACCTGCTTCATTGTTTCTGCTTCTGTAACTCAACTCTTGATATACCTGCTAAGCCCAAATTGTCCTCATAAAATAAAATGCCCAGGAAAATAATGCAGGACACTTCCTGAACGCATATTTGGAGCCGATGACTGTCCAGCTTATTTTCTTTCCAGCTGAACTTCACGTAGGGTTTGGTTCATTTTTCAAACGTTCAGAATTCAGAGATGCTTTTCACTAGCACTTTCACTGCTCCTTACTGATGGGGATCTCCTCAAAAAGAGAATCAGGGTGAGAGCAATTCTTCTAATCTCCCTACATGCAAACTCAGCTTTACCTTTCGTTTGGGGTCACTCCGGAGGGTGTCGTCTGAGTTTCCTTGGGTTAATGAAACGCTCTGAGCAAAATAGATCAAGACGCTCCATGCTATCAGCCTCCGGCCAGATGTCAGGCCTGGTTAATATGCAGATGTGTGGAGGCTGAACAGCCACCCCCCCCACACCCTGCTCTCCTGCCCAGGGCTTTAAGCATACACTTGCATGCCTTTTGCAAATGGACTTCAATGCTTCAGCTGCAAGTCAGCTCATTTTGTTTGGCAAAGTGCAACCATGTCTTCTCCTGCTGGTTTGGAAATGGATCAGTGATGCAGCCTGTGCTCTCAGCATCAAGGTTGTCAGCTGACTTAGCTAAAGTGGAGGAAAAAAGACAGACAAAGAAATTGCCTACTTTCTTCAGGTGCTTCCTAAGCAACAGCAATTGCTCTTGATGGTAGAGGCGCTAGCAGAGAGACTCACACTACCTTCTGCCTCCATCTGTGCACTTGCTGAATTCATTCAGACTCTAGCCTGGCATTTATTCCCCTACACTGAGTAGGAAACTCTATTTGTTCCTCCATTGTGCGATGGTGGGAATGGCTATCAGAGCTGAAGGTTGCAGGTTCAATACTTGGAGCAAAAGGCATGGCAAACCACTCCTTTATGTGCCAAGAAAACTGCATTGAGAGGTCCATGGGGCTATTGGGACATGAGCTCAACTAAGTGGTACCAACAGCAATACTATTTACCTACAATGGGGTGGGGTGGTCAAGGCAGTTCTGGAGGGTGGACTGAATTCTACGAAGCTAGCTCTCAGGTGATGGGAAACTTAGTGAGACAAAGGGCTCCATTCCAAAATTCCCTGGGACATTCCCAGTGTATGAACACTGGTGTCCAGCAGTACCTCCCTCAACACAATGGCCATGCGCACCAGACGTTGCTGTGACAACTGGGAGTTAACTAGGAACGCTGTTGACTGCTCCACAGCTATCAAATAATGGAGATCTGGCTTCATACTGTGTGGATGTTCCCTGCTGAAGCATTCCTGGAGCATTCATAAGAGCCAAGTGTGAGAAGACCCAAAGTTCCCCAGCATTTGCAAGATCACTTTTTGTACTTTAGACCATTAGTAACAACCACCACCAGTTGCCAAGGAAGAAGGCAGGGCTTTCAGCCAAACATGGTTTGGTCTAGGTGGGGCTGGGCTGAGACCCTCTGTGATCATTCCTTCTGTGCCCTCTCCCTTGATTTCAGAACAGGGTGTCCCAGGTAATGCAGAGGGTGGTGTGTCAGAAGAACATAAGAGGAGCCGTGCAGGATCAGGCCACAGCCCATCTAGTCCAGCCTCCTGTCTCACATGGTGGCCCACCAATTTCTGGACATCTCAAGCAGAAGAACCTTCACCTGCTCTCAATTCCCTGCAAATGGCTTTTAGAGGCCCCCTGCCTGTCTCTCCAAGTGGGAGGCAGTATCTAGACATCCATTCTACTAATCATTGACACATCTGTCCTCCATGAGTTTGTCTAACTCTGTAAGAACACAAAAGGAGCCCAGCTGGATCAAGCCACAGCCCATCTAGTCCAGCATCCTGACCCCCACCATGGCCCACCAATTGCTTCTGGGCTTTTCAAGCAGAAGACAAAGGCAAAATATTCACTTGTTCTCAACTCCCTGCTGGTAGCCTTTAGAGGCATCCAAGGCCACGTTCCCACCCAACTGCGAATCTGGAGCAAACCCGGATTACTCTGATCCGAAGTAATCTGGGTTCTGCTGTGGGTTGGATTGGAGGCTGGGAACAGCACTGAGTGCACATTGGTCTGTTCCCAGAAAGCCTGCAGGTGCATGCAAGCATACCTGCAAACAGTGCAGTGTGGTGAGCTGCCGCTGCACCAGCTTCCTCCTTGGCTGCCTTCCTTACTTTTCCCTTCCCCTGTTTCAGCAGGGGGAAAGAAAAGGCTGGCTTGGTTTAAAGCCAAGTGAAGGAGGACAGCCAGAGGCCAGGCCACACCCCCTTGTTCAGTTAACCAGCTGCTGGTTGTCCTCCTTCTCTTCACCGTACATGCTTTTATATACTATAATCAGACCCCCTTTTAAAGGCCATATTTTAAGACTGAAGAGGCCCAGACATTGCAGTCTCATTTTGTAAGGGAGGTCTTCTACTGTACCCTTAATCATTCAATGGGATCCGGGTGGGGACAGGGCCTTCCTGATTGGTATCAATCAGGTACTAATCAGGTTCCTAAGCCCTAGTTGGAAAAGGCCCCAAGTGATGTTCCTGGTTGACTTTTCAGGTGGGGAAATGCCCTGGAAAAGGGAAGCAGGCTTCTACCTTGGCACCTTGGCTGATTTTACAGCGCTTGCACCTTCGTGGGTGCTGAAATTGCATGTGCCTTTCCTCGGAGGTTAGAGATAATAGCCTTGTGCCTGATAAATGGCAGAGCCCATGGTGCTTCATCAAAGGGTCCCTTTCGCTATAATAATTGTAGTTGGTGACTTTCTGCAATATATCTTTGCTGGCATGTGGCGATAACGTAAATAGATTTGTTTTGTCTTGTTTTGTTTTTTGGCTGGGATATCTCAGCCCATTCACAACGCGCAGGCTGATTTTGCCAGTCCATGATTTGCAAATGCTCATGCCTAAGCTCTGGGTGAGAGGTATGAAAAATGGCAAAAATGTTGCATTGGTAAGCAGACCCTCCACATTGCTTGGGAATCCATGCTTCGTGAAAGTTGACCTTCCTTTATTGGACATTCCAGAGGGTCGCTAACCTATGTTTACCTGTCTTAGATGGGCTGCAGGGTAGGAGAAAACCACCTAAGAGTGTGTGATGGGTCCTACCTTTCTTTTGCTCCTGGAATGCTCCTTCCCTTTCCAGAATTAATAATGGGAATTCTGAATCAAACTCTGGCATTATATACTTCTCTAAGGTCCAAGGTCAGCTTTGTTCCCTTGCCTTCTCTGGGTAAAGGAAATCTAGCCCATGCAAGAGCTTTCACGGGGCTATTCAGCATGCCATTCTGTGGGGTGATGGCACCATCTCAGGTATCTTTAGTTTTGATGGCAAGAAAATATTAGCACTTCAAAAAATAAAATAAGGAAGAAAGAAGGGGGAAAGGAGGAAAAGGATGCTTAGGCTGATTATGGCACCATCTATACAGCCAATAATATCTGATCAAGGGGCAGCAGGAGGTTGGGGCAGCCACATGACCTCATGCCAGATATGGCAATTTCATCCCGATCTTTGAAAGTAGCAGCTTTCTGCAGGAGATGGTCATTTCCAGACCCAATGTTCTTACCAGCTTGGGCCTCTAGGGCAATCTAAGAAGGGATACAGGGGCTCCCTTTGTTCACACTAGTGGTTTTTTAAATTCAATTCTTATCAAATCGAATGAAAGAAATTTCATATTTGTTCGAATAACCCCACTTCGAAGATGGTAGGATTCATATATGATACGGATCCCATATGAATCCCATATGAAACTTCAATACAAATGCTTCAAAATATTTAATTTGAATTTGAACGTCAATCTTCCAGCTGAACATCAACAATCTAGAATATCAACATTCAATTCAAATTTGAAGGTCTGAATTTCATATGGATTTCAAATGTTACGAATATCTGTGGACATCCCTAGTCCACACTGGTCAAAACAAGAGAGAGGGATAGAGTGCCAGAATGGTGCACTATCTGGCTCTACTGGTAGACCTGGACAATGAGGTCTAGTAGCCTACTAGTTGGTCCATGGGGAACCCTTTTCTGTGGTGCTCCAGGAAGCACCATGCCACCAGAAAGGCCCGTCTTGGAAACTCAAGGTGGGAGTAAAATGTTCCTGGTCTTTGGAGGCTGCCTGTGGTGGCTGGCCAGCCTTCAGCATCAGTAGTGGAGGCTTGGAATGGCAGCAGACTGTCTGAAATGTGGATAGATGTAGACCATTCCAGTGACAATCCGTCCCCCCACATGGGGCAGGTTGTGCATTCTGGACCAGGGCATCCCACCTTGCCCTCCAATAAGGGGAGGAATGTGGAAACGGACTCTGTAGCTCTTTAGCTGCTGTGGTGACTGTCCCAGAACAGATGTCCAAGTGCGGACAGCATTATTTGGGGGGTATGTGGACTCATCCAGCTGGTGGACCACTCCAGTAGGAATGGTCCAGCTGGGGCAGTCCACCAGAAGGTAAACCTGGAAGGAACCTGCTGAATAGTTGCTCAGCTGCCCTGATAGTATGTGTTTAGTATCATTAGCACTGGCAAGAAATGATTGCTGATGAGTAATCGGAGTTATAGGTCTGAATGGGAAGGAGTATATAAATATTTTAAATAAACAAATAAATAATAAAAAGCTTCTTCCACAGTTTGGTACCACGTTCTGCCAAGCTCCAGAGGAATGGTTCCCAATGACCTCTCTCTAGACCCCTAATGGTTTGTATACTGGCACAGGATCGAACGGTGAAACCTATAGGAATTGCATGGAGACAGCCAGCATTCCCCCCTCCTGTTTTAACAGTGAAACAGTGTGAACAAAGTGGGACATTTATATATATATTTATATCAAGCCGACTAGATACGTAAAAAATCTATGCGAACTATCATGAAAGACTACAGCTGAGATTATATAAAAGGCAAAAAATATGCTTACAGACAAACATAAGTGAGTAGTTTTAAATATTACTGCTTTACTAAGAGAAGGCTGAATTGATGCCTGGCTAAGTTGACTCAGGGAAGTCAAAATTTAAGCATTAAGAACACAACAGCCAGACGTCTCATGTGTTATTATGTTCTTAACAACATCAGCATATTATCAACAGACTTAGGGAGTAACTACACAACAGTTTTCCCTTGAATGGCATGAGTTTTTGCTGCAGGGATCTTGTAGGGGAGTGTGCAAATAACATTCTTGTCATTTTGCATTTGTTAGTAATTGAATATTCAAAAATTTGAATTCGTACGAATAAGGAAAAATGAATGTCTTGGCATTCGAATCTATACGAAGACATTCATATGTATCTGTTTGAATAATTCAGGTGTTCATATCTCTATGCATCTTGTACGCATCCTTACACATCCTGTATGCATCTTGTACACATTCCGTACGCATCCTGTATGCATCCTGGATTCATCCTCATTTTCATCTCGTATGGACGCCTATGGATGCATAAGAGATGCATACGAGATGCGTATCTACCTGTACAGATACAAATGCCTGAATTATTCATACAAATAACTCAAAATATTCATATTTGTCTGGATATTTGATTCGTATATAAATGTCTGAATTTGTACAAATTTGCACAAATAACGAATATTTCAAATATCTGTGCACATCCCTACTCCAGGGTCCATTATTTCCCTCCTAATTCACATTTTCTGCAAAGTGTTCTTTTCCTCACTCTGGAAAATGATGGTATCATGGGATTCCAGAAAAACATACACAGGCAGTTATGGAAAGTAACAGTTTCCTGCCTGTAGTATTTTTTCTCTTTCTCTTTTTCTTTATAAGTTTGCAGTTTTGCGCAGGGGCAATCCTTTAGATCTCCTAACTAAATGGCATAATCCTGCTGTCAAAATTGATTTGAGTGAAGCAACCATAACTGTATCTGCACAGATGGGTCAGGGGAAACATGTGAGTTTGGAGCTTTTAAAGATAGACATTTTCACAGTGCCACTTTTTGCGTGGAAGCAGAGATGCACACAATAGTTTTGCACAGGTACGGACAATAGGAAAAGAGAGAAGGGCAGGGACAAACCTAATTATAGCTCTGCAAATGGGGCGGACGAAACATACAGGTGAGTAGAATGAAAGAAGACCCGGATTCCTGTTGCCCGCCATCTTTGGAAGGGCGGAAGCAGGACTACCTGCTTCCAAAGCCCTTCCCTCACACACCGGTCGCTGTTGGAAACACGTGGTGACTGGCAGCTCCATGCTCCAGTCCTACGGCTCCGGGGGCGGTGTCGCCAGTGCGTGAGCTGGAGGAGAAATTGGAATGGGTGCTGCTGCAACCGCACAGCACCCACTATCCAATCTGTCTTCAGAATCCGTCCTCCCCGTGCATCCTCCCTGTCTTTAGATCTGCTTTTTGGCAGCAAATGTAGAAATACCCATAGTCAGGTGAAGGAACACTCCTGCTCTGAAGCAAATTTTCATAGAAATAGAGAACAGGAAGGATTATGAAAAGCACACTTTTTTTTTGTATTTGATTCATATTGAATTGAATGCAAGAAAATTCATATTCATTTCAATAGACCCCTTCAAATGTGGTAGGATTCAAATTCAATAGAATGTTCAAAACAAATCACCTATGAGTGTTCAATACGAATCGCATACAAATCCCACACACATCCACTATGTATCTGCTACATATCTGCTTTGAACACGTCGAATCCACTTTGAATGTGCTCTCAGTCCACTTCAAATCCACTCTGGATCCATTGCAGATGTGACCGGGGCAGCCGCTTCCCACCTCCCCAGGTTCATGAATGTAACAAATATTTCTACAAATGTTCCAAAGCATTTGATTAAACTTCGAATGGCAAACTTCAACATTCAATTCAAATTAAAATGTCCAAATTTAGCTGAATTTGTATGAATTTTGAATGTTGCGAATTTTCATGCATGCCCCTATTAATAAGTGGGGAGGGCTCCTGCTGGACTTCAACAGGTTGTATGGACCAATGTTTTGTGGTTTGTGTTTCATATTCAGATTTAGTTTTCTGGGTGACAGAACAACCTCTTGCATGCTAGATGTGGAACTTCCCTTGGTGTGTCAGGAAAAGATATGCACCAGGTAACCATTATCTAATGTTGTTGATCTATTCTTACCTGATGTGAAAATCAGGTAGGCTTCCCTTTAAAGGAGGAGGCAAGGACTGCAGGTAGCTAGGCCCTAAATTAGTAGCCCAAATACTATGGGGGAAACGCTGTGCGTTAAGTTAGGCGTGCATGTGATGTTAAGGGTTGACAGGTGTTAGTATAAAAAATAAAATTATAGTTGTATCACCTCTAAGCGCTGCCAGATATGAAGTAAATTTTCCTTCTTCATTCAGTGTGATATCCCATATGAACTGATCCCAGGGCTGAAAAAATATCCAGCATGTGTATGGAGGATATTATTTTAAATAAAGGCTTGGGAAGAAAAAAGTAACAACAACTGGTTTCTGGTAATTATTTTGATTCTTCCATTAATCTGAAAAATATATACTTTTAACTCCTCCCCCTATTGAATTGTATGTTACATTTGTGGGACAGATCTTGCTAAATTAAGCGTTACGTGTTGCTGACAGTTATTTTGAAATGAAGATAAATTGACCTACTGTTTCCTAATTACTGATCAGGGCTCCATTCTATTTGGGTGACTCAAAATGCAGCAGAAGCTACCTGAGAAATCGAATATCCAGAGAAATCTTTCTGCACTGGGCCATGTTCTGGATTATATCCTAGAACAGGAAACTACCATCCATGTGCTAGTGCAGACCACAGCAGGCCCCAGACAGTGAGCCAGTTTGGTCTAGTGGTTAGGGAGCCAGGCTCTTATCTAGAAATACTGGGTTTGATTCTGCACACCTCCACAAAGTCAGATGGGTGACCTTGGGCTAGTCACAGCTCTCTTCTGAGCTCTCACAGCCCCACCTACCTCACAGAGTGTTCTGTTGTGGGGAGAACACAACAGCCACTTTGACTCCCCTGAAATGGGTAAGAAAAGCAGGGTAGAAAAGCCAACTCTCCTCCTCCTCCTCCTCCTCCTTCTTTTTCTTCAGTCCAGCAGTGGCCCAGAAAATACCCCAAAATAGGAACCTCTGAAACAAGACTCGGTGCAGAAAGGGCGAATGATCCTGGGATGATGATAGAACAGACCCATCTGACACACTTGTCTCCACCCATGTCCCGTTTGTCGCAGTTACTGTTAATTGCAAAGGCTATGTGGGCCATTGGTTGAGAAAAAAAAATGAAAAAAGAAAGTGCTGCGCTCATTTTCTCTGCCCCAGAAGTTCAGTGCTGCTCTTGTGAACCTTGCAGGCTTTTAAGAAACAAAGGTGACACAGATCTTTCCATGTCATGAGAATATAAGAGGAGCCCTGTTTGACCAGACCGCAGCTCAACTGGTTTAGCAACCTGCCTCACCCGGTGGCCCACCAGTTGCTTACAGGTATTCTCAAACAGAACATGATATTCTCATGTGCTCTTCGCAACCCATAAATGGCTTTGAGAGGGATTCTTCCTGTCTCTCTGACCTGAGTTGGTAACCAGGCATCTGTCCTAGATAAGAACATCAGAGAAGCCCTGCTGAATCAGGACGCAAATCTTCTGGTTCAGCCTCCTGTCTCATAAAGTGGCCCATCAGTTGCTTCCGGGAATTCTAAAAGACAAAAGGAAAACTTCATCTGCTCTCAAGTGCCTGCAAATGGCTTTTAGATGCATCCTGTCTCAAAAAGAAAATCGCAAGGGATGCATTTCAAATTGAGGAATCCAGTGGCCTTTTTAAAAAGATAGAGGCAGCTCCAAGATATTTTTCACATCTAGGATCCCACTGGGCCTGATTCTCTCTGTTTGATTAAGAAACCAGGCTGGTAAATACTTCCTAAATTCATGTACTATATATGAAGTAGTCTGAATTGGTAGTTTTGTGTCTATTGGCAGACCGCCTCTCTCTATAAAGACCTGTGAGATAGGAAGAAGAAGAGTTGGCTTTTCTACCCAACATTTCTCACCCATTTAAGGGGACTCAAAGTGGCTGACAAACCTTCTGTTCTTCTCTCCACAACAGAACACCCTGTGAGGCAGGTGGGGCTGTGAGAGCTCAGAAGAGAGCTGTGACTAGCCCAAGGTTACCCAGCTGGCTTCATGGGGGAGGGCAGAATTGAACCCAGTATTCCCAGATAAGAGTCCGGCTCCCTAACCACTAGACCAAGCTGGCTATATCTGTAACATTCAAAATCTGCATTGAATTTGAATCCCACAACATTTGAAGGGGATCTATTTGAACGAATACAAATTTTCTTGGATTCGATTGAAAATGAATTGAATACCCAAAAAAAAAAAAATCTTGCATATCCCTACTGTGGGATCATTGAGATCTTCTGGAGAGATCCCGCTGCTGGCACCACAAATCGCTGCTGAATGTCATCTGATAACTAACCACTGTTGGACCTTCCCTGTGGTGGCACCCACCCTCTGGAATAGGCAATAACTGAAAATATATCTTTCCACCTGGGCTTTTCTAGAGCAAAGTTTTGCTTGTGTGTTTTTCCCGTCCTTGGTTTTAATTGTGTTTTTATGTGGCTAGTATGATTTTAGCTGCTTTTTTTCTCTGTATACTTTTGCTCTTAGCCCTCAGGGCCCTTCTGGGCAGCCCCAAGGTGGACAAAACTTCAGAGCTGGTGCAAGGGGCTGGTTTGGATTGGTCTGGGGACATGCATGAGAAAAAGTACATTTGTTTTGCTGTGAAAGAGAAAATCTGATTCATTTTCTGTAATCAGTTAATCTTTTTTTTGTGTTTTTTGCATTCATTTTTGAACTTTTTTTGCAAAACACACACACACACACACATTCCCCCCCCATGGAAAAACATCCTTTATATGACCAAACCCACAGCGAAACATGAATCCTTGATTGAATAGTTCCTTTTTGCAAGGGGAAACTGGTTCATTTTGATTGAAATTTTGGATGTGAGAAAAATCAGATTTTCATTTTGATGCAAATCTCTGTGACTATAAAAATATCTGATCGAATTTGCAAGCAGTAATCAAAATTTGCACATCCTTAGTTTGGGTCAGTGGGCTGGCATGCAGATTGCAATGTTCTAGACCATGCCTTCCCACGCTCTGAACCAGCAGGCTTAGCTGCTCCAATCCCACCAGGGCGAGAATATTTGAAACATTTGAAATTCAATCAAATTCAGTCTAAATTGGAATTTAAATTCGAATTGTATGTACATACACTATTTTTTAACATTCAAAAGAATTTCTAATGTTTTGAATCATTTGTACAAATTATTCGGACATTCCTATGTGTACGGATACATATGCATTACATACGTATCCGTACACATCTTATGAATATCTCTATGCATTTGTACAGATACGTACGGGACGAAAATGGGATGCATACGGGATAAAAACAGTATGCGTACAAATGCGTACAGGTGTGTAAGGACGCGTATGGACACATGCAAATGTCGTTGGCATTCGTATCTTCAAATACAAATTGAAAATTCATACGAATAGATACAAATGTATTCAAATTGGATTAGAATTTGAATACTCTTGTTTTTTCTCTATTTGTTCAAATTTGAACATTTGAATATTCGATTTGAATCTAATCAAATCCAAAAGTTGCATTCATGCACCTCTCTAGCTCAGACTATGGAGAGTTAAGTGTGGAAAGAGCTTTTAGCAGTTATCAGTATCCCTAAAGTCTTTCCCCATTCACTTTCTCAGCTGACATAGTTAATTATCTGAGGAAGGATATAGAACAGGAAATAAATTTGTTCATGCCGTGTTATTCAGTACATTCCAAAAGCCACACTTCTCCAAACCAATAGGCAACCCACCCCCAGTTATTGTTTAAAGGCATCATTTATCTCCGTTTGGGTTGCTTTCTTCCTATCAAAATGTTCTTATGACATTGCAATATGCTAGGGAAAGGCATGCATGCAAAAATTTATACTGTACGTTAGGGAAATAAAGTGTAAAAACGTCTGCATTAGGAAAACCTGTGCAAAAATAAATAAATAAAATTGCATGTTTGAAAATGTTATTATAAAAGATTTTTTTAAACGAGTGCAACCTGATCTAGAAAAATGAGATTATTTTTTTAAATGCCTAGACGATGTGGAAATCATGCTATTTTTTCTACTGCCACCTCTCTCATAAGACAAGGAAATAGAATTGGTGCCAAAATTCAATTGGAAAGACTGGGATAAATTAATAATAATAATAATAATAATAATAATAATAATAATAATAATAATAATAATAATAATAATAATAATAATAATAATAATAATAATAATAATAATAGCAGCACAAGAACAGGGCATTAGAACAAATGTCGTCAAAGCCAGAATCGAAAAATTGCCTATAGGTCCCAAATGCAGACGCTGCAAAGAAGCAGATGAAACCATGGACCACATATTAAGCTGCTGCAAAGTGATTGTGCAAATGGACTACAAGCCGAAGCACAATGCTGTTGTCTAGATGATACACTGGAACTTGTGCCACAACTAGCATCTCCCTGCAGCCAAGAACTGGTGGGAACACAAGTCTGAAAAGGTTACTGAAAATGAACCCGTCAACCTACTTTGGGACTTCTGAATACAGACTGATAAAATCTTGGAACACAATACGCCAGACCTCATGATTGTGAAAAAGAAAAAAACCGTGGATTGTCTACATTGCCATCCCAGGAGATGGTAGAAGCAAGGAGAAGCAACTTGAGAAAATGATGTGGTACAAAGATTTGAAGACTGAACTTCAACGACTCTGGCACAAACCAATAGAGGTGGTCAGTCCCACTGGGTGCTGTACCTAAAGACCTTGGCCAGAACTTGAAAACCATTGGTGCTGACAAAATCACCATCAGTCAGTTGCAAAAGGCCGCCCCGCTTGGTTCTGCACACATTGTACACCAATACATCACAGAGTCCTAGGTGCTTGGGAAGCATTTGATGTGTGATTTAACAAAAAAACCCAGCATAGTGATCTTGTTTGCTGTGTATTACTGTTGTATAGTCATGATAAGGAAGATGATGATGATGATGATGACGACACAATGCCAGGAACCAGGTGAGAAGAGAACAAAAGGCCCCCATGTTTATTTATTCATGTTTATAGCATGTCAAGAAGACTTTGCAAAGACATTTCAAAACTTCCATCGCTGCACAAATGTACGGACAGCCCATTTGGGCTAGAGGTCTGCCTCTCTAACTGGTCTGGCATGCAGGGAATCAAAGGAGAACTCTGGGAGATCAAAGGAAGGCTTCCAGTCGGAGGAAGACACTGTGAACTTTTGCTGAATAGGTGCAGAGCTATAGAACGCAGATGATGAAAGGGACGCATCCAACAGAAGCATTTCCTGTTCCCATTCAGCCTCCTGGAAGTGCTTTGGGGACCACTGCTGGGTCGTTTTCTGCAAGACTATAAACTTTCTTGACGTGACATCATGTAGATTTGTGTTATTGTGAAACCGGAGTATTTAGTGTTTGCAGCTGTAGGCTTTGAGTTCCCAGCTGCCTACTACAGCACATCTGTCAAACCAGGCTCAAGCTATTTAATATCTCTGAAGAGCTTTTCTCTGATGCTGGGCAAAGCTGCAAACCAACTTAAATATGTTTTCCTTGTCCCAAACCCACCGGAGTATCTGTTTCCCAGCCCCTTCCCCTAGCCCTTTTAGGCAAGGAAGATACAGAGTTCAAATCGAGAGGGAAATAATTTCCTAATTCCGTGATTTGAAAAGCCCAGGGCTGGATTTCAAGAAATACCATCAGCCGATCGCCTTGTGAATTACATTTAATCAAAAACAGTAGGTGTTCTGACTTAGATCCATAAGGAACCCAAGGTAGTTGGCTCAAGGCGGAAGGTATATTAAGGCATGCTGCTTCCATAACCGCTCTTCAAGTGAGTTCATAATGCATGAAATGTATGGCAGAGAGAAGGAAATGAAAGACTAGGAAATCTTTAAGACAAGAACGGAAGAAAGATTAGGTAAAGAGGAGGAGGAGGAGGAGGAAGAGGACAAGACTGTGAGTGCCTGTTGGTCATGATGCTTAGATGTTTCTGTCACATTAAAAAGAAAAGAACTCTCAATTCCTGCCCTTGGTTGAGGAAACTGGCTCTCCTCTGCTCCCCTTTCAGGTAGTTTTATTTTTGGTTTTAGTTAGTCCTGGGACCTGCTCTGGGACCTTTCTGTGTAGGAGAGAAATATAAACAAACAAACAGTGAATTCCCTGTTGTTGTTTTCCCAAAAGAAAAGTAGCACTGAAGTAGCACTGTGTGATTTCTGCTGGTCTTCTCACAATCCAAGGCCCTTTGCTCACACCTCTCATCTGGACCAGCCAGATTCACTGGTTTGGACCATGAAAAGCATGCTCTGATACAGGTCAGCCCCTTCATGAGCCTCAAAGCTCTTACAAGCTTCAGGACAATCCTCCAAGGTCTTCAAAAACTAGGAGCACGTTTTCCTAGCCTTGGAGCCTCCAGGGGACCCATTTCAACAAGACATTTTTGCATACTAAGAGCATTAGAACCTAAGAAGAGCCCTGCTGGATCAGGCCACAGCCCATCTAGTCCAGCATCCTGTCTCACACAGAGGCCCATCAATTGTCAATGGGCATCTCAAGCAGAGACAAGAGACGTTTTCGCACGGGCGAAAACGGAACGCGAAAAAGGCAGCTGCGGACACGTCATCCGCATTGGCCGCGCGCGGCTTGCGTCCCGACGTGTCCGCAGCTGCCTCTTTCGCGTTCGAAATGTAGAGCACTTCGAAGTGCTCTACACGCGTTCCAACGCGGACGAGCCGTCCGCAGGCGTTCGGGAGAAGAAGCGTTCGCGCCGCTTCTGTCTCCCGATCGCCTGCCGGCTCGCCTCCGACGCCGCGCGGCTTTGACAATCAGCTGTTTTTCAAACAGCTGATTGTCGATCTGCCTCCGCGGCCGCCGGCGCGCCCCTGGCCGGCGTTTGCCGGCTAAGCCAGCTTTGGGCGCTTTGACCATTCGCACCCAGACGCTCCGGAACGCGTTTACACGCGTTCCGGAGCGTCTGTGTGTGAACGGGGAAAGCGCCCGAAGCTGGCTTAAGCTTTCCGCCTGAACGCGTTCGGTTTCGAACGCGATTCAGTGCGGAAATGCCTAAGGACAAACCTTCTCCTGCTCTCAAATCCCAGCAAATGGCCTTAGAGGCCTCCTGCTTGTCCCCCTAGCCTGAAAGATGTACTTAGGCATCTGTTCTAGCAGCCATTGGTACATGCTGCTTAAATGAATCCCCCCCCCCCCAGGAATTCAGAACATGGGAGATGTGCCTTCTTCATGCCTAAATGTTCTGGAGCAGGGCCTACTGGTCCACCAATAGACGTCAATGTAAAGTTCTACCAGGGCTTCACTCAAAGAGGTTTTATCTTGCTTAGTGTGGATAGGGTGTACCAATGAAGGCACAGAAGTTGACTTTGTGGCTCCATAGGACCAAGCTAAGGTAAATGGAGAAAGGGACCATGTTGAATTTTGTTTCAACAAGGATTTCTTTAGATAATTACTTTAAAAAAAATCATTTGAAACTGAGCAGGAACTGAATTTTTAACTTTCCCTGTTTCAGAATGTGAAAGAAAGGATCTCTTTATTGTGCTAAAAAAAAGGGGAAAAAAACCAATCAAAACCAGTAAATATTTCAATGCTTCATGCTGAAATGTTTACTCATTTCAGTCAGTGTTTTTCGTGCATTAAAGAGGTCTTTTTTCACATTCTGACAACTGCAGAACGTACATCCCTTCACCTATACGTCCTGGTCTCTTTGAAGTAGACGCTGGGGACAGGCAACATAGATTGTGGTCTGGAGGGCATCAGATTGGAGGAAGATATCAAAAGTTATTATAAAACTCCATCATGTAATACTTTAGTTGTCTACAGTCGCTAAATATTCACACACACACAAGGATACATGGATTGTCTTTTCCTTACAGGCCAATAAATGCACAAACCTTTTTAAAAAAATGTCCAGAACAGAGCCACAAGGAGTAAATAATTAACCAATGAAACACCTTTATGAATTAAAAATGGACGGGCACCAAGGGACCAGAAGCAGCCTTATATCTGAGTCTGAGTGACCTTTCAACACTGGTTCTTTTTTCACATCAGGAGAAATCAGTTGATTCAAAAGACTGAAACAGACGAAATGATAAAGAAAGAAATTTATTATTAATTATTATTATTACTGTTATTGTTATTATTAATTGTCATTATCATTAATCCAGCCAGCTGTGAGTTTCTAATTAAGCCATCTGGCCTGAAGGATGCTTTTTAAATTTTTAAAATAATTTAAAAAAAAGCCTATCCTGCAAGATGGCCCAATGATCATGGCAGGAGATAGGGAGAGGACACAGAGAGATCAAAAGAAGAAGGCAGTCGTCCTTAGATAGTGGCTGCTTTCCAGGGTTTTTGTTTCTGAAAATGAATCCACAGAATCAGGGGCATCAAAGGCATAGCTGTTCTTTAAAAGATGGTATATATCCCCTAGTGTACGGAAATTGTCACTCTTCTGAAGAGGCTCATCACATGGGCAAAAGCTCTCCCAAGACTTTTCTACTTCAGAAACCAGATGATAGAATCAGATGACCAAATCCTTATCTTCTGCCAATCTTTATCTCTCCTTTGTAAGGCTAGTATAGGACTTTCTGCACTACAGCCGGACGGCTGTAATGAACAAAAGCTAGGCCATGCGGGGACACATTCCCCATTCACACCTAGGTAGGTAAGGAATGCGTGGGGACCTGTTCCTTCCTGCCTAGGTGGGAAAGGGGAATCCATCCCCACATGGCCGAGCCCGGAAAGGGCAGAGCAGGGGTGGGACACTCCTCCCCGGCCTGCTGCCATTGGGTCGAATTCGACCCAGGGTCGGGCAGGCCGGTCCCGTCCCTTCTCTGGGTTCCTGCGGGCTCAAGCTGACCCGATCAGGTCACCTAGAGTCCACAGGGACCCACCCCGGGCACCCCCACCCCAGACTGGGGCCTAGTGGGGACGCACATGCACTCATGCGACTCACCTCATCACTGCTGGGTATGAAGTGGCGGGCCTGCCCGGCGGTGTTGTGCATTTGCATGCACTGCCGGCTCCGACTGGCCAGTTACCCGCACCTGCGCAGAACAGCCGATGTCCATTCTGGAGGTGCTCGTGAGAATAGGTCTTATCATCCTGGACTCACATAGTAGCCCATTAATTGCTGCTGGGCAACTCAAGCAGAAGACAAAGGCAAAACCATCTCCCTCCTAATGGCCTTTAGTGGCATCCTGCCTGTCTCTCCAACCTGGGCCCTTTCCACATTTGGGCTTATTCTGGAATATATTTCTGAATTGGGGCCTGGTCTCTGCATGCCGGTGAATTCTATAGAAGACCCTGGGCAAATCCCGCCATTGTCTTTATTACCAAGCAGACAATGGAATCCCTATACTGAGATTTATTCCACAGTAAAGCCAAGTGCAGAAAGGCCATTGGGGGTGGTATCTGGGCATCCATTCTAGTAGCTCTCAATCTACCTGCCCTCCATAAATTTTTATGAATGAAGCTTGTTTCCATGCCTCCCACCCCAGTCCTGGCTGTCCGTGCTGCTAAGGGAGGGGGTGATGTGGCACAGGGGTGGGCTGATGACAGTGCGGCTGTGGCTGATGACAATCCAGCTGCCAATGAGGAGAGAGGGGGCAGAGAGGAGGTGGCGCGGCTCCCACTTAACAGGCTTCGGCACACTTTGCATGGGGACGCCACCATCTGTGCCAAGCCAGTGCCTGTCCCACATTACTGGGAATGACATGGGGATGCACTAAATGCGTGCCCAGTACTGTGCCCGGTCCCTGCGTGCCCAAACAGCACCTAAAGGGTGCCAAACAGCTTGCTTGGGGACAGGGCCCCTGTGGGTAAGTGGGGCTGTGAGAGCTCAGAAGAGAGCTGTGACTAGCCCAAGGTCACCCAGCTGGCTTCATGGGGGAGGGTGGAATTGAACCCGGTATTCCCAGATAAGAGTCCGGCTCCCTAACCGGACCCTAGAGTTCTAGGGCTGTGCAATAGAGAGAGAGAGAGAAAAACTTCTCATCTGAATACAGAAAGTAATTCTCCAAGAGATAAAACAATCCATACAGATATGAAAACAGACAGAACAACTGATCTGTGTAATACATCACTAAAAGCAGCAGGTGGAAGAAGAGAGATATTTATACTGAGAAGAGAAGACCTGGGTGAAAAGGAAGGTTTTCATTAGATGCCTAAAAGATCCCAGTGGGGACACCCCCACGAAGGTCAGAAATGAGACCATCCCACAGGGTCCACGTGGCCCTTCATTCCGAAGCAGTGCAACTCATCTAAGATAGTCACCTTCCCCATTTCTTTAGCCTGAGAACTCTCCACAAGGACTCGTGTCCTTTGCCTGATGAGTTTTTGTGGTATGTGTATTGATCACCCACCTCACGCCACAGAAGCCAAAGTGGTATTCTACATGGTCTGTTTTCTCATTTGATAAGCTTTTACTGAGCAACCTCAAACCTAGTATTCTATCAATATCTTGGACTACAGTTTCACTACTTCAGAGACTAGTAGGCATGAACAGTGGAAGCTATAATCCAAAACATTAGCAAGCTACAGTTTAAAGAATCCTTCCTTCCTTCCTTCCTTCCTTCCTTGCTTCCTTCCTTCCTTCCTTCCTTCCTTCCTTCCTTCCTTCCTTCCTTCCTTCCTTCCTTCCTACCTACCTACCTACCTACCTACCTACCTACCCACCCACCCACTACTGCTGCCTTTCCCTCATGATATCCAAGAAGCCCATCAACTTTTTATGGTAAAAGTGATTGGCCTGGTCATGGAGTTTATACTCTGGTCTTCCAGGACTGCAGTGGTCACAGTGCATCAGATGTTGCCAAATCTCCAAGGAGAAGCCCCAGGTCTCTAAAGATCTTCCACATGCCAAGGTACAAATCAAGAAATGTTATGTTAAATCTAATTATTCTGGGGAATATAGTTGGGATGCTGATCTGTGCTTTCTTATAGTCACCTGGTAGCCACCATCTACCTCAAAGTTTGTTCTCTCTGAAACCCTTGGAGTTATCTAGATCCAGTTTTAATATTGCTTATTTATTTATATATTTTTGCCATTGCAATGCACAATCACACAGGCTCCCTACCTCTCCCTTGGAAAGGCCTGTCCATTTTGGACCATGCTGTGCACCAGGTAGAGCTCTATCCTACTCTTCTGGTAAACCTTTTTGAAGGGTTCCACAAGAGGACCTCTAATGGTACACTGGATGATGAAGGTCATGCAGATAGCTTGCCCCCACAGCCCAGGATATTGTGTGGCCACCCTTTTTGAAGGCATTTCAGGAAGTGATGCTAGAAGTGGCATGCTGCAAAAAGGGCTCTCCCAGAAACACTGAATGTCCCTGGCCTTTGGAGACTGGACGTGTCTCCAAGGGCTCTCTGGGGGCAGCAGCTGGGGCTGGGATAGCACACACCATCCAACATGCAGACGGTCTTATCAGGCTCCAGCAGGAACTTGTGTCCATGTGGTATGGGTCACATATTCTAAGCCAGGGTGTCCCACCCTGCATGGAGTAACCACAGTAAGCGTGGGAAAGACCATACATTCACAATCTTTTAAAGAAAAGATTCCATGTTTGGACCAGCTGTGGGAGGATTGGAGGTCAGGCAAATGGGGTGATTAACTGAGCAGTAGCAGCTGGTGTGGTTACTGCAGGCGGAAGCTTTCCTCTCTGCTGTGCACCAATTTTAGGCTTCTCACACCCTCCCCAGATGTCTCCAGCCCATCCATCCCACATGCGTGCCCTTGACACCAGTCATATTTTTATTGATATGAAAATTATTATTTCTCATTTAAGGAGATTTGCTATTACTGAGATTAATTTGCGAAAGGCTTCTGCAGGCGGTGGCTGGAGGGAAGGGGAACAGGAGGAGGGGTCAGGCCGAGCTTTGTATTTCATGGTTAGAAAGTCGAGATGAACCATCTGTGGATGGAGGAGACTCCAGATGAGGTGTTTAAGGACAGCACAGATTGCCGGTGAGCGATCATTCCTTGGACACATGATATAGAGCATCTCCTGTGACTTGTACAGCTGCAGATAAATCACGCCACCTTTCCCCTGATACCCTCCTCCCAACAGTCAAACAGTCAGTGTTTTAAAGAAGACTTTGTCATATTTAATAGTGCTGTCAACCTTGCCGGCTTTGCTGGACTGTTAATAAGAAATTCCAAAATGACACAGTTCACCACTTTACATCTGGAGAGAAGCTCTTCTTTTTCTTTCTTTCTTTCTTTCTTTCTTTCTTTCTTTCTTTCTTTCTTTCTTTCTTTCTTTCTTTCTTTCTTTCTTTCTTTCTTTCTTTCTTTCTTTCTTTCTTTCTTTCTTCTTCTCTTTCTCTCTTTCTTAGCAAGCTACAGTTTGAAGAATCCTTCCTTCCTTCCTTCCTTCCTTCCTTCCTTCCTTCCTTCCTTCCTTCCTTCCTTCCTTCCTTCCTTCCTTCCTTCCTTCCTTCCTTCCTTCCTTCCTTCCTTCCTTCCTTCCTTCCTTCCTTCCTTCCTTCGGCACATGAAGAACTGAGACAAAAACTGAAAGTCACAGAGGACCACTGTGGGCCACTGTGCAAGACAGGATGCTGGACCAGATGGGCTGTGGCTTGATCCAGCAAGTCTCCTCTTAAGTTCTTATGTTCTCAATAGCTTATGGTTTACTTCTTCTCCTTCTCTCTTGCCCTCGCATACAGTCATCTCTTTCTGTATTTCACACACAAAAACATGTCCTTTCTAAGACAGTAGATGGACAAACTCTGGACCTCTAAGCATTGCTGATCTGCAGCTCCCACCATTCCTTGAAATCCCCCAGGCTGGTTGGGGGCCTCCTGGGGTCTGTCTTTCGAAAGCAGCTGGAGGACCACACTTTGACAAGTCCTCGCACAAGTCCTCTAATAAAGGAAGAGGTGCCTCATTTGCCCACTCTCAAGGTCGATGGTTGTTGTTTTTTCTGCAGTGAGAGATGAGATCTGTTGTGTGAATACATTTTATCAGATCCCTCTTGTGTGTCTGGTTAGATGGGATTTGCGTTCTCAGTGCATGAAACGCACACATTTGGAATCCAGAGAGAACCCTGCTGGGTGAAAAGAAAGAAGCGTCCATTTCCCCCAGAATGGCCAAGGGGTTGCTCATCAACCAGGTCAGGAAGACATTAGCCAGCTCCTCTCATTGGTCCCTCAAGATTCCCACAGAGAGACAAGCTGCTCTTTGGTTTGTAGCCACAAACTGGCTTATGGCCTGTGATATTTTTGCCTGGAGTGCCTGCGTTCCTTGTGCAGCGTCCGGCTGCTTTCCTAGCTGAGTCAGACCCCACTTCACCCCCGATCCTTTATTCCTCTTCCTAATCAGGCTGGTCTTCCTTCCTATTTTTGTTCACAAAATGCACGCAGGCAAGCCAACCTTCTTTGGTATTTTGGGTCATGCATGTGTTTTCATCAGACATGAAATAAAATGGCTGGTAAAAGTAGTAATAAATTTATTCACTTAGTTCATTTATTTTTTCAGTTTATATGTCAACCAACGTTCCTTCAGCAGTGCTGGAAAAATGCCTTCTTAAATGGGTTTAGCATGACAGGTCATTGTTTCAGGCTAAGGTCCATTCAGTTCTTCCAACACACTTTTCAATCACCGGCTCCCCCTTCCCCTAGCTCTGCAGGCCATGATTGGCTCTGCCCCAGAGTGCCTGGAACTTAAATTTGAGTGTTTCCTTATTTAAGGATGATTCAGAACAGACTGGTATAGTGGACCATCAAATGTTCTAGGAGCTTCCCTTCCAGATCCTGGTGTGTCTAAGGGACACTCCACTCCCAAAGGGTGGAGTCTCCCTTAGGCCTAAGAGAGTGAGGGCTCCCTTAGACCACATCCCATGTGGAACAATGGCTCCTAATACACTTGCTGGGCTGGTGTACCAGTCAGCGCAGAATCATGTCTCAGAATTGTGTCCTGTGAATGCATACAGATGCACTTCTAGACATTTCAAGAGCATGTAGTCACATTCTGAGACTGGGAATGTGTTTGCCCATGTTCATGTTTGTGTGCTTGAAAGAAGGTACATGGGGAACCCAAAGGTTCCCCAGGGCATGGAGTGGGTTTGTCTGCCAGTCCTGTGAAAGCCACCCTACATATTCTCCTATGGGGGCAGAAGAATGGGGACATATTTTTGTGGTGTGGCATAACAGTGGAAAGGCTGGTCAACCGTGGTGGTAGAGAAAGTAGCCATGATCCAATTTGTGATCCAATCACCTCTAAGCCATCTTAAAATGTATATGAACTCAGCCTTAGACTTCTAGTGGGAACTTCCCAGTACCCTCCTGACCTTGGCATTGTGACCTTTGAGATTCACTTGTTTTAATTTTGTTTTCCAGCTGATCTTCAAGGTACTGAAGTTTTATGACAACTTCGCCATTATGTGGTTAGATAACTTTGGGGCTTTCTCCACTTACCTTGTGCTGTTCAGGGCCATTGGGTCTGGACCAGTGAGATCTACTGGTCTTGGATATGGCAAACCGTGGTATGGAATAAGGGTCTCCAGCTCCCGTGCCACCCCTAAAACTCACATGAGTGTTAGGGCTAGCCTCCAAGGCTGTAACAGCTCAGAATAAAGGTTCCTGGGGGACCTAATTTGGTGGCACCATAAGGTGCCCCATAAAATAACTCTGCAGGTAACTAGAACATGGAAGCACACACCTTCTAAACACCTCTTGTGTTCTGGATTAGGCCCAGCTACTATGCTGGTAGATCTCAATATCAAGATCTACTGGTTTTGATCTGGATAACAGTCTGTCCTGTGTAGATGAAGCATACCAGCAGTGGGGAGGGGAGGGCTCACAGATTTCCACTCACATGTGGACTGATGAAGCCCTGACTATGGGCTTTTTCCCACTAGGGCTTAGAACCCTTCTAAGACCCCATTAGGAACCTGATTGGTACCTGATTGCTTTCAGTCGGGAAGGCCCTGTCCCCGCCAAGACCCCATTGAAGGCCCCATCTGCAAGGTCCTGTCCCCACAAGGGCAGGGGAAATTGGATTTAATGGGTCCTTCAGGCCTTTAAATATGGATTTCATGTGGATCCAATTAAAGGTGTCCACAAAGGTATAGTAATTTGGGGTGCTAGGTTTGTTTTTAGTGTGCAAAGCCAAGTTTCTCTGCAAAAGGAGGAAGCTCTGCTGTGTGAACAGCCATCCCTTATGTGCTGTTAACACTGCATTGCAGCCCGATAATTTTAATTTTGAGTGACAGCTGTACATTACTTAGATTTCTCCGTTTGTTTTGGCTGACTTAAAGATCCATTGACTAATGAGAATTGTTCTGCTAAGGGAGAAGAAAAAAAATGGGCAACCAAGGCAGCAAAAAGTTCAGTGCCAAAAAAGTTTTGCTTGTTTTTATTTAACATAACTAAACCTGCATAATTTAGTTTAGCCTGACCGTCCAACTTATTGAATTTCTTCTAAATGGATTGGCTAAAATGGAGGGATGAGAGGAAGGAACAGACAACCTGGGAGAGGGAATCGTCTCTTGAGAAAGTCCTCCAAAGACTGGATGGAATTAAGAGTTTGAACCCGAAGATCTCATCAGCTTGTTGTTAACAAAAGTAGAAACTAAAGCACTGTTAGGAAACACCTAAGAACTTAAGAGGAGCCCTGCTGGATCAGGCCACAGCCCAACTAGTCCACAAGAACCTTAAGAGGAGCTCTGCTGGATCAGGCCACAGCCCGTCTTGTCCAGCATCCTGTCCCACACAGTGGCCTACCAGCTTCTCATGGGCATCTCAAGCAGAAGACAAGGGCAAAACCTTCGCCTGCTCTCGAATCCCAGCAAATGGCCATAGAGAACACATGCAGTTCTATTCTGTAGATAGGTTCTTTGTATCAGATACACATCCATTCGTATCAGATACGTATTCATTTGTATCTGATACTTATAAAATGTTTGTACGAATACGTCCAAATAGATTCATATCGAATAGAATTTTACCACATTCAAATGCAATATATTCGTATGAATACAGATTTTTGAACATTCAATTTGTTTTGAATCAAATGCTCCCCAAAATCTGTGTACATCTCTAGTGTCAACATGATACCCAAAGGAAATGGAACTTCTTCCGCCACAGGAATGAGTAAGAAGACCACTGCGGTATAGACACAGACTCAGAAAGGCCCTGTACTTTTCCTAAACAGAGATACCTGGCTTTCCAGAAGCGGCGTGTGGGTCATGGGAGAACCTCAGCATTAACTGGTGTAGAGAATATCTGTCATTGAAGGTTAGGGTGTTACTTTATAGGAATTCCTTCAGTCAAATGATTGCTGCAGATGTTTCTCCACCAACCAAGTTGTTAATGCAGACGTCTTACCATCAGGTTGAGGAGTGAATGCTTACTGATGATGCTACTCAGACTGGTAGTGAACTAGGGCCTGTTTGCACTTGGCCTTATTCTGGAATAGATCCTGGAATAAAAGCCTGATGTCCACATGCTAGTGCAGGCTATAGAAGGTTCCAGGTGAGGCCTGATAGTCTGCTGTAGCTAGCGGACAAGATACAGCTATCCTGAGATATATCCCAGAATATGGCCAAGTGTGAACAGGTTGCAGCAACAGGATTCAGTTCATACAGCTCATACATTGTAACATGTTTGATGGTGCCAAGTTGATGGGGTCAATCAATTGTCCATCAATATATCTTTTTTTTTTCCAGGAGACCCAAAGTTCTTTGGAGGACCCTCAGTGGACCTTCTCATGTGAATGAATGGTTGCTTTCAGGTATGCTTCTAAGAGGTTTAAAACATTCTGCATAACCATGATTTGAATAACTGTTAATAGTAAGGTTTACTTGAATAATAATTGTTATTTGCAGGTGCACATTCAGCAGGGACCCAGGCTCAGATGAGGTACCTTCCTGACATCATGGTTGTGCAATGTGTGAAATAAACACTTCACTGGTAGATAGTTTTATTAGATTTGGGCATTGATCAAGTTTTACTCCATGCCTGCTCTTTGCCTCACTTGCATGTTTCGTAGGTGGCAGGTGCAACTGAACACCTGGCATTCACTGTCATTTTAAGAATGCCCTAAGGACCCTGATTCCACAACTTATCCAGAGGAGTATACAGACACATAACAAAAGTTTTGGCACTCAGGGCAAGAATCTTGCACTTTGAATTTGCAAACCTCAATTTAATATGGATCAATGAAATATACTTTCACTAGATATTCATGACAGTGTAAGAACTCCAGATCATGTACGTGGTTTTCATTTTCTGCCTGACCTTTAATCTAATTAAGTTGTCTCAGTTGGAGACCCATCAGGAAAACGTCCAGGTCTGAAGCAACCACCACTATTCATACATTTATTGGCGTGTCTTGGGGGTTAACTTGCTAGCAGCAATTTTTACATAGTAGCCTGTTTATGTACTGTGACGGCATCTTCACTTACCAACAGAGGTGCCCACCATCACCCGGGAAAGCTCTCACATCTCCAAGTGCCTGTGGTGCCAGTAGGTGTCTCGTGATTATCATGCTGCCCCATTTCTAGAACTGTCACTGATGGAGGCGCCATCTGTTCCAGAGCGTGATATTCCACCCTGAACAGAGGTGCTTCTCTCTGCTGCCGAAAAGACACCACCTTGTTTGGAAGTGGAGACAGAGGTGGGCCTTTTTCAGTGGTGATTGTGGCCTCACTTTGCAGTGGTCCCTGGACCAATTAATGGCTCTAATATCTTGAGTCAAAGGCTCACATGAACAGAGAAGTGGAGCATCATGGGAACTGTAGCTTTCCATGAAAGCTATATAATGGTGAAAGTTAGTTTTGGAATTTTTTTGACTCCAGATTGTTTCCCTTTTAGTTTACTGTTTGTGATTTAAATGGTCAACTTGAGAAAAAGGATAGCATTGGTTGAAGGTGTAAACTTAAGTATTAGTTGCATGCTTAAATCCATGGCCCTAGATCCATAATAATGAATCTAGATTAGCTTGATCCAAATGACCATCAGGAGGAGGTATCTTCACTAAGTGATCTCAATGGTGGACAATACGTTCTAAGGAGAGATCAGTGCAGACACACAGCCACTGTTTTTGCAACAGTTAAGAAGAACTATCAGCAAGAGCTTCTCCCAAGCCCAACGCAATTGGCCTGTGTTCCCATCAGTCAAACACTACATCCAGAGAGTGCTGGTGGAGAGGATTTGATGGCACTATGTATACACCATTGCCATGGACATGAGGTGTAGTTGCAGAAAATGCGGATTTACCATCACTGTCAATGCACATATTGTTTCAGAGCAGAGATGTGCATGAATGTTCTAAACATTCCAAATTCAATCAAATTCAATCGAATGCGGACATTCGAATTTGAATAGAATGTCTTCACATTCGAATTTAAACATTCTAATGAATTTTCAATGTTCCAAAACATTCGTTCAAATGATTTGAATCATTTGACGTATGTAATACATACATATCTGTATGACATTCGCACTTATAATACGGAACAAAAACGGGATGCATATTAAATGGGTACAGATACGTATAACACATACGAATGCTGTCCACATTCATATCGTCAAATTTGTATCTAACATTCGAATGAATAGATTTGAATGTATCAGATTCGAATCTGTTTTAGTTGCATTTGAGTTTTAAACATTCGAATCGACTCAAATTTTTTGACTTTCAGATCGACTCGGATGTGAATGCAAAAACCCAATTTGTGGACATCTCTGTTTCAGAAGAATATGCAGGCTTCTTTGCAGTGGCTCCCTGATGGCACATGTTCCTCAATGCCACACCTCACTCTTCCCTTTTCCATTGACATGGGTGGATACCCCATCGCTTGTTCCAGATCACAAGGTGCTAATACGATTGGGGTGCTGTCTAATCTGTTCTGCCAGTATTCCTGACTACTGCGATCTTAGTATGGATTTGATCTGGATTACAACTAGTCCTCAACTTGATATGGTCAAAGGGTGTGTGACGATCACAGGCTGGGGGAGGGAGTGAGAGGCTGCTTTCAGCAGTAGTAGGGATCACATGACCCTCTCCAGCCAATGGGAGCTGCAGAATCTCAACAGGGGGAGAGAGGCTGACTGAGAGAGAGAGAAGCTGGAGGATTTTAAGTGAGTTAGACGCAGAAGTTAATAGGGGAGAACAAACCAGAAGATATATAAAGTATTGAGACAGAACACTAAGAGAAATAAGAAGAGAAAGACAAAGCTTTATCTAAACAGAGGGAAAGGGCTTAAAAGAGGCAGAAGCTATTAAGAGTCTGTGAGTTAGGGTACGTAGTTTACCTCAGACCAAGAGAAGGGAGGCCTCTTTCAGACAGTAAAACAATGTTTTAAATGAGAACTTTTTATGAGTGAACAACCAAAGGACTTTACTCTGTGTTCCTACCATTTTAGTCCTTTCTCATGGACTAAAGGACGCAAAGCACAACCTAAGCTTATTTCTTTATTTTATTTCATTACTGTATTAATAAAATTTAAGAGTTATCCTTACTCTACTGTCTGCTGCTTTGTGGTAAACCTGTCCAAGGACAGACTAGCAAAGTGGGGCGCCAGCTTTTTGGAGCTATATAAATGAAAAGTTGGCAGGGCCTGGTGACCCCCGCAGCTTGCTTTTATTCTGCGCCCCTCTGAGGAGTGGTGAGCATAGAAGGGGCTGAGAGGGGACGTTACAGGGTGTTTCGGCATTGGCCACAGAAACTGGTTTAAACATACATTTAGGACACATACAAAACACTTTCATACTTACCTCCTGCACTGGAGACCTCTTTCCAGACCCTTCACGGCGGCCGCTTCCGCATATCGGCGCATGAGATCTGACTCTAAATCGGGTCTCGCCGCTGAAAACTGGATTAAAATGAAGACCTCAAAAATTAGGTCTTCAATCCATCCCTTCGCCTGGATCCATGTGGAAGCAGGATGCTTCCACACACGGCCAGACACATAGATGGATGTCCTGACGGCTGCCATGTTGGGAGGGGGCAGAAGCAGGATGGCCTCCCTTGGAAGCCCCTCCTTTGCCACCGAAAACACGCGGTGACTGGCAGCTGCATGCTCCAGTCCCACAGCTCCGGAGCTGGCATCGGCGGTGCAGGAATCCAGCAGACTTTTGGAATGACCATCTGTCTTGCCGGATCTGGCCTTCCCGCTTGTGTGCGGAGCGTGAGGGCCCTTTGTATCTATCCGAAATAGGGACGGATCCTCAGGAGGTCAGATCGCCAAAACACGGATCTTCTTAGATCTGTTTTTCGGTGGCAAATGCAGAAACACCCAGAATGACTAATCAATCAAGTTCCAAAGTTCCACTAGTCCTGGGAAGACCACGTGGACTATGGAGCTCCTTGTTCTTGATTACCAGCTAACTGCAGAAAGGACTTCCACAAAGACCTTGCAAATCTCCATCCATCCCCCACCCCCCGCCCCCGGTGGCTTCCTTCCTCCTTGTAATGCTTGCTGTTCTTTGTAAGAAAATGCACCCACAACACTGGACTTATATATACATGGATCAGCCTCCCTTAATCAGTTTAAAAGCCTTTTGAAAATGTATTTTGCAGATGTCTCACTAGCTGAATCTTTATTTATGGGCTCAGGCTCGGACAGGCATTTGAATTTTTGTTGTGACTCCATATTTTATTATGCATTTTATTTGTTTTTTATTGAAAGCTTTTAAAAGTAGTACAAGGGATGCTGGGCTGGTGATTAGATAAAAGCGAGCTCATCTCCAGAGCTCTCACTTGTCCCTTCTGCCTACTGGACCTTTTCACCCCATTACCTTAGAAGTGTGGTCAGACCTCTGACCACCATTCCTCTGTTGGTCCATCTGCCCGGTCTCTCCTCTGTCCCACGGAACCTTGATGTTCTCATGCAGTTAACATGAATTATTGACATCAGAAATGCAGACACATTAGATGGAGGTTATGGCAATGTTATTTTTCTGGAAGGAATGAGTCAAGAATGAATTAATGAGCTCCAATGGGTGGAAAGGAAAGGAAAGCATATTCAGATGAGGAGAGAAGGGGGAAAGGAAAGGCACCAGCAACTGTCTGCAGTCAAATATGACAGGCCGTCATTGGATGCCTTTGAGAGAAGACTGGGCGAGATCCGGACAGGTGTCCCTAATTGGAGCTCTGTAGCATCTTCACAGAATTAAAATAGCAAATTCCATTGGTACTGATGAGGTCTATCTATGCCTGTGCATGCCTCCTGGTAGCAGATTTTAAAGAAGTACGATGCCCCTGCCCCTCTGTGTTGCACCGTTCTTTGGTCCTTCCTGCTCTCCTTGGTGATCCGGATTAAGAAGCCCTTAATCCGGATCATGGGCCTCCAGGTCTGCAAATTAATGCTTATCAAGGAGGCCCTATCCCCTTCATCCACCCTGGGCAGTTTTCCTGGTGAGCCAGTTTGGTCTAGTGGTTAAGGAGCTGGGCTCTTATCTGGGAATACCGGGTTTGATTCCACACTCCCCCATGAAGCCAGCTGGATGACCTTGGGCAAGTCACAGCTCTCTTCTGGGCTCTCACAGCCCCACCTACCTCACAGGGTGTTCTGTTGTGGGGAGAAGAACAGAAGGTTTGTCTGCTGCTTTGAGTCCCTTAAATGGGTGAGAAAAGCAGGGTAGAAAAGCCAACTCTTTTTCTTCTCCTCCTCCTGGTAGAGATGAAGAAATGGTTTTCTATTGTCCACTCCTTGGGAAAGACTGGAGATTGAACTGACACCACTCTAATTTCCAGGTAGGTTGCAAAGTTACAGTCACTGTTCATGCATACATGGTGTTAAAATCTCAAACAAAAAGCAAATTTCTTTCTTTCTTTCTTTCTTTCTTTCTTTCTTTCTTTCTTTCTTTCTTTCTTTCTTTCTTTCTTTCTTTCTTTCTTTCTTTCTCTCTCTCTCTCTCTCTCTCTTTCTTTCTTTCTTTCTTTCTTCTCTTTCTCTCTCTCTCTCTCTCTCTCTCTTTCTTTCTTTCTTTCTTTCTTTCTTTCTTTCTTTCTTTCTTTTCTTTCTTTCTTTCAGTACTGCATTTGCTATGCTCCATTATGGCATATAATGACTCCTAAATGCAGGAAATACACAAGAGAGCGGAGATTTATAGGTGAATATGAAAAATAGCAATCTAATGTGATGAGGAGTGGAGGAGCGTGATGAATAGCGTGGGCCATTCCCCGTTCAACCAGGACACCTGCTCAGTGTTCATTCCACTGTAGTGTATATACTCAAAATGTCCACGTGCTCCTTCACCACCAATCAACACAAGGCAGATGCCCCTGTGCTTGATGATGAAGTTAAAAGATATGCTCGCCTAGCGTAGCTTTCATTTTTGTTGTTGCTGCATGCCTTTCCAAGAGACTTCATGATGAGCTTCCCTGTCCTCACTATTTTGAGCTGATAGATCCGAGGGTCCCTCCAGATTTATGGAGAGGAAACACCTTGACCCTGCTTGCTCAAATATTCCATGGCGGCAGAGAGAATTCTTCCATTCACCTGCTCAGCCCCTCCCTGCCTGATAGAACTGCTGCATATGGGCTGAAGGTGAGTTCTCATGAGTTCTTGTGTAATTTGCCCAAACACCCAGGGAAATGTAGAGGAACAAATGTGTTCTTGAGCCAGTTTGGCCTTGTGGTTATGGTGTCAGATTCTTATCTACAAGGGTGCTTCCGCATTTGCCTCTGGGAAACGGATTTAACAAAATCCGTTTCCCAGCGATCTGGCCTCCCAAGGATCAGTCTCAAATAGAGATGGATACTTGGAGGACCTGCGTGTCCGCACATGCATGGGGAGGCCGGAACCACAGGGCTGGCTCCTGTGCTGCTGCCCCCCCCCCCCAGAGCCGCAGGAGTGGACTGGTGAGCTGTCAGTCACTGTGTTTCCGGTGGCACCCAGCACGCAGGGGAGGGGCTTCGGAAGCAGGCAGTCCTGCTTCCGCCCTTCCCAACATGGCGGGCAGAGGGAATCCGTCCCTTCACCTGGCCATGCTCAGAAGCGTTTTGTTTCTGCACACATCCAGGTGAAGAGACGGATGTAAGACCTGATTTTTCAGGTCTTACTTTTAATCCGGATTTCGGTGGCAAAACCAGCTCAATTCTGGACTCCTACACAAAGCCAGCTGGGTGGCCTTGGGCTAGTCACAGCTCTATTTTTGAGCTCTCACAGCTGCACCTACTTGGTGAGGAGAAGAACAGAATGTTTGCCAGCTGCTTTGAGTCCCCTTAAAATGGTGAGAAAAGCAGGACATAAAAGCAAAATCTTCTTTTTTGATTATAATGTACAGGTACAGCAGAGAACTGCAAAACCTGTCTGACAAGCTGAAATTTGCTGCACATTTCTTGTGGATTTTTAATTCTGTGTGAATGCAGCCAGTAGTAGCAGCAGCAGAAGCAGCAGCAGAAGCAGCAGCAGAAGCAGCAGCAGCAGCAGCAGCAGAAGAAGAATTGTTTTTTCTATCCCACTTTCCCAACCCATTTAAGGGGACTCAAAGGGCGAATCCCCACAGCAAGCTTATTTCGGTTTCCCTAAACCTAAATAATAGTACCGGATGCAAATGCAAATTTGCCTGTTCCCATTACTTTTAACTTAATTGCATTGGATCCCGATTCTGAGGATTGTACGTGGTGTACGTGACTCAAGGGGGTACTCAAGTGGCTACTTTTTAAAAGCCGCTTTTTGGGGCTGCCCTGTCCTCTTCCTCCTGGCATGGACGCACCACCCATAAGGGACCCCTTCATGGAGCCTAACTGGGTGGCTGGGTGGCTGCCCCTTCCATGGATGGAGGAAAAATGGCAGTGGGCAGCCAGCAATTCTTTCCCCTCCGCTCCCCATTGCTCAGGGCACACAGCAGCGGCGGCAACTAAAGCCCCTTTCCTTTAAACATTCACACAGAACCTCAGCTGCTTTCCTCCCTTTCACTTTCTAAAGATCAGAACTTTTAGAATTGCGCAAAATTGCAACATTGTTATTCCAACCATTAAGGTGTGAAGTGGTTCCATCGCTACAGTGTAGTGATCTCTGTTAAGTGGATTTTTACATTGAAATCGCTGTCTTTGGAAGCAAGCTATTGGGAGAGGGAAACCCTAAACATGGATTCTCATCATTTAAAACGGTACTGTCCACACAGTAAAATATGTAAAATGTTTCAAGCACACAATCCGGAGTGGGACCTGTTGAAATCAGGATTGAGATTCACCATGCTTTGGGGTGGTTTAACACGAGGAAAGGGTGTTAAGCCAAACTGCTGTGCGGACTCCGAGGACTGAAAACGTTTTGAATCCGAGATAAGGTTGCCATGAAGACACGGCCAAAGTGGCTGACAAAACATCCTATTCTTCTCCCGACAACACCCTATGGGGTAGGTGGGGCTATGGGTGTTTTTCCACTGCCACTAGAACTACCCATTAAGTACCCATTAATGGGTACTAAGTGGCATTTTTTGTACCCATTAATGGGTACTTAATGGGTACTTCTAGGGACAGTGGAAAAAAAACACCCTATGAGAGCTCAGAAAAGAGCTATGACTAGCCTAAGGTCACCCAGCTGGTTTCATGAAGGAATGCAGAATCAAACCAGGTATTCCCAGATAAGAGTCCAGCTCCCTAATCACTAGACCAATTGCCTCATAGATGCTTTTAAAGAGAAGAGAGGAGAAAACATCTATCTGGGAACATCTTTTACCTTTTTTAAAAATTCTATCTTTTTGAAAATACTTGTTCAGGGCAGTTGAACAAAATAAACACAACAGTTGCATCCACACAAATTCACATCTTTTTTTTTTTTTTACTATTTGGTAACTGTGGCCACTTTCCTTCCCCATCTACTGTAGACCAGCTAAAGTAGACCACCTACTTTAGGGTCACCCAAAGACCATGGTGGATAAATTTCTGGGCACCTAGGGCCTTGAAGTTGTCCCAGCAGACTTGCAGACCAGCTTACAAGTGATCCCCTTGAAATGACTCTTGGGGCAGCTTCCTGCAGTTCAGGTCCATCTTCTCCCCTATCTGCCCTTGCACAAAAGCAGCCCAGGTGGAAACCTTAGCTTTTTTTGCACTAGCAACCCAATAGATACTCCATTGGATGAATCCCATATGTCAGCACCCAAGACCCCTTAAGGATCCCAGTAGGACTCCATCCTGAATGTGCTGTATGCACAAACACCGGCAACATTCGGATTTAATGGGGTCTTTGGGCCCTTAAACCCAGATTAACAGTAGACCCCCTTTAAAGGGGTCTTTGGCCTTGAAGACTGGATCAGAGGGCCTGTGTCCCCACATCTACTGGGGCAAAGGGATCCAGGAGTGGCCTTAGAGGCTGCCACTTGTAGTGGGGTGGCTTTAGCTCCACCCCTGCACATTCTACATAGGCCCACACATCCTTTGTGGCTGTCTATGAAGCTGAGCACAACGTAGTGGCTACGTTGGCAGCTACAAAGCCGTGTCTCTCTGTCAAGCCCACTGTAACTGGAAGTGACCCGATTGACAGCTACATGGGCCAATGATGCCGCACCACTGAAAGACCTTCCTGCTCGGCCCTAATAGGAGCCTCAGGGTGGGTGCTACGGCGTCCGCGTGGCAGCGCTGTGTAGCACCCATTGCCATCAGCTGCTGAACGTCCCGTGTGGATGCATGGAGCCCTCACCAAGATGTGGATGTTCTAGGACTAGATTCAATGAGGACTGGGTTTCAGAGATCTGGATCTTCTATATGTTGCTAAATGGCTGTCAATGGTGCCTATGGCAGGATAGGTCCCTGATGGGCGAGGGCAAGTTCAATCTCTGTGCCCTTTGAGGATGCCCATGGCACCACTTTGGTGTCATTCAGAGTGTGTCTGAGTTTGGTGAGGAGGAAATCACACTCTCCAAATCAATACAGCAACCCAAGGATGAATATCCTTGATTTGTAGATCGTTCAGACTTTGTAATCGGCTCTCACAAATACGGTCACTGAAAGGCATATTTTGCAGCAGAGGTTAGTGCCCAGAGGAACAGCAAAAGCCAACTGGAAATTCATCAACTGTCTTTGCAGTCCAAACTAGACACCAAAATGCTCTTTGATCTGATGCACTTCCGGGTTGGATTAGCAAGCAGTCTGCCACGTGCTTTAGATTTTAAAGAAGCTTAATGAATTTGCATGTGGTGCTCCCAACTGTACACCTTTCCTTCCTGATGCATACGAAATAAGCTAGAAGTCCCCTGCTTATTCTTGAAGTGGTTAAGTCTGACCCAGAAAGGGAATGTGTGTGTGTTTGCACTCTGAGACAAAGGACCTTTCTGCACACATTAATCCATAATAAGGGGATGTGAAATCCTACTATAGGTCTCATTTGGCATGATAGTGTGGATCTGTGAAGTCCTGCCCTTCACTCCTTTCCTTCACCCACAAAGGATGGAGTATAATCTCAACCAGGAAGACCCTGATCAGAATTACTAGTAGACCATCAGGCAAATGGATGCCTGCAGGAGACACACCTCCCATGTTTGGGATGACCAAAGACTCCACCAAAATGGATCCAAGGCTCACACAAACACCTGGGTCAGGGCAGGGACAGGTCTGGACTAGGGAAGTGCACACATTTGTGTGTGTTTGATTCATATAAAAGGGAACGCAAGAACTTTTGTATTTGTTCAAATGCATCCCCTTTGAATGTGGTAGGATTCGAATTCTGTCTGAATGTTTGATGCTAATCCAATTCGAATCCCTGCTGTGATTTGTCTACAGATCGTCTATGAGTCCCTATGTATGCACTCTGAGTGTGTCAAGCCAGCTCCCGAACCACTTTGAATCCGCTCTGAATCTGCTATGGATCCACTTTGGATCCACTGCCGGTGTGACTGGGCAGCCACTTTCCCACCTCCCCAGGTTCACAAATGCAACAAAGCTTCATACAAATGTATAGAAACATTTGATCCATATTTGAATGTCAGTCTTTGAATGTGCCAACATTCGATTTTTGGACAAATACATACCAATTTTGAATGTGATGGATATTCGTACAAATTCCTAGTCTGGAATAGTGCTGTTATGGAGACGGTGCAGCTCCAGAGCCCCAAAATCTGGGCCAGTGGATATTGCTGGGTGAAACCCACTGATCCAGATCATGGCCTTTGGGTCATTGCAGAAGGGTCAAAACCAGGTATAATTCTTCAGATCCTAGATCATTGAGGGGGACCTTCTTCTTCTAGTGATTAAGGAGCCGGACTCTTATCTGGGAATACCAGGTTTGATTCCACCCTCCTCCACAAAGCCAACTGTGTGATCTTGGGCTAGTCACAGCTCCCTTCTGGGCTCTCAGAGCCCCACCTATCTCACAGAGTGTCTGTTGCGGGGAGAAGAATAGAAAGTTTGTCAGCCTCTTTGAGTCCCCTTAAATGGGTGAGAAAAGCAGGGTAGGAAAACCAACTCTTTTCCTCCTCCTCCTCCTCCTCCTCCTCCTCCTCCTCCTCCTCCTCCTCCTCCTCCTCCTCCTCCTCCAAACCAGAAACCTTTGGGTGTAGTGGGCAAGGCTCCCTGTGTGGATTGAACACATTTGCAATTTCAGGTTGGCCTTGTTTCAAGGAGACTGTGTGGATTCCATTGGGGGGAGAAAGGAAAAAAGAAGAAGAAAGAAAGAAATCTGCATATACATATTTATTTATCCAACCCAACAGCAGATTCTGCCTCTCTCTGAACGGCCCCATGCAACTTACAAATTTCTCCCCATTTGCACAATTACTGCTGGCAGGGAAAAACGTGCTGGCTGGAGAATCACATTCCCATATCCTCACTTCTGCCAAGTGCACAAGTCATTGGAGTGCTCCAAGCATCGAGAGAGGAAAGGGGGATCAGAAGTAGAACTTGGAGGTGGGTGAGAAAGCAGAGACGCTTTCAGGAAAATTCAGGGGGGGGAGAAATCCGTTGCTTTTATTTTTTTGGCAGGTTCTCCTTGCTTTACACCCACAGATCAGGCAGAAATTTAAAGCAAAGCTGTAAAGGTTGGATTGTCGCTTCCTTCACCACAATGCTGTTAATTAAGCTCACACACTATGGGACTCCAGTGTCAAAGCTTTCTCCCCTAGGTTGCTGCAAAAAACATGGTGGACAAAGATTTACTGTTAAGACTATGAAGCATTTGGCCTTCTGGGCCGTCATTTTGCAAACAGAGAAGGATGGGCCTTATTCTGGGTGAAAACTCACTTATGGAATCCCTGGCTGTAATGCATTCTTCTGCAACAGTGCTGTCAGGAATCCATTAATTAGGCTCCCTTGGAAGAGGCATGGCACTATCCTTCCTCCTGGGGGGTTGCCAATGCCACTCCTGCCCTCACTTTGAAAGCCAAGGGTGCCTAAGAGTCTTCCTTCCTTCCTTCCTTCCTTCCTTCCTTCCTTCCTTCCTTCCTTCCTTCCTCCCTCCCTCCCTCCCTCCCTCCCTCCCTCCCTCCCTCCCTCCCTCCCTCCCTCCCTCCCTCCCTCCTTCCTTCCTTCCTTCCTTCCTTCCTTCCTTCCTCCCTCCCTCCCTCCCTCCCTCCCTCCTTCCTTCCTTCCTTCTTTCCTTCCTTCCTTCCTCCCTCCCTCCCTCCCTCCCTCCCTCCCTCCCTCCCTCCTTCCTCCCTCCCTCCCTCCCTCCCTCCCTCCCTCCCTCCCTCCTTCCTTCCTTCCTCCCTCCCTCCCTCCCTCCCTCCCTCCCTCCCTCCTTCCTTCCTTCCTCCCTCCCTCCCTCCCTCCCTCCCTCCCTCCTTCCTTCCTTCCTTCCTCCCTCCCTCCCTCCCTCCCTCCCTCCCTCCCTCCCTCCCTCCCTCCTTCCTTCCTTCCTTCCTTCCTTCCTTCCTTCCTTCCTTCCTTCCTTCCTTCCTTCCTTCCTTCCTTCCTTCCTTCCTTCCTTCCTTCCTTCCTTCCTTCCTTCCTTCCTTCCTTGTGATCATCATGCTGCCCCATTTCCAGAACTATCACTGATAGGGGCGGCATCTGTTCCAGGGCGTGATACGGTCAGGATTGGGGAGGGTTGGGTTGTTTGTGGTGCATGATGTTGTGCACCACCTCTAGTCGATGATAAGTTAACATCTGGGCAGGCAGGGGGCTATAAGAGCCTCCTGTAAGTGCAGATGAACCTGCCCACATGTTGACTAATTGTAAACTGTGGGCTGAAGTGCAAAATGGCCCCTGGAGGCAGTACCTAGGCATTAGTCACTGATACACCTGTCCTCCATGAATCTGTCTAACCCTTTCTTGAAGCCATCTAGGCTGGATGCTGTCACCACCTCTTCTGGCAGCAAATTCCCTACACCAATGATGATCTGGATGAAGAAATACTTCCTCCTGTCATTCTTAACTCTCCTGCCCACCAGATTTCATAGTGTCCCCTGGTTCTAGTGTTATGCATTAGAGAAAAGCTTAATCTGTTCAAGCTTCATGCTGTCTGACTGGATCATGTATTCCTTTGATTGGGTCATATATTTTCTTGATGGTCTGCATTTCTTTGCAACACCGTTACTAGATTCTCACCATTACTAGATTGTGCTGCGTAACCTATTCTTCTGTTCCCCTGTATCAAATGTAAAGCATGTTGACTCTGAAGCCCAATCTGCAACTTCATCTGGAAAGCTTATCCTTGCTGTGTCTGCTAATCTATTCAGCGAGACAAGATTGTATCAATGCCTGAAAATGTTACAATATTCTAAACCCACTAATGCTAGTTTACTAGAACATAATCCTGCTTTCTCTGAAGTACTTGGTAGCCTGGGGTACCTCCAGACAATGAGAGGAAATTGTAGGATTTTGTTTAGATCCTGCGATTGCTTCTCACCACCACCACCACCACCACCCCCGCCAAATGGAAAGGCACAATCCTGGGCTCTTAGCTCGTCTGTTATTTCCTAGAACCGCTGCTCTTTCAATAGTAGCCGGATGGAGGAACTGCTCATCTACTACTCATTTGCAAGGTACTTTTGCAAGAGCAGAAAGTCCAGGAGGGAACAACAGTCGGGAATAGGGATGTACACCAATAGGGTTTTTTAAAATTTGGTTTGTATAGAATCGAATGCAAGAAAATTAATATTTGTTCAAATAGATGACCTTCGAATGTGGCGGGATTTGTATTCGATACGAATAGCATACGAATCCCTTATGAATCCCATACAAAGCTTCATATAAATGTATCAAAACATTTGATTCAAATTCAAATGTCAATCTTCAAATGCGCCAACATTCAATTCAAAATTGAATGTCTGAATTTGCATGAAATTTGCATGAAATTTGAATGTTATGAATATTTGTGCACATCCCTAGACAGGAATAAGCAATCTGACATAATGAAAAACCCAGTGCCAGAGGTAGATTTTCTGTAATGCCTTTATAAGGTTTTTTTTTCCCCAGTTCACCTTCCCAGGAGTACATTGGGAATGTGTGGCAATCGCAGTGTGGCCCCAGGAAAATTGCAATTTCAAAACCTCATTTGGAGGCACCTTTGGATGGGTTAGCTTTTCTTTCATGAATGAAGAAGACTGCTGCAGATCACTGAATGTCACTTTGTTCTATAGGACAACAGGGGCTTCTCTGTGGTGGTGCCCACACTTTGTAACGCTCTCTGTGAGATGTTCATGAGGCAACTGCTATCATATCCTTCATCTGCCTCATGAAAACATATCTGATCACCAATGGCCAGTGTGTACCTGTCCTTCCCACCCATCCCATTTTCAATATTGTGTTTAACATTTTGTTGTCTGTCCTGGTTTTAATGTTGCTTTTAAGACTAAACTGTAAACTGCTGTTGGTCGGTTGTTTTTCTTTCTCTAAATGAAGATGCAGTACAGAAATGCTTTAAATAAATAATGAACCAGTAAGCAAACAAATAAATAAATATGGAGTCAGGAAATGTGTTTTATGAAAGCAAAATGGTATTTTATAGCAGTGAGTAGGGATGTGCATGAATATTAAGAACATTCGAAATTTGATCAAATTCGGACATTCAAATTCAAATAGAATGTCAATACACTCAAATTTAAACATCAGAATGAATTTAAATCATTTGTATGAATAATTCGGACGTTCGTGTGTGTAGCGATATGTATGCATTACATACATTTACGTACACATCTTATTTGTATCTTTACACATTTGCAAAAATGCGTACGGGACGAAAATGGGATGCATACGGGATAAAAACTGGATGCATACAGTTGCTTACAGGTCCATAGGGATGTGTACAGACACATTCAAATGTTGTTGACATCTGTATCTTCAAACACGAATCGAAAATTAGTACGAATAGATTTGAATGTGTTTTAATCAAATCAAATCATTTCAAATTTTAAACATTTGAACCGATTTGCATTGGATGCCAAAAACCGCATTTGTGCACACCCCTAACCATAAGTAGGGGGAAAGAGAAAGGGCTAAAATGCCATATTCTGGTTTGATGGCCCTGATAGCATCCAAGGCTGCCCTTGCAAAACAAAGAACCGATGAACCGGTGAATGGGGCTTTCGTGTGCCCGCTATTGGCCACTATTCATCTTTTCAATTAGGCTAAAAGGCTGTTTCTTCCCCTTCTGTGCACCTTTTATAATTCTTCTTCAACCATTTTGCTCCTCTACCTACATTATTCTTATGTTTTCATTGCTTCCAGCCCACCCTGAGACCTTAGGGTATAAGGTGGAATAAAAAATGTAAATAAATTGTGTGTTTGGGAGCCCTTGGTATTTGGAAATTATGAACAACTCCAACCTTGGACCAGCCTCGTTGAATTCTAGACTGTAAGAAAGATTTCTTTGTTGAGCCCCATGGGGTGACCACTGCTTTTGCCCCAAGCTTCCCTTTGTTGAGTAGACCTAAGTGGAAACAGAGTCCATTCAACTCTGTACCACTCAGGACGGATGTAATGAAATCATCTATTCCTTTCCCCAATGCGTGAATCCAACCTCAGAGAGAAGCCAGTTCAAGGGTGGATCAGACACCGATCTGGCGGGACTGGGGGGGGGGAGTCCCAAGATGCGTCCCCCTTTTTAACTCTCCGTCACCCGTGTGACCTCCAAGGAATATGGAAAGGATTTTCAATTAGGTATTAAACGGAAAGGCGCCTGTGATGTGCTATTCCTACAGGAAGACATCAGTAATTTGTTTGTTCCAAAGGCACCACTCATATTCACACAAAATGGCATTTAAATGTTAATCGAGTCAGGGGATAGGGAAAGTGCGTGCCAATCACAATTCGACTTAAGGTCAAGGTTTTTGTCTTAAAGGAGGGCTCAATGTTAATTCTAAATTTAAAATTCCTGACAGATAGCCGAGCAGGGCTCTCCCCCCCTCCCTGTCTCAAATGCCTTGCCTACAATCTGGCCTGTTTGATTCATTTTAATGAGGAACTAACTACTGGGAAAATGAAGGCTTCCCAAGTCTTCAAGGAAATGGAAGGGCAAAAAGATACAGTGGACTAATCCTGCCGCCACTGTGGGAAACAGGAAGCAAAACCAATTTAGTCTTCTCTTCATCTCCTCTCTCCATGCCCAACCTCACCATACTTCTCCCCCTCAAAAAAAAAAAAAAAAAAAAAAAAAAAAAAAAGAGAGAGAGAGAGAGAGTCATTTACATCTCCACAAAATGTGAGGTAATTACCAGAGCTTTCAGCCAGTGGGGCGGTTGGGGGTGCGGACAGGACCCCGCGTATCAAATTTACCTCAGAGCCTTGGTACCAAGTGAATATTTGCGTGTGTGCTTCCCTGCTCTTTGATACATTAAAAATAAAAGTCTTTAGAGCCTGATTTATAAATAAGATGAGGAAACTGTGATCTCTCAATATCTTTGTTCTCAACACAAAGGGCCCGCGTCCTGAGGCGTTCCACTGAAAATGTGCAGAGCAGAAATTTCATTACCATTTCTGTTTCTGCCTCCCTGGGTGCACAGCTGTCAATATAGGACATTGTGGTATTTAGACACTTCAGAACTTTTGTGTGTGTATGTGTGTGTGTGTGTGGGGAAATGTAATTATGTGCCAGTAAGCTTGTGATGTTGAAAAAACAAGCGACGACATTGACACTTTAGGAAACAAAGCTGTGGAGTAAAGCGAAGTGACTCGCCAATGGCGAGGAATGACTGATGATGGATTTGAACCACGCAGATGCCTGGAGGAAGAGGCCGCGATCGGACCGGCCCCAAAAGTGACACCAAGGTCACGCTACGGTTGGGAATAATTGGGTTTTGGGCTAGCACCTCTAGAGCTGGAGGAGCCACCGTTTCTGGAATGGTTGAGCCAGTGATATTTCGGCTTGCAACTCAAGACAGAGAGCTTGCCGGACTTTCAGCACAGTTGGTGTGGAAGCTTAGTTATATGAGGGCCTGTTCACTCTTAGCTCAGTGGGACTGTTTGACAATGCCAGGACCAGAGGGAGACGTCCGCACTTAAGTGTGGGAACAATTGGACTACTTGAAGTACAGATGGCTTGGCTTGCCCTGCCCTGCCCGGATCACCATGGCAATGAACATGGCAACTTCTGATGCATGCCAAGACATTGCCAGGGTGGTTGGTCTACAATGTGTGAAATTCAGCAGCTGCTCCCATTGAAGCTGTGGAAAGGTTTTAACTTATCCACTGGTATTAGGGATGTGCACAAAGCCCATTCCCCCCCCTTCAATTCAGTATGAATTGAAGGGGAAATTATTTGGCTTTGATTAAAAGCCCCCCCCCACACACACAAATGTGCGTGGCTTTGGGCACCCATCACTTCTTTCCCATCCCTCCTTTGCCCCCTTCCCTAGTCACATTTGCTCCTGCATCCACAGCATCCACAGCTCCCGCTACCATCACACTCTCCTCTGAGACTCAACTAGGCCTTCTGGAGGTGAACACACAGCTGGAGAGGCCACCCCCATCTGGGAATCTTGATGATTTCCCATGGTTCCTGGATGGGGCTGGGCTATCCAGCTGTGTGCACACCTCCAGAAGGCCTAGTTGAGCCTCAGAGGAGAGTGTGATGGGAGTGGAAGCTGCAGCCATGGCAGGTCACAGCCACATTGTAAGGAAAGGGGGCATGGGTGTGTGTGTGGGAAACGAGGCTGAGAGTGGTCAGATCCTGCCTCCATTGAAGCTTCTATGAAGCTTCTACAAAGAAGAAGAAGAGTTGGCTTTTCTACCCTGCTTTTCTCATCCATTTGAGGGGACTCAAAGCAACTGACAAAGCTTTCTATTTTTCTCCCCACATCGGACACCTTGTGAGGTGAGTGGGGCTGTGAGAGCTCAAGAGAGCTGTGACTAGCCCAAGGTCACCCAGTTGGCTTCATGGACGACAGCGTAATCAAACCCAGTATTCCCAGATAAGAATCTGGCTCCCTAACCACTATACCAAACTGGCTCAGATACATTTGATTTGCAGGCGAATGTAGGTCCCTTTCAATTCACCTGTGATTTGTCAAAGATTTGAACTTGACTGCAAATTCAAAGCTGACAAATATCTTTTGCCCACAGCTACCTTCTATGGAGCATTAGAACTCCTGGACATTTTGGGATAGTGGTGGCATCACAGAGCATGGGCAGATTTCCCCCACAGCCTCCAGAACCACGCTGTTAAGGTAAGTGTGAACATACACTCTGTACTTATTTGCTTTTATTACATTCAACATTAGTTATTGCAATGGAGGTAATTGTAGGATTGCCAGTTTTGGACACCATTGTGGGCTCTTGCCTCCATCTAAGATCAGGCTCTGTGCTTGAAGACCAGAAATGAGTAAATGTAGCACTGATTTTTTTTTTAAAGGATCCATGTAAAAGTAATGGAAACCATAATTAAGGATAAAAAGGCAGCATTTAAGAGGTGAGTCAATTTTTTCAGTTTTTAGTCTAAAATAACACAATACATAAATCATGCATAATACAGTTGCTAAAAATTCTGGTTACATGGAATAAGTCATGTATTACAAATTGCAATAACTAAAGGGGAGTAAAATGTAAAGTAGGTGTAATAAAACTGATTGCTGATCTAATAGCAGCCTGAAATGTAGTGATTTTCTCTGGTAGCAATGGACTCCAGGTGACCTGATTGATCTAAAATCATACATGGTATGGACAAGGTGGATAGAGGAAAATTATTTTCTCTATCACACAACACTAGAACCAGGGTGCATCTATGAAGCTGATGGGCAAGAGAGTTAGGACTGACAACTCTTCTTCTTCTTCTTCTTCTTCTTCTTCTTCTTCTTCTTCTTCTTCTTCTTCTTCTTCTTCTTCTATACAGATGAGATAGTTTAGAGGTTCTATGGTCACCCATCAGGATATTCACTTATTCCTCTTTTAACATATCATAGACCACAAAAAGCAATTCCAAAGTGTATTACAGATGGCATGAACATGCAATGAGAATGCTAGCACCACATACTCCTGCCTTCCATCCATGCAGTTCCTACTTGCCATAATGATGTGGATTTTCTTAACATTCACTTAATTGAAAAGATGTCCATGCAAATGCAATCTCACATGGTTGTGTGTGCCAGGCATGCCTACTGCTATCTGTTCTTTCCATATTTTTACATGGGTGCTTATGGATAACAATATTGGCAATGCATAATGCTTTTCAGCATAAACAAATATCCCAAGGCCCATGGACAAGATGATGAACGACAGTCACTCCTCACAAGGACAAGTGGAAAAAGCATTGGGAGGAGAGATGTGCAGATTATTTTGCGTTCGATTTGTATCGAATCAAATGCAAGAAAAAGCATTTCTGTTCAAATAGATCCCCTTCGAATGTGGTAGGATTCCATTTGATACAAATGTTCTGTATGAATTCAGTACAAATAGTTGATACGAATCCCCTACATATCCGAAACATATCTGTAATGTATCTGGTCTGAAAGAGTCAAATCTGCCCTGAATCCTTACTTGGTGTTCATTCAGACACTTATGCATGCCCTGTGATGCAACCCCACAAGCACATGATGGCATTTTATGCAGAAAAATGAATAGTTTGTACGTTCATTAAACTGCGGATACGTAGCAGATACGTATCGATACATGTGCGATGGTAGAGGATACGTATCCAATATGTGTGCATTTGTGTAAGATCTATATCCAGGATATGCAACCAGGTGTATGCATTCGCATCAGATACTCATACAAATTTGTATGAATACGTTTGTATCAAATACAATCCTACCACATTCATTCAAATGGGATCTATTCAAATTAATATGAATTTTTGAACACTCAATTCATTACAAATCAAATGCCAAAAAACCCATTTGTGCACATCCCTAGATCAATGTGGCCCATCTAGACCAGCTCCCCCTTCTCACAGTAGACAATCAGGGGCTTCAGGGAATCAGGCACGATTGCAACCGTGTTCTCCTTGCCTATGGTCTCTATGGTCTCCAGCATGAAATACAAGATAGCACTTCTAGAATCACCAGCCCAGATTTGACTAACATGCTGAGGATTAGGGATCTGCACAAATATTCAAAATATTCATTATTCATACCAATTTGTGCGAATTTGGACATCCATATGTGAATCAAATGTCCAAACATTCAGACTTTAGTATCTATAAGAATACAAATATTTTGAGTTATTCATATGAATAATTCAGACATTTGTATGTGTACTGGTGTAAACATGTGTACATTCTTATGTGTATTCATCTTGTGCGTACCCATACAGATACGTACGTATGGGATGAAAACGCAATGCATATGGGATGCGTACGGATGCATACGAGTTTTGTATCATTGGATATGTATGAAATATTCAAATGAATAGATACGAATGTATTCATGTCAGCTTGAATGTCCACACATTCATTTTTCATGAGCCAGTTTGGTCTATTGGTTAGGGCTCTTATCTGGGAGTACCAGGTTTGATTGCGCCCTCCCCCATGAAGCTTGCTGGGTGACTTTGGGCTAGCCACAGCTCTCTTCTGAGCTCTCACAGCCCCACCTACCTCACAGGGTGTTCTGTTGTGGGGAGAGGAATAGAAGCTTTGTCAGCTTCTTTAAGTTCCCTTGAATGGGTGAGAAAAGCAGGCTAGAAAAGCCAACTTCTTCTTTATTCATACAAATTTGGATTTTTGAATATTCAATTTGTTACAAATCGAATGTCAAAAATTGCATTTGTGCATACCCCTGATGAAGATGGTTCAAGGAGGATGGTTGTCAGTACATTTTGTGGTAATGGATTTATGTCTGTCTCTCCCTAATCTATAATATACTCTCCACGTCATGTTGTCTTAACTAGCAAAGAAAAATTGGGGGGTAGGTGGGAAACCCAGCCAACAATATGCTATTGTATTTGTTAAGCAGATCTATTTGCTTTTCCTTTCAATTTCTTCCCACTCCCCCTCTCTTTCCCCTGGGGATAAGGTGAAAGGGTTAAACCAAGATGAATAAAGTGGCCAGCTGTGTGCCGTTCCTTGGCCCTTTATTCATTTCGCAAGGTCAGGGTTTCCCTTTCTTTTTGTCCATTTTGCAATTTAGGGAAAGCCACACAGAGTTCAACCTTTCCCCAGGCTGGACTCCCTCCCAACACAGTGCAGTAAATGTGTGTGTAATTAAACACCTTGTTCCAACACTCCAGGTCCCTGCCACAGCCTGGCCTCCCCTTGCTGGATGACCTTTCAAATTGAATCTACCACAGACCACTGAGAGCAGGAAATCGCTGAGGACATGTCAGAGGGAAATTGAAACATGGGCCTTTCCTGGCGTTTACTTTTTTGGGGAAAAGCTTCCTTTCACTTGGACACCTCCTTGTCTCAGTTTCAGGTAATTCAACCCCACTGCACCCTTCGCTCTCCCCCGGGGGTTCCAATCTTCTTGGACTGGTGACTGATGGGTAAACCTCTGCTCAGAAGGGCTGTTCTGAGACAAGATGGGGAGGGATTGGAACAAAGGGTAGCAATCCAGGGATGAAAAGGAACGTGCGGGAGCTCCATGGGACGTTGAGTCTGATCTATGAGCAACACACAGCTCTTAAAACCTGCTTCAGAGCAAAAGTGAACTTTTAAACATTCCTGGGGTAGATCAATATCTATTTCCATATTTTCTTTTTGTAGGAACTGTGGCAGGTTTGGGTGGAGCTCGAGAGGAGAAGACCGGCTCTCCTTGGAGCTCACAGCTAAGGCTCTTTCTGCATTTACCTGCCCTGAATCTAGATAAGTGGATCTGGACTGTGTCGAGGCGTGGACCAGATTGGTGCCGTCTGCACCAATGGCACTCATTTGGCCTATGCCTCCATGTGTTTGTGTGAGATTCACAGCAGACACACTCACAAAGGGTGTGCACGGATATTTGAGATATTTGTTATTTGTACAAATTCAAATGAATTCAGACATCCATATGCAAATCCAATGTCCAGACATTCATACTTTAATATTTGAACAAATATGAATATTTTTAGTTATTCATACAAATAATTCAAACATTCGTATGGGTATGGATGCATACGTATACATTTTGTGTATGGGATGTGTACGGGATGAAAACAGTATGCGTACAGATGCGTACGAGGTTAGTACTATTGGATACGTATCAAATATTCAAACAAATAGATATGAACTTATTCGTATCAGTTTGAATGTCCAGACTTATGAATATTTTATTTGTTATGAATCAAATGTAAATAATTGCATTTGTGCACACCTCTACTCTCTCTCTCACACACACACACACACTCACTCTCTCTCTCTCTCTCTCTCTCTCTCACACACACACACACACTCACTCACTCACTCACTCACACTCTCTCTCTCTCTTTCACACACACATACACACACACACACACACACACACAGAGCCTTCTGAAAGCTAGGAATGAGATTGCCTAGCCTGGGAAGGGTGCTTTTTGGCAGTGCCATTTGAAAACACCCCCCAGTACTTCCAAATTACAGAGCCATGACATCTGCAAGCCTTCCATGTTTTGGAACAAAGCCCTTGGCCCTTGGATCTATATCCAGATTAAGGGCCTCCTTAATCTGGTTCTGCCTCTGTCCAATGCAAATGGAGCTGGAGCAGTCAGACTCCCTGACTGGCATTAAAGTGCAGATGAGGAGGCCCATGATCTGGATTAAGAGGCTCCTTAATCCAGATTAGCAGTAAGTACAGAAAAGGCCTATGCCTGTTTCCACTTACCATTTCCTCCTGTGGCCACGTATAGGAACAGAGAAACCCATCTCTGTTGCTATTCTTGCTTTGCTTTATTTTCTAATTATCCTACTGTGTTAATATTGTTCCTATTATAGTGAAACATTTTGTATTATCTGTAAACTGATTCAGGCCCTCCACATACACTCCACTTTGGCAACCACGTTGAGCAATATTTGGAAAGACAGCATATAAATGAACTGATTGGTTGATTGGTATCCACTCTCCCCCAGACGTTGGGTGGGACTCCCAATACTGAATGCAAAGATAGTAGAATTTAGGATAAGGAAAGTAATTTATTAATTGCCTTCCTTTTCTCTGAGATTCAAGGCAATACGTATAGAATACCATTAAACACTGAAAACAAATAAAACATATGGAGGTTTAAAATCAGTGTAACATTAAAATGAACAGAATAACATCATTAAAACATTATTAAAATGAACATTATTAAAATGAACAATGCCCTGGAGTCATAAAATACAAAGGAACACAATCTGCATACTTCCAAACCAAGAATTAAAATCAGAAAATGGAAGCAGTGTAACAGCTGAAGCGTCTACAGTAGAAACATTCATCTGCTCCCCTTCTGAGAACTCCTGATCTAGAACAGCATGCTTCCATTTGGGAGGCAGAACGGTACCAAGGTTCTGAGTGAAAGTGTCCCAGGTTTCATGCCCGGTCACACCACCACAAAGCATCATACCTGGAGCCTTTTCGCACAGGGGTTTTTCGAACGCATGGAGGACACGTTGGGATGCAGCATTTGCTCTTGCAGGCGGCAGGATCCATTGCAGGCCGCCCACAAGTGTCCCAACGTGCCCTCCATGCGTTCAAGTTTCAGAGCACTAAAAAGTGCTCTGAAACCGTCTCGGCACATTCTGACCTGTCCCAGAAAGAAAGCATTTGCATGCTCTCTCTCTGTGTGACAGTTCGGCCCCTCCCCAGGGCTGCTCCCATTGGCTCCTATGGAGTCAGTGTGGGCAGCCGGCTGCCTTCTGTCCCTGGGTTCCTGCTCACTCCCGAACCCCAGATCGAGCTCCGGGGGTGGGCAGGAACCCCAGCCAAAAGCCCCCAACCCATCCCCAGGGTCTTACCTTCTCCTGCAGGCTCGATTCTGTGTAGAAAGGCCGGGCCGTTCTGAGCATGCTCGAGGGGGCGGCCCCTCATTGGCTGGGCACCCACACATGCTCAGATGGGGAATAGAAGCCAGGTGGGTGCCCAGACAACGAGGGGCCGCCCCCTCGAGTGTGCTCAGAATGGCCCGGTCTTTCTACACAGAATTGAGCCTGCAGGAGAAGGTAAGACCCTGGGGATGGGTTGGGGGCTTTTGGCTGGGCTTCCTGCCCACCCCCAGAGCCCGATCTGGGGTTTGGGAGTGAGCAGGAACCCAGGGACAGAAGGCAGCTGGCTGCCCTCACTGGCTCCATAGGAGCCAATGGGAGCAGCCCGGGGGAGGGTCTTCCCCCTGAATGGGTTGAGAACACTTTCCCGTTCACACTGGCAGGTAAGAGAACTGCTCTCAAAGCGTTCCTTACCCACCCTTGTGTGAACAGGAAAGTGTTCTCAACCCGTTCGGGGGGAAGTGCTCCGAGGCGTCTTTGCCTTAGTGCGAAAATGCCTCTGGTGTAGCTCTGGAGCAGTATTTACTGGTCCCCAGCTATCAAATGTTCCTAAGGCTGTATATACTCAGAGCTGCTCATAGACAGAAGCAGCTCCATAGTGTGCAGATGACTGGTGCCAGAATGTTCCTGGCTGACCCTGTCTCCAAAGGGCACAGACGTTCTTTGTCTTCTGCTTGAGATGCCAAGAAGCAATTGGTGGGCCACTGTGTTGGACTAGATGGTCTATGGTTTAATCCAGCAGAGCTTCTTTTAGGTTCTTATGATCTTGTGATGTTATGTGACCCCCATTCTTAGGATCTCAATTAAAATGTGTAGTGAGAACTTTTGAATGACTCAGTTGTAGGGATGTGCACGAATATTCATGACATTTGATGTTCATATGCATTTGGATGTTGATATACAAATTGAATGTTACAACATTCGTGCATTGACATTCGTATTCGTACAAACGCTTTGGAACATTCGTGAACCTGACAGTTGGGAAAGTGGCTGCGCCAGTCAGATCTGCAACGGTTCCGGAGTGCATTCAACATGGATTGAGAGTGGATTCAAAGTGGATTCAGGGTGGATTTGATGCTTTCAGAGTGGATATGTTTTGGGATACATATTGGTATGTATGGAATACATATAGATTTGTATCAGATATTTGTACAAATTCATTTGTATCAAATAGAATCCTACCACATTCAAAGGGGAACTCTTCGAATGAATACGAATTTTCTTACATTCGATTAGACACAAATTGAATGCAAGACCCCCCCCCTCATTTGTGCACATCCCCTACTTGGTTGCATTTTAGAGAAAATCTTCTGGATGAAGCAAGTCCTGTAAATATGAAATTGCTCTCCCTGTCTGATACTAATTTTTCAGAATTAGATAGGTTCCACCTTGAAACAATTATACCTGATCCAGATTAAGGGTGAAGCAACTATCCAACGTACATCTAAATTTCAGATTCTTAATCTGACATTTTATTTCACAGTTCAAAGAATGCTTGCTTTGGACCTGTCAGATACATTTTGATGTGAGGAGGCATCAAATAGGAGATATCATGAACTGTCAAACGCTGCTAATTTTCCTTATATGACTGCATGCCGTATATCAACCGTGATTGGACGCTTAGTACCATTGCCTGCCAAATGTCAAGTCGTACTGCCACATGCCATCATTTATGTCAATTTACATGCTATCAGACACTGCAAAATATTCCTGTGTCACCTATCAAATCCTGTGGATGCAAAATATCCCTGCATGCTCTCTGCCTAGCGTGGCTCAGTTCCTTGAAATTAAGTATCGAAAGAAACTCCCCACGGAGATAATTGTAGGCAAATCCCTCTCAATAAAATGCGGGTCGCACTTGCCTTGTTTGGATACTAGCCAGTGAGTGGATATCCAATGCTTATTCTGGCTTAGAAAAATTGGGAGGAAAATGTGCCCGACTCTATCTCCTGTCATCCTTACGGGGGTCTTTTTCAGACCCAGACCCAGACTGGAAAACCACTTGGAAAAGTGAAGGCTCTTTTGTTTTCGGTGGCATTTTGGATCCATTCCTGCTGCCTGAAATGAGTTCAAGACTGCCTGGCCCCAAGGGGAACCGTAAAGCTTCCTTCCTTAATGTGCATTAAAGGCCTCTGAATGTTGTATAAATGTTATCCTTATGTGCTTCTCGGAGCCTCCGGTTGGTTTCATTCCGTTGCAGTTGCTGCAAATGCTGTTTTGACCTTTTGCCGTCAGCAGCCGGCACCTTTGGCCGCGCGCCTTGTTCCCTGAGCTGCTGGCACTTGCTGTGTTTGACCTAGTCCCTAAGACCAGGGCAGCATTATTTATAATCAAAATTAAAGGAGGAGGTAAAAGGGCTCAAGGGGTGGGTCAAAAGCCCTGGGCAGAGGTTAGCCACATAAAAGGCTAACAAAGGAGGGAGGGAGGGAGGGAGTCCCCTTTTCCTATCCTATTCTCATGGCTTACAAAGTGAATGAGGGTGGGTGGGGGAATGTAAATGAAATCAGAAAGAGGTGCTAGAAAGAGGAGAAGTGACATTTGGAGCTGTAATACCTTAAAGTCAATATCATTACCTCTGATATTTACTGTAGCATGCAACGCTCAGATGAAATGGCAAAGTTCATCCATCTTCTCATATGCTCAACAGCATTGGCCATGCTATTTTCTATTGGGCTTCACTTATTGGCCTGTGCAAATTAACACTTCTGAAAGCCCTCCAGCACTGCTAATGATTGAAAAGCCCTGCGTCGGTAGAGAATTATTATTACAAGTGGAGACCGGTGAAAATTCACAGGCACAGTTTTCTTTGAAATACCTTCTGTGCCCATTTCCCATTCATTCTCCCACGTGCTGCCAAACCTTCATGCTCCTTCTTGCCTTCCTGCTACTCACTCCATTGGTTTCTTTCCTACACGACTGTTTCTTCTAGCCATGAAATATCAACAAGTGGAGCTGGGTGGCAAGAATGATGTCATTTTCTTTCTTGGGATGCGGGAGGGGAGAGAGATATAGGCCTAACAGCCTACTTGTTCTCTGTGATCTGCTGAAAAGTCTCTGTCCCCTTTATCTAAGGACAAAAGAAATGTCCTACTGGATTAGAACCATAACCCAGCTAATACAACAGTGTGCTCCCAACAGCTGACCTTTGGAAGCAAACTACCCCCTACTGACATCAGGGCTAAGGGCTTTCTGTGACTATAAGAATATCAGAATTGCTCCAGAGGATTGAGTCCTTGACATGTTTAGGTCACCAGTTTGCTCTCCCAATTAGGGATGTGCACTAATGACTACTAGGTGTATCAATGGCTACTAGAATGAATGCCTAGGTACATCTTTCAGGCTCGGGGGGGGGGAGCAGGACACTTCTAACGCCATTTGCTGGGATTCAAGAGCAGGAGAAGGTTTCCCTTGTCTCTGCTTGAGATGCCCATGAGCCACTGTGTGCGATGGGATGCCGGACTAGATGGGCTGTGGCCTGATCCAGCAGGGCTTCTCTTATGTTCTTATGTAGTATTTTTTTTTAAAAAAAATATTCAATTCATATTCGTTCAAGTAGATCCCCTTCAAATGTGGTAGGATTCGTATTCGATATGAATGTTCAGTCCCATATGAATCCCACGCGAATCCCATATGAAGCTTCATATGAATGTATCAAAACATTCTATTCGGATTTGAATGTCAGTCATCAAATGTGCCAACATTCAATTCAAATTCAAATGTCCGAATGTTGCCAAATTCATATGAATTTTGAATGTTACAAATATTCTTAACGCTAACCAGGCTGGTTGCTGTCACCATCTCTTCTTGCAGCAGGTTCCAAAGGCTGATGAGCCTCTGGGTGAAAATATACTTCCCCTTGTCAGTCCTAACTCTCCTGCCTACCAGCTTCATACATCCCCCCTGGATCTAGTACAGGGAGAAGAATTTTTCTCAATTCACCATTTCCTAGATGTTGCAGCCCGATTTCATAAGTAAGGTATTCCAGTCCCTTGATCATTCTGGCTGCCATGGCAAAATGGTGTCAGGGCCATGTACCCCTTGACCTTGTCTAGCCATCTACATATTGGATGGCAGGACAGTCTACCACCAGAAACATGGTCACCCATTGACATATTCCATGGGCCCATTTTTGCACTAGGGAATAGGCCAGCCACCAGGAGACCAGCACAGCTTCTGGGAGACCACTCTAAGGTGTGGAGTCTGTCTTCACCTGTGGCAGGTAGCATGGTTGCCAAGAACTGTGTGGAAGATGCCCTTACAGCCAATGGTTTTGCACAAGAGATGGCTAAGTGAAAGATCTCTCAAGGAGAAGGCAGAAAGAATGAAAAACAAGCATCCATAGGTCAAGTCAACCTTCATGAAGCTGACACTTTTACTTATCACAGGAGTTTATCGAGTAAATCATCCATGATATTAGCCCCATCATTTAAGCTTCATCCAGACAATATTTACATAATCCTTATTATTTGAATAAAGCATGGATAATCCAAAATAAAATGTGTTGGATGTGCTTTACTCTGGATTATCCAAGTAACGTGAATTAAATAAGTGCTGTCAAATGAGATCAAGGACCACAAGGGCAAAGAAGAAGGAATATTGTGGAGAGGAAAGCTTCAAAACAAACAAATAAATAATATGCTCAGAGCTGACGAGCAGAAGAAATAAATGGATGTGAAACAAGAGAGGTCTTTATCCAACCTATTGTACTATTGGTCTTAGCTATCAGCCAATGGAACTCAGGTTTCCTAATGTTCCTCATGGCGGAGCTACATGAATTGGATAAAGGCTGGCAGACTTTTTTGAAGATGAAAGCTACCATTCAGAATCTCAGTTTCATTTATTAATAAAGAGGCAATCACCCTTGGTAAGAAATGACCATTCAGATGACACCAATTGTCTTCACTTCAAAGGAGCCCCTTTCTCATTAGCATGTCTTTGTAATCTTACTTAAATGGACCCCTCTGTCTTTGTGATGATCAAGAGAAATATTTGCCAGGTATGACATTATCTTAAGCAAGAGATCAAGGCACTTCCTCTCTCTCTGGAAATATTTTTCAAGAGTTTTGACAGAGATTGCTCCGTCAGATAATTTGGCCTTCGAGAAGATATTCTTCATATTAGTGCTGCACATACTAATGTCGGTAAAAAGAGGGTGGAAGTCAACAGGTGGAAATTTCTGGAGAAAATAATGCAGGATGATTCAGGCAAGGCAGAGCAAATGTAAGGCATTATCTAGTGGTTAGTTATCCAGCACAAACGGCAGTGAAATGACGGGTCATGTCTTGAATAGGGATGTGCGTGAATATTTATAGCATTTGTTATTCGTATGATTTCATCCAAATTTGCAAACCAACACAAGTCCCTAAAGCCAGAAGACCCAAGTACTGTAACCAAAAAAAACACAACAAAGGGGTTCTGCCAAAATATATCAATAGACAGGATAAAATAAAACCCACTACCAGGTGTAGAAAGGCAAATATAACAAATAAAGAAGTAAATGAAAGCTGAAGCAGGAGCACCAGTGTAATTTCTAAAAGGGTAGCAATACCCCACTGACAAGTTTATGAAATGTATAAATGCTAAAAATAATAATAATAAAAAACAAGTAATATAATAATAGTAAAAATATCAAAACACAAGGCCAAACGCGTTTCGACTACCAGTCTTCTTCAGTGGCCTGTAAGTATTATAAAAGTTCTAAAATATAAGATACCACAGCTCACACAATGTGACTCTGTACAATACCAAGTTTGTATTGGTATTGTACAGAGTCACATTGTGTGAGCTGTGGTATCTTATATTTTAGAACTTTTATAATACTTACAGGCCACTGAAGAAGACTGGTAGTCGAAACGCGTTTGGCCTTGTGTTTTGATATTTTTACTATTATTATATTACTTGTTTTTTATTATTATTATTTTTAGCATTTATACATTTCATAAACTTGTCAGTGGGGTATTGCTACCCTTTTAGAAATTACACTGGTGCTCCTGCTTCAGCTTTCATTTACTTCTTTATTTGTTATATTTGCCTTTCTACACCTGGTAGTGGGTTTTATTTTATCCTGTCTATTGATATATTTTGGCAGAACCCCTTTGTTGTGTTTTTTCATCCAAATTTGGACATTAGTACGCAAATCGAATGTTAGGACATTCGTACATTAACATTTGTACAAACACAAATGTTTCGGACCTTTGGATGAATAGTTTGGACACTTGTTAAACTGGGGAGGTGGGAAAGCGGCTGTGCCAGTCACACCTGCAGTGGATTCAGATTGTATTCAACATGGATCGAGAGCAGATTAAAAGTGGATTCAGGTCAGATTTGATGCTTTCCGAGTGGATATGTTATGGGTTACATATCAGATGCCTATTGGATATGTATGTGTTTCTGAGGATACGTATTCATATCAGATATGTATTTGTTTGTATTGGATACGTATCAGATATTCGTACAAATCTGTATGAACACAATCATATCAAATAGAACCCTACCACATTCAAAGGAGATCTATTTGGATTTTCTAACATTCAGTTCATTACAAATCGAATGCCAAAAAAAACCATTCGTGCACATCATTAATCTTGGGATATCCTGGATCAGTATTCTCTTGTGGGAAATAAGCTTTTTCAGGAGGAAAAGAAAAAAGAAAAAAGGTCTTAAGGACATTAGGGAAGTGTAATATTTGATTCTTATTTGCAAATTTGATTGAATATTTCATATTTGCAGACATCCTTGTAGAAAAGTAAAGCCTTTTTTTTTCATATCCAAAACTTTGATTGAAACAAATGCAAAAAGAAACAACTTGATTGAACATTTGTGTTCCACTATGGTTTTGGTCTTGAAAAGGGTTTTTTTCCAGTGGGACACAAAATGGTATTTTTCTTTGTGAAAAAGTTCAAAAATGAATGTGAAAAACCACTTTTTTGATTAACCATTTCAATAATATGAATCAATGGGTGTCTCCTTTGATGGCGAAACAAACGGAACATGGGAGGTTGTAGAAGAACTTTATCATGCCTGATGTCCCTGGAGTGGAATTAAATGGATTCAGGAGATGCAACGAATGGCAAAATGTCCTATCAAGCCAAGAGAAAATTGCTCAAACCTCAGTTCTGGATTCCTACCATTAAATGTTATGTCTTCCCTTAGAGTAAAACCATTGAAAATGGCAAAACCTCAGGTGTTTCCATAAAACGGAAACTGAATCAGATCTCCTTTACTCCCATGGTATTTTTTGTCACAGAATTTATGAGTTTCATAAGAGAAAGATCACATATTGGATATATTGCATTTCTTATGTACAAAAATTGCTACATACATTCAATATTGGAACATGAATGCTCAAGTATACATAAGGAGAAGTCATAAACATGGTGGGTCCAAGGCTCTTTCTGTGCTGGACCTTGTTCTGGATTTTATTCTAGAATAGAGGTCTGCTGTTCACAGGGTGGTGCAATTCCAGAATAGGGCCCAGTGGAGAAAGGGCCCAAGATTCTGCTTCTCTGTAAAGTCCATGAGCAGTGCAGAAATTTTTCCACAACACTTTTGCAAAACAAGCAGAACCAAGGTCACTGTTTTGCAGTCATCTGAATTTCTTCTCAGTATGGTCTAATATGGTACAAGTGTTTAATAATGGTTTTTTCCCACTTACCTCCCTTAATCCAGATCTAGGATGATCCAGATCTAAGAAATGGGTCCTTCAACAAATCCGGATTTAGAAGATCCAGATCCTGGCAAGTACCTGAAGCGTTTCCACAGGCAGTGTAGCACCCAATAGCAATGGGTGCTAGACATGCATGCAGTGGGAATGCAGGAGCACCCATGTGAAGCACCCATCTGTCCCCAAGCAGAAGATGCAAAAGCTGTGCAAAGTGATTGGCTGCTGCGTACATCAGTCAAGCAATGCTTCTGGTGTGGGGGAGAGAGTGACGGGCAATGGGGGGGGGCGCAAATCTCTGGAGCCATTATGGAGATTCTTCGGAGTCTGGGGCAAGCCGTTCCAGGGAATCTCCAGAGCCTGGCCCAAGCTTTGCAATACAGTCTGTGCCAATCTTCAGAGCTGTCTCTGGAGCCATCTCCTGAGAACAGCCACCTGCTTCAGAGCATTGGGTTTGGGGGCACCTGCATCCCAACAAGGGTGTCCTCACAGACCCTGCCCCTGGATCCCATTGACCTGATCACGGTGCGAATGCACACTATCTAATCCGGTCTTCAAGGCTGAAGACTGGATTGAAGACCCCTTTAATGAGGTCCACGGGAAGACCTGATTTCAGGGCCTGAAGGACCCATGCAATCCGGATTTCCCTTAAACAGGCATGAACACATTGGGTCATAATGGGGTCTGAAGTGGGAACGGGGTCTTCCTGATCAGCACAAACCAGTGCCTAATGGGTTTTTAATAGGTCTTTAATTGGTACTTAGTGCTAGTGGAAAAACACCCTTAAATAAATGGCTTTTCCCTCCTAGCATTAGATCTAATATTTATATCGCAAAACTCTGTAAATTGATTCCAGTCCAGGAGATGATGATTTTAAAAGACCATGTTCCACAGCAAGCACCCCCAGATTTTGTGAGATTTCCTGCAATTATCCTGGACATGATGAGTCCTATCTTGCAGGGTCACCTGCATATGTAGACGCTTCAGGGGCAAGGGGGGAACTAACCACCATCATCTTGCTTTAAAACTACCATTGAGGGAACAAAGATCTGATAAGCTTTCTGGCAAATTTTGACTATAACAAAGGCAATATCAGCAAATCATCTTGTGGAGATGCAAGTCAGCACTAAAAACTGGCACTGTCTCTCTCAAAGTGGTAAAGGTGGCACCTCCGGGCAAAACTGCAAGATTTTAAGGGAAATGACCAGAAAGTCATAGTAAGGTCAATGGCATCACTTGCTTCCACTCTAAATAGATGCTGATAACTGCTCTGCAAGGGTGGTGCGTGCCCTGTCCATCTTAGGTCAGTACTTTCTCTTAGGTTGCCAAGAAACCACAGCAACCCCACCACACCGCCTTCATTTCCTTCTCAGGAGAAATGAATTCTGCCTGTGCTCTCATTTTCCTGTATGACGAAGTCTGTAGAGACTAATCACAACCAGGCGGAAGGAAGGAGTTATTTAGCTGAGACTCTTCACAAGGCATGATGCCACACCAAGCGCTTTGTAAAGATTTCACCAACCCCTTTAAAAGGACCATTTTAAGGGGATGCTGAGCTGAAGATAATGTTTCTCCTGACCTCCACTGCCTTTTTATATAGCCTATCTGGTTCCTTAGCCAAGAGCAAAAGTCTGAGGACAGCAATCTGCAGAGCATCACTTGCTACAGTTTCATTTAGCGTTCTGTTTGTATGTTTGCATTTATTCATTTATGACATTTTAACAAGAGTAAAAACAACAGTTAGAGCGCATTAAAGACCTCAGTGAGACAGGGGAGAAACAAAGGCCCTGTTCACACTTACCCATCTGAAGCTGCTAAAGCCACTTCAGGGAACATGCATGCTCATTCAGCACTGCCTCCACTGGTCCAGAGAATCCCAGAGTGTCCAGATGTGTCCACCAGCTGCCCTGATCATTATAAGTTGTGGAGAGGTTAAAATATCTCCAGCGACTTCACCAGGAGCAGCTGGTGAGTTCCGAAGAACTCCTGGACTCAGTGTTCAAACTCTCTCCTGGATGCTACATGGGTGCAAGGTGGCTGTGGTAATGTTCTGGCACATGCTGGATAATGCCTTGGCTTTTGCCGTGGCAATCTGGCCAGGCTGGGCCAGATCATCCACATTTTAAGTGTCAAATTGCAGGTGCTTGTCACTTCGCCCAGCCTTACCTTCAGTGGGGTGCATTCACACTAGGGACATGCACAAATATTCATAGCATTCAAGATTTATACAAATTTGGCCTAATTCGGATATTCGAATTTGAATCGAATGTTGGCACATTTGAAGATTGGCATTCAAATTCAGATAGATTGTTTTAATACATCCGTATGAAGCTTCATATGAGATTCGTATGGGATATGTACAGGATTCGCATGAGATTCATATGCACTGTATGGGATTCGTCTGGGATTGAGCATTCGTATCAAATTTGAATCCCACTACATATGAAGGGAGATCTATTCGAACAAATATGTATTTTCATGCATTCGATTCAATACGAAATGAATTTTAAAAACCAAGCATTAGTGCTTATCCCTAATCTGCAATTCAGGTTCTCAGGCAGTCCTGAATACCTGCAGAAAAAGATAGGTGACCCAGAGGCACTTGTAAGTTGCATGATGTTGGTGACCTGGACAAGAAACCCAGTGCAGAAACGGGAAAGGCTTCGACTGCAATCTCACCTCTGATCTCTACAACTCACTTCAAAACTGAGGCATGATGCATAAGCGTCACTTCTTGAGCATGCAGACGTGGCCATCCACACTGGGCCTGGAGATTGCCCTCAATGTGCTAAATCCATCTTTGGAGGTGCCCTGGGTACCGGAGGGTAGACTGTGCCCTCATTTGTCCCATCTCCTACTGTACAGAGTGATGGCAGCATTGAAGGCAAATTACGGATTATTGCCCATATTGGTTTTCCACCAGACTAAAAACAGCTGCCTTTTGGGCCATTTCAGGTTCAATGAATGATTGGCAAGATCCGAAGTGCCTTTGCTGTGAAACCTTGTACAAATGACAGACCTTACACCTCCGTGGTGAGTTCACGGACCGCCACACTGCAGACAGCCCTTTTGCCGTTCACCTGGATGAAGCCACAAAGACCTTCCAACAACCCCACTGGTTCAGCTGCATAAATTGTTGCTGGTTTAAGCATAATTCAAATGTGAGAAGTCATTTCCTTTCTGGATTCAGTACTATTGTGAAGAGTAATATCTTCCCTTAATGACAAGGTCAAAGGGAGAGCGAGATCTTTCTGCTCAATTGCTATCTAGTATTTTTTTTTTTTTGTACCTGAAAGTGCTTTGGAAAGAATGCAGAATCTTCTGCATGCAAATCAGAAGCTGTAAGTCTCTCCTGTCCCTTAAATGCTTGTGAATCCCTTTTTGAATAGAAGTCCAGCTGCACTGGATGGGTTCCGTGTGAGCCCTCCAAAACAGGGGCTGCTTTTGCACTTGCCTTCCCATCACTGGACAGAAAGGGTGCATTAGTGACTAATGCAGTGATGGTGAACCTTTTGAGTTTGGTGTGTCAAAATTCGCAAGAAAACCTAGCTTAACTCAGGTGCTGTGTCACATCTAGAAATGTCCATAATTTTGTGATATTTGTAGCTCTAGTAAAAAAGTTATATTTTTGATATATGTATTTTATTAAAAGCAAAACCAAATAATTCTTTACATTAGTGACTTTTATTGCTAAATCTTCAATTGAAAGTTGGTATTTCATACACTTCAAGAACAAGCAAGCACTACACGCCCAGGTGCCAGGATGACCATGTGTGTCACCCAAAAGGGCTTGGTGTGTCACCTGTGACACGCGTGTCATAGGTTGACCATCACCGGACTAATGTGTACTAGTGTTTGCATGTGGGAACACTGGTACATGGTAGACTAACCCATACACACACAGGGACTTACTGGTGTCTGGGTGCATGTCTGATCACTGGCAGGCACCGGTCCAACTGTAAGTACACCATCATCATCACTACAGTGATGGTGATGCTCTATACACAGACAGTCACGTTTGGGGCTATTTGAGGTGCCAGAGCACTTGTGCAGTGTCTTAGATGACCCCTTGAACCAGAAAGGGTGTGAATGCTCACCAGCTTGACACTTCAGGTAAGCCTTTAGGTAACATTAGTTTGCTTGTGGTGCACAATTTTGTGCATCCACCACCGCTAGTTTACAATAGGTGAACATCTGGGCAGGCAGGAGGTATTTCTAGTCTGTAAATGCCTCCTGCAAGTACAGATGCATCTGCCCAGATGTTAACCTATCGTAAACTACAGGGCCAAGTGTGAAAGCACCTAGGGATGTGAATGAACAAAACTTGTGTGTTTGGTTCACCAGCAAACTGAACACCCAGTTTGCTACTTTGAAACTATGCAGCCTTTGCTCAACTTCGTAGACAGCTATGAAGGACTTGTGGGCTCACGTAGCTGTGAGTGGCAACCTCTAAGCCTGCCCCCAGACCCCATTGTCCCACTATGCATGAAGAAGAGGGCATCTGATCTGGTCTTCATGGTGGAAGACTGCATTGAAGACACCATTAAAGGGGTCTTTCACTAATCTGGATTTACAGTCCCAAAGACCTCCTTAAATCCAGATTTTGCAGGTGCGCTTGGGCACAGAACGTTCAGAATGGGGTCCTAACGAGGTCTTTAAGGGGTCTGGTGTGAGGAAGGTATGTAACTAATCTACACCAATTGCATACCTATTGGGTTCCTAATAGGTTCCTAATGGGGTCTTTGTTGCTAGTGCAAAGAACAGCCCATGTCTTATGTAAAACCCGGTTCCCCTGCCCATTTGAAGAGATTCACACTACTGTCACACTACCCACCCCCCAATAAAAGGAAGGATGGGGTGAGGCAGAGGGGAGGAGTAGCAGAATAGTTTAGAACAAAGGCTGCTTTCCCCTATCAACCCATGTCACACCTTTTTCTCGAGCCAAGATTCAGCTGAGCTATTCAAGAGCTAAAATTATTGACCCATCCTCACTGCCTTTTTTAGACAGCTGCAAAGTTCATCTGAGGATATTTCAGATGCAACACAGAAACACACTTTGGTGGACACCGTTTCATGGTGAAGAAAGAAGGGGGGGAAGGGGTAGAGATTTCCCCCCTTTTCCGAAACTAGGAATTCTTGCTATTGATGTCTTTTAAAAAAGGAAAAGAAAAAGGGAGAGACTAAAAAGGCTTCTACCTTGCTCTGTCCCATCTTCTCTTTTGTACATTTTTTTCTTCCAGAATTTGGCTAGGAAAAAGAAGAAAGGGGAATAGAGAGAGGTCTAGTAACTGTTAAAATAGGTGTTGGTCCAGTGCAGAAAAGTTTGTCCTTCTCCCATAATCTTGGCCTGAAAAGCATTTCTTCACCCTTAGTCCCTCTACATAAGGGAGGAAAAAGTGGCTGTGGGACAGTCATGTAGATCGAAAGCTGGACAACCCGCATTACTAGAAAAACCAACTACCAGGATGGAGTGGGTCATAGGCTGCATGGATGCACCACCCCAGTAGAATCCATAAGAACATAAGAGAATATAAGAACATAAGACCAGCCATGCTGGATTGGCCACAGCCCATCCAGTCCAGCATCCCGTCTCACACAGTGCCCACCAGTTGCCTCTGATCACCTCAAGCAGAAGACCAAGGCAAAATCTTCACCTGCTTTCCCCCCGAAAATGGCCTTTAGAGGCATTCTGTCTGTCTCTGCAACCTGGAAGTGGTACCTAGGCATCACTTCTAGTAGCTGTTGTTGCATGGCTGTCCATTCCTGGACTATGCATGAGGAAGAGAATCTAGTCTGAAGATTAGTTTGAATCCATGGTCTTTATTTACCATGCTGAACCCCCTTGAGAAAGTGGGTTGGCTTGCTGTGAGAAGATGTAGGGGCTGCCCCCAGATTGGAGAGTGTGAAAAAATTAGGGCAAATTCACAAAGGCATGAGCAATGCAGCTACTAATGGCTACATTTTGTGATGGGGACCTGAAACACTGTGGTACAAATGCATCCATTTGCTTTCTTTGAACACAGAGAACAAAACCACGGATTAGATTACTTGTTCGAACAGAGAACATCTTCAGCCTTTTGGTGCGGATGAAGACCAGGAAACCAAAGAAAGTACAGCTTGTGGGAGGCTCTTGGTCCATGCACTTTCTATTAATCTACAAACAGATGTAGTTTTCAGCAAAAATGAGCCATTTTTGATTTTTAGGTTTAAAAGAGATGAAAGTTTGATGGAGAATTTTCCACCCAAGAGTTACGCGAACAGTGTGAAAATCAAGAGTGCTTCTCTTCTCCTTCTCCTTCAGGAGATTGGATTTAATCAGAGCTCAGAAAGCTGCACAAAAACTTCTAAAGGCAGGTTTTAAAGACATGCAAGGACTGTGCAGGAAACGTGAATTGAGCTCATTAAGACCTTTCAGGTCTTGGGGAAAGCAATAGAGACAGTTTTGAGAGAGGAGTCAAATGAACTCCTTCCAGAAAAGCAGATCAAATGCCTTGTTTGGCAAGGAAAGTGAAGGGGAGGGGAGTTAGTTAAAGGGAGGATTTTGGGGTAGTCCTAATGTTTAACCCAAAGTGTCCCACAATGCCCTTTCTCTATGAGGGAAAAACACACACACAAAGTGTTTTATCTCATTATAACCCGCTTTCCTGGTTCCGGTCCTTGACTTTCTTAATTTATACCTCTAAACCTCAACGTAATGCACGTGATGTCTAGCATAAAAGCAAGTAATTTAAGTGCAGAAACATGGGAGTTGTTCACATTTTGTGAGTGAAACTGGAAAAGTCAGAAGTAGCACAGGATGTGGATTATACTAGACTCAGGTTCTGAAGTAAGAATTTCAAGCTTCATTCATTCATTCATTCATTCATTCAAAGATTAGCTAAAACACTAATGGTGCCTGCATGGGGTAAGGATCCTGTTTCCATAGCCAAAGGCCAAGGTAAAGAGGTGTAACTTCACCAGACATCTAAATTCATACAATGGGGGCTCCTCATCCATCATGTCTATCAAAGCCATCCTTAGGTCCTTGAGATCACTTGAACCCAGAGACCCAAAATGGCAGTCTGGAGGGCTGACTTTATATAAAAGCATAAGAACACATGAAGAGCCCTGCTGGATCAGTCCACAGCCCATCTAGTCAAGCATCCTGCCTCACATAGTGGCCCACCAATTGCCCATGGGCATCTACAGGCAGAAGATGAAGGCAAAATCTTCACCTGCCCTTGGCCCCCTGCAAATGGCCTTCAGAGCCAGCCTATCTGTCCCTCCAACCTGAAGGCAGTACCCCAGCATCCATTCTAGTAGCCTTTGATACACCTGACCTCTACAGATTCGTCTAATCCTTCCTTAAGGCTATTCAGGCTGGTTGCCATCTGATGGTATAAGTGTAAATTTGCATGATAGTTGCCCAATCGCAGAAGGAACCACATCATTTGCATCTGAAACATATTCCACACACCTGTGTAATTTTGCACCCAAATGAGCAGGCCTACAAAGGGGGGGGGCATGTGCAGCATTTATCTTAAAATGACATCAATTCTTCTAAAATTTCACTTTGACAAATAACCATCGGCTGAACTTGAAGACTGACTTTTGAATGCAAAGTGAATGCTTTTCTGCATTCGTTTGAAGCTTTGTTAAATTTGCAAAGGTGGAGATGGGAAGGTGGCAAAGAGGCTGCCCCAGTTTCACCTGCAAAGGATTCAGAGCAGATTTGGAGGGGATTCAGAGCCACTCACAACTGGTGGCAGGGATTTGGTTGTTTTCTTTCTCGCTCAGAAAACTATCCCTTAGCAGAGAGCATGACGAAGAACAGACTTGAAGCATACAACAGTTTCAACACAGCTTTACTAATCTATAACTTGTGAGTCTCATAACTTATTTACATCAGATGTACATGTCTAGAGAGGCGAGTCCATCTTTCTACTACTAGCTTGAAGAGAGAGAGAGCATGTGACATACAAACTGCTACAGAAGAGTTAGCCAGTACTGCAACTCTAATATACACAGTAAATTAACCCCTTTCACACTGAAGTGATGTACACTTGCAATAATATGCCAACAGATTTGAAACACATTCAAATAGCATTCAAAGACGTTCACGGCGGATTTGAATCTTACCATATTCAAAGTGGCTCTATTCTCACGAATGCAAATTTCCTTGCAATGTGAAGCAAACACACATAAAAATACTCATGGATGTCCCTAGTTCTGAGCTCTGTTGTCCTATGGACCATATCCATGTACCATGCACCATGATGGCTTTCTCTATTACTTGTAGGATAAATAAACCCAAGATGCTCACAGTTAGCAAGCGATACAAAGGCACCTATTTAACTGTTTTGCTCCCTTCTTCATCACTTTTTTCAAATATTATAGTAGATCCATCACTCAGTGTCTGCATTAAAGTGATGCTCCCTTTTCTTCCCCCAAGAAACTTTCAATCTGCTTATTGAGCACAACATTTTCTCAATTAGTTTCCACTGCCCTCCGAGGTGTCAGCCCTATCTGATCGTGAGATGGTTTGACCATGTCCGCTCAGTTCCAAACGTCAGTATGATTGATCACTAGTTGCTGGTGCCCATTGTGCCTGGAGGGGTGAAGGGCAAGGCTGTGAAAAGAGGAGGTGCCAGGGTCAGAAGGGGTAGGACTAATGGTAGGTGAAAGTCTGTTAAGGCTGCAATTCTTTGCTTGCTCCTATGAAATTTGACCCCACTGAGCACAATGGATTATGCATGCATTAAACCAACCTTGAAACAGAACACCATGAAGGAGAAAGGGAGATGGCACTCACTCCTTGAGTTCCTAGATGTGGTGGAGTGCGGTTCACAGCTGAACACTTATACCTCAATATGAAAAATACCCTCTAAAAATTAATACAAAACTGAACACCTTGAGTGCAAAGACTGACACAGTTTAATAGAGGTTTTTTTTGCATTTGATTTGTATGTGTTAGTTATTCCATAACATATCCATTCTGAAAGTGTCAAATCTGCCCTGGATCCACATTGAATCCACTCTAAAACCATGTTGAATTCACTCTGGATCCATTGCAGATGTGACTTTTGCACATCCTGTTTCACAAATGTTCTGAAGCATTTGTAGGAATGATCGGAAACATTTGTGTGGATACAAATGTCAATGTACGAATGTCATAACATTTGTTTCACATATAAATGTCTGAATTTGGCTGAATTTGTACAAATATTAAATATGGATGCGCACGAACATTCAAGTTATTCATAATTCAATCAAATTTGGACAAATTTGGATATTCGAACTCAAATCAAATGTCCAGACATTTGTTTTTTAGTACGCAAACAAATATGAATATTTCAAATTCATATGGATAATTCAGACATCGGTATATGTACGCATCCATAAGAACATAAGAAAGGTCTTGCTGGATAAGGCCACAGCCCATCTAGTCCAGCATCCTGTCTCACACAGTGGCCCACCAAATGCTCATGGGCATCTCAAGCAGAGACAAGGATAAACCTTCTCCTGCTCTCGAGTCCCAGCAGATGGCCTTAGAAGAGCCCCGGTTCCTCCCCTCCCAGCCTGAAAGATGCACCTCAGCATTCATTAAAGCCATCCAGACTGGTAGCTGTCACCACCTCTTCTGGCAGCACATTCCATAAGCCGATGACCCTCTGGGTGAAGAAATACTTCCCCTTGTCGGATCTGACTCTCCTACCCATCAGCTTCATAGATGCCCCCTGGTTCTAGTTTTGTGTGATAGAGAAAAGAAAATTTCTCTATCCACCTTTTCTATACTGTGCATAATTTTATATACTTCAATCAGGTCCCCTCTTAAACGCCGTCTCTCCAGACTGAAGAGGCCTAGACGCTGCAGCCTGGTTTCATAAGGGAGGTGTTCTAGTCTCTTAATCATTCTGGTTGCCCTTTTCTGCACCTTCTCTAGTTCCACAATATCCTTTTTGAGGTGTGGTGACCAGAATTGTACACAATATTCCAAATGTGGCCTCACCATAGGTTTATAAAGGGGCAAAATGACACTTGCTGACTTATTTTCTATTCCCTTCCTAATTATTCCCAGCATTGAATTTGCTTTTTTCACTGCTGCCGCGCACTGGGTCCATAGGCATCTTGTCCAAAGGCATACATATGCGTACAAGAATTGTATCATTGGATACATATTGAATATCCATACGAAAAGATACAAATGTATTCGAACTGGTTAAAATGCCCAGACATTCGTTTTTCTCTATTCGTACAAATTTGGATATTCAAATCTTCAATTTAAATTGAATGTCAAAAATTGCATTTGCGCACACCCCTAATATCAAATGTTACAAATATTCCTGCACACCACTAGTGCCAACTCATGGGGATGTTCCTGGTCTGTACTTTTGCAAGAAAAATGCATTGGGTAGATCACAATTCTATATTTTACGGCTTTTGTGTCCTTGCCATACATGCAACAGAGAGCCTCAGTGAATTCCTGGTCCTGAGAAGAAGCCCCACCAAGAGCTAGGCTGTACAACATGTCTTATTTCCAACCTCTGTGACTAACAGAACAACAGTAAAGAAATGTCAGGAACATTTGGGGTTAGGGGAAAGGGGAGGGAGAACAGAGCAGGAACACATATTTTTGCAATGTTTTGATCTCATGTCACTGGGAATTTTTTTAATGCATAACAGCTAGAGTAATTTTGCTCCAATTCACCATTAATTCCTGCACAGTATGCATTGGGGACATAATTTTTTTACAAGACATTTTATAACCAAGGCTGAAAACAAGCAAAATCCATTACTGAGTTACAGTAAATTCCTAGAGGATCTTCCTCACTTCTGTTCATTCTTTAGAACAGTGACTTAAACATGCGCGCATGCGCGCACACATATGCAACACTGCACATCCCCCTTTAGTGAACAGCATTGCAGAAGTGTATTATATTCCTCCACACTCTCAAATACATTCATGGTGATGGAAAAACGAGGACAAAACGGAAGAAAAAAGAGTTCTTTTAACTATCAAATCACTTATCTCTTTCCCACGTCTTTCTCCAGATCCTTCTTTCTTGGTAATATACTTCAATGTTTGTATCTTTTAATTTTTACCATTTTTACCTACCCTGAGATCTTGTCAGTGAGGGACAGGATATAAATTCTTAAATAAATAAAATAAAATAAAAATCAAAGCCAAAACTAAAAGCCAAAAAAGTGATGTTATGACTTAATGTTTCTAATGAAAAAGGTCTAAATTTAGGGATGTGCATGAATATTTGTAATATATGAAATTCATACAAATTTGGCCAAATTGAAATATTTGTATTCAAATCAAATTCAGAGATTGGCATTTGAATTCAAATTGAATGTTTCAGTACATTCATATGAAGCTTTGTATGGGATTCGTATGCGATCTATATGGGATTGGTATGGGATTAATATGCATTTGTATGGGATTCGTATGGAATTGAACATTTGTATCAAATTTGAATCTATCGTTAAGAATCCCACTACATTTGAAGGGGATCTATGATTTTCCTGCATTCAATTTAATACAAATCAAATAAAAATAAATCATGTACATCTCTAGTTTCAATCTTTTACCTGATTAAAATTTAAAGGTGTGGTATAAAGGTTTCAGGGCTTGTAATGTCCACATTAAAGTTCATTCCATATCCCCTTATTTGTCTCTGGTTGATATTAGCTAAAGAGAAATGTTAGGGCTCCATCCACATTCAGACACTGACATGGTTTTAATATGTTCAATATGTTATTGGGTTGAAAGTGTTCATTTTATATGCTGTAACTCACCCTGAGACCCTTGGGTTTAGGGTGGGATAAAAATGCAAATAGATAGATAGATGGATGGATAGATGGATGGATGGATAGATAGATAGATAGATAGATAGATAGATAGATAGATAGATAGATAGACAGACAGACAGACAGACAGACAGACAGACAGACAGACAGACAGACAGACAGACAGACAGACAGACAGACAGATAGATTGATAGATTGATAGATTTAAAAGCTAACTCTTCTTCTTCTTAGAACACCAGCTGGTCTGCTATACCCTGGAATCCTCCACAGTCTTTGCCCAAATGACAGAAACCTTCTTTCCCCTGACCTCATAAAACCTTGCCTGGATGGCAGCGGCTCATTTCCCCAAGTCGAGAAAGAAAGCGAGAAAGACTTTTTCCTCAACACCGTAGCTAAATCAAATGCCATTCAAGAGCCAGAGAAGGAAAGGTGAACTCAAGTGGAAGAGCCATTAGACGGAAGCAGTTTCTTGTCGCCGCAGAGGTTTTTTAATCCATCATCTTTCCCCACAACCTCCTTGCAATGTTTTATTAACGGATACATTCAGCCTAGGATAAACAGAAGGAAACTGAGAAGGACTGCAGAGGAGGGACTACGGGGGAGAAGGAGGAGAAGATACGGAGATTAGGGATGTGCACAAATGTTTGGAGGGTTTTGGTTTGATTTGTTTCAAATGGAATACAGGAAAATTCATATTTGTTCAAATGGATCCCCTTTGAATGTGGTAGGATATGAATTTGACACCAATGTCCTATGTATCCCATATGATGTCATGGTCAGCCAGGAGGAGGACTCAGAGGATGAGGACTCACTTCCTCAGGTACAGGAGGAACCTGAGGTGATGCCAGGACCCAGTTATGACCCCCCAGACCCATTGGAACCTGGGGTTCAGCAGCCCAGCCTTACCACAGCAGAAGTGCAGGATGGGGGAGACATGGAACAGCAGAGCCCAGAGATCCATAGCTTTAAGCAAAGGAGAGCAGAGAAGGAAGGGTTGAGACGCTCAAAGAGACTTGCTCAGAAACACGCAGTTGATAATCAGCAGCTGGGATCTGAAAGTGCAAGATAAAACACCTGGCAGACACTCAGGCCTTTCGTCAGAAACTACTGTTTACTTTAAGAGAAAGCTGCTATATCTGACTCCTGGATTGCTTGGAAACCCTAGACCTTGGAACAGACCTGTTGACCATCCTTCTGGCTGCCCTGACCTTAGACTGGACTATTTGTATTACTCTCGTTAACCCTGGACTTGGAATGTTTCTGGATTTCTTCTTTTTGGACGTTGTTTGGGCTGTACCTTCGCTGAGCAATCTCTTGTCAGCTGTGTGCTTGTGAGTGTGCTGGCAGCTTTCCCGAACATATGAATCCTCTATGTATTCAATACATATCCCCAACGTATCCACTCTGGATGTGTCAAATCTGCCCTGAATCCACTTTGAATCAGCTCTCAATCCGCTTCGAATGTCAGTCCACTCCAGGTGTCACTGGCACAGCCGCTTTCCCACCTCCCCAGATTCACGAACGTAATGAAGCTTCATACGAATGTTCCAAAGCATTCAATTCAGATTTGAAATTCAGTCTTTGCATGCACCAACATTCAATTCAGATTCAACTATCCAAACTTGGATGAATCCATATGAATTTTGAGTGTTGCAAATATTTGTGCACATCCCTAACAGAGACTGTGACAAACACATAAATGAAACCTTCCATAACGCTGTCCCTGAAGAGGATGGGCCTATCACATCCATTCGATTTTACCCACCTCTAAAAACACCCCACCAGAATGAGGCACCATTGGTTTTACATGTCGGCTTTCAAGCAGGAGAAGGAAAGGAGGAACAGCTTGCGGGTCGTGTACTTTTACCTGCAGGCTCGGGGTTAATGACTGCTGATAAAGCAACTCGGAGGCCTTGGGAAGGAACAGATCGCTCCCATCCTGTCATTTACATATAAATGACCCCCACTGGCTTCCCATTGGACCTGGCATCCTCCCCATCTCTTCTGCCAGACAATAAAACAGCTGACCTCATCAGGGGAATTGATAGGGTAAATAGTTGCTATGGTCGGCCATCACTCCCTGGGAAAGAGAAGGAAGGGATAACTAAGGAAAGGAGGGAGAAGACAAAGGGTTAGTGCAATTGGACTCCATAAGAATCACTGTTATTATAAGTTGAAAAGAAAAGGGGAGGAGGAAATCCTCCTGAAGAAGGCACTCTGGCCGTAAGGAAAGAATTCAAGTATTTGCTCCTAATTTGCTTCTAATTTCAGCCCCCTGAATCTGCAGCCAAGGAGAAGGTCACTTTGCTCCTTGGCACCTTCTGTTAGGATAGATTCCAAAAGACAACCCGGACGGAGGCTTGATAAAGACCACAAATAAGTTAGTATCAGATTGGTGTCTGTGTGTGGGGGGGGGGGAGGGGGTAGCTGTCCAGTGCTCTGACTAGGATACACACAAATCAGGTGTTTTTTTTTTGTATTTGATTCATATCAAATCAAATGTAAGAAAATTCACATTAGCTTGAATAGATCCCCTTCGAATGTGGCAGGATTCTATTCGATATGAATGTATTCAAACAAATTTGTACAAATATCCAATACAAAAGCATATGTATCCATACATATCCATTACGTGTCCGATACGTATTCCATAACATATATGCTCTGAAAGCATCAAATCTGCCCTGAATCCAATTTGAATCTCCTCTTAAACCGTGTATGTAGAATACACTCTAGGGGTGTTTTTCCACTGCAGTCCTTAGATCCGGATCTAAGAAGATCCCTATCTAAGGAATGAGTACATTCCTTAATCCAGATCTAGTAGATCCGGATTAAGGGAAGTACCCAATGTGTTTCCACATTGTACCCATGTGGGGAATCCGGATCGACCCCCAAGGGGTCGGTCCGTTACCCCAGGTGTTTCAGGGGGCAGGGGAGTGCAGTCTTCGAAGCCACTTCGAATTGACTTCGAAGTCATTTCAAAGTCATTTCAAAGTCTGTGCAAAATAGCTCCAGAGTGCCTTTGAAGTCTGTGCTGATCTTTGGAGTGAACTTCAAAATGACTTAGGAGTCACTTCGGAGTCACTTTGAAGTTCACTCCAAAGATCAGGACAGACTTCAATGGCACTCTGGAGCTATTTTGCACAGACTTTGAAATGACTTTGTAATGACTTCAAAGTGGCTTCAAAGTGGCTTCAAAGTGACTTCGGAGTCTAGGTTTAGGGGGACCCCAATGGGTGCATCCCCTCCCCCTAGCCTCCTTTGGACCCCATTGCCTGTTTCCAGTGGATACAGGCTCCCTTTAATTTGGATTTTCTGGCAGAAGACCCCATTGTAGACCCCATTAATGGGGTCTACAGAAAATCCAGATTAAAGGCCAAAATGGACCCATTAGATCTGGATTTCCCCCATGGCAGTGGAAACAGTGGACTACAGCAGATCTCACCCAGTCCTAAAAACTCAACCCACCCCCCAGGGGAACCCCCTGGGGACCCAATATCCTTGAGAACCATTTTAGAGGCATGTTTTGTTGCATTGCCCAAATGCCCCCCACCCATGGTTTTGTGCACCATCCATATGCCTCTGTGGTCCAGTTTACCATAGCTTGTATGCTGGCAGACCTCTTTAAAAAGATCTACCAGTATACCTGATTTGGTGGCCATTTTGGGCCACCAAGTTAACTTTGGTCTGATTTACCCTCCATTCTGTGTGGATGGAGCCTACTAGTGCTAATCTGGATCAATTCACACTGCATCCACAAAGCATGCAACAAGCTTTGTGGATGTAGCTCCAATCCTGTGAGGGATAGGAACAAAAGTTGCTAGCCTTAGGATCTCTGGAGGATACTCTGTGGTGGCACCATGGCACGTCACTGAAAGGCACCCCTCAGTAGCCCTGAACATGGGAGGGATATCTTCTCCATGCTTCCTGTGTTCCAGATCAGGGCCATGCTGCTCCACTGGTGAACCTGATTAAATAGGTCTACAAGTTATTAGGGATATGCAAGAATATTCTTAACGTTCAAAATTCAACCAAATTTGTTTAATTTTGGACATTCGAATTCAAATTGAATGTCTATACATTGATTTTAAACATTCAAATGAATTTTGAATCTTTCAAATCATTTGTACAAATTACTCAGAGATTCATATGTGTACAGATATGTACGCATTACATACGTATCTGTACGCATCTTATTTGTATCCATACTCATTTGTACTGATACGTACGAGGCAAAAACAGGATGCATACGAGATAAAAGCAGGTTGCTTGCGAATGTGTACAGATGCATACGGACACATACAAATGTTGTTGACATTCGTATCTTCAAATACGAACTGAATATTCATATGAATAGATACGAATGTACTTAAATCAAATTGAATTAAGGTCTTCTCAATCTGGATTAGTCTTTGCCTAAGGCAGGCAAGTGGACTCGCCGGTGGTGTGGCCTCATAGGTACTCATTAACATGCCGATCTATGAGGTCTAGAAGTGTACTACGTGGACCCTTAATCCGAATTAAGGGTCCATGCAGAAAGGCCCTTAGATTCAGAGAACAATCTTTCCTCCCTTATTTGGGGCTGTGGCTTCACCAGCTTCATTCCATCTTCTAGGGGGAATGAGAAATCCACCCCATTGATACATCCAGCCAGTCAGAAACCAATGTGTGGTGATTGAATGAGCACCATAAAAATAAAAATAAAAAAAAGGAGCCAAAAGCAACTTTGCTGATGAGTGACCCATTCTTTGTGTGGAGATTCTGAAAGGCAACATATTAGCTGGTATTCCAGAATATCTTTACCAAGTTGGATGCGCACATGTGTATGAAGTTTTGTTTGAGAGTCAGCCTGTGAGGGTATATATCTGCCCTTAAAAATTGCATTGCCGCAGCATATAAATATTTATATATGTAACTGTCATAAATCTGTCAGCTTGGCTAACGTATGAGTCACCAAGGTAACTTTGGGGAGATATTCTTTCTTTCTTTCTGTTTTCCCACCCCCTTCCCTTTTCTTCTTCCTTTTATACTGAAGAACTTATAAATCCGAGTTGTGGAATGGCTGAAAGAAATGAGAATTAATGGTTACTCAGCATCACGATCATAGACTTACTTAGCCCATTTCTCAGAAAATGAAAGCGACAGGATGTTGGCTAATGCGGAGGCCGTTTAAACACGCCAAGCCCACTTAGAAGGTAATACTCTGATTAAAACTGAATCAGGACAATGGGTCAATATGCTGTTCGCAATGGAGGATCTCTCAGCGGCCACTGTTGGGAAACAGATGGCGGTGTGGCTCTCGTGCAAAAGATTGTTTAGGTGTTTTGGAAGGACTCTTTGAACACCCCCCAGCCCCGACGTTCCCTTTCTTGAGCCTTGCATTTGAATTCAACAGATTAGTCATTAATGAACGTTCTGATCAGGTGGCAGGTGGGAGCGGGGTCTCTGTATCCATTTCCACGGGACAGAAATACAGCTGATAGCAGGTTTTGCAGGTAAGGTGTTCTGCCTACCTACAGTAGGGATGCGCATAGATCTTTTTTTTGGATTCGACTCATATCAAATCGAATGTAAGGAAATTCATATTCAATTCGAACAGAGACCTTTGGGTATGGGGTAGAATAGAAACTGAAATCAATCAATCAATCAATCAATCAATCAATCAATCAATCAATCAATCAATCAATCAATCAATCAATCAATCAATCAATCAATCAATCAATATTTGTTCAAATAGATCCCCTTCATACGTGGTAGGATTCTATTCGATAGGAATGTATTTGTACAAATATCCAATACGAACTCATGTGTATCTGATATGTATCCGATACGTATCCCTTAACATATTCATTCCGAAAGTGTCGAATCTGCCATGAATCCACTTTGAGTCCGCTCTCAATCCATGTCGAATGCACTCCGGATCCATTGCCGATGTAACTGGGGCAGCTGCTTTCCCACCTCCCCCCAAGTTCACATATGTTCTGAAGCATTCATACGATGTTCCAAACATTCATAAGAACATGAATGTCAATGTACGAACGTACTCCTTTCTTTATTGTGAAAAGAGTTATCAAGACTTGCTTTTTAAACACTTTGGACCACCATCCTACCAGTCCTGTGCCTACTGCCTTGGGCAGAGACCCCTCCTTGCTTTGTGGGACCAACGTCCGAACCACTATGCCTTTCTGAACGGTTGTGTTGGATGGTAGCCACCAAATTGGCACATGGCAGATCCGTCCCCCAGCACAAAACAGGAGTTAACTCAAATCCAATCAACAGATTTGGCTGGTGTGCATTCGGGAGAATTGGAGAGGAGTCTTGCATCTCTCTCTCTCTCTCTTTCTCTCTGGCAACAGAAGCATTTTGCTCCAGAGACAGAGACAGTTCTGTAGGAATATCAGCAGTGAGTCACTCTCTCGGCTCCCTTTCAGAACAAGATTAAGTACTCTACGTCCGTTTTTGCAGCTGTCTCTTTTTGTTCCTAGTGGGTGGGTGGTTGGATCCTGGCAATGATGCAGAGCAGAGATACCGTTTAGTCCCGCAAGCAGGGGGAAATCCCTACAGCTTTCTAGTACATAAAATGGAATGAATCACAGACTTGGATGTATATTATCTCACGTTCAATCCATTGTTTTTTAAAGCACTAAAGCAGTGGTTCTCAACCTGGGGGTCGGGACCCCTTTGGGAGTCGAACTACCCTTTCAGAGGGGTTGCGACGAGTCTTCCACTGCCCTTCCCTCCCACCTCCCAGCTGCTCTGCCCCCATGGTTGGGGGTCTCCACAACATGAGGAACTCCATTAAGGGGTCACGGCATTAGGAAGGTTGAGAACTGCTGCGCTAAAGTATCTCTACCAGGTTCCTATCAAGAGTTTCACTGAAGACATCCACTGAAAGGCAACCAGCTGACTCCATAGAAATGGTTCCATGGTCACACTGCCTTTCTCATCAAGGAGTTTCTCCTTATGTTCACCAAAAATTTATTATTATTATTATTATTATTATTATTATTATTATTATTATTATTATTATTATTATTATTATTATTATTATTATTATTATTATTATTATTATTATTATTATTATTATTATTAATTTGTTTACATTTCTATCCCGCCCCATAACCTAAGGTCTCTGGGTGGGTAACAGCCAATTAATCACAAGATACACATTAAAAATGAAAAGTAAATTAAAACCAATAAAATTGTCCTATTATTGTAGACTAGGGTTGTGCGCAAATATTTGTAACATTCAAAATTCATATGAATTTGTACAAATCTGGACAAGCTGAATTTTATGACGTTTGTACATTGACCTTCGTATCTGTATGAATGCTTCAGAACATTCATGAACAGGGAAGGATGAAAAGCGGCTGTGCCGGTCACACCTGTAATGGATTCAGAGTGCATTTGACATGAATTGAGAGCGGATTCAAAGTGGATTCAGGGCAGATTTGACGTATGTTAGGGGATATGTGTCAGATATGTATTGGATACGTATCAGATACATATGCATTTGTTTCGGATATTTGTACAAGTCCATATGAATACATTTGTATTGAATAGAATCCCACCACATTTAAAGGGGATTTATTTGAACAAATATGAATTTATGAATCAAATGCAAAACAACAACAACAACCCATACGTGCACACTCCTATTTCAGACACCCATGTGATCAAGACTGGAAGAGTTCAGATTTTTCTTGAATATTTTTAGTCAGTTTTTGCACAGATCTCTGTGATGTTGTCTTTTTCAATTCTTGCTCTTTCTTGAGTTATTTCCTGTACTTTTTTCTTGTATTTCCCCCTTTTCTGTCACTGAAGAGTAGAGTTCTTTCTTCATTTCACATAGCTAGTTTGGTCTAGTGGTTAGGGAGCTGAACTCTTATCTGGGAATACAGGGTTCGATTCCACCGTCTCCCATGAAGCCAGCTGGGTGACCTTAGGCTAGTCACAGCTCTCTTCTGAGCTCTCACAGTCCCACCTACCTCACAGGGTGTCTGATGTGGGGAGAAGAATATAAAAGCTTTGTCAGCCACATTGAGAAAAGTGGGGTAGAAAAGCCAACTCTCCTTCTTCTGAAGATTTCTATTACATTTTGCAAAGCCACATATACACCCCTCAGACATACCAGTGGGCAACAGCATAATTAAGGAGCATTGGACTTCTCCACTTTTTGAAAGTAGCTTTCAGCTCAGACTCAAAAATATTTCAAGATATAAATGTAAATATATGCATAATGTTACTTCTCTAAAAAAAAAAGCAATGTCAAAACCGAATGAAACAGGCTGAATGGATGAAGGGAGATCAAAGTGATAAAGATGAGAAATGGGCTCACTTATCTCTGATTTTAAAAATAAAGGAAAAAAGGAATCTCTTTGAGAAGAACCTTCCTACTTAGTTGTTTTATGATGATGATTATGATGTTGTAAAAACAGCAGTTACACACAGCACATGAGATCACTATGCTGGATTTTGTATTATATCCCTTCCCAAGTACCCTTCCCAGGCATCCCTTGGCAGAAACGGATCCATTCCGGAAGAGACACCCTAGGTGCTGTGTGATTGATCAGTGCAGCCATCACCCAAAGTGAACCTCCCAGAGCAGAGAGAATGATGGTAAGGCTGTCACATAACTGTTACACAGGCTCCTGAACATTGCATATTTCAGTTATCGGGCCTTCCCCTGAATTTTGTGAATCTGCCTTACATGCAGAAGCTCACCACTTAATCTGGATTTCAACATGCAAGCATGGACTGTAGACTCCTTTTTCAGTGTCTACAGCTATTCCGGATTAGAGGGACCAAGGACCCCATTAGTTCTGGATCTCTTTAACACCCATGTGGAAGGAGTAGCTTTAATGGGGCCTGCTGTGTGGAAGGAACATAGTGTATGCATGCCAATCTGGTCCTTAATGGCGTCTAAAACACCCATGCAGAAACACTCTGGGAGTATATTGGGATTCTTGCTAGTTTTGTGTGGCAATCCCAATATAGTCCTGAGAAAAATCACAGTTTTCAAACTGCATCTGGAGACACATTAACATCTGTGGCAAATCATGTGGACCAAAATGCTTGAACTGAAATCTTGCTCTTTTTTGTTTGGAAGGAAGAGCAGGACATGGCGCCTGAAAGGTTTCCAAGTGACACGTCCCACGGAGTGCAATGGGAACTAACCTTTCACCAGGACAATTGGATCAGTCCCCAGGATGTGCCCGAACTGGGCCATTACCTCCCAGCACTTGCTTTCACTCAATCGCACAGAGCAAATTCTCCTATTTATTTACAATAAAAGACAAAGCTGGGGATACTGACACGTCTTGATTGGTGTATCACTCCACACTGCACAGAATTTATGACATCCAGGAGATCTGAGGAAGGCTTGTCCTGTAAATTTTCTCGCAGTTGAAGAAACGCTTCTGCAGAAAACGCCATCCTGGGGCTTTCCATATTTTATTCTCTCTCTCGCTCTACAATTCTAGGTCAAATTTGTTCAAGTCAAAAAAAATATTCTCTGAGGGTTGTCAAGACCTCCAACAACCCACTGAAACCTGGGAACTTGACTGTGCAATTATGGCACAGGCAAAATGACCATTTTGGGACTGTTTTGTTCACACACACACAATTGAAATTTCATTCCCTCCCAATTCATTTGATATTTCTTGGCATTCTGCTCAAAAACACCCCTCTGATCACTTACATTACCCCAAGTAGCCCCCACTTTCAGGTGACTTGCTTAACTGTAGATCTTCTGGAGGGCTGCATCCACCTCCAGAAGGCCTACTTAGGCCTCAGAGGAGTGCAGGGGTGTTTTTCCACCACACTCCTTTAATCCGGATCTAAGAAGATCCAGATCTAAGGAATGGGTGCTTCCCTTAATCCAGATCTAGTAGATCCGGATTAAGGGAAGTGCTCAATGTGTTTCCATGGGTGGTCTAGCACCCAATAGCAATGAGTGCTAGCCTCCCTGCTGTGGAAACACTGGAGCACGCATTTGCAAATCCGGATTGACGCACAAGGGGTCTGCCTGTCACCTCAGGTGTTTTGGGGGACAGGGGGTGCAATCTCTGAAGGCTCTGAAGTCCCTCTGAAGGCAACTTCGGAGATTAGCAAAGTCTCCGAAGACAAACCCCTTGCGAGAGCTTGCATATTAATTAGCTTCTTATGAGTAGGGATGAGTCAGCCTCATTAATACGTACCTCTTTCCATGCCTTAAGGTAACAGTCCGCTTTGTTCTCCCTTTGTTCTCGGAGGTTTGTCTTCGGAGACTTTGCTAATCTCTGAAGGCAACTTCAAAGTAACTTCAAAATGATTTTGAAATGACTTTGAAGCCTAGGTTTTGGGGCTCCCCCTCATGGGTGCCCCCTCCCCCTAGCCTCCTCTAGACCCCATTGCCAGACTAACATGGAAACAGGCTCCCTTTAATCTGGATTTTCTGGCTGAAGACCCCATTGTAGACCTCATTAATGGGGTCTACAGAAAATCTGGATTAAAGGCTGAGATGTACCCATATGATCCAGATTTCCCCAGCGGCAATGGAAAAAATCCGGTCACAAATGGGTGCCGTGATGGAAATGGGGTCATCCAGCTCACACCCAAATGGGTCCTTAATGGGTGCAAAAATGGGTACTTTCTGACAGTGGAAAAACACCCCAGGAATATCAGTGGAGGTTAGGGAGGCCATGGCTGTGGCTGCATTGCGGATAAGGAGCCAGTCCAGGGGGAGGGAATGGGAGGCTGAAGATGGCTCCACTCCACCATTCTCATGAGGTCCAAGTAGGTCTTTTGGAGGTACATGCACATCTCTCAAGGGATGTGCATGAATTTTTTTTTTTGTATTTGATTCATATAAAATCAAATGCAAGAAAATCCATAGTCGTTTGAATAGATCCCCTTCAAATGTGGTAGAATTCAAATTCCATATCAGTATTCAATCTGATACAAATCCCTTGTGGATCTCACATGAATAGCATATGAATCCCATGTGAATCCCATATGAAGCTTCATACAAGTGTATCAAAACATTCAATTTGAATTTGAACGTCAATGTTTGAATGTGCCAGCTTTCAATTCGAATTTGAATGTCCGAATTCGTCCAGATTCATCCGGATTTTCAATGTTATGAATATTCATGCAGATCTCTACACCTCTCCGATCCAGGATCAGCAAATCCGCCTTCATCAAAGCTTCTACAAAGCTTCTACAAAGGCCAGATCCATTTGATCTTGCAGGTGAATGGGGCCTACAAATGCAGCCTCCTTTCAGTTTGCCTCCCAATGTCAAAATGCATACAAATTTGTATTAAGTTCAAGTTGCATGTATATTTGTGCACATCCCTTGTTCTCTCATTGCCTCATCATGATATTTAAAGCAAAAATAAGTTGTTAACAAGGCAACGAAAACCTTCTTATGCCCAATGTATCAGTAGGTTGAGTTTCAATGGCCCTATTGCATGAGAAATTCGTTGCATTTGGAAATAAATGAAGCCAAGAAGTAACATGACCTTGATTCAGAAACGCCATCCTCTAAAGTCTGCTTCTTAAATTCTTTCCCTCAGCTGAGAAGGAGAAAAAAGTTTTTGCAAGTCCTGGTGTCCCTGCAACACCATATTTAGCTGGTCTAAGAGAAACCTTATTTCCCTGTAATGGGTGTCTATGGTTCAGTTCCCTTCCCCATCCCCTACAACAAATTATCCTAATGATCTGACCCAAGACCAGATGTTAATTGCAGTGGAAAGTAATCAATTTCCTTTACTGAGCATGAACTCATTTGCAAGGAAAGTTGGTAAGAGGATACAGAGTTCCTAATGAGCCATGAGTGCAACTGGCCTTCTGGGTTTCTCATGTCTGGTCCAGGTTTACTGCAATGCACCTGTTTTTTTTTTTTTAAATTCATTTCATTTCATTTGATTTTCTTTCCCATCACTTCTATACCAAGGGCTTTGAGAGGGTAGCCTGCCAGTCCCTTTCCCTAGGATTCATTTCCTTTTGCAGGAAAGCTATTAGGCCTACAATGATTTAGTTTATTTGCATAGAATAAGAATCAGGCTAACAAACATCTAGGAAGACAATTTCTTCTCCTCCTCAAAAAGCACACACTGTTCTTGAAGATCTTTCTGCCACTACCCTCCTGCTGTTTCTTTGATGGCACATAGCTCAGTATGAAGACTAGTAGCTCTCCTGTTTCAGGCCACAGGGCTTGATCTAAACATCTACAGCTGTGTCCTTGCTTGTGGCAGCTGGAACAAGGCAGCTGGGATGACTCTAACAAGGACTGGTCCTTGATGGACCAGTTCCCCTGTCTTGGGGAAAGACCATTTGTCCTTGTTCTCCCTGTCTCAGAAAAAGAACATCTGCACTTGGTTCCCCTGTCCCAGAAAAAGAAGATCTACAACCCCTGTCCTGGGAAAAGACCATTTGCAATTGCCCTCCCCCCCTGTTCTGAGATAACACAGTCTGCACTTGACCCCCTGTCCCAGGTAGGGATGTGCACAAATTTTGGGGGGCTTCTGATTTGTAACAAATGTTAGAAAATTAGTATTCATTCAAATAGATCCCCTTCAAATTGGTAGGACTTTTTTGATATGAACGTATTTGTATGAATTTGTATGAATATCTGATACGAATACATATGTATCTGATATGTATTCTGTAACAAATCCACTCTGAAAGTGTCAAATCCAACCTGAATCCACTTTTAATCCACTCTCAATCCAAGTTGAATGTACTCTGGATCCACTGCAGATGTGACTGGCACAGCCGCTTTCTCACCTCCCTAGTTGCACAGATTTCTGAACTATTCACCAGGAAAGGGATCTTGGGGTTTTGGTGGACAGTTCAATGAAGGTGTCAACCCAATGCGTGGCATCAGTGAAAAAAGCAAATTCAATGCTGGGAATAATTAGGAAGGGAATAGAAAATAAGTCAGCAAGTGTCATTTTGCCTCTTTATAAATCTGTGGTGAGGCCACATTTGGAATATTGTGTACAATTCTGGTCACCACACCTCAAAAAGAATATTGTGGAACTAGAGAAGGTGCAGAATAGGGCAACCAGAATGATTAAGGGGCTGGAATAAGTCCCCTACGAAATCAGACTGCAGCATCTAGGCCTCTTCAGTCTGGAGAGACGGCGTTTGAGAGGGGACCTGATTGAAGTATATAAAATTGTGCATGGTATAGAAAAGGTGGATAGAGAAAATTTCTTTTCTCTATCACACAATACTAGAACCAGGGGGCATCTATGAAGCTGATGGGTAGGAGAATCAGACAAAGGGAAGTATTTCTTCACCCAGAGGCTCATCGGTTTACGGAATGTGCTTCTGGAAGAGGGGGTGACAGCTACAAGTCTAGATCACTTTAAGGTAGGGTTAGACAAATTTATGGATGACAGATGTATCAATGGCTACTGGAATGAATGCCTAGGTGCATCTTTCAGGTTGGAGGGTGGGGGGAGCAGGGCACTTCTAAGGCCATTTGCTGGGATTCAAGAGCAGGAGAAGGTTTGTCCTTGTCTCTGCTTGAGATGCCCATGAGCATTTGGTGGGCCACTGTGTGCGACAGGATGCTGGACTAGATGGGCTGTGGCCTGATCCAGCAGGGCTTCTCTTATGTTCTTATGTTCTTATTCATAGGAATGTTAATGTACGAATGTCATAATATTCAGTTTGTGTACGAATGTCTGAATATGGCTGAATTTGTACCAGTAACAAATGTTAAGAATATTCATGCATATCCTTAGTCCCGGGGAAAGAGCATCCACACTTGTTCTGGGACAGGGTCTGTGTTGCCCATGCTGTCTCCTGCCGCATGTCACTCCCTTGTCCCTCTGCCATCCTACACTCCTCTTACCACACCACCATCCTCTGGGCCACCTCATACTGAAATTGGTTTCCCAAAGGTTCCAAAACTAGGCACTGTCGTTCTTAATTTTCAGAGCCCTCAGAGCCCAGCACTGAAATTCATGTGACCTTCAAGGCTGGTGTGGAGGCTGGGCTGGGAGAGTATTGCTATGCGGATGGTGCTCTTCCAGACTGAGCATTACCATGACCTGGACTGGCGTGGCTTGCGTGATCCAAACCCACCAGTTCAGATTATGGCAAGATAGGCACAAAGAAGTCCATCGTTTCTTTATGGAGGATGGCACCTCTGAATCTTCCGTCTGTCCCACCAAGAACACCGTTACAGTGAATTATGACTAGCACAATCTACTAAAAGCAAGGACCGATTCTAGTTAAAGGTGCTGCATACAGCAAGTCTGTGAGGATAGGAGATAAAACAACATAATCAAGTGTCTTGGGGGCAGGTCGTCAAAGTGAGATACGGACGCTCCCTGTCTGGGTATAAAAATAACATCTAAATAAATATGTAAATCATACTGGAAATTTGGCCAATGGGAGTCTGTTTAATAGAAGAGATTATAAATATGGAGGATGCTCACACCAGAAATCACTCTGGCAGTATAATCCAAGAGAACACAGAGGGCATGGGCTAAATTGTGTCTTGGCTTCCTCTTGTGACTTTGGGTTGATTTTTATATCACCCCTGAGGGCAACTTACGCAGGAGGATGAGGTGCCAATCCAAGGCAATTATGGAGGCATAGGAGAGAGAGGGGAGGTATTTCATATTCTGGTTAACTTTTCTGGAGATATTTTACAGGAGCAAAGGGAATTCTTTATTGTCACATGATGCCACCATGATAAGGATGAGATTAACTCAAACAGCTCACCTGCACGCTCTTTATACACCTCTGATTTTATTTTATTTTAATTCTCATCTATGTCCGCGCTCTTACAATTGTGCTTTTCAATGGGGCCTACAAGCAATCACTCAATGAAATATTAATCAGTCCCAGGGCGCTTGTTTTATTATATTTCCCTTTGGTTAACCACCTTTTGGAATAAGGTGATACAGAGAATTGCCAAAGAGATAAACTTAACTAAAATCTATCTGTAAGTACCCCATTAAAATCAGTTCACTGCTTTTTTTTCCAAGGGTGGGTTAGAACCTTTCCAGTAGGGACACTGAAGGCAGGGGAAGCTCACCATAAAGAAAGGTGGAAACAGGACTTGTTCTATTATTTTACTGAGGATTTTCTATGTGCCTGTGAGTGCATGCTGTCTAAGCACTAAGGCTGCCCCCAGAAGGTCAAAAATGGCCACCTGGAAAAGCTTCAGGGCTGCAGTGACCACATGTCAGCCCCCCCCCCCTAAGCCTGCACCCAAGGCCTGAGGTGGGAACGCCATGTTCAGAGATGCCCCACCAGTAATCCCTAACAGACCACTGCTACTGTCTGGAGAGATGGTGACTAGGGTGTGTACAAATGCATTTTTGATATTTGATTAATAAGAAATTGAATGTTTGAACAAATACATATGTGATAGAAACAAATACGTATCTGATACGAATGAATACATTATCCGATACATATCCAATACGAATCCGTAACATAACCATGCTCTGAAAACATTATATCTGTCTTGAATCCACTTTTAATCCACTGTTGATCCATGCTGAATGCAATCTGGATCCATTGCGGATGTGACCGGTGCTCTGTTTTTCCACACCTCGAATGGAATGAATGTCTGAACTATTTGTATGAATGTCTCAAAAATTAGTATACAAAAATCGCAACATTCAATTCGTGTACGAATGTCCAAATTCATCTAAATTTGTACAAAGAACAAATATTCATGCACATCTCAATTGGTGACTTATATTGGGCACTGTTTAACGAGGGTGATTAAAGGGTGATTCTGAAGCCATTTTATCTGCTGCATTAAATCATGCTATGTGGGAACTTCAAGATCATGGGACTTTATATCACGGAAAGGTAGGAAGTGGGCAGCCATGTTCTAGTAGTGGGTTTGTTAAATTCCACCACACATGTAGCCCTTTTCTGGTCTGGGAAGACAGAACCTAAATTGGTGGTGAGAGATGGGCCACTTGTGTGAGTTACTTGGTCCAGAGGAAAAGGGTGAAAGCACACATGTGTTCCTCTAATTGAACAAAAGATCCTCTTGTTTTCAGTGGTCAAGAACATTAGATGGGAACCCAGGAGTCTATAGGTTCAAATTCCCATACTGCCATGGAAGCTTATTGGTAGGGGACGGAAAAAAAAATGTTTGTCACTTCACAATTCATACATTCAAATCGACTGACATTTGCATTCAAATCGACTGACATTTGCATGCGACGCAAAAGCTTTTGAGCCTTTGTTTGGAGCTTCAGAGGAGCTTCAGAGTGGATTTAAAGCGGATTTGGAGATGAAACTGGTGGTAGCAGGGATTTGAAGCAAATTTGAAGCCCAGCACATTAGAAGTGGCTCTGTATGCACAAATGCAAAGTTCTGACTTGTTTGCTTTGAAGTGAAGCAAACAGGGGGAAAAACTCATACCCATTCCTACTCATTGGATCTTCCCTACTATGGGTAAAATAGCCCCACTGCTCTGTGAGTGCCTTAGGAAAGACAAAGGCTGATGGGAAATTCAAAGTGGAGCTCCTAAGGTGGTTGGGTGGAAGATGGCAGCTCCTTCAGAAACCAGGAGCCAAATCTCATGTTTGCCCTGCTTTGGATCACACTGGTGAGGCCGAGAGGAAAACCTTGGCTGTTTTTGAAATTACCTGATTAGGCTGCCCATGAACTAAGGATGGTAAACTTCAAGTTAAGGTGGACTATTTGCATTTTTGCTGGGAGGTAAGCTTCCCCAAAGCATCCATTACCGGCCAGAAATGTTAATGGTCCTCCTGTTCAGCAGCCCATGCCACCACGTCCGAAGTCGGAAGTTCCACCTCCTTGCTGCTGTGATTGGCCACTCAGATGCCATTGCAGTAGGGGTGTGATTGATCACTCACCCATGCCGTGATCACCACTCCCGGGAGTTGGAGGTCCGATCATGGCATGGGTGAGCAATCGATCATGGCCACTACCACCACCGTGCCTGCGCAGATGCTGCATTCCCTGCCCACCAAATGCAGTGAACCAGACACAGAGTGAATGGTCACACCACCAGAAACTTCAGATGAACTTCAGGTAAACGTTGGTGAAGATGTGAAGCACAATTTCAAACTCCACACTTAATTAACAAGTAGGGAGTTTCTGGTGAGGGTGGGCACGTTTGAGGCTGTAGCAGCCTAGCCAATGTGCTTATGCTCTTCCCCAAATGTTCACTATTTGTTGACTAGTGTCCAAAGTGTGAATGGACCTCTTGATGTTTATGTAATTAAGAATTTCCATATCTACATGTCCAGCCTCTTTCTATCATCTTTGGAGACATGAGGATGTCAAGAGCATGTTGTATCAAGTCTGCCCCACGTAGATCCAGGCTATATGTGCCTCTATGCTGCAAATTAACAGATAAAACAATTCTATTAATTCCATGGACAACATAGTGAATCCTGAACATTGGTTTAACTCAACAGAGGGAAAATCTCAGTAGATCAGAGAAATTGTTGCCTCCCCAAACGAACTTCACCAAAGTGTGAAAAAATGTGTCATATGTGTTTGCACATATGACTATTCAGAGAGGGAAAGCGGGAGCTGTAGAAAGACTTAGGGGAAAAAAAAAGAAATTAAAGAAATTAAGAAACACAGGGGGAAAACAGGACAAGGTGTTGGTGCAAATTAATGCAAAGTCACATGGGGGAACCAAAATCAATGGCAATGTCAGGCATTATGCATCTTCTAGAATCCCCATCTCGTGAGGACAAAGTGTGCGCACAGTGTGCCACAGATGCAGGATGTTATTTGTGGTTTGCTGGATCTCAGGAAGCAGCCAAATCTGCCTTTGTTTCAAAACGCCACCCTTTAATTGTCGAATGAGGGCTCAGTCACTTGGGGAATTTAATGGCCATTAAATTCTGGATGAATAAAGGAGGACGGTGCCACAGGTGGCTGGGGATCTTTGTCCACCCAAGGAGGTCATTGAAACAAAACACTGTGGCTGGGTTATTAGAACAGGCGAGCTAATTTTATTACCATTAATAACGTTTACTTTTTTTAATGCACACTAAGATAATGAGGCTAATCAAATCTCATGCTTCAGGGTGCAAGCTGATTGCCTGCAGGGGTCAGCAGGAGTTTCTTTTCTCAGATGGATAATATTCTGGATACACAATGCCTTTCCTCCTCCTCCTCCTCCTCCTCCTCCTCCTCCTCCTCCTTTTATAGTCCCTTTCTTGGAGTGCGATCAGGCAGGGCTTTTTCAAGTCGTCCCTTTAGAAAAAAATGTCCCATCATCAGATGTGCACACAAAAAAGTGCCAACTCTTGCGTGAGAGGCTTGAATATGCAGCCGTGAAGCTGCCTGTTTTGCCACACTGCAGCCTTCATTTGATTCCAAATCAAGGCAGATCTCCACTGACAATGGTTGCTATCCATTGATTCGCAGTTGTCTGCTCCCTCTTCCTACTCTGTGGTTGAAGGAACACACTTCTTCCAGATAGACCTACCCATGTATTGAGATCCCTTCTTGTAGTTCCTCTTCTCTCAGAGTTGCAAGGGAAAAGGGCCTTTTTTGTTGTGGCCCCAAGACTCTGGAACAGCCTCTCTCTGGAGATTTGCAAGGCACCTACATTCTATAGTTTTCAATGCCTGATTAAAACATACATCTTCACCCAAGTCTGGATGTGGTCCTGCAAGGGAGGGAGAGGTACGTTTTAAATGTGTGTTTTAATACTTTATATATTATATCTTTTTTATTACTGTGACTCACCCTAGGATCTTTTGGTGAAGGGCAGGGTATACATTGTTAAAATAAATAAATTGCAGGACAGGACTTGTATTCAGGAACATTAGCAATAAGTATGGTCTGGACATCCTAAAGCTTAAATGGGAAAACCCACAAGAAGAAGTAGCTGAGACAACAGAGCCGAGATCCTGTTGGACTTCTATATCCAGCCTAAGGATGTGCATGGATGACATATCCGATATATATCTGATAGGAACAAATACGTGTCTGATACAGATATGTATCAGATATGAATAGATACGTATCTGATACAAATAAATACGTATCTGATACATTTCTCCAGCTTAACAAATGTCCAAAGTATTCATACGAATGGACGGAAACATTTGTATTCGTTCAAATGTTAGAATACAAATACCGTAGCATTCGATTAGAGTTCTTATGGCTGAATTTAGCCAAATTTGGCTGAATTTTGAATGTTACGGATATCTGTGCACATCCCTAATCCAGACTGAAAACAACTGCTGGCCGATCAACCAGACATTGTGGTAATAGATAAAAGCAAGAGAAGAGCTGTGTAGTAGTTCCAAGAGATGGTAACATCAGGAAGAAAGAATATGAGAAACTGGAGAAACTGTGCATGCCCTGTCATGGTATGTTCATACACTGTGGTGCTGCCTCTGTTCTGGAGCAGCTGAGAGCATGTTCATCTGTCCCAGTTTGCAGGACATAGTCAAGTTCCACAGCTTTGCTAGGAGCATTGATGATGCGCCTGGTAGTGTCCTGTGTGTAACCTTTGCATACTTCTGTATGCAAAGGCTCCATGGGGGGGGGTTGGAGCAGCTGTGGTGCACAGCTGTGCACTGCATCACTTATGGGTGTGGCAATGGCCCACAGCACATGGTAAGGTGGACAGTCTCGGATGGGTCTATCCACACTTCAGCATGACCCAGGTAAGTCTGGGTCAAGTTTGGGATGGGCTGATGCTTGCAATGTGAGTGCAAGCCACAATCCCTGATCTTAACTGCCATGGGTACTTTCCCACAGCAGTTAAGTGCAAAAACACCCATGGTCCAAGTAGAGATAGGAGTCCTTGGGGCACATCCATGCTTTTTTTTTCTGGAATATCCAAATATAGTAGCAAAAGTACCCAACGTCTGGATGCAGCTTTACTGAACAGATTTGGATTTTATCAGTGCCTTACACTGTTACCCGGAGGCATCAGAACGTCAGTTCCTCAACAAGGGCATTTGAGACAAAATATTATGAATTGCTTTCCCCCCTTTGTAATTGGTCCCTCCTTCTGCTTTCCTATTGTGAACCATTTTCTGCCTCTTCAACAGCCTCATATCTTGCTTCCTAAGCAACAATGTATTGCAATGAGGTCTTTGCTAAATTTCTCCTCGCCGGTTTTGTTATCACTGTAATAAAGTCCTTCTTTAAAAGAAGTAGGAGAAAAATCCCAATAATTGAAGTTGAAAATGAGATGGAATAGACTTTCAGTCAGTCAGAATCAAAATAGACAAAGACAAGATCAGGAATGTCCAAACCATCCTTTCTGTCTCTGTTTTCATCATCTTTGTGAATCTCTCCTTTTTCTTTTTTGAGATTTCAACTATTTTACTCAGTAGCCACTCTAATGATTGATGGAAGGGGTCTGGAGGAATCCTGGTACTAGAGATGGGCAAGAGCTGAAATTAGGTGTTTGGTTCAAATTGTACTCAGCTCGAGGGATGGGCATGATTTTTTTTTTGTATTTGATCTGCATTGAATTGAATGCAAGAAAATTAATATTCATTTGAATAGATCCCCTACAAAAGTGATATAATTCGTATCAGATACAAATGTTCAATCCAATACGAATCCCACATGAATGCATACAAATAGCATACAAATCCCAAACGAATCCTATATGAATCTCCATATGAATGCGTTCAAACATTCAATTCAAAATTCAAATGTCCATCTTCGAATGTGCCAACATTCAATTCAAATTTGAACATCTGAATTCGTCTGAATTCTTATGAATTTTGAATGTTATGGATATTCAACACCCATTAGTTCAGCTCAGTGATCAAGTGTTTAATTCAACATGCATTCAATTCTGAACATGTTCAAAAACAAAAACCTATCAACACAACATCTCCTCCCCACAGTTACAGTGAAAATGATTTGATCAAATTGTTCATGTTCATGAGTTAGGTGGTTAAGTTCAACTGAATGTTTGCATATTAGAACACCCACATGTCTGGGTCAATGCAAACAGCTACAAACACTTGAATTTTCAAACACAAACCAAGCTTTGCACATCTCTCCCTGGTACTAGATTTCTGTTTCCCTGGCTTGGTTCACCTCTAAATTTGAATTCAGCTTCAGTCCACTTTTAGAGCAGGAAAACATACCAGCAGATGGTCCAGATATTATTTTTTTAGGGGGGTTATCTACCTCAGTGATCTTTTGATTAGATAATATGGAAAGAAGAAAAAGATCTGGCTTTTTACTTCACTTTTCTCACCCATTTAAAGGGATTCAAAGCGCCTGACAAACCTTCTGTTCTTCTCCCCACAACAGACACCCTGTGAGGTAGGTGAAGGTGTGAGAGCTCAGAAAGAGAACTGTGACTAGCCCAAGGTCACCCAGGTGGCTTACTGGAGTAGGGCGGAATCAAACCTGGTATTCCCAGATAACAGTCCATCTCTTTAACCACTAGTCCATCTGGCTTACAGACATGGATTGAGAGTGGATTCAAAGTGGATTCAGAGCAGATTTGATGGGTTCAGAGAGGACTTGTAGAGGATTTGTATGGGATGATGGACTGTGGCCTGATTCAACAAGGCTCCTCTTAAGTAACATACCTTTATATGAAGGATGGCCATTTGCACTAATTTGCAAAGCCCAATCCCCTATAGGGCCCTTTCATCTCTTATCTGCCCTAATTCCAGATTAGTGGGTCTGGAATAACTGGGGACTCAAAGCAGCTGACAAACCTTCTTCTCCCCACAACAGACACCCTGTGAGGTAGGTGAAGCTGTGAGAGCTCAGAAAGAGAGCTGTGACTAGCCCAAGGTCTCCCAGCTGGCTTCATGGGGGAGGACAGAATCAAACCCATTATTCCCAGATAACAGTCTGGCTCCCTAACCACAAGACCAAGCTGGCTCACTTCTCTCACTCAGAAAGTGGACTTAAACTGGATTTAAGTTTCAGTGTGAACACACCCATGAGCTGCATTCACATAGGTTCAAAAACTAGTTAGAGGTGGCAGCAATCATTCACTTGTGAGTGTAATCCACACTGATAGCCAGGAAATGAACTTCTATTAGATGTGGAATGGGAGCACTAGAATTCACATGGTACTACTTTTAAGCTACTTAAATAAATAAATAAAGTGTGCAGATAAAACCTAAGGTTGAAATCCTAACTTAGCTTTCTGGAAGGAAGCAATGCCTAAGCCTAATGTGATTTACGTTGGCATGGCTTGGGTTTAGCTGTTAGTTCCATTGGCTCTCCCACTACTCAAATTCCCCAGTGCAATCCTCAGCGAGAAAACATGTACCAAAATATATTTTAAGCACACATATAATGAGAGAGAGTTTACATTTAAAAATAGTGTTTCGAGCAAAAGGTATTTAAAGTATGCATTTGAAAGTTCACTTCACTGCAAATTTCTATGCATTATTTTAATAAATAAATCATGCTGCAGATTTTGATGGAACACTTTGTCTTAAGCCGGTTTGGAGTGTGATGGGGTATTTTAATTGATGTAAATGTTTTATTTGCTTGTAAACAGCTACGAGATGCATTTTGCTAGGAACAAAAAATAAAGTTCTGGAATCTTTTCAGGCAAATATATACACACAAAGACTATATAAATTTCAGAGCAATGCAGACACAGGAAGAATAGTTATGCGGAAATATACAAATTGGGAACGAACAAGAAGGAGGAAGATCTGACGCACAGGCAGAAATCAGACCATGAACTCAAATTGTTTCATGTGCAGCACATGATTAATCTTGTCACTCAAAGGCAAAGACTGCAACGTTGAATGAAGATATGCGTTCATGACAACCAGGCATGTAATGTCGACAGACTACTTTTTCCCCCCTGAGTTTTTTCTTCTTCTTAGAGCATCATGTATAAGATCACTGACTGGAGATGTTTCCCTTCTTAGCAGTCATAACCTGTCTCACAGGGTTCATAATTAGATTAATACTACAGAAAGAAGCAACATATCTCCTTCTCCTTTATCAGTGTGGATCAATTCACTCCCATCGCTCTGGGTTGCCAAGAATATCATCTCATTTTTCCCCCTCTTGTGTTTAAAGCAGGCATTAGGAAGAAGGCACATGAGGACAGGGTTTGGGAATAACATATGAATTTAATTCCCAGACATTTCCTCTATGGCTGTGCTCACACCCAAGTTTTAATCCAGTTTCAGTCCATGTTCAGAGAGAAGAAGAAGAAGAGTTGGCTTTTCTACCCTGCTTTTCTCACTCATTTAAGGGGACTCAAAGCGACTTACAAACCTGTTTTCCTCCCCACAACAGACACCCTGTGAGGTAGGTGGGGCTGTGAGATCTCAGAAGAGAGCTGTGACTAGCCCAAGGTCACCCAGCTGGCTTCATGGGGGAGGACAGAATCGAACCCGGTATTCCCAGATAAGCACATCAGCAAAGTGACTAGTCTTTTTCTTATCACTTTATCTAAAACTAAACAAAGGTGCATTTTCTGAGTTAGATAATGGCAACAGAAAACAGTGTTTCCCTTTGCTGATGTACTCTCTCAGTCTGAAAGTGGACTTAGGTGTGAATACAGCCCCAGCCGGTCCTTCAGTCCAGGAGCATCTTGGGGTAAATATACCTTTGCCCCTTCTCTTGATGTCTTACTACCCCCACAAGTCCAATCTGAAGCCACAGATTTGTGGGAGACTTTGCTGTCATCTGTCTGAACCAACTCTGAGTAGGCAGGGAGTGAGGAGTGTTACAACATCTTTGGGCCAACCGCAGTTACACCAACTGGTGAAAATAGTGAAAATATTTTTTAAAAACCACCAATAAAATAACATGGCAGACAATATGTTGTGAGCCATCCTAGAGATACTTGGGTGAAGATACTGCAACAAGTCATATCCATTAGGGATGTGCACAGATTTTGGGGTGTGTTTGATTTGAATCAAATTGAATGTGAGAACATTCGCACTTGTTCAAATATTTATTTATTTACATTTCTATCCCACCCCATACCCGGAGGTCTACCATTCGAATGCAGCAGGATACAAATTCAATATGAATGTTTGATATGGATCTGAATCTCTGCTGCCATTCTCACCTACAAATCCACTACAAATCTGCTCTGTATGTGTCAAATCCACTCTGAATCTGCTTTGAATCTGCTCTGAATCCACTCTGGATCCACTGCAGATGTCGCTGGGCAGCTGCTTTCCCACCTCCCCAGGTTCACAAATGTCAAGAGGCTCTGTAAGAATGTATAGAGACATTGGATTAGTATTTGAATGTCAAACTTCGGAGGGACCAAGGGTGTTTTTCCACTGTCACTAGAAGTACCAATTAAGTACCCATTAATGGGTACAAAAATGTCATTATGTACCCATTGATGGGTACTTAATGGGTACTTTTAGTGACAGTGGAAAAACACCCCAAGATTCAATTTGAATTCTATTGTCAGAATTTGAACAATTTTGTGTGAATTTTGAATGTGACGAATATTTGTGCACATGCCTAGTATTCATATGCTGGTCATCTTGGTATAGCCACTGGGTGAGCTGCAATCTCACGTTGTTGAGTGCTGGCAAACAAGGGAAGGTCCTGCTCAATTTGCCCTAGAATTATGGTCTGGGCTTCAGGCAGAATTCACAGCATTATTGCTTTGCTGGCTTGGCCGGGAATGGAGTTCCTTTCGGTTCCTGGAGAACCTCTTGCTGCTAGGAGACCAGACTAGGTAATAAGGCAGTTGCTTTATAGCTGGCTCTTCTGTACGGCTGCTGTTGATTCAGAACTTTGGACAGTTACACACCATATGTTCACTTTGAGGTTTCTTTTCCACCTCTGATTGCAAAAGACGTCACAAATTTTGGAAAGAAAAAAAATCAGAACAGAACAAAAGACACAGGTGCTGCCAAATCTTTAAAAGCGGAGCAAGCTTAAACTTGCTGGCATAGCTGATCACTCCACAAGGGATGTGGCTGATAGAGTCTGAAGTGGCTGCCCTCAATTTTGGGCACATCCAGTAATGAATGGGCACACCTGTTAGTTGGTGAAGAATACGTGAATGAATGCCTAGGTATTGGAGTGGAGAGGCAGGTAGATGTCTCTAAAGCTCAAAAACAGGCAAAGTTTGGGCTTCAGTGAGATGCCCAGAAGCAATTGGTGGCCCCCTATGTGAGATGGAATGCTATACTATATGGGCTGTGTCCTGATCCTGGAAGGCTTCTCTTAACTCAAGGAGGATAAATGTACCAATGGCTGTTAGAATTGATGCCTAGGTACTGCCTTCAGGATGGAGAGTCATTTCCAGGGATTTGAGAGCAGGTGAAGGTTCTGCTGTTGTCTTCTGCTTGCGATGCTCAGAAGTAATTGGTGGGTGACTGAGACAGGATTTGGGACTGGATGGGTTATAGCCTGATCCAAAAGGACTCCTCTTACAATCTTATATTCCAAATGCAGCCTTTGAGTCAAGGAGGTATAGTTAATAGGGATGTGCATGAATATTCAAAGACATTTGAAATTTGATCGAATTCATCCAAATTTCGAGATTCAAATTTGAATCAAATGACCAGAAATTCAACCTGAATGAAAGATACCAATTTCAGAAAGCAGAAACAAAGAAATGTACGGTACAGTGGGGAGAATTACTAAGAGTTGTTAATGTTACTAAAAGTTGACATCCTTGCTGTGTCCCCTGGGACCTTTCATAATCAGAACATAATATCATAGAACATAAGGTTGGCCACAGCTCATCTAGTCCAGTATCTTCTCCAACCTGGAGGTGGTACCTAGGCATCCATTCTAGTAGCCACAGATACACCTGCCCTCCATGAATTCATCTAACAATTTCTTAAAAGATACCTTGGCTTCCTGCCATCCCCAGTTCTTCTGATAATAAATTCCATAGACTGATGACCCTCAATGGCAAAGTCATGAAGGTCAGGTACCACACAAGGCAGTATATTCCCATTGAACCAAAGGTCACGGCAAATAGATGTGTCTTCACCACCTTCCTAAACATATACAGTGAAGGAGTTTGATGCTTCTCAAGGGGGAAACTATTCCACAACCTAGGGGCCACCGCTGAGAAGACCCTCTATGGGTGCCCACCCCTTTTGCTGCTGAGGGTGGTAGCACAACCAGGGGGGTCTCCCTCCTCCAGAACTTAAGGCATGGGCAGGACGGTATGGGAGAAGGCATTCCTTCAGATATTTTGGGCCTAAGTTATTTAGGGCCTTATAAGTTAAAGTTGACACCTTAAATAGGCAGCCAGTGCAACTCTGTTATGTCAGGAGTGATGCGTGTCTGGCTAGCTGTCCCATTCAGCAATCTAGCAGCTGCATTTAGGCTAAATCCTAAGTTAAGACCAGAACAAACGTTTCCAGACTTGTTAAACTCAGTAGCGAGCTAACTCCTCCGTCATTCTGTTAAGGAAATCAACACATCGGTGTGCAGAGAGCCAAATTATACGGGGCATTAGGAATGCAATCAAAAGAAGGTTATGGAAAGGGAGCGAGGAGTTGGCAACCGGTTATGGAACAGCTTAACAACGGACTATGATGCTGCAGTTTCTAGGCAGGCAGACCGGCAAATATAACACAACTCCAACAGGGAAGAGTAAATCTGTACACTTTGTGGCCTAGTTTCAGCTTCATTAATGGAATAAAGGCCAAGAGGCATGATGTCATGAAATTAGCTTCCTAATTAAACATTGCCTTGCTCACTCGCTCTTCCCTCCTCTCCTCCTCCTCCCCCCTCTGGATGAAACCACTTGCAGCGTCAGCTTGCTAAAACATTGTTTTCAGAGAGCTGCAATCAGTATTTATATCCCTGTGCGTCTTGTTTTCTTTTTAAAACCTAAGAAGAAAGCGCTCCGTGAAAACAGGCCTGATGCAGTGCAATGATTGGAACAGAAAGGGCCTGCAGCCCTTTCTTGAATGTGCTCAGGCTCTGGTGGGCCTCCAGGGAGTTAAAGTAGGCAAGGGCCTTTGCTTTCCCCTGGTGTTTAAACTCCAGCAATTGTTATCTCCTTCCTTCCTTCCTTCAAAAGAACCTTTTCAGCAACTCACCTCCTCAGTAGAACCATTTCTCAGCATCCACACTCAACCCTCTGCTCTCCTTGCTTCATATTCTGAACTCTCCCATCGTTCCAAAATCTACACAAAATATAAGTTTTGCATTTTGGAGACAGAGATGAAATGCTGCCCGTAAAATTCTTCTTCCCTTTCTCAGTTTTTTCCTCCATCACTGATCAAGAGTAGCCCCTCACTGCTGCTAATGTGACAATTCTCTATGTGAATCTGTCCAGAAATGTGCAAACCTCTTTCTTCTCACCCATTTAAAGGGACTCAATGTGCCTGACAAAGCTTCCTGTTCTTCTCCCCACAAAAGACAACCTATGGGGTAGGTGGGGCTGAGAGTGCTCAGAAAGAGAGCTGTCACTAGCCCAAGGTCACCCAGCTGGTTTTGTGGAGGAGTGTGGACTCAAACCTGATGACTATGGGATATGAGACAAGCACTCCAACCACAAGACTTTACTTCTCCAACTTTATTGGAATGGCCATCTGTGATACATTTGCCAGGCTTTTTTCAGGACAAAGTTGAGCAGATATGCAAGAACTTGGATTCCATGTAAGTGGCTTTTAGGGGGCATCAGGATATGCAAAAATGGAAATTTAGTGGTTCAGTTCAAATCAAACAACTGTCTTTGGTTTGGGTTCACTTTGAGACTTTTTCCAAGCTATGGGGTGGTTCAGTTTGCACACAAAGCACCTTGGTTCACTGGCTCATCAGAACAACATTGGTTTGGGTTCTCCTACAGGTCTGAACTACAGGTCGGTTCAGTCTGCATGGGAACCATTTGAATCACCCAGTCTGCTGCGTATTGCAAAACAACTAAACCAGTTTGTTGCATCTCTACAACCATCAACCATTGCATCTTGCAGGATTGACTTCAAGGATTGGGAATTGGAGGTACTGTTCTACAGTGGTTCTTTTCCTATCCCTGAGGAAGGTCTCAATAAGTAATGAAGAGGAACATTTGTTCTAGCTTCTCACTAGAAGTGCTAAGCACCATGCTTCCATGGTGAATCAGAACATCCCTGTCTCATAGTATTCCCCCCCCTTTTCTGACCCATCCCTTCTGTCCCATTGCTGCCCTGATGTGGTATGTGGACTTAATATTTGTACATTTTCTTGCATTATTTAGGCTCAGTGATACAGCTCTGTATTGGGAGGCATACAAAATGGCTGACTTCTGTAGCCATTTCATGTACTCTGCAGAACAATTCAGCTGGAAGCATGACCTGAGGCTGGGTGCTTAGGCAGTCAGGGAATGGCTTGCTTCCCACTCTTGGGGATGGAGCTCTAGCTTGCAGGTGCTCTGTGTCTTGAAGCAGCAGGACTTTAACTTATTCCAGGCTGACTCTGATATCTGTGCTACACTATGATATCTGTGCTACACTACACATTGCATTGATGCATTTCTCTCTCTCTCTTTCTTTATATTACTGTTTCCATACTCCCACCCGTCTTGTGTTAGGATGGGATGACCTGGCCTTGAATAAGCAGCCTGCCCCAGCATGGAGTGGGTTGCTTGTGGGATTGGATACGGCCATCCACACTCAGGGAGCCTCTTCCATCCCGGGCTCTGGTGCTGGCCTTGAGGACTTCACCCATCTCTCAAAACCAGAATGGAACCTTTAAAGTTGACAGATGGACCCATTTCAATGGTGCAACAACTTCCTGGAGTGCCACCAAAATGTGTCCTCCATGGATCTACCACTACAATGGTAGACCATTGTAGAATGGCATTTTGGGTGTCCTAACCCATTTGAATGGGACAGGGCCTGTGGGGCCCTGTAGGGGGAAGAAAGGTTGCTTAAGTCCATTCCTTGAATGGAGTAAGGCCCTTCCTTCCTTCCTTCCCTCTCTCCCACTTTACTCCCTCTCTCTTTCTGTCCATCCATTCATCTGTCCCTCATCCCCCTTCCCTCTTACCTCTTAAAGTTAAACTTTTTACTTTTCTTTTTTTTTCAACCAGAGCATTGTATTATTGCTAGTTATATATAGACACTGATGATTTCTTTTAAAGGCATGCTCAATTTTATCTGAAGTAGTTTTGACATGTTTGAGGACTCTATTTCTAGTGTGGCTAAACATATTCATTAAGTAGGAAATTAAATAAAACAGCCTAACAGGCAACCAAGAAAATGAAACAATGTTGGTGCTTAGAATCTCAGGACACTGTAAACTGAATTAGTTTCCAGAGTGCTGGTGCTATTAATACTGTTATTTATTTTTTAGTTACAGCAATAGGCAGAGCCGAACCCTCAGTAACTTACAGTATACTAAAAACAAAAGAAACACATAGCGTATACACATATTAAAATGCCATAAGACAAAGCAGAATGCTACAGCAAAATAAATAAAAACCCTTTATAGCTGCCTGTCAGCAAATTCTTGTTGCTCAGAATTGATAAGGGAATTAGGCATCTTCAAAGCACACAATTCTGTCTGAATCCTTCACTCACAAGCCCCTGCATGTTTGTGCAACTCAGATCCAAGTCATCTTAAGCACAAGAGCCATGTAGCTTTATGCATTTTTGGACATTGCAAAGATGAAACAGAAGATCTTGAGGATCAATTCTGAGTCTGATCGAGGACATTTCCCCCCATCCGTCCCCAAACCAAAGCAATCTGAATGTTGCAGAAGGGTCACCTCCTGATAGTGCTTAAATATCATGCTGTTTAGGAATATTTGAGAAGGAACCATTTCTGGATAAATTGCTAGTTGTCCAGACAGCCAGGGAACTGTGTGGAGTGCAAGACAAGGGAAAGGAACTACGTGGTCTAGAATCCTGGCTCCCACAAAGGCATGGCATGCACATCTGGGTATTAAATATCCAGATGTGCATGGCCACTGTCTCATGTGCATGTGCAGCCTCTATTGTAGGTCAGGTTTGGCACTGCGCATGCACAGAGGCTATTTCTAGAATGGTAGAAATTTATATGCGCAAGTAGCCACCATATAAAGTGCTCACACACATTTTCTGTAAACCAGTTTGGGAGCTGATTTTCCCACAATAAGGTTATTGTAGGATATCACCCCAATCTCCTGGGGTATGAATTTGGCCAAATTCAGACATTCAAATTTGAATCGAATTTTGGCACATTCGAAGATTGACATTCAAATTTGAACCGAATGTTTTGATACATTTGTATGAAGCTTCGTTATGGATTTGTATGGGATTCGAATACATATGGGATTCATATGGGATTTGCAACCAATTCGTATGTAATTCATATCAAACATTTGTATCAAATTAGTATCTAATATTTGTATCGAATTCAAATCCTACCACATTAGAAGGGATTTATTTGAACTAATATACATTTTCTTGCATTCGATTAAATACATCACACTGGTTTTAGAAGGGCTGCATTGGCTGCCAATTTACTACCGAGTCCAATCCAAGGTGCTAACTCTGACTTATAAGGCCCTAAATGACTTGGGCCCCAGATATCTAAAGGAACACCTTCTCCTGTACTGACCTGCCTGTGCCCTAAGATCTACAGGGGAGGCCACCCTAGTTGTCCCACCACTTTCAGCAGTGAGGCAGCCGGCCACCCAAGAGGGGGCCTTCTCAGTAATGCCCCCCAAGCTATGGAATAGTCTCCCCCTTGAGGTGCATCAGGCTCCTTCTCTGTTTATGTTCAGGAAGGCAGTGAAGATGCACCTCTTTGCTCAGGCTTTTGGCTAAATGTTGGTCACTCTAAACACACTGTTTTAATTGATATTGTTTTGTTTTTAACACGTTGGTTTTTAAATGCTCTGATGGTTTGTATTGTTTTAATATATATATATATATTATTTTGTCTGATATGGTGGATTTTAAAGGTTGTTACCCACCCTGAGAACTTCGGGTCTAGGGTGGGATAGAAATATAAATAAGAAGTAAATAAACAAATATTAATCAGATGCAAAAAGAAACATGGGTGGTGTGTGTTTGGGGGTATCAGCAGGTGTGCTAATCCTTAAGTGCAACTCTAGGATTATCTCTGTGCACCATTATCAGATGTGTTTGTCAGATGCTGATGGACTAGTCCCCATTGTGGTTGCATCCCATAAAACTGTGCATTCCAAGAGAAAAACGGGATTAGCGTGCAAAGTCAACTGAAGAATTGGTAAACTGCAGAAGTTTCCGGGCGGTTATTACAGTCTGTTTGTGTTTGTGTTGCCTATGGAGGGGACCCCTGCGTGACCTCCTCTCTGCCTCCCCCTCCTGCCAAGATAGCACTGAGGTTTCCTTGTAATGTTTGTTAAACAAGAGTGTTTCTCTGTGCGTGTTTGTCTCTTGCAAAGATGGAACTGTGATTTTCTCCTCACTCGGCATATTTTGTGCAGGTGTGCGCTTTGCAAACACCAAATCAGCACTCTGCCAAAGTGTTTCTGTTAACATTTATCACCCCTTCCCTTAGTCATCACGGCTGCTGCTCTCTCTGGGGAACCACCATGCTAATTCAGTGGAAGATTTAGCGTGGGCCCCATTGGGAGCCTCAGATTATAACAGCCACACAAAAGAGAGAGAGGGAGAGACTCAGACAGGGAGAAAGAGAGAGAGAGAAAGGTAAACTCAATCTTCTCTTTTCTTATTATTGCAGCCTGGTGCTTTTTAATTGTTCTGCCTGAACAAGTCTTGACTTACAGACGTGGCTGTTAATGAAAAGTCCATTGTAGTTTTTCTGCTAGATCTGAGGCTATTCTTATCCAATGCGCTTTTGGAATCTCCATGCTGTTAGCGCACTTAGCAAAGAACTTTTGCAGAACTGCTTCTTTCTGAGCATGGAGTGCACTGCTTAGCTTTTCTTTTGCAGCTTTTCTGGCTGATGGACAACTCAGGACACTAGAGTAGAGATCTGCATGAACGGAAAATGTATTTCCAGTTCGTCAGTTAATCAAACATCCATTTTGTTTGGCTCAACAGTGAACTATTCAATCAAAAGCAAAAAATAACAATTTTTTTCCCGCAGAAGAAAAGTCCCTGACAAGGGCAAAACCACAATCAGCACAAACTGTTTGATTGAATCATTCATATTTGGTTTGGTTCAATTGATTTTCTTGGATATCCAAAGGACCACGTGTTCAGTTCCGTGCATGCAGTTAGGGATGTGTACAGATATTTGTCAGGTTCAAAATTTGTGTGAATTTAAAGGTTGCATTCCCATACAAGATTAAATGCAAATCCAGTCCATTTTTGGGATCATGCATTAAATATATATATTCCCAGACTTTATGAGGACTATACTGCTAAAATCTGCAGAAAAAAATTAATTGGAAAAACTATTCTCAGTCCTGTTTTGGCGGCTAGCCCACTTTTTTTTCCTGATGGGAATGCCACCAGACTATTTGGGGAGGAGATCTGCCCTTTGGGCTGTGTCCCCATATCCTTTTTGCCAATGCCTGCCACCAATGGGTAGGACTTTGTATCTGGGAAGGTCTGCCCCCTGTCCTTCCCACCCCTGCAGTGCTACAGTCCCGGAGATTAAAAAAAGGTGTTGAATCTTTGAACATAGTTTTCCCCTTTTTGTGAATGCCACTATTTCTACAAGAGATACATTACATTGTTACAGCAATTGGCAGAGGAAATCATTTTTTAGCCCTGCTCCCTCCTGAGCAACTCATTCAAAGCAAATGAGAAGGAAAGGAATCTCCTCTTTTCTCTTTGAACCTGTGCGGGAAACACAATCATTCTCCTCCCACTCCTCACTGATTTGAAAGGGGGAGATGCCTTTGCCTTCTCTGACCTTTTGCTCAACTGAATCTGCACGAAGTTGCTGCCTTCTCGGTAACATAGTGAATTGAGGAAGCACCTGATTTGAAAGGGAGAGTGATCGCTTTGCCCAGTCTGATCTTTCACTCAGCTGAATCTGCACAAAGCTGCTGCCTTCCCAGTAACATAGTGAATGGAGTGAGCACCTGATTTGGAAGGGAGAGTGATCACTTTGCCCTGTCTGATCTTTCACTCAGCTGAATCTGCACAAAGCCGCTGCCTTCCCAGTAACATATTGAATGGGGGAAGCAACTGATTTGAAAGGGAGAGTGATCACTTTGCCCTGTCTTTTCTTTGGCTCAGCTGATTCTGAGCGGGGCAGACTTACAGGGTTTGGACAATGGGTGGAGATGAAAAGATCCTGTTTCTCCATGCTGGGGATTTGGGAACTGGGGTATTCAAATTGAGCCTGTGATATTATCAAGCAAATGGAAACAGCCAGAATGTGCACTTATCTGGATTAAAATAGTCAAGTCAGAATAAGGCCAAACCTTCACATTCAAATAGAATATTGGCAACATTCAAAGACTGACATTCAGATGAGAAGTGTATGCTTTTTTGCACTCATTGAAAGCTTTGTTATACTCCCAAAGGTGGGGAGGTGGATTTGGAGCAGGTTCAATGTGGATTTAGAGGCACAACTGGCACCAGGGATTTGAAGCATGTTTGAAGGACATTTGCAGCGGATTCAAATCCTGCCATAATAGAAGGGGCTCTATTTGCACAAATGATAATTTCCTTCGCATTTGCTTTAATGCAACGTGAACATGAAAAAAAATCCTGCCCATCCCTGCAAGCAACCTCAAGTACAAAGTATGAACCTAACTTTGCACATCTCTGCACTGGAGAGGTGGGTCACATCTCCATTACACACCAAAGGTACCTGCTAGGGATGTGCATGAATGGGTTTTTTGACATGTGATTTGTAACGAATCACATGTTAAAAAATCTGTATCTGTTCGAATAGATCCCGCTCCGAATGTGGTAGGATTCTATTTGATATGAATGCATTGTAGCAATCCCTGGATCAGGGAACTGTGCACAGAGCTCCGGAAGGCCTATTTTGGACATGGAGCACCACAGAAATGGTGGCAGTAGTGGCATCTTCTGTAGGGATAAATAAGGGAGCATGGCCAGGGGAGATAGAAGGGGGAGGCAAATCTGGCCTTCTATGAGGCTTTGATGAAGGCCAGATTCATTTCATTCTTAGGAGAATGGGGTGTTATGAATGTATGCCCCTTTCAATTCTCCCTTGAATGTTGACATAAGGACAAATTTGTACAAATTTCAAACATACCAAATATTCATGTACATCTCTAAAACTGAATATTGTGGTTTGCCTTGCCCTGCAATCTTTGAGAGAAAGGAGGGATACATACAACTATAAAGCAAACAAACAAACAACAAGAAGAGTTGGCTTTTCTACCCTGCTTTTCTCACCCATTCAAGGGGACTCAAAGCAGCTGACAAAGCTTCTATTCTTCTCTGCAGAACGGACACCCTGTGAGGTGGGTGGGGCTGTGAGAGCTCAGATTAGAGCTGTGACTAGCCCAAGGTCAACCAGCTGGTTTCATGGGGGAGAGTGAAATCAAACCTGGTATTCCCCGATAAGAGTCCAGCACCCTAACCAATAGACCAACCAACCAAATAAATAAATGTATGTTTTGATTTTTTTCTTGTTGAAGTACAATTTGTGTGTAAAACTACAAAATGATTGCAAAAATACAACAACAAAAAAACCTATGCACTTCAATATAGTACATCTTTTAAAACAGTGGGTCTATGGCAGTACATATTGTATTACAAAGCATTTTGTGCTTAAACCTGCAATTTAAAAAATTGAATCTTGGTTATTTTATTTTATTTTACTCCTTATTTTATTTTTGAGAGCTGTATTACAGAATTCTAAGAAATGTGAACCCCCTCCTCCCTCTCTATAATTACATACATGTCTCTTTTTGTATTTGTTTGAAAGATGCAGCATATATTCTGCAAAACGAAGACTGAACAAATTGCATTTGTACCTCTGCTCAAACTGAAGCTCATTCTTGCAATATCTGATGGATGTCACCTTCATCATGTACAGAAATATACACATTGATATAGACAGACCCTTCAGCATTTGTCAAAGCTTCCTAACTGCTCTGTGTTACTATCAGCAAACCAAAGCACTGATGTAGTAGGTTTCCTTTCCCCTTGTGGGTTTTGATTTTTATGTTGGTTTTATTGCAATGCACTCTGAAGAGCTAATCCACCCACCCACCCAACCCACCCAACCCACCCACCCACCCACCCAACCCACCCATCCATCCATCCATCCATCCATCCATCCATCCATCCATCCATCCATCCATCCATCCATCCATCCATCCATCCATCCATCCATCCATCCATCCATGTACTGGAGGCAACCTCTTCAAGCTTCTCATTCTTCATTCTAATTCCCACATTTTTTCCCACTGAATTTTACATTGCAAAGATCTTAGGTAGGGTCTGCATGTGGCTGCTGACCCAGACCAGCACTCCCAGGGATCACCTCGTCCACATTGCAGACTGCTCTACTGGGAGGCCATGCCTCCTGTGGAATGTTGTGTTCACATGAGACATAGCATTGGAGCAGACCCCATTGAGAAAACAGTGCTGGAGCCCCCTACAATGGGGGATTATCTTGAAATGATTTTGGACATATCCCCCTGCTCATGTGCAGACAGTGCCAAGAGGTTGGACTAGTCAGTCTACCCAGCATCCAGAGTCAAGTGCTATTTTGCTGTTTCCGTAATGTGGATGGTTCTCAGTCTGTGCTGTGCTTTAGCCTGGAATTCCCTCTGGTCCATAACCAAGCAGCCATTTTAAGTGCAATCACATCTCCATGCCAGACTACAAGGCCTATGGCCTGATCCAGCAAGGCTTTCCATGTGCAATCAACTATGGGCTTGAACAGAACTGCATCTATTCTGCCACCTGGTACCACTTCCTTTTATCTACCTTGCCTTCCACCTGCCCAGCCATACTGGGACCAAGACCTGTTATCCTTTGGTTTTCTAAAGTACTGTCCATTTTGATGTAACCATTCTGAAAAACATCAACAGCAGAAGCATTATAAGATTTGGAGGGGAAGAAAGGATGTTTTTGGTGGGCGTTCTACAGAAACAGCTTCAAACAAAAAGATTTGAAGACCATAATCAGATATCTGCCATATTAACCTACCCACTTGTCCTTAAAACACAAGACCTAGCTAAGTTCCCACCACCCTTAATTATCCTGAGGCATTTCCGCACTGCATCGCGTTCGAAACGGAACGCGTTCAGGCAGAAAGCTTAAGACAGCTCCGGGCGCTTTCCCCGTTCACACACAGACGCGCCAGAACGCGTGTAAACGCGTTCCGGAGCGTCTGTGTGCGAAAGGGGAAAGCGCCGGGAGCTGTCTTAGCCGGCAAACGCCGGCAAGGGGCGCGGAGACAGCCGCGGAGGCAGATCGACAATCAGCTGTTTGACAAACAGCTGATTGTCAAAGCCGCGCGGCGTCGGAGGCGAGCCCGCAGCTGTTCGGGAGACAGAAGCAGGCGCGAACGCTTCTCCTCCCGAACGGCTGCGGGCGGCTCGTCCGCGTTGGAACGCATGTAGAGCACTTTAAAGTGCTCTACATTTCGAACGCGGAAAAGACAGCTGCGGACACGTCGGAACGCAAGCCGCGCTCGGGCAATGCGGATGACGTGTCCGCAGCTGTCTTTTCCGCGTTCCGTTCAGCCCCGTGCGAAAACGTCTCTGGTTGGTACGCACAGAGGTGTAAACCTAAGAAACCTGAAGGCCCACAGCTTTCCTTTTATTGGTTTATGACCTCCAGTTGCTTATGCCAGAGCAACCAATCTTCAAAGTTTCCCCCAGTATCGGTTAGCTGCTGTTGTCATGCCTCATGGGACACAAGGAACTTTTGACAAGTCATCTATTCACTGCAAATGGAGCAGAGAGACTCCATGCCAAGGTGTTTGCCAAGGAGCTTTTTCGAGATTGTCAACAATCATTATCAATCTGAACAGGGCCTTCAAGATACAGCCAAGCCAGGTGGTGGAGAAATGGTCTGGGAGCTTCGTTCTGCCGAGAAGTGCATCAGACTGCAAAGTTCCCAAATGGAACCACCCACACAATTTAGCAATTTGGGGATGCTGGATGTCAACCAACCTTCGGTGTTTGCACATTTCAAATGGGAAATTCTTCAGTCCAGCAGGAAGAAGGACTTTGAAAGTGTGTACGTGGAGGGAATCTATAACTCTCAAGTCCTCGACCATGTATTTGCCCTGATCCACCAACATCAGTGAACTTTAGCAAAAGGTGGATGACATGGTTGAAGCCCTCCTTGGTTACAATCCAGTGCAGGTTTCTCTGACAGTTTGTCTCACTGATAATACGGTGTGAATAGAATTCTGGTCTCTGTGTGGTCTGTTCTCATGATGGGCTGCAGTGGTGGCTCTCAGACCAGTCCTGAATGGAAGCATGTGAGAAATGACCCTCTGATTAGAACCTTTCCCTGGATCTTCCTGAACTATATGTTAAGCAACAGGAGATCAGACATCATCTCTACCACACCACACTTTTGGAAGTTCCCCCAGACCCTTCTTTTAATTTAGAGAAACCAAAGAGGAACAAAATTCCCACCCTCAGTAGTTCCCTCAGCAGGTCTACATCTGAGGCCTGTCTGCACTTGGCCATATTCAGAACCACATCTCAGGATAGAGGTCTGTTGTCTGCATGCTAATGCAGATTCTGGCAGGCCTCACCTGGGGCCTCCTGCAGCCAGAATTAACATGTGGACAGCAGGGCCCTATTCCAGGAAATGTTCCAGATAATGGAGCAGGAGCAGGGCTGTGTTCACACCTAAGTTTTAATCCACTTTCAGTCCAGGGATTTGAGACCAGGTCTTTGTCTTCTGTCTGAGATGCCCAGAAGCAAATGGTGGACCAATGTGTGAGTCAAGATGCTGGACTAGATGGGCTGTGGCCTGATCCAGCAGACCTTTTCTTATCTTCTTATGTTCTTTATGGGAAGGGAAGCAGATACCTTCCTTCCAATTCGGACATTGCTTGTTTATCCAGTGAATGCCCCAGAGCCTTAGCTAAGAGAACGTGTGCAGACTTTTACTTGCATACTCAATATAAATATGAGTTGGACTTTCACCAGGTACAGATGCATCATTTCAAAACATAGGAGGACTATTATAGGCTATTTCTATCACCCCCTCCCCAATTTGTTCTTGTATGGGGGGAAAAATGCTCTCCATTTGGCCAAAGCTTAGACACTTCTTTGAAGCTACTGAAGTCACTTTGCATAAACAGCACCAACTGTGCTCCGTCAATTCTTTCTTAATAGTATCTAGTGCTGTAATATTTCACAGTGTTATCTTTCCCAACATCAGGACAATTACCTCCTACTTTCGACATGGCAAGATGCAGGAAGTGTGAAGCAAATCTGAAAAGGATTCTGGGTAAACCCCCCCCCCTTTACCTCATTAAGCATGGCTTCCATTTACATTTTAATGACGCTTGATGTCTTCGGTATGCCAGCATTTACTGCCATCTCTTTAAATTTAATCGCCTTGATAATGGGTTGCTCTGACACTTCAAATTAGGACCTGGGTATGGTATGGAAACAACCTTTTGATACTGACTATAGGAACATCCCTGAGTCCATCAGGGCTTTTATTTCCTAATTAGGTGTGTGCAGAAATGCAATTTTTGGATTCAATTGAATTTGAATCGAATATTCGAATGTTCAAATTTGAATGAATAGAGAAAAAATGAATGTGTCTGTCCAAATTTTTTATTCGTATATTGGAGATACAAATGTTGACAACATTTGTATGTATCCGAATGCATCTGTACGCACCTGTACACATCTGTACGCATTCGTATGCATCCTGTTTTTATCCCGTATGCATCCCGTTTTTGCATACAGATACGAATAAACATTCAAAATTCACTCAAATGTTAAAAAACAAATGTTATAGCCATTCAGTTCAAATTTGAATGTCTGAATTTGAACTAATTCGATTGAATTTGAATGTTGTGAATATTCCTACATGTCCCTACTCCTAACATTTGGCTTTTGAGTTGAAGCTGATCCAAGGATATTGATTGTTTTGACCCAAGGCCCTTTCTGCACTGGGTCTCCTTCCAGATTATATGCCAGAATAAGGACCTGCCATTCACATGTTGGGTGCAGGCTACCACAGACCCTACCTGGGAACTTCCATAGTCTATACAATCATGAGTATGGCATGTCTCTATTCTGGGATATAATCTGGAATCAGGCCCAGTGCAGAAAGGACCCAAGAAAAACATGGAGGTGACCTCCCACATGGTTCCTGGTCAAATAAGACAATGGTTAAGATAGGGATGATTCCATGGAATGTTTAGGATACAATATAAAAGTATATAAGGTTACAGGGAAGGCCCAGCTAGGTGCCAACTTGCACAGTTCTCTTGACATGTGATGTCAGGCAGGAGAAGGTGTACCAGTCTGTTGTTATAGATGTATCAACCAATGAAATTTGTTCCACAACAGACATTGCCTCTAGATATCATTTATTTATTCTGCAATTTATCAATTTACTTGTTTAAAGCACATCTGGAATTATCACTCATTGTCTAAACATTTGATTGATACCCTGGGTTTTAGCATTTGCGCAGCAGCGGAAATGCTAAAACTCACATTACGGCTGTGAGGTTCTCTTTCCACATGGCCTAAAGCTCCCAATAATATAATGTGAAGTTCTTACCAAATGTTTGCTGTTCAGGATATCATGTTCATTTCAGTAGACCAACAATCTGGGGTGTGCACGAATGTAATATTTGGGATTCGATGTGTTGGACTTTCACCATGATGTGTTGGACTTTCACCATGTAGGGATGTATCACTTCAAAATTTGAAAATTCAGTTCCCGAAAATTTGATTCAATTCAAATCTTTGAAATTTGAATTTAACCAAATTCGATGTGAATTAAACAAATTGAAATCTATTTCTTTGAATTTTAAATTCGAATTTGCACATACAAATGTCAACAACTTTGTGTGTGCCCATATGCATTGTTACACATCCCGTACGCATCCATACACATCTGTATGCATTCCATAGTTATCCCATAGGGAACCCGTTTTCATTCTGTACGGATCTGTACAAATGCATACAGATGTGGAAAAGATGTGGATCTGCAAGTATGTGTCGTGTACAAAACTGTACACATGCGAATGTCCAGATAATTTGAACAAATAGACCCAAAATTTGAAATTCTTTTTAATTTTTTAAATTCACATTTATGGACATTTGGTTCAAATTCAAATGTTGAAATTCAGACTAATTTTATTGAATTTTGAATACCTTTGAATATTTGTGCACACCACTCCCAACGATAGCCCAATAAATTGGGTTATGTTTTTGGACTCTATCAGGAACACCATGATCATGTCTGGCAAAGCAGGTACAATCCTGAAATAATTATGGGTTTTTGACTCTTGGCCTTTTTGCAGCGCACTTAGGCTAGGACACATGGGGACGCTTTCCACATCCACACACAGGCAGGTAAGGAACAGGTCTCCACACGTTCCTCGAAGTCTGCCTCAAAGCTCACCTAAGCTCTGGAGTTAGTGTGGGGGCTAGTCTGGATCATGACCATAGTGGAGATGGTGCCATTCCAATCCAGACCATTCCTTTTGGTGAATCAAACCAGCAGGCCTGGGTGGTACATGGAAAGGTGAGTGCAGCAAGGGCCTGTGTGAGGACTTGAGAATTTTCCGTTGAACTCAGAAGAGCTTAAAAACATAAGAGGAGCCCTGCTGGATCAGGCCACAGCCCATCTAGTCCAGCCTCCTGTCTCACACAGTGCCCCACCAATTGCCCATGGGCATCTCAAGCGGAGACAAAGGCAAACCTTCTCCTGCTCTTGAATTCCAGCAAATGGCCTTAGAAGTGTCCTACTTGCTTCTGAACAGACTTTTTTTTCACAATTGCACCGCACGCCATCATGTAATGAACATGCCATCCCTGATCCAACCGTAAGAACACCCACTGCACAAAACAATCTCGCTTCTGTGAAACTACCGGGCTGCAGCGAGCTCATAACCCGTTGCAGTGATTATATTTTTTAAACTTCTGACCCTAGTTCATATGCATAACAAAATCCCAAAGATTCATCCTAAAATAGGCAAAAGGAAGGTAGATGAGGAACGGGGAAGCTGCTAGGAAGTCATTTGAATATCAAAGATTATATCCAGTTGGGGTCCGGCTATGAATAACATTTGTGAGCTCTTCAGTATTGGATGCTGGCTGCATCACACTGGCAAAACCTCAGATCTTCCTCTTTAAAAAGTTTATTGAAAAAGTCATTCCAAATGAAAGTGCTTTACTAGACTTTTATGAGCCTAGATTCCAGCGCTCAGCTTTGCAACATTTTCCCTTAGCTGCCTCCTGGTAATATTTCAGTCAGCCCAATAATTATTTCACAAGAAAATAACTCTTCCCTCCGATACATATTAGTCAAGCTTCCTTTCCATTAGTTCCCTGTCTGTGGTCCCAAGTGCAATTTATGCATTTTTCCTTATCGTCTTGCTTGATAGCATTGGAGGTATATTTGCATGGCGGGTAACACTTCTTTGCACCCTGCAGAGCAATTTCCAGGAACAAGGCTGGCCCTTTGGTGTGGCTTTTGCAAGTATAGCCAGGCGCTCCTAGGAACTGATGTTCTACTCGTGCCATTTAAATAGGGTTTAAACACAAAGGTAGTTCAGCACAAAGGACTGGGCATCTGGGAAACTATATCGTGAAGGCAGAGTCCAGAACTCCTAGAAGAACATAGACAACCAGAAACGGGGGAAGAAACAAGAGCAAGGGGATCTGTTATTTCCATCCTCAAAGCACAGTGACAGTCCTCAACAGTAGCCCTATAGAGGGGGTGGACAATACAGTATAGCACAAATATAGCACAAATATTTGTAACATGCAAAATTTGTTTGAATTTGGCTGAATTTGGAGATTGGTATTCAAATTGAATATTGGCACATTCCAAGTTAACCTTTGAATTCAAATTGAATGTTTCCACACATTCGTATGAAGCTTCATATGGAATTCGTATGCATTCGTATGGGATTGAACATTCATATTGAATATGAATTTTCTTGCATTTAATTCAAAACTTATAGATGCACATCCTTATTTTGAAAAAGACAGGAAGGAAGGAAGGAAGGAAGGAAGGAAGGAAGGAAGGAAGGAAGGAAGGAAGGAAGGAAGGAAGCTTCATGAAACCAAAACTTCCTACAAATAGCAAAGAGGAGAGAAAGGATTGGGCTAACCTATGTCCAAAGGTGAAGGATTGACCTCAAGCACAATTTGAATCCATAAACTGGGGGCTACCACAAGGAAGGGCTTAAGTGCCATCACCCTTTGTGTCTCAGGGCCCTTTAAATGTTTAGGGCTCCGGTTGCTTGCAGACACAGAGGATTTATTCCCCTGCATTTTTGTCAGGGTCTCTCATGTCAGGTTGAGCTTTAACAGCATGGACTTAGAGGGACCAACCCCATTTTTGGTAGGTGCAGCCAAGGGCAGTAACTGATCTTACTCAAACCCAACTTTCCAGAAGGCATACTTGTGAAAATGTCCTCTTCCTTCCTCTTTTGTTTCCAGTAGGATTCTGCAAAAAATGCATCTCTCTGTATTTGGTTTCTTCCTTGGAATGCTCATAGGCAGAATGCTGGCTGTTTTCTTCCTTTGCTTTTTGACATTCTAAGGATCTTTCTGCCCTCAAAAGCCACAATCTGGGTCAGTGAATCTGAAGCATCCAGGCCTGGTCCAGTAGTCTAGAACAATTCTGCCTGCAAAATGGTGCTGGTTCAGACCAGCCCCCAGGCTCTCAACATGAGCTTTGGACCTGGCCTCCAAGGGCCCCAAAGGGCTAGAAATGAAAGTTATTAGCCTCCCAGCCCCCAGGAGACCCATTTTGGCAGTGTGGTTTGATGCACCCTTGAAATGGGTTCTCTGTTAGTCTGGAAGGTGGAGAAACACCTCCTTCACACCTCCGTGTTCTGGATCAGGACCTGCTGGCCTCCCGGTACACCTGTTAAACCACTTCTAGATCCAGATTTATACTCCATCTTCTAAAGAGGGTGGGTGGGGCCTCCCTTGGGCATGCCTACATGACCTAACTTCCTTAGTTAGGCTGCACAGAAAAACAACAGGCACAGTGGAAAAAATAACAGTCCTAAATTTATAGCTTCATTGGCATCAATTAGGAATTTCTACCGTGACAGCAAGCTAGGAGCAGATTACACAAAGAGGAAGGCAAAGAGAGTCCTTTACCAGAGTCCAACATCCACACAGCACAAGAGGTTCCAAAAGCCAAATCCAGGGTCCAAAGCATAGGTCAAAGGTAAACAGTGCAGTTCAGTTGCTGACAACACTGTATCTGGTATGTGCAACTTGGCTTTCACTTTCTGACACAACCTCCTGTCTCTGGGCCTGTCTGATGTCTCTTGACTTTGCTGACTCATCAAGGACCTCTGCAGGTAAAGTGAAGGCCCAGGCTGAGGAGATCCTTCACACTCCACATATCCCTGTTGTTTGCCCTTGATTACAACCTCAGCCATATCACCAGTTTCTTCCCCAGAGTCCGTGAGGATGTGTGCAGAGGGCAAGACATTACACTACAGTGCAGCAGGGAGTCCCATCATGTACATCATCTCAAACTTAACTGTAGAAAGGCCTTAAGGCTGCATCCACACATAGTAGGAACAGCACTTTGGGGACAGTATCATGTGGTGGGCAGGTCCTCATTTTGCTTCTAATCTACCTTTTCTAGCCTGAAACCTCCATGACAGAGGAGTGGGTAAATTGAAAAAGTCCCACCTGTGAATCTTCTCCATTCTGTCTGTAAGCTGTTTCAGACATTATGTGTGAACACAACCTAACTCCCAGAGATCAATTGGTGATAGAGCTTTTGGTATCACACCAATTGTGCACATGTTTCTGCCTCCCTTTTCCCAGAAAACAGAAATACCAAAGGACAAATAATCAGCCTAACCAAAAACGGTTACAAGCAACTCCAAACTGTCCAAAATTGTATGAAAAATAGGAAGTCTTTCTAGAAATATTATAGTCATTAAAATCTAAATATGTACCATGTAACAGTAAGGTTGGGACTAGAAATCTCCAAAGTGCCTCAGATCATTTCTCCAGTGGTTTGGGGACCCTTTTAGGAGACCCTTAATCAATTCTAAAGAAATCTGCTTTGCTTCTGGTCTTAGGAGACCAAAGTTGGTGCACAATTCTAATAATTATGCATCCCAGCCCACCAAGTCCTGTGAAATGCTGAATTCACAGAACCACAAAGCTCTGCTCAGAACCTCTCTTGCAACATAGAACAAATGTATGAAGTAATGAGTTGGGTTTCATCAAAAGGCTACTTACACTCCCTTTATACTCCACAAAGGGAAAATGTTCTGCAAATAGACCTCTAGACATGTGGCCACGCTTTCACGTTCTTGTTGCATGCTACCAAGGACAATTTGCATGCAGGGGTTCTGACTGTACAGTGTAATTACACATAGTTGGCCCTACATGTCCCAAGGCAGTGGTTCTCCAACCACAATCCTCCAGATGTTCCTGAACAGCAACTTCATTCCACTCCCAGCTGGCATGGAATGCTGGGAGCCATTAAGGAACATCTGGAGGACCACAGTTTGAGAACCACTGTTCCTTGGAACAGACTGCAATCAGATGCGACCATGACCGTACCTTGAAGTGATTGCGTATGCACACTCTGTAAGAACTGGGCTTTACTCTCCATGGGAGAGAAAGACAAATAGTTTTGCGAGACACATGTTTCAATGCTCCTTCTGTCCTCAATATAGGTTAAGTATAGCATCCAGAAGGGTGGAGGGAGGAAAGACAGAGAAAGAGAGGGAGAGAAAGCAACTCAACATCAATCAATACCCCAATGAAAATCTTCTGCTTCGACCTCTCTAACCACCATGGCTCCATTAACTCATCTTCCTTTCCATTTTTGTACTCGGTTAAAGGCAGGGGTGGGACTCCCCATCTTCAGTCTTGAAATAATCCCCTAACATCTTTAGAATCAATTTCTTTCAGGTCATAGATCCCATTCTGGTACTGATTTTCTGAGAATGCTCTGAGCATCTGATCCCACAATGATTTGACTGTACATCTTACACCAGTTTGTTCAGAGTTATATGTTTGGTTATACTGTTATCTATTGTATTGACCTAAGAGGAGCCCTGCTGGATCAGGCCACAGCCCATCTAGTCCATAAGAACCTAAGAGGAGCCCTACTGGATCAGGCCACAGCCCATCTAGTCCATAAGAACCTAAGAGGAGCCCTGCTGGATCAGGCCACAGCCCATCTAGTCCATAAGAACTTCAGAGGAGCCTTGCTGGATCAGGCCACAGCCCATCTAGTCCAGCATCCTGTCGCACACGGTGGCCCACCAAATGCTCATGGGCATCTCAAGCATATTGTTCAATGTTTACCTATGGAATATCTATTTAATTAAAATAAAAAGAAAAAGTTAAAAAAAAGAGAAGCCTCCAACTTGGTGATCTTGGTTTGGAGATCTGCCTCAACGCCACTCACTAATTTCTGGCAACTGGAAATCTGACATATTTGTGAAGTCCATTCTGCCAGGAAGAGCATAGCGTTCCGTTTTAATGCAGGGTACAAATAGGAACACGCCTCCAAGTCTGGCTATGGGTCCACATTCTTCACTCTGACCAAGAGAAGTTCTCTGCGATCTCAAGGAAAGAAGATTCATTTTCACCACCAGAAAACTTAAATTTGTGAAACTGGAGCTTAGTCAGTATATTCACCGATAGTGTCTCTTCTAGTACCAAGGGTAGGGGTGTGCACAGATGTATGTTTTGCATTCAAATTTGAGTTGAATCGAATATTCAAAAATTCAATTTGATTCAAATTTCAAAAATCCAGATTTTCAAAAATCCGATTCAGATCCGGATTATCCGGATCCATACTTTCAAAAATCTGATTCAGATCCGAATATACAAATGTCGATAAGGTTTGAATCCGTTATATGAATTTGCGTGAATCTGTTTTTATCCCGTATGCATCCTGTATGTATTCCGTTTTCATCCCACAATATACGCACAGGTATGTATAATTTTTGCACACATTCATATACGTTAGATAAGCATTGCAAGCTGGATGCTCAAGGATGCTACAGTTGCTTCCCTGCTCACCAGACTAGAAGGGACAGACTAGATGGCCTCAAAGACCCTCCTGGGAAACTGCAATGAAAGGAATCCCCAGTAGAGCAAACAAAGAACCTGAGGACCTCAGTGGAATGATCTACGTAAAACATAACATACAAGAGAGTATGTCAGTCTTTGAATGTGCCAATATTCAATTCGAATACAAATGTCCAAATTCGGCTAAATTTGTATAAATTTTGAATGATCTATCTATCTATCTATCTATCTATCTATCTATCTATCTATCTATCTATCTATCTATCTATCTATCTATCTATCTATCTATCTATCTATCTATCTATCTATCTATCTATCTATCTATCTATCCATCCATCCATCCATCCATCCATCCATCCATCCATCCATCCATCCATCCATCCATCCATCCATCCATCCATCCATCCATCCATCCATCCATCCATCCATCCATCTATCCATCTATCTATCTATCTATCTATCTATCTATCTATCTATCTATCTATCTATCTATCTATCTATCTATCTATCTATCTATCTATCTATCTATCTATCTATCTATCTATCTATCTATCTATCTAGGTGGCGTCAAATTTTCCCATGGAGGAAAACTCTCTTTGTAGTTATGTTTATTTTCTTTTACCATGATTTAAGGCATCATTAAACCAGGATAAGTAATGGGGTGAAATCCACAGAGATGATGTATTGTGGACTCTGGCTGCCCAAGGTCACGATCCACCGAGATATCCTTCAAGAAGTCCCACTGAAATTAATGGGAGGGAAGGAGGGAGCAGCAGCGAACATTTATTTCTGAAGCCCTTTTACATGAAGACTTTCTCATAGGTCACTCCCCTTTTCCCAACCCATCCTTGCCTGGCCTGCATGCTTACATTTTCCCTCCGTCTCTCTCTCCGCTGTGCTCATCAATAAATATTCAATTAATGTTTTCATAGGATAAAGATCTATGGGCTTTGGATAAGAAGAACATCTTAGCAGGATTGATGGAGTTGCAGACTTTTGCTGCTAATTCTTCTGCAGACGTACACAGCCTGGTTGGAAGAGAGTCCCCCACCCCCACCCCTCACCCTAACAGTACCCAGGGAATCTAATTTGCCAATCCCCCCCCCTTTCCTCTTTTTTTTCTCCCTTCCAATATTTTTTGTTGTAGGGAAAATGCAGATGAGAATTTAAAAGCCTATGTTTTCCGCAATTAATTTTATGTACTATTCTTTTCAATTATTTATGCTCCCTAAGTGATAAATGGATTGGTAGCAAAGATGTTGTGTGTGTGTGTGTGTGTGTGTGTGTGTGTGTGTGTGTGTGTGTGTGTGTGTGTGTGTGAAGGAAATAGTGGTGGAAGAAAAGGAAGGATCTTGCATCTTTATTATTTATTCTAAATACTGGGTTAGCAGATGCATACTCTAACTTAGGAGCTGGAAGACTGTAAGTAAATCAGATAACAAGGACAGTAGGGTTTCTATATCTTTTATAGGTTCCTGCGTAAAAGGCTACGTCTGCTGAAATGCCCTCTTTTATTTAACCTTTAAAGGTGTAGGAATCTGCGTTTTTCTGTTCAATGACAACCCAGTCCTCCTTCTCATCTGATGCTTAGGAGACCCTAAGGGTCTGGCGGAAGTCCACCAGAGTCTGGTCATGTGGAGTGATTTTGGCTGGGTTGATAGCCATAGATTCTACCCTTGGCCTTTGCATATCTTCACATAGAAGCCAGGTGTTGAACGTAGGGATGAGGGAGTCCTAAGAGCGCTTAAATTAAAGAGAAGCCCAGAAGACTGTTTTTCTATTTTGTGGATGTGACCTTATTTTGGAAATATTCTAGGTTGTCAACTGTTCTCATAAACTCAAAGAACTGCTTATGTTGGCATATATAATCAGTGGCACAATAACCTCTAAACTGGGGTGAAGAATAACTGTAGCCTTTTGGATATGGTGGGAATCCAAGTCCTGAGAACATCTGGAGAACTTCCACTCCTCCCCCCCAGCAATTCTGGCTGACTTCTAGAGCTTCTGCAGAGACATTCAGCTAACATTCCCTTAAGAGCGCTGAGAAGTTGCTTCAGAACCTCACAGTTTCTTGCCACCCTCAGTGTCACCTGGGATCTCTCTCTGTGCTTATCCTTAGAAGGAACTTTGAGGCATTTCTTCTTCACAACATGAAGCAGAAGAGATAGCCCAAGTCCCTTGGCAGACTACTCCATCCACACTGGATGAAGTCTAACTGGTCTAGGAGCCTGAACCTCTGGAATGGAACAGGGAGGTGTAAAGAAGGGAGCACACCTCACTGTTCTAGTTTAACAGGGGACTTATTTTGGTGGTACACCAAATGGAGGGCAGGAGCTTTCATTCTTGCCCCCCCCCCCGAAGCCCTCACAGCAGGCTCCAAAGCTTTTTGAAATTGGGAGTGGTGCAAGATGACACAAGGTCTGTCCCAGAACCAGCTATGCAAGTGTGGATAGTTTGTTCTGAAACAGCCAGACCAGCAAAGCAGGGCGGAAATGGCCTAAGACAGCCTATTCATGCAGTGTTCCTACATTCTCATTGTTCCTGAAATATGACATGTGTGAACACTGTTGAATGCCTGTCTCCTGCTTACAGCGGTGCTCATGTGCATTTGTTGATGGTGGATGAAATCACTTGACTGATGATGCGCTTACTGTTGTCGTAGCAATGTTTGCTTTCTTTGCTTTTTCTCTGTGACGCATCTTGCCTGTGAGAATAAGGAAATCCTTCACCATTGCAGCATGTGATATGAACATAATTGCATCTGTACGTAACCACATCCATACAGAGGCACAGAGACAGATGAGGTTTCAACAGCAAACCTCTGAGGTTCACATTAGAAACGTTTGTGGGTTATTTGATCGTAGTGGATGGAGCGATGAAGAAACTCTAGTGCATGCTATCTGCACAACACAGGAAATCTGAGGCACGTTCCCTCTTTGGGAGCTTTCTGTTATCAGTGATAGAGGTGCAAACCTCCTCTGTCATTGTCAGGAAGTTGTGTCTGGTAATGGTCATCCATGGACGCTGACATGTTCAGAGGAAGTTCTCTGTGCTGTTGTTGTGAAAAATAATGGGATAATTTAATAAGTACTTTAACTTTAGAGCAGAAATACACTGAAATTCTACCCCACTTGGAAGCTGCCCTGAGAAGACCAGGAGAACTAAATTCCCACTGGTTTTGGAGACTACCATGAAGATACAGGAGGGGTGAGGAGGATCCTTTTGAAAGTTTCATGAGTAGTAGTAGTAGTAGTAGTAGTAGTAATTCTAACCCTCAGGGTAGGTAACAACATTTAAAATCAAACGTATATTAAAACAACAACAGTATATATTATTTGCATTTTTATCCCACCCCATACCAGAAGGGCTCAGGCCAGTTTACAACGTTCAGAAAATAAATATAAACATATTGAAACAATGAAAGTGTCTGAAAAGTGGGAAGAAAACACTATATTCCCATTTAGCCAAAGGCCAGGGCAAAGAGGTGCATCTTCATTGCCTTCCTAATCGTGTAAAGTGAGGATGCCTGATGCACCTCAAGGGGGAGACTATCCTATAGCATGGGGGCCATCACTGAGAAGGTCCTCTCCCAAATGTCCGTTGCTTTTGCACTTCTTTTGATGTTGGAGGGGAATGTGACATCCTGCACATGTGTGCTGACGTCATGTGATGTGCCATGCACCAATGCGACATACACACTGACATGACGTGTGACCCAATTGCTTTGGTGCTGGTGCCACATACCTGCACTGGGGCCCGCACCAGGATCCAAAGATGTATGCTGTGTGGGCAGCCATCCACACTCCAGGTAGGTAGAGTGTTCAAATGCACTAGTCATCTGCAAGTGCAGATGCTTAGTGCATTCTGGGCCATTTTGCCCAAGGCTTCCCAAGGCCAAGAAATCCAAGTACAAAAAGTCCTTAAGTGAGAAAAATCTACCTTTGGGTTAGATGATATGGAATGAATACGACAAGACCCTTTGCCAATGTGTTCATCCCCTCCAAAGGTGGACTGAAGCTGGATTAAGATGTAGGTGTGGATGCAGCAAGTGTGCAACTGTATCCCTGTGTGGCATCATGTGCTTTGAATGCTGTGAGAATTTCGCCACTGCTTGCCAGACTTCCAGCAAATTCTGTAAAACAGCGATGGATGCTTTTCGAAATGCTTTACAAAATATTCGGAGGAAACGCACATCTCTCGTTTCTAACGTCCCCCCCCCTTTTAGAGCGTCTTCTATATTATCATAATCTTCCTGCTATTTCATTTCTGATTGCCGAGAGACTGTCTAACTTAGTTCTCCGTCCTGTTTAACAACTGGCAATGAACGCTGCTATATTAGATTGCACCAGCTTCCCAAATCAGCCTGATTAGCTGAAGCACGCTTAAACCTAGCGCGGATATCAAAGCTTTATTGTAGCCCATCAGTCATTGAACCAAACCCACAGCTCGGCAGAGCTTTTTAAAGCTAAAAGCCTTCCCTAAAGGAAATGGTCTCAAAAATGCCTGGCGGCGTTAGGAGGGGCACCGTCTGTGGTTGGGGCAGCAGCAGAATTACGTGCCACGTCACCAGTGCAAGTGTGATTCTATCACAAGCAAAAGAATGGCAAATAGAGATGGGCACAAATATTCATAATATTTGAAATTTGTACGAATTTGGCCAGATTCAGACATTCGGATTTGAATCGAATGTTGGCACATTCAAGGATTGACATTCAGATTTCAATCAAAGCTTTCGATACATTCGTATGAAGCTTCGTATGGGATTCGAATACAGGATTCGTATGCTATTTGTGTGCATTTGTATGGGATCCGTATGCTATTCATATGCACCCGTATGGGACTGGATATTTGTATTAAATACAGATCCTAACACATTCAAAGAGGATCTATTTGAATGAACACAAATGCTCTTGCATTTGGCAAGTCAGGAAGGCAAATCTAAGAGGGTCCCGAAACCCTGTACGTGGAAGCCTTACATCCAGGTGAACACAACTGGGAGAGATTCCCAACACAAAACTGGCTCTCTGCCTGCCCCCTTTCTCTGAGACGGATGTGACAAGTAATTAACTCAGACAGGGAATATATCTTTAATGCCTCTGTTATGTTTGAATGGATTTGGCTCACGGAGCAGGGTTTTTCACTTTGCAGCACATTCCCTGCAAAGACCCTTTGCATGGACAGGATCACAGAATTCTCAAATCATGGGGAGGAGGAGGGGATCACCGGATCATCCTACCTATCACGGGCCTTCAGGACATCAGAAGAAAGCCGAGGAAAATGCTCATCCACCCTTTCACTCTTGGGAAACTTCAAGAAAGCGATGCGGTAGACGATTCACAGTGCATTCTATAGGATCACACCTCTGCTACCAGCTCTTTAGTGCTCAGTTATAATCACTGTTAGGTCTTCGTTTTGTTTTAAAAAGTAAGCTCTGCATAAGCATCCAATCCCATTCTTTGCTTTAAAAAAATCATGGCTGTTTTATTTTATTTTTCTAAAAACCCAAGCTACGGCTCTTAAAGTAGGCACAAAAGAGTAACCATTAGATGTGTTCTTAAAATAGTCGGCCCTCCCTTAAATTAATCTGGGAGCTTTATTTACGTATAATCAAATTTCTCTCCAGACTTCCTCTGCAATGCAGACACAAGCTGGCGAGGCACAAACAGAATCAAGGCGCTGCACAGATTCAGCCTGGAGAATGTTACAGAGAATCTTGCCCACGACCCTCGAAATTTCTCTGCCCGCCAATGGAGTCTGATCTTGGGGGAACTAGAATCATCAGCAGTTGCACTGCAGCCTTCCTTAGGAACGCACTTCTGTCTCACAGGAGTTGTGGGGTCATAATGGAAGAGGTTGCATGCTATTGACCGGAAGGGAGTTTATATCTTCTATTTATACCAGGCTTGACGAATCCAGAGGCCTCATTTGTTTTGTCAACTAGAAGGTGTTGGGGTACAACTCAGTGACTTTCTGGCACCGAGTCCCTAAACATACACAGTGCCTTCCAAGCCCACTTGTCTTGGTCCCAGACTCAGATGCAAAAGCTCCTCAATCAAGCTTCATATTCCTGGAAATCAGGCTCTCATGATGTGATTAGGTCTGGAAATAATTCTTTAATGTTGGCACACAATGGCTTTCGCTTGGAGCAGGAATTGTGATGTCTTTGCCTCTCTCTCCTTGCTCCTGGCCACAGAGACATTAAAGCTGGGAAATTTTCATTCCCCAGCTCTTGTCCTGCTATAGATTCAGATGAATGGGTCTCTAATAATCAAACTCACTAATCTGGATTAGGGATGTGCTTGATTTTTTTTTTTGTATTAGTTTCATTTTGAATCAAATGCAAAAAAAAATCATATTTGTTCTAAACGATCCCTTACAAATGTGGTAGGATTCAAATTTGATACAAATCTGACTTGAATCCCTGCCACGAATTGCCAACAAATCCCCTATGTATCTGCTCTGAATGTGTCAAGTCCACTCTTATTCCACTTTGAACCCACTCTGAATCTGCTTTGAATACACTCTGGGTTCATTGCAGATGTGATTGGGGCAGCCACTTTCTCACCTTCGATGTAACAAAGCTTCATACGAATGTATCAAAACATTCAATTCAAATTTGACTGTCAATCTTCGAATGTGCCAACATATGAATGTCCAAATTCGGATGAATTCATACAAATTTCAAATGTGATGAATAACCGTGTGCGTCCTTAATCTGGATCACTGGGAGGTGTGAACCAGATCAGCACTATCTGCACTGGCAGCACTGATCTGGCCCATGGCTCCTCACGGCTGATTATCCCATGGTTCTGGAAGCTAGGAACAAAATTCTCTAGCCTCAAGGCTTCGGGTTTAGGGTTAGGTATGTGATGTAATGGTGCTCAAAAGCAGCCACTGATAGTCTTGGAACATGGCAACCAATTGTTCTACTTGCCCCCCATGTTCCAGAACAAGCCCTGTAGCTCTCTGGGAAACCCAATTAAATAGTACTACCAGAAATCTGGATTAAGGGCCTCTTAATCAGGACCTGGCTTTGTTTAGTGCAAATTAGGGAAGTGCAGAAATATTCATAACATTCGTTATTTGAACGTATCCTGACAAAATTGGGCATTTGTACACAAATCAAATGTTACAACATTTCTACATTAACATTCGTAAGAATGAAAACGTTTCAGAACATTTGTACAAATAGTTTATACATTCGTTAAACTGGGGATACGTATCGGATATGTATCGATACATATGTGTTCATATAGGATACCTATCCAATATATATGCATTTGTATAGGATACGTATGTATGCGGGATATGTATCCAGGATATGTATGCATTCATATCAGAAATTTGTATGAATTTGTACATGCCAGGAGATGTACCTCTGTCCAGGTGCGTGTCTGATGACCACCATCTTCTTTGCACTGGTTGGCGCAGTTGCATTTGGGGTCATCTGAGGTTCTAGGGCACTTGTTCAGCACCTCAGATGACCCCAAGCACCAGAAGTAATGTGAATGGCTGTGGCACTGGACTTTACAGGTAAGCTTCTGTGCTATGAGGGTTTGGATGGATGTGGATCACAATTTCATGCACCACCCCGTGTAGGTGATAGGGTAACATCTAATAAGGCAGGGGGCATTTCTGGGTTGTAAACACCTCCTGAAAATGCAGATGCTCACCAGATATTACCCTGTGGTCAGCTACAGGGCCAAATGCTAATTTGTCTCAGATCTAAAGCAAGTGCAGAAGAATCATCTCATTTTTCTGGCCTTAACTGTTTTGGGAAGCACCATAAATGGCCTCGTAGATCAACTCTTTGTGTGCTCCTTCGGACTACTCTGTGCTATAAGCCTGAATGATGCAACTGAAGGTAAGCCTCCCCTGTGGCAGCACAATGGAACAGTGGGAGAAAGCACCCTGGGAATGCTTCCTCCTGTCCTTCCATCAAAGCATGAGGAGCAGCGCTTGTGGTAGGTTATTTCCTTGAAAAGTGTCCCATGTGTGATCCCTACACCCTTCCAGGATCCCCCTGGCACCCATTAAAGGGCTGGAGATGCAGCCACGATCATGGGCATTTTTGCTTCACTCCTGTCTTGGTATGGGCACAAATGCAATTTTCAGATTAGATTTGATTCAAATTTAATATTCAAATGTTTGAATTTGTACAAATAGAGAAAAAAGGAATGTATTCAAATCTGAACCGATTCGAATACATTCATATCTGTACGAATATTCTATTCATATTTGAAGATACGAACGTTGGCAACATTTGTATGTGCCCGTAGGCATCCCGTTTTAACCCTGCATGCATCCCGTTTTTGTCCCGTACGTATCCATACAAATGCGTACAGATACGAATAAGAAGTATATGGATACATATGTAATGCGTACACATCCGTACACATACAAATATCCGAATAATTTGTACAAATTATTCGAAACATTCCAGTTCATTTGAATGTCAAAAAAGGAATGTATAGACATTCGATTCTAATTCAAATGTCTGGATTCAAATGAATTCGATTGAATTTTGAATGTTTCGAATATTCTTGCCAACCCTACTCTTCTCCATTTTGAAAAGGCTTGCAGCAAAGAGCTTACTGTACTGTACTGTAAGAATGCACATCCTACTTAAATATTTGCAGATACCCCCCCCCCGTGTGTTTCTCCCCACCCCAACTTCTCTTGGGATGGTCAGAATGTGGAATCATAACCTTGATGATACTGAAAGGAGCACAGAGAGCTGCAGATCTGTATACCGAACCTCAAGCACAACTATCACTAGAGTGTGGAAGAGAGAAATTATTTATTTATTTATTTGTATTTCCATCCCACCCTATACCCGAAGGTCTCAGGGCGGGTTACAATATTATATTAATCTTAGACAGGTCCCTGCCCTCAGGCTTACAATCTAAAGAGACAAGATACAAAAGGAAAATGGTGTGGGAGGGAACAGGTGAGAAGGAAACACCTTTTAAAATGCCCATTTCCCCTTTTAATCTCTGCCCTTCTTGATCCACTAAACACTATCGGTTTTTCTCTCTCTTGCAGTAATAATAATAATAAGAAAATCCACAACATTTATTAATATGCTAATTCTACGTAGCAATCTGGAGGGAGTCAGGTTTCACTAATTTGCACATTAATATCCTTCCAGGGCTTTACCGTTTGCTGTCAGAAAAGAGGGAGGTGGGCACAGGGCAAGAAGGGGATCCTCGTATTGGAAATCTGTCTTAGAAGGAAAAGGGACTGCCTCTTCCAATTCAATCCACACAGATGGAGATGCTGATCCAGGGCCTATTTGCACTACAGCCTATAGTGCGTAGGAATTTGCACGAATATTCATAGGCTCTCGAAATCTGATCGAATGTGCAGAATTTTGACATTTGAACTCGAATAGGATGTCCCAAAATTCAAATGTAAACATTCAAATCAAATTTTTAACTTCAGATCTGTTCGTTTGAATTGTCCAGACACTGTACACGATGTATACTTGAAGATCCATGTCTTTCCCGCATCTGTACACATTTCTGCAGATCTGTACGGGACAAAAATGGGTTGCATACGAGAGAACTATGTCATGTGTATGGACGTGTGCGGATGCATACAGATGTGGGGAAGATGCGTACGTGCACATACGAATGTTGTCAACATTCATATGTGCAGATTCGAATAAAAAATTCAAATGAATAGATGCGAATTTGGTAAATACAAATCAAATCTTGTTAAATTCAAATTTAACAAGATTCAATTTGAATTGGATTTTTTGGTACTCGATTCGATTTGAATAGAATGTCACAAAAACATTGTTGCACATCTCTAGTAGTGCATAACTTCTGGGGAAGAGCATCCACACCTTGGGGAGGCTGATACAGCCTCCAGGTGCTCCCTGCCTTCCCAGAAGTTCCCTAATTATGTGCTAGATGTGGAGCATGAAATCGTGCTTCACACCTTTACCAGCCTGAACCATTTCCTAACCTGTCACATCTAGCAGTGAGCATCCACACCTTTTCCGGTGCTCCAGGGTCATCTGAGGTGCTGCGCAAGCATGCCAGAATCTCAGACAACCATAGACACAACTGTGAATGTGCAGAGCATCAGCGTTCTCAAAGTGATGGCACTGATGCCCACACAGTCACGGAGGGTGCTGCAAACAAAATGGTGGCACCCTGAAGAGGACTGGCCCCAGGATCAGTCACAGGTGAGTGTAGCAATTGCAAGTTTGCCCAGTTTTTTTCCACCAGCTTCTCAAGCCTCAGGGTAAAAGGAATCTCCCTGCTTCCACAAGCTTGCAATACACACTCTACACCAGCAGGGGCTGGACTCTTAGCCTGGGGGCTTAATAGAGTCTGGCCACATGTTGCACACAGACAACAACCTTCCTCTTCCTGCCTGCCACAGGATGTGACATCAGAAGGACTTCTGACCTGCCCAGCTGATGCACTCCACCTATCACCTCCCGGGATTTTCTCCTGAGGTCACTTCCTTCCCCGGCTTCTTGTGGGGCTATACAAAGCTCTGCAGAGAAATAAAGCTCTCTTTCCAGCTCAACTTGTCTCCCGCCTAACTTCTTTCCCCAGTGCTCTCTGCCTTTAACTCACCATAGGAGCACATGGTGATCTCTTATAAGCATGCCGGTGGCTTGTAAGGGACTTTCGCAACACCCGGTGATCGTACCAGTAACTACTGGTACCAAGTCTCGTTGCAGCCCTTAGGTTTTAACCAAGTATCACTGTGGTTCTCAGGACTGCAGCCACGATCGAGGTAGCCATAAGCTGCCTCCCCAGGTTTCCCAGAGCCAAAGACTCAGGTTGCAAAGCCGAATTGCAACAGGTGAGTGACCAATCATGCGGGATTTAGGCTGTAAGTGACTAGCACTCGTAAGTGTAAGCGCTAGTCAATGCTCTTTCATCACTCTCCTTTCCCATCATGTGGACAGGAAGTAAGTGCAAAAACGTTCCCAATGTTTCAGTAACTATCTAGTTTACTCAGATTGCCCACAATGCTGTCATTAAACACAAACCTCAATATCATTTATTCATTCATTTCTTTTATTTATTATTTTCTTTTCTATCCCACCCAATACCCGAAGATCTCAGGGCAGGTAACAAAATTTAAAATCAAACATAAATACATTAAAGCAATAGCAGTATATATGAAAACAATAACAGTGATGGAAAGTGGAAGAGAAAGTGTAACTCCATTTCACCAAAGTCCAGGGCCAAGAGTTGCGTCTTCATTGCCTTTCTGAACATGCACAGTGAATGTACCTGACACACCTCAAGGGGGAGACCATTCCACAGCCTGGGGGCCATCAGTGAGAAGGTCCTCGCTTGGGTGCTAACCCCTCTTGCTATTGAAGGTGGTAGGATAACCAGGAGGACCTCCCCTACAGATCTTAAGGCACAGGCAGGTTGATATGGAAGAAGAAAAAGAAGAGAAGGCTTGTCTATCCTGCTTTTTTCACCCATTTAAGGGGACTCAAAGTGGCTGACAAACCTCCTGTTCTTCTCCTCACACCAGACACTCTGTGAGGTGGGTGGGGCTGTGAAAGCTCAGAAGAGAGCTGTAACTAGCCCAAGGTCACTCAGCTGGTTTCATGGAGGAGGACAGAATCAAACCTGGTATTCCCAGATAAAAGCCAGGCTCCCTAACCGCTAGAGCAAACTGTCTCATGTAAGAAGACATTCCTTTAGATGTTGGAGGCCCAAGTCATTACCTCACCAGTTATGCTCTTGAGGAATTGGGATCCCAAGTTGACATGCACAAAAATATGTGCAAAGCTATCATAATTTAAAACAGAAAGTAAATTTTGAGGGGAACCTGAGCACCAGTCGATGTGCTGACAGGGAACTTTCTAGAGCCACATAGATGTTTTGGAAGCAAGGGAATGGAAATGAAGTTGGACAGAAGGGAGGCTCCTACATAGGTGTGTGTGTGGTGTCTTCTCGTGAAACCAAAGATTTTCCCCTGTTGAACCCTAGAAGTAACCAGTGGGCCATTGGTGTGAGATGGGCTGCTGGACTAGATTGGCTTTGGCCTGATCCAGCAGGGGCCCTCTTATGTTCTTACCAACAAATTCATGAAGGCAGATGTATCAATGGCTACTAGAACTGATACGTAGGTACTACCTCCAGTTTGGAGAGACATGCAGGGAACTAAGAGCAGGAAGTAGGTTTTGCCCTCATCTTGTACTTAAGATGCCCAGAAGCAATTTGGTGGGCCACTTTGTGAGACAGGATGCTGGACCAGATAGATTGTGGCCTGACTCAGCAGGGCTCCTCTTATGGTCTTATGGCACTTTTGATTTGCTGTCCCCCACATTCCCCTTTGTTCTTGTGGTTTTCAGACTGCAGTCTGCTATTGAGTGTAGCCACTGTTGTATCCATGGAGTATTCACTTAATCCTAAAGTCCCCTGGAAGTGAGGCTAAGTGACAACATAGTTCATCACCGGAAAACTACTGGGGAAATTAAAGTAGCAGTTTCAAACCAGGCAGAGAGTCCCTACTGTACCCACATGGTCCTTATTTCACTCCACTTGAAAGCTGGCAAAATGGTTTCCCTGTTTTCGCTTGCCACTGGAAGGCCATAATTCAATCTTCACCCAGAGTCTCTGACTCCAAAATGGAATTGAGAGGCTTGCACAAATAACCTGTTATAACGAGTTATTCTGGCAGGGCAGCTGGTAAATAAATAAATAAATAAATAAATAAATAAATAAATAAATAAATAAATAAATAAATAAATAAATAAATAAATAAATAAATAAATAAATAAATAAATAAATAAATAAATAAATAAATAAATAAATAAATAGACTCTTCTAAGGATGGAGAAAGGCACGACCCACTGAGCTGTTTCTTCCCTCTCACAGCGGGACAAAGGGTCCTAGGATAACAATCCAGGACACGGAGAAGAAGGTGCAAGGTGAACCTGTAGATCACGGAAAACGAAGCACTTGCATTGCACTAATTAATTACACAGCTGGAAAGAGGGGACTGTGAAAAAGGTGAGTGCAATGACATTGCTAGCAACGGGAGCCCTCTATTTATCAGTCATAATTAGCTTCTTCCTTCCCTCCCCCAGTGCTACAGCTGTACCAAAGTGATGGACTGATGATGGGTCTGCCATTTGTTCCAGGAGACTTTCCCCTCCCTGCTGGCCTGAAGGTGATGTAGGCGGTGATCTTAAAGACATTGTTGCAGAAGTTAAGTTTCATTGTAACTCAAGCAGAAAATTATCGCAACAAACAGGTCACCGCGTAGCTGAAACGTTTCCGGGCATTTGCTACCTCACACTTGAAGGTGAGGGGACGGAACAGGTAAAGGTATTTCCCTCTACCACCAATAGCATGTGATGCAAGAAGATGGACAGGTCCATGAGAAAAGCTCAGGCTGAAGTGGTCTTCTGTTTTTACGGCACACAGTTTTCAGAAAGTAATATGAACTGATTGATCAATGGACTGAAAAAAACTGTGAAAACAGAAATCTCCTACTGGTGCATTGACAGAGGCAAAAATAAAGAATAAAAAGTCAGAGAATCAGTTTGTCACCTTTTTGTTTTTAGGAGTTTCTGTTTCTATTCTCATGGTTACTTTCGCACCCAAGTTTTAATCCAGCTTCTGTCTACTACCAGAATTAGAGGACACATCAGTGAAGTGGCCAGCTGTTTTCTTTTGGCCTTATCTAACCCAAAGGCAGATTTTCTGAGTTGGACAACGCAGAAAGAACACAGCTGGTTACTTTTGCTGAGATGTCCTCTCTCATTCTGAAAGGAGACTGAAGCTAAATGTAGATCACTCCAAGTTGTCTCCATCTACCTGCATACCAAGTGCCCCGAACTAGACTCAATAGCAAAACAGGGCCTGACAGTGAGGAATAAAACTGAATGGTAGTTTGCATTGAATTAGAAATTATGCCACAACTAGTCTATCCTAGATTCTTTCAACAGTTGGCCTTATTTTGCATTACATCCTGGAATAGGGACCAGACATCTGCAGGCTAATACAGATTCCAGCACGCTCAGCCTGAGGTCTGCCCTTGTCTGCATTAACATGTAGACAGGTGGTCCCTATTTTGAGATCTGAGGAAAATTCACACTTGGCCTGCTAGTGCATGCTGTGGTAGCTTCTAGGAAGCACCATCTGCACTTGCAGAAGATGTTTCCACATGAGAAATTCTCCCTGCACCACATCCCTTCAATTCCTTATCTTTCCCAGCCGCTAGAGGGAACATTTGTATTTCTTCTGGTGCTGGGGGTGAGCTGGTGTGCCACACAGATATGTTGACATGTCTGGTGATCAGGAATGCAATTGTGCTCGCGCAGCATGTCGTCATCATAATGGTGATGATAGTGCCAGCACAGCGAGCTTCGGCGGAGAAGATGGTGGAGCTCAGACCTATGCTGATGTTGCCTGAATCCAGATGAGACTCTGGGCACCTGGGGTGGGCATGGGGGTCATTTGGTTTGGCATGCATGCACACCAGTGAGGATACACTATTTCCATCCTGCAAATGGGAAGTGAGGTGCAGAAAGGCCCATGATCTGGAATAAGAGCCCTAGAATTATGTTCATCTTTTCTTGCTGTCATTTTACCCTGATCGCTCAGATCTGGGTCTGTTTGCTTGTTTTGCATGCACTAACTCTAACCATCTATGTCCCTGACCCTTCTTTCTGCAGTTTGTTTATTTATCCTAAATGTAGGATTTCGCAATTGCCACTACGATGTTTTCAGCTTAAGTCTGTAATTTATCTAGACCATTTAGTGTCTACCAAATTGTTGCATAATATACACATTTTTTATAAGCAATTTTCCTAATGTACCGCATGTCAGGCTCAGATAGTTGCCTTTCACTTCCCATATTGGCTTGGGAAGCAAAAACTCTCCAAAATTGCATTTATAATGTGAAATAAACAGATTTCTCCTTGGCCCTTGTATGGTATTCAAATCTCCATGGAAGCAGAGGAACATTTTCTCACTGATCTGCCACTGCGGAGATTACATGAAAATAGGGAGTGAACATCTTTTTGAAGTGCCGTAAAATTTATTTCTAGAATGCCTTTTGTGAATGCAATTTAAAACTGGACAAAAAGTTGGTATTTGTATATTCTGGAAGTATGTGCCTCTTCGCCCTGAATTGTCTTTCCAAATTTTGCATGTTTTAGCAGCTTACAAGTTCAGAAGAAAACTTTTTTTGTAGGAGGAAAAGAGTATTCCCCCCTCCCCCAAAGCCATAGGGAAAAAAATCCTAGTGCTTTCTCACACTTCCTTTCTTTTTAGGGAACGCACACAATGTGATATGTATGCAAGAAAATGCAAGAAAATTCATATTCATTTGAATAGATCCCCTTTGAATGTTGTAGGGTTCAAATTTGATCTGAGGGTGCTTCCGCACAGGGGCAAATAAAACAGGATCTCCGGAACCCGGATTTATTAAAACCGGCTCCTAGGGGAACTGGTTTTAATAGCTCCGGGTGCACGGTAGATCTGGTTTTACGAGGTAGATCTGCATCTAAGAGATGCGGATCTACCCCACGCCCATGCCTCCGCACACGCGGCACTGATCCAGATTGGAGGCGGGTGCTGTGCGGACACACGGCACCCGTGTCCGATCCAGGACGGAGGGCCCGCCCCCGGCCTGCCATGATTGGCTCACTGGAGCCAAGCCTGGCGAGCCGGGGGACCTTGCCGCCGCGGCTTGCCCTCGCCCCAGAAGCAGCGGATCGCCGCTTCTGGAGCCAGGGCGAGGTGAAAGTTAGGAGCCCCCCGGCTCGCCAGGCTTGGCTCTGGGGAGCCAATCATGGCGAGCCAGGGGAGGGCCCTGGTTTAGCACACTTGCACTGTGTGGCCGCATCCGAAATGGATGCGGATTCACAGCACAAAACCACTAGATATGTGGTGTGCTCAAAACACCCTTTAAGCACGCATTAAGTCCAGATAGGTGCAGACGCACCCACTGGAAGTGTGCTTATTTGACCCCGGTAATGCAGATGCTCCGGCAGCAAACCGGTTTTGCCACCGAAATCCGCATTAAAGACAGGCTCGCTGTGCGGACACCCCTCGCCGGAAGTGTCCTACATAGCGATCCGTGTGCGGAGGCGCACATTGGAATGTGTGCTTAATGGGTGTTAAAGGGCCTGTGCGGAAGCACCCTGAATGTTCACTTTCATACGGATCCCATATAAGTGCATATGAATCCCATACAAATCCCATACGAATCCCATATGAAACTTCATACAAGTGTTTCAAAACATTCCATTTGAGTTTGAATGTCCAAATTCGGCTGAATTCATACAAATTTTGAATGTTACGAATATTCATGCACACCCCTACATGTGGCTTTGAATATGCTGATCTGCATTCCTCTTCCCCGAATTTTGCAAATTTCGTAGTTCCACCGATTTTGAGACGTGCGTCTCTTTTCAATACTCATGTTGAGAGAAGATATGCTTTCAATTATTTATTAAAGATGCATTTTGTGAGAGTTATTGTTCTTTAAAAAAAAATCACAGGAGTAGAATAGGATTGTGGTAAAACCTCACAAAAGCGACATAGAAACCGTCAGGCCTCGCCATTTCTTAGAATAGACCAGATTCCAGAATTCTCAACGTCTCAAACATTTTATATCATTTGACTCTAATTTTATTCATCCATTGCCTCTGTATTCAGATGGATATGAACTTGTGTTGAGTTTCAATCCCATTTCTATGGGACGGGGTTGGCCTCTGAATTCTCAGAGTCTAAGCTGTTGAATTCTGAACAATTCGACTGAATGATGCTCCTATTCACAACCATTTCTAGTAGTGCTAACGGTCCTTCACTCCTTGCAAAGAAAACATCAGACCAGCTCAGACAGGAAATGGTGCTATTTTATACCAATATCACATGAGAGACAATACTGGTGAGCATGACACTAATCTATTTATCCATCTATTCCACCTCTCTGACAAAGAAATAAAGGGCCTTTCTGAACTTTGACCAGGATCACCAAGGGCTTCATAAGTGTTCTTCCTGCCCACTGGTGTGGTTTATGGCAATGCTCTTAGGCCCTTTCTGCGCTGTGGAGCAGTAGATCTGGACCAGTAGATGTGGATTTACTAGATCTACTGATTCGGATCACAGGGAGGCGAAAGCTGGATCCACACCATTTGGACTGAAGGTACTAATTTGGTTCAAGCCTCCCTGAGGCTGCAAAGTCCACCCTCTGATTAGCCTTGCTAATTACAGGCCATATGGTTGTGCCATCTGCACACCTCCCTGATCCAGAATACAACCCTTGGTCCAGTTAGTAGAACTCATATACCAGTAAATTCATATCAAGGGCCACTTGATCCAGGTCTTCCTCTGACCTCCTGACATGACTGTGACTGTGCAGAGTGTTAGCGTCGTCATGGTGATGGTGCTGACACACACACACACACACACACACACACACACACACACACACACACACAGAGTCATGAAGGGCTCTGCACTCAACATGGTGGTGCCTTGAAGAGGACTGGCCAGCGTCCGAAGGTAAATGTTTGATTGCGGGTGTGTGAGTGTGTGTAGGCTAGTGTTTACCAGCATTTGCAAGTGCGAATGCTGGTAAATGTTAATCATTGCACCCCTTTCCCATCCAGAGGACAGGAAGGGAAGTGCAAAAACATCCCAGGAATAAAGCCCAATGTGGAAAGGACCTCCCAGTGTCAATGAATAGCAATGAGACTTCAGTGTTAAGAACATAAGGGTAGCCCTGCTGGATCAGGCCATGGCCCATCCTGTCCAGCATTCTGTCTCAAGCAGTGGCCCACCAATTGTTTATGGGCGGCTACAGCAGAAGATAAAGGGAAAACTTTCACCTGCTCTCATATGAAGGTAATAGAAGCCCCACTAGATCAATCCACAGCCCACCTAGTCCAGCCTCCTGTCTCACGCAATGGCCCACCTATTGCTCATGGGCATCTCTAGCAGAAGACCAGGGCAAGTGTTAGCTGGACAATAAAGCTGGTCTTGCCTCCCCTGCTACTTGGCTTTTTCTGCAGGATGGAGGACAGTGGAGTTGGTTAGGAGTTTGGCTCCTGCCCTCGGCTTAAAAAAACACTTTCCATCCCTTGGCCATAAAGCAATGTAAATCAAGCATGCCCTCCTACCTAATTGCGTGTTCATATAGGGCTTAATTGGTAATATGCCTGCAACTGAGCACTTCAACCTTCGGTGTGCATTGAGTTCCTCTTGCAGACTAATGAGTTTTATACCACAACAAACACTGTAGATCTGTTGTTCTAATTCATTAACATAATGGGCAGTATAATAAGCAGTTATGATAATAAACCCTAATAAGACGAACAAGGAGCTCTTATTCCTGGCCGTGCTTCCTTAGGCATCATGCGATGGCAGGCAGTGCAGGGGCATGGGAAGAGATACAGAGAGAAAACACAGCATGCGGATTGGATCCATAGGTCCCCCCTCTGCTCTTGACAAAGTCACCACCTTTGGGACACTGTTTTGGGACTGTTCTCAAAGGGAGGGTGCCCTAGGGAGAGGCTGATTGTCTGAGCTGTGGCGTGAGTGCAACAATTAAGTGCAAAGCTAGCTCAGAAGGAGAGGACATGGCCTTCTGCAGCAGACATGATGGGTCTATTTGCACTACAGATGGTAGTGCATGATTAGTGAACTTCTGGTGAAGAGCATCAGCACTTTGAGGAGGCTGCTATAGCCTCTAAGCATGCCCTGCCTCATCAGAAATTCACTAATTGTTGATTAGGTGTGGAGCACAAAATTGTGTTCCACACCTTAACCAATGTTGTCCAATACATCACCTGGCATGTCCAGGCAACAGACATCTGCACCTCTTTCGATGCTCCAGGGTTGTCTGAGGTGCTGTGCAAATGCACTGGCAGACAACCATAGACGTGACTGTGCATGCACAGAGGATCATTGTCATCATGGTAATGGTGCTGATGCACACACAGTCACGAAGGGCACTCAACCAGATTAGAGACTCTTCTGCACTTGCTGGTGTTCCTTAAGAGTTGAGTCAGTTTTGCATGCTCTAAGCATCAGAAAGTGTGGATGCTAAGAACATACTAGCACTATGCCTCCTAGCCAATGGAGGCAGCTACTTGACTAGACAGGCCACAGGTCTAATTCAGCAGGAAATGGCCAAAGATGCCAGCCATTTTCTGTACCCCAGACAACAGTTAGAGATGTCTATTGAGGGGTTGAACTGGAGAGTGACGGTGGAATGGGTATACAAAGGCAGTTGGGATATGGTATCCTTGCACTCTTTGAGCACCCATGTCTATGATCAAGCCTCTGAAGAAGAGAAACATTTTCACTCAGTGAAGAAACTAAGAGTTCTTAGCAGTCCAACTTTGCCCTGTGCTGCATTTCACATGTGCACTAAATAATCTTGTAGCATCTTTTTGGATTGGAGATTAAATAAATCAGTGCGTGGAGATGAATCCTCCAGAAAATCCCACAAATTCCCACCAGAAATACAAACTATCAGGTTGTACCATGTTCAGCTAGATAGAGACAGAGCTGATATTTCTGGAATCTTTCGCATGTGTTTTAAGACAGGCCACCAAAAATCTTCCTGCAGAAATTAAAACCAGAATTTAACATAACATAGGCCTATTTGATATTCTAGTTTATTTCTCTTATTTCTTTTTTATTTAGGCAGAGGAGATTCAAAAACTTAATTTGCTTCACTTTGCAATCTAAGCTGGTCCAGCCCCCAACTCCATCACCTCATTCTTGTGATTCTTTTTTTTTTTTTTTTGCTTTAGAACGGCTCCAAAATGTCATGCATTTAAGCCAATTACACATGTAATGCACAGCACTTATTCTGTAGTCATTTAGGCTGCTGTCTGGGCTTTGGAATGGAGGATGCAATGAACAATTGTGGGTAATAATAGACATGAGCTAGGAAAGAATAGTTTGTTTCTCCTTTGTGGAAAAATGAATCACTGCACAGCTAAGCATCCCTAACATGATGATCAGTAAAATTACAGCAGCTTCTGCATGGCTACGAATACCGCACAACAATTGAAGATTACTCCTGCAGCAATCTCTAATTGCTATGCTGTCAAATGCTGCACTGGTGGTGTGCTGTCTCCACGCCTGGTGCTGCTCCCAGCTGTGGAAACATCAACACTGGGGAACATTTCTTCTCTAGCTCAGTGTTTCCACCAGTGGGTACTTTGCAAAAACAGAGGATATGGCCATGGGAGCCAACCGTTTCCCTGCGACGAGCAAAACAGAGTGCATGAAGTTAAATCCACATGATCTGTGTGGAAGGGAGACCAGCAGAAAGCATGGTCAGAGTTCTTCCTATTGTTCTGCTTTTACAGCAGGCTGGGTACTTCCAGGGTGCAGGGCGCATAGAGGTAGGCTGTTTCCAGATGGGGCACAAAACCTGCAAGTATCACTGGACTATGTTGGGATTGCCAGACATGTCTGTGGAAATCCCAACATAGCCCTAAGTTATTGGGGTGATGTCCCATAGTGCCTTTTTAGTGGGGGGAAAGGCCACTCCACCTGCCTGTCCCTGCTATAGTGGTATTTTCTGACCTGTCTGGATTAGGGATGTGTATAAATATTCGTAACATTCAAAATTCATACGAATTCGGCCAATTTCGGACATTTGCATTTGAATTGAATGTTGGCACATTTGAAGATTGGCATGCGAATTTGAATAACATGTTTTGATACATGTTTTGAAGCTTCATTACAGATTTGTATGGGATTCTTGTGCAACATAATATCTAACATTCGTACTGAAATAATATGGAACACTTGCATTGAATTCAAATCCCACCACATTAGAAGGGATTTATTCGAGCGAATATGAGTTTTCTTACATTCGATTCGATACGAGACAAGATGCAAGAAAATTCATATTAGTTCGATTCAATACGAATCGAATACCAAAAAATGCCCATTTGTGCACATTGCTAGTCTGGAAGCCTCTGCCAGGAGCCGCCATCTTGGAAACGGGCAGTGCACATGTGCAGGCCCTCAGAATGGCAGCCACAGACACACTTGCACTTCTAGATACTTTGCACTTCTAACTATCCGGATGTACAGAGTGCACCAATGGCTGGAGTGTGGTATCCTGGTAAGCTTGCTCCCCATTTTTGTTCAGCCATCTGTGCAAGAAGCAGTTACTCTGGAACAGATTATTTTTTGGCCTCTATCTGGACACGGCCCTATTCTTGCCAAGACAACTACCTGGATAGGTTCATAGACTTCTACTCCACCTGAAGGTGTTATCTGCCTTTCTATTTTTGTCAAGCATAATTACATCCTGAGGTGTAGCTAACATTGATTTGGTGCACAGTGCCTTGTTTTGTTTTGTTTTTTAAATGGTCTTAGAGGTGGGATGTAAACAATAGTACGTGACAGACGACAACACATTTTGTGTGGCTGTGAGCCAGCAGGGTCAAACAAATGGCTGCCAGAGGTCACATCAAGAACAGGCCATTCTAATCTTGGGATGAGGAGAAATTATCGGCGACATAGAGGCAGGATCTGGGGCAGGAAATGTCTGTTCTTTCCATTCATTCAAATGCAACTCTAGCCCAACATTTCCAACTTTGGCACATTTACCTAGTAGGTATTCCTTCATTCCATTGGGTCCTTTACAGAAAGAGGTTTCTCACTGTACAGGGCTTATTTCTGAGTGGAAATATGCTGAACTGGTTTGGATTTGAACCAGTTTGATTTAAACAGGCATGTTTAAAAAGTTCAGTGTAAAGGCCAGGGAAAAAATCTCAAATCTCAAATACTTATATCCCCACGTTTCTATTTCACTTTCCTGGTGGTCAGTGGGTCACCGCTATTTATCCCACCTCTGCCACCAAATGTAAAGGCCGACTCTCCGCCCTTATCTATTTTATATATATATTTATCTTTATTTGGTAGTGTGGTAGCGTTGTATTTACTTGTAAATCAAACTCTGTTATTCCCTTCCAAGAGGCACACCTTCCATTTCCTTTTCCCTACTCTTTGGCTTGATAATAACGTTGCCTCCCTTCTGATGCTGCAGCAGACAGCACCCTGCCCCACTCTGCCAATCTCCAGCAGTGGGTCGGATACAGTTACTGTTTAGAACTCTGGCCCTATTTGGCTCCCTTTATAAACAGAACTCGACGAAGCTTCTTTGAAACAACAAGAACATGTGTTTATTGAATACAGTTAAGTCTCAAGTCAGCTTCTTCTTCAAGTTACACTTTCAGCTTCTGTTGTCAAACAGTTCAGTCCCTAACTTTCACACTCAGTTCAAAGACTCTTAAACTTCTTGAGTAAACTCTCAACCAGTACAATATGTGTTTGCTTGCCCTTATATTTTCACCAGCAACATCAAACACGTATTAACAAACTCAGGACCCCAATTCCCAGCTTCCCTCAGGACAGCTAAACGCCCATTTCTCTCCTTCGTTAACCTCCCAGATTAACGACCCAAGGCAGAGAACCGAAATTATCTCCTCAGGCTCCCTTTTATATGGGCCTGGCTGGCTTGCTTTGCCCTGATTGGCTAAGCTCCTCCAGGATTCTATTTCACCCCTCCTCCTGGAGTGCTCAACTAGCCCCTCCCTTAGGCTACTTACGCTTGATAAAATACGCTTTGGCAACACTTTTAAACGTCTGGACTTACCGTGTTCGCCACACTTTGCATTTTAAACCAAAATAACTTAATTTGGGGGTTGAGGGGTCCTAGCGGTCATCACATTCAGTTTTGAACCAAACCACCCTGCCTGGTTCCAAGTCGAAGTGAACAAAGGGGTGTTTTAACAAATCTGTCAAACACACCCTGTTTTACTGTGATTTTAAGGTGTTTGAGTATGATTCGAATTGAATATCTCAAAATTCGACTTAATTTGAATCTTTAAAATGTGAATTTAACCAAATGTTATTTGAATTAAACAAATTCAAATCTATTTGTTCAAATTTTCAATTTGAATTTCCACTTACGAATGTCGACAACCATATGCATTGTTACACATCCCGTATGTATCCGTACGCATCTGTACTCATCACATCGTTATCCCGTACGCAACCTGTTTTCGTCCCCCTCGGATCCGTAGAAATTCCTACAGATGTGGGAAAGATGTATATCTGCAAGTACGCATCGTGTACGAACCCGTACAATGCGAATGTCCAGATAATCCGAACGAATCGATCTGAAATTCAAAATTTGTTCAAATCCTTAAATTTGAATTTATGGACATTCAATTCAAATTCGAATGTCGAAATTCGGGCACTCCCCTAGTTTGAAGGTCTTTAAATTGAATTGAACACTTTGCTGTTCAAAGAAAAGGTTCAGTATTGAATCAAGGCAGCTGCTGTTCAGTTCAGTTTGAATTTAATACACACAAAAAGTTTGCACACATCCTTATTTCTAGGGGGGGAAATGCCAGTTTGTATGGGTAGCTGTTAAAGATGTGGGGAATAGTTAAGGAATGGGAGAAAGTCCACCACAGGGGCTTTGTAAACGCATGACATAAGAAGTTACAGACCAGTTAGTAGCTGACAATTGTAAGGTAGACAAAGACATCACCTAAGGACATTTCCGCACTTGGCCCAGTATTCAGTGCTGGGTGAGGTTCTGGATGATGTGTCTGCACTTGAAGGAGTCATTTCTGAACCAGAAACATCTCCTTCCGTCCAGAACCTTCCCCAACATCAACTACCTGGGGTTCAGGTTTACCTGCACCACACACAATCTTAACTTAACCTGCTCCGGATGCAGTAAGGGCCCGAGCAGGGACATTTGCACCTCTACAGTTCAAGGAGGAGCCTGGTGTGTCATGTGTCACACCAGTGCCAGTGCGCTAGTGTATTACCTGACTTGTCAGCACCAGTGCTGGTGAGCAGCGCATCATCATAATCCTGGCTACAACTCATGCACACCTCCACTAGCATCAAAATGTAAGATGGTGGTGCCCAAACCATGTGTATGCACTTCAGGTAAGTTTGTGGATATGTGTGTGTGTGAAGGATTGTATATACTGGTATTTGCTAGTACGAATGCTCAGTACACACATGGGGAACTTTGACCTTTGCTGTCCATGGATGGACAACAAAGTGCAAATTTCCCCTAATTCTCAGTGCATAGTGCATAATGCTACTGTATCTTTTTAGCACTAATATTTCTACTGGCACCACGCCTTCCGTCTGTTCAGGTAAGTAGAGGAACTTTCCTTTCCTAATGAGAACATCTAAGCTCTTGAAAGTATATTTAACGTAAATATATCAAGACTGAAAACATGTCACGAGGAATGTTATTACTGCTAACATGGATTTTTTAAAAAAAAATCCCCAGCAAATGTCAAAACAGAACTCTTCATTTTCACATTAGGAGTTAAATCTGAATAAAATAACAAAATCAAAAGACCGTTTCAGCTTAATCTCCTCCATCAAGGAAGTTAATTTCCAAAGGGTTGGTGAATTTCTCTCTCTCTGTGAGTTCCCCACTTCTATGGACTGGGGCTGTGTCCACATGCAAGAAGGACCTCTTAAAAACACCCCCCCCCTCTCCAATCTCAGGGAGTAAGCTTACCGTAATCATAAAAGGTGTATTTTTGTTTTAACCTTTTCCTTTTCTTCCTTAAAAGCAGGGCCCCAGCTGAGTGTTTATAATTCTGGGCTATTTCTAGTATAGCACTTTCCTGTCCTTCAGAGTCTAATATGTTGCAACAAATGGAAAACATTTTTACTTGATTCTAAGAATGGAGGGGAAAATAATTTTAATGGATATCTCCTTTATTGATACTGTACTTTATGGAGCAATTCACAAACTAATGCACGGTAACCTCTTCAAATTCCCACTTCTCTCAATTTTACCTTGCAGCTCTTCAGCTCCCACCAGGTCTACTATATATGAAAGGATGTAGGCTGGGTCTCCACTACAGAAAGCAGATGACGTTTTTTGTGGGCACTTATGGACATAGGAATATAAGACGAGCTCTGCTGGATCAGACCACCAATTGCTTCTAGGCAGAAGACAAGGGCAAGGACCTCACCTGCTCTCATTTCCCTACAAATGGACTTTAGAGTTATCCTGCCTGGCACTCCAACTTGGAGGTAGTAGGCATCCTATTCTAGTAACCAATGATGCACCTGACCTCCATAATTTGTCTGTAAAAGCATAAGCCCTGCTGGATCAGGCCATATCCCCCATCTAGACTAGTGCATCCTGTCTCACACAGTGGTCCACCAATCGCGTCTGGGTATCTCCAGCAGAAGATGAAGGCCAAATTTTCATCTGTTCTTCACTCCCTGAAAATGATCTTTATCAGCATCCTGCCTGTCTCTCCAACCTGGAGGTAGTATCTAGGCATCCATTCTAGTAGCACTTGTGGGAGGTGCTATGATCTCAGAATTATGCCTCCTTGTTTCTATGTTGAGCATTGGAGTATCAACCAAAGCACCTAAAAAATAAATAAATAAAAATTGCACCCTCCCCCCACCTCGAAATAAAAAATTAGCTCCAAAAATGGAGATGACATTTTTGCTGCAAGGTCCTTATTGCCATCCCAAGCAGGTATCCTGCAGCAGAAGACATGTTTTGGGTGTCTTTTTCAGTATGCATGCACAAATGGACAAAAGACAGCACTGGGTGTCTTTGTCAGTAAGCATGGACAAATCTTTGAGGTCACCATCAAGATGATACCAAATTGGCTCAGTTCCGGTGATTGTGTTGGTGACGCACAAAGACCTGCCCTTTCTGCACTTGGACTTGTTCTGGAATATATCTCCGGATAGGGGGTCTGTTGTCTGCATGGTAATGCAGGCTCTGGCGAGCCTTTCCTGGAGCATCCCATAGTCTGCTCTGGCATTCGGACAGCAGGGGCATTTTTGGATTTCCCTTCCCTTCCTATGGACGAGAAAGATGTGCAGTCACCTAATGTTGCCTAGCCTAGTCAACATTACCCTAACCCCTGCACGATCACTCACTCACCTGTGATCGATCCCCAGGCTGATCCTCTTCTGGGTGCCACTCTCCGTGACTGTGCATGCATTGGAGCCATCGCTATGATGACACTGATGCTCTGCACAGTTGCAGTCACATCAGGAGGCCGCCAGAGCTGCTAGCGCACTTGCACGACAGCTCCGATGACTTTCCCAGAGGCCAGAGGATGTGATAGGTAAGGTTGCAGTCGTGTTTGGACGCATGTGGAGCACAATTCTGTATTCCACCACTAGTGCATAATTAGTGAACATCTGGGGAGGCAGGGGACACTTGCAGGTTGTAAGCACCTTCTGCAGGTGTAAATGCACATGGTCAGATATTCACTACTTATTTATTAAAACTCCCAGTGAGAACTGGCCCCAGATCCCTATCTCAAGATATATTCCAGGATAAGACCAAGTGCAGAAAGGTCCAAAGCTTTCTTGATAACAGTTCAGACTAACAACTTCTGGGCTTCTCACCCTTTTTCCTTAACTCACAATCGGTCTCCTATCTGCTTCCCAATCAGGCCCACCTTGAAAAGCTTTTGAGATGGGACAAAGCCAAGGCTTCTAAATGCACCCGCCATTATTAGTGAAAATAATGCGTACAACTGCATTCTATTTGGGAAGTGTCGCTTTCAAAAATGCTTACAGTAGACAGAAGTACACATGCATTTTCAAAGAGCTCCTCTTCCGAGAGATGCTCATTCATGTGAAAATGGGCAGAACAAAACTTGAGGGAGAGGGGAGCAGAAGGGAGCGTGAAATTAACAGTTTTGCGCATCCTGACTTGAATAATCTACACAACGTCATGAGCGTAGGAAGGAGGTAGGCAGAGAGAGACGGCGAGAGAAGAAAAGGTATCTGTTTGCTTTGGTGAATAGATCTCCTCCTGACGTCTGTGCACATGTTTTAGGGTGGCGACAGTGAAAACAGAGCACTCGAGAGGTTATTGAATTATGCTGCAGGACGCACTGAATGGGGGTCAGATCCGTTAGAAAGTTATGACACCTACTAGGAATAGAGAAGGGCAGGGAGGAGAAATCAACCCTAAAACCTTCTGTAGAAGGCTCCTGCCTCATTAGTCATCCAGAAGGATTCTGGTGGCCACCGAAAGACACGGAGAACTTTGACCCTGCTTGATCAATCTTAATTGAATCCAGAGAGGGCCAGCAGCCAAAAAAGCAAGGTCCCCATCCTTCGTTCCTGACAGCCCTGTTCTCTGTACTTTGTCAGCTGTCACACAGCCAGGAAGAAGCCTTATCAGGCTAGAAAGGGAAAAAGACACACTTTGTAACTGCCATGGAGACTGTTTTCCTTTGCAAAAGAAAAACAGTTTCCTGGGATCTGAAGGCCTGGGTTTTTTCTGCATGAAGGTGTTTGTGTTGATGTTTTAATGTGTGGCAAAATATCATTGGGGGCACATCCTCATTACAAGCTTAATCCAGTTTCCCTAAACCAAAATAATAGAACCGGATGCAAACGCGAATTTACCTGTTCCCATTACTTTCAGCTTAATCGCGTTCAATCCGGATTCTGAGGATTGTACGTGGCATACGTGACTCAAGGGGGGGGACTCAAGTGGCTCCTTTCTAAAAGCTGCTTTTCGGGGCTGCCCTGCCTCTTCCTCCTGGAGTGAATGCGCTTCCCATGATGGACCCCTTCACGGAGCCTGGCTGGGTGGCTGGGTGGCTGCCGCTTGCCTGGATGGAGGAAAAACAGCAGCGGGCAGCCAGAAATTCTCCCCATTGCCCAGGGCACACAGCAGCGGCGGCAACTCAAGCCCCCTTGCTTTAAACATTCACACATCTCCCAGAACCTGCAGCTGCTTTCCTTTCCCTTTCTAAAGGTCAGGACTCCAAAGAGCTAGAATTGCGCAAAATTGCAACATTGTTATCAGGTGTGAAGTGCGTGGATTGCTACAGTGTAGCAGCTGCTGTGAAGGCTGGATTTTTACACTGACATCACTGTCTTTGGAAGCAAGCTATTGGGGGAGGGAAACCCTAAACATGGATTCTCATCCCTTAAAACGGTTGGGTCCCCACAGTAAAAAATGTAACACGTATCAAGTGCACGATCCGGAGTGAGACCTGTTAAAATGAGGGCTAACATTTACAATGCTTTGGGGCGATTTAACATGCGGAAAGCGTGTTAAGCCAAAGTGCCGTGCGGTCCGCGAGGACTGAAAACGGTTTGAAAGCGAAATAAGCTTGTAATGGGGATGCGGCCTGGGAGTCTCTGTAGTTCAATGGAAGAGCAAAACTGGAGAGCAGAGGGTCTTTCATTTGATTTTCAGCCTTTCCTCGGAAAGAGGCAATGGCAAACCACTTCTGCATCTCCGCCAGGAAAACTTCATAAAACCCAAGAAGTTGGCCGCAACTCAGTAGTACCCAGAAAAGTAGCATTGGATAGTCATTTAAAGAGGGACAAGATCCATTGTATGATATATTTGTTGCAATATTGGAGGATGGATGCACACTGGGAACGGGCTAGAGACAGTCTGGGCAGAGAGGATGCACTCAGGGGATGTATCTCTTCCATATGTTTGGAAGCTGAGCTGGAAGCAATGCAAGGGAAAGCTGAGAGTGGCTTAACCTCATTTCCATCATTTAAATCCCAGGTAAACCCCTTGGCCTACACACTGTGTTGAGTGTCTTAGCTATTCCACAGAAACTCAATATTTATAGAGACTGAGTGAAAAGCGAAACAAAGCTCAGATACTCTGACCCAAGAAAATCTTATTTTCATTCACAGTGAAATTTATTGACAGGACTATGAATGGGAAATGCATACAGGAAATATGCCTGCCCCCCCCCCCCCCGCCAGCACACACCACTTGCACCAAATGATTCATGGATGATCTGGAGCCAATGTCTGACTCAGAGCTGGCTACTGGGAGGATTGTGTGAGCTCATGGCGGTGTCATGGCTGTTGCTTGACAAATTATGATGGGTCACCGACATGTCTCAGTGGCTTCTCAGCTTCAAGTATACCTCCACTCCCAGAAACCTCCACTTCTGAGCAGCTCTTTGCTGTGATCTATGGCACGTTGTGGCACTCAGCACGGTGTCCAACATCAGTCCCTTTTATTTACAGCTCAGCACAGGACAGTGATTTCCAGAGGGAGAGACTGCCGCGTGCGTTGGGTGAAAGAGAAGGACAGCTTTTCAGTTATGACAATATGACAAATTCAGGAGGAACACAGTTGTCCCAGAATGCTGAGTGAAGTAAAATCCAGTGATTGTTGAAGTTCCTCCTCGGCAAAATAGAATGTTGTAAGAACATAAGAGCATAAGAACATAAAAGGAGCCTTGCTGGATCAGACCACAATCCATCTAGTCCAGCATCAAGTCTCATTCAGTGGCCCCCAATTACTTCTGGGCATCCCCAAGCAGTGGATGAAAGCAAACCCCCCACCTGTTCTTAACTCCCTGCAATTGGCCTTTAGAGACATCCTGCCTGTCTCTCCATCCTAGACGTCCATACCTAGGCATCCATTCTAGCAGCCATTGATACACCTGTCCAACAAGAGCTTGTCTAACCTTTTGTTAAAGCTACCAAGCTGCACAAAGCAAGCACTAAACACCATCCATAATATGAGAGATTTAGGGTGGAAGAGGTCCATGGATTTCAGTACAGGTGCAAATCATTACCTCCAGGACTATTAAATCCACCATTCGCTGAGCTGGCAGGAGGGATAAAGCATTCCTCAGCTAATCCTCATGAACATATTTTGTTTTGTGCAAATGAGTGCATGAGCAGTCCTTGACACTTTTGTTCCTCTGCACTGATGCTATTATTTGTGGACATTTGTGTGCAAATCATCCATTCTGCATGGGACTCCTAGATGCTCTACTATTCCACACACAAACCCTTTAACATAAATACCAAAACTTGGTCAACGGAATATTCCAAAGTATTTAGGAAGATGTCTATCTTCCCCTTGAAGCAGTTGATGATGGGACAATTGATGTCTTCTTCTGTGAAAGGTACTCTAGGAAATGTAGCTCAGGAGCTGCCAAACGTGTAGAGCAGCTTTGGAGTGGTGGACTATGGCAGTCCAATTGTCAAGGTATTCCAGGTGTCATGCGCCTAATTTTTAAAACAACAGGAATGCCTTATGCTTCTTAGGTGAGGGGTGTAGGTGACCTGTGGAAGGCCATGGAAACTATCTGGGGAGAAGGGCTGAAGGCATTGTTCACTACTGATGTGCAGACTTTGGAAGTATGATGACTCTGGCATCATCCAGATGATGTTTCTCAACTGGCTTATAGTGAACCAGTGTACAAGGTGGGAGGAGGAGGAGAGAAGAAGAAGAAGAAGAAGAAGAAGAAGAAGAAGAAGAAGAAGAAGAAGAAGAAGAAGAAGAGTTGGCTTTTCTACCCCGCTTTTCTCACCCATTTAAGGGGACTCAGAGCAGCTGACAAAGCTTTTCTATACCTCTCCCCAAAACAGAACACCCTGTGAGGTAGGTGGGGCTGTGAGAGCTCAGAAGAGAGCTGTGACTAGCCCAAGGTCACCCAGCTGGCTTCATGGAGGAGCATGGATTCAAAGCTGGAATTCCCACTCGACCAAACTGGTAGGAGTGTGCACGAATATTTGAAATTTGAATCTGCCTGCCTGAATTTCGACATTCAAATTTGAATTTGGATTTGAATTGAATGTCCATCAATTTGAATTTAAAGATTTGAACGAATTTTGATTTTTGGATCTATTCATTCGAGTTATCCAGACACCCACATGTGTACGGGTTCGTACATGAGACGCACTTGCAGATCCGCATTTTTCCCGCATCCGTACGCATTTGTACGGATCCATATGGGACAAAATGGTCTGCATATGGGATAACTACGGGATGCACACTGATGTGTATGGATGCATACAGATGTGAACAGGATGCATAAAGATGTGCATGGGCACATACAGATGTTGTTGCCATTTGTAAGTGCAAATGCAAATTTGAATCGAAAATTTGAACGAATATATTCAAATTTGTTTAGTTGGAATTGAATTTGGCTAAATTCAAATTTTAAAGATTCAAATTGAATTGAGTTTTGGGGTATTCAATTCCAATTGAATCAAATCCCAAAAATTTCATTCGTGTACACCCCTAGTGCAAGGCAGGGACTGTTAGAGGAAACTGAATATAAGAACAAGATTTCCCACAAACGGTTTCTTGATGACTAGGCTGGCATGGGAAGCAATGTTAGTCTGTCATCACACCTCTATGCCAGGTTACCCTTGCCAGGAGAAGTGTTTTGGGCACTGTGGAGAGGTGAGACAAGTGGTCAAGGCTCTTTTGGCCCAGGGGTGCCAGCAGTGTTTGACTCCACCAGTCCTATGACTCTCAGGCCCCCAAAAGGTTGCCCTTTCTTGAGATGCAGCATAGCATTTGACTTATTCAATGGAACTCATATGAACACCATGAATTTACCCCCATGTTCTGTCTCCTTTCTTTGCCCCCTCTCACTGCACCACATGGTACCACATTGCACTGCAAACAAAAGTTGTCCTTCACTTCTGTCGCATGAACCGGGGAACTCGGGAGGCGTCGACTTTGCTAAACTTCCAAATTACGTTGACTAATCCCGAGAGCAACTGGTTGAAAAATCAGTTTAAAAAAAAGGACAGAGCGGAGTAAAACAAAGGGATTAAAGGATCTAAACAGGAAACAACCTCCCCTTCATTTCCCTATGGATCTTGGCTCTCCCTTTTAAGAAAAAAATCCACAATGTGCAGCAAACAGCTCAAGGGCACCCAAATGTCTGTAAACAGAGATCTGTAGACACAATTCAGAAACAAACCCTCCTCCCCATGCCCCCACCCCAAAAGAAAAAAAAAAGCACACGGCTGAATGCAGGCCCTGATCTGTACTACAGTTTTGGATGCTTCATGGGATCGTATGGCCCTTTTTCTTTTTGCTTATGGAAATAATTAAAGCTACAGGTCATTTGAAAGGGAGGGGAAGCAGGGAGGGAGGGAGCAAAGAGGGAGGCAGAGAGGGAGGAAGGGAGGCAGGAATGGAGGGAGGAGGGAGGGAGGAGGGAGGCAGAGAGACGGGAAGGAAGGGAGGAGGGAGGGAGGAGGGAGGGAGGGTGGAAAGAGGCAGAGAGGCAGGGAGGGAAGAGTGAAGCAAGAAGGCAGAAAGGCAGGCAGGAAGGGACAGAGGGAGGAGGGAAGGGAGGGAGGAAGGAACAGAGGGAGGCAGGGAGACAGGGTGGAAAGAGGGAGGCAGGGAGGGAGGAGAGGCAAGAAGGCAGAGAAGCAGGCAGAAAGGGATGGAGGGAAGGGATGCATGGAGGAAAGAGGAAGGAAGGAGGGAAGGAGGGAGGGAGGGAAGGAGAGAGGGAGGGAGGGAGGAGGGAATGGAGGGAGGTGGAGAGGGAGGGAGGGTAGAAAGAGAGAGGGAGGCAGGCTGGCTGGCAGGAAGGGTGGAAAGAAGGAGAGAAGAAAAAAGGAAGGATGGGCCCAAAAATCTAAAAACAACTGAAGGTCTAGAGTGAACTATATAAAATCTGAAAATAAAGCAGGGAGATAAACTGCATTCTGGATTTTGTTTTTGCTTAGGTTTATTTTCCCTCTTACCTCCAGAAAATTTGAATAAAACAATACATTAAATATTTCTTTTCTTATCAGAGGAAGGTATTTAACTACTTGATGAACATGAAATATATTATGCATGGCTCAATTAGCAGGAACAATGCATCTCTTCATATTTTTTTTATGAAATCTGAAAGACTTAATTTTATTCAAACAGTAATTATAAACAATTATTGCTGTCTTTCTCCTGTTTCCTCAAGCCATCTTGTTTCTAGCAAATGCATTTGTTTATTGGGTTAAATCATGTTTTGGCTTTCTTCCTCCCCTTAATGTGTCATCAACTCTGTTTACTTGCTTTTTTTTTCATTTAAAAACATTTTTAAGAAAAAAAGAAGAGAAAAGGATCACACTTTTTCTGAAGAAGTTATAGAAGAAGAAGAAACTAGAAAGGTATGAAGGAAATTTGCTAGGACAAATGAACAATGGTGGCAAAGAACAGATGCACAATCTTGCATGATACTACATCTCAAAGTGTTCAGAGTGTGTGATTTAATGCCCAGTTGCCTGGGGAGAATCTATGAGTTCCTGTTCTCAGCTATGGTCAACCTGAAGCTCACAACTAGTGCAGAAAGGGGAGAGCAGTTAATCACAGGTACAAAAAGGAAAGTTTCTTGTAGGCTGAGCTGGATTTCCAAGGTCCATCACTAGAATGGGGGAAAAGGTCACCTGGATGGAAGAATCCCAAAATTCCACCTCTTGAATAGTAGATATGGCCTGTAGATGTCCATGTGGCTCTCTCCTTTCAGGCTTCAAGGTTGTGGGAGACTTTCGATCAGCCAAGCCCCATTAAGCAAAGAGAAGAATGGCCATTATGCTTCATATTGCATTGACAAGCGCAAAGATAGTAAATTTTCATTCTGCTCCTCCCTAATACCCCCTTCATTTTATTTACTGAATTTATATACCCATTGAAAAATCACATGTCTCTAGGCGGCTTACCAAAAGACGTGAACCATAAGCTGTATCTGTACTTACTGCACTTAGTATTATACCATTTCAGGAAGTGCATCCCTTGTGCAGATTAAGGGAGGCTGCTCCCCTTCCTGTATGCTTCTTCTGCACAGGGTGGAACATAGACCAGTCCAAACCAGACTAGGAGGTCCAAAATGGCCACCTATTCCAGTATACTGGTAGATCTTTCTAAAGAGGTCTACAGGCATACTAGGCATTGATACGTTGGATATACCCAATTCAAGGTTTTGACCCTAAATGACTTGGGCCCCAAATATCTAAAAGAATGCCTTCTCCAATATCTACATGCCTGTGCCTTAAGATCAAGCGGTGAGGCCCTCCTGGTTGTCCCACCACCTTCAATAGTGAGGTTGGTGGGCACCTGAGAGAGAGCTTTTTCTGTGATGGCCCCCAGATTATGGAATAGCCTCCCCCTCTAGATACGTCATGCCCCTTCCTTATATATATTTAGGAGGGTGGTGAAGATGCACCTCTTTGCCCTGACCTTTGGCTAAGCTGATTATATTCCCACCCACCCCAGTACAGACACTATCATTTTAAACATATTGTGTATTGCTTTAGAGTTGTTGAATTCTTAAACTCTTTTAATCTGTTGTTTTAAGGTTGTTACCTGCCCAGATACCTCCAGGTATGGGTTGAGATAGAAATGTAAATAATAAACATGGAAAGTGTGGATGCCTCCATGGTCCAGTATACCAAAAGATTGATTTTGGTGGCACGCCACGTAGCAAAATGGGTCCCTAGGAGCCCCATGGGTTGGTTGGAACCTTCAGAGCTGGGTTCAGACCTGGTATGAATTTCACTGCTAGCATTGGGGTGGACCGAACCAAAACCCAGTGTAAACGGCCTTATTCTGGTTCAGAGATAGATCCATCTTTGGACCAGATCAGGTCCACTGAAGGTAAGTATTAATATAAACACAGAACATCCACTGCGACAACAACTCTTATCGTTGGGTCCAACATGTACCAGTTCTAGAATGAGTTATGTGTGGATGAATAAAATCATAGAAATATAAACAAGCAGCATACAAATATAAATATGCAAAGTGATCTGCTTTTTCCCCCTCCAAAGATCAGAAAGATGGAGCAAGTCAATATAGTGAAAAAACATTTTAAGACAATCTCCCTGTTCCGTGATTAGCTGATCACTGGATTCTTCTGCCTTGCTTTTCGCTTCTGTGGCAAAGTGGCTAACCTTCCCAATCTTTCTGGCATTCGTATTAGTATTTGACAAACCTGCCAAGGCGTCGACACCTTTCTAGGCTGCTGAGTCTGATGTGTCCAATTTTAAAAACAACTCTTTGCCATCCAGCCTTTCCTGCTCAGCAACTTCGGCTGTGCAGAACGCCACGGATAGCTTGATGCATAAATGTTCAGACTATTAAAAGTCGGCTTTAGAAATCCAGACTCGTAGCACACATAAATTCTGTGTTTTAGTGGAGATTTAAATTCCTAAATGGGTTTTACAAGAACTGCATAAGACCTATTGACAATACCCTCTTTTTTATGATAAAAAAAAGTAAACAGCAGCAACAAAGTTGGAATCTGAAAATGTTGATTGGGAGGGTCCCTCTGGCCATGCTGTGGAGGAAACCTCAGAGGGAAACCAGTGATAACTTGAAATTAAATGTGTAATATTCCTCTTTGTAAAATGCAAGAAGAGAGAGGGAGCGACAAGGGGGCGGGTGACTGAAAACAGAAAATGGGCTGGTGCATTTACATAACAAAGGCAATCAACAACAACAAATTGCCATCATGTTCAAAGCTGATAATTGCAGAGATGACAACAAGGAACGTGACTTTTTCCCTTGCTCTCTTGAGGAAGAGCCTTGTTTAGTTGGAGAGGGAGGGAGGGAAGGAAATGTGCCCTTATGCCCAGGCACGGAAGTTTAGATGGGCTGGACCCCCAAGGTGTTGAGGGTATGGTGGGGCGATGGGAAGGAATGATAAACAGAGCAGAGCACAGCTTAACCAGACTCTGGCTGCTTCTTACAGAGGTTGGATGCAGCCCAGGGAGAAGGTCATTCATGCCAAGGTAGAGTGGACATACAGCATGTGTCACTCAAAACTTTGCAGGTGTGAGGTGAAAGTCCCACAGCTGCAGGCTCCCTGGCTAGACTGGTTTTGCACCAGTGCAGAAATGGCCCCAGAAATCCGCAAAAAGAAACCAGGCAGGTAGATTGCCTCCTGTTTCCTTTGTCACACCACACAGGGGAGGAGCCTATAACTGATGCCAGAGTCATCTATGAAGACCGACAGGTGGGTCAAGTTGGGATGTCAATTACCACAAGATCAATTTACGTTTATTTTCTCTTTGCTCCTAGAGTTTCCGTTTTCTCCATTTTCATATTCCTATTTTGGCTGCATTTGGATTAAGAACATAAGAACATAAGAGGAGCTGTGCTGGATGAGGCCACAGCCCATCCAATCCAGCATCCTGTCTGACACAGTGGCCCACCAGTGGCCCATGGGCATCTCAAGCAGAGACAAGAGCAAACCCTATCTTGCTCTCAAATCCCAGCAAATGGCCTTAGAGGCATCCTGCTTGTCCCCACAGCCCAAAAAATGTACCTATCCATCCATTCTAATAGCCATTGATACGTCTATCCTCCATCAATGTGCTATTTTACTATGTACCCCTTCTTCTAGATCATTGATGAATACATTAAAAAGCACTGGTCCCGGTACTGAACCTTGGGGCCCCCACTTTTCACCTCTTTCCACCCTGACAATTGCTCATTTATTACTACTCCCTGCTTCCTATACTTAAGCCAGTCACTAATCCAGGACAGAACCTGCCCTTTTATTGGTAGCTTCTTGCTGCAGGGACCTGAACATTTTGCCATTATGTTCTTCGGTAGCGCATTACACCACTGGGAGTGTTGCACTGTGGATTTAAACAGGTTCTTAATTGTTTTTTATAGGGGATGCAGTAGAACATGAATGCCAATCAATCAGTCAATGAATCCTTATAAAAATATACCACAGGATATAACTCCAGATCGAGTCACATTAACCTCTAGTTTACAAGTGCTTGACTAAAATTATATCAGGGCATTTTTGCACCTTCTCCTGGCATGAAGGCTGGCACAGTTCTAGGATCCACCGGAAATCCACACTTCGTGATGCCTAATGTGTGCCAAACGTGCACAGAACTTCCACCAGTGACATAGTGTTTGACCACAGCTGTGCCACGTAGCTGGTACCTGGTATAGCTACAGAGTAGGAACGTGCATAGATGGGGGGGGGGGGTTGCATTTGAATTGGAGTCGAATCAAACATCAAAATGCTCAATTTGATTTGAATGTTTAGAATCCGAATGCAACAAAGTCCATTTCGAATCAAATCCATTTAAATCTATTAATTCAAATGTTAAATTCAAATCTGAAGATGCGAACGTTGACAACATTTGTATGTGTTATATGTATCTGTACACATTTTGTACGCATCCCATTTTCATCCCATAATACAGAGACGTATGAGATTCGTGCAGATACGCATGTGGTACATAGGTATCTGTACGTTCAAATGTTTTGAATAATTCGAACGCATGTTTTAGAACATTCGAAATTCATTCTAAGGTTTAAATTCAAATGTGAAGACATTCTATTTGAATTCGAATGTCCACATGTTTTTGTGCTCTGTAGCTGCATGGGATGCTCTGGCAAATGCAAAGTCACTTCTTGGACAGAAGCAGCTTTGTGCAGCACATACGCTCCGTGTAGCGCCGGCTCCAGCTGTCCCAGCAGAGCAAGTGAAGAAAGGCCCTCGGTCTTTCTATAATAAAGAGCTTGATTCAAAATTAAGGGAGGAAAAACCTGAAAATGCTAAAAATCTGAGATTTGGAATCGCTTCCTGAATCTCTACAGGCCCACTGCTGCTTAATAAAGTACGTTTAACTACTATGGGTGGCCAAGTTCAATTCCTGGGAAACTTTTCCCCTTTCTCCCTGTTCATGGTTCCACTGATTACATTCTAGACTGATGAAGGTGCGCTTCCGTTCATCTTCAGACAGAGCATAAGGACACATGGCAATTGCATTTCATCTAGCATCCTCCATCTCACAATAAGAGCACAGGGACCGTATGGTGTCTGCTCCTCTCTGCTGGTGTTCCCCAGAAACTCCATAAGTTTCCTTTCCTTTCCTTTCTTCTTTTGCCCATAATGCCTGCCTTGCAAATGAAGATCGTATTAGTAATTCTGTGGGATTGTATGATCCAGTGTGTAAATGGCCCTTTGCCAACAGAAACCTCAAATCTAGGTTGCAGATGACAGTGGGTATGAGAAGCAGTGAATATTTCCATTAGATCCCTGTTTCCTCTGTCCATTTCCCCTTCCAGGGCTGACATCAGTATTGCAGCAATAAAAATGAAAAAAGGGGACTGCAGAGCCTCTGTCTTATTTTAGGCCTCCCTCCTTCTCTTCTGGTGCAGGCAACCAAAAATAGCTGCCCTCGGCAAAGTTCCAGCCCAGCGCCGGAGTCTGTTGGTCTCTTTCCCCTATCCTTGTTTTTAACTCGCCCAAATAGCAGGTTTTTATATCTTTAAGGGCAAAGTCCTATGGAGTTCAATTGTCAGAGAGGGAACAGTTTGCAATGCAAGTGGCTGTGCAGCCCTAAAGGTTTTTTTTTTTTAATGACAAATGGACTGGCATTAGAAGTCTAGAAAAAGATACCCTACAGACCGACTGACCGACCGACCGACCGACCGACCGACCGACCGACCGACAGACAGACAGACAGACAGACAGACAGACACTGGCACATTGAGGTAACAAGGGGTATGCAAATGTCACAGTCTGCAGTTGATGAACGGAAAAGATCTTGATTCCTAACATATTAAGGTGTAGGGGTGCAATTTTTGAATTCAATTTGAACCAAATAGAATATTTGAATATCCACATTTGTATGAACAAAGACAAAATGAATGTCTGGACATTCTAACCGATATGAATACGTTCGTATCTATTCGTACGAATATTCGACACATATTTGATGATACAAATCTTGTACGCATCTGTAAGCATTCCATTTTCATCCCGTATGCATCCCGTACGTACCCATATAGATGTGTACGGATATGAATGAGATGTGAACAGATATGTATGTGATGCGTACATGTCTGTACACATAAAAATGTCCAAATCACTCCTACAAATAAATCAAAATATTTTTATTCCTTCAGATACTAAAAAAACAAATGTCTGGACATTCTATTCAAATTCGAATGTCTTAATTCATCCGAATTCGATTGAATAACAAATATCTCAAACATCTGTGCACATCCCTAGTTTACAAGTCAAACTTAGCACCTTCCCATAACAGGTTTTGCATTTGTGTTCTTCACTGGCAGATGCTTCCTTGCATACAGACCCTTTTTCATTCAGAGCATCTCTTTCACCAGGGTGGAAGAAGTAAGAGGGTGCATGATTAAACTACTTTTTCCATCTTTGGGGAAATGGTACCTTGATACAGGCCATTGGTGTTCTTGTGCTGTGATCTGTGGACAGTACATAGGACGACAAAGGTGAAACCAACTTCCACCCATGCTGCAGACATTATTGCATAGAATTTGCCAACCCCTACGGTAGCCCGGAGTAACTTTTAAAGACACTCAAGGGAACTTTGGTTCCTGAAGCTGAGGTGCTAAATGCTAGGGCTGCCACAAAATCCCTCACTCTGAATCGTAATGTAACATAAAAGAAACAGCTTGGCCAGCAACTTAGCCCTCAAGATTAAGGGGTCAAGCCCAGTTTGTTTTAGGCATAGGGCTGGCTATCAGGATTAAATGTGACATACAGGAGTTCAAAGAAATGTCCTTCTGGAATCCCACCAACTTGCTGCGAAGGAAAAAGGCCTCATTTGCATTCGCCACAGACCCCATCAACAGCTGGAGATGTCTGGAAGCTGCGGACTCCACAGATGATGTCGGGGCTAGGAGAAGATTTTTCAATTAATCTCTTTTGACCTCGTGCTTTGAATTCTCCTACCTATTTTTAATAGCTCTATTCTGCCATGTGGCCTGTGGGGCTGCAATGACCAGTAACGGTCCCATTTAACTAATGGCAGGAGTATAAGTCACAGAGCACGGAGGAAGATTCCAGACTAAGCCACTCTGCTTTTGCTGAAATTCTGAGAGTCAATGAAGCCACTAAGAGAGAGCAGGTGGCCTTATCCGTGAAGTTGCTATGTCCAGGATGTTTCTCCTGAGTGCAAATGCTATGCCACATCCACAGCATTTTTGCTTGTTTGTTTTCCTCCTGTTATATATCCAAATATAGTGGAATAAGTAACTCATGGCTGGATGTGGCCTCAAGTAAACCAGGTAAGTGATGTCTTAAGATGCAGCCTCAAGTAAATCATAAGAACCTAAGAGGAGCCCTGCTGGATGAGGCCACAGCCCATCTACTCCAGCATCCTGGCTCACACAGAGGCCCACCAATAGCTTCTGGGCATCTCAAGCAGAAAACAAAGGCGAAATCTTTACCTGCTCTCAACTCCCTGCAATTGGCCCTCAGAGGCATCCTCTCTATATCTCCAACCTAGAGGTGGTACGTGGGCATTGATATACCTATCCTCCATGAATTTGTCTAACCTTTATTAAAGCTACCAGACTGGTTGCTGTAACCACCTGTACTAGTAAATTCCAAATACCGATGATCCTCTGGGTGAAAACAACAACAGCTTCATAGAATGACCCCTGCTTCTTGTGTCGTGCAACACACAAAATATTTTTTCTCCATCCACTTTTTCTACACCCTGTATGATTTTATATATTTCAACCAGGTAACCTCTTTTTAAATCAGCCTCAAATAAATGAAGCTGGCATATCACACCAAATCCTGAGGAGAGTCACTGATATTCATCACTGCTTCCATATTTTCAGTCTCTTCAATATAATAAGGGCAGGCAGCGCCAGGTGAGCACTGGGGCAGGTACTGTTCCTTGCAGTGAACTGGACTCTCTTCCACAGTGGTTTTTTGCCTGGTTTATTATTAGGAACCTACTCATACTCAATCATCTCTTCACTCTCCCATATGCAGGTCGTTGGTTGTCTGCACTCAACTGCCTACAAGGATTCTGCACCTGATTCACTGTAAAGAATGATACCGTCCCCCAATCATTATTCTTCCTTGTTTGGGCTACCTCTCATTATGGCTCCTAGAATGGATGCTTAGATACATCCTCTGGCCTGGGGAAACAGGTAGGATGCTGGGATGTGAGAGCAGGCGGTTTTGTCCTTATCTTCTGCTGGGGATACCCAGAAGCAATTGGTGGGCCACTGTGTGGGACAGGATGCTGGACTAGCCAGCCCATGGCCTGAACCAGCACGGCTCTTCTTAGGTTCTTATCTGCAACCATCTGACTATGGGGAGCTGGGTATTCAAGGCACAGCCTTTCTTTACCTTAGATGGTTTTTCTGTGTCATGCCGGTGACTGAGAAGCAAAGAATTAATGTTCCCATCATTCAACCATCTAGAGTGATGTCTTCAAGTAAACTGGATCAGTGGGACCCACTGGTCTGGATTATCACCACAGTATGGGCAAGATCTTTATCTGTTTCTATCACCCCAGGAAGCAATTGCAGTGACCAGAAAACCACATTCTTACACCAAAAATTATACCAGAATGAATAGCCTTTAAAAAGAAGCCTTTAAGAGCTTCTCTGCACTATCAAGGTTGCAATGGAAAGACAAAAACAAGACGTAATGAAATACATAACAAAACTGTCTACTTATCTTTTAAAATGCCAAACCTAACACTTGCATCAACATCCACGTTTCCCTGTTGTACAGGTCATTGGCTTGACTCATTTGTAAAAACCTCTAATAAACACAAATCTGACAGTCTGCTTAATATTGCAGAATCAAAAGCGATTATTGACTTTGCCATATTGATCAACAGCAACTTGGTCTCTGTAATAGATTACAATGTTTCTTAATGCTCCAGCTCGGTGACTCCCTTTTCTGCATTAAATTAATGCTCCTCTGTCAGGAATTGTTAATATAAGCCACTCTACCAGACCTGCTCCTCCAATTTCTAAGGCTCTGGGAAATGTAAGCCGATGGGTAACTAGAGTACACATTTCAGCAGGAGGCCCTAAAGCCTTTGGCCTTCTCCAGAAATGGGTATAAGAATGCAAGAACTAATGAGTAGGGATGCGCACAAATACTTTTTGGTATGTATTTAATTTGTAGCAAATCGAATGCAAGAAAATTAGTATTTGTACAAATAGATCCCTTTCTAATGTGGTAGGATTCATATTCAATACAAATGTTCATCCCATACAAATCCCATACAAATGCACACAAATAGCATACGAATCCTACATGCGAATTCATACAAATAGCTTACAAATCCTATATACAAATCCCATATGAAGCTTCATACGAAAGTATCAAAACATTCAATTCTAATTCAAACGTCAATCTTTGAATGTGCCAGCATTTGATTAGAATTTGAATGTCCAAATTTGGCTGAATTTTGAATGTTACGAATATTTGTGCGTATCCCTACTCATGAGGACTCCTGCTGGATCAGGCCACAGCACATCTAGTCCAGTCCCCTGTCTCACATGGTGGTCCACCAGTTGCTTCTGGACATCTCAAGCACGAACTATTTGCACATCTCTACCTAGAAGTCAACCTGGCTTGCCTAACAGTAATGCGGCCTATTGGTAAAGTCAACACACAGAGCACCGTTGTTGCTGGAACTATCAGCACGGTGCCTCCTGTACGTGACATGGCATGTGCTTTCAGGCAGTAGTTTATCCATCATGAGAGATGGGAGGGATAAAAGCTTTCACCAACTTGTTTGAAAGAATGATCATTCCCCGGCCACCTAAGATAAAACTACAGAGATGCATCAGGCGTATCAAAAGCTCCTTTACTTCCTGCAATCAGCACTGAAAGAGCGGGAGTTTGGGAAATAAAAAAAGAAATGGTTTGATTTGTTATTATTTATCATATTTATAACCTGACCACCACTACATTCTCAGAGAGTTTAATAAGGTAAGCTAGTTTAAAATGCATCAAATCTATTTAGCGTTAAAAGCAACAGGACACACACAGATTACAGAGATTAAATCCAATTAAATCCACTAAGGATAGACCTATGAGAGCAAGTAGCGATGCATGGAGGAGAAAAATCTTAAAGACCATTGGTGGCTCACCAATTGGGAGCAGTGGAAATGCGGAAGGGTAAGACGTCATTTGAAGTGTCGCTTTTAAGATCACCAAATGGCATTTTAATCCATTGTGGTTTCGGTTCAGAGCATCGTTGCTGGAGAAGGCCAAAGGCTTGGAGGAAAAGGTGTAATGCATAGAGAAGTGCACCAAATGGAATGTAAGAAAATTTGTATTTGTTTGAAGAGATCCCTTTTGAATGTGGTAGGATTCTATTCAATACAAATGTATTCTTATGAATATGCACAAATATCCAATACAAACACAAACGTATCTGAAATTTATCCAGTACGTATCCCGTTAACATATCCTCTCTGAAAGTATCAAATTCACCCTGAATCCACTTTGAATCCGCTCTCAATCTATGTTGAATTCACTCTGGATCTGTTGCAGATGTGACTGGCACAGTCGCTTTCCCATCTCCCTGTTTCACAAATGATCTAAAGCTTCATAAAAATGTTCCGCAAGTTTCGTATTTGTATGAATGTCAATGTAAGAATGTTGTAACATTTGATTTATGCACATCCCTAGTAATGTGGGATAGATAGATAGATAGATAGATAGATAGATAGATAGATAGATAGATAGATAGATAGATAGATAGATAGATAGATATGATATAACATCAACCGTGGTCCTTATGTGGTACGTTTGCAAGGTTAGGAACCTCTTGGCAGCATATGGAAGCGAAAAATTCTAGCTCTCTTCTTGCACTTCTGTATAAATTATTGCTGCTGCCTCTGGCCACACAGGTATAGTGGCTAAGATACATTTGTTCCCTGGCTGTAATATCTCCCCACTCCCAGAGTATCAATTCAGTTTATACGGTGTTCCGTTCTTCAGTTCCATATGAATACGTGTGTGAACAATGAAGCACTTTCTCAGTTTTGCACCTCTGCATGGCCAATCTACCCACATGGCCCAGTACTTCCTTCCTGCCATGAATGTATGTAATGGTGACCCCATGGATATAGGGCTGTGACAGGTCCAAGAACAGGCCATGGGCCTCAGAGAAATCATGAAACTGGTGATGCTCCATTGCCATTGCTTTTCGCAATCTAAACCTTTTGCAAATACAATCTCCCTTTATTTGAATGCAAGGAAAATTGCACCCAGCCAAATGCCCCTGTAAGATTTCTAGACATTTTATCAAAAGCTGTAGAGAGCTATTTTCATTCAGGGGGAAAAAAAAAAGCCTAGCAACAGATGGCCAAAATTTCTGACCTGGAATAAGGCAGCTTTCCGCAATACCTTAGTACATTCTTGTTTTTACAGCCTATTAATTCAGTGAGCTGTCTCAAAGCACAAAATGAACACAAAAATAGCTGAAATGATCATTATTTTCCATGCTTATAAACTTCCTTGGTTTGTCTGAGAATGAGCATTCCTTTTTCTCTTTCCATCATGCCCACCATTGGCCACCAGAGGGAGCACATGAGCCCACTATACAAACTCTGAGATAAACACACATAATTTCCTAAAAATACAGATACTTAGATGCTATTTCTTGCTCTCTTTCCCTTATCCAACAGGAGCCAAAGGGCAGTCAATTATTCTTTGGGTCATTTTCTGCTTGCTGTCCCAGCAAGGTGTGACACAGAGAAGTAACATAAGAAAAAACTGAACTTATTCAACCCAAAAATGGGAAAGAGATAAATAGATATAGACAGTAAAGCTTATTTGTTTAGAAGGGGACTCAAAGAGACTGACAAAGCTTTCTATTCTTCTCCCCACAACAGAAGACCCTTTGTGGTAGGTGGGGCTGTGAGAGCTCAGAAGAGAGCTGTGACTGGCCCAAGGCCACCCAGCAGGCTTCATGGAAGAGAGCGGAATCAAACCCAGTATTCTGAGAGCTCCTTAACTGGCTCACACCCATTAGACCAAACTGGCTTGCTATCTAAACCCTTTGGGCTTTGAGACATGCCTTTTCATGCTTTTTTATGGAATGTGCTGCCGGAAGAGGTGGTGACAGCTACCAGCCTAGATAGTTTTAAGGTAGGGTTAGGCAAATTTATGGACAACAGATGTATCAATGGCTACTAGAATGGATGCCTAGGTACATCTTTCAGGCTGGGGGTGGGGGAAGCAGGATGCTTCTAGGGCCATTTTCTGGGACTCGAGAGCAGGAGAAGGTTTGTCCTTGTCTCTGCTTGAGATGCCCATGAGCATTTGGTGGGCCACTGTGTATGACGGGATGCTGGACTAGACGGGCTGTGGCCTGATCCAGCAGGGCTCCTCTTATGTTCTTATGTCTGCATACACGTACAGGGACACACAAGTGTATATGCACAGATGTTTTTCTTTCTTTTCCTGCCATCCACTTTGAATTGTGCTACAATAAAATTTCCTTTTAGCACATTTTCATTTCTGAATAAAATGGTTCAGTTTAAGGATATTCAGGGCACAAATATTTCTTACATTTGAAATTTGGTTATTTTCATCACAAATATTCATAACATTTCTTATTCATATGAATTCGGATGAATTTGGACATTCGTAAAGGGATAAAAAGTTATGCCATTTGTACATTAACATTTGTATGAATATGAATGATTCGGAACATTTGTATGAAAAATTCATTCATTAAACTGGGGATACGTATTGGACACATATTGATATGTATACATTCGTATAGTATATACGTGAGCCAGTTTGGACTCTTATCTGGGAATACCAGGTTCGATTCCACCCTCTCCCATGAAGCCAACTGGGTGACCTTGGGCTAGTCACAGCTCTCTTCTGAGCTCTCACAGCCCCACCTACCTCACAGGGTGTTCTGTTGTGGGGAGAAGAACAGAAGGTTTCTCAGCTGCTTTGAGTCTCCTTAAATGGGTGTGAAAAGCAGGGTAGAAAAGCCAACTCTTCTTCTTCTATATGTATCCAATACGTATCTGATACATATGTGTTGGTATAGTATACGTATCCAATAGGTATGCCTTTGTATAGGATCTGTATGCAGGATACATATCCAGGATACATATCCAGGATACATATCGAAAGGAACGCCTTCTCCCATACCAACCTGCCCGTGCCTTAAGATCCAATAATGAGGCCCTCCTGGTTGTTCTGCCACCTTCAGTAGTGAGGTTGTTGGGCACCCGGGAGAGAGCTTTTTCAGCGGTGGCCCCGAGATTGTGGAATGGACTCCCCCTCGAGGTGCGCCATGCCCCCTCCTTGTATTTATTTAGGAGGGCCTTTGACTAAGGATTTATTCTCCCTCCCCAGTTATAATGACATCATTTTAATGCACTACGGAGTGCACTGTTTTAAATTTGTTGAATTTTAAGGTGTTTTTAAGTGTGCATCTTGTTTTATCTGTATTTCATTTTAATCTGTATCTGTTCTTAATTTTTATCTTGTTTTAATCTATTTTAACCTATTGTTACCCACCCAGAGACCTTCGGGTATGGGGCGGGATAGAAATGTAAAAAATAAATATCCAGGATATGTATGCATTTATATTGGATATTCGTAGAAATTCATACAAATACATTTGTATCAAATAAAATCCTACCACATTCAAAAGGGGATCTATTCCAATGAATACAAATTTTCTAGCATTTGATATGTCATGAATTTAATGCCAAAAAACCCATTTGTGCGCATCCCCAACTGTGATGCTTGCTCAGCTGGGAACAGCAGCAGGTGTGCAGGCAGCATGCAAAAACGTTAGAGGTCTACAAATGTAGCCCTTCATAGCATGGTTCCTGGCAGTGCTTTAGATATAGACAGCTACACTTCTCCCATGTCTATAAGGAAAATTTGCAAGCTTTGTGTGTGGAATACTACTATCGTCACTGCTACTGGCATCAGAACATAAGAAGAGACCTTCTGGATCAAGCTAGAGCCCATCTAGTCCAGCATCCTGTCTTACACAATGGCCCACCATTTGGACATCTCAAGCAGAAGGTGGAGGCAAACCTTCACCTTCTCTCAACTTCCTGCAAATGGGCTTTAGAGGCATCCCGTTTGGCTCTCCAACCCTGAGATGGTACCTTGCCATCAATTATAGTAGCCACTGATACACCTGTCCTCCAGAGATTACAAGGAGCAGGCAAGAGGCCATCTAGTCCAGCATCTCATCTCACATCGGGTCCCATCATTTGCTTCAGGGCACCTCAAGGAGAAAACAAAGAGAAGCTCCACTTGCTATCAACTCTTTGCAAATGGCCTTTAGAGGCATCCTGCCTGTTTCCCTACCTGAAGGTGGTACTTAGTTACATTTTCATTGAAAGAGATTCCGTCTTAAGGAACACAAAATACATTAGGTGACCAAAACGTGAACCTTGGACACCTTTTGGCTGGTGTCCCTCTGGTTATATGCGTGAAAAGGAGTGTGAAAGTGCCAGATTCCATCCCCCTCTCCAGGAAAAGACTAGGGGTTGGCTGAGCATTCAACAGGAGCTTGAATATAGCAGAATTTTGGAAAGACAGAAGCCTCAAAATTGTGATGGTACTTGACTCTTAGGGCCTAACGCATCCTGAATTCCTGCGCATTAGCTCCCACACAGCTATTGGACCTGAATGTTATTACCAATGCTACTTTGTCAACTGTCATAGTAATTATTTCGCATGTTGAACATTATCACTTGCTTTGCTTTCCCTGTTTGTTTCTCTTTGAGCGTATTCCTCTGAGTCCAAAGTAGGAATTGGTCTGTGACAGCCACATGTCCTAGATCACAGTGAATAGTTTTACTCTAAGGCTCAGACCAGTTTACAAACAAAGGCTGCATCCGGACACCCATGAAATAGTCTACCTGGGGGACAGGATGTCTCAGGTACACTGCTGTGGAGGGAGGCACACCAGTTGCACGCTAACCTCTTCCAACCTCTGAAATCTTCACAGCTGCAGAGCTTGTGGAATCTACATCAGACCACGGAAGCTGGATGCTTTGGTTCAAAAGATGAATTTGAACATGCAGAAATTGTGCCTGGAAATGCACTCCTTTCTTCACCCTTTCTGCACTGAGAACTGGATTTGCACCATCTGAGTGCGAAGGGGTGATTTTTGACAGTGGACTATGGCACGCTGTCTAATTGCAGGTCCCTGTACTTCTGGATCACAGCCCTCTGGTCAGATTGGAGACCAGAGATCTGGATCGAGGGCCTGTTGATCCAGATATGGTTCCGTCTCATTAATGGGGGTGGGTGGTGCCTCCTTGATCTGGATTAATGTTCAGATGCAGAAGGTCTAGATCTGGATCAGAGGCCCTTTGATCTGGATCAACACTTCAGTGCAGAAAGGCTCTCAATTCTGGATGCAATCAGCCTTTGTTTTTCTCTTATTCATTAAGGGAGACTGCATGGATGGATTATGTAACTCTGGGGTTGCCTGTAGGTTGGGTGCAAATACAACCACTTGTCTGCTCAGCCCTGGGGGGTTCTTTTCTATTTCTCTTCCTCTTCTCCCATTTAAAGGAGGAAGAAGGACTGAGGTCATCAGATAATATGGATTTGAAAGAGAAGCACAGGAAGGGGATGGGTGGGTGGGGGTTGCATTTGTATTCATTCAAATAGATCTCCTTCGAATGTGGTAGGAATGTATTTGTAAGAATTTATACGATATGATACAATACATATCCAATATGTATCCATACATAGTCAATACATATCCAGTACGTATCCTGTAACATACCTGCTCTGAAAGCATCAAATCCACCCTGAATCCACTTTGGATCCGCCCTCAAACCAAATTCACTCTGGATCTATTGCAAATGTGACTGGCACAGCTGTTTTCCCACCTCCCCATTTCATGAATGCCCCGAAGCTTCATACGAATGTTCTGAAACATTCATATCCATACAAATCTTAATGTATGAATGTTGTAACATTCTATTCCTATACTAAAGTCCAAATGTGTCCAAATTAATCCAAATACTGAATATTATGAACATTCACATCCCTAACAGGAAGTTAGTCTTCCATTGTTAGCAACTCCAGTTCCGTCTCCCTGAGGACAACCATGATGGTGATGCCGTCAGCCCTATAGCGTCTCACATCCATGAGCCATTTTCACCCCCTCCTTCCAGATGTGATCCAGCAATTATCTCCTGGGTACTTGTGGCTCAGCTCTAGTAATGCCGTTTTAAATAAATAAGTAATGCATACCTTGGCTGAAAAATGTTTTGGCTCCTGTTCCCTTCTTGAAGGGAACGGAGAGCGGGGTTGCTTGGCCCACTAGCAGAAGAATGATCAACCACCATTTTCTCCCGTGCCAAGCAATTAGATTTCAGGCACTGTGTCTGAATTAGTGCTGATTCCAGCGACTGCCAGCTGTTCTTCATGGGGAGTTGTACACATTTGCACCAGTTTTATACAGTTTTAATATCCACAACAAATTGCATCTCAGACCCTTGTGGGACCGAACCTTTAAAATTCAATTTCATATAAATATAATTAGTTAGAGGGGGAGAAAAGGGAAAGTGAAGAGAGACAGAGGGGGAAAAAATGAATTTCTGTTCTCTTTTACCAGAACAAACTTCTAGGGCCCTGTTTTTGTGTTAGCCTTGAGAGAAATAATGGAAGGTTGCCTGATGTTAAAAACTGGTGAAGAAGACATAAAAATGAAGTCCCACGTACATAATCTTGGGCTTACTGGACAAAGACTGTGGATGATTAAACACAGAGAGAGAATAGAGAGGGAGAGAGATCAGGCATTTCTTAACTTGCCTTAATTCCAGGGCTGTAGTCACACCTAAGGTTTAATCCAGCTTCAGTCCACCTTCAGAGCAAGAGAACACATCAGCGAACCAGTAGTTTTCTTTCCACATTACCTATCCCGAAGGTGAATTTTCTGAGTTATTTGACATTGAAAGAAAATGGCTTGTCCCTTTGCTGATGTATTCCCTCTCACTCCGAAAGTGGACCGAAGCTGGATTAAACCTTAAGTGTGACCACAGCCCAGATTACAGCCCACCACAGTTCTTTTCAGGACCTCTTTTGTCCACATTCTCGTGAGATCTAGGGAGTCCCCACCCACCTCTATTTTAATCCATCTTCACTAGATGGAGCGCCATCCAGGTCACAGGTAGTCCTCAGCATGGGTAAGCAGCGTAAATCCAGATCATGGGGGCATGCAGGTAGTTCATTTTCTGGACTACCTGGGTACCCATTTGTGTGGCACAGCAAAGCACATTGCTGAAATGGGTCTCCTAGGAGCTCGCTTTCATCCCTAGCCATCAGAACCACTGGAGACCAGATTGGAAGCTCACACAAGCTTTAAAGTTGGCGCAGGGGTTGGACTGGGATAGCCATCACCATGCAAATGGTGATATTCTAGGCCAGACTTTCCCATGATCCAGACCATAAGACATCATTTGATCCAGACCTATTGATCTTGGCAAGGTAAACGCAGAAGGTCCATTGTCCCCACCAGCCCTCATTTACATGAGTGAGTTGCTTGCTTGCAATTGCTGGTATGTCTGTACAAAAGGTTTGTTTTTTGTCTGGCAACATCAAGTTGGAGTTAACTCCTGCTGACTCCATGGGCATCCCGATGTAGTTTTCATGGCAGAGACATGACCTTCTTCTGGGGAGAGGTCTGGTTTTGCCATGACCTTCTTCTGCGGAGATGTCTGGAATCATACATGAGAACCTCTGGTTTTCAGGTAACTGTTCTACCATTGGCCTACAGGCTGAAAAATGACAGATCTATCAGACCACATCTTGAAATGAATAAATATACAATTCTATTTATTTATTTTTTCTATTAGTGTTTTTTGAACCCCAAATATGATTTTTGTGTGTGCAGGAATTTAGTTCTCCAGTTCATAATTTCCCTAAGTCTTTCAGATGAAGTTCCTATGTGGTGAGTTTGCTTTCTAGCAATGTGGCTTCATCTTCCAGGAGTGTTCTCCAAGAGGCTTAGCCTCCCTAGGAGTGCTTTGGCCACATGGTCCTTTTGTTTAGAAGTGTTCCTGGTGTGAAAATTGTGCATGGGAGCACTCCAATCTAGGGATGTGCACAGATGTTTGCCGCATTGAAAATGTATTTGAATTTGTTCAAGTTCAGACATTCGAATTCGAATTGAACATTGGCTACATATGAAGATTGACATTTGCATGATAATTGAACACATCTATTAATTCACTTGAAGCTTGGTTATATTTGTGGGAAGGCAGCTGCCCAGTCACATCTGCAGAGGGCCCAGATTGGATCCAAAGCAGATTCAGAGTGGATCTGAAGCAGATTCAGAGCAGCTTTGATGTCAGAGCGGATTCATAAGGGATTTGTAGGGGCAGCTGGGAGCAGGGATTTGAATCAGATTCAAATCACATTCAAAGAACATTTGTATCCAATTTGAATCCCACCACATTAGAAGGGGCTGTTTTTGAATAAGAATTTGGTGCACATTCCTACTGCAATGGAATGCCAACTTAAAAGTGGTCTCCTGAGCTTTTCTGGGTTGTGGGCCACTTCAGCGGTCCACAATTTGCGGCGCACCACCAAAATCTCCCCCTGCTTGCAACTTCAGAGGCTGGAGAAGTTTTATTCCAAGGCCTTGCCTTTTTCCATTCATGGCATGAATTGGGTGATCCATAAGGATGCACCCAGTACAGAACTCCTTGAGGAAGCAGCTGCCAGGTATCCTGGGAAAAGTCTGAACCAAAAGAGCGACGCCAAGCCAGTGAGCAGAAACTCCTATGGCTCATCTGTGTGCATAATTGCACACCTCAGAGCAACCGTTCTCCTCAAGACAACACATTTCTGTTTCTTATTTTCTTTAATGTAACTTTACAGAACTAGGACTTTAAATCACTCTGTTATTGAACGACAACTGCAGCACAAAATTTGCAGAATTTGCACAGGATAATTGTGCTTTTGATTGTATAATGGCTTGGGGACATCAGAATGTGGTAGATTTGCATTTATACATAAATCAAATGGATTTCTTCTTCATTCCTTTTGTGGGCTTACATGAAAGTTCTGTTCCCACTTTTAACATATGTCCACTGAATTCCGTGATGAAGACATTCCTTTTATCCGAGCAATGCCTTGTGATTCTTACAAACTGTCAGCTTTTCCTTGGTGAAATGCACACTACTCACAATTTTGATTTATTCCTAATATTTGTTTGGTTATTTATTTATGTGCACTTATACACTGCCCTACACAGCAGAGAAAAGAAAGACAAAGAAGGAAGACAAAGAAGAAATAGTAGAAGTTTTAGTAGTAGAAGAAGAGTAGTAGTAGTTAGTTTTTATACCCTGCTTTCCTCACCCATTTAAGGGAACTCAGAGCGGCTGACAAACCTTCTGTTCTCCCCACAACAGACACCCTGTGAGGTAAGTGGATCTGTGAGAGCTCAGAAGAGAGCTGTGACTAGCCCAAGGCCACCCAGCTGGCTTTGTGGAGGAGGAAGAAAAAGAGTTGGTTTTTATATCCCACTTTTTTCATCCTTAAGGAAACTCAAGGCAGCTGATGAATCTTCTGTTCTTCTCCCCACAACACACACCCTGTGATAGCTCAGAAAGCTATGACTAGCCAAGGCCATCCAGCTGGGTTCATGTAGGAGGAAAATAATTTTTTTTAATCTCACCCTTAAGAGGACTCAAAGTGGCTGATAAAGCATCTGTTCTTCTCCCCACAGGAGTCACGCTGTGAGATAGGTGAGGCTGTGAGAGCTCAGAAAGGGATCTGTGACTAGCCCAGGGTCACCCAGCTGGCTGCACGGAGGATGGCAAAATTGAATTGGGAAGCCTCCAGATAAGAGTCTGACTCTCTAACTAAGGGGGCCAAACTGGCTCACAACAGAACTGCAGCAACAGCTTAAAATCACACCTATATAGCAATAAAAAGCTTAAAATTGAAATTTCTAGGCCCAGGGCAGAAGAAAAGTCTTGTTAACGGAATGTGTAAAGAGGTGTTTCTTCACCACCCTCTACCTCTACATGATTTATATTTCATTAAACAAGGAACATTTTTTTCTCCTCTAAAACAAAACAAAACCTTTTAGTTGTGTTTTGATGTTCCTAGGTGTTATATCCTGGATACCAGCATGGTTTTCCTACCTGACATTCACAGCTGAAAAATTCACTTTGGATTTTTTTCCCCTCTCCGTTAAAATGTTGAACAGCCAGCTAAGAATGTATCGTGCCAATCTTTTCCCTTCTCATCTGTGATTTTAATAACATTTTCATGTTAACTTACAGTTTGATCTGTGTTTATTGATGTTTGTCAACTGCGTTTTAATGGGAAGTGGTACAAAGATAGTTTAAACTGAGAAATAAGTAAAGGAGTGATGAAATTTAAATCGACTGATACAGGTTTGCTCTGTAGTTACTCATAATGTCAATAATTGGACTATGAAAGTTTGTGGATTTGGGGCCCTGTATCCACCTACTTTAAGGGTGTTTCCGCAATGATTGTGGAAACCTGTTTAACCCCCATGTAGAACACATTTAAAACACTTACCTGAAGATGCATCCACACAGTAGACCCGTTTGGAGAGTCCGCATCCACATTTTGGCGCGCAAGACCAGTTTTTAAAACCGGTTTTGCTGCCGAAATCTGGATTAAATGTAAGACCTGAAAAATCAGGTCTTACACCCGTCACTTCCCCCTGGATGGGTGCAGAAGCAGGACGCTTCCACACATGGCCAGGCAAAGGGATGGATTCCCTCCGCCCGCCATGTTGGGAAGGGCGGAAGCAGGACTGCCTGCTTCTGAAGTCCTTCCCCTGCGTGCCGGGCACTTCTGGAAACATACCATGACTGGCAGCTCCATGCTCCAGTCCCATGGCTACGGGGGTGGAGTTGGCAGCACGTGAGCCAGAGGACGTTTGGAATGGGTGCTGGTGTGTCCACACAGCACCCACTCCAATCTGTCCTCCGGAATCCGTCCTCCCAGTGTTTGTGTGGATGTGCGGGGTTCCCTCTGATCCATCACAAATAGTGATGGACCAGGGGGAGGATGTATTGCCGAAAAATGGATCTTTTTAGATCTGTTTTTCGGCACCCAATTCGGAAACACCCTAAAACGTACATCTGAGGTACATTGTGCTCTACCGCTTTCCCAACCCTTACCACAAGTATTTGATTGTGTACAGACGGGGAACATTTGCTCTTCAGCTGGATGAGGAGGTCAACACAGCTGGTGCACAAGTGTGCTGGCAGCTCTGCTAACACTCCTGATGCAACTGTGACTGTGCAGAACATCAGCACCATCGCCATGATACCTGCGCAGTTCAGAGGGTCCTGGGAATGGTCAGAGGTCGCAAGTGCGAGTGCTAGTTAAGGTTTGGCGATTGTGCTCCTTTCTAGGGGGCACACAAATGTTCGTAACATTAGTCATTTGTAACAAATTCATCCAAATCCAGACATTTGTACACAAATCGAATGTTACAACATTCATACATTAACATTCATATGAATACAAATGTTTCAGATATTCGTGCAAATAGTTCGGACATTTGTTAAACTGGGGAGGTGGGAAAGCAGGTGTGACAGTCGCATCTGCCAGGGATCCAGATTGCATTCGACATGGATTGAAAGTGGATTCAGGTCGGATTTGACACTTTCAGAGTGTGGATATCTTACAGATACCTATCAGATACATATGCGTTTGTGGCAGATACATTTCAGATAGGTATTCATTCATATCAGATACATATTGGATATTCGTATTGAATAGAATCCTGACACATTTGAAGGGGATCTATTTGAACGAATACGGATTTTCTAACAATTGATTTGTTACAAACTGAATGTCAAAGAACACATCGCTACTCCTTTCCCATCCAGCAGAAAACAAGATTGCCATAATCACTATTGGTCACCTGCAAACAGCCACACTGCTAGGATCTGTCTGCACTATATGTCAGTGCTTCACAACATTCTAAGTTCTTGGGAAGAACAAAATGTGTGATGAAGACCAGCTATAACTGGTGATCTGTATTGTGCTATATTGTTGGCATGTGGTGTGAATAATGATGATGATGATGATGAAGATGATGATAATAATGATAACAATTACCAAAACCAGCATAAATATCTTGTTTGCTGTGTGTTACTGTTGTGTTATGTGAATAATAATGATGATAATGATGATGATGATCATGATGATGATCATGATGATGATCATGATGATGATCATGATGATGATCATGATGATGATGATAATAATAATAATAATAATAATAATAATAATAATAATAATAATAATAATAATAATAATAATAATAAACAATAATAAACAATAATGATAATAATGATAATAATTACCAAAACCAGGATTGGTTGATCTGTTGTTACCAACCCAGAGACCTCCGGGTATGGGGCGGGATAGAAATGGAAATAAATAAATAAATAAATAAATAAAATAAAATAAAATATCTCGTTTGCTGTATGTTACTGTTGTGTTATGTCAATAATGATGATGATGATAATAACAATAATGATAATGATAATAATAAGTACCAAAACCAGCATAAGTATCTGTCAATAATATTATGTCAATAATGATGATGATGATGATGATGATGATGATGATGATAATGATAACAATTACCAAAACCAGGATTGGTTGATCTGTAGTTACCTGCCCAGAGACCTTCTGGTATGGGGCGGGATAGAAATGGAACTAAATAAATAAATAAAATAAAATAAATTTTATTATAAATAAAATAAATAGTTTTTGCTGTGTGTTACTGTTGTGTTATGTCAATAATGATGATGATGATAATTATAATAATGATGATGATGATAATGATAACAATAATGATAATGATAATAATAAGTACCAAAACCAGTATAAGTATCTTGTTTGCTGTGTACAGTATTACTGTTGTGTTATGTCAATAATAATGATGATGATGATGATGATAACAATAATGTTAGTGATAATAATAATGATAACAATTACCAAAACCAGTATAAGTATCTTGTTTGCTGTGTGTTACTGTTGTGTTATGTCAATAATAAAAATAATAATAGGAAGTTCAGAGAGAACAAATTGAACTTCTGCACACAGCCACAGCTCAAACGCCCACCCTGTGCCCTGTGCTCACAGGAAAACCATTGTTCCTGTAACGAGAGGAAAGAGCAACTCCAAATTACCTCATTTAGTCCCTCCTCTGAAGCCTTCCAACCGAGGCAAGAATCCTGTTAAAATACTCATATTAGGATTTCACAAGTACCAGATGAATCCAAGATGATTCGAGTCACTGTTGCAATAATGGCCTGCCACTACTTATAAAGTCCTTTCCCATTTAGCTCTCTTTCCTCCCCTTCCTCCCCCCCTTTCCCTACTTTCTGCCTCATCAGATATCTAAAGGAAATATCATTTCTGTGATGCGCTCTCCTAGGCCACATGTCTGAATAAAAGCAAGCAGCCTACTCTATGGTTATTTGTTTAGTCGCTGAGCTGAACAAATTAGATTAGCACAACACATTCAGCAGAGGCAGCAAAAGGAGTGGGCAAACGGAAGGATGCTTGGGAGCTTCTGTCGCCATGGTGACTAACCCTGCCTCAGCACAAGCATCCGTCCCACCACCAGGAAGCTGTGAGGTGATGCCTCCTGGCCTTGATGGCCAACCATGCCGACAGAATTGGGGATGGACTCAAAGTCACTTGGGCTGTTTTTGCACTAGGAACAAGGACCCCATTAGGAATCCAATAGGTACTTGATTAGTATGGCTCTCTTGCCTACTGTCCGCACACAAGACCTCCTAAATGGCATCCAGGTGGAAAGACATAAGGCATTTCCGCACTGCATCGCGTTCGAAATGGAACGCGTTCAGGCAGAAAGCTTAAGACAGCTCCGGGCGCTTTCCCCTTTCACACACAGACGCGCCAGAACGCGTGTAAACGCGTTCCGGAGCGTCTGTGTGCGAAGGCTCAAAGCGCCGGGAGCTGCCTTAGCCGGCAAACGCCGGCAAGGGGCGCGCAGACAGCCGCGGAGGCAGATCGACAATCAGCTGTTTGACAAACAGCTGATTGTCAAAGCCGCGCGGCGTCGGAGGCGCGCCCGCAGCCGTTCGGGAGACAGAAGCAGGCGCGAACGCTTCTCCTCCCGAACGGCTGCGGGCGGCTCGTCCGCGTTGGAACGCATGTAGAGCAGTTTAAAGTGCTCTACATTTCGAACGCGGAAAAGACAGCTGCGGACACGTCGGAACGCAAGCCGCGCGCGGGCAATGCGGATGACGTGTCCACAGCTGTCTTTTCCGCGTTCCGTTCAGCCCCGTGCGAAAACGTCTATAATAAGTAGACCTAGGCTTAATCCCCAGTTGTCCCGAGAAGAAGACAATGGCTGTTTCTGGGATAGCAGCCTTGCCTAATCCAAAGAACATACTAGTTTTGGAGTCAGCTTCCAGGTCCTTTAATGGCTATGAACTAAAGTTCCTGGACTCAGAGTACTAGAGAGGTCTGTTTTGGAGGCCCCGGCAACCTCTCTGAAGAACTTCTAAGGTGAGGAAGTGCCCCTTGATAATTCATTTACCTCCTGCTATCAATGCAATCATACAGATATGACCATGTAGCCACCAGAGGCATTTCCGCACTGAATCGCGTTCCAGACGGAACGCGTTCAGGCGGAAAGCTTAAGCCAGCTTCGGGCGCTTTCCCCGTTCACACACAGACGCGCCAGAACGCGTGTAAACGCGTTCCGGAGCGTCTGGGTGCGAATGGTCAAAGCGCCCGAAGCTGCCTTAGCCGGCAAACGCCGGCCAGGGGCGCGCCGGCAGCCGCGGAGGCAGATCGACAATCAGCTGTTTGAAAAACAGCTGATTGTCAAAGCCGCGCGGCGTCGGAGGCGCGCCGGCAGCCGTTCGGGAGACAGAAGAAGCGCAAACGCTTCTTCTCCCGAACGGCTGCCGGCGGCTCGTCCGCGTTGGAACGCGTGTAGAGCACTTCGAAGTGCTCTACATTTCGAACGCGGAAAAGACAGGTGAGGACACGTCGGAACGCAAGCCGCGCACGGCCAATGCGGATGACGTGTCCTCACCTGTCTTTTCCGCGTTCCGTTCAGCCCCGTGCGAAAACGCCTTAGAAGTTGATCTCATCTCACAGATATCTTTGTCTTTTAGTACATGACACAAGCAGAAGACCAGAATGAAGCACTCACCTGTTCTTGACTCCCTGCAAATGACCTTTAGAGGCATCTCACCTATCTATCCAAACTGGGAGTTGCAGGTAGCCATTCATGCTAGTAGCCACTGGATCAGCCACAGCCCATGTAGTCTTGCATCCTGTCTCACACCGCACCTTACCCCCCCCCCCAATTACTTTTGGACATGTCAAATAGAAGACAAAGACAGAATGTTCACCAGCTTTCACGTCCCTGAAAATGGCCTTGAGAGGCATCCTGCCTGTCTCCCCAGCCTGGAGGGTACACCTAGGCATCCATTCTAGGAGCTATTGATACATTTGTTCTCCATGAATGTATCTAATCTTTTTTAAAGCTATCCAGGCTGGTTGCTCTCACCACTTCTTTCAATCCTTACTTCTCAAAATAGATTCAGGATTCTTGAAAGGGAAGAGTTATAGAGAAAAATTAAGTAACTAAAACAATAAAATGCACTGGGTTGCTAAGGACAAACTTTATACTGAATCAGGAAACATAGCAAGTCTTTCTGTGTGTGTGTGTGAGAGAGAGAGAGAGAGAAAGAGAGAGAGAGAGAAATATAGAAATGGATATTGCCTCTCTGTTGCTTTCAACAATACCTTAGTTGCCTTCTTACACACAGAGATTTAAAAGGAGGGGGAAAAACTTCAGTTTTTAAAGAGGAGCCCTCAAGAAATCTTCATTTCACTTTTGATACCGCCTGGTGGAACATAAAGTCTGAGAAATCCAGGGGAAAAAGAAAGAAAGACAGAAAGGAAGAAAGTCTAAAAAACAACAACAACCTTCTGTTATCAAGACAATAAAGCTTTCTTTTTCTCGATGCCAGAAAGGCTTGTTTCTATATTTCAAACATTGAATGCCGGTTATTTTATTTATTTATTTATTTATTTATTTATTCACTTTCAAAGCTGTTGTGAAGAGTTTCCCCCCTGCTGACTTCTTTGCTCGCCTTTCCTTTCATTTCCTATCACAAGCACCACACTCCATTCCCTGCCTTTATTTTCATGCCAAGCACACCGGGAGCTTGCAGAAAGTTTGCTGAAACTTTCTTGGCCCTGGGTAGTATCGAAGGCAGTATCGCAGCCAGGCAAAAATGGACCTGCCTCTGGAACATAATAAGTCCACTCAAGCCAAGGCCAGCCTGGAAATCCAGCAAGGAAGACAAGCTTTCAGGCTAAGTATGAGCAGAAATGAAAAATTCATGCCCGTTTTGCAATCGAAACAAATGTCTGAAAATCTGTTTCATCATCGAATCATTCATTCATTCATTTGAACTTTTGCATTCATGGCCAAACCTGTTCATTCTTTTTTTTCCCCCACTGAAAAAAAAGCCTTTTTTTTAAATTAGAAAACACGGAAAAGTGTGAAATTCCAATCAAATTTCCATAATCGTGGTATAAATATTTAATGGAACAATATAAATTCAAAAAAAAAAAATGCAGGAAATAAGCTTGGAAAGCCAAGGGTTGAAACTACGCTCCAGGACAGAGGACAATTGGAAAGATTTAATGTACTATTCAATGAGACCCAAGCAGGAGAATTCTTGAGAGGTGAAACAACAAGACTATTTCGCTGGTCCAACTAAAGTAGAAGAGAATGAGAAGAAATATAAGATGTTGTCAACTGAGCGCACTAAAGGTGCATGTGTGTCTAGTCATTTTTTCACAATCACATTTCTTTTTCCTGTATTTTTGTTGTTATCTCTGTATTATGTGCTTATGGGAAATTAATTTTAAAAAATTCTCATATTCACAAGCCAGGAACATTGCTTGTTTCGTTTGAAAGCCGAGACATTAAAATGGATTAGGGACATTCACAGATGGGCTTTTGGCATTCGGTTTATAATGAATTGAATGATAGAAAATTTGTATTTGTTTGAACAGATTCCCTTTAAATGTGGTAGGATTCTATTCGATACAAACGGATTTGTAACAATTAGGGTGAATATCCGATACAAATGCATACGGATCTCAGATACGGATCCTGCATACGGATCCTATACAAATGCATGTGTAACAGATGCATATTGGATACATATCCTATAGGAATGAATACATATTGAAAAGTATCCTATAAATATCCCCAATTCAACGAATGTACAAACTTTTCATACAAATGTTCCGGAGCATTTGTATCCATATGAACGTTGGTGTACGGATGATGTAACATTCGATTCACGTACAAATTTGTACGAATAACGAATGTTGCAAACATTCATGCGCATTTTCAGAATTGATGCAAAAATTTGCAAATCCAAAAATTTAATTGAATTTTCACATCTGGATTTCTTTGTTTACATCCCTATTTCAGGCCACCTGGCTCAGCACTGGCTGCACAGACTGGCAGCAGTTCCACCAATGGTACATGAGGAAGGGTCTCCCTGTCTTATTGGGAGATGCAAGAGATAGGCAGTGACACAAGCTGGTTGCCAAAAACAAGTTCTTCTCTGAAGTATGATCATTCTTTCTTCTGTTCTTCAGTCTATTCAGGAAAATGAAAGAGTGTGGGGGGGAATGGAAGGGAACATTTAAAGAATAATTGCTTTTCCTTAAACAGAGAATCAAAGAAGCGTGTTAGGCATGTGTGTGAATATTCATAACATTAAAAATTTGTATGAATTTGAACGAATTTAAACATTCAAATCTGAATCACATGTTGGCACATTGAAAAATTGACATTCAAATTCAAATGGAATGTTTCAATACATTTGTACAAATTATAAGGATTCGTATGGGACTAAAAAAGGAATCATATGCAAATTTGTATTGAACATTCTTATTGAATTTGAATCCAATTAATTTGAACAAATACAAATTTTCTTGCATTCGATTCAATGCAAATTGAATACACACACACACACACACACACACAAATTGTGCACGTCCCTAAAGCCTATTTCTGAACTAGAAGAAACTTTTCTGAGGCTCTTTCTGGATTATATCCAGGAACAGGGACCTGTTGTTTGCAGGCCATTTCAGATTACAGAAGTCCCACTAGCATTCAGACAGCAGGTCTTGCTTCTGAAATGGAATCCAGAGTAAGTCTCTGTACAAAAGAGGCCTCCATTGCCTACTGACCCTCTGGGTATCTTATTACCACCACACCTCCACTCAGCAAGTCCTGACATAGACTTGTTCATGCTTTACAAATGTTAGGGTCTTTTTGTTCCTCCTCTCCTAGAGGTGGAAGGGGTGGAGACACACAAGAAGGCCTTTTCTGTGGTGGCCCCCAGACTTTGGAACAGCCTCCCCCTGGAGGTTCACCAGGCATCTACATTGTATGGTTTTTGGTGCCTGGTTAAAGCAAACCTCTCCATCCAAGTATTTGATGTTCTAGGTGCTGCCCTGTCATGGATAGAAGAAGAAGAAGAAGAGTTGGCTTTTCTACCCCACTTTCCTCACCCATTTAAGGGGACTCAAAGCGGCTGACAAACTTTCTGTTCTTTTCCCCACAACAGACACCCTGTGAGGGTTAGTGTTAGGTTCTATCCTTTTTGTCATTTCTGCATGGGACCATTTTGGAAGCATATCCACATTTGGTGGTGCATCCTGCTACACCAGACCACAAAGGGTGTCCATCTGCATGCTCTTGGTGGTGCCCAGGGCACCAAAGGTATGGGAACTCAGGCTCTTGTGTGCTTAGGACTGTTCCTTAGGTACATGGTGAGCGATGGTTTGCAGCTAGGTAGCCTAGAAGGTCTGAACTTCCAAACTGATTTCATTCCATAACCCTTCCATACTACTGACTTTAAAATACTATGGTCTATTTCATGCATTACGTAGAAGCAGGCAAATCCTGATTTAGCAGCGAGCTATCAACAGACAGCAAAAACATAGTTCCCAGGTGGGTGCGCCTTTTTTATGATGCACATGTCTGCGATTTACTTATTGACTGATTAATGGCCCTTCTATCCTGACTTTTGCCTGAAGGGTGGGTCACAGCCCACGATAAAACACAGAACACTAAAATATATTTAAAATATAAAGTGTGCAACATCCAAATCATACATTTCTATGTGAACGTCTGAAAAATGCATGAAGAAACCTTGTGAACAAGATATTGCTTACTGGATGAGGATTCCCCAGAGCAGGGAACACTCTTTGAGACAAACTTGCCGGCCTCACCCTTTTCCACTGAAGGCGGCACGCTAGTCGTTGGCTAATTTGAAAAGGGATACATCTAATTACAAGGGAAGCTTTATTGGATTAATCAATTTAACGTCGCCTCTGATGGTTCTTGAAGCAACTCAATGCTGATAATCAGGATGGCTTGATAATCCCCACTAATCAATGGGCGTGGAGAGATGGCGGAGCCCTCTGCTGTTGCTGCAAAATGCACATTGGAGAGGAATTAAGCAGACTCTTTGTTGTTGTTATTGTTAAGTGAATTTGGTCCCTGTGGAAGCCCGAGGCTGATAGACTCAAGATCTCAAGTTCTGAGCTCCTCCATGTGGGGGAGCATCACGGCATTGCCAGAAAGATGCTTCCTTTCTGGAAACCTGGGGAACTCCTCTAAGCTAATTAAGCATCTTCAGTCATGCCTTCTTGATTTATAATGGGCCTGACAAACCTCTCTTAAGCCTGAGTATGTACTTCTAAGGTCTCAGGGTGGGTTATAGTAAAACCAATAATGTAGACAGAGGCCACACCTCCACTTCTGGGCAAAGGAGGCTTGAATGGGCAAGGTGCCATGGAAAAAGGTGACCTTTTCATCTCCATTTTTGAGTGAGGAGGTTCTGTAAAATGGCACCTCTACTCTGCAGGAGGGGAGAAAGTCAAAAAGGGGCATCCAACAGTGATTGCACCAGCAAAGGGGATGGGGCACTTGGGTTTGGTAGCTGTGAGACGCCTGGGGCCACCAAAAATGGGGAAAAGAGTGCAGCAGCGGGCACCTTCTTGGATTCACATGCCTTTTGGGTCAACAGAGGTGTCCAAAAAGACAACCAAAGTGTGGTGGATGAGCCATTATAAAGACAAGTTTATTATTATTACTATATAGAAACACAACAATATAAAACAACACTAAACATGTCAGCTTTGATATTTCATAATGCATCATAACTGCCTGATGTTATGTACTGGCAGGTAATGTGAACAGAACCCAGCAGGGTGGCCTTTTGCAACTGACAGACGGTTACCTCATCAACATTAAGCTCTTTTAAGTGCCATCCAAGGTCTTTTGGAATGGCACCGTGTGCCAGTCGCCACTGGGACCACCACTGCTGGCTTGTAGCAGAGTTTTTGAACTTCTATCTTTAAGTTTAACATTGATCCTACTATCTCCTGGTACCGCAACATCAATGAGCTACACCCTCTTTTTTAAAACAATGATCCCACCAGTTCTGTGCTGCTGGCAGATGGTAACTGTGGCATAGATTCCAATGGATCATTTTGGCAACAGCGTTGTGGCTGCGTGATCCTTTTGCAGCAGTTGAGTATATGGTCAATTGTTTCTTCAGCTTCTTTGCATAATCAGCATTTGAAGTCTACAGCTGAATCGTCACCACCAGCACCACCAGCACCACCATCACCACCACCACCACCATCATCACCACCACCACCATCATCACCAGCACCACCATCATTATTGTTGTTGTTATTATCAGTTACACAGCAAACTTATTATTGTTGTTGTGATTATACAGAAACATAACACTATAACATGACACTAAACATGTCAGAGTTAATATTTCATAAAGCATTGGGATCTTCCCAAATTCCTAAGATGATGTTATGTACCGGTGGATAATAATAAAAATTATTTTTATTACTATTATTATTATTTGCAAACACCGCTGCTTGTCTTTTCTTTCTTTTTTGTTTTTTGAGGGATGAGGAAAAAATTATATTATGGCTTCATTCAGCCCCCCCAAACTGAAGCACAGAGAAGTTGATTCAATTCCTTCTTCTCCCCCTTCAAGTTGTATGATAGAACTTGTGTTACATTATGAATCTGTTTCAAGAGCTGTTTCTAACCTTTGAGGACCTAAAAACAGCTTGAGATCAGGCTACCTGAAAGAGCACCTTGTTGCAGAGGACCTAAGATGGGAGGCATTTGCCCACTTCCCTTTGTACAGTAAGGAGGGCCTTTTGCAAGCGGAGGGAGAGAAAGCAAACTCTGCACGAAATTTTCTTTGGTTTGTTCAGTTAGACTGCCTTTGAGTTGTGGGGTGAAAGTAGGAGGCCTCTCTCCTCCTGGCTTTCTGAGGTGTGGTGTTGCACTCCTTGGGAGATCCTATCTGGAGTGCCTGCAATGTACTGGAGGCCAATTCTGTGATAGTCCACAGATGTGGCTTTGCTCTCCATGGACGATTCCAGATGGAATGTAACACTTGGTATTCTGATAGCTTTGCCCTGAGGAAGACCCATTTCCCATAATCCAGTGTTACTGAATAGATTCCTGATCCACCCCATAAAAAGCAACACACTGTGCAATTCAGGCTGTGTCTCCATTTTTGGCAGGAGAGGCAATTCCTGGGCAGGGTACTTTCTCCCATAATGTCTCCTTGCTCCAAAACGGAGACAGAGACTAGGATGTTCGTTTTCTCCCCCACTCCACCTGCTTCCACCTAGAAATGGAGACGTGGCCCTAGTAGAGTTTTAGGCAGGACATGCACAAGGAGAGGCAGAGTGCTTTCAAAAGATCCGTGCACCTTGCTCTGCATTAAGAACACTCAGTGTGATGGCTTGCTGTCTGAATGCCACCAGTGCTCTGCATGTTGGATCAGAGCCAGGGATTCCCCCACTTTGATCAAGACACAGGGAGTGAGGGGGAGGGTTCTCCCCACTGTGATACACAAGACAGGGTTCGTTCCCCCCATCAAGAACAAAACAAAACAGAGAATGTCCTCATGTCTGAAGACCAGGAGTACTATCCCTTTCCTCCTCAAGTCAAGAGAGGCTCTCATCTTGGGTGTTTCTGCACTTGCCTTCCTATCTGTTGGACGTGAAAGGTGCAGAAGAAACTAGCATGCACTAGCATTCACACTTTGGAACACTAGTACATGATAGCCTAGCCTCTGGATCCAGTTGGAAACTTACCTGGATCCGGTTGCACATCTGATCTTCCACAGTGCACCACCATTTTTATTGCAGCATTTTGCGCAACTGTGCATGTTCCATTGCTATGGCAACCATGATGCTCTGCTGCACATATGCAGTTGTGTCAGGGGTCATCTGAGGTGCCAGTGAGCTTGTACAGTATCTCACACCAGAAAAGGTGTGAGTGCTTACCACCTGGACGTGCCAGGTAAGCTTTGGTCAGGTTTGGTAAGAGTTAGTATGCTTGTGGTGCAGAAAGGACCTATGACTCAGGGAAGGAAGAGAAAACCCCTTCTCCTCCTTATCACCACCAAACAAATCCCTGTTGTGGGTTACAGGTAAGTGCAGAAAGGTCCTACAGAGCCACCGTGACAGTCCTGTGAGGTTGACTGGCATGGCTGTCTCCCATAGAGAGGACACATTAGGAGATCAAAGCAGAGAGAAGAATTGAACTGACAGACATCCCAGCCACGGTGTATTATTATTGTCTGTGTTGCCCATGGCGCCACAGACAAAAGTGAGAAGAAAATGGACACAGAAGCACCATGGTTTAAATATGGAAACAAAGTATTCCTTTTATTGAAACACTTTTGAAACGTTACCTGAGATACAGCTTTGGGTCTCTCTCTGAAGCCCCTGAACTACCCTCCACTTTCCCTCTTGGTTAGGCCAACTCTAAAAGTCCTTTCCTTTCTCATCCCAATTCAGGAAACCACCAATAGGCAGATCCACCTTCACCTGCCATTTCTGTGTCACCAGCACATCCTCAGAGCCCAGGAAATGAAATATAGATGCTTCTAAAAAGAAAAGACCACTTACGAGAGAGCCTTGACATGACGCTATATTTTTCAAAAGGCCGATGGCTTAACTCATCCTTCAGAATGAATTACACCATGTATTTGTTGGCTGGGTCTACTCTAAATTGATTCATAATGATTTGCACTACCTTGCCTGCCCAGTAGCATTTTATTAAACACCACCAATATCTTCATAACATGATTCCCAGGGCTTGGTCGTCTCCTCTAACAGACTTCTCTACTGACCCAGAGCAAGTGAAGAGAGATTTATTCCCGAACTGTGGGCTGAAAGGACGAAACCGTCGTCATCTGCCACTCGATTCAGAGGCTCCAGAGGCAAAGAAATTAAAAATAAAAAGCACCTGGAAGCATTGGGGGAGAAGTTGTAGAAAGCTTCCACACCACATCTTTTGGTGTCAGATGTGTGTCAGACAAGAGAGGTTCAGAGAGAGCAGAGAATGCTGGGAAGGTTTGAGTTCAAAATGAACATCCTACCAGTTCAAAAATAGAGTTCAGATTTGAATCAAATAAAAAGATATAGGAATGTGTACAATTTTTTTTTTGTGTGTGCTTGATTCATATGGAATCAAACACAAGAAAATTAGTATTCATTCAAATAGATCCCCTTCGAACGTGGTAGGATTTGAATTCAATACGAATGTTCGATATGAACCCAATTAGAATCCATGTTACAAATCGCCTTCATATCCCCTACAAATTCCCTATGTATTCCCACGTATCCACTCTGAACACACCAAATTCACTAGGCGTTTTCGAAGACACCGCAGGACGCTTCAGCCCAAATGTGTTGAGTACACTTCCCCATCTGCACTGGCAGGCAAATCACCTTCATATCCCAAATGTGCTCCAAATGTGTCCTTTGGGTTCCAAATGTCTCCTTTCCCTGCCTATGTGTGAACAGAGAAGTGTACTCAACCCGTTCAGGCTGAAGACCCTTCCCCGGCCTCCCCCGATTGGTTGCCTTGCAACCAGAGGTGGGGAGGCCAGTCGGGCCCCTTCCCTGGGGTCCTGCCACCTGCATAAGGTTGATGCAAGTGGCAGGACCCCCACCCAGCACCCCCACCCAACTCTGAGGTCATGCATGCACGCGTGAATGTGGCGTACCTTCTGCTGCCAGCCCGATTCTGGCTAGAATAGGCCAGGACATGCTGAGCATGCTTAGGGGGTAGCCCCTCATTGGCCGGGCACCCGCTTGGCCTCAACTTGCCATCTGAGCAGGTCTTGGTGTTCTGCCCACTGCTTAACAAAGTACCGTGATGCTGCAGCAGGTGGGTGGCCATGGGCCCAAGGGCTAGAGCAGAGGGATCTTGTCACACAAGGCAACTCCTCACGCTGCCTATGAGTATTAATAGAAATGCACATTCTGTGCCAAGTATTCTCTGCATTCCTATGGCTACATGAATATCTAAGTTATCTTTTGCTGATTGGGTGAGTAAACCAAGGAAGTGAGCAGGAGAGTGAAGCATGCAAACAAAAAGCTAATGGATGAGCTTTCTAAACAAAGAGACAGAAAAGAAGGAGAAAGCAGTGAATGGGGAGGAGGAAGCCACAGTGCAAAATGATAAAAGGTTAGATTCAACTTCAGCTGAAGAGTCCGTTTGATAATTACTGTTATCTGCTGATCCATAAAACTCTTTGCACAAACTGCAGTGGTAAACCAAAAATCCCTGACAAATTAATAGCAGCGTGTTTTTAGCAGAGGGACCCCCGTGCCTCCTCCCAAGCTGTGTCTCCTCGCCTTCAAATTCTTCAATTCTTTTCAGCCTTCTGACAGGCCAAGCTGACAAGCCGGATTCGGGGAGCACAGCGGAGCCGTCAGAGGTCACCGCTAATTATCGCAAAAACTTTTGCAGATTCGCATCGCAATTGGGCAGCGAAGGAAAGAGAATGATGGAGCTTTGCTGAAAAGGCAATACACATGTATATTATGGGCTCACACGCTCGATCTCGTTCACACACGCAAAACTGCGAGGAAGGACAGGCGGGAGGGGTGACAGCTGGGGAGGGAGTGTTTTTTATGGTAATCACCAATAAATCGCAGTTTCTGACTGCAGGAAGAAACTTACAAACCTGATCACATTCGCCATCACATTGACATGGCTCCTGTAAGTGTACAAATGTTGGGAACTTCATCTCTTTGCAACCATATTTGTCTTTTGAGGGAGGGTGGCTACTCGATTCCACCCTCTGTTAGTGATACTCTGTTGAATTCAATCCCTCTTCAATTCAAAGTGTTGACACTAACATTTAAAGCCCTAAATGGCTTGGGCCCTGGGTATCTGAAGGAGCTCCTTCTCCCATATAGACCTGCCCATACACTGAGATCTCAAGGAGAGGGAGAGTGTAGTTCCTTCTTTTGCAGAGGTATGAGGCATAGTGACATACAAGAGGGCCTCCTCTGTGGTAGCCCCTAGACTTTGGGACAGCCTCCTTCTTGAGGTTCACCAGGAGCCTACATTGTATACTTTTTGGCACCTGGTGAAAACATATCTTTCAAGGCTTTTGCCATCCAAATATCCTGGACTGGATTCTTATCCTGGACTGGGTTCAAGCGACTTTCCCTGTCTTCAGCTTTGCTGACTGTCTTTGCAACTGGCAGAAGCGAGCAGAGAATGGTGCAGACTAGGGGTGTAAACGAATATTCATAACATTTGAAATTTGTACAAATTTAGTTGAATTCGGACATTCAAATTGAATGTTGGCACATGCAAAGATTGACATTCGAATTTGAACTGAATGTTTCAATACATTCATATGAAGCTTTGTATGGGATTCTTATGGGATTCGTATGCATTTGTATGAGATTTGTATGGGACTGAACATTCATTCCAAATCTGAATCCAGCAACATTTGAACAAATATGAATTTTCTTGCATTTGATTCAATACGAATCAAATACAAAAAAGTATTTGTACATATCCCCGGTGCAGACAGCAGCCCCAGCATTACAAACAACTCCACACCAGTAGCATTATTATGCTAATAAGAAAGGGGCAGGCTTTACAGCTGTAATGCTTTCCAAATTCTTGTGCAGATCCAGCTTATAAACAAACCAAGGATAACTAAGATATAAGGCGTCGTCTTGTATCCCAGCTGACAAAGGTTATGCTTTTGTGGGAAAGTTCTTCCTTTCCGTAGCTTCGTATCTGCCACTGCGAATGCCCTAAATGCCCAGGATTATATGTTTTAAAAGGAAACCAAATAAACTGTGCTTGCGTCTTTGCCTGTGCATGCATGCTGGAGTGCCTTTTGTACTAGCGTGTGTGTGAGAGAGTGTGAGAGAGAAAGAGTGTGTGCGTGAGAGAGCAATCCCCCTGTACTACCCATTAATGCAACTTCAATACAAATTGTATTGCCTTTAAATGACTGCAAATGTCACCCTGAGATCCTAAATAACTAAATAATGGCCAAACACATGAATAAATATCACCTGATGCCTCTTCAAAAACCTGATCATTCCAAGAGAGAGCATTCACAGACTCAACTGCCAGTTCTTGATGGCTGAATAATGAAGTGACAGAAAACTGTAGGAGTCAATGTTAAGCCCGAAGGAAGTGAATTTTGATACTAACTATCCTGCCTGAAAATCTTGTGATGGGGCAGAGAAAGAGACACTACTGAGCTGCTGGCCATTTCCGAAGCACAAGCTCTCTGGCTGCATCTAGACTATGGATATACATGGATATTGATAACATTGTTATTCCTACGAATTCATGAGAATTTGGTCATTCGTATACATCAATTGTTACGACATTCGTACACCGATATTCATACGAATACACGTGTTTCTGGACATTCATACGAAGCTCCGGAACATTCGAGAAACGGGGAGGTGGGAATGTGGCTGCACCAGTCACATCCGCCAGTGATCCAGAGTGAATTTGGCATGGTTTGAGAGCAGATTCAAAGTGGATTCAAAGGTTCTAAGGTAAGAGAAACTAGAAATGGGCACAAACAGTAAAATGAACATTTGGTTTAGTTCAGCTTCAGTTGAATGGAACTGAAACTGATGCAATTTGGCTCAAAATATGAATCTTTTCAAATAGGTTCAATTCAACAATGAGCACATTTGCATTTAAAAACACACACCTTTTTTTCCTTCAAAAAAGTGATTTTAACATAATATAAGAGACCCTCAGAGGAGCCCTGCTGGATCAAGCCACAGCCCATCAAGTCCAGCATCCTGTTGCACACAGTGGCCCACCAATTGTCCATGGGCATCTCAAGCAGAGACAAGGACAAACCTTCTCCTGCTTTTGAATCCCAGCAAATGGCCTTAGAGACAACCTGCTTGTCCTCCCAGCCTGAAAGACGTACCTAGACATCGATTCTAGTAGCCATCTGTCATCCATAAATTTGTCTAGCCCTACCCTAAAGCCATCTAGATGTGAATGCTCTTCACCAGAAGTTCACTAATTCTTCACTAGAGGCCAAAGTGTGAATAGGCCTCAGGAAGGGCTGAATGTGAAGATCTGTGGGCATTTCCCCATGGAAACCGGTTGCTTTGCTTGTGACGTGTGTCATAAAAATCCACACTGTAACTCACAATAAAGCGTCCCCATGTGGTTTGGGGCAACGCGGATTCAAACCATACATGCCTGTCCCCATGGATGCTGCAGCATGAACCCGCATCTTTTTCTCCCCACCTGCCCTCTCCCCTGATGGGAAGCCAGGTTGACATCACTATAACCTGTCCCACCCACTGCAGAAATGACAGGCAAACACTTCAGTTGCACCTCCACGAACACAAAGATCATTCCTTTCCTTGGCCACCACAGTTAAAAGCATACCCAAAAGCTAGTTAAAAGCATAACTAAAAGCAGATCATTCCTTTTCCTTGGCCACCACAGTTTAGCGGAGGTGCACACATCTGCATGACAGCAGCCCCCCCCCCCCACTTGCAACTGGCTCAAAATTTTCTCACAATTCAGTTCCCAGACTTGCTATCAGGGAAGGGGGTGTAATAACTGTAGCCGTTTATTTAAAGAAATCCCCAAGCAGCTGCTGATCGTAGCGAGCGTGGCAGGAACAGGGAGCAGAGGTGAAACCCTGCCTGCTAATACTGCGGCCGCCAAGCTCCATCCCCCAAATAACCTGGGAGCATCCACATGACCCCAGGACAATATGTGCTAGCCCCTTATTTCGGAAGGAGTACACTTGCTAAGTGGTTTTTTTTGGGCATGTATTGTCTCGCATGTAGCTCGTATTAGGGCTTTGCATGAAGACGCTCCTGAGGCAGCCTCAGAATAATTTCGGAATATTTTCCACGTGGGGACGGGCCCTGTGAGTCTTCTTCTCATCATCCCAATTTCTAACGGAATGAGGGAAGAACAGGCCTCTCACCCTTCAGAAGAAACATAATGATGACAGTGGTTAAACAATTCTTCTGGGTGTTGATGGTTTGTTATTGTTAGCATATTGCAGAGTGGGTAAAGGCCTTTGCTGTTGGCTAACTGCACTCATCCATTAGGGGGAAATATTTCTTTAAAAACGAATGGCTTGTCATCATGCTAGAGCAATGTTATGCCATAAAATGAGTTTAACTTAAATATGGATTTCCATGCGATCTTTTAATAGAACAGACCAAGCTAGTGATTATGGAACGGTGAGACAAGAGGAAAGCCATGCTGTTTTCAAACTGCTGGTATTATCCTCTAAAGGAGCAAGCGAATGGGAATTAGGATATATGGTATCTATATGCATGAAAATAATCTCCCTAAGTGCTTCACAAAGCTCAGAGGACTGACCATTCCAGAGTTCAGGTGCCACAACAGAAAAGGCCTAGCAGGTTACGCTGCAAGATGGTGCTCAGCATGCTTCTTCACTCCAGTGGTGGAGACACTAGCGACGTGCATGGACATTCAAAAATTCAAAAATCCGACTCAAATCTGACGAATGTTGACATTCGAACTGGAATCGGATTTAATAGCATTCGAATTTAGACATTCAAATGGATTTTGAATGTTTTGAAACATTTGTTCAAATGATCTGAAAGATTTGAATGTACAGAAACATATGTGTACAAATATTATACGTATTTGCGCTTATAATACGGGATGAAAACAGGATGCAGACGGGATATAACGGGATGTGCATAGATACGTATAAAAGATACAAATGTTGTCAACATTTGTATCTTTAAATACGACCCTAAGATTCGAATGAATATATCTGAATGTTGCAGATTCGAACTGGATTTTTTGACATTTGGGTTTTAAACATCTGTATTGAACCAAACTTTTTGACCTTCAATTCGACGTGAGTTTGAATGAAAAAAAAATTGTGCACACCCTAGAAGATACCTATGACTGATACTTCCACAGCAATATCTTCTCCACGACCGTGTGGCGTTGTGTTATAATATGACTTTATTTTTTAATTTAAAATCATTATTGTGGAACACGAAGCTACAGAGCCATGCCACTTTATCTGCAGGCTCTTGAGGAGACCATTCTAGTAAAAGCAATGGGGCCACAGGTCAGGCTTTAGAGAGTCAATGGATAGGGGAAAGAAAGGAAAAGTTACACTCTGAATTTATCCTCCACCCCTTTTCCTTGAGTAAGATACAAACCATGTCAGAAATGCTGGAGTATCTGAGAATCACAGGACTTCTCCACACTTACACAACTGGGACAGCCTGAGAGCTTCCAGTTCAAAGCATCTGCACAGTTTGGAGCTATTCCCATTCCAGAGTAGCTCCAAGGCCCCATGAGTCTCCATGATAGTAGATACTTGCAAGGGACCTCTGGGGCATACAGTACTCTTCACACTGCTTCTGTGTGAAAAGGTTGTGTGTGTGTGTGTGTGTGTGTAGCTGCACAGCCACAGTTGTGCTCCACATTACACTGTCACTGCACACATGGTCATTGCCACAGTGATGGGGTCGCTGACAAATAGCCTGTTTGCACATTAGGGGCGTGCACGAATGGGAGGAGACTATTCCATAATCTGAGAGCCACCACTGAGAAGGCCCTATCCTGAATGCCCCCCCTTTTGTTACTGAGGGTGGTGGCACAACTAAGAAGGTCTCCCTACAGATGTTATGGCACAGCAGATCAATATGAAAGAAGGCCTTCCTTTAGATATTTGGAGCCCAAATCATTTAGGTTCAGCACAGCTCTTTTCAGACCAGGAGGATGTGTGACTAGCCAGCCATTCCAGTCCACAGTCCAGCAGCTGCATTCTGCACCAACTGCAGCTTCAGGTGCAATAGTCGAGTCTAAAAGTTTCCAGAGCATGAGAGATGGGGCAGTCAAGGGGCAGAACAGCATTGCAAAGGCTGTTGGTGTCCCAGAGCTCAGGAAGCAGGAGAAGAGTGAAGATGAATGAGCACAAGTCTCAAGGCTAAAATAGCTCACAGCAGGGCATTGCTTCTGCACTCTGCTGCCATAGCTTTTCATTACATTCCCCGGCCCACGTTGGCATCTTACGCCTTTGCCCTCGATGTAGCACTATTCTTCAGGGTCCCTGATGAATTTCATTCTGTAGTTTTCAACTCTCTGACTTACTAAGATGCTGTTGAGATTCTGATTCCCTCTTTTGGGAAATCCACTGCCTCCTCTACTTAATGTAACTTTTGCACTTTGACAAGAATTTTATTTACCTGCATTGCCATATATACAGTATGTATACATATGAGTTCTGCTCCCAGGTCCCAAACCTTGCATTTCTTGAAGAAGAAGAAGAAGGAGGAGGAGGAGGAGGAGGAGGAGGAGGAGGAGGAGGAGGAGGAGGAGAAGGAGAAGGAGAAGGAGAAGGAGGAGGAGGAGGAGGAGGAGGAGAAGGAGAAGGAGAAGGAGAAGGAGAAGGAGAAGGAGAAGGAGAAGAATTGCCTTTTCTACTCCACTTTTCTCACCCATTTAAGGGGACTCAAAGTGGCTGACAAAGCTGTTCTATTCTTCTCCCCACAACAGGACACCCTGTGAGGTATGTGGGGCAGTGAGAGCTCAGAAGAGAGCCATGACTAGCCCAAGGTCATCCAGCTGGCTTCATGGGGGAGGGCGGAATCGAACCTGGTATTCCCAGATAAGAGTCTGGCTCCCTAACCACTAGACCAAACTGACCCACTTAAGGGGACTCACAGCTTTCTATTCTTCTCTCCACAACAGACACCCTATGAGGTAGGTGGAACTATAAGAGCTCAGAAGAAAGCTGTGAGTAGTCCAAGGTCGCCCAGCTGGCTTCATGGGGGAGGGCAGAATCAAACGCGGTGTTCCCAGATAAGAATCCATCTCCTTAACCACTAGACCAAACTGGATAGACCGAAGATGGTCAGCTTGAGTGTGCCATCGTGGGCCAAGGGGCCCTGAGCGCTTAAAGACAAAGAGGAAGACATTGAACTGTGCCAGTGACCACAACTCTAATTTATTCCAAATTCTTAGTACTTTTGCTCCTGGTTGCAATGATGAACAGTACCAGTAGCAGCAAATGGGTGTGATGAGGTGGGATCACACGGCTCATATTTGTCCCTGTCTGCTAGGTGAGATAAATGGGCTGGTGCATTGGCCCTCTACCATGCCAGGACTTTCTGTGGCTGCCTCAGCATATACGCTAGATGGGGAACACCATAGAGAGGCAGAGTGAAGTCCTTCCGATTTCAGAACCCAGGAAATTCATGCCTCCTTCTTAGCCGTCGTGCCACATCACGCCTCCTCCTCAGTAAGCCGCACTCTGCATTTGCTTTAACTCATCAGGTAACTAGGCCAGGAGAAATCCCATCTAGAAGTCCCAAGTGGAACAACTCCCAAGGTTGAGATGGATGCACTCTCCAGAACGCGTGGAAACCCCCCCTCCCTCCGTTCCCGCAGAGCGCCTTGCATCATTCATCGTAATCATAAAACATTCATTTGCGCTTCTGACCAATTGGAAGGCCCTCCTGGGAAGCCATAAAGGGGGGGCGTCAGGCTTATAATGAATGTAAATGCCAGGTGTTTAAGCTGGGTAATGGGCAATTTGCAACTTTAAGCAATATGCACAATAAGCAAACCTCACGTTATAGCACCTGATGGCAGCACGATGGCCGTTCGGAGAGAATGAAACATTTTACGACCTCTATGTGGCCCTGATCTCATGATCTAATAATAGGCCAGACAAAATTAGTTCCTGCTATAATGCGTTGGAGTGTTAGGGGGTGGCATGGAGAGGGGCAGGCGACAGTGGCAGTGGATGGAAATTATATATCGGGTGTCTGCACCGGAGTTGCAAAGGATCAAATGGGGAATTGCAAAGCTAGAGGCTCTATTTAAGACAATAACCTTCTGCCAAAACTGAAGAGGTCAGAGATGGGCCTTTCATAACAACCCTGCCCCACTGCGCCCTCTTCCAGCAGTTGGTTGCTGAGAAAATAAAAATAGGATCTCTTCCCCGTGAAAGGATTGATTTACAGGCAGCAGCAACCTGGCGAGAAGAAACTGATTCCACTAAAGCAACTTTAGGAGGAAGGGGAAAAAAAGGAGGAGGAGGAAGAAGGAAGGAAGGAAGGAAGGTGAAGGGAAGGAAGGAAGGAGGGAGGGAGGGAGGAAGGAAGATAGAAAGGAAAGAAGGAAGGAAGGAAAGAAGGAAGGAGGGAGGGAGAGAGGAAGATAGAAAGGAAAGAAGGAAGGAAGGAGGGAGGGAGGGAGGAAGATAGAAAGGAAAGAAGGAAGGAGGGAGGGAGGGAAGGAAGATGAAGGGAAGGAGGGAGGAAGGAAGGAGGGAGGAAGGAAGGAAGGAAGGAAGGAAGGAAGGAAGGAAGGAAGGAAGGAAGGAAGGAAGGAAGGAAGGAAGGAAGGAAGGAAGAGCATTGTCTTCTCTACTGTTTGGATAAATATAAACCTGGACCATAGCCAGTGCGACATGAAGATACAAGATGGCAGACTTTACGTTGGGGTGTCTGATTTACTCCTCTTTAACTTTTTGATTAGCCCAGATATTTGCACCGGGTTGGTGGTCATTCAGGGAAGAAACTGAATGTCTGAGCCTGAACTCCATTTGAAGAAGGCAAGTCTGCTGAGAATTTGCAGGCAGATAGGGTCAACAGGGAAAGATGGAAAAGAGAGGAGGGTTTCCCCCCACACACTATTTTTCATTTCAGGTTTTTGTCTTAAGTGCCAGTTAAAAACAGTGGTGCAGTTTGAATTGAGGTCCACAAACTCAAATAAGGGGGCTAGTTTGCGCTTGTGGCTAGGGTGCTGGACTCTTAATTCGTAACTGCTGCTCTAATTCTGCACTCCTCCTTGGGCTAGTCACCGCTGTCTTTTTGACCTCTTACAGCCCCACCCTAGCCCCAAAAAGTTAAAGAGGAGTAAATCACAGGGTGTCTGTTGTGGGGAGAAGAACAGAAGCTTTGTCAGCCACTTTGAGTCCCCTCAAATGGGTGACAAAAGCAGGGGTAGAAATGCCTCTTCTTCTTCTTCTTCTTCTTCTTCTTCTTCTTCTTCTTCTTCTTCTTCTTCTTCTTCTTCTTCTTCTTCTTCTTCTTCTTCTTCTTCTTCTTCTATCCCAGGACTCCACCCTGGTTGGCTAATAGAAAGATCCATTTTCAGATGGAGAAATATATTTCAGTTTGGCAGGAAACAAGATCTGCGAAAACCTTTTACTTGGCTGCTTTCTGAACAAACATGGCTAAACAAATTGGGTAAAAATGAAAACTGCTTAGAAGTGGTAGATCCCAGGAGATTTTTGTTTGCTGGAGTTTCAGTGTATGAGGTCAGCCGTCTCTGGAAGATGTAGCCCATATTTCTACACAATAATCTAGGATAGTCAGAGGCATCAGAATAGGTATATTGATATCAATAATAATGATGATGATATTTCCTATACTATTTTAAACCTTTGAAATGGTCAGTACAGAGTTCAATAGATCCCTTTCTTCCTTTTTATCTATCTTACCTTGTTCAAACAGAGAAAGAGAGAATCACTATATGTATGACTTTAAAGAGCAGTAAGTTAAATTGTGTGCCCATCCATTGCTTATCTTTGGATCGGGAAACTGAAGAGAACGCCCCTAAAGCATGGTTCCCTCCCCCCGAAAACTGTTGCATTCCCATTGCTAAATAGTAAGGATTATTTCTAAATCCGGCAGCAAGACTTCTTTTAATGTGGATAGGGATTCTCTGCATTCTGGGATGGAGATAACTCAAGCCAACTTCAAGCCTGACTAAATCCTGTGTCAGAACGGACCCATAAACAACATCATCTAAAAGAGAAAGCAGAACTTATGTCTAGGTAGTTCACGATGCTGAGGCTAGAAAGGTACAGCATATGCCCTTGCAGTTCTCCTGTTTCCTCAGCAGCAACTGTTCCCATGAACTGAGATGAAAATATCCCTGTGAATTGCACCAGCATAGATATAGTTGCTGCATTTCAGCATTTGCACTCGCATTTAAGAGAAGCTTTGATCAATGCCAAATAAACAGACACTGAGAGAGAACATTTGCATCAACCAAGAGCACCCTTTAACTCCCTCTTTTCCCCATCCACAGCTGCTATATACATCGCCAAAGTCTGCCCATTAATTGCACAAAACTTTAATTTTGCTGGTGCAGTTCAAAATAATAGACGTTCACAACAATCCCCTTGTCTTAAAACACAAATACCAAAAGCTCAGCCCTGGAAAATAAACTCGAAAAACTGCTTTAGATGCTCTCCTCAGTTTGCTAGCTTTCTGAATACAAAGGACTTCTGGAACATGCAAAAAAAAAAAAAAAGGAGAAAAATACATTTTCAAGGCATGCTTCTTTTCCTCATATATAACATTAATTCTATGATGGTACAAAGTGTCAAGGCCATTATTCCTGAAAGCCACCCTTATGGAGGATTTGCATGGCAGGCAATAGCTTTCCAAGAGCTGTGGCTATCAAATATTTCTTCAGCTGGGCAGTAACATTTTTCACCTGATTTGCAAGATAGTCTAACCGTAGCAAATTGGCTTCTTTCCTTATTGCGACAGAGAGCAATATTGCACAACACTCTGGAGACAAGTTCCCAAGCAGGTCTTCCAAAAACTGTCAAACGGTGCCTGGAGTCTAAATCTATTCTAGATAATAATAGAACTCATGTCCCTTTAAAGAAAATAGTCTTTTTGGACTAAACATGCTGATGAGAGAGAAAGGAAGGAAGGAAGGAAGGAAGGAAGGAAGGAAGGAAGGAAGGAAGGAAGGAAGGAAGGAAGGAAGGAATTACAATGATTCAAGTCTCAGCAACTTTAAGTCTGTTCCCCTTTTCAACACTTTCTAATTGCTCCTATATTTATACATATTCCAAACAGACAGAAAAAAGAACATTGCTTCACTATGTGATACCTTGGTTCTAATTACACAGGTACATACATTTGGCTATTGAGTGACCACTGTACAATTCATTACAAGAAGAGTAAAAAAAATGAGCTGATTATTAGACTCTTAAATCCTCCAGCTTCCCATTACATTGGAGGAGTCGTCCCTTTGGGGCTAAATTATTTCACAGCCATCGTTGCATTCAGATGGGAAATTTAAGCAGAACTTTGTCCCAGTTTTTGAGTTATTGGGGGGAAATGGGGAAAATGCAGTTCAACTGGCAAGGCACTGCTTATGTTAATTCAGTGATGGTTCAATCAACTGTGTTCACACTTGGCTTGTTTTGTAGATCTCTGAGCAATCTAAAGAATGAGTCAAGTGTGAAGGAAATTGAGATTTTCTTATTTTGGAAAAAAAATAAAACCTACTTTCTAATGCTGAAAACACTTTTCATCCCCAACCTGTTAATGCTGCCAAGAGACTCTAACAGAGTAAAAGGCCTCATCCTGGTGAGCCATTGTCCTGTGCCAGCAATGGATCTATTGGCTTCTCCTCTGCATGTTGGTAGGTATGACCAGACATTTAAGAGGGGACCTGATTGAAGTATAGAAGATCATGCATGGTATAGAAAAGGTGGACAGAGACAAATTATTTTCTCTATCGCACAACACTAGAACTGGGGGGCATCTATGAAACTGATGGGTAAGAGAATCAGATCAGAGGGTCATCGGTCTATGGAATTTTCTGCCAGAAGAGCAACCAGCCTAGATGGCTTTAAGCAAGGGTTAGACAAATTCATGGATGACAGATGTATCAATGGTTACCAGAATGGATGCCTAAGTACAACCTCCAGACTGGGGAGACAGGCAGGATGCCTCTAAAGGCCATTTGCTGGGATTTGAGAGCAGGTGAAGGTTTTTCCTTTATCTTCTTCTTGAGATGCCCTGTGGTGGGCCACTGTGTGGTGGGCCACTGTGTGGGATGGGCTGTGGCCTGATCTAGCAGGCTTCTCTTAGGTTCTTAGCTTCTAATTTGGAGTTATACAGCATTGGTGAATTAGGAATAGGATGTCTTTGTGCCAGGCCAACATACAAAGTTATTGGGCATGAAATGTCATAAATACAGGACCTACCAGAGTCCATGGAAGTCCTGTGAGAAGCAACCGAAAGGAGCAGAACGCTCACTATATCTTCTCCCCACAAGAAAATAGCCCATTGCAAATGGGCCATTAATGTCCCAGTGCCCTGCGTAGTTTCATAATTAGAAGGCTGAGATGGTCAGAAGATGGTCATTTAGTCCACTGCTACCTACTTGCTCCTATAGGCGACCGATGCATGCCATTCTCAAATAATCTCTGGAAATTGACATTATTTTCAATAAATGCCTAAATAGAAAAAAGGAAACCATGTAATAATCTTGCATAAGCTGATACAAACTAATGTTGTGACTGGGAGAAAAGTTCAACCCAAGGAAGTCCAGAGATACTATCCAGTCCCATCTGCCTGGGTATGAAAGAATGCACACATTTATAACGGAGAGTGTACTGTCCAATCCAGATCCTATTTGCACTACTTGAGGTCTGCTCCCCTTCACTTGAGGCAAAGGCTGTGTCATTACCTACTTACAGAGAAGACTAGAAAAAAAATGACTTAGCTGCCACATCTCCATGCATAGTGGCATTGATGCTGCCCCATTCTTGTGTGTAATTGCCATCAGAAAGGCCATTTTGGCATGGTGCCCTTTCATCGGGATATGCACCAATGTATTTTTTGCATTCAAATTTGATTCAAATAGAATATTCAAAAATTCTATTTGATTCGAATGTCAAAAATCCAGATTTTCAAAAATTCAATTCGTATCCGGATTATCCAGATCCGTACTTTCGAAAATCCGATTCATATCCAGATATACAAATGTCGATAAGATTTGTATCTGATATATGAATATGCACAAATATGTATTTATCCCGTATGCATCCCGTTTCCATCCTGCATTATATGCACAAATACTTATAATTTTCATGCATATTCGTATACAATAGATACAAATCTGTTCATTCGAAAATCTGAAATTCGTCCGAACGTGTAAATTCAGATTTTCAAAAATCCAATTGGAGTTTGAATGTCGACATTTGATGGATTTGAATCGAATTTTTGCATTTTTGAATATCCGTGTACATCTCTACTGTCTCATGCTCTGATAAGAGGCACCATGATGCATCTATGCTCACAAATGGAAGAGCAAAGGTGCCTTTTCCAGTGTTGGGTTGTACTGCTTCCTCCATGCTCCCTATGAGTCAGGAAACCTCACCAGGTAAGTGAACACCCAATGTAGAAGGACCGCAAACAAAAGCAGGGCCCTCTCGGTGTTAGCTCCCTTTCATCTAATATAAAGGCAAAGTTCTGAAGTGCTGCACGTAATCAAATTTATTTTGAGGTGGGCGGTCCAGATGTGGGGGCTGTAGATTTTGTACAAGGCACATGCTTATGATTTCAGGGCACAATACACTCTATGTTTTTAATATGTTTTTATATCGTTTTCTTATGCAGTAAATCTCTTTTAAGTGATGATAATGGTAAGGGGGATGAGCTAAAGGTCATGCAGGTATTTCCCCAGGCATGATCTCACCAAGGTTTTCCTAACTGGAAACTTTTGTCACAGGAATGGGTGCTGTGTGTGTTTGCTCAGTAGCTATCCATGTTTTTGGTATCAAAATTGTCTTTTTCTTTAAAAAGAAAAGAGAGAGAGAGAGGAAAATATCCCAAAAGCTAATATAGTGAAATCAACATAGCAAGTAAATTTAGGACTTCCAAGGGACAGAAACGAAAAACAGAACACAACCCCCATAGTTTCTCAGAGGGTTCTTTAAAAATGCCCATAATTGGCGACCCACTTCCAAACTGAGCTGAGAACCTCTCAAAAGTATTCATCTCCCATAGATAAACTTTAGGATAATGGGGGCTAAGATTAGCTGGGGAGCGCGACACCCCCTCGCCCTGAGAAACTTCAGCAAAACCCATACTTTTCCCGTTCCATTCCAAATGTTCATTTGCTCCCCTTGACAAGTCACCCCCCACCATCACTTATGTATTATGCATCGTGCAGATTATGCATTTTTCAATGTTTTTCATAAAATATGCATTTTGAATGGTTTTATAGTGGGGAAAAATGCACGTTTGGTGCATACATCCTTGTCCTCCTCCTTCCTTTTTCCTTCCCTCTCTCTTTGCCTTCATTCGTCCTTCTCTTTCTCTTTCACTTCCTCATTCTTTCTCCTCCTCCTCCTTTCTCCTTTCCCTTCCCTTCTTCCTCCTTCCTTTTCCTACTTTGTGTCTTTGCCTTCCTCCTTCGCTTTCTCTTCACTTCCTTGTTCTTTCTTTCTCCTCCTCTTTCCTCCCCCTTCCCTTCCCTTCCCTTCTTCTTCCTTCCTTTTCCTACTTTGTGTCTTTGCCTTCCTCTTTTTCTTCTTCTTCCTTCTCTTCCTCCTCCCTTCCCCTTCCCTCCTTCCTCCCTCCTTTTCCTGCTTTGTCTCTTTGCCTTCCCCTCCTTTCCCCTCCTCCTCCTCTCCGCCCTTCGTTCTCTTCTTCCTTCCTCCTTCCTCCTTTATTATTATTATTATAGTTTATTTCTATAGCGCTGTACATGTACTCAGCGCAGTACAAGGAAATAATCACAACAATAAGACTTATAAAACCTGCCCATGGCGTACAATCTACAAATAAGACAAAAGTAATAAACTAATTAAAAACAAACGGAAATAACCTCCTCCCTCCTCCTTCTGTGATGCCACCAAGGCCCAGGAAGGGCTGTGAGTAGCTCTCTGCAAAGTGGACAGACGCAACCGGTCCCATTATGATTCTTCCCACCATCGCCAGTCGCTGTCTGCAGATGGAGGAGCGTATGAACGTCGGTACTACGGAGCCCATTCCGTTAGCTGTGCTTTGTGTCAAATTTCATGACGTCTTGCTTTTCACGATGCATTAGGTTACGTGCTCCGTTATAATAGCATATGTATGCTGACTGTTTCTCGGACTACCTGACAGATCGGATTTGCATGGGTGAGAGAAGACGGAATGTGGCAGAATCTCTCTTTCTACTGCCTCTCTGTCTCATCCCTCTTTCTCTCTCTCACACACACAGGTATATTCTCTGTCAACCTCTCTGTCTTGAGTTACCTCTACACTATGACCTCCAATGCTGCATCATGCCTGTGGCTCTTTCTGCACTGTGCCTTATTCCACACGATGGGTGACCGACCCTACCTGGCATAACATGCAGATGACAGGTCCCTATTCCGGGATATAATCCAGAAATAGAAATCAGTGTGAACAGAAATACATTAATGGCAGATTTCCAGTAAGTTGTTTAAGAAGAAGAAGAAGAGTTGGCTTTTATAACCCACTTTTCTCATCCATATAAGGGGACTCAAAGCGGCTGACAAACCTTCTGTTCTTCTCCCCACAACAGAACACCCTGTGAGGTAGGCAGGGCTGTGAGAGCCCAGAAGAGAGCTGTGGCTAGTCCAAGGTCATCCAGCTGGCTTCGTGGAGGAGTTTGGAATTGAACCCACCATTTCAGATAACAGTCCAGCTTCCTCACCACTAGACCAAACTGTCATCAGATTTCTTCAATCTGTGCAGCGGCACAGATGGGAGGGCTGGGACTAAGTGTGGTTGTTTGATTAGATGCTTACTTTCAGTTTTTGCAAAGTGTGAGTGATCCACAGGAGAAACCGGGGTGCCACCAACATCCTACCCCTTCTCAAACATTAAGCTGTGCTGCACTGCCACAGGTTCCTATAGGAAATGGTGAAAGAGTGGGACATCTTACCTCACAGCTTGATGGTGTTCGTTCAACACAGCACCTATCATTCCTGGAGCACTAATGCTTTGGGGGTGTTTGTATTCTATTTGCATTGAATCAAGAGCAAGAAAATTCATATTCATTTGAATAAATGGCCTTCAAATGTAGTGGGATTTGAGTCTGATACAAATGTTCAATCCCACATGAACCCCCTAGATATGCATACGAATCCCATACAAATCTTCATACAAATGTATTGAAACATTCTATTCATATTTGAATGTCAATCTACGAATGTGCCAACATTTGATTTGAACACAAATCTCTGAATTCGGCAGAATTTGTATGAATTTTGAAAATTATGAATATTCATGCACAACCCTATTGTGCAGTCATGATTTCCAAGCAGCAGTAGCTATGAGAATCCCCATCTGGAATGCACTATATGCACTTATTTCCAGTTTGCACAGACCTTGTGCCTAAAGTTGGAAAGTCTGGGTTCCCAGTGTGAACAGACTTGCCAGGATCAACACCAATTTAGTTTTTGTATTCCAAATGGAGTGGTTCCATGCTAGAAGGAACCCAATGGCTGCTCCCAAAATCCATCTGCACTTGGATTACCTGTTCCAGGACAGGTCTTAAACTGCTCCAGAGCTTGTGTGAGCTCCTTAGTCTAATGTAAGGGTTCAGATGGTCAGGACCTAGAGTTCCAGAGCTTGGAGGTATGAGGGGAGGGGGCATTTTGACCAAAATGGCTCCCTATGCTATACCAGCCCACAGAAGCATGCACCCTTTTGCATGTCTCCCTGAAGCAGCATAGAACTCCATGTGCTATAGCTTCTCTAGTCCACACTGAAATGCAGAAGAGAGAACCAGAAGCAGATGTGCAGCCCATTTCGTAAGTCAGTGCAGAAAGGCCCTATATTAATAAGTGTAGGTGCTCAGGTATCAATGGTTGTCTATGGAGCATATCTACAAGGAGGACACTGTGAACATCTACTCTATTTGCAATCCATGCTTTGAGAACCTAAGAACGTAAAAGGAGCCCTGGTGGATCAGGCCACAAACCACCTAGTCCAGCATCCTGTCTCACACAGTGGCCGACCAATTGCCCATGGGCATCGCAAGCAGAAACAAGGGCAAACCTTCCCCGGCTCTCGAATCCCAGCAAATGCCCTCAGAGGAAACCTACTTGTCCTCCCAGCCTGACTTAGGCATCCATTTTAGTACCTAAGCATCCGTCCTAGTAGCCATTAATACATCTGTCATCCATAAATTTGTCTAGCCCTTCCTTCAAGCCACCTAGGCTGGTTGCTTTGATATTCCCGCATCATATTTCCGTGTGCACAATGACGTTCTGGGTCTTCAAGGCAGGTGTTCAATTACTGCTTCATTCTATTTGCTTTCATTGTCTCAAACTGTAAGCAGACATTGGATGTGGAAGAGAAGTTGGGGAGAAAATTAGGTGGTCCTGATCTGTCCCTGTTCACAGATCTCTTGAGACAACCCATGTACTGACCAGTGATATGGATAGAAGAAACACCTAAGGTTTGTTCTTGAAGTGAGCCTTGGTTTTTTAAATTACATTTTAATTGCTGGTAATTAACTGTATCCCTCACAAGAATATAAGATGAGGTAGAGGTCAAACCAGAGGCCCATAAATATAAGCAACCAGATATTTATGGAAGATCTATTTCTGGAACTAGTTATTTCTCATATTCTGCTTCTGCTTGTGTGCTTCCCGTGGGCTTCTAATTGGCCACACTGGGAACATGATGCTCAAACAGAAGCCCTTTGAGCTCAGAACTACTAGGGCTTTTCTTATGCTTTTGCTTTAAAAAACAACAACAACAACAAACAAGCAATGCTTCTAGACAGAACTTCTACTCATGTACCCATCAACTACCACACATGTTGTTATTGTATTTGTATTTGTGCTTATTGATTTAGACATTACTCTTTGCTAAAGTCCCAGGGCAGGGAACAAGAAATGGGCAAAAGAGAATAATAAAGAACAATTAAAAGACAGGAGAAATAAAATAATTAAAATGGAAGAGGGTTGAACCAAAATATGAAACATAGGAGCAAAATCAAGTTAAATGTAAGGGTTAGGGATGCGCATGAATATCTGAAACATTCAAAATTCAATTGAATTTGTTCAAATTTAAACATTCAAATGAATTTTGAATTTTTCAGATTATTCAGGCATTCGTACGTGTACGGATATGTACGCATTACATACGCATCCGTACACATCTTATTTGCATCGTACACATTTGTACGGATACGTATGGGACAAAAATGGGATGCCAACAGGATAAAAATGGCATGTGTACGAATGCATGCGGATGCATACGGTGCATACGGACACATACAAGTGTTGTCGACATTTGTACCTTCAAATGCAAACTGAATATTCCTACGAATAGATATTTGATTTGAATCAAATGCAAATACATTGGAATTTTAAGAACTGCATCCATACACACCCTAGTAATGGTACAGAAGAAGACATATAGCAAGAATCCTTTCCACACTAGGCCTTGGGCCTTTCTGCTTGGACCCTTAATTCGGATTAAGAGTCCATATAGACACTTCAAGGCCACATAGATCTGCCCCTTCATGTGGATCTATGAGGCCAAACACACCTAGTCCTGCTCCATCTGCACAGGAGGGAGCTAGATCCAGATTAAAGGGGCATTTAATCTGGATCTCTTCTGAACTCATTTAATAGGATCCACAATAGGACTAAGGGCCTTGTTTTAGATTATGGGAGGCATGCAGATAACATACCTCCATGATCTGGAACTACAGGGTGGCTGTATTCCAGTGGTGGACTACAAGGAGACATGGCCCAGATCAGTAGATCCAGATCCGCTGATCCAGATCAAAACTACATCCATTTAGCAAAAGAATAGTCGAGAAGGAATGTTTCAACTAAATGCTGGTAAGTGAACAATGAAGAAATATGGCATATATCTGGGCCAAGGCTACTCCAGCATTTGGGAGTCACCACAGAGAAGGCCCTCTTTCCAGTTATTGACCCAGCAACCTGGAAAGTAACTGGAAAGAAGGGTCTAGAAGATCTCAATTTACTGGCAGGTCTGTATGGGAGTAAGTGCTCCTTTGGGTATTTGAGCCCAACTCATTTAGGGCTTTAAAAGTCTGGATTAGAACCTTGAATTGGGACAGGAAGTGAGGTATTAGATTGGACCTTTGCTGGACTTTGTCCAAAGAAGTGGTCTTTACTTGACTTCTTCCTGTGGCTGCCCTCCGAAGTCTAAAATTTATCCGCTTCAGTGGTTTCTTCTCTTTCCTTTGGAAGGTGGAGGGGAGGAAAGGAAAAATATGGTTTTTCAAGGAAACTCACGCCCGTTTTTAATCCCAGATATTTAACACTATGCCGTGCATGCAGGTTCTGTCTTCAGGGCTCTAATGGCTCAAGAGCTGCCCCATTTTAAGAGACCATTAGAAAGTCTAATGATCTTTGCTTTTGGAGAGAAATTAGGCCACACTGAATTTCTTCATAGATGTAGAAATGTGAATTATTTAGTAGACAGCCCTATCTTAACTTCTCCCCTCCCGCCCCATGTGAGCTCCAGAGGCTATTTAGTAATAGTTATTAAAAAAGAAAAAGAAAAACACCAAAAAAGCAGCTAAACAGCAGCAGAAGAAACAAGAGCACTCACAGGGAACACCAGACAAACAACAATGGCATTTGGGGTGATGCAGGTTAACTTTTGTCCCCATTTGACTTTGTACACGTAGCACCAAAAGGTTTTCTTGTGAGAAGAACAACAAGAAAAAGAAACTTTGCAAAGGGAATGGCTGATGAAGTCTTGTGTGCCAGCCAGACAAAGGTGCTTTGGCTTTTCCGCATGCTGCTTTTTGAATGTTGCTTATGAAGTGGGACAAAATGGCAAACAAATAGCTTTAAACGTGTTTGTTCAACTCAGGTGCTTGAGAACAATTTCTTGGGGAAGTATCCGGGCCATTTCCATGCTTGTGAGGGCTGATCCAGTTGGAGCCACTTTGAACAGAATGGATTCTCTGTAGGAATGTGCACAAATGGGTTTTTTTTGGGGGGGGGGGCATCCGATTCATAATCGAATGTTAGAAAATTTGTATTCCTTTGATAAAATCCCCTTCGAATGTGGCAAGATTCTATTTGATACGAATGTATTCATGTGAATTTGTATGAATATCCACTATGAATGCATAAGGATACTAGATACAGATCCTATACAAATCCATACATATCAGATAAATATCCTATACCAATGCATATGTAATGGATACATATCTTATACAAACACACATGTATCGATAGATATCTGATATATTTTCCCAGTTTAATGAATGTGCAAACTATTCCTACAAATGTTGAGAAACATTAGTATTCATATGAATGTTAATGTACGAATGTTGTTATGTTTGATTCCTAGAATTCCTAGAATAGGGAATTATAGACCTTTGGCCCTGATAATTGAACTTCCTTTTCACTTGTTTTAGTCTAATGTGCTCAGGATTATATTATGTATTATTTTAATTTTGCTGTTCTAGTAATTTTATTTTTTCTTTATTTGTATCCTTTTACTGTACTGTCTTTTAAATATTTGTAGTTTGTACAGCGCTATGTACATTTATAGTGCTCAAGAAAAAAACTAATAATAATAATAAATAATAATAAATTTGTACGAATTTGTACGAATAACAAATGTTATGAATATTCATGCACATCCATAGCTTCTCTGTGCTGGAGCAGTTCAGCTGTCCCAGATGAAGGCAGTCTGCACTTGGACAGCCTCTTTTGGAACAAGGCTCACACTGTCATGCACTGCCCCAAAGTCCACACAAGCTTTGGAGCATTACTATTATTATTATTATTAAAGTTTATGTCTTGAGCGCTATAAATGTACATAGTGCTGTACAGACTACAAAACTGAAGAACAGTACAGCAACAGGAAACAAAATGAAAAGTCAGAATTCCTAGAACAGTAAGATTGCAAGGGCTCTGATTGGAAGGAACAAAAGATCCTGGTATCAGAGCCCCAGGGGAATTCATTCTGAGGCACAATTTGGGGCACCATCAAAATGGGTCCCCCTGATAAACTGGAATGAAGGGGCATATTCCCTTCCACACACCTCCCTATTCTAGGAATGTACACCAATATGCGTAACATTCATTATTCGGACAAATTTGTATGAATTTGTACATTCATACACAAATCGAATGTGATGAAATTTGTACATTAACACTTGTACAAATACAAATGTTTTGAAACATTTGTAGGAATAGTTTGTACATTTGTTATGGGGATACGTTGCGGATACATATCAATAAGTATGTGTTTGTATAGGATACGTATCTGATATGTATGCATCCATATAGGATCCGTGGCCAGGATCCGTATCCAGGATCTGTATGCATTCATATCGGATATTCGTATGAATTCTTTTGAATACATTCGTATCAAATAGAATCCCATCACATTCAAAAAGGATCTTTTTGAACAGATACAAATTTTCTAACATTCGATTCATTACAAACAAATGCCCCCAAACCCATTCATGCATGTCCCTACTCTATTCCATTCCAGGGCCATTTGGACTACTGGTAGACCTATTAAAACAGTCCTATTGGTGTCCTGGTCAGGATGGTGATTTTGGCCATCTAGGCTGTGTTCGCACTTCCCTTCCCATCTGCTTGAGGGTAAAAGAGCATGATTAACCAACACTGACTAGCGCTCGCACTAGTGTTTGTTCCCATCCAAGTGCAGACAGTCTTATTCCAGGCTCACTGGGTCACCAGCTGGGAACCACTCCAGTTGGAACGGCTCCACCTGGGCCATTCCAGCCCCCACAAGTGCAGAGATGATTCACGTGAGGAGCAGGAAGCAGCTTTCACTTATTTGTTCGCTTTTTACTGTGGGGAGGAGGAGGGGGCAGAAAAAGAACGACAAGCAAAGCAAGAACAAATCTTTCCTGTGAGCAGTTTTTAAAAAGTTGAACAGATTTACTTAACTTCTTTCTCCCCCAGGCTTCATTTCCAGACTTAGAGGGTCTTACAGTGATTATTGAACTAAAGACAAACCTGGGATTACAAATAATTTGGTCCTTGACTTGCCAGGCTTCACCCCCCAATTTCTGTAGCATTTGTCATCGAGACCAGAGGCTATTCCCACCTCACATCACACCAGTTTTGCTGAGGTGGCATCTATGCATTATTGGGAGAAAGGTGGGGGAAGCAATTGTGCGCTCGGAAAACAATAATGGCAATGGAAGGAGAAGTCCCTGTCCCATGGAATGGAAATAAAGAGGTCTTGAGACAGAGGACTTGAGGCTGTTAAATCAGATATAACATCCACATCCAACACCCTTGGGTTGTAATCAAGACCCCCGTATCATGACTGCTGAAGTTCTGTTGACCCTCTAATGTATCATTGCTTAGTAGAAGCAGAAGAAGTAAGCCACTTTAAAATTTCTACAAACAGGAGTGTATTCTGGGAAATCAGAAGCGTTGCCTGCTGCATCTACCGACTAAGGTAGGATCTAGAAGTGTGGAACCCTCAGTGATGCTTTAGAAGATACAAAACTGCATTGTCACAAAACCTACCTCTGGATATTTAATTTGGTCCCGTGTTTGACGGGCACTCATAAGGACTCAGGGTCTTATTAAGGGCTTGTTCACACCTACTGTGTGGGGGATACTCCGAGATGCTGTGTCTGCATCTCACAGCTTGTATGCTTGTGTTTGGCAGCGTCCACACCCAATTCCATGTATGAAGCTGCAGGGAAGGGGTGTGGTGCAACTGGGGCTGCACGAATGCACACCATGTTGCGATTGCCATTGCAACAGCCGGACGTGTGATGGAAGTTGACGCGGCCATTGCTATGACAATGTGGATGGTCTGTGATGGACCATCTACACTGCAAGCGCCCATGGTAAAGTTGGGGATTGGTCACTGTCCCTAAATTTAACTGGACTTGAATTGTGTAGTTATACTATTCCATGCAGTTAAGTGCAAACAGGGTCTGACTAAGGTTAGGTAGGATGCTGAGCATTTCATTGACAAAAGAGAACAGAGCCGTTAAAGGAATGCTCTTCTTCCCATGGCCATGTATGGTTCAGAAGCTTGGATACTGAAAAATAGCAGGCAGATGATGATTGACATATTTATATACAGACCTGGAGAGCTTTATTAAGAATGCTGTGTAATGAGGTGTCAAGATAGCTCTCTTTGAACTGATTTGCCCCCCTCCTGGGATTACTAGGTGAGCCTGAACCTTCAGGAATCTTCATGAGCTGGCTTGCCATCTAGACTGGCTTTCACTGCTTCCCTTTGCAGCTGCTGGTTGCCAAATTCCTGGTGGCCTCTCACTTGCTCTGCTGTTCTGAAGCATCAATCATTTCAGCAGACACCTTCTTGTTCCTGGAAGGCCAGTAATTATTCATCTTTACTCTACCTTGGTCAGACCTCATCTACTGTGTCCAGGTCTGGGCACCCCAATTCAAAAAAGGCACTGCCAAACTAGAGGAAGTCCAAAGGAGGGCTACCAATGGATAGTGGACCTACGAGGAACAGTTGAAGGATATAGGGATGCTTAGCCTAGAGAAGTGAAGACTGAGAGGAGACATGATCACTGTCTTCAAATATCTGAAGGGTCTTCACAGTGCAGAGAGATCATCTCTATTTTCACTTGCACAAGTTGGGAGGACTAGAAACAATGGGATGAAACTTCAAAGGAGTCAATACAGATTAGATATTAGGAAAAACTTTCTGACAGTGAAGGCGATCAGTCAACTGAATAGGTTGCCATGGGAGGTAGTGGGTTCTCCTTTGCTGGAGGTCTTCAAGCAGAGGCTGGATCTACATCTGTCTGGGATGGTTTAGGAAATCCTGCCTAGAGGTCCCTTCCAACTCTATGGTTCTATAAATTACATTCAAGGTCTTCCTAAGCAAGGAAGCGGTATAGCATATATGCAGTTCTAGAAGACAAGCACCTGGGAGCAGCATTTCTGAACATCATGGCAGGTGACAGCAGCATGGACAAGAATGTGGAGTGAAGTGGCACCGGCTGGCAGGTGGGAATGGCACAAGGGGAGAATGGGAGTTTGACAAACAGACCCAGGTCAATGGGCCATCTGGTCATTCTGTTGAGGACCCCAATCTGTTATAATGATGGAAAGGTTCAGTTCAATGTGAGTCAAATCCACATCTCTATTCCTGACAGATACTGAAGCATGAATGTAGAAATCAAATTGACAAAATAACAGCAACATCAAGAAATGGTTCACCAGTCTTGTGGTTCAGCCTTCTCTAATCCACATCTTTTATATTCAGCCCTTTGCCAAAACACAGGAGCTCCCATTTCCCTCTCTTTAGTTCCTTTCCCAAGAAGAAGGGCAAAAGAACTTAGGAAGCTACCCTATGCTAAGTCAGACCCTCAGACCTCATAGCTCATGGGTTGTCATTCACAACCCATTTATATAACACTCAAGACCCTTCCAGACTCATTTTTCTTTTTTGTCCCAGACATATCCTTCTCTTTGTCTGGAACTGCTCCTTTCCAAACTCAGTTAAATTGATGCTTGTTAAAGGCTGAGTGGGTGAGGAGACCTTCAGAAGAGAACCATCCTCATGCTCTATGGCACAATCTACATGGCGCCATTACAGGGCATTGAGTTGTGTAATAGAGCTGGGAAAGTCCTTCAGTTCACTTTGTTTTGCTGCTGCTGCTGCTGCTGCTTTCTGTTTTTGAAGACAGATGGCTCATGGATCATCCTTGAACTTCTCTTCACCTCCTTCCATTTCAAAGCAGGGTCCCCTGCTTTCGCACAGGGGGCCAGGAAGTCCTATCCCCACCTGTCAAATGGTAAAAGGGCTTTCCTCGCCCCCCCCCCATTTGATGGATGATGGAAATCCTTCTGCTCAATATTCTATTTAGAATTTCAGAACCAGAATTGCAGGGAAATACAAACATGCGGATGTGCGCACCTCCGCTAACCTGTGGCGGCCAAGGAAGGGAATGATCTGCTTTTAGTTATGCTTTTAACTAACTTTTGGTTACACTTTTAACTGTGGTGGCCAAGGAAAGGAATTATCTTTGAGCTCATGGAGGTGTTTGCCTGTCATTGCTGCAGCGGGTAGGACAGGTTATGGTGATGTCAACCCAGCTTCCTATCAGGGGAGAGGGTGGGTGGGGAGAAAAAGATGTGGGTTCACGCTGTGGCTTCCATGGGGACAGGCATGTGCGATTTGAATCCGTGTTGCTCCAAACCACATGGAGACACTTTATTGCGAGTTCCAACACGGATTTTTATGACACGCGTCACAAGTGAAGCAACCCTAAGACATACATTTCATATAGCAGAGATGTGGATCTGTGTTAGCCTGCTTGTGAGTCCTCAAAAAGCCATATGACAGTCATTTTTATAGCCACCCCACTCAGAAATTGGGCGACTTGGAAGTCTGATGTAAGTTGTGATTTGTTGCTATCTAGTGTCTGGAGTTTCATACCCCTCCATTCACCTCAGGACTCTGATAATATTGCTTTCCTTCTTTCTGCTGTATTGCTCCTGCCAAAAATCAATCATGTCTTTGAGGGCAAGGAGGAAACCCCCCCCCTCCAATTATTAGCCATCCATGTTTTAATGTCAAAGCAACTTCCTAAGCCTGAGCTACCTGGAGTAACTCCTGTGCACTGCGAGCAAAAAATCACCACCAAAACATTTTTCCACAAATTTTTGATGTGCTTGCACATCATGCTAATTGAATGCAGAAATAAGTTTTAGCCACAGCTGCTTCAGTGCCCGTTGGGAGTTCCTTCCTCTCCCACTGAGCCGCAAAATCCACCTGATGCTTGCAAAATGTCAAAGTTATACACACATTAGCAGCTAGCATGGTTAGTTGGATGAGTGTGAGTGGACGCGGCCAGTATCGCAGTGCGCAGGTACTGGCTAATTCTGGTGTGCCATGTGGACATGCATACATGTTTGGGGAGAAGTTCGAATGGGCTGTGGCCACACCTAAGGCTTAGTCCAGCTTCAGTTCACCTTCAGAGCCAGAGAAAACAGCTTGTCACTTTGCTGATGTGCTCTCTCACTCTGAAAGTGGACTGAAGCTGGATTAAGCCTTAGGTGTGCCCACAGCCATGGATAGCTGCCTTTAACTGATGTTGTAACTTGCCCTAAGACCTTTAGGTGTAGGGCAAGATAAAAATCCAAAATGAATAAACAAACAAATGCCTAAGTTCATCATGTGATGGTATTCTTTATGGAGAAAGTCACTCATCTGGCATCGGTGCCTCATTCCTCGGACAACATTGATGGCACAGAACCATAACTCCTCATGGAAGAACACTTATCTTCAGGTGAAATTTCAACACACACCCCTGCTGTGGTTTTATCTGAACCAAAGATTACCGTGTTCATTTCAGATGTGAGCATTTTTTCTTTGAATAGGTATGGTGTTTAAATAAACACCTTCATGCTTGGATCAAACAAGGTATGTTTGAACACACTTTTTTTGGTTTGAACCTGAACTCTGTTTGCAAACAGGTAGGCTGTTGGATCAAATTTGAATCTCCCGAGTACCACCTACTCAGTTCAAACTGTTTTGAACCTGAATTGGTTTGGCACATCTGTAGCATATCAGCATTTGAGTATGGGCCCATAAGAACCTAAAAGGAGCCCTGCTGGATCAGAGCACAGCCCATCTGGTCCAGCATTCTGTCTCACACAGTAGCCCACCATCTCAAGCAGTGGGCATCTCAAGCAGAAGATAAGGGCAAAACCTTCTCCTGCTTTCGAATCCCAGCAAATGGCTTTAGAGGCATCCTGCTTGTCCCCACAGCCTGAAATATGTACTTAGGCACCCATGTGTTGCAGTTTCTCTCAGAGAGACAGGAACCTGTTCACACTTGGCCAATCAGGATGGCCATGCACACTCCTGCATGGTGCATTCACATGCCATGTCCTGGGGCAGCTGCAGGCATGGCTGGCAGTCCAGATCTTCAGTAGCTGTGAAGCAGTAAAAACTATTCCACAGCTTATCTGATACTGCCTAGGGCATTCTCAGTCACCCCCTGGATGCAACGTTCACATTACTTCCTGCATGAATGTTGTGTGGTGGGACCATCCATGCTTCACCAAGACCAGGTGAAGTTTGCGACAGGTCGGTGCTTGCACTGTGAATGCTGACCACTGTTCCTAATCATAACTACTGTGGGATACATTCCTATAGCAGTTAAGAAGAAGGAGGAGAAGAGTTGGCTTTTCTACCCCACTTTTCTCACCCACTTAAGGGGCCTCAAAACTTCTGTTCTAACCCCCACAATGGACACCCTGTGAGGTAAGTGGGCTGTGAGTGCTCAGAAGACAGCTGTGACTAGCCCAAGGTCACCCAGCTGGCCTCATGGAGGAGAGCAGAATCAAATCTGGTATTCCCAGATAAGTGTCCGGCTCTCTAACTACTAGACAAAATTGGCTCAGTTAAGTGCCAAAATGCCCAGAGTGTATTATATAATCCTGTCTTATACTGAAACAGTGTCACCAATCTGTCTAGCAGTGATCAGCTACTAGACAGATAATGAGTGCTTTGTTCTCCAGATGAAATCAGAGGCTGCCGAGATTTCAGCTCCCAAACATTTGTTTATTTCTGAGCAGAGAAGTACCTTGTTGGCCATCTTTCCTCCATCCTGGATTAGAAGGACGTCTAAAACCTTTCAATTTCTGATATATTACTTAAATTCTTAAGTCTAGATTGGATATTGACCTTCTGCATGGATGCAAATCATGTAATCTGCTAGATTATAGATGGATGGATGGATGACTGGATGGACGGATGGACTGATCAATAGATAGATAGAGTGAATGAATGAGCTGTAGGGAATTCCCTAGGAGCAGATCAGCTTAAAACTCTGTGACCTTTGCTTTGAAACATACATGCCTGGAATTGGGTTCCTTTCTTCACTGAAGCATTCACAGAGGCTGTGACATGAAAACAAGTGGAAAGTACTCATGAGTAGTAGAAACCGGTAGCTCAGTGCTAAAGCTTGGAGATTATCCGTTGAAACTGGGAGCAGCTTCATCTGAAAGGATCTCAGTTAGAAAGGCTGGGCCAGGGTGTCCACACTTCAAAAGCTGGTGGTCTAATTAGGTCACTATACCAGCTAGGGGTGTCCACGAATGCAATTTTCAGGATTAAATTTGAATCAAATACCCCCAAATTAGATTAGATTTGAATTAAGCAAATTCGAATCTATTCATTTGAATTTTCGATCCAAATTTGCACTTACAAATGTCGGCTTCGTAGATGCTCGTACTCATCTTTCGCATATCCATATGCATCCATACGTGCCCATATGCATCCCTTAGTTATCCCATATGCAACCTGTTTTCGTCCCGTATGGGTCCGTACAAATGCATACGGATGTGGGAAAGATGCGTATCTCCAAGTATGCATCGTGTATGAACCCGTACACATGTGGAAGTCTGGTTAATTTGAACTAATAGATCTGAAATTCAAAATTCATTTGAATTTTTAAATTCAAATTTATGGACATTTGATTCAAATTTGAATGTTGAAATTCGGCCAGATTCAATCCAGACCTTCGAATATTTGTGCACACCCCTAATACCAGTCCTTGAACGGCAGATCTTAATCACAATGGGATCCTATTGTTCTATGACCCCACAGAGTTAAGTTCTTGATAGCACTCCAGCCCCATAGAAGCAGTAGCCATGGCTGTGTGTCTCCTGTCTTGCGCACAGAGGGAAAATGCCACTGATTTGGCTGCTGCCTTAATATTAGCCACTTAGCCACAGCCGTGAAACAAATCCACAGAGGTCCCCCTGGCTTGCTCAATACATTCTTCACAGGTCAATAGTCTGCATTTAAAGGGTGCATCTTGTTCCACTGTCCAGCATAATTTTTTTCCCCCAATTAGCTTTCATTTGCTTCCGACAGAGTGCACATGAATGCGCTCAGAAACTCTGAGCTTTTCAAAACGTCTCTTTTAACCAGCTTAATGAAAAATGACAGATGATGAATTCATAAGTACATGCGTGTGTGTGTGTATGTGTGCCAGAGAGAGAGAAATTTCCAGAATGCTTTAAAATGCTTCTGTAACTAGATTAGGCAAATCAGGAAATGATGAGGCACCTTTTATTCATATTTTTTTTAATGGACGGATTGTGCAGTTTGGGTCCCTTGATGTTTCCTCCTGCAACCTCAAGGAGGGAGGGGTGCTTAGGAAAGGGGAAAAATGTATTCAGAAACCTGAGTCTTCATTGCTGAGCGAAAGCAAATATTTGTCATTTGCATTCTTTGTTTCAATATGTACATTTTCAGTGTGGAAGGAATGCTCAGGACATAGAGCCCCAATTACTGCACTGGGGTGGAAAATCAAAGTATTGCCATCCTCTCCACCCACCCTAACCTCCAATTTTTGTGCTGTTTTCAGCAACTGATCTCTTCAAAATCTATTATCATCATTGAGGCTTACAGCAGCAACCTAGGGAACACCTCTTAACCCCAAGAAACCGTTAGGAAAGGGCTGTGGTTATTAGGATTTCATGGATGGTTTCCCAGGTTGTCTTTCTCCACTGGGCCTTATTCTGGATTACATCATTGCATGCTGATGCGGATTATGGCAGGACCTGGACACAGGAGGTGTTTTCACACTTCCCTTCCCATCCACTGGATGGGAGAGTGACTAACCAATGAGCGCTAGTCAACTTTGGTCATCCATCCATCCATCCATCCATCCATCCATCCATCCATCCATCCAACCATCCATCCATCCATCCATCCATCCATCCATCCATCCATCCATCCATCCATCCATCCATCCATCCATCCATCCATCCCCAGGCTTGCTGGTTCTACAGGGCAAAAACCTAACACTATCAGTACCAGCTTCTTAAAATCTCTTGCAAGCAGGCAAACCATTATTTTTTTTAAATCTTCCCCTACCTTATTAAATCTTTCAGAGCAACTTAACTCCTTCCTGGCACATTTAGGTTTTCTACATGGAATAACATATATATGGCTCTACATCAGAGACTTTGGGATAACAAAGGTTAATAGATTTCCCCAGGATTAATTGAAAGCTGTTTTCTTGTACCATTACACTTTAACAGCTAAGAGGAAAAAAGTATCTACTAAAGTCCCAAGATTGATTTTCCACTATTTTCCAACATTTGTAACTCTGGGATAGAAATCTTACCCACACATGTGAAATTGTGATTTTCCCACCTGCCTGCCACCTACGTGCAGGTGAGTTAAACTGCAGAGTCCAAAACTTTCCATAAAAAAGAAATTTGAGAGTGTTGTCCATTCCTTTAGAAAATGAATGCACACTTTCCCCTCCAGTTTTATTGCAAAGGGATTAATTTCTTCAGGAGGCGATTTCAGGTGATTAATTTCTGCAAAAGGAGCTGTCCTCCAAGCCATTTTATCTGGGTTCTGTCCTTTGCCTACCCTGGGGTAGAAACCGATGTGTGAAACATTTCCCACCATGAAAGGTTTCACATCAAACCTTTGATGCTCCAGAGTTAAGAGTTTGCCTTATTCTTATTCACTCCACCTTGCACCTCCAGGTTTTGCTACACTCAAGTTATTTTATTTTCACTTAATAAAGCCGAGGAGTTGGAGATAGTTACGAATCAGGCAACTTTACACATGAAGATACACACACACACAGAGGAGGATTTGCTAGCTAGCTGATGTTATTATCTAGCTTGGAGCCCTCAACTGAATTTAATATATTAAGTGAAATTGCTGCCCCCTCTTCTTTGCACAAAGACAACAAAACACACACACACCATATTAAATTCTGGGTTTTGTACATTTCAGATAAGGAACAGATTAAATAATGGATGAGGTCCCCATTAGCTTCCCCTTCTCTTATTCCTTTCCCTGTGTCCTTTCCTTTAATCAAAATGACTCCAGCACCGAATATTTTTGCATTGATTTGGAAGTCGTCCCCCCCCCCGACACACACACTCCCTTCCTTTGCTACTCATTAAATTTGCATTTATACTTCTGACAATGCTTTATGTCCAATCACATTAGCCGGAGCTGCTTTTGTCTCAATGGGAGAGCAACACTTCGCCTTCTGAGAAGAGCAAGAAAGATCACAGAACTCTTCAGATCTTCGCCTAACTGCCCAGTGATGCCTTTCAGAAGAGATTTCCTTGGACGTCGCTGCCTTCCAGAGGAGGACAAGAGGAACACTATTAGAGGACAGTAAGCATGCGTCTTTAATTTTAAATGAAAGAATGAGGCCACAGCATATTGGTAAGCATTGCGTATAGGTAAGGGTTAAGCACTTACCTTATAAAAGGTATAGACATAAGAAGAAGAAGAAGAACCCTAACCCTAACCTTGCTTTTCCCACCCATTCAAGGGGACTCAAAACGGCTGACAAAGCTTTCTATTCTTCTCCCCACAACAGAACACCATATGAGGTGGGTGAAGCTCTGAGAGCTCAGAAGATCGCTGTGACTAGCCCAAGGCCACCCACCTGGCTTCATAGGGGAGGGCGGAATTGAACCCATATTCTCAGATAAGAGTCCGGCTCCCTAACCACTAGACGAAACTGCCTCACACATGAAGCATATGTGGGCTTTGTGCCTGGGCTTTCATGCTTCCACAGGCTGGGAACAAATGCTCCTAGCCTCAGATCTTCTGGGGAATGCATGTCTGCTGTACACTTCTCATGTTCTGATCCCCTGGTAGGCTTGATTAAATGGGTCTAACATGGTGGCTCCCTAATCCAGATCCTGCTCTGCCTAATGCAGATGGAGTGGACCAGTGGGGGGGGGGAGGGGTGGCCTCATGAATCCACATTAGTGTGTGGATTTATCTGGACCAGAATCTAACCACAATGGCTCTTAAAGTAGTTTGCACTTTGCTTCCTGTCCTTGAGAAGCAAAGGGTGAACTTGCCCACATGTGTTCTGCGCATCTGCACTGGCAGACACTTAGAGCACATAAGCCCTCCCCCCATGCGCCTGAGCACTTATGAGAGGTGCAGACAGTGTCTGGGTGCCGCCATCTTTCCTCCCCAATGCCATTGTGTGTGTGTGTGTTGTGCTGTCACCAGCCCAACTATGACACACTGTGCTAGCGTGCTTGCGCACCACATCACATGAGGCTCCAGCATGCTTGCACATCTAGTCACATGAAACCTAAGTGCCAAGAAGGTGTGAATAGGTCTGCCCAGATCCTTACCAGCTCTGGTGCAGGCCATGGTAAGTACATTTGCAATGCACCTAAATGTGCACTGCACATAGTTGCTGTGGGGAGAGCTTCTACATGGAAGGTGCTGTTTCTGGTTGGGGAATGGCTCCTGTCTGTGCAAATGCTCTGTCTTGGTGTGCCCCCACAATGAGTACAGGACCAAGTGCGAAAAAAGGCCCCTATCCGGAGTCTACGCAGACATTAAAATACAATCTCAAAATGGTTTACAAAACAAGACGGAGAGTTCAGTCTGATATGGTGTAAAATTTAACAAGTTTTACTCACAGACTTTCTGATGACATGTCTGGGAGACATGTGATCTCCCACCATCATTAGCAGCAGCATTTAACTAGACTAGATGTTAAGGCAGCCCACAAGGACAGAGATCACACCCGCAAATTCTCAAAGTCAGACTGATGAATTTCACACATTCCTGCAAGATGCCCAAAGCCTGTCAAATTTGGAGGGACATTTTAACCTCACCTCAAACAGGATTCAGATATCGTGGGTTTCCTCTTTCCTCAGAGGTGTTGACATCCAAGCTGCCTCCTCTTTGAACATATTCAGAAAGGGAGAGGGTGTCATTTCTATGGGCAGTTGTCCAAACAATGGGGATGGAAAGAAGGATTGTTCTGTTTCCTGTGATGTTCAACATAAATGATCTGTGCTGTAACTTAAACCCAATTTTGTGTGTTGTCCTGCAGTAGAGCTCAGGTTGTGACTCCTCTTCTCTGTAATATCCTTTCAGGCTATAACGGCCTCCTCAGAGTTGTCTTCTAAAAGGTAAATGCATCTGGCTCTCTCAGTTTCTCCTTAAAAGACTTCATTTCCAGTTCCTCAATCATTTTTATGGCTCTCCTCTGAACTTAGTCTCATTTTTCTTTAAAGTGAGTCATTTCTGCATGTAAGAGGGCTGGACCATTCCAGCTGGAACCACTTCTACTGGAGAAGTTCCCACTTGGAGCGGTCCAACTGTCCTGGAACAAGGCCACCAATACTTGGAAGTCCTCTTCTGGGAAAGGCCCCACAACTGCCTGTACTGCCCTGAAGCTCATGTGAGCTTCAGAGTTTGATGTGAGGGCTCTGATGGCCAGGAATGAAAGGGCGATTCCACATTTGCCACCGGGAAATGGATTTAACAAAATCCGTTTCCAGGTGGTCTGGCCTCCTGAGTATCCATCTCAAATAGAGACGGATCCTTGGAGGCCCCACACATCTGGACACATGCAGGCAGACCAGATCCACAGAAGCTGCAGCACCCATGGCCGAAGGCAGCCAGCTCCCACGCCACTGATGCCGTCCCCGGAGCTGCCAGGCCCCACGTGTTTCCGGTGGCACGTGGTGTGCGGGGGAAGGGCTTTGGAAGCAGGCAGTCCTGCTTCCACCCTTCCCAACATGGTGGCCAGAGGGACATCCATCCTTTTGCTTGGCTCTGTGCAGAAGCGTCCTGCTTCTGCACACTTCCAGGCAAAAAGATGGATGTAAGACCTGATTTTTCAGGTCTTACATTTAATCCGGATTTTGGCGACAAAACTGGTTTTAAAAACCGGTCTTGCATGCCGAAATGCGGAAGTGGCACCACGAAGAGTCTCCAATCAGGTCTGCAACGCAGAAGCCGTTTAAGGTAAGTGTTCTTAATCTGGCTTGGGGGTGGGTGGGTTAAAACAGTTAGTGCGGAAACATCCAAAGTTCCTAACTTCAGAGGTCCTCAAGAACCCAGTTTGATGTGCCACTGAAATCTCCTTCCCCACTAAATCACAACAGAAGAAGATGTGCCCTTCTGCACACCTCCCTGTTCCATTCCAGCATTCCCTAGACTGGGGCTGTACACTGATATTCAAGAATGTGAATATCCAACTCGAATCCATCAAATTTTGACATTTGAACTCAAATGTGATTTTCAAAAATCCAACATGGATTTGAATGTGTAGATTTGTACCTGTTGTATACGAATCCGCACAAAAATTATATGTATCTTGCACTTAAAATATGGGATTAAAACAGGATGTATACGGGATAATACGGGATGCATGCGGATTCTTGCGAAATATGTACAGATACGTATAACAGATAAGAATGTTGTCGACATTTGTACCTTTAAATTCGAATCTAACATTCAAATGTATGGATTCAAAAGTTACAGGTTCGAATTGGATTTTGATACATTAAGGTCTTAAATATCCAAATTGAATTGAATTTTTTGACATTTGAATCTACTCGGATTTGAATGTCAAAAATACATTTGTGCACATCCCTACCCTGGACTGTTGGCAGACTTTTTACAAGAGGTCTATCAGTGTCCTGGTCTAGATATCTAAAGGAGTGCCTTCTCCCATATCGACCTGCCCGTGTTCTTAGATCTGGAGGGGAGGCCCTTCTGGTGATCCCTCCGCCTTCTTTAGTTAGGCGGGTGGGTATCCGGGAGAGGGCCTTCTCGGTGGTGGCCCCCAGGCTGTGGAATGGTCTCCCCCTTGAGGTGCGTCAGGCCCCTTCTCTGTTCTTATTCAGGAAGGCGGTGAAAACGTTCCTATTCACACAGGTCTTTGGTTAAATGTTCCCCACACTTCCCCTCATTGAAAACCGCTGATGTTTTTAACTGTTTTGTACTTTTAAAACTGTATTTTTAAATTTGTTTTATTTTTGATACTGTTTTTATACATCTGTTTTAAATGTTGTGAGCCGCCCAGAGACCCTCGGGTATGGGGCGGCATATAAATTGAAATATAAATAAAATTGAAATATAAAATAAATAGAACGAGCAGCCTAGCATGGGTCAGGGACTCTTTCTGTTCTGTTCCAGAGTGTGGGACAAGAGGCCCAGAAGGAGTCTAGTCCTGGTGCTGGACTGTTTTAAAGGTAAGTGAGGGAAGACCCTTTGTGTCTAGAAGGGGGATGTAACAATCATCAGCTGGAGTGGAAGAGTCAATTCCTATGGTTTGGAGGTCATGCTTCCCTTAATGCAGCCTAGAATTGCATTTCTGTGCTCCTAAACTGCCACATTGGATTACTCACAGTGTGTGTGTGGCCAACTACAATCCCTCTATGTTTTTCACACATATTCTTGCCAAGCCAAGTATTTCCACCACTTGTGCCTGAGAATTTTATTTCATTTTGCTGTTTTCTGGCTTTCCAAAATAATTCTTCAGTTTGATTCTGCCCTGTAATGAATCTGCCATTATGTGCTGTTTGTGTATTTAATTTGTACTCCAGGATCCCTCACCACAACCACACTACCATTTTAGTACCCGGACTATGTGTGTTGAAATGCTCTCTCCAGTGGGTCTCAGTAGATTCCCAGTTTGTTCCATGACAGGTCTGACTAGGGGTGTACACAGATATTTGTAACATTCAAAATTCAGCCAAATTTGGCCAAATGTGGACATTCAAATTTGAATTGAATCTTACAATATTAGTATGCTATCATTCAAATAAATATGAATGTTTTTATTTGGACATATGAATAGTTTGGACATTCGTTAAGCTGGAGAAATGTAACAGATGCATATCTGTGATACATATCTTTTCTTTAGATTGTAAGCCTGAGGGCAGGGACCTGTCTAAGATTAATATAATATTGTAACCTGCACTGAGACCCGGGATAGAAATACAGATGAATGAATGAATGAATGAATGAATGAATGAATGAATGAATATCAGATATATAGCAGATACACAGCAGATTTGTATCAAGAGTTCGTACGAATACATATGAATAGATTCATATCAAATAGAATTTTAACACATTTGAATTAACTCTATTCGTACGAATATGGATTTTTGAACATTTGTTTAGTTTCTAATCGAATGCCCCCCCAAAAAAAACCCATTTGTGCACATCCCTAGGTCTGAGACATGACTGCCCGCCATCACCCACCGTAGCCTGGCAAGGTGATGGCCAGAAATGAAATGAACAACTTGCAGGATCGTTTCCTTGTTCTTACCACACTAAAGATAAGACTGAAAGAGTTTTACAAATGAACACACCATCTCCTGTCTTCAAAATCTGGAACTGTGTACTTCCTTATTTATCGAATTGACTCAAATATAATGTCAAAACAACAACAACAACAACATTCTTTCACATCCCTATTACACACTAGGGATGTACATGAATTTTTTTTTGGCATTTAATTCGAAATGAATCAAATGTTCAAAAATCTGCATTCGTATGAATAGATCGCATTCAAATATGGTAAAATTCTATTTGATATGAATATGTTCATACATATTCATACAAACATTCAATACATATATGATACAAACAAATACGTATCTGATATGTATCCATAATATATCTGTGCTCTGAAAACATCAAATCTGACCTGAATCCACTTTTAATATGCTGTCAATCCATGTCAAACGCAATCTGGATCCATTGAGGATACAACTGGTGCTCCATTTTTCCACACACACACACCCAATCTAACGAATGTTTGGAAACATTCACATTCATTCAAATGTTATCATTTGTATATCATAAGATTCAATTCAAGTTCAAATGTCCGAATTAGGCTGAATTCTATTGAATTTTGAATGTTTCTGAATATTCATGCACATTCCTATTACACACCACTCTCTTCACTCAAGATCATAGAGAGTTTAAGAGTAAATGTAGAATGTTTAAATGTTTCAGAGAATATGTTCAGGTCTAAGAAATATCAGTTTTGTTAGTGGACAGTGGCTGTGTTTAGAAATAAGAAAAGGGGTACCTCAAAGGTACTTCAGGGGTACCAGAGCAAGACAGAACATGGTCCTTGTGTTACCAAGTCTTCTCCATCATCATCATCAACAACAACAGCATCAACATCATGATTATTAATAGGGTGTGTCCAGACTGGGGGATACTGCACATTCTGATGTGCCGTCAGTGCGTGGGCATCATACCTGACGGCCAATATTTGTAGCAGCGGCGAATTATGTCGCCACTACTGAGGATTTACCTGCTGTGGAGCGATCAACACTTGCTTCGCATTATCAGGTAAATTCGAAGCTTCCTGCTGTCCTGACAGGATGACGAGAAACAACCATCAAGCTGCCCCATCCCACACAATGCATGTCTCACCGCGTTTGCCACGGATGTCTCGCAGCTGCTGAGAAGGAAGCTGTAGACCTCCGTTTGGAGTGGGGGCAAGGAGTTGTCGCTCCACAGCCAGGTAAGCTGCAAATTTTTATATTACTGTGGATTTTTATCTGCTAGTCTGGAAGGGACCTAACTTATATAGTGCCATCAATGAACCTTTTCTACCATAGGGTGGGGCAGACTGGTGTGTGAATAATCCCACCTTGGAGCCATCTCTAAGCTGCCTCAGAGGTTCCTCAGAAATGCTTTCTTTCTTTCCCTCTCTCTCCCCACCCCCTGGTTTCTGATCACAGCCAGCATATCATGTTCAAAAAGTAGTTGGGTACAATTTAGGCAGCCCTTTGAACATGTTAAGCAATAGTTTTTCATCATCATAATGTCACCCACAGGAATGTTTCCTGGACGTTCCGCCAAAATTTTCCTTTGCTTAATTTCTTTCTATGACACCTAGTAAATTTCCCTTTGTACCTTCCCAAGCACTTCATCTTCTTCTTTGGAGTTTACATCTCCTCAGATATATGGAGATGAATATTCTTACTCCCTCAACCATCGTTTGGCCAAGCTATATGTATTTGGTTCTTTAAATCTTCCCTCATAAGTCATTCACTCGGGTCCCTTCATCATTTTTGTTGCTCTTGTCTAAGCTCCATCCAATTTGCCCGAGCTTTCTTGGATGCTGAGGCATTCCGCTCCCTCAGATTCAAACCAGGGCAAAAGAATCGTGTCAGAAAGATGTCACAATTAATTTTAAAAAATTGCCAAAAAAGAAAAGAAAGAAAGATGTCACAATTCTAATTTTTTAAAAATTATCTGGAGCAGATTACTTCATATTTCACTATGTGCAGGCAAGTTACTTGGTTTCTCCTCCTTTTCTTTTTCAGATTCACTGACACACTGCTTCTGTCAATATTCTACCTAAAATGGTAGGAAAATGTGTTTCAGGGCTTATCTTGTTTGTATACACTCAGGAGTGTGCTTTGTTTTGCTTTTAAAAAGGATTCAGTGAAGGTATGGTGCTTGAGGAGATGTGCAGATACTACAAAATGGTTAGGATCTGTTCTGCTTTGCATTTTGGGATATAAAGGGGTTTGGCTGGACTTCTACACTCTCCAACTGCTGCTCCACATCAGTGAGTCTGGACCAGTGAGGCCTGCTGATCAAGAACATGGCAAGGCATGGTCTATAGCAGTGCCATCTGTGTCCAAACTAGTCCCTGCCTGGGCTTCGTGGCTGGCCTCTAAGGGTTCCAAAGAACTAGGAATGAATGCTCCTAGCCTTGGAACCCATTTCAACAGCACGCCTTCTGCACACCTCCATGATTCAGACTGACCTAAGATGGCACACTGGTAGGCCTGTTTGTTAAGGTCAACTGGTGATCCAGATCAAGGGATCACCCTCTGTCTAATGCAGACAGTGTGCCAGTGATGGGTGGGGCCTCACTGATCCCACTAAACAATAAGGACTCGAAGAGGATCATCAGGGATGGTAATCCAGATTAAAATTGAGTGCAGAAGTGCTCTAAGGGTGCGTTCCCATACAAGATTAAATGCAAATCCAATCCATTTTGGGGATTGTGCAATCCCATTTAAATTTTTATTCCTGGACTTTACAAGGACTATACTGGTCCTGTTTTGGTGGCTAGCCCACTTTTTCCCCCCAATGGGAATGCTACCAGACTGTTCAGGAAGGAGATCTGCCTTTCAGGCTGGCCAATGCCTGCCACTGGGGCTGGTCCTCTTCAAGGTGCTGCCATTTTGGCTGCAACGCCCTCCATGACTGTGAGTGTGTCAGCACCATTGTTTTGATGACGCCGATGCTCTGCACATGCTCTGCACATGTATCTGTGATTGTCCAAGGTGCCAACGCACTTGTGCGGTACAAATGGTGGCACCACTGGACACTTGAGGTAAGGTTTTGGTAAACATTGGTTAACTTGTGGAACACGATTTCGTGTTCCACACCTAATCAACAATTAGTGAACTTCTGGTCAGTGCAGGCACACTTGGAAGCTGTAACAGCCTATTCAATGTGTGGATGCTCTTCACCAGAAGCTCAGTAATTCTTCACTAGAGGCCATAGTACAAACAGGCCCCTAGATGCTCCATCCACACCAACATGGGTGGCTATGTTCCAGGCCATAGGGACCATTCCAGGTGGTGGGCTGCTCCAGTAAATGTAGACAGAGGCCTTTTTGCATGAGGACACATCAGGACAGTGCACTCGCACGCTTGGGGTACCCGGATCCATTCCCGACTACCCCAAGCGTCCCAGCGTGGCCTAGACATGTTCAAAATGTAGAGCAGTAAAAACTGCTCTGCACGCATCTCTACACGCATTCTGGCTGTCCCCGGCCATCCAGGGAGGGAAGCATGGGGGGTGAGAGGAGGCCGATCTGGCTGTCTCCCCAACTCCTGCAGTCTCAATGGGAATTCAGCAGCTGGGAGCCAGCCACCTCTCTCCTCCCCCCACTCACCATGCCGAGCCTGTGGGTGTGATCACGCAGGCGTGCAGGCTCTGGTAGACGGGACCCACTGGGTCCGGTCAACCAGAGTTCACGCAGCTGCACATCCCCGGCTCGGTGAGGTAAGTGCCGGGTGGGTTCCTGCCAGCTGTAGGGGACCTGATTGGGCCCCCTACAACCTGCAGGAACTGGGGGAGGGCCCCTGACAGGTCTGCACGCCCCTGGGTGTTCTCACCCAATGGCGGGCAGGCCTGGGAGGAACGTCCCAGCCCTGTCCGGCCTTTCCAGGCTAAGACAGACTGGGACAATTTCCCCATTCACACGTAGGCAGGTAGGAACATGTGTAAACACGTTCCTACCTGCCTATGTGCAGATGGGGAAACCGTCGCAAACTGTCTTAGCCAAACTGCACTACAGCCGTTTTGCTGTAATGCGAAAAGGCCTCAGTCCCAGTGGTCCCGGGAAGATAAGTCCAAAAACAGGCCCTTAGAATCTCAGCCTGCTGATGGCTCAAGCCATTCTTACCTTGTTTTTAGCTACTCTTCCCTTTTTGTTTTTATAGAATGAGAGCGTTCCATTGTTATCCCCCCCCCCCCCGCTGTTGATTCCTTGTTGTTTTTATGTTATGGCTGCTATTCTGAATCATATTTCATTGGGTTTTTTCCCTCTCCCTTATTGTTGTAAGTCAGTGTGAATACCTGAGATCAAAGGTGATAGATGTATCCTATAAAATAGATAGAATGCCATAGGTGCTTGATCCAATAAAAATGAGATTTCCTTCCCCCCGGCCTGTGTGCGTATACACCGTCCGCCGTCTGAAACACCCACTCAAGCCATCTTTAGCTTAATACACTTTGTATTTATATTCATCCAGGATTCTGCTGACCTCACCTGTACTAACACTCCTCTGCTCCCCTTGTTCTCGTACTAAAGAAGGGAGAGGCCATATTTCATCAGCTTTATCTCGTTCAGATAACAACAGGGCCTGATTACGCGGAAGTATATCACTCACTTCAGACCCAAATTTGCGCATGCAAACTTGGCGCTCCAGCATTGTTTATTACAGGGAGTTATTACTCTCACTTTGCTAACTCAGGAGGAAAGAGAGCCGTAGATGAAGGTAGAAAATCCTCACCAGTCACACCCAGCTCTTCCTTTTACACATCACCAAAGAGTGTGAGTTGTGTGGGTGGAGGGAGGGAGAGAAGGAGGGAGGGAGGGAGGGACAGAAAGCATCTAACAGAGAGAATAAGGAAACATAACTGGGTCTCCGGCACTAGTTCTATTTTTGGTTCAAGCTCACGTTATAAGATGGGGTGAGTCACATACATCTGCTTCTCCTGTAACCCACTTAATCTGCAGGTTGTAAATTGATTTACATCTATTGAAATCAATGGGAGCTACTGCTATTTTACACTTGAAAAGGGACAGAAATACTCTAGAATTTGAGGCTTCCCCCCCCCTCCCCGTCCCTCCTATATGGGTGCACGAAGAAGGCCTATGAGAAATTCTGCACCCAGTTCCATTCTCTTGCCTGAATTTGAGATCCTTTCATTAAAATAAACGTACAAATAATCGACCCCATTAGCCTTTTCAGGTGTCAGGATTCAATCTGCGGCGCCAGAACGGCAAATGCAAAAAATTCAAAACTGTGATCACCGATTATATTGATACTGTACTCAGATCTGGTCCTTGGCATAGTAGTCTCTAGACTTAGCATCACACCTGGCAGCATCACACCTCATCCTCCAGGTCTTTTGGATGTTTTCCTGCAGGTAGGAAGAGTTATATCTTGATTGATTCATGGATTTCATCTTTCCATTTGTTGTAACCTACCCTGGGAGCTTCAGGTGAGGGGTGAGCTGTAAATATTTCCATAAGTAATAAATAAATAAATAAATAAATAAATAAATAAATAAATAAATAAATAAATAAATAAATAAATAAATAAATAAATAAATTCCGACTTATAAGGCCCTAGATGACTTGGGCCCCAAATATCTAAAGGAATGCCTTCTCCCATATCAACCTGCAAAGAGGTGCATTTTCACAGCGAAGGAGCTTGACGCACCTCAAGGGGGAGACTATTCCATAGCCTGGGGGGCATCACTGAGAAGGCCCTCTCCTAGGTCCCCACCCATTTTGCTGCTAAGATCTGGAGGGGCCCCCCCCTGGTTGTCTCATCACCCTCAGCAGGATCCTCCCCTCCTTCCCTAATCACTAGACCAAACCGGCTCACAAGGATGGGGGCTCAAACTTAGCTGGGTTGAATTCACACTTCAGCCCATAGTATAGATTTAGCCAACATCTGCATTGTCAGGATAAGCGCCCTCTACCTGCCCTGGGGTTGACTAATTGCATGCTAGATGTGGAGCATGAAATCGTGCTCCACAAGCTTACTAACATTTAGCAGGGACTTACCCAAAGTGTTCACACCTCTGCTGGCTGGGGAGGTCATCAGAAATGCCTCACAAGTGCACTGGCAGCTCCAATGACCTCCTGACACAAATGCAACTGCACAGAGCATCAGTGTCATCATAGCAATGGCACTGATGCACACACAGTCTCAGGGGGCACCACACTCAAGATGGCAGCACCCAGACGAGGAACGACCCAGTGATCAAACAGAGATGAGTGTTCAATTGTGCGGGGCATGGTCTGCTAGTGACTGCCAACGTTAGGTGATTGCGCACCTTTCCTGTCCACGGGATGGGAAGGGAAGTGTGAAATCACCCCTGATCCGATAAACGAAAAGTAGTTCTGTGCTCAACAAAGGAAGTAGCCGTAGGACAGTGATCAAGAAATAGCCTGAAAACCAGAGGACGACGAGTTTGATCCCTGGCATTTCCCAAAAGGAATGTCATGGCAAACCATTTCTATATGTGTCAGGAAATCTGCACAAATCGGCAGGCATTGGACCCAACTTGACGGTGCAACAATTGCCAGGAAGGATTGGCTTTACTTGTTCTAAGGCCCTTTCTGCACATGAGGTTCATCCTAGTTGGCTTCTGGGCCTAGTTGACTTCTGGGCCTTATTAATCTGCATGTTAGTGCAGATCTGTGGGGCCCTGCCCCCTGCTAGTGCATTCTGTCCAAAAAGCATGGAGTGTGACCCTGATCAGACATGTTCTGATCAAGATTACTGGTGGACCTCAACATTGAGGTCTACCAACAAACCAGCAGAGCCTACTCTAGTAATGGAAGTGAGCAGAAGGTGAAAGTGCTTCACCAAAATGGCTCCTCCAGAAGCCCCAAGGCTAGGAACCTTTGTTCTTAGTCCTCAGAGCATTCAGAGCTCAGTCCCAAAGCTTGTGTGAGCTTCAGGGCTAGGCAGGGGCTGGGTTGGACCAGTGCCACCTTGTGCATGGAAGGTCCCAGGTTTAATTCTCACCATTTCCCTGGAAGTAGGAAATGACAAAGCACTTCTGCCATGTTGCAAGAAAAACTGTGTGAACATACTCAAACGCATCACCACGGTCTGGAGATCCCATAATGATACAATTAAAATTCCATAAAATTCATTGAAATTCAGGAACATTTACGTGTCGATTCTATCCATGTTAGCACCGAGAGGAGCTGTGGTTGACTCAAGGGCATCTTCTCCTTTACTGAATGCCAGGATCAATAAGAGGAGTCCTTGATAGTATCAGTAGATCTAGGCAAACACAGACCCCCTCACAGGGATGTAGGGAACGGCAATTATGCGCACACAGTATTGTCTGAATTGTGCTGCCCATTGTGCTTTCCGCAGACTTCCTGCCACAACACATCTGGACCAGTGAGGCGGAAATTCACGTTTCAATTTTAAAAATAACACACTGACGGTTGGAGTCCACCATGACTACATTTTTAATGTGCCAGAGGAAGGAAGAAATGACGGATCATGGTGGGTATCTCTCTGCAAGTATGGGCCTCACTGGGAGTGGGAAAGAGCATCTAAATTAAAAGATATAAGGCAGGGATGTGCACAAATATTCAAAATATTTGTCATTTGGATGAATTTGGACATCCATATACAAATCGAATGTCCATACATTCGTAATTTAGAATTCGTACCAAAACAAATATTTCAAGTTATCTGTGCAAATAATTTGGACATTCATATATGTATGTATCCATATGCATCTCGTACGTATCTGTATGCATCTTGTGCATATGTATACACATCTGTACGGGTACGTAGAGGATGAAAACAGGATGTGTACAGATGCAAACAAGATTGTATCATTGGATACATATTAAATATTTGAACAAACAGATATGAGCGTATCTTTATCGGTTTGAATGTCGAGGCATTTGTTTTTCTTTATTCGTACGAATTTGGATTTTTGAATATTCGTTTTGTTACGAATTGAATATTGAAAATCGCATTTTAGTACATCCCTAGTATAAGGAGAATGGAGAAGGATGGATGGAACACTGCTAAAACTATAACCCTTTTATTGATTTTAACAAAGAAAACACAAACACACATGTGCGCATGTGCGCAAATGCAAACACACTCACACACTATGGGTGTCCAAATAGAATTTGGAAGCGGCAGTGAGATAAACTGTCTAACACATCTTTTAAAAGTGAAAGCAAGCGTGTTTGAAAGGGTTTTTGCCCTCTCCCTCCTTTGCCTCCTCCCCAATCTGGGTTGGAGACTAAAGGAAGGAGGCGTGTTTGTTTACATGGCAGAAACTGTTCAGCTGTGTGTGAGTAAACAATGTGCCTTAAGGAAGAAGTGGATTAGCACAGCTCTTCGGGTTGGATGCATGTGTCTTTCCACGTGGAGCAACCCTGCTGCCTTCCCTGCTCCTTTCCGCCTAATGCTTCCTCACGGTGTCATCTGCTATCACAGAAAGCCACAGCTCTCTGCACGTTGAAAGACTTTCGACAGAGCATTTTACAACCACACTGACATTTCTGTGTAAGAATAAATTTAGAGACTCTGCTGAAAGTAACTAGGAGATGGAATGCACTTTCCCCAGCTTCTTGGAAGGAGGTCCTCCCATGGGTTTCTGAGGACACAGATCTGTACATGTATGCTTACATGCATGCTGTCCATGTACACTTTCTCCTAGTAAAATGTGGCATGCGCGGTCAATAGAAAGGGACAACAGCATGCACCATTGTCATAAATATCTTTTGTGCCTTCAAAGGAATCATGAATTGTCTGGAAAGGCAGTGCCGATTTTTTGCTCAGGTTCTCAGTTCTTGCTCAGATGACCTGGAATTTGGTCAAGTACCTGAATACATGTTCTAGCGGTCACTGTTCTTGCTTTATTCTCACTATTCCTTTGCTTTGCCTGCTATTGGTCCTTTGTGAGATGCTGGAAGTATTATTTTGGATGTATATGTATGTCAGCATTCTTATTTAGGACCACTTCTTTCCATCCCCCCCTTTCCACACACAGTCAGAGATCTGGATCTTCAAGATGGGGTCCACCTGGAGACCCTGTTCTTGGAGATGCCTTAAGATCCCATTGTGGACACCTTTAATCAGGTCCACACAAAATCCAGATTTAAGGGCCTGAAGGACCCATTAAATCAGGATTTCCCCTACCCTCGTGGGGACAGGGCCTTGCAGATGGGGCCTTCAATGGGGCCCAGGTGGGGACAGGGCCTTCCCGATTGGTACCAATTAGGTACTAATCAGGTTCCCAATGGGGTCTTAGAAGGGCTCTAAGCCCTAGTGGGAAAAGGCCCCGTGACTCCGATATTACAGAATAATAAGAAGTTGCTGTGCACACATATATGCACACAAGTATTCAGACTTATTCTGCGCTAACTTTTGTTCCATATTGGAACATCTCACAGTTAACCGTAGATCTCTGAGACCCCCACCCACCACTGGTATGCTCCACCTTCATAGCATAAATATAATCACTTCAAGGGGCCTTTGTTTGGATCACAGGAAGATCTCAATATCAAGGTCTACTGGCAAACTGGTGGGGCTTAATCTGGAATGTGCAGATGTGCAGAAAGCACACCTCCATACTCCAGATAAGCAGAGGAACTATTTCGGCAGCGCACCAAAACACTCTACCAAACTGGGTTCCCCAGCAACTCAAAAAGATTAGGAACTGCCATTCCTTATCCATCAGAACCCTCAAAGTAGGGATGTGCACAAATGCATTTTTTGCTTTCAAATTCAAGTCGATTCGAATATTCAATTCGATTTGAAATTCAAAAATCTGAATTTTCCAAAATCTGATTCGAATCCTGATTATCTGAATCCGTATTTTCAAAAATCCAATTCGAATAGAATGATATGAATGTCTACAACATATGTATCGTTTTCAAATTTGGGTGCAACCCGTTTTCATCCCATTTGCATCCTGTTGTCATCCTGTGTTATATGTGTAAATAGACCTGATATTCACATGTGATATAAATGCATCTATCCAGTTGAATTATTCACAAATCCATATTGGATTTCCAAAAATTCAAAATTTGTTCAAATTTGGAAATTCGGATTTTCAAAAATCAGATTCGAATTCGAATGTAGATATTCGCTGAATCGGATTTTCAAATTTTCGAATATCCATGCACATCCCTACCTTGAAGGCCACCCCAAAGCTCACATGAACTTCAGGGCTGGTGCAGGTGCTGGAATGGGGCATTGCCATTGTATAGACCTTGTGTAGACATTGCTGTGTTCTGGATAAACAGACCTTATTATTTCAGACCCAGTGGCCCAGAATAAGGCATGGTACATGCAGAAGGGACCTTAAGCAATTCCTATCCTGCAATGAACTGAGAACTTCAGTTTCAGTCCATATTTTGTAAGGGTTGCTCAAATGTCCAAACATTTCTTCACACCACCTGCAGCCAGCACACCATATGCTGCAATCCTGACATTATATTAATGTAAGAAGAGGTGTGGACCTAATCTCTCTTGCTTTCTTTCCTCCTGTTTTCTGTCCCAACAAGGCATGGATAGTACACAGCATCAGCATCCATCGTTAAGTATATTTTTGCACAAACAGTAACTGTGTTGCATGCATATTGCTTGTTGATACCCTGCCAATGCTGAGCTATTTTGAGAATGAAGTGTTGGGCTCTAACCCAGAATAGAGCCCTGTTGTCTGCATGCTAGTGCAGACTACAGCAGGCTGCACTAGCAAGTGGACAGCAGGCTCCTCTTCCCCAGAATGTGAAATGAGGCCCAGTGCAGAGGGCCCAGGGCACTCCACGTCCGTTTGTTCCAAAAGGGGCCTTTTACATGGGACTCACCTACTCCTAAGTAGCTGCAGGTGCTGTGGGACACCTGATAGGCCCAAACCTCTCTCAGAAGCTCAATTTTACAAAGTGTAGTATCCATCCATCCATCCATCCATCCATCCATCCATCCATCCATCCATCCATCCATCCATCCATCCATCCATCCATCCCCCTTCACCCAAAGGTCTCAGGACAGTTAAAATATATAAAGTATTCTTAAAAACATATTTAAAATGCAATCCTCCCTCCCTAGCAGGACAACACCAAGGCCCTGGGGGAAGAGGTATGATTCAACCAGATACTGAAAACTATATCATGTAGGTACCTGGTGAATCACCAGAGGGAAGCTCTTCTAGAGTCTGGGGGTCACCACAGAAAAGGTCCTTTTGCATTTCCCTGCCCCATGCACCCCAGACCCTCTCCTTAGCACAAGGCTGCTCTACTAAGGATGTGTTCACAGGTAGGTTTAAAACAACAACAACAAACTGCAACACCTCCAAAGCGGATCAGAGATGGTTTAGCAGTGGGACTGTCATTTAGTGTCCCCAATTTGCTCATCCCGCGTCTGGTGTATATTCAAGTCAGGAAACAACAACAACAACACACACTTCCAAGGTGCATCAAAGGTGGACTGCAGATCAACTGCTTTTCCCCACTGATTAATGTTGTAAACAGACATTTGAAACCTAATATGAATATTTGCTCTGGGCAAATAAAGGGTGGGAGACTCAGAAATCAACATGTACCTAAGCCTCAGCCTAATTCACAAGGAGGACGCATGAGGTGATGGCTGTTAATGGACCTTCCTCTCACTCCGGTCCTCTTTTCTGGAAAGGAGGAAGCTTGCGTGGAAGTTTCATCACCAGAAATCTCCAAAGCAGCTATAATCTTCCTCATTGCCAGGAGCAGAAAGGAAAGAAACAGCCTGAAATTTACTGCAACAAGCAGACAGAAGTTAAATGCCACTTTATGAACTCCACCATTTATTGACTAGCCATGTTGTTTACTTGGGGGGAGGAGAGGCCGGCATAATGACATTTCTTCCACTCTCGGCTGCATGTTGGATGGAAACTCTAGCTTGCAAGGAAGAGCCGTGAAGGAAAGGAGATTCAGGCGGCAGGTTTGGGGGTCTTCTGGAACTCTGGCTGGTTTGTGGCTGTTGGGATCTGATATAGGCCTTTTCGGCACTTAACGTTTGGTAATCCAGATCATAAGAACATAAGAGGAGCCCTTCTGGATCAGGCCACAGTCCATCTAGTCCATAAGAACCTAAGAGGAGCCCTGCTGGATCAGGCCACATCTCATCTAGTCCAGCATCCTGTCCCACACAGTGGCCCACCAATTGTTCATGGGCATCTTAAGCAGAAGACAAGGGCAAACCTTCACCTGTCCTCAAATCCCGGCAAATGGCCTTACTGGATTAATTAGGCCAGATTAGCTCCAGTCACACAAATAGCACTGATCTGGCCCTCAATTTCCCATAGCTGTGAAGCTTGTGAGAACTTCCAGAGGCTAGGAATGAAAAGCAGATCTGGATCACAGAGCCATGCTCTCTGCAGACCTCCCATGATCTGGAATATAAAGCTCTTGATCCAAGGTCGGGTCTCCTTGACCTATATTAATATCAGGAGGTCTGTGATCCATATTAAGGGGCTCCTCATTCTAAAACACCAATAAGTGCCAGAAAGGCCACGGATCTGCAACATTTCTATCCACTAATGGCTACAAGACTCCACCAACATATCTAAATCCAGAGGCATTTCCGCACTGAATCGCGTTCGAAACCAAACGCGTTCAGGCGGAAAGCTTAAGCCAGCTTCGGGCGCTTTCCCCGTTCACACACAGACGCTCCGGAACGCGTGTAAACGCGTTCCGGAGCGTCTGGGTGCGAATGGTCAAAGCGCCCGAAGCTGGCTTAGCCGGCAAACGCCGGCCAGGGGCGCGCCGGCGGCCGCGGAGGCAGATCGACAATCAGCTGTTTGAAAAACAGCTGATTGTCAAAGCCGCGCGGCGTCGGAGGCGAGCCGGCAGGCGATCGGGAGACAGAAGCGGCGCGAACGCTTCTTCTCCCGAACGCCTGCGGGCGGCTCGTCCGCGTTGGAACGCGTGTAGAGCACTTCGAAGTGCTCTACATTTCGAACGCGAAAAAGCCAGCTGCGGACACGTCGGAACGCAAGGCGCGCGCGGCCAATGCGGATGACGTGTCCACAGCTGGCTTTTTCGCGTTCCGTTTTCCCCCGTGCGAAAACGTCTCTTGTCTCCGCATATGGAGAGAGGTGGCTTAGTGGTAGATGGATGAAGGAAGTGTTCCGATCTACCACTGAAAAAAGACACACCTGTGTTGCCATTTGGGAGCATGGAGGCAACACTTCTAATGGCTGATTCTGGTGGCTCTATACAGAGCACAGAATCATGTCCTCCAAACCCGGCTGTTCTGAAAGGGATCATGCTCCAAAATGCTATTGCTGTGAGGTACATACAGCCACCACAAATGTTTCCTGCATTTGTGCCAGTAATATCAAAGAAAGATCTGGAAGCAAATTTCATACACCAAGTCTACCCGTTTCCCTTTCGAAATACACAAGATCTGCAGTTCATTTAATCACCTCTCATCCTTTTGCCCCTCCCCACCCCAATTTCTCTGATATCCCTAATTTCCATGCTAGAGAAACAAGGCTGTCATGACTGTATTGGAGATCTAAGCAGGTCACCAAGATTTAAGGGGAAGAAAGTTAAACAGAAGTGGATTTTCCCTTTGTGTAGAATGTTCTAGGAGAATGAAAAATGCAATTCATGAACTATTTTGTAGATCAATGTACATACTCTTTCTGTTAACTAAAGCACACACAGCAAGATCAGGCATGGCTGTTAATATATGCCAGCCTATAATTATCACTATTCCACTTGTATTAAATGGAACATGTCTACTCCCCTGCATTCTTAAATCTGCCTTTCTGTGCTTTCCCCCACCCCTTGCAAAAAGCCCTCTTTCAGGATTCAATCATTCTTTCAACTTAAGCTTCTGCAAAGAGAGGAAACCTTTTCTTCTATTGAGCCAAAGGAAATTCATATGTATTTGAACGTTCATTTTTAGAACATACTTCAGTTTCCCACTTCCTCCTACAAACTGGGGGCCACTCCTAAGAAGGTCCTTCTCATATTGATCCATCTCTTAAACCACAGAGTATGGTTGTGCGTGCGCGCGCACACACACACACACACACACACACCGTTTGCTTTGCATTTATGTGAATGGAGTCACTTTGAATGTGCTAAGTTTAAAATTAGATTTGAATCTCTGCCGCTCTCTGAATCTGTTCCAAATCTGCCCTGAATCTGCTCTGAATCCAGCCTGAATCCAGTCTGAAGCTTTGAATAGAAGCACAAAAGCTTTCGCTTTGCATGTCAAAACCAGTCTTCCAAACAGCCAATATTTGGTTCAGATGAGACATTTCAAACCTTCGCAATTTGTACGAACTGCTCATCCCTACTACAGAGGTGAGAGAGATCCTTACTTGCTGATCTTAATATCAAAGCAGACGAGTGTTTGAGTTAAAGGCCACAACCTACACCTAGGCAGAAATCCCCATCAGAAGTCTCAGTACCACTAAGCAATATATTCCACTCCAGATCCACATGGTTTTTCTCTTAATAGGGAGATAGAAATTATGCACAAAAAGAAAGAAAACAGACACACCCACACAATGAAGCATGGGGATTAGGAGAGATTCCGCATGCTCTTTTTGCAGACTGTGGCATCTGCTCACCAGAGGAGTTTCCAGAAGGCACGGCCTCCCAGGGAACACACTGGTGACACAATGCCAGGGGCTGGCCAATTTCCTGGCAACAGCATGGTGCTAGGTCCTAGCTCTTGAGAGCTTGCACATTGATTGTCCAGGCAAAGGTGAACGCTGCTACTGAAACAGGAAGGGATTTCCAAATTCTGCATCACAGATCAAATTGTAATCCATGCTCTTGCTCTTCTATCCTATCGAGACTTCTGAACTGGGTGGTCGTTGATTTAAATCCTGGAGGTTTGGAGTAAGGAAGGCGCATCCAAGTCTTTCTTTCTTTCTTTCTTTCTTTCTTTCTTTCTTTCTTTCTTTCTTTCTTTCTTTCTTTCTTTCTTTCTTTCTTTCTTTCTTTCTTTCCTTCCTTCCTTCCTTCCTTCCTTCCTTCCTTCCTTCCTTCCTTCTCTCTCTTCTTTCTTTCTTTCTTTCTTTCTTTCTTTCTTTCTTTCTTTCTTTCTTTCTTTCTTTCCTTCCTTCCTTCCTTCCTTCTTTCTTTCTTTCTTTCTTTCTTTCTTCCTTCCTTCCTTCTTCCTTTCTCTTTTTCTCTCTTTCTCTCTTTCTTTTTCTTCCAGTGATAGGGAAGCCTTTGGAAGAATAGATGGTGCACCAGATACAGACCACCCTTCTCTTCTGCTCCTGGCTTATTTATGTCTTCCTTCTCAAGGCCACCCATTAGAAGACAGACAGAGAGACAGACAGACTGCAAATCTAGACTCTGGCCCTCACGGTGTTAATCTCCCGTGGCTCTTGCCACTTCAGCGGCAAATCCAGCCATTTGATGAATGGGCATGTTTACCCACCCCCAAGTCTCCGGCTCCTCGCCCCTCTCTGCCTCCTACCTAGCTCCAGCCGAGTCAGCGACTTCTCCCTCTATAAAATATACCAAGCAAGCTGCAAGTTTGCAGTCCTGCCAAGATTTATGGGCAGACCTTAAATGACAGAGGGGGTTCTCCGGCTTGCCTTCCCTTTTGCCTTTTTGTCCTTTTCAGGTTTCTACGAGGGAATGCTTGGCAGAGTTCCTTCCTTCTTCTCCACCCAGCCCTCCTTGGGACAATCAAGGTTTTATTTCTTCTTCTCCCACTCCATTAGGGAAGATCTAGCACCTCCTCTAGAAGTCTTAAGGCAAGCTTAAGTACCTATGGAATGAAGGACCCAGTCCTGAGAATTCCGGAAGCCTCCAGGACTCATGAACCTTAAATCCTCCAGGCTCTCCTTAATGACAGCATACCACTTACTCGTCCATGTAAATGAGTCACAATGAAGGCATAGTAAGGCCATGACTTCTCTCATTTGAACAATAAGGTAGGGGTGTGGAAGCATAGGCTTCTTCAGAAGACCAAGAAGATAGAGAAGTTCTGTTGCATCAGGTCACAGACATCCCCACCCCACTATGTGCTCTTGATTATCTGAAAATGGACTTTAGAGGCATCCCAGCTGTGACTCCAACCTAGAGGTGGTACCAGGCATCTATTCTAGTAGCCATGGATACACCTATCCTCCATGAATATATCTATAAAAACATAAGTGAAGCCCTGCTGGTTTGGGCCACAGTCTATCTAGTCCAGCATCCTCCTCACATAGTGGCCACCAATTGCTTCTGGGCATCTCAAGCAGAAGACAAAGGGGGAAAAACCTTCACCTTCTCTTTCACTCCCTGCAAATAGTTTTGAGGCATCCTGCCTGTCTTCCCAATAGCTACTTAGACACTTATTCATTGGTACATCTGTCCTCCATGAATTTGTCCAACTCTATAAGAACATGAGCGAAGCCCTGCTGGATCAGGCCACAGCCCATCTAGTCCAGCATTCTGTCTCACATAAAGGCCTACCAATTGCTACCAAGAAGAATATGAGGGCAAAACCCTTTCCTGTTCTCTAACTTCTCCCTCTCTTACACTCTACAAGCAAGAAAACACACAAACACACACACACAAGTTCTATATTTAGTTAAATTTCCTGCAAGTCCCATCTGGTAGACTTGACATGTATAATAATAAGGTGAACACCAATGGAATATATTCAATTAAAGTGAGATTACCGCAGCCAAAGTGTAACAGATGCTACACTTCCCCATCCACTCTCTCACCGAGGCCAGAAAAGAATGAAACAAAAAACCAGAAATCGCCCAAGGGCTGCCTTGAAACATAACCTCTGTCCAAAAAGCTTTGTAGCATGCTGCTTCTTTTACTTCTGAGTAACCAGAGACCACTGCAATCAATCCAAACCCTCTACACCAGAAGCCAGAGTTAACTGCTTTCTGCCCAAACTGGATCGCTTCAGTTTTGAATTCATAGGACCAGAATATACACACTGTCCACACCATATCTTTCCTGATAGGATCTTCTCTAGCTTAGGGAGGTGCTGAAATATTGCAGTTTGGGTCAAATTAAGCCAGACTACCCTCAGTTCATCACAAATCACATGCAAACTGCTCAGAGGCCTTTTCGCACTACAGCCGAATGACTGTAGTGCACACAGGCTAGGCCACGTGGGGACAGATTCCCCATATGCAACTAGGCAGATAAGGAATGGGTGGATACACGCCCCTGCCTGCCTAGATGTGAATGGGAATCTGTCCCCGTGTGACCTAGCCCGAAAAGGCTGGCACAGGGTTGGGCCACCCCTTCCAGGCCTGCCACCATTGGGTCGGAGTCACCCCAGGAGCAGGCAGGCCGGTCTGATCCCTTGCCCAGGTTCCTGTGGGCTGTAGCAGACCCAATCAGGTCCACCACAGCTAGGAGGAACCCACCCTGTGCACCTCCCACCCCAGGACACATGCCTACCCAGACACATGCACACAAGTGACTTACCTCCTTGCCACCAGAGTTCGGACTGGGAAGCCCCCGGGGGGGGGGGTTCCTGCACTGTCGGTGGTGCTCTGTGTCTGCATGCGCCAATGCCCAGTTTGATGCCAGGTGTTCTGCATGGGCATGGGCTGCTGGGCAATCAGAGCTGGCGGTGCATGAAGATGCACAACACTGCAGCGCCCCAGTGTAGACTATGGCAGTGAGGAGGTAAGTACCTCTCTCATGCCCATCCCCGGGTAGGCCCCGGCCCTGGGTGCGGGGTAGTCCCGGAGGGTGTCCATGGGTCTCAGCCGCCTAGATCTAGGTGGCTGAGCCCTGCAGAGGCCAAAAATCTACCCCGATGCATTGGCAGATGTGCTGCTCTATGGTAGATGGGCCCCACGCTGTCAGTGCATTGGAATGGGGTTGCGCAATGGTAGACCGTCTACCAGTGCACATGTCTCGGGTTTGACATGCTGACAGCATGAGTTCGGTCTACCACATGGAGCAGCGCATCGCCGCCAACCTGGTCTCACCCTGCCCTTGAAAGGTGTGGGGGGAGACCGAACCTGGGGTGTCCCACCGACTGCTACAGTCCCACATCTTTACTCTAGCCCCTTCTGAACCTTCTCCTTCTCCTTTGCTGCATCCTTTTCCCAGAAGCAACAAGAAAAAAACACACAATAGCAACATTTGGAATTCTGAGCAGTCAAATCATGTTTGTGGATGGTTCAGCTTCATCTAACCAGCTTTGCATTTGGTTCATTTGTTTCCTGGGTCTTGTGATGAGTCGAATACCAAGGGTGCCCTCCACTCCCAATGGGCATCTCCACTTGCAGATAGGAAAATCAAGCCTCCCCAGTTTCTCGCAGCCTGAATCAATGGCCTGCAGTCCTTCCCAGCATCCTCCAGGACATAGAACTGTCAAGCCTTCATGGTTGCTTATTGGTTCATGACAAGGCGGACACCAGGGAACTGTTGTTTTAAAAAATGCATCCTTGCAGAGCTGTTTAATGAAATGAAGTACTGCCGTCTTCTTCTCTCTAGTATTCAGGGGAGGGGGAGGCAGAACACCAACCGGAACACCAGTCTTGGAAAACATAGTCCGCATTGAGAGGCCGTGACTGTTTGGTCCACCAAGGAGTTAAGTGACAAAGCCAAATTCACGTCTATGAATTAATAATTGATTCGGTAACAAATCACTAATGTTGCCGTTGTCATGGTGAATAAGATAATAAATGTGCCCTGTCCAGGGAATGCGGTGTTGTTCGAATTGTGCTGAAATTATTCATAAATGTGCTACTTTTCCTCTCTCTTTCATCCCCCAAACTCCTGCTAGTTTAGCGTTTCTTTTTAATCTCCCTCAGCCGTCACCTCAGACGGTGGAGAGTTAAGGGAGGAGGAACACTATGGAAGCACGTTGTGTCAACTTTCTACAGAGAAGAGACACAAATGAGGAAACAAAGGTTTTGCCATCCTTCTTCATACTTGGAGGAGGAAGGACAAGAGGAGGAGGAGGAGGAGGAGGAGAAAAGCCGTCCTTCTTTAAGAACTTTTGGCCATCAACTGTACCTCTTGGCCACATTTCTTAGTTGAGGAATCGGAGACAGCTTGGCCCAGATGGTGACCTCAGGTAGAAATAAATTCTGTGGTGTTCACAATTTGTTAAATCTGGCTAATTCTTTCTTTCTTTTTCTCTCTCTTTTTTTTTTGGCTTCCTTAAAGTGTCCATTCCTCCCTCCTTTGTTTAAAAATTTCAAGCGTTTTCAGCCTCTGGATCAGGGCCCACAAGGTAGCAAGATGTATGTGAGGTGATGCTCTTCAGATTTCTGTCCAACAGCTTTCAAGAAGAGTCGAAGTCGGATATCCGATTATCTCTTGCCTTCTGCTCCATGATGGGGATGGAGGACAATTGTTTTGAAGAGAGGGTGACACCAACACTAGAGATGCACATGAATGGGGTTTTGGAGGGTATTTGATTGGAATCAAATTGGATGTAAGAGAATCTGTATTCATTTGAATATATCCCCTTTGAATGTGGTAGGATTCTATTCGATGCAAATGTATTTGTATGAATTCGTACAAATATCTGATACGTATCTGATAGAAATGAATATGTATCCAATACATATCAGATATGATTGCATACATATGTGATACGTATCCTGTAACAAGAAGTGTCAAATCCGACTGGAATCCACTTTTAATCCAATCTCAATCCATGAAGAATGCAATCTGGATCCATTGCAGATGTGACTCGCACAGCTGCTTTCTCACCTCCCCAACTTAATGAATGTCCAAACTATTTGTTCAAATGTCTGAAACATTCATATTTGTATGAATGTTAATGTATGAATGGCCCAACATTCTATTTGTGTACAAATGTCCAAAATTGTACTAATTTGTACTAATGTTATGAATATCCGTGCCCTTCCCTAACCTACACCTGTATCACTCTTGCCTGACCCAGTCATGTTCACATTGCAGTCAGTGTTGGAACAGAGCACCAGTGGCGCAGCCCTCGCCATCTGGGTGGCAACGCTTCCCCGTGGAAAGGAACACATTGAAGCCATCTTGTTAAACCGCTCCACTTTCGTAAGTGTAGAGACAGCCCGTGGTTTAGAAGTCAAATAAATAAACAAACCAATACTGTTAGAAAAGCAATCATTCCAATACCAAAGCTTAAAGTAAGCTCCATTAAACCAAATCACACTTACTCCTGTGTAATTTCACATAAGATTGCCCTGCAAAAAATGGTTGAAAGAAAAATTGTCCATTTGTAACAGATTATTTATTAATGTTGACTAAATCATGGCAGTGAAATGACTGTGTTTTATCACTCTATAACTGATCAGAAATTTAATCATGAATCTTGTTAAAGTGGTTTCCTGTTATTTCACAGCATATATATATATATGGATATATATATATGGATAGCAGAGTTTGATTTTTGAGGTTTTTGATTTGTATGGAACAATAGAGCAACATAAAAATGAAATTTCACACAGCAGGACCAAACAGCAAAAATTGCAAAAAACAACAGCTGTTGGTTTTCAGAAATATTGGCACCAAAGAGTTGGGGCTGGGGGAGCTCTGGCTACCCAGGAGCAACAGAGGAAAATGAAGGATCTTTCAGTTCAGCCACATCCTTAGAGTTACTAGGTATGTGCACTAATATTTGAAGACACTAAAAATTCAAATTTTGACACTCAAATTAAAATCGAATGTCCATAAACTGGAATTTAAACATTCGAACGAATTTCAAATTTTTGAATTTATTTGAATTATTCAGACATTCATATGTGTACAGGTTCATACATGATGCGTACTTGAATGTATGCATCTTTCCCGCATCCATACGCATTTGTACAGACGCGTATGGGACGAAAACAGGTTGCATACAGGATAACTACGGGATGCATACAGATGTGTATGGATGTGTACAGATGTGTACAGGATGCATAACGATGTGTACGGGCACATACAAATGTTGTTACATTTGTAAGTACAAATTTGAATAAAAAATTCAAACGAATAGATTCAAATTTGCTTAATTCGAATAAAATCTGGGTGAATTCAAATTTTATAGATGCAAATTGAATTGAATTTTCAGATATTTGAGTCGAATTGAGTCGAATCCCAAAAATTGCATTTGTACAGCCCCCCTAAGTATCATACTTTAGATCACTGATGACAGCAACAGTTCGGATAGCATTAATAAAGTGTTGGGCAAATTCATGGAGGACAAAGATGAATGCCTAGGTGCTGCTGCCAGGTTGGGAGGCTTTAAAGTCAGGTTCCAGGGAATCAAGGGCAGGTGAGGCTCTTGCTTTTGTTTCCTGCTAGAGATACCTCAGAAGCAATTTGTGGAACACTGCGTGAGACAGGATGCTGGACTAGAAGGGCTATGGTTCAATCAAGCAATGTTGTTTTTATCTTCTTATGGACAAATTATGGAGGACAGGTGTATTAATGGCTACAATAATCGATACCTAGGTACCACCCCCAGGTTGGAGAGGCAGGCAGGATGCTTCAAGAGGTTATTTGCAGGGAGCCAAGAGCAGGTGAAGGTTTTGCTTTCATCTTCTGCTTGAGATGCCCAGAAGCAATTGGTGGGTGTGTGAGACAGGATATTGGACTAGATGGGCTGTGGCCTAATCCAGCAGGGCTCCTCTTATGTTCTTATTTTCTTATGAACACATCCTGCAGTGCTACAATCAATCCTTGCTTCATTTCTCACATCCTTTAAAACCTGCAACTGCAGAGAATGTATTTCTGAAATCCTACTCTCTTCCAGAGAATACTTAATACTTACTAGAAAATAAATGCAACACACAAGCACACACACACACACACAAACACACACACACACTTCATACTTTTAGACAGGAATTTCCCATGGCTTACACTTTAGGATGAATGATGTTTATTATAACGAGAAAAGCAAGGGGTTGTCTAGTGCAGGGGGTGGGGGGAGGAATAGTGAGATAGGGTTGTACATTGATCCAATTCTGATAAAGTTATCAAGGGGTTTGGTGATTCGGTTTCCCACTGAAAACCTAGGGGATTTGCCCTCTGGACTTTCTAAAAAAAATATTTCTAATCACACCAGCATGCATGTGTTCAGTTTATGAGTTGCTATGTACCACAATCTCAAAGCAACTTGCATTAAAAACTAAAATTAACTGTTAAAACATAAAGTCCACAGTCAATCTCAAAACAATTAAGAAGCTAAAATTACAGAATAAAGAGTCCTGGGTAAAGCAGGCTAAATCAAATACCAATTCAAAAAATAAAAATCTGCTCTAAATCCTGAGTTCGCAAACATTTCCATGTTTTGCCTGGCAATGAATTGATACCAAAGCACCAACAGGCAAAGCACTTGGAGTACAGAGTCTCAGAAGTGTAGGATGATTATACAGCCTGACAGTGTGTGCAGAGGGCAAAGGTGGGGGTGACACAACAGTTGCCCCCATGTCAAACCCTCTAACGTGTCTTTGGAGCAGTTCTTCAATCCTTCACAGGATTTTGCTCCTTTTGGAGGATGGGGACAGGTATATCAATGGCTACTAGAATGGATGCCTCTAGCAGGCACATCTTGTATACACCTATCCTAGCCTCTGGCTGACCCTGTGTTGGTCTTTAACGACCATCTGGATGGTGTCCTGTTTCCACAATTTTGGAAGGTTATTTTTTGGTAGGTTATTGACACTTAGAAGGTGTTGAAACAGTCCAACCAGAAGAAGAGAAGAAGAACCTATAGTTTTAGGTAGGTTATTGACACTTAGAATATGTTGAAACAGTCCAACCAGAGGAGGAGGAGGAGGAGGCTCAGGGTTTGATCAGATATACTTAAAGAGGTGCCCTCTGGACAGATTTGAGTCTGAAATGACAGACATTTTTTGCCAGCATTTGGCTCACCCAATCTCAAAGTCTTGGAAAGGTTACTTCTTCATAATATGAGATTTCATAGCACTGAAAGTGCCTTTTGCTTTAAGCCAGGATGGGTGGAAAACTATGTAAGCAAAGAGGGGAGCTTTCCTGCTGAGTGGCCAGTCAGTGGCTAGCACCCACAGTTAGTTCAAGTATTCTCTGATGTGGAGGCAAATGCAGGCTGCAATGTGGCAAAATAAGGCAGGCTCTCAGCTTGTGCATATCCCTAACCTGCACCTTTTGGGGGGAGGGACATCTGGAAATGAGGTGCTTTTTCTTAAATGGACAACTTTGTAAAAGCCCTGTCTGATGGCACCCTTTGCTAGGATACACAGAATTACCAGGGCAATGGATTTAATATGGATATTTGTAGAAGCTGGTTTTATAGATCTTTACAAATACCTTGTTGCTATATTTGTTTTCCGTGGGCTCCAGATGAAGATGTAAAATTAAAGTGGACCCAAACTCCAGCCCTTTCTCCCAGTCCTTCTTCCAGAGTCATGCAGCCAAGCAATTACACAATAGAATAATGTCTGTGTGGTGTTCACAATTCACCCCCTTCTCCTTCCTCTTCTCCTTCCCAACCTTTGATGACCATCATGTCCAAAGACGACACAGATGTCTGGGCTTTACCACCGTGGGACATCATCTGTCAATCTTCATCACGGGCAGCTGTGCCATATTTAAAATAAGAGCTGAAAAAAATAGACTCCTGCCGAGGGAGACAGCAGAAGTCAAGTTTGTTGGGAAGTGGCCCTGCCAGGAAGACGGTGGTCTGGGTAAACTGTTCATATGTCACAAATGCTTTAATAAGCTGCTTGGGGAGCCCAGACTTGGACAGGGTGGGAGAAGGGCATTCGTTCTACAGCTTCACGGGCATGGGAGGGGCCAGCTGCAGAAGCAGATGTTCCTCTCGTATTATTGGAGAGCTCCAAGCCGCCGACGCATTTCCTTGCGTGTTGGTTCTGCCTTCTCAACTTCTCTTTCACAGAGCTCTTCCCACGCAGCGCTGAAAGTCTCTATCAAGGATACTTTGCCCTCCTGTGTATGAAAGAGGCTTCATCTCTGCACTGAAAAGAAAATACTGTAATATCTAATTAAACTGACACCGGGGAGAAAGGCAGGGTTTGGAGTTGCATCTACAACCTCTGGTACGTTTTGGAGGTGAGAGTGAGTGTGTGCTTTGCCTGCTCCGTAAATAATTTTGCAAAACAGACCATGAGTCCACCTTGGAGGCAGCAAATGCTTTGAGCTAGCGGCACTCACTCTAGGCCCAGGGCTGGTAAGCATGATGCCCACATGGCCCATGTCTCCTTCCACTCAGTCTTCAAAACTGAGAATTCAGCTTCTAAGGCTCTTTTGTGACCCAGGAGAGAAAGGCCCTGGCTTCTACATGAGACTGTAGAACACCAAAGCGCCTCCAAAGACTCAATCTGCAGAGGATGGAGCACAGAACAGGATAGGGTGCCCAATGTCAGGTCTACTACGTAGATAGGGTGTGTAGGCATCTTATCCTATTCTATGCTCCATCCTCTGGGAATTGAGCATTTCGAGGAACTGCACTGTCTTGCAAGGTCTACCAAAATACTAGTGGGTTGTTGTTGTTGGGACTTTTCAGCACCACTCCAGAAAAAGTCATGCCACTGAAAAGGGGCCTCTGAAGTATGGGAACTTTCGTTCCTAGCATTCATTCAGATCCTGGGCATTAGGTCTGGGCCCAGCTTTCAGAGTCAGCAGCTGGGGCTGGGAGAGGACGGATCTTCTGAAATGCAGATGATCCTATCCTGTTCCAGTGGCAACTCCTCTCAGTAGCTGGAGAAGAAGAGTTGACTTTTTATATCCCACTTTTCTCACCCTGTTTAAGGGGACTCAAAGCAGCTGACAAACATTTTGTTCTTCTCCCCACAACAGGCACCATGTGAGATAGGTGGGACTATGAACGTTCAAAAAGAAAGCTGTGACCAGCCCAAGGACACACAACTGGCTTCATATAAGATTGTGGAACTGAACCAGCAGACCTCCAGATAAGAGTCTGGCACTCTAACCACAAGACCAAACTGTCTCACAGGGACAGGCTGTGTACCGTAGGCCAGAGTGGTGTGGACACCGCCTAAGAAGGGATCTTTATTGTGTTGGAACTGATCTTGTTTCAGCACAACACCTAAATGACATAAGAACATAAAAGAAGTCCTCCTGGATCAGACCACAGACCATCTAGTCCAGCATCCATCAATTGGTTCTGGGTAACTCATGCAGAAGAATAGTTGGCTGTTCTACCTCGCTTTTCTCACCCACTTAAGGAGACTCAAAGCAGCTGACAAACCTTCTATTCATCTCCCCACAACAGAATGCCCTGTGAGGTAGGCAGGGCTGTGAGAGCTCAGAAGAGAGCTGAGACTAGCCCAAGGTCACCCAGCTGGCTTCATGGGGTGGGGGGAATCGAACCCGGTATTCCCAGATAAGAGTCTGTCTCTTTGAACACTAGACCAAGCTGGTTCACAAAGAGAAGGCAACTGCTCTTGGATCCACACAAATGGCCTTTAGAGGCATACTGGCTGTCTCTCAAACCTAGAGATGATACTTGTGTATCTATTCTACAAGCCATTGGTACTAGCGTGGGATGTAACTCTTGCTCACGCTGTGAAATTTTCTTTATCCTGCTCTGCGAGAAGGCTGTTGTCGAAGGGTGCTTGCAACCTGTTATGGCCTTGATTGGCAGTGGGTGACACAGGTGTTTCATCACCATGACCCTGTGTCTCTTCAGGGCACTTGTACTGGGCATGCAAGCGCCCTCCAAAGTGTACTTCCCTTCCCACCTGCAGATGCTATTGTATATACCTCTGGGTATAGGGCAGGATGGATGGATGGATGGATGGATGGATGGATGGATGGATAAATAAATGTATAAATAAATAAATAAATAAATAAATATAGATATGCACAAATATTCATAACATTCAATATTCGTACGAATCTGTAGGAATTTGGACTTTCGTATACAAATCAAATGTTATGACATTCATACATTGACATTTATATTTGTACGAATGCTTGGGGTCCAGAGTGCATTCAGAGCAGATTGAGAGCAAATTCAAAGTAGATACAGGGCGGATTTGACACTTTCAGAGCAGATATTTTATGGCATGTGTATCTGATACGTACTGGATACATATGGTATACGTATGCATCAGATATTCATATGAATTCGTTCAAATACGTTCGTATCACATAGAAGCCTACCACATTCGAAGGGGATCTATTTGGATGAATACAGATTTTCTTACATTATATTTGATATGAATCAAATGCAAAAAAAAGAACAAAAAAACCCATTCGTGCACATCCCTAAAAATGCATGCATGCATGAATAAAGTAGGTGTTTTACCAGTTTGAACATACCACAGCCACATATTTGCAATCGGTTAACGAAAAAAATCTATCCGTTTAACATCTCCATAACTTCTTTTGTTGTGGGGCGGGGAGATTTAAGCACCTGCAGAGTGTGTCTGTGGGGGAATCACAGCTGGACCCCAAGGGGGAATTTCCCTGCTCTTGTCTGAGAGATGACAATCGCCGTCTCTGAGATCACAAGGTAGGTGGAGGAGAGAAAAAGCCAGCAGTGGCCAGATCAACGTCGGCTCGGCATGCAATTTTACGAAGTGAAATTCAGGTCTCCCTGTACTTGGCCAAGGTTGAAACCCATCCTGCTGCATTGTAATTAGATTTTAAAAAGATCCCCTCCCCCCAACGTATTTATATAGCAGTAATTACCTCTAGTACAGTCTCAGAATAACTGTTTGCCTTTCCAATCACACTTTTTACCCTTTCCCCTGCACTTCTGGGGCTGATTGAGACAGTTCTCCAACCCCCCACGCTGCTTCTTTCTGCACTTAGAGGCCTCCTGGAAACTGGAGCAAGTCTGAGGGGCGGAATCACAGACTCGGAGGGCAGCAAGAATGTTTGCAGGGGTCCCAAACCACCAAAGCCCCCCTCCCTCTCCCCCCTACACAAGCAGCACTGCCATTTCCACTCAATACAAAGAGCAAGGAAGGGGATATTTAGGATGCAATCGATCCGTTTGCCCTGTTTCATCGGATCTGCTGTCACAATAATCAAATAAGTGTATCTGGTAGCTCAGATAGCCACAGGAGTCCTTTCCTGATGACCTTCACCTGCAAAGTTTAGACGGATAATTAGCAGCCAGAGTATCTTTTTTTCCTGAGATGCCTTAAAATGGAATTTCCTTAGCCTCCCTTCCGATGCAAACGTTCAAATACAAGAGTAATTTTGGGGATTTGATATTCAAATATCATTCAAATGCAAACTGTGCTCAAATGCACTTCCATTCTGACTGCACACACCCCAAGACAATTTGCATGCACAGACTTCATATAGTCCAGATTTTTTGCTAGTTGCACATTGCTATATATGCATGCAGATTCCACCCATATATTATGTCTCACAGCTGCATATGGATGGAGTAGGGATCCTGGAAGGAAACTGGTGCAGCTCCATTCATGTGGGCAAAGGGGGCATTCAAGAAAATGGGTTCTGGACAAACTGAACACAAGTTAGGAAGAAACAAATGAACCTGATGTTTCATTGAAAAGCAATTGCTGCATTGGCCACCTGTCAGCTTTCAGGTCCGATTTGGAAGTGTTGATCTTGACTGATAAAGCCCTACAGGGTTCGACTCCTGGATACACCCAATCTGTCCCTCCCAGCCAGTCAGTATCCGTCCTTTTCTGCACTTGGCTCATCTGCTAGATCTTAGGCCTGTCTGCACTGACGCACAGGAGCACTGGATAAGGAGAACCGGATTTACTGGATTTACTGATCCAGATCACGGGAAGATGAGGACCAGATCAGCAGTGTCTGCACTGACAGCACTAATCCAAATCAAGCCTCCCTGAGGTTGTGAAGTTTATGTGACCTTTGCAGCACTCCCTCACCCCTGATGGCCATGTGGGTGTGATTTTCTGTGGTGCACCTCTAAATGACAACTCCTGGGAATTCTGGATCACAGAAGCAGGCCTGATATATCAGGTGGTCTCCAATAGATGCAGATCAAAGGCCTCTTGATTTGGATCTGGCTTCTTCTTGCCTAATGACGGCAGGGTCTCCTTGATCCGGATTAATGTGTGGATCAGGAGGTCCACGATCTGCAGTGGAGCAGGGATGTGCATGAATATTTGGAAATTCAAAAATCTGGTTCTAATCCGATGAATATCGACATTCAAATTCAAATTGAATAACATTCAAATTGAGACATTCAAACTGATTTTGGATTTCTGAAAATCTGATACGAATATTTGAATTGGATTTTTGGACATTTGGATTTTTAACACTCAAATCAAACTGAATTTTCAGATATTCAATTCAACTTGAATTTGAATGGAAAAGAAAATTCGTGCACACCCCTACGTTGGAGGCCCTTTGATCAGGATTTAAAAACCACTGCAGAAAGAGTCTCAGAGAATCTAGTATATGGAACCAGGGACAGGTAGGGAGCCTTTTTTGGGTGGTCAGCTCTGCTTTCTAGAATGCTCTATAGATGGAACTACTAAAAGCACACAGTTTTCCACCTCTGCTTCAACACTGTTCAAAACTAGTGACCACTATTTATTATGTTTTGCAATATTTGGTGGTTTTTTGTTTTGTTTTATTCCTTGTAAACTGTGTAGAGTCTCTGGTACTCAACAGTATATAAATCAAATCAAATCAAATAACAAATCCACCCACCCACCTACCCACCCACCCAATCCATCCATCCATCCATCCATCCATCTATGTATGCATGTTTCTGGCCTTGCCCATTCCTACCTGCCTAACTAACTGATCAAAACTATCAGGATGTGTTGAGCTGCTGTTGATTGTCTACCCCATAGGGTTCCTTGGTTGTTGGAATATGCTCATTTGTGCTTAACAATTGTCCCAGCCTGCCCTGTAAGCACATGCATGCATCAATATGCATGCATGTGTGAATGCACTTTTAAGAGATGCTGCAGAGGGCTGAACAATCAGAAGTGTTTACCACCCAGCCTATCGTCTCTGATTTCATCAGGGCTGCCCAACACAATCAGTCCCAGCTAAACTGTACAAGTTATTTTCCATAATCACATTTGCAAGCTAGTTGTACACTGAAACTAAAACCCAATTTAAATCCAATTGGCAGTGAATTTAGGATTGACCAAAAGAGATACTGCTTCATGCAAGCATGTAATTTCCAGAATCTATTGCCATGAGTTGCTGTGAGTGATAGAGAGTGTAACAATCACAAAGATTCACAGAATATATCTAATGACAACACCAACTGGCATCTTTACCAAGAATGAGCAGAACCTAGGTATTCAGTACCAGCTTAGTTTTGCTTCTGGGACCCACCACCCTCAGCAGAAGCTTTTTGGAAATATCTGATTGGCTCTGTGTGCTGCTGTATGGTAGTGATATAACTTCTGGTTACCACTGTGTTACTCTAACCTGTGACCTGCCACATGTGATAGAAAACTGTTTCCATGAACTTTGGGCCTATATGGGCAACTCTTCATGCAGCTCAAAAGTGTGAAATAACAGCTGTATTGGATGTGGAGACCCACATGTTATTTGCCCAGCACTGCCCTGGTGTACAAAAAAACATTTAACTTTCCTTTCACAAAGATTCAACCGCCCCCTCACAAGATCAGTGTAGATTTGAGCAGTTTGAAAGTGATAAACCATAAGAACATTCAAGGCCTACCAGGGGTTGGTACTAGGGGTGTGCACAAATGAAATTCTTGACATTCAGTTTGAATCCAACGTTCAAATGTCCTAATTGATACGAACAGAGAAAAAAATGAATGTATTCAAATTCAAACTATTCAAATACATTCGTATCTATTCGTATGAATATTCAATTTGCATGTGGACAACATTTGTATGTGTCCGTATGCATCTGTACACATAGTTTGTATGAATAATTCAAAACATTTGAATTCATTTGAATGTTAAAAAAAGAATGTATAGACTGTCTGGATTTGAATGAATTCTATTGAATTTTGAATGTTTTGCATATTCTTCCACATCCCTAGCTGGTACTCTCCCCAGGCTTCAAGAACCATGCTGAGCATGTAAGAACTCCGTCCTCCTCCGCCTTGTTTCCAGCCTTCTCCAATAAAAATCTTGAAATTGGCTTCTTCTTCTTCTTTTTTAACTGTGTATTCAGTTTTCATGTCATGCAAGGCAATTAGAGAGCAGATCCAACTATTGAACACCAATTCTTTCACCAGCTACCTGAAATTAAGGATAATCATAAAGACATTATGGGACACAGAGATGTCTTGGATAACTCTGTTAATGTGACATCGTGCCCTGATTGGATTCATGGGCCTTGGAGCAAATAATTTAACGCTGTCAAAGCAGTAGGAATTATGCACCTAAGTAAGATGCAGAGAACACACAAGGCCACTGCAATCAGCAGTTAGGGGCCTGTGGAATGGTAGAACCACTATAGACAAGGCCATTTAGATGTGTGGAATGGTAGACCAGCTTTCCCAGGACCATTTTGCACTCACTGCGCCATAGCTTAAACCAGTGGGTCAGAATGTTGTGCTCTGAAACAGCACCATCTGCATGATAGTGCTGGTTCAGACAAGTCCATACTCCAGCCCTCAAACCTGTGTGAAATTTGGGACTTGAGAGCGGACTCAAAATTCTTTCGGGGAGAAAGAGCAAAGCATAGTCAAATGTTGCAAGTTCTAGGACGCCAGAGGGTCTGTGGTATCAGATATCAGGCTAAGGATCAGAAATACAAGACGAACGGGGGTTGCAGGATAAAGAAACGTGTCTGCAACAGCTTCTGCAGGTGGGGGGCATGCTTAAGTACGTGAGGGAGAATCACATCCTTTTCGGCGCAGGTGCCTGGCCTGCAAACACGCTGACCATCTCAGTTGTTGTCGCTCTTGCCTTGTCTTCATCCAAGCTGTCTCCATCTTGGGCTAGAGGGTCAGCATTCACATTGAGCCCCTGAGCCACGTCTCCCTCACCCTGACTGTCGGGGAAGCTTGGCTTCCCTTGGTTGTCCCAGGAAACAGATAGCTCTTTGTCGGAGGAGGAGGGGGGGGGCTGATGGGACGAGGCATGACACTGAGCCAGGAGCATTTTCAGGGGCTAGGGACAAACGTTTCTAGCTTTGGAGCCCGTGGAAGGTCCATTTCAGAGGTGTGTTTTGCTGAACTGGGTCCCCCAGTAGTCCCAAACATGGAAGCATGCCTTCTTCATGCCTCCATCTTCTGCCTCTAGATCTCCATGACTTCTAACATCACTGATTTCCTGATTGCACCCAAGGGCCTCAGGACTAGTAGGAGAGCAACCGCCCTCAGAAATGAATGAATTAGCTGCTCCTTGAAAGCTGAGGCATCCCGCCTTCTTCACTCTTCGCTTGGAACACTTATTGCATAATCCTGACATCTCTATTATTTATTAGTATCTATTTTTTATTATCCCTTTATTTATAGCCAAACCAGTTATGCAATTCCAATCCTCTATTATTCATTCTGCAAAGTGCTGGAGACCTGTAGAAGAAGGGAAACCTACAGAGGTGAAGGCAAAGCGAGTTTGCCCATTTTCAGTGATTAGTCAATACACCCAGCGAAATCTGGGCCACTGCACTGTCAGGAACGAGGTGCAATTAGAAGGAAGAAAATCCAACAAAGCTCTTAGATACACAGATCCTGCAGCAAGTTAGCCCCGAGTCATAGCTTTAAACACTATCAAGCTCCTAGGTTGCTTTCTTATAAGAGACCAGGGAGATGTTAATCTTTGGTTTGTGGGACACTGAATACTTCCTGTCTTCACTGCAAAACCCTTCTGCTGCCCTGTTTGCTCTTTGCTTCTCTCTGAAGATCATCAGTGGTCTATGGAATTTGTTGCCAGAAGAGGTGGTTACAGCAGCCAGCCTAGATGGCTTCAAGCAAGGGTTAGACAAATTGATGGATCACAGATGTATCAATGGCTACTAGAATGGATGCCTAAGTACATCTTCCAGGCTGAGGGCACAAACAGGATGGCTTTAAGGCCATGTGCTGGTATTCAAGAGCAGGAGAAGGTTTGCATGAGGATGCTGGACTAGATGGGCTGTGGCCTGATCCAACAGGGCTCCTCTGAGGTTCCTAGGTTCTTAACTCAGAGGGCCATGAGAGCAATATGCCTGCCCGTGCCTTGTTGTCCCACCACCTTCAGTAGTGAGGTTGGTGGGCACCCGGGAGAGAGCTTTTTCGGCAGTGGCCCCAAGACTGTGGAATGGCCTCCCCCTCGAGGTGTGCCATGCCCCTTCCTTGTATTTATTTAGGAGGGCTGTAAAGACATACCTCTTTGCCTTGGCCTTTGGCTGAGGATTTATTCTCCCTCCCCAGTTACAATGACATCATTATTAATGCACTAGGGAGTGCACGGTTTTAAATACATTGAATTTTTAAGGTGTTTTTAAACGTGCATCTTGTTTTAATCTGTATTTCATTTTAATCTGTATCTGTTTTAATTTGTATCCTGTTTTAATCTGTTGTTACCTGCCCAGAGACCTTCGGCTATTGGGGGGGGGGATAGAAATGTAAATGAATGAATGAATGAACCAGCAAGCGGCCTCGGTGCCTCCCTTCTGCCCAATGGTGTGCTCTAGGAGAGGCCCTGGCACACCCCTTATGCCCCGCCCATTAAGGTCCCACCCATACTGCCACACCCTGGAGGTGGGGCCTTCCTTAGACTGCTCCAGCAGTGCAGAAGGGAGGCACCTAAGATGTTTGCCAATCTGATATATCGGCCACTGTTGAACTGCCCTTATATGGCGCTTATCACCAAATTCTCAGAGCAGTGAACATTTAGGACTATCCCTGTTTTGCAGGAGGAATGGAAGTGTTCTAAAGGCACCTCCACAGTTCAGGCCGGTGGCAGCGGCCCCTAAACACATGAAGCAACAACGTTTTGCCCTAATCTTAAGCCATTTTGCATTTCGCGGAAAGACGCCCCGTATAAAAGCCTTATTATTGCAATTAGTAGTCATATTAACAGCTATGCAAGTCACAGCCCGAGCAGGCCAGGCATAAAACCACCACTGGCTGGCTTCCCAATCCACCCGAAGAGCTTAAAAAGTCATCCAGAGAAAAGACCTTGTTGGAAGTGTGAGCAAACAGCATCATTAGCATTCTGTATAAAGAGCATGATCTCAGAAGTGCTCAGGATTAATTTAGGGTGGCTAATTTAACTTTGACAAACAGCTCCTTGGTCCTGTGGCTGTCCAAGAAAAGGGCGTAAAACCTGAATAATCTCCACATAGGCACCTGCCAGCAAAATTCCCTATCAATGTTCTAATAATGGAATTGTCTAATTCCTAGCGATGGAAGTGGGAACGGTAGAGCCTCCAACATACATAGGAGAGCCTTCCCTTTCCAGAAATGCAGCTAATAGCAATCAGCTTATTCATGCACTACATATGGAATATGACTCCTCCTTATGGCCTTTCCACCACAGTAAATCGGTTGTTTAGTTTCTCTGTAGGACAGGCGAGGAAAGATGTACACCCCTTAAAGCCATAAGAGGAAATTAATTCACTGCTGTCCCTCAGGCTCCCAGCTATAGGCTCTCGGCTATTCTGTGCTACAGCAGGGTTGGACAATGAAGGGGAAAACTGCTAACAAAATAACCTTTAGATTTATAGCTCCCACTTCCCAGAGTTCCCCAGCTGTTCCGGATATGGATTAGGCTTTAAGTTCAAACATTCCCCAAGGAACTCAAGGCCTCTTGGCTCAAAGCAAACATCAAAACGGCAAGCAAAGGAAAGGAGAGGCCAACTAGCATTTGGCATGCTGGTGCATGTTAGGGTAGCTTCTGCACTTGCAGGAGGCGTTTCCACATCAGAAACATACCAGAAGCTACATCAGTGGAACTAGCAGTGGCGCATGAAATCTTGCACCACCACCCCCTCAACCTTACCTGTTCTGACCAGCAGAGCGACCATTCATATTGTTCAAATAGATCTCCTTCGAATATGGCAGGATTCGTACTCAATACAAATGTTCAATCCCATGTGAATCCCATACGAAGCTTCAAACGAATGTACCAAAACATTCTATTCGGATCTGAATATCCAAATTTGACCGAATTCATATGAATTTTGAACGTTATGAATATTCATGTGCATCCCTACATTGGAATACCAATGTGTTGGAAAAATTGAACAGCAGCCCCCGGCTTGCAGATACAAAGATTTGACTGAAATTTTGCAATTTTGCAGTATTTTACTGATTTTATTCATTATCTATTTACATTTTTATCCTGCCCTACACCTGGAGGTCTCCAAGAGGCTAACAACATCTAAAATCAAACATCATTTAAAACAATAACAGCGTCCGCCAGTGGAGAGAAAAGTGTGTCTCCATTTAGCCGAAGGCCAGAGCAAAGAAGTTTGTTTTTGCTGCCTTCCTAAACATGTACAGTGAAGGTGATAGATGCACCTGGAGGGGGAAGACTATTCCATAGCCTAGGGGCCACCACTGAGAAGGCCCTCTCCCAGGTGCCCATTCCTTTTGCTGCTGAGGGTTGCGGGATAACCAGGAGGGCCTCCCCTCCAGATCTTAAGGCACAGGCAGGTTGGTATGGGAGAAGGCGTTCCTTGAGTTGGGCTCGGCAGTGAATTGGCAGCCAGTGCAACTCTTTTAAGACCGGCGTGATGTGCATCTGGCCAGCTGTCCTGGTCATGAAAATAAGCTTTTTCAATAGAAAAAAAAAGCAAAAAGCTGCAAAACATGTCCAGCCACTAATCCAAACACTCAAACGATTAAATGACACATTAAATTTTTGGACATTCAATTAGATTAGGAAACAAACATTAGTTTTTCATTTCAGTGCATCCCTATGGAAGAGGTATCTCTGGTGACTCTACCACCAGCTTGGTGTGACAAAGAGCCACCAAATTGAAAGGACAGATTTATAATGAGTGGAGGGGGAGAGAAAGTATCATACTATTTTGTTTAGTTCTGAGGAGAAGAATCCATGGGGGAAATTCAGTTTTGTATTTGTAATTATTTTTATATGGTCTGCAAACATAAAATACTCAATTTTCAATGCATTTTTTTTCCTGTAAAATAAGCAATTTCCATGCATTTCTTCTCTTCTTTTTAAATAAACTTTTTAAATCTCCTCTCCTCCTATTTTTTGATTGCCTTAAAGCCATGTCACAAAATCTAGAGAAGTGTCTATTCAGCCTGGGAGCTGGTATTCAGTATTCAAGCAAGTCCGGAAATGTCAGCTGGGGTCATTCTGTTGCAAAAAAGCTGACCAAATACTTCTTCCATCCTTTCCTTGGGGGAACTATTTATAAACAAAAGCAGTGTTACTGGGCTAGATCAGATGGGATTTTTCTTCTTCTTCTTCCCTGTAAGGGCTGTATGGTCTCAATGGTAATGTGTCAGGGGCCACCAGCCGTGGTTAGGGTCAGACCAGAGGATGAAGTGGAGAGACCCTGTCATACCATCTTGGCAAATAGTAAGTTGACAAAGGAAGGAGAAATTTGCTTACTGTGTAGAAAATCCCAGGTTCTCCAGATTGCATGAAGACAACCACCAACAGCTGTTACCAAGAGACTTTCTAGAGAGTGAGATCTAACTAGAGACCTCCTTCTGACCAACGCAAACAGTGTGGCTTCTACTTTTTGGATAAAAATGTGGTTTGCATCGTGGCTACCTCTGCCTGAGGTCTTTTAGGAGCTTCTCTCCACCAGATCAGAGAATACTAAGCTATTCATTGCCTAGAGGCAGCCCTTGGGGGCCTATTTGCACTTCAGTCCATAGTTGATAATTAGGCAACATCTAGGCAAGTGATTCTGCACTTGCAGGAGGCGTTTACAGCATAGAACCACCCCCTGCCTGCCCAGGAGTTGACTAATTATAAACAAGCCGTGTAGCATGAAATTGGGCTCCACAACCTTGCCAACCCTTACCCAACCTGATTGCATCCCGCCAATGACCATCCACACCTCTGCTGGATGGAGGGGTCAATGAAGGCGGCCACACAAGTGTGCTGGCAGCTGTGCTTACCTCCTGACATGACCACCCCCCAGATCAACCACAGGTCTACCAGTGCCCCAGTTTGGCAGAGAAATGCACTTCAGCATTTCTTCAAAATGTACTGCTAAAATGAGTCCCTTATATAGGGATGTGCATGAATGGGTTTTGGGGCATTCAATTCGTAATGAATTGAATGTTAGAAAACTTGGGGTCTTTCCACACATGCCACCAGAAAATGGATCTATAAAGATCCGTTTTCTGTCGAACTGTTTTTTCTGAGGATCTGTCCCAAATAGGGACAGATCCTCGAGGCCCCGTGCATCCGCACACGCATGGGACAGCGGTGGCAAGGATGGTTGGGGAAACGGATTGGGGTGGGTGCTGTGTGGACGCACCAGCACCCACCCCAATCCAGCCTCCAAAGGCCCTCCCCCCGACCTCAGCCATTGGTGAGCTGTCAAAGAGGGAGAGTGCATGCGGAGGCCTCGGCACCCATTCCAAAGGGCATCCAGACTCTCGCACTGCTGACACCACCCCCAGAGCCATGGAACTGGAACATGCAGCTGCCAGTCACTGCGCATTTCCACTCACGTGCGGCATGCAGAGGAAGGGAGGAAGGATGCAGACTGGCCTCCTTCCACCCTTCCCAAGATGGCGGCCACCGGCACATCCAGCCTCTTGCCTCTCTGTGTGAGGAAGTGTCCTGCTTCCGAATGGATTCAGGCAAGGGGCCAGATGGAAGACCTAATTTTTGAGGTCTTCCCAGAGGCTGGATCTTTTGATGGCAAGACCCCGCTAAGAGCAGGTCTTGTGCGCCAGAGTGAGGAAGTGGCTGCCGTGAAGTGTCCCGGATCCGGCCTCCAATGTGAAAGGTAAGTTTCTATGTGTTCCGTATGTGTCTTTAATGGGTTTCTATATGGGTTTCCACAGCCAGTGCGGGAACACCCAAACAGTGCTGACCCTTGCATCCTGAGAAAGGTAAACTTTGGAAGAGCTCTGCTTGAGTTTGGAAATCGAACGGCCCCAGATGGAGTCCCAAGCCAGACCTGCTTTTCTTCCCTCCCATCTTCCAGCAGAGCAGCTGTAAAACAGGGAATTAAGTTAGCTGGGTCCCAAGAATTGCCTCATTCTTATGGAGGAGATTTTGCACTCTCCCAGCATAATAATCTAAAGCACCAGGATCAGGCGGCAGCTGAATTCCCATATTAAGGGCAATGAATTGCAAACACATGGTGCAAAATATTGGATGCCTGGACGCGTAGTAAACTCAAGGTGCATCTCAGATGGGGAAAGGAAGAAACTAAGTGCAATTTGTTTTGTTTTAAAACTGCCCCACAGTACAAGTCAGCTGTTTCCTGTTGTTCAGGCTAATAGACCCGAGTTCCAGTTCTTCCAGGCAGGGGGAAGCAGCAATGAGGGTGTTGGGTGGGGTCCCACCAGCTGCAGGGGCCTGATGTGGGCCTGCAGAGCATGCAGGTCCCCAGGGAAGGGACCCAACAGGCCTCCCTGCCCCTGGCTTCAGTGTAGCCAATGGTGGGAGGCCAGGGGCGGGACTTGTCAGTCCCAGGATGGCCGTTCGGCCCGAACCCATCTAAGACAGTTGTCCATCTGCAGGTAGGCAGGTAAAGGACATGTTTGCAATGTGTCCTTCACCTGCCAATGCGGATGGGAAACCGTCTTAGGCGCATTTGGGCCAAAGCATTCTACAGCGTTTTTGCTGTAGTGCGAAGAGGCCTAGGATTTCAGGCTTCCCTGTCATGCAATAGCTATGTAGATGGTAAATGAATGTTTTACGAGACAGTGACAGATATGCCAACAAATAATAAATGCACAACAGCTTAAATTGGGAAGCTTCTTCTCAGCTTGACTTGCCCACTAAATCTCAGCTGAAGCTACCCAGTCTCCTCCAACCTCAGCACTGCGGTGACATTTTAAGGTTTCTTATTTTATCCTTTTTTCTTTCTCCTTCTGTTAGGTTTGATGTTTGCCTTCCTCTGACTGTTGTCCTGCCAGGGAGGGAGGGAGGGAGGGAGGGAAGGCAGGAGAGAAGGAGGGAGAATTATATTTTAAACACATATCAGATATATTCTATATATTCTATTTTTAAAAATTATGGTTGAGACCCACCCACCCTGGGACCTTCAGCTGAAGAGCGGGATATAAATTCTTAAACAAAATAACGTCTTTGAACATGCACACCACCTTAAGACAACGATAATAGGGCGGTATAAAAATCCTAATAAACCTTGGTCCCTTCCAGACCAGTGGATAAGAATTCACAGTCGTTAATAAATGCACAGCTTACCTGGCCGCGAAGTCACGATGTGTTGACCCAAATCCAAACAGACGCCACAGCATCCTCCTTGGCAGCTGTGGGACTTCTGTGGTGTGTGCGGTGAGGGCACATCATGTGGGATGGGGTAGCCAATGGGAGCTGACCTGCAGGCTCAGGTCTCATTGGCTGTTTCTCACTGTCCCGTCAGGATGGCGAGAAACTCCAAAATTACCTTATATTGCAGAGCGAGAGTTGATCATTTAGGTAAATCCTAAGTAGCGATAGCCTGATGCACCACCACTACGAAGGACAGGGCATCAGGTGTGACGCCCACACACCAACTGTGCATCCAACTGTGCAGTATCCCCCAGTCTGGACACACCCCTAAACCTGTGTCCTGTAGCCCATTTCTATACTGCCCCATGCAATTGGGTAGTCATTACAGTTGTGGAAACTGGGGCCATTCTACCCTTGGCTCAGTAGTTAATGCACAGAACGCTCCCCCCAGACTATCAACTCCTGGTGCAGGTTGAACGTAGCTGGTAAGGCTCCAGATGCTGTATTTGCACCTCTTCTGGGTATGAAGAGGACGGTGGCATATGGATACCCATTTACTCTTCAGGGGCAAATTTGCACTTCCCATCCCATCTAGGGGAAAGGAATGCGGAACTGGCCCATGTGTGTGCTAGCATTCACACTAGCAAATGCTAGTACATACATTCCATTTCCCCACACATTCAGACACTTACCTGCAGTACAGGCATGTGTCCAGATGCCACCGTCTTCTCTCTGGATGCTGGCACCAGTGTGCATGCACCATCACCAGCACAATGGTGGCGCATCAGTGCACTTGCACCATAAATGGGCTCAACAGAGCATGGGACAGAACAGAAAAGGTTGTGGTAAGTGTACATGTGGAGCACTTTATTATGTTCCATGTGTAGCCGACCCAGAGTGTGCCCCTGCATGGAAGGAGCCATTTCTCTCTCTCTCTCTCTCTCTCTCTCTCTCTCTCTCTCTCTCTCTGTAGGGATTGCATGTACCAAGCATTCACAAGTGCGAATGCTCAGTGCACGCATGGACAAGTTTGCGCTTTGCTTCTCACAGACGGGAAGCAAAGTGCTAACTTCCCCCTGAACTGAATCACATTCACTGTTGCCTTGCACCAAATATGGGACATGATAGAAGAGAGAGAGAAAGAGGAACCACACCAAGCTTGCTATTTTGCCACAATCGTGCAACACGCCCCTTTCAACAGCCGTGAACTGGGCAGGATGACGGAGGCACTGTTTCCCAGGCCTGATGCTTAGGAGAAGGTCGTCTGGAGACATGGGGGATTTTTTCCCCCTTCAGCAAACGGAGGCATATGGATGACAGAATGCTAATGAAGCCAATCCTCTCTCCAGATGAGTCACCCAGCAGCAGGGAGGTCTCTGTCCTGCCTGTTGATTCATACATTTCCCCCCCAGCATCGTTGGAAAGAAAGCCTTAAAAGGCTCGGCTGGGTGACCTCCTTGCTAACAAGCCTGGTTTTGATTGTGTTATTTATTGGGCATTAGCATAGGGTCACCCCATGAGCTCTTTTCTGCCTCTGAGAACTAAGTTCCTCTGGGTTATTCAACCAACGAGTAGGAATGGAGACAGAGATTGAGGAGTGAGGGTGGAAACGGGCGGTCAGGCGAAGGTGGGAGCTGATGTCATAGATAAAGCAGGAGAGAATGAAAAATAAAGCAGCAAAGCAAAAGGAACAAGACAGGAAACCATGCAAAACACTGAGGTTACAGGATTGGATCAGCCTGGATTTGCAATGACAAAGGGCCTCTTCACACTTACCCTAATGTCTGGGAAGGCAGGAGGCATTTCTAGGTTTTGAACACCTCCGGCAAGCGTGGGTGCTCTTGCCCAGATATTAACCTACCATTGACTACATGGCCAAGTCTGCTCACGCGTGGCCTTTGATCATGTGCAATCCAGGTAATTCAGCTGCCACTGAATTCCCAGATGGGCACATAGCCACCACCCTGCTTGCATATGCAGCTGTTTCAGCCTCCACTCATGTGTGCTGGACAGAGCTCTGATTGCCGCTTGGTCCAGAAAGGTAAGTCTGTTGCTAAAAAAGCACTCTTTGGTGCTGAATTTTCCAGCAGTAGTTGTCAGTCCTTTTTCTGAAAAAGTGGGATGAGGGATGTGCATGAATATTCATAACATTTGATATTTGTACGAATTCATACAAACTTGGCCATTCATACAAGAATCAAATGTTACGATATGTGTGCAATGGTATTCATATTCGTATGAACGTTTTGGAACATTCATGAACTGGAGAGGTGGAATAGCAACTGACCAGTCGCATCGGCAATGGATCCAGAGTGCATTCAACATAAGGTCTATTTGCACTTAGGCCACTGGTATGCAATTAGGACAGCTCTGGTATAGGCCATTTGCATTTTGTCAAGGCCATTTCCACCCAGAAGTGTTCCGGCCTGTACCAGAGCTGTCTTAATTGCATCCAAGTTGTGGAGCAGGAAATCATGTGCCACACCTTCCCCAACCTTAATCCCAGGCTTACCTGAACCATCTGGCAGGGAGACCATTTGCATTGTTCCCCCCAGGCTGCTCAACAGTCCCACCTCCTGGCTGCTGCTATTGGCTGCTGCCAGCCACATCACATGATCTGTGACGTGAAAGCAGTCCAATGCCTGGGGTGGGATTGAACCGGGCAACTGTCATGTTGGGGTGCCCCAGACCCCCGCTACCTGGATTGAGGCTATGGTGGCCAGTGGGACCTGCCTGGTGCCCTCCATTGCCCAGGGGTGTGTGCGGCCTCCTGCTTCCGATCCCATGCCATGGTCATCCATCCAGAGTGCCAGTCTGGTCTGGATCAGTCCCCATGCCATCTACAGTGGTCGATCCCTATTCTGAATGCACGGGATCAGTTGCTATAGACGGCATGGGGGACTGATCCAGACCGAACCCGCAGTCCAGACAGGTGAGCGTAGTGCAGGGAGACCACATACACCCCTGGGCAATGGTGGGTGCCAGGCAGGTCCCCGTTTGCTGCCACCACTACATTGCTGCGGTAGGTAGAATCCTACTGCATTCAAAGGGGATCCATCTGAACGAATACAAATTTTCTTACTTTCGATTTCCTACGAATCAAATGCAAAATGCTCCAATCCTGCACACCCCTAAGTGGGACTACAGTGGGGTTGTCTGCACTACGTGAGGCGACCCAACCATAGAAGCGCCAAAATGGTGCTCTTTTCGTCTTGTCTGGAGGCACCCTATGTATCCTTTAATGCATATAGAAGAGCAGGAAATGGTGGGCATATTCTCCATCCTTCCAGGTGTGCGGCACGCAAGGCCTTTCCTGCTCTGGGCAGAAGCAAGGCATTTCCAAAGCCAGCGGTCGGCGGCGTCCCCCCCTCCCTCTCCCCCCAAGGCAGCAATGTCAGTAATTTAAAAGTTATTTACGGAGGTGAAAAGGTCCGACGCAGGACATAAAGCACAACACTTTGGCACAGCGTCTTCAGCCAGTTCAATGGGAACAATCAATTAGGTATTGACAAATTCCCTGACTTTTATTTTCATCTTCTCATATCAGTTCAGGCCCACTTCATCTGAAAGAGGTTTCTGACAACTGGCCCAGGGGATCCCCTGCCCCCGCCCCCCCAATATTGACCAGCGCTGGCCAAACCTTTATGCACAGCAGCTCTGCCTTTCATGTGCCAGACTTGTGAAGGATTTTGGTGGACTTCCTTGGAAATTCCCTGGGCCTTTGTTCACTTACCGGGACAACAGCTCCACACAGATCACTGTAATGCATTGTCTGCACTTTAATCCACTGCAGAGATCCTGAAATGCACTGAGCCATTCCCAATCTGTACCTGCTGTGCACAGGTTAAATGTTGTTTGCAAGCATTCCCATGACCTTGGGGACCCTTTGGGAGTGTTGCATTTGCACAACTTCCTGGACCACCTATAGAGTTTGGACCTGTCAGTGCATGCCCCGCCCTTGTGCACCAAAGACAATGCCCCATCGCCCAACCACAGTGAAATGTGGGTGGGACATCCAACATCCAGATGTAAGGCCAGGGCCATACCAGGGGCAATTTCACACTTCCCTTCCTGTCTTCTGGATGGAAAAGGAGCACAATCACCCAACATTGCAGCCTAAATCCTGCACAATCAGTCACTCACCTGTGACTGATCCCAGGGCCGGTCCTCTTCAGGGCACCGCCATTTTGTTTGCGGCATCCTCTGTGACACCATGCACATCAGCGCCATTGGTATGATGGCGCTGATGGGTCCATGGTCATCTGAGGTGCCAGCACGCTTGTGTGGCACCTCAAATGACCTCAGAACATCAGAAAAGGTGTGGGTGCTCACCACTGGACACACCAGGTAAGGAATAGGTTAAGGCTGGTAAAGGTGCAGAGCACGATTTCGTGCTCCACTCCTAATGCAAAATTATTTATTATTTATTATTTCTATTTCTATCCCACCCTATACCTGAAGGTCTCAGGGGGGCAGGTAACAACCTTTAAAACAACAAATTAAAACCAATATTGAAACCAATAATATACATAAAAACATTTAAAAGATTCAGCATATTAATATACTAAAATAATAGTATCTGCAATGGGAGGGCGGAAGTGTAATCACTTCTGAACTGTCTTCAAGGGCAGCCCCATGTAGAGTGCATTACAGTAGTCCAGTCCAGACATTACAAGAGCATGGATAACTGTGGCTAAGTCATCTCTGTCCAAAAAAGGCTTCAGTTGATGCACCAGCCATAGTTGGGAGTAGGCACTCCTGGCCACGGCCTCCACCTGGGTCAGTCAGCATTAGTGAACTTCTGGGAAGGCAGGGGGAGCCTGGAGGCTGTAACAGCCTCCCCTAGGTGTGTATGCCCTCCCCCAGAAGTTGCCTAATTAAGAAGGATGGGCTGTAGTGCAAATGTGTCCCAGGAGGCAGCTGATCCCCACTTGCATTGTGTGCAGTGCAGACAGAAGAGGCATGTTCCAGTGCTCAGTTTCACCCTTCATGCTCTCTGGCCTGAAATCACCTGGGTGTCCAATTCCAGGCACATAAGTGCAAACCTAGCCTTGATCTCTCACGTGATATCAAAATCTATTAAACAATGGGATGAAACTTCAAGGGAGTCAATACAGATTAGATATTAGGAAAAACTTCCTGACGGTGAGGGTGATCAGTCAATGAATAGGTTGCCACAGGAGTTAGTGAGCTCTCCTTCAATGGAGGTCTTCAAGCACAGGCTGGACAGACATCTGTCTGGGATGGTTTAGGGAATCCTGCATTGAGCAGGGGGTTGGACTCAATGACCCTAGAGGCCCCTTCCAACTCTATGATTCTATGAACCCTTCTGTCTTAATTAACTCTTGGGCATCTTGAGGACTAGGAACCAAATTGCTTGATATTTCATTACTAAAGTCAAAGATACATTAGATATGGATGCTTTGGACACATCCTCCCCCCACTTTCCCCCCCCAAAAAGGCAAATTAAAAATGAGAGCAAAACATTTAATTAAAAAAGAACACAAGGTGTAACCTATGTCAACTGAGTTGAAGTCACAATGATTTTTAGAGTTCATTAGTTCCAATGCGGGCCCAACAGAACAGATACTGAATCTAGACGCTTACTAGATTAATTTAGATCTGATATCCCATTAAATCTCCTATAGATCTATGTAACTTTGTGCATTCAACTTTGTACGTTATAACCGACCTGTTTCTCTCTCTCCTCCACACACACATTCTTCTTCTTTAAAGGCAAGTATTATGGATTTTTCACACACTGCAGTCCTTTGGACAGCAATTAATTTCTCCTATAAATGAAACACCTTTCATATTGCTTTATCTTGGATAGATTAAATTGACATCAGCATTGCCCGATGGCCGGCGTAACCCATCTGTTAGCATTAAAGCTTTACTGAGCATCTTCAGACTTCGCTCCCCTCCCACTCTTCCAATTTCTCCTCAAAAATTGAAAGGGATTAGGTTAGGATTAGGTTAGTGTTTTAATCAGAAAGTCAAAAAAGATGGATTGACGATATTTTCACCTGGATGAGGCACCGGCGCTCTTCATTCTCCGTTTTCTTGTAACCCCAAGATGGTTTTAATTTTTTTAAATTTTATTATTACTATTACTATTATTACTATTACTGTTATTTATTAGTGTTGTTGTTGACATAACACAACAGTAACACACAACAATCAAGATATTTATGCTGTTTTTGGTCATTGTTATCACTAGTCGGGCCCTTCCCAAGCGCCTAGGACTGAGTGATGTATCGGTGAATGATACAAGCAGAACCCAGCAAAGTGGCTTCTGTAGCTGGCAGATGGGTATTTTGTTGATGCCAAGGCTTTTCATGTGCCCACTAAGATCTTTTGGCACCACTGGGAGCACCTTTGCTGGTTTATGCCAGAGTCGCTGCAGTTCTATTTTCAGGTCTTCGTATCTGGTAAGTTTGTTTTTCATCGATCCTGCTGTTGCCTGGAATAGCAACGTCAACCATAAACACTTTGTCTTTCTCCACCATTGTGATGTCTGGAGTGTTGTGTTCCAGTGTTCGATCAGTTGGGAGTCGGAAGTCCCACAGTAGTTTGGCTGGTTCATTTTTGACCACTTTTCCTGCTTTATGGTCTCACCTTTTCTTTGTCACTGGCAGATGGTAGTCCTGGCATAAGTTCCAGTGTATCATTTGCGGCACTACATTGTGCCTGTTTATAGTCCATCTGTGTGATCTTTTTGCAGCAGCTTAGCATGTGGTCGATCGTTTCATCAGCTTCTTTACAGAGTCTGCACTTTGGGTCTTCCATTGTTGTTGTTGGTGATGATACAACAGTAATACAGAGCAAACAAGATCACTATGCTGTCTTTTATGTTAAATCACGAGTCAAGTGCTTCCCAAGCACATAGGATTGCATGATGTATCAGTGTATGATGCGTGCAGAACTGAGAAGAGTGGCCTTTTGCAACTGACAGATGATGATTTTGTCAACGCCAATGGTTTTCAAGTTCTGGTCAAGGTCTTTAGATTACAGCACCCAGTGTGCCAATCATCGCTGGGGCCACCTCTATGGGTTTGTGTTGAAGGTCAATCTTCAGATCTTCATACCACATCATTTTCTTGAGTTGCTTTTCCTCGATTCTACTATCTCCTGGGGTGGCAATGTTCACTATCCACACTTTTTTCTTTTCCATAATCATGAGGTCCAGCGTATTGTGTTCCAAGATTTTATAGGTCTGAATTTGGAGGTCCCAAAGTAGTTTGACGAGTTCATTTTCAATGACTTTTTCAGGTTTGTGTTCCCACCACTTCTTGGCCACAGGTAGGTGGTAGTTGTGGCACAAGTTCCACTGTATCATCTGGACAACAATATTGTGCCTTGGCTTGTAGTCTGTTTGCATGATCTTTTTGCAGCAACTTAGTATGTGATCTATGGTTTCATCTGCTTCTTTGCAGAGTCTGCACTTGGGATCTATAGTCGACTTTTCGATTCTGGCTTTAATAGCATCTGTTCTAACAGCCTGTTCTTGTGCTGCTAGTATCAGACCTTCTGTCTCCCTTTTCAGTGTTCCATTGTTAATCCACATCCAGGCCTTTTCCTTTTGCCTTTTGCCTTCAGTTTTCTCCAGGAATTGTCCATGAAGTGCCTTCTTTTCCCAGTTTTCAGTTCTACTTTGTATTGTGCTTTTATAATATTCATCATCATCATTATCATCGTCATTAGTATTATTATTTTCCATCATCAAGGTAAAGGCACTGAAGAATGATGTTCTAGTATTTTTGTTCTATCACAATTAAACGAGAACTTAGTTTATTATATAAGACAACAATCGGTTTCTGTGAAAACCGTCTATAAAGTTCTGACTGCAATTATAGTATATGTATTTCTGGTTCAATTCAAGCTGATTACTTTGACCTAAATTCAGGACTGCTCCATCCAGAAAATGAAAAGGTACTAGCAAGGTTTCTCTCTTTCTCCCCCCCCTCTCTTTTTAATAAAAAAGTAGACTAATGTCAGCTTTTGTGACTCATGCAAAGTTATTTCCATAAGCCTGGCATTCAAATAGCCAGGAGTGGCAGAACGTGGTCTTTTCAGAGGTATATCATGCCCAAACTATCAATCAACCGCAGTGCCAAGTTAAGAGCTGGCAAGCGAATCAGGCATTTTTGTTTTAAGGGCTTTGCCTAAAATTATGGTATGTTTGTTGTTGCAAAAGCAGTTAGCAATGGATGCCTTAGGTGTGAAACAAACACTAGAATCAAGGAGGAAGAAGGAAGTGGAGGATGAAAGGGGAAAAGAAGGATAAAAGGCTAAACTGTATGACTCTGAGGTGCCGAAGACTGAACTCTAATATACTTAGGAAGGGCTCCTCTAAGTCTGGATTCTGCTCATGAGAATGATAGAAAAGGGATTTAAAAAGCAGTATCTGCATGGTAGTGCCTTAATCCAAATGAAAAGCCAGAAAATTCACTTCTAAAATTCATTTCCTAGCCCTTAATGTTGATTAGAAGTGAAATGGGAACACAAGTGCATGTTTGCTACCACCTCTAAGTTACTTTTTTCAATGGGCTGCAGATGAAGCCCTAGAAAAGCTCTTGAGTAGGATCTGCACAAATGTATTTTTGACATTCAAATCCAGGTAGATTAGAATGTCATAAAATCCAATTCGATTTGGATATTTAAGATTCTAATGTCTTAAAATCCGATTTGAATCTGTAACATTTGAATCCGTACATTCAAATGTTAGATTCGTATTTAGAGATATGACTGTCGACAGCATTCATATCTGTTATACATATCTGGGTGCATGCCGGAAAAATCTGTATACATCCCATATTATCCCGTACACACCCTGTTTTAATCCCATGTTTCAAGCGCAAGATACGGATCATTTTTGGGCAGATTCGTGGAGCCCTTGGGGGACCTATTTAGGAAACACAGTAAGGTGTATAGTCAAAATAGGTTCCTCTATAAATCTACACATTCGAATTATTTAAAAATCCATATTGGATTTTCAAAAATCCAATTTGAGTTTGAATGTCAGAATTTGTCGGATTCGAACTGGATATTCAAGTTTTTGGATATTTGTGCACAGTCCGTTCTTCCGACTCTTCTTCTTGTAGTCTTTTTGCACTTCGCTCCTCTCATATATCTTTTACTCTTTCTTTTAAAGGCTGGAACCTTCCGTCAAAACGCCCAGTTCCTATCCTTCTCCCCACAACAGAACAACAGAACACCCTGTGATGTTCTGATGGCTAGGAACAACATTTTCTAGCCTTGGAGCCCTTGGGGGACCTATTTAGGAAACACAGTAAGGTGTATAGTCAAAATAGGTTCCTCTATAAACCAGAACACAGAACACACCTTCTGTATGCTTCTGGAAGAAGAAGGAGTTAGCTTTTTTACCCTGCTTTTCTTACCCATTCAAGGGGACTCAAAGCAGCTGACAAGCTTTCTGTACTTCTATTCACAACAGAACACCCTGTGAGGTGGGTGGGGCTGTGAGGGCTCAGAAGAGAGCTGTGACTAGCCCAAGGTCACCCAGCTGGCTTCATGGGGGAAGGCGGAATCAAACCTGGTATTCCCAGATAAGAGTCTGGCTCCCTAACCACTAGACCAAACTGGCTCACTAGGTTCCTAAAATGGGACAATTTCTCACTTCCTTTCCCATTCTATGGTCATGAAAGGTGTGTTATAGACTATTGTTGACTAGCACTCTCACTTGTGAGCTCTAGTCAATGATAGCTTAGTCCCTGCACAGTCGACCACTTGCCTGGGATTGACCACATGTCTGATCCTTTGCAAGGCATTGTAATCTTGGATATGGTGTCCTGCATGACTGTGCATGTGACAGCGCCATCGCTATGGTATTGCTGATCCTTTGCAGAAACACAGTCACATCAGGGGCCATTGGAGCTGCCAGTACGCTTGTACAGCATCTCTGATGGCTCCCATTGCACCAGAAAAGGTACAGATGGTTGGGATATGCACAAATATTTGTAACCTTCAAAATTCGGCCAAATTCGGACATTCAGAGTCAAATGTTACAATATTCATATACTAACATTAGAACAAATACAAATGTTTCTGGACATTATTATGGATAGTTCGGACATTTGTTAAGCTGGATAAACATATCAGATATGCATCTGTTTGTAGCAAATATGTACCTATTCGTATCAGACGTGTATTGTATGTTCAAACAAATACATATAAATAGATTCATATGAATAGAATTTTAACACATTTGAATTCCTTCTGTTCATATGAATATGGATTTTTGAACATTCAATTTGTTTCAAATCGACTGCCAAATAAAACATTCCTGCTCATCCCTAGTAGATGGTCACCGCTGGCCACCTCAGGTATGCTTTTGGTTAATATTAGTTTGTGTGTGGTGGATGATTCACTATGGGCCAAAGTGCAAAAAGGCCCCTGATTACTATTAGAAAGGCCCAATGGCGTCACAGCAGCAGCGGCAAGATCTGCATCTTGGGTCAAACAAATTCCACACACCGCGATGTTCCATGAAGATAAAGGACTGTTGCTGGAGATCCCTTAGAGTGAATGGAATGAGCTACTGGCATAAAAACCTCATAATGAGATAGGCAGACAGGATATCCTTATTTCCAGCCACTTCTAAAGGGACGGGTTTGAATAGAAAATATGCACCAATTTTTTGTTTTCTACCTTTTGTGTTTAGAATAACTTTCCAAAGGAAATGAGTACACTGATCAAAGCCTAGTATTATTAAAATAAAATAGTTAGAGGGGCCCCAAGAGGGTAGGAAAAAGCTTTTTAATTAATGAATTTTGGAGTACGAGGGGGGCAAAGAAGGTAAAGTGATAGTATTCAGATCATGGTAATTATTAATTTCTTCAATAAAGTGATTAATCTCCAGGTGCATTACCTATTGACTATATCCTTTTGTGTTAACTGTATCAGCTGCCGCTGCCGCTGCCTTCTTAGATGAAGGAAAAGCTGAATGGATTTAGAAGGAGCTGAGATCATAGCTATCAAGATGAGCAGAGAGAGAGAGAGAGAAACGATCCAGCGGGCCCACGGAGGATACTTTCTACAGCATCCGACTCCCATAGTCAACTGCGCACAACAGAAACCTTATTCCCGCACTCTGAATAATGTGCTGCACAAGGACCGCTGATCTCAATGATCACGCATCCCAAAGTGGGCAGGTATGTATGTAGGTCAACCTTAGATTTCCAGGACATGGCTATCTATTGTTTTCTTAACGAGTAAATCCCTCCCCGTTTTCACAGTTAAAGGGCAAAATTGGCTATAGGCAGAATGCTAATACTGTCTTTCTGCACTTCTCTGGATTCAGGGTGGCATAGTGGTTAGAGCAAAGGATGAGAATCTAGGGGCCTTTATGCATGAAGCCTTAATTTGGAATAAGGGTTCACGTGGAAATTCACATAGCTCACATAGGGGAAATTTGCATTGTCCCAGGGACATTAAGATCAAGGATGGAAGCCGTTGTTTGCATCAAGAAGGCCAGCACTCTCTGAAACCTTCCTGGGACTTACCTTGCAGCAGGGTAAGTGTGAAAACTGCTGTATGAAGGTGTGTGTGTGTGTGGGGGGGGGGGGGTTATTTGGCCATGTTGGGAGTTGTTCTGGGATTAAAGTGGCTCAGCGGTGTGCAGACACTCCAAGCTGGAGCGAACCTGGGCTGTTGCCATTGTCAAAGTCTGAAAAAGCCCCAAAATTTGCATGCTGATGTGAATCTGTGAGGCTCTGCCCCCCTTAGTCCTACTCTATCTGCACAGACAGAGCTGGATCTGGATTGATCTGGTCCACAAAAGGCCTTCTTTCAAATCATGGGAGGGGTGCCACTGACTCTCCCAACGCCAAGGCTCCAAGAATTGGCTTTTCTACCCCACTTTTCTCACCCATTTAAGGGGACTCAAAGTGGCTGACAAAGCTTTTCTATTCTTCCCTCCTCAACAGAACACCTTGTGAGGTAGGAGGGGCTGTGAGAGCTCAGAAGAGAGCTGTGACTAGCCCAAGGTCACCCAGCTGTCTTTGTGGAGGAGTACGGAATTGAACCCAGTATTCTGAGATAAGAGTCCAGCTCCCTAACCACTAGACCAAACTGGCTCACAGTGGTGTGGGCCTCGGGGAATATGTCTCCCTCCCCCAGCGCTTACATAAGAACATAAGAACATAAGAACATAAGAGAAGCCCTGCTGGATCAGGCCACAGCCCATCTAGTCCAGCATCCTGTCGCACGCAGTGGCCCACCAAATGCTCATGGGCATCTCAAGCAGAGACAAGGACAAACCTTTTCCTGCTCTCGAGTCCCAGCAGATGGCCTTAGAAGCGCCCAGTTCCTCCCCCCCCCTCAGCCTGAAAGATGCACCTAGGCATTCATTCTAGTAGCCATTGATACATCTGTCATCCATAAATTTGTCTAACCCTACCTTAAAGCCATCCAGACTGGTAGCTGTCACCACCTCTTCTGGTGCCAAATTCCATAAACCGATGACCCTCTGGGTGAAGAAATACTTCCCCCTGTCAGACCTTACTCTCCTACCCATCAGCTTCATAGATGCCCCCTGGTTCTAGAACTGTGTGATAGAGAAAAGAAATTTTCTCTATCCACCTTTTCTATACCATGCATGATTTTATATACTTCAATCAGGTCCCCTCTTAAACGCCGCCTCTCCAGACTGAAGAGGCCTAGACGTTGCAGCCTGGTTACAAGAGGAGTAACCAATGAGGCAATGTTGTTCACTGAGCAATGGACAAGCAGGGTCTAGGTCCAATCATGTCACAACAGAGACAAATGCCTGCAGAGGTGTCCATAGCAGAGTGGCAGACCAGACACAGATTTCCCTGTGATAGAGGCCAGTGGAGAAATGAAGGTTCACCGGCTTACAACAGAGAAGAAACACCACCTTTTAGGAAAGGTTCGCTGAGACTATCCCGGCACCCTCTGGATCAGAGGTGCTCAGATTACAGTCTGCCAGATGCAGGTGAATTACTTCTCCACAGTCAGCGTGCAGAGAGCTTCATTGAGGGCCAGCAGCATTTCATCATCCACCTGTGATCTCTTTGCAGCGCAGCAAATGAAGGTTTAATCTGGCATGAAAGGCAAGCACTTCCGTGTCCAATTAAAAGTGTTTTTGCTGCACTGGAGAAAGTTCGCAGGCGTCACCCTTGCAGGCACAAGGGGGTTTGGCTTGGGGAATGTGTGAGCTGCCTCAAGAGCCTTTCTTCTAAATATCTGGGCTGAGGGTGAAGACACCACACACCCTTTTACCCAGGCCTCTAGCTGAAGGGGCAGTGCCATTCTACCGGGCATGATGCTGTTTTCAATGGTGTTGAATAGTCATTAATGTGGTTTAATGAGACTGGGCCATTGTAAGACTCAGGATATAAGCCGCTGATGATGAGACTGTGGGTGTTCACAGATATTCATCACATGCAAAATTCGTACAAATTTGTGCGTTCACATTCAAATTGAATGTTGACTACTTTTGAAGGTTGACATTTGAATGCGAAGTGAATGCTTTTGTGCATCCGTTTGAAGCTTCGCTATATTTGCAAAAGTGGGAAGGCAGCAAAGTGGATCCAAAGCAGACTTGAAGAAGAAGGAGGAGGAGGAGGAGAAGGGGAAGAAAAAGAAGAGTTGGCTTTTCTACCCCACTTTTCTCACCCATTCAAGGGGACTCAAAGCGGCTGACAAATCTTCTGTTCTTCTCCCCACAACAGAAACACCCTGTGAGGTAGATGGGGCTGTGAGAGCTCAGAAGAGAGCTGTGACTAGCCCAAGGTCACCCAGTTGGCTTCAAAGAGGAGGGTGGAATCAAACCCGGTATTCCCAGATAGGAGTCCAGCTCCCTAACCACTAAACCAAAGCATTCAGAGTGGATTCAAAGGGAATTTGGAACAGAATCAGAAGGGATTTGTTTGTTCAACTGAACAAAATAGCAGGGAATTGAACTGGATTCGAATAGCATTCGAAGAACATTCGCAGCAGAGTCGAATCCTTCCACATTGATTTGCATGAATGTGAATTCCTTTACATTTGCTTCAGTGTGAAGTGAACCCGAAAAAATCCTGCACATCGCTAGATGAGTAAACAAACAAACAAATAAATGATACTGGAACTATCTCTCTCACACACAAAACAACTATTTCCTATTATTATTATTATTATTATTATTATTATTATTATTATTATTATTATTATTATTATTATTATTATTATTATTATTATTATTATTATTATTATTATTATTTTCTGTGTGTGCAACAGCTCAACTTTTTCATGGTTTGCTAGTGTGGCGCCGCCTATCTCCCAGTGCGAGCTGCCTAACTCTCTTCACCCCTGTCTGTAAACACAGTAAGGTGCTTTTATAATTTTAGAATCTTGGTAGCGTGTTCGGGTTTATGTATATACATATGTTCTGGTAGCGTGTCTTTATAATGGTTTAGCCTCGCACCCCACAAGCGGACACCAACAATGCTTAGACTTTTCAAAGGGAAAAATAAACAGGGTTTTATTCTTAGTAACAGGTAACACAATAAAAGAACGGAAGAATACACGTCTGTCAATTCAAAGCCACACCCTTTAGTTCCTAGATTTCACACATAAGTCTTAACTTCACAGTTCCTTTTACTTTCAACCCCTTCTGGCCTATTCTCCAGCTCAGAAGTTCGGGACCAATGCTTGGTTCCTTCCCTGAGGTAAAGAGACAGTCTAACCTGTCTTCTCCCCCCCAAAACCCAAAAGCAAGGACAAAATCTTTTCCTCTAGCAGGCGGATTTTGTACTCCTCACTAGCCTAAACTCGACGCCTGATTGGCGGAGTGCGCTCCTCCCCCTCCCATTATGCTAACTAGGGAGGCTTTGCCCCCTCCTTTACCTGTTTAAGCTGTCAGTTTAGACTCTTCCTCAAAACACATTGAATACACTTTTATTACACTTTTAAAATTTCTTCTCCCAGCACTAAAATTTAGTGTGGGCACCACAGCTAGCTTTCACCTCTTTGGGTTGTTTTAATAACATACCAACAAAAAAAGAGGAATCTGATTTAGTTGGAGGGGAAAGATGTTTGCAGAGAGTGAATAATCACAGAGTAAGGTATAAACTGTAGCCCCATTCCTAGGAAGACTATCTTAGCAGTGGTAAAATGCCCTGAAGGCGACAGGAATTGTGCCACAGCGTATAACAACAAAAACGTTGTGCCCTGTGTGTTCTGGAGAAATAGAAACCCAGAAACGAAGTTAAATCACATGGCTGGAAAGCACTGAAGCAGGCAGGGGGTGGTTTGATTTCATCATCTATGGGATGCAGCACAGAGCTTTGGCTATGTTTAAAGTCAGGAAGTATGTGAGCATAGGGTTGCTCACACTGGCACAAATTGACATCTCACACATCTACTGAGGGTGGTGGTACAACCAGGAGAGCCTGGGCAGGTTGATATGGAAGAAGGTGTTCCTTTAGTTATAATAAGGGCTAGAACAGAAAGAGCCTGGCACATTGTGGAGGGTTTACTTGTTTTTGCAAATCAGATGTACAGGTGTAGGGATGTGTTCAGATATTTGAAAATTCAAAAATCTGATTGAAATTTGATGGATATTTGACATTCAAATTCAAATCGGATTTTTGAAAATCTGAATTTTCGAAAATCCGGTACAGATTTTTGAATAATTCGACTGCACAGATCTGTTGATATCACATCCAAATATCAGGTCTATTTGCGTACATAACACGAGATGACAACGGGATGCAAACAGGACGAAAACGGGATGTGTGTGAATTTGAAAATCGGATACAAATGTTCCCAACATTCGTATCATTCGATTCGAAATAGATTAGCCAAAATACGGATTTGGATAATCCGGATTCAAACCAGGTTTTTGAAAATTCGGATTTTCACATTTCAAATTGACTTGAATATTCAAAAATTCAAAGTGACTCGTGTTCAAATGCCAAAAATGCATTTGTGCATATCCCTATACAGGTGTGCCTACCTGCATGTGCATTTGCATGAGCATCCATGAATCATAGAACACCAAACTGGATGGCAAGATCCTGCTGAAGGTCCACCAAGGCGGCAACGAAAGGCTCAGCCCCCTGCCTCCAAACTCTCCTCTAGAAACAGGCCGTATTTCTGTGCCAGTGAGGTTTGTCTTCCATTTTCAATTTGGGGGGGGGGGGCAAAAAACACGCCACCTTCGGAAGACGCTTCTGAGCTCCTCCTGTTCATTTGGTTAGGAGCCAGGTGTGAAAAAAGTCGCAGAACGGTGAGGATGAAAGATGAAAATTGAACACGGGGAGTTGAGGAGACAAGGACAACCTCTGAGCAACTCACATTAATGTCACCGTATAAAAGTTCTGTCAGCATTTCCATTACAAACTCCTATTTTCAGTGGTTTATAACACGTCCATAAAAATTCTCTCCCAGAGGCTGCTGAAAACTTGGCAAAAAAGGTTTCTTTCCCGGCCTCCCCATCACAATTGATTTTTCTCCTGCGCAACTCCACCAGCCCATCAGCTCACACGCTTCCACTCACTACGCTTACTTTTTCTTTTCTGTTAACACTTTTTCTTTTTTGCAACAAGAGGGGAAAAATTTAAAATAATTCCCTTGGACGTATTGTTTTGCTGTACTGCAAAACAATATCTTACAAGCAGCAGAAATACCTCTAAAACAGCTGGAGGGGACATTACTGTTCCTACACGTACAACTACTAAAAAAAAATGTTGATAGCAGTGGGATTAGTTCTAGCTTTCTTTTCTGGAAAAAAAAAATCATATCTTTGAATCAGACACAGACTTGAATTAGTGAGATGGACCAATGCAGTGGTCACACCTAAGGTTTAATACAGCGTCATTCCACCTTCAGAGCGAGAGAACACATCAGCAAAGGGATCAGTAATTTTCTTTCAAAGTTATCTTATCTCAAGAGTGAATTTCCTGAGTTATTTAACACCAAAAGAAAACAGCTTGTCACTTTGTTGGTGTATTCTCTCACTCTGAAAGTGGAATGAAGCCGGATTAAACCTTAAGTGTGACCACAGCCAAAGAAGACAGTTCGGGTGCTGAAGAAGAAGAAGGAGGAGGAGGAGGAGGAGGAGGAGGAGAAGAAGAAGAAGAAGAAGAAGAAGAAGCTAGATCACAGACTTGGAATTCTTTACTAGAGCTTAACCAGCAGACAGCCAGCTCTCCCAAAGCAGGGCTGGGGGTTCATTCATGAGGGACCATGGAGAAGGGGGACAGTGAAGAAGAGGTTAATAAAACATTTTTCAAACTCATATTAATAAACCTCGCATCAAAAATTCTTAGGAGGCATCATGAGTGACTTTTCATTTTGTAGTTTACTAGCAGTTTGCACTGTGTCCAGTCAGGATTCAGCATCCTAATGTGACAAAGTGTTGACCATCCTGTTGCTAGATTTGGACAGTGGTATGATTCACTCCACTTTGGTAACTGTGACCCTTTCTGCACAAGCCTTGAGTGTGAATTAAGGATCTGTGTAGTACATATCTAGACCTCATAGATTTGCATGTTAATCCATATCTATGAGGCCATGCCCCTCACTGGTCCACAATTATGTATTAGGCAGAGTGTGATCCTCCTGATTGGGGAGGTTTTAAACTGGAACATTCATAGTCCTGTTAAATCCAACCTGAGCTGGTCCTGCAACAGTAGACTAGATACACTAAACTGGTTTGGGTTCAAACTGGTTCGAATCAAACAGGAGGGTTCAGGACTTTGAGTTCAAACTGACCATCTTGCCTGTTTGAAAAGAGGCAGAATTTTAATTCAAAGTGAACCAAATGGTTGCTCTGTTCCATCTCAGTTTTGAAGGTGTTCAATTCAAACCAAACATCCTACTGTTAGAAGAAAAAAGAAGTTCTAGCTGAACAACCAGTTTAGCTGATCAACCAGCGCAGATCTCTCCTGTAGATTACTTCTGGGTGAGACAACCATGCAAGAACAGCTCTAGGTAGCCATAGCTGATTTGACAGGACAGAGAGATGACCGGATTGATGCCTTGTCATTGATAGCCCTCAACCACAGTTTGACGTGCAGTAAATGAAAGTGCAGTTGGGAGTCACAAAGACAAAGGTCTCAGTTTCTTCTGCTTCTGCTGCCTTGATGAACCACACTGAGATTTAGGACGTGGTAATTAAAAGAATGCAATATTCACAGGGTGAAGGTAACAGGTGCAGGCAATGGCAGTCAGCAACACATGATAAGTTACCAGTTACACTATATATCTAAGTAATGTTACCAATTATGTCTTCTTCTTCTTCTTTTACTTCCACTCTGCAGTGCTGTAAATGCACACACAGCTTGGTGGCTGTGGTTCATTAGTGCACCTGCAATTTTGAATCTGGTGGGCTTACACAATAATATATTTCCATCATCACATTCCTCTGCCTTCCTTACCACCAAGGAACAAATTCTCCTGCATTTTTCATCCTCGGTAATATGTCTGGGCTGTTCATCAGTCTAGGTTGTGCAGAAGGTCTCCTGGCCATCATGGATACTGATACATCCACACCCAACTCTAAATCCAGAGGCCCTGGCATCCTTCTTTCTTGAAAGGCAGTGGAAACAAACTAGGCACAAAACTATGGAATTCTGAGTTTCCTGAGCCTCAGAGTTTCTCTTTTGGGCTCTCTGGTGTGATGCCAAGGAATGCAAACATGACATTTGGGGCTGGGTTGGCTGCTGGAGCTACAGGAGAGATGACTTGTGGTTCGTTCATCCAACTTTGGAACTCATTTGGGATTTTCTGTTGGGATCTACTCCTTTAGCCTTTGCCTTTCACAAAGCACTCACAAGAGAGCAAAGCTATTTGCTCTTTAGAGCTGTGCAAATTGGGTTCATATCCAACGACTTTGAATGGAATGCAACAGTTTAGCCCAGTGTTCAAAAGGAACCTGGTCCTCCTCTGGGTGCTGCCATTTTGATTGTGGTGCCCCCCGTGACTTCACGTGTGTCAGCATCATCGCCCTGACGCCGCTGATGCTCTGCACATGTGCAGTCACATCTATGGTTGTCTGAGGTGCCAGCATGCTTGCACAGCACCTCAAATGGCCCCAGAGCACCGGAAGAAGAGCGAACACTCCTGCCCTGGACACTTGAGGTAATTCTCTAGTTAATGTTGGTTAACGTGTGGAGCACGATTTCATGCACTTCTGGTGATGGCAGGCACGCTTGCAGGTATGCTCCGTGCAGGTATGCTCTTCACCAGAGGTTCACTAATTGTGCACTAGTGACCCCAGTATAGGGATGTGCACGGATATTCAAAAATTTAAAAATCCAATTCTAATCTGACGAATATCAACATGTGAATTCAAATTGTAATTAATAACATTCGAATTTAGACATTCAAACGGATTTTGGATTTTCTGAAACATCCGTTTGAATATTTGAATCATTTGAATGTAAAGATTCATATTTATTACATACGAATTTGCATGAAAATTATAAGTATTTGTGCTTAAATAATGCAGAATGAAAATGGGAAGGTGCCAGCAACCCTCGCAAGGCTTCCTGGGAAATGTAGGTAACGGCGGGCCTAGACTCAATGGACGCTGGCCCTGCTGCTCTCACAGTCGCCCCACCAGCGACCAGGTAAGCACCCCAAAAGTGGCCATGGGTGGGGTGTGGGGTGGAAGCTGCAGCTTCCCCTGGAAAGAGAAGGGGCCATGACCCTTTCTCTTCCAAGGGGAAAGACCCGATCGGCCGTGAAACCTTGGAGGGGGGACGGGGGGTTTCTACTTTGGCTTCCCTGGCAAAGATAAGGGGTCATGCCCGCTTTTCTTGCCAGGGCAAAGCCAAGGAGGGCAGTAACCGGCCGCACCATGGCCAGCTGTCAAACAGGGAGCATGCGCTCTCCCTGTTTAACAACTGGGCATGCGCCGGCAATCCGGCTTTTCCCCCTCCGGTGTGGAAACGTTCATTTCCACACCGTTTTCAGGGGAAAAGCCAGATGTAAGACCTGATTTTTTCAGGTCTTACATCTGGGTAGGATTTCGGCGGCAAAAACGGTTTAAACAACCGTTTTTGCCTGCTGATATGCAGACGTGGCTTCCTGAAAGGGGTCCTAATTCCATCCCCTATGTGGAAGGCAGGTCTAAATCCCTTCCACATCTGGCTCTAAATCCGTTTTTAGAGCCAGTGCGGAAAGGCCCTTGGTCACAACCCATATCTGTTATTTCAAAGGAGGAGAGCACAGATATCAAAGAGCACTAAGGGTCATCATATTTATTTCTACTATCCTTTGATTTTTCAGCCACTTCATGACAAGAGTCCAGAGCCAACATGTGGAGTTTAAGCAAAATTGCAAACTGTGTTTGTTTTCTCCTGCAAATCGCTGCACGATAATGATCGTCATTTGCTTATAGTCCCACTCTGTGCAGTTTCATCTGCAACCATTTGGCCTTTCCTGACTCCACCCAGAAGGGCTGGGTGATTGCGGGGGGCGAACAGCAACTTTTGAAAGCAAAAGACGCGTGGCAAAAACACAAGAATAGAGTCACATGGAGTGAAAAAGATCAAGTGGTAAGGAGTGGTACTGAAAGGAGAGCAGGGTGGGTTCCTTTTCTTTTCTTTTTTTTAATCACCCCCCCCTCTCTTTTTTGGTTTTTGATGTTTTTAATTGATGCAAAGCAGGGTTGATGCCTGAAGATTTGCCTGCCGTTTTGTTATTCTAATGAGCAGCGCATGCAGACAGGAAAAGCAACATCAAAACTTCTCATCTATCGCTACAGACCCGAGGCATCTTCAGTGGGGGGGGGGCAAGAAAAATACACCAAGGCATTCCCCGTTCTCCCTCCACTAACCCCTGCAATTAAATGAACAGAAATGCGTTTGCAGACAGGTTTTTTTTGGGGGGGGGAGAGAAACAAAAATCTGATTGGGTGGATAACATTGTGAATCATCCAGGAACCGAGAGTTCTAGGTCATATTTATTATTTTGTTTTTTCCCCCTACAATGGAGAAAGTTGGAAGATCTTCAAACTGCCAACGCACAAAGCAGCACTTAAAGGATTTCATTTCCTAGAGGTCCAGGGAAGTCTTTGATATGGAGATGTAGATTTATATCAGTTAAGACAGGGCTAACTAACTTTACTGGATTGGAGTGGGTGAGAATGAAAGATGCTCACAGAGGGATTAGAGGGTAACATTTAATGTTCATGAGGCATACTGTTGTGATAACCAACCTGTGGTAGGAGTCCACTTTGCACTTGCCATCCTTGGTCCAGGATCAGAGGGTTCCACTTTGATCCGGATCAAGGAATCTGCAGATGTGGAGTAGGGGTGTGCACGAATTTTGTCACTTTCAAAGTTGGTACAGATTGGTCTGAATTCGGACATTCGAATTCAAAGCGAATGTTGGTACATTGAAAGATTGGCATTCAGATGTGAACTATACATTCTTCTATACATTCGTACAAGGCTTCGTTACGTTAGTGAACCTGGGGAGGTTGGAAGGCAGCTCCACAGCAAGGGATCCAAAGTGGATCCAAAGCAGATTCAGAGTGGATTCAAAGCAGATTGAGAGCAGCTTTGACACATTCAGAGAGGATACATAGGAGATATGTAGGAGATACGTAGATTTACTTAGGGGATTTGTAGGTCATATGTAGGTGATTCATAGGCAATTGGTAGCGGGGATTTGAATCGGATTCGTATCTAACATTCATATCAGATTTGAATCCTACCACATTTGAAGGGGATCTATTCAAATGAATAAGAATTTTCTCGCGTTCAATTTGATACAAATAAAATACAAAAAAAACCCCCATTTGTGCACATCTCTAATGTGAACAGATCTTTCTCTGGGCTGGAACACGGCTGTCCATATTTAGACAGCTGTCCTATCTTGACCCTTCACACCAGCTCTGAAGCTACTTCCAGCTTCAGCATCAGCTCTGAAAGCTCTGAAGCCAGGAATGAAGGTTCTGGGCCTATGGATCTTCAGGAGACCTATTTAGATGACCTAACAAAATAAGCCACTGAAATTGGCCTCCCTTGATGAACTAGACCGTGGATCCCACGCAGAACTAGATCCGGGCCCATGCAGTGCATGGGACCCCAGGGAAGGCACCCAACAGGCCTCCCCGCCCTTGGCTCGACAAGAGCCAATGGGGGAGGTCAGGGGAGGGGCCCAGCTGTCACAGAGGGAGAGCATGCAAATGTTCTCCCTCCGTGACAGCTGGGAATGGCCTGGGATGGGCCGAACACACCCGGACAGTTTCAGAGCACATTCTTGTGCTCTGAAAACCAAACGCATCTATGTTGCGTTGGGATGGCTGGGGAGACTCAAAGCGGATCCGGCCGTCCCAGAAGAGCGAATGCCCCGTCCCAGCGCACTGTAGATGTGTTTGAAAAGGTCTAATGCAAAAAGGCCTAAGGTTGTCTAAAAATAGAGCCACCTTCTAGACAGGATTATATTATATGATTGCACATATGATTGTCAGGGGAAGTAACTACAGTTCTGACTAACATACTACTGCTCTATGTTACTACTAGGAAATATGAAATAAATATTCACCGCACTCCCCCCCCCAGGTGGGCTAGGGTGGACTTTAGGGAAACTGACCCTGGCTCCAGAAGCGGCAATCTGCTGCTTCTGGGGCGAGGGCAAGCCGAAAGGTAGGAGTCCCCCGGCTCGCCATGCTTGACTCCGACGAGCCAATCATGGCGGGCCGGGGGAGGGCCCTCTGTAGACACACTTGCGCCATGCGGACGCATCCTAAATGGATGCGTTTTCACCGCGCAAGAACCTTTAAGCACACTTCAAATGTGGTGTGTAATTAACACCCATTTAGCACACTTTAAGTACAGATAGGTGCGGACGCACCTACCGGAAGTGTGCTACATAGACCCCACAAATGCGGACACGCCACCAAAAACTGGTTTCAAAACGGTGTTGCTGTGCAGACACACCTCACCGGAAGTGTGCCAAACAGCAACGTGTGTGTTGCCGCGCGTTTCCAAAAGTGTGCTTAATGGGTGTTAAAGAGCCTGTGCGGAAGCAGCCTTTGGGTTTTTTAAATGTCTTTTTCTTTTTAATACACAACTGGGAGAGATGCACACACAAAATGGTCCAAAAGAGGGTCCACTGAAGTGAATGATCTCTAGTGGTTTATTGGTTGAAATACAAGTGTTGACAGGGGTACAACTGAGAAATGGATTTCTCTCCCACCATTTGTGCAACAGAAAATCCAATTATAAGCATTGCAAATGTGGAAAGAAACACCTCATAAAAGCTATTTTATCTGTGACAGGAACACTACTATTTTTGGGTGGGTGGTTGGGATATTCTTAGAATTTGTGTAACTGGTTTTGGGTCTATTCTACCTTGTGGTTTATTTGCTGAATTGTTTTATGAGCTACTTCTGATTATATATTGGGTGAGATGAATTTTAGCACCTCTGAACTAGGTTTGCTAAAACCAGAAGTTTGCAAATTCAATTTATAAACTTTCTTTCTGAGATACTGTCCAGGAGTGCGGATACACCCTATGATTTACCAAGGTAAGAATACCATCTCTGGGTGCATGCCCATGCAGGGTTTGTAGTCCTGGTTTAATCCCATTTGGACTGTTTTTGGGGGACTATTTTTATTCCGAATTGAGTTTGTGACAATTAATCTGAATATAGCCATCCCCATGCAGCTTTTTTAGTCCTGGTTTTGGAACTATTTTTAAACGTAAAAAACAGGACTTTTAAATCCCCCCATGCAAACTCTGCCTGCAATAAAAGCAGCAAAATAGCAGTTTTAAAAAGAAATTCTAGCTGCAAATACTTTCTTTTTCACACCTCTCCCTTTTGAGATTACTGGCAAAAGTCTGCACATGCAGATCTGCAAGGCATCGAATCCAACATGATAAAATTTGGGGTGTTATTTTTAAAGGAAAAAAAAGAGGGCTTTTAAATCCCCCTCCCCCTGTGCAAACCCTGCCTGCAATAAAAGAAACAAATGTGAAGGGACTTCAAACACAAAGGGAAATACTTTTTTTTCACACCTCTCCCTTTTGAGCATGATAAACTGTATCATTTCAAAGTATTTCAAGCTTTCCTAAGCTTCTCCTATGTATCTTTTGAAAAAAGATACGTTTTTCCAGCAAAAATGTTTTAAAAGCCCCCTTAAATAAAAGACAAATAAAAGCCACTTCTCCCCCCTTTTTGCCTTTTTCATACCATACAGAGCTTTTTGGATCGTGGCAAGGGAGGGGGGAGCTTTACATCTGTAAAAAAACCACCCACAGCTGGCTGGAAGGCTAGACCTCTGCCCCAAATAGTCTGGGACTCGGCTCCAAAAAGGGGACTAAGTCCTGTTTTCATCAGGACTTTTTTTTCCCTCTGGATTTAGACAGGATAGTCATAATATATGGGAATAAGGAATTGCATGGGGATGCTGGGTGGCAAATTTAGATTCGATTCTGATTAATTATAGTAGCCATGAGAACACTCTTTCCTGAACTTGAATAGAATTCAGATTAAAGTGCCCATAGGGACACAGCCTCTCTGTGTCAGTTAGGTTGGAACATATGTCAGCTTTGGAGTCTGAAAGACCAATAACAAACACAGTGATTGGTAGTTTTCCTTTCTCTCCTGCACTTCCTCTTCCCATGTCAATGAACTGGCATCCCCGATGCTTCTATCCTTCCCTTCCTCTCCGTTAATTTTATTATTATTTCTCTCCCTCCACCCACTATTCTTTTCATTCCATAAGCACTTGGCTTCTTCTTCTTCTTCTTTTTAATATGAGAACCTTTTATTTCTATAAAATTGCAGCTGCTTTCGTTTAGTTTTATGGATTTAATGTATTTAGATGTTCCAAGAGAAGCTCAGAGCTGGCAGTATTATCCAGACATTTGCCGCTCAGCGTCTCATCTAATGACACAACTTATCTGATTCAGAACATTTCATATCGGTGGAAAAATTAACTCTCCATTCCTTTGTCTTTGGGCTTCAAGATTTAATTTGTTGAGGGGATTCTTTCAAGAGACATTTGTTTCTTTTCCTCCCCCTCTGTAGGCATCATAATGGGTTTGCTTCCTTTCCTCAAAGTTCACCCATCACTTTTTATCCAGACACATAACTTCTATCAGGGGCTTGCCTCACTTTCTCTCGGTTGCCTCTTTTTGGAGGCATCAGAGGTAACTCAGGATCACATAAGAAAATAAGAGAAGTCCTGCTGGATCAGGCCACAGCCCATCTAGTGCAGTGTCCCGTCGCACACAGTGGCCCACCAAATGCTCATGGGCATCTCAAGCAGGGACAAGGATAAACCTTCTCCTGCTCTTGAACCCCAACAAATGGCCTTAGAAGCATCCTGCTTCCCCCTCCAAAGCCTGAAAGAAGTACTTAGACATTTATTCTAGTAGCCATTGATACATCTGTCATCCATAAATTAGTCTAACCCTACCTTAAATCCATCTAGGCTGGTAGCTGTTACCACCTCTTCTGGAATCAAATTCCATAAACCGATGACCCTCTAGGTGAAGAAATACTTTCCCTTGTTGGATTCAACTCTCCTACCCATCAGCTTCAGGTTCTAGTGTTGTGTGATAGAGAAAAGAACTATTCTCTATCCACCTTTTCTATACCGTGCAAACACGGGCCAAAGATGGTCTTCGAGAAGAGCCAACACACTTTCCCAGAGCAACACTGGGAACAGTGTTTTTCCATAAATGCACAGACTAGGTTCTGAAAGCCATTTCCTTTCATTGATTTGTTCAAAGGCTGGTATGGTTGCTTCCAAGCTAGCTTGCTGTATTTTAAAATAGATTCTCCCAAAACACTTCCTGTAAGGCTCTGGTTGACTAGGAAAGACACAGGGGTGGGGACTGTTAAGAACTGCCCTTGAAGATGGTTCCGAAGCTGCAGCTGGTGCAGAATGCAGCTACTAGACTGCTGACAAGGACAGCTGTCCAGACACACATCACTCCAGTCTTAAAAGAGTTGCATTGGCTGCTGATTCACTGCCGAGCCCAATTCAAGGGGTTAACTTTGACTTATAAGGCCCTAAATGACTTGGGCCCCAAATATCTAAAGGGATGCCTTCTGCCATATCAACCTGCCTGCACCTTAAGATCTGGAATGGAGGCCCTCTTGGTTGTCCTACTGCCCTCAGTAGTAAAAAGGGTGGGCACCCAGGAGACGCCCTTCTCAATGATGGCCCCCAGGCTATGGAATAGTCTCCCCCCTTGAGGTTCATCAAGCCCCTTAGTTGTATACATTTAGGAAGGCAGTGAAGACGCACCTCTTTGCCCTGGTCTTTGGGTAAGTGGTGATATACTGTTTCTTCTCACTTTACTGACACGATTACTGTCTTAATATATAGTGTTGTTGTTTTAATATATATATCTTGGTTTAAAATGTTGTGACCTGTCCTGAGCCCTTTGTGTATAGGGTTGGACAGGAAGGCAATAAATAAATAAATAAATAAATAAATAAATAAATAAATAAATAAATAAATAAATAAATAAATAAATAAATAAATAAATAAATAAATAAATAAATAAATAAATAAATAAATAAATAAATAAATAAATAAATAAATAAATAATAAATATCATAAGAAGAGCCCCGCTGGATCAGGCCATCAGCTCATCTAGTCCAATGTCCTGTATCGCCCATTAATCCGCCAGTTGCTTCTGGGCATCTGAAGCAGAAGGCAAAGGCAAAATTTTCACCTGCTCTAAGCCCTGCAAATGGCCTTGAGAGGTATCATGTCTCCATATTCTGGGCATGTCATAACTTTCATTCTTGGCCTTTGAATGTATGAGGGTCCACCTGCAAAGCTCACATGAACTTCACAGTCAAGGTGTGAGTTAATCTGGATCTGCACCCTCAGTGCAGAAGACCTCCCAGCAAACTGGATCAGTGGGCCAGACTAGTCCAGACCCCTTGATCTGGATTAAAGAAAGGTACCATGGAATAAAAGGTGGTACCGCAGACACTCCCAAACTACGCAAACCATCTGTTATGTAAATACCATAGCAGTTGTTCACCGCAGGCATTTTGAGTATCCAGAATAGGGATGCGCCTGAATGAATCTGCATTAGAAACTTCAACTGAATTTTCAATTTTGCAAATTTTTGCATTGAGATGAAAGCATGGACATCTGGATGTCTGGACTTTCGAACAAGATGCTCCCAGCTCATGAATACAAAGAATTGACTGACTTTCCACTCTTTTGCAGTATTTTTCTAGCAAAAATAGGGTTGTTGTTGTTTTTTCCAATGGAAATAAAAGCTACAAGAATCTTTAGCCACGGATGTGAAAGTTCAAATTATGAAGAAATGAATTTTCAGACATTCTGTTCAAATGCGAATCGAATGTGAATTTTTCGCTCATTCACATTCAATTTGCAATTGAATCGAACATCCAAGCCCTTCACAAGGATATTATTCATTTGTGCGCTTATATTTATATCCTGTTCTTCACCAGGAAATTCCAGGATGGGTGACATGGAACATGAAAATATTATTTTTTTAATAAATTGGTTCATAGCAAATAAAACACAAACTTCAGTTCCAAAACTTCAGGACGACAAGGTATGGAGAAAGGCAAAGTACTTTTTTTAATGAGGTAAACTGGCATCTGGTGCATTTCAGAAATCGGGGACTTTCACAAAGACCTCATATGTCATACCCTAAAGATCTGAAAGTGTTGGGGCTACCAGGAAGAGCTATCTTGCAGACTTTAGCAGTCAGGCAGGTCTGTATGGGAGAAGGCAATCCTACACTTTGGGTGTTCATTGACAACATCTTGAATAAGGGCTTTTTTGTACTTGTCTTAGATTCAGAAGAAGGGCCTGCAAAGTCCACTTCAGGGACTCTTCTCATCACATGTTATTGTAGACTCCAAAGACCCTCTCATTGCTGGTAATCCAGATCAGGAGGCCCTTATCTGGATTACTGGTAGTCCTTTATATTGAGGACTATTGATGTTCCAGCTTGGGCTAGTCCAGAACATAGGGACACTCCTCCATTTTCCAAACTACCAGGGGACTCATTTTGCTGGCACACCAAAGCACTATGTCAAAATGACTTCCCTGGGGGCTCCAAGCTAGGAACCTTTATTCCTATGCCTTCAGAGCCCTCAGAGGTGGCCTGGAGCTTATGCAAACTTTGGGGACAGTATGGGGGCTGGTCCAAATCTGTGTTTCATGCAGATGGTGCTATTCCTGCACTTGTCCTTATTCTGGAATATATGCTGGAATAGGGGCCTGCTGTCCGCATGCTAATACAATCTGTGGCAAACCCCAGATGAGGCCTCCAATAGTCTGCATTAGCATGTGGACAACAGATCCTTATTCTGAGATATATTCCAGAATAAGGTCACGTGCAGAAAGAACCCAGGCCTTGCTGCAATCCAGGTGAGCAGGGCTGACTGATCCAGACCCACTGGTATAGGAACCTGGCAAGGGAAATTCAGTAAGGTCCTTAAGCTCTGTAGCCAACTGGAAAACTGTGTTGATCTTTCAAGACCAATGTGAAGTTTGTCCAGCCAGAAATTCCCATCATCAATCAAGCTTGGAGAGCACCATCAACTTCATTCTTGCCCAGGCGAGCAAAAAATGCCCACCAGAAGAAATGGCGACAAATTATAATTTTTGGTGCTTTCCTGGATCTTCCTAGAACACCCTTTTCATGACCCCTCTCTTGACATAGGGACAGTTCGATTTCAAATGTTTAGAATCTGAATGCAACAAAAACCAATTCGAACCTGACTCATTTGAATCTATTTGTCCGAATACTAGATTCTAATTTAAGGATACGAATGTCGACAACATTCGTATGTTATAGGTATCTGTACGCATTTCGTACACATCCTGTTTTATCCTGTATGCATCCCGTTTTCATTCTGTATTATAAGCGCAAATGTGTACAGATACATATGATATTCGTACACATACGTATACTTATCTATACATTCAAATCATTAGAATGAATGTTTTGTCCACATTTGATCAAATTTCAAATGTTTAGAACATTTGTGAGTATCCCTAACTCTCTTTAAACTAACTAAATTACAGAGCATTTTCTTTCATGCAATAAATCTCACCCACCAGTTAGCATTTTCCTGTAATTCTTAAAACATCATATTAGTGTTCTGAAATAGGATGCAATGAAGAGAAAACAGAAGTCATTTTTGCTTCACTGACAGATGCTCAGAGGCCATATCAAAGCAAAACCACATGTTTAAGAACCACAGTTAAAGTTGAGGGAAAAGCAACCTCACAGAAGCATCCCTCTGTGCACTTTGACTGCAATAACCCATCTTTTAAGAGGTTTGTTTCCTTCATTTTTAAAAATGAAGCCAAAATAAAGGAATGGGGACACATTAAAAGAAACCCTACTGCAAATGAACACCCTTGTGGACACAACAATCAAAAACCTGCAAAAACATTTGTCATTTTGGAATATACAGGCAGGTGGTATTATCTCAATGTTCGTGGTCACACCTTCACTTGAAACCTTCTTCAATCCATTTTCAGGTCTGACCACTCACAGCTTCTGATTTCTATCCATTTTATTTGTAGACTTTCCACCCTCCTTGTGGACCTTCCTGAATGAAAAATCCACAAATAAAATGGATAGAAATGAAAAGATGTGAGCAGGCAGACCTGAGGATGGATAGAAGAAGGTTTAAGGTGGAGGTGTGACCTCAGCCCATGTTTCTCCAGCACACACAGAATTCTATTGTCCCACCCTGCTCCTGGCTGAAGAAGCTCGTTTTAGGCCAGAAATGTTAGCCACAGAATGTGCCACACATTGTGGTCATCGGTCTATGGAATTTGCTGCCAGAAGAGGTGGCATCAGCAACCAGCCTAGATGGCTTTAAGACAAACTTATGGATGACAGATGTATCAATGGCTACTATAATGGATGTCTAGGTACATCTTTCAGGCTGTGGGAACAACCAGGATGCTTCTAAGGCCATTTGCTGGGATTCGAGAGCAGGAGGAGGTTTGCCCTTGTCTCTGCTTGTGATGCCCATGGGCAATTGGTGGACTACTGTGTGAGAAAGGATTCTGGACTAGATGGGCTGTGGTCTAATCCGGCAAGGTTCCTCTTATGTTCTTATGTGATGTGGAGGCTGCTACATAGTCCCTCTCTCTGACTTGATTCTACCAGGCCTTCTTGCCTTTTGGTTTCACTCTGGGCCTTTTTGCATTGAAAGATGTGCTTTCTCACATCTCCAGATAATGTACCCCACCTTGCCCGGATAGTCCTAAACTTGGAGGCATATTGGTATTTCTGATCAGGAGCCTCCTTATTGTGATTACACTCCATCCAGTGCAGATTGAGCAGACCTGTGGGGTGATGGGTGGAGAGTGTCTTCACAGATCTGCATTAACATGAGGACCTATGAGGCCATGGAGGCCCTTGATCATAACTGAGGGCCCATGCAGAAAGGATCTTTTTAAGAAATGCCAGTTATCCAGTGCATGTGACATCCTATTATGAAGGCCACATGATCTCCATCTGGGAATGAGATTTTGTTCAGGATTGAGGGAGAATGGCACAAAACAGCAAAGGAAAAGAAGTAACAGCCTACGAGTCCAGGCAAGTAGATTCGGAGTAGTGCTTGCTTACATTGTCTCTATAAATCCATCATATTTCCTCCGGAGAAGGTGAAAGTTTAGCCAAGTCTTGATTACAAAAGGAGGAGAGAAATAGCTGAGCTAGCACTGGTGTCTCAAGTTACATGCTCAATTTGTTGTCAGGGAAAATTTGGAAGAAGTGCTCTTACGTTCCATAGTACTCTGTATAAATACTGCACATTTCTCCCCATTTTAGGCTCCAAGGCAGCTTGTCTTAAAATATCCCACCACTCCTGAAATGTTCCTGCTGCCATGGGAATGCTTGTGGACAGCATAAACTCAGTCTGCATGCAGCAATATGGAACGGGAATGACCTGAGAATAGAAATATGTGTGAATATATTTCAACATTGGAAATTTATACGAATTCAGTCAAATTCGGACTCTTGTGTTCAAATCGAATGTTGGCAGATTCCAAGATTGACATTTGAATTTGAATTGAATGTTTTGATACATTCATAGGAAGCTCCGTATGGGATCCGTATGGGATATATATGGGATTTGTACAGGATTCATATGCATTCATATGGGATTCATATGGGATTGAACATTCATATTGAATTCAAATCCCACTACATTTGAAGGGGCTATATTCAAATGAATATGAATTTTCTTGCATTCAATCCAATACGAATCAAAAACAACAACAACAAAAACACATGTTGTGGTAACTGCAACGGCTGCACAGGTTTACCCCTGGCTTCAACCTTCCGTTTCTCAAGCCTCAGAGAAAAATAGGTGTGGCTGCTTTCCTGTCCCATGGGATTGCAGTACACACTCAGCACCAGCAGGGTGCTGGACTCTTAGCCTTGGGGCATAATGGAGTCCGGCTGCATGGCATGCATAGAGAACAAGCCTCCTTTTCCTGTTTGAGGATCCTCCCCGCCTTCCGCCACAGAATGTGACATCAGAAGGACTTCTGACCTGCTCAGCTGATGTGGCTCGACTTATCCCATCTCTGGGATTGTGGTTTTACATCATTTTCTCCCCGCCCTCCTGTGGTGGGCTATTTAAAGCTCTGCACAGAAATAAATCTCTCTCTTCCAGCCGATCTCTGCCTCCTGCCTCTTCTCTTCCCCTCCCCCATTTTCTAGCTACTCAGGGTCAGGCCAGACACATGGGCCTGATCCCTGGTTATCTGAGCCGGTCAGATAACTGGAAAACTTTCATAACAGCTGGTGTTCAGGAGCTACAGGGATGGGTGCAGTGGACTGAGGTGCGGACAATGCATTCCTGCAAGCCGCTTGGATTGTTCACTGAGGTAAGTGAAGAACTACCCTAAGGTGACCACTTATCCATTTCAGCCTAACCTCTCCTACAGGTTTCCTGAAAGAATGAATTCCCAAAAAGTTATTGGCACTTGAGCCCAAATATTGGGTGCCTCCATGGAGGGATACCCACACCCCTTGCTTTGGGGGTGCCCCATATATCCAATGCAAGAGAAAACTACTACAGATATCGATTGGGATTTCCAACTTCCAAGCTGCCTTCAGATCCAATGTTGCTTGAAAGTCTTGTGTGGTTGTGTGACAAATCCTACCCTGACATTCTGTGGCCAGATAAGCAGTGCCAGATTCTTATCTTGGGTGGGTGGGAAGATCTGTCTCCTACTTACCTGGTTAAGAGGTGAGAAAGAGGTGCAAACTATGCTTCCTTTCTAGGGAGGGGAAAAGGACAGGGATCTCCTCTTGAACAACCCCCATCCCCTTAGCACTCTCAGGAGAAAGCAAATGCAGAGAGCTTAAATTCCCCATTTAGGCAGTTTTAGAACATTTTTCAGAAAGCCATGACATTCAACCTCCATTTAACAGTGCTTACAAGTAGTGGAAAGTCTTAGGACCCCTCTGCACTGGGTGTTATTTCAGATTATATTCCCGAAGAAGAAGAAGAATTGGCTTTTCTACCCGGCTTCTCTCACCCTTTCAAGAGAACTCCTTGTTATCATCATCATGGCTTGGCTTCACGGATGAAGATTTAGGAAGGGTTGAACCCATGCTTGCTGCATGTGCACTGATGGCTAAAGGAGCCAATGTGGGACAGATAAGTCTGGTTGCAGAAGGTACTGAGAAAGGTCTCCTTGTGCGATACTGTAAAGGCACGGTTCTTCCTGCATTGTCTTTTCTCCTCTGTGAGCACTCTCAAAGAAGGTAGCAGCGTTATGGATGGTGTGACTCCAGTCCTCTCAGTTTGAGGCCAGAGTGGGCCATTGATTGTGATTAATATGGCTGAGGGATTGTTTCAGGGAGTCCTTCTATCTCCTCCTCTGTTTTGGCAGCCAGTGGTGAGTTCACCATAAAGCACAATCTTAGGAAGGTGATGATCCTTCATCCTAGAGATGTGCCCTGACCAGTGCAGCTGTGTCCTCAGCAACATTCACGCCTGCGCAGATGGCCAGTTGAGGCCAAGTAGGTGCCCGGCCAATGAGGAGCTACCCCGTGAGCATGCCCAGAATGTCCCTGGCCTATTTTAGCCAGAATCGAGCCGACAACAGCAGGTAAGCCCCATTCACGCATATGAGTGATGATGGGGTGGGTTGGGGGGTGCTGGGTGGGGGTCCCACCACTTGCATAGGCCTGATCCTGGCTGACAGAGCTGGCAGGACTCCAGGGAAGGGACCCAACTGGCTTCCCCACCTCTGGCTGCAAGGCAGCCAACTGGGGGAGGCTGGGGGAGGGGCCCAGCTGTCACAGAGGGAGAGTGTGCGAACACTCTCCCTCTGGAACAGCTGGGGATGCGCCAAACACCCGAAGACACTTTCAGTTTTTCTGTTCTGAAAATGGAATACATGGAGAACGCGTTGGGATGCTTGGGGTGGTCCAGAATGGATCCGGCCACCCCTGACGTGCGAATGCAGCGTCCTGCGTGTTCTCCACGAGTTCACAACCCCCTCGTGTGAAAAGGCCTCTGGTTTCTCTCTTGGTTGCAATCTGGATTGTGCAGGTTTTGCAAAATGTTCTGCATTCCTGGGTGGGCACTGAGACGAGGAGGAGGAGGAGGAGGAGGAGGAAGAAGAAGAAGACTCTTAGCAACAGAAAGCCAGAAGAGGAACACACCCACACAGCCACATGCTTGCTTTCTCCCAGACATGCACACATCTTTCCTCTCAACCTTTATTAAGCATCTGTGTTATATGATTCTCAGCAATAACAGAACTATTGCATCTAGGTTTGCAGGCGACTGAGTGCATTAAAAGTCCTTTCATGGAATGGCAGGAACTAATTCCTCATTTTTACTGGCTGAAAACGGAACCTTAATAGAGCCCAGAGATCTGGACTCATAAAGCACTGGAGTAACATAGGGGAAGGGGGAAGACCAAAGAGAGAGGGAGTAGGCTTGTTGGCGAGGTTATGATGTTACAGGAAGAAAGAATTATAATAAGTCCAAAGTAAGCTACAGCTTGGAATAAACCGGACCTATCTGACTGGACTGCACCTATATATTTTCTCTACTTAAAAATGGCAGCAAAATGACAATATATATATATAAAACACAACATGAAAGAGAAAGCCTATTACACATGGCAATTTGTAGTTTTATTCAAGGATATATTTGCATGCATTATGGGATGCAATTGAGCATGTGCCAATTGTCACTTTCCCCCTGAATATTTTGTTGCATGCAATGTCTTATGAACCCACAGGTGAGGTGATTAGTCTCTGGGTAACATATGCAGAGGTGTCTTTGTCACATCCCAGGCATAAGGCCCATGGACACATTGCTCCTCATAGCAGCATTCTCATGTGGAGTTAGGCAGCAAGGAACAGCTGCTGAGGAGGAGTAGAGGTGTGCACAAGCTTCTTTTGGGGTCAGTTCAAGTTGAACTTAACCCTAAATGGTTTGGTTTGAAGTGAACCTTTCCGGAATAGATCTGAACCGAAGTTTGGACCTGTTCAGGAAATCACTCCATTTTTCCATTTAAAAAAGTTTTTAAAGCCTTTTTAAAGGCTAGACACATGGCCTTTTCCATGCCAGCCCCTATGCCTGGTCTGAGGCTACACCCACTCGGGCCAGTGGCAGCAAGCTGGGTCCTCCTGGGTGCCAGTTCCCACCCAGGGGAGCATGCTGCTCCCCAGCTCCACATGCCCTTTGGACTGTGGGCTCGGTCTGATGGGTCCTTGCTGCTTTCTGGAGTGCATATATATTGGCTGTGTATTGGAAACGTATCCTATACCAATGCATATGTATCAATATGTATCCGGTACATATCCCAGGTTCAACGAATGTACAAACTATTTGTATGAATGTTCTGAAACATTCATATTGGTACGAATGTTAATGTACAAATGCCGTAACATTCAATTCCTGTACGAATTTATGAATTCATACGAATAACAAATGGTACGAATATTGGTGTACATCCTTATTGTACAAATATGAGCCTGTGCAGCACATCTGATGCACCTGGGGGGATCAGGCTCATGGGGACCCTGCACTCACAGTGCCATAAATGTGGCATGAAGGTCCTGTCTAACAAAAGCTCAAAGCTGTAAGGCTTCCCTTCCTACTCAGCAAAGGCTCAGAGGGGCAAATATGAGTCGAAATAAGAGATGACAGGGCCCCTTGTTTTCTGCTGAATAAACTGAGTAGTTAATAGAAGCAAACTAAATCCCTTTTATTTACCACTGAGGTCAGGGGTCAGTCTGAGTAAATCATTAATTAACACACTGACGCCTCAGTGCTATTGACAAGGTTGTGTTTACACACTGGGACAAACGCACCCCTTGCAATTAAGCAAGCAGTGAACTTCCATGCTCTCGACACTTGATTGTTTTTCCAGCTTACTTTGCTTCCCTCCCTTGTGTAAAAACAACTCTTGATCCCTTTTCAATGTAGCTGACTGTATGTGCGCCGCTGTTTGGGGGGGAAGCTGGGCAAAGATGTACCTTGGCCTCCCAAGTTGAAAATGGTTTAGTCTGTTGCAAAATAGGGATTTTTCTGTACTTTCTTTTCAGTCTACAGGACAGGAAAAGCACATAGCCCACTAACACCACTAGCATTCACACTTGCATCCACTAGTGCATGCCAAACCAACCCCCTACACCCACCTGAGTCCAGTCTCATGTACATCTTCTTCACACCACCAAGCGTGACATGGCATGCACAGATGACAGTGACATGGCATGCAAAGCACAGTCGTATTTGGGGTCACCTGATGCGCCAGCGTGCAAAAATCCCCCGGTTAAAAATTAACTGGTTTTGCCCATCTCTACAAGCAACATCTGCTTAGATTTCCTCTTCTGTACATGCATGTTCATGTGCAATTAAAAAACAACGAGGAGGCTCAGACAGTCTGGGGATGATTTACTGGTGGGATTGTTCACCTGATGGTCTTCTCCTCCCTCTCTTGTGAACATTCTAGGCTAGAAAAGATGGATTGGGGACCGGATGAGAGCGTAGATATGGCTTAAATATGGTTTGCAGATGGGACCATTACCATACCACCTGGCCCTTCCCCTTCCCATGAAAACTGTAGACTTGAAAAAGTGGATTAAAGATGGGATGAGAACAGAAGGACCACTCTCTACTTTCCTCCCGTCCTGTACATATCTCTCAGTGTCTTTGATTCTTCACCACCTGGCCAGGAAAAACATCTCTAGATGACCTCAGAGTATTCCATTTATAATTAATCTGCTACCTATTTCTTTGGAGAAAGGAGTTTAATTGTACGTTATAAATGCATCAGAAAGTGGAAGGCTATTTTGAATGACTCTGAGCAGGCTTTTCTGTTTGAAAATTGAAAATAAAACCATAGTACAATGCTTGGCAAAGTCCCATCTGCAGCATTAATTGGCTGTGTTCAAATATGATGAGTTCAGATGGGAACAGGTGGGGGGGGGGAGAGATGGTGACAGATTGGTTATTTAAATTTAACTGTAGATGATCAGTACAAAGTTCCAGATGAGTCCCAATGGAATGTGGCGTCTCCACGATTCCAAAGGCAAGAATGGCTAGGTTTATGAAAGAGAAGGTCCAATGACTGCTTGTTAAACTGGACCTTCTTGGAAACTGCACAGGGCTTTTGGCCTTCCAGTCTCTCATCATGTCCCTTGCTCACTTTCCTTTTTCTTATCTCTCCCCAGGGTGCCTCCAAGTGGCACCATAGTCCATTCTTCTCTCTGGACCGTTTCCCTGAAGCTGCAATGATGCCAACATCATTCATGACCGTCATAGTTACTAAACGCATACACAGAAAATTTGCTTTCAAGTCCTGGGCACCACCCAATCCCAGTTGCCTTCAGCTTTGCCAGCCAGGGAGGTCTTGCATAGTTCATGGAACTGAATTTGTACATCACCTGAGCCATCCTGCATTGTACTGAACCATGATTTGATCCACAGATCAGATGTTGGTTCTAGGATGCAATTTTTGACATCTGATTCAATTTGAATACAATATCCAAATGTACAAGTTTGTACAAATAGAGAAAAAATGAATGTATTGAAAAAAACAAATATTCAAATCAAATGTACAAATTCATATGAATTGAGAAAAAACGAATGTATTTAAATTGGTATCTATTTGTATGAATATTCTATTCATTTTTGATTATACGAATGTTGATGACAATATTCATGTGTGGCCGTACGCATCCGTACGCATCTGTAGACATTCGTCAGCATCCTGTTTTTAATCCTGCATTCATCTTGTTTTTGTCCCATAAGTATCCATACAAATGTGTACGGATAGGAATGAGTTGCTTATGGATATATATGTGATGGATACGTATCTGTACACATACGGATATCTGAATAATCCATATGAATTATTCAAAACATTCAAATACATTTGAATGTTAAAAAACGAATGTATAGACATTCAATTTGGATTTTTAATATCCAAATTCAAACAAATTTGATTGAATTTTGAATGTTTTGAATATTCTTGCACATCCTGAGTTGGTTCTTTGAGATGAAATAATCCCAATCATGGTATTCTGCCTTCATGCCACCATCTTCCCTGCCCAATTTCAGCCACCATGCCTGTCACTGGAAGAAGTGAACAAAGACACCCAGTGATGCTCCAGCCTTGATTACTGTAACTTCGACGTGGAATACCCTTATTTCTATGAAAATATGCAAACAAAACTTGTCTTGTTCACACAGAAAAAAAGGAAGTTACAAGCAATGTTTACATGGTGACTTTATGTTTTGTTTTGTTTTTCACTTCTGTTGCACACTGGGTTGTAGGGATGCACACAATTATTATTATTTTTTTGCATTCGAATTCGAATGTTTAAAATCCAAATGCTAAAAACCCCAATTCAAATCCGTTACGTATGAATCTATTCATTCAAATGTTAGATTCGTATTTAAAGATACGAATGTCGACAACATTTGTATGTGTTATACATATCTGTATGCATTTCGTATGCATCCCATTTTATCCCATATGCATCCTGTATTATAAGCACAAGTGTGTACAGACACTTATAATATTTGTATGCAGTACATACGTATCTGTACATTCAAATTATTCAAATGAATGTTTCTGAACATCCAAAATCTGTTCGAGTGTCGAGATTCGAATGTGAAGACATTGATTTGAGTTTGAATTTCAACATTCATCAGATTCGAATCAGATATTCTAATTTTTGAATATTCATGCACATCCCTACTAGGTTGACATCTTCATTGATATGTCCACCAGAACCCCAAAGGCCCTTTCTGGGTGCTTTTGCAAAAAGCTTGGCTTATTTGTTTTACCAAGACCTAGGACCTTTGTGCACTGAGCCCTATTCTGGATTATATATTGGATTGGGGACCTGCCAGCCCCATTCTGAGAGGTCCTTCCCATGGCATCCCATATTCTGCATGGCCATACAGATGGTTAGGTCCCTATTTTGAGATATAATTCAGCATAAGTTCTAGTGTAGCAAAGGCCCCAGGGTCTTCAAAAAGCCCAAATGTGTACGTCTATCGCCATGAGTGAGAAGAAGCTAATACTACAAATCACCATCTTAAGGAGGCCTCTCTTAGAGCAACGGGGAGACATGAAGCATCCGTGGTTTATCTCCACTCCACAGAATTTGAGACGAGGGGAAACCGGGACGCTCAGCTTCCCTATCATGATGGAGGAAGAGTTAAAGAGCAATAAATCCTACAAAATAATTCCTGCCAACAGCTGTAAGGAAACCCTTTAAGCCCCCTCAAGAAATAGGATGTTGACAAGCGAAGGTATTAGAGAACTCCAGCATTTATCCCTCTTATGATTCCAAGCAATTTGGCCTGATCCAAGGCAGAATTCACTTGCTTAGATGATGCCATTTCTGGCTTCCTTCTGCTGCTCAGTTGCACAATATTATCAGCAGAGCAGCCAGATACAAAGGTGGGTTTCTTCATCTCCTCAAGGGCGACTTTTGCCCCACGTTACACCGATACGGAAGCAGCAATCGGGTGGCAGCTTTTCTGTCTTCGGTCTTCACTTCCCGTCTTCCCTGGATCAAGAACCCGAGAAGCTCATATGGAATGTAGGTATGTGCAAGAATATTCAAAACATTTGAAATTGAATTGAATTTGTTCAAATTTGGACATTCGAATCCTAATTGAATGTCTATCCATTCGTTTTTTAACATTCAAATAGATTTTAATGTTTCCGATTATTCGTATGAATTATTCGGACATTCGTATGTGTATGGATACATATGCATTACATACGTATATGTATGCATCTTATTCGTATCCGTATGCATTTGTACAGATACGTACAGGACAAAAACGGGATGCATATGGATACATAAGGACACATACAAATGTTGTCAACATTCGTATCACCAAATAAGAATTGAATATTTGTACGAATAGATACGAATGTATTTGAATCAGTTCAGATTTTAATACATTTGTGTTTTCTCTATTTGTACAAATTTGGCCAGTCAAATATTCAAAATATTTGAAAATATTCAAAATATTTGAACATTCAAAAATTGCATTCACGCACACCCCTAATGGAATCTATTTGCATCAAAATAAGCGATGGGGAATTATTTGTTTATTATTTATATTTATATTTCACCCTATATCTGAAGGTCTTCAGGGTGGGTCACAACAAAATAATGATATCATCAGATCAAAAAGCTGGACTAAAATGCTGACAGCCCCTGCAAGAGGAGGGGATGCTGTTCCCCCAGCACTTGGTCTGTGAGTGTAGGCTGGGGTAGCTTTTGGGAAGCACCAGTTGCACTTGCAGGAGGTATTTCCACACCAGAAATGGTTCCAGGCAGCAGAGAGAGCATTTGCACGTCTATTGGGTGCTGTCTGAGGTGCTGTACTTTGCCTTCACAACTGGATATCCCGATCCATGTGTTGCTGTTGTTGTTTTGCATCCCAATGCTTGTTTCTTTGCTTCAAGACTAGCCTGGGAGGCTCCCAAATTTCCATCATGAGAGCAACAGGGAAAAACAACAACCCCAAACCAGCTGCCTAATAACTGAATCACACCTTCAGTCCATCCACTTTGATTCTCTCGATGCCAACTTGCAGCAGCCCTCCACCCATTAAGACAAAACCTACTTTTAGATCTAACTAGAGGTGCTGTGGAGTGAATTCTGAACACTGCTGGCCTCTGCACTGTCTTTGCAGCCTGAAGGATGGACCTAGGCATCCATTCCAGTAGCCATTGCCAAGGCAAGGCAGATGCCACCAGACAGCAGCATTTGCACCTACCCTGCTTCAAGGTAATTCAAGGTAGGTTGGAGACATCTCCCCCCTCCACCACCATCCCTGATTTTAACTTCCCTGGGACATTGTCCCAGGAAACTTAAATGTGAAAAAGTCCTAAACCATAAGTATACCTCTTCCCTTAATGACCATATTGTAGTGGGTTTTATTGTTTACCTTTCTGAAGGCTTCAGGCATGTCCTGCTGGTGTAAAGAGGAAGGAAGGAAGGAAGGAAGGAAGGAAGGAAGGAAGGAAGGAAGGAAGGAAGGAAGGAAGGAAGGAAGGAAGGAAGGAAGGAAGGAAGGAAGGAAGGAAGGAAGGAAGGAAGGAAGGAGGGAGGGAGGGAGGGAGGGAGGGAGGGAGGAAGGAGAGGATTGTATAATCAAATCTGAAGGTAGAAATCTGCCCTGAGACACACCTGGTCACTGAACAAAGCATCTCAGAACATATTTAATGAGCCTTAGCTCGGTTTGTCCTTTTTTTTGGCACTGACAGAAGAGTCCATTAGACTTGGAAGCCCATTAAAGATTTCGCTGCAGAGTTTCTGTAGATTTCCTGGATTTTCCATTTATTCATGCCACCTAAACCTTTCTCCTTAATGCTCATCATTCCATTTTGATTTAGGCCTTTTTAAGGGACTATACTTTAGGCCGACATGGGGTGGTAAATGAGGTGTTGGCTTTGACCTTGTTTGGGGATGCAGGGTGAGAATCGGTCAATCACTTACTTCAGCCTCGGTCAGCTTCAAGATTCTTCCCTTACTGGGATTCAGAATGTCTTTGGTGCTTCATTAGAATGGTCGTGTGCTTAACCACTGATTTTCTCCACTTCAGCTGATCTGGGGCTTCAGACGGAGATGGCTGGTTTGACTTCACGTTGAAATATTTTCCTGAAATATTTCCAAGTGATTCAGCCCCTAACCTGATCTGCTATGAGGGTATATAAATTACCTAGGGCTATGCTGGACTATTATATAAAAACACAAGGAAGTAAGAAATCTCCCTCTGCATCCGACAGAAGGCCCCTTCCAGTCTCACTGTAACAACCAGTTGCAAACCATGTATGCACAAGAACACCCAAAATGGCACCCTAGTGAGAGGCCAATTCACACTTGCCCCCATAGTAGATGGTGGGGTAGCTTCTGGTAAGGAGCATCTGTATTTGCAGGAGGGGTTTTCAACCCAGAAATGTCTCCTGCCTTACCAGATGCTACCCAGAGCTACTAGAGTGGCGCACAAAATTGTGGACCACATGCATCCCAATTCCTATCTAATCACTACCTTTCCTGAGACGTTTTCGCACGGGGGAAAACGGAACGCGAAAAAGCCAGCTGTGGACACGTCATCCGCATTGGCCGCGCGCGCCTTGCGTCCCGACGTGTCCGCAGCTGGCTTTTCCGCGTTCGAAATGTAGAGCACTTCGAAGTGCTCTACACGCGTTCCAACGCGGACGAGCCGCCCGCAGGCGTTCGGGAGAAGAAGCGTTCGCGCCGCTTCTGTCTCCCGATCGCCTGCCGGCTCGCCTCCGACGCCGCGCGGCTTTGACAATCAGCTGTTTTTCAAACAGCTGATTGTCGATCTGCCTCCGCGGCCGCCGGCGCGCCCCTGGCCGGCGTTTGCCGGCTAAGCCAGCTTCGGGCGCTTTGACCATTCGCACCCAGACGCTCCGGAACGCGTTTACACGCGTTCCGGAGCGTCTGTGTGTGAACGGGGAAAGCGCCCGAAGCTGGCTTAAGCTTTCCGCCTGAACGCGTTCGGTTTCGAACGCGATTCAGTGCGGAAATGCCTCTGGACAGAGGAGTGACCATTTGCACCTTTGCAATTGCACACACAGTTGCACTCTGCTGCACAAGGAAAATGGCAGCATCTGGGCACACACTTCTGGTCCCCAGACATGTGCTTGAACCCAAGTAAGTCTCTGGGCACATGGGATGTGAATACTAGTACACATTAGAAGGAAATGCACTTTTCCCATCTAGCAGATGTGAAGCTAATTCCAGAAACATCCTTGGTATAGCTGTAGACCTTAAACCAGCCTAGGATCTGCATACCACACTGTGAAGGTGTGTGGACAGTACACTCCTATTGTCTGACATACAATGGGGGGTCGACTTTGACAACAGAATGTGTACTGCACTGAGCTTTAATCCAGATTAAGGGTCCATGCAAAAAAGGCCATAAACTGCTCCAACCCCTTTTTGAAAGCTTCCAAGACAGACATCTTGTGGGAGTGAATTCCATCTTTTTTTATTATATGCAGTGTATGTATGTGTGCGAAGAATCATTTCATCCCATCTGACTTTTCAAAGCCTAACCAGCCAGCTGCCCTTTTGTCTAAAGTTCATACAAACATTGCTCAAACCTTCCCTTAGCTACACAATCCCTTGGCAGAAAGCTGGATAGACCACGCATTGACCACATGCTGTGCAACCGTCAAACATTCTGCACTCCGTGTGATGTTTGTACAGACAACATACTGTGCACAAATGTTTTGTTTTTTGTATTTGATTAATATTGAATTGAATGCAAGAAAATTAATATTCGTTTGAACAGATCCCCTTCGAATGTAGTAGGATTTGAATTCAATACGAATGTTCAATATATTATGAATCCCATATGAATGCATATGAATCCCACACAAATCCCATGCGAAGATTCACACCAATGTATGAAAACACTCTATTCGAATTTGAATGTCAAACTCTGAATGTTCCAGTGTTCAATTTGAATTTGAATGTCCGAATTCAGCCATATTCATATGAATTTCAAATGTTGTGAATATTTGTCTGTCCTCTACTGAAACATTCCTGATGTGGAGGTGCAATATGAAAATAGTCCACCAATTCAAGAAAATATGAACAAGTAGTGACCCTCCATCCAGTCTTCATTCCCTGCCTTACTTGGAGATGCTGGAAACAGCATCTAGGGAACTTTTAACTGCAAAAGACAGCCTTTGCCACTGAACTGTGGCCTTTTGCAAACTTTCTCTGGCCACATTATTCAAATACTGAAGAGCCGATACCTGACCATCAATAGCTTCACCATTTTTCCAAATGTTCCCTCTAAAATTTGTTTAATGTAAACAAATCCTCTATTTACCTTTCATCTGTTAATAAATTCATTCATTATTAGGGAAACTCTTTTTTTCTTCCCCTGCAAGGAGGCCCGCTGAGCTCCATCATCTCATTTTAAGAGACTTCCTGTTTCCAGAATATAAAGCAGCCATCTGCATTGGAGGGATACGCAAAAGGATTTAAATAAACACACACAGATAATTAGATCTGTTAACCCTGCAAATTAAAACAAGCACATTGTATTATCTACAGTTTATCCAAAAATAAAATATGAAGTACCCTCCGATAAATAGTTTTATTAACAAGAACCATGGAGCACACACTTGCATGACAATGCTTCACTGTCAAGTGGGCAGTATGATCTGAAATGTAAGAGACTCATCTAAAAAGGGAATATAACATAAGGGAATGGAGCGGAGCAGTTTGCATTAAGAACATAAGAACATAAGAAAAGCCCTGCTGGATCAGCCCACAGCCTATCTAGTCCATACGAACCTAAGAGGAGCCCTGCTGGATCAGGCCACAGCCCAGCTAGTCTGTAAGAACCTAAGAGGAGCCCTGCTGGATCAGGCCACAGCCCACCTAGTCCATACGAACCAAAGAGGAGGCCTGCTGGATCAGGCCACAGCCCACCTAGTCCATAAGAACCTAAGAGGAGGCCTGCTGGATCAGGCCACAGCCCACCTAGTCCATAAGAACCTAAGAGGAGGCCTGCTGGATCAGGCCACAGCCCAGCTAGCCCAGCATCCCATTCCACACAGTGGCCCACCAATGGCTCAGGGACATCTCAAGCAGAGACAAGGACAAACTTTCTCCTTCTCTCATATCCCGGCAAATGGTCTTAGAAGTATCCTGCTTGTCCCCCCCTCCCCAGCCTGAAAGATGTAATTAGGCATCCATTCTAGTAGCTATTGATACATTTGTTGTCCATAAACTTGTCTAACCCTACCTTAAAGCCATTTAGACTGATAGCTGTTACCACCTCCTGCTGCCAGAAGCCGCTGCACAGTGACCAGGTAAGGACCCGATCGCAAGTGCACGATCCTGGGCTGGGTGGGGGGGTGGCGGCTGCGGCTTCCTTCTCACTTGGGAAGGTGCCATCGCACCTTCTTGGGTGAAGGGGAACCCGGGGAATCTGGCTGCCGGCCTCGCCATGTCAGCTCTGAAGGAGCCAATGGCGAAGGTCGGTGGGCGGGCCCAGCTGTCAAAAAGGGAGAGCATGCACTCTCCCTCGGACAGCTGGGCACACACTGGCAATCCGGCTCTTTCCCCTGCCATTGTGGAAATGTTTCCTTCTGAAACAGTTTCAGGGGAAAAGCCAGATGTAGGACCTAATTTTTCAGGTCTTACATCTGGATAGGATCTCAGCGGCAAAACCGGTTTAAGAAACTGGTTTTGCGTGCTGACGTACGGACGTGGCATCCTCAAAGGGACCATAATTCCCGTTGTGGAAGCCACGTCTTAATCCCTGCCCAAACAGGCTCTAATTCTGTTTTTAGAGCCTGTGTGGAAAGGCCCTAGTTCTGAACAATCAGCTTTGTGATCCCATATTTTCCTGCCTATGCTTCCTGGCCACAACGAAACACATTTGAATGCTATTTCCAGCCTTTTTGGGCAAGGTGACGCATCTAGTGTATATGAGTTACTGCTGTCATTACCCTTCAGGGTCCAGTTCCCTCCTGAGCATCTCCAGAAGTTGCATTTCTGGGGCAGATGAAGCTTGGCTCTACTGTATGTGCACATGAATGAACACCAAACAGTAATGCATGGCTGTTTCCCTCCTGCCTCTCTCCCTATAACTGTCCTGTAAATGTCACTGAATGTGTTTGGAGACCTAATCCATTGTGTGAGTAAACTTTCTACTGAAGCATTCATTTTGTTGTTTTAGAGGCAGTGGCAAGATGAGTTCAACGTAAGGCAGGTGGAGAGCAGGCTCTGGCTCTGTGACATGGAAGGGCCAGGTAGAGATTACTACTTCAAGAATATTTTATATAAAGGGAAAGCAATGACAGTGAAGAAAATCCCAGAATATACTAGGGATGTGCACAAACATTTTAAAAATTCAATTTGTATCAAATCGAATGCAATAAAATTCATATTCATTCAAATAGATCCCTTTTTAATGTGATAGGATTCAAATTCAATATGAATGTTGAATAGAAATTTGATACAAATGTTTGATATGAATCCCACACGAATCCCACACGTTTCCGCTTCGTTTTTGCGCCATATCCATTCTGGATGTCTCAAATCTGCCCTGAATCCACATTGAATCCGCTCTCAATCCACTTTGAATCCACTCTGGATCCATTGCACAGCCGCTTTCACAACTCCCCAGCTTCACAAATGTAACAAATATTCATACAAATGTTCCAAAGTATTCCATTCGAATTTGAACGTCAGCCTTTGAGTGTGCCAACATAAGACTCAAATTTGAATGTCTGAATTTGACTGAATTAATATAAACTTTGAATGTTCTGCAGGGATAATTTGCATAGAACCCCAGTGCAGTCTGGGAGGAAGCAGAGAGTCACTGTGACTAGGAAGAAAAAGGGGAGGAGCCCCACTGCAAGTAACCAGAGGGTGAAGCTTGATCTGCAGGGGTAACTTTTGTGCATATGCGCAGAACTGGAAGGCATAGGAAGAAGTTGTTGCAGCAGTGGGGCCCATGGGTGGGAATGGGGTTCTGTGGGGGAAGTCACAGGGGGTACCCAGTATCTGTTGAAACTTCGACGGATACCTGAATATCCGATTTGTGGATGAATAGGATTTGTCTGCAAATGTTGGAATTTGTACCTATCCATACAAATTCCAACTTCACCAGTTATTTGTGCACATCTCTAGATGAAAGTTTCGCCCTTGTCTTCTGCTTCAGATGCCCATGAGCAATTGATGGGCCACTGTGTGGAACAGGATGCTGGACTAGATGGGCTGGGGCCTGATCCAACTGAGCTCCTCTTCTGTTCTCACACCCAAATTCCTGCTGAAATGTAATTCATGTTCTTTGTATCTACATTTGCTCCAAGGGAGTCACTGATAACATGTACGCATGTACAATCAACTGTCCCTTGCACCATCTGTTTCATTTGAGGTTTCCAGACCTTGGGTACAATCAGGTGCTGCCCTTGTGCTATCCAAGAGATGAAACCAGATTCATCAGGAAGACCTTTGCGGCAATACACTAGCATTGCCCTAGACTCAGAGATTTATGGGTTGCGGAATCAAAGTGACTTTTTTTCCTGTTTAATATTGCAGTAAACAACAAAATACAGATTGTGGGCCATTTGGCAGAACAGTGTACATATGTGCCTATTATTTCTGCACTCTGCCAAGACTGAAGCACATGGAAAAAAAACTTATTTTGTTTACTTTTCCTCCAGGAATGCCAGAAAAAAAGGTAGCCTATCTGGAAACATAGAGGATGGGGCGCCCTTCCTCTGCTCCTAAAGAAGTATATCTGGCACACGAATCTGGAAGAACTCTACATATACTTTGTACTTCATGCTATTCTGTAAATAGGCAAGAGAACCTTTCCTGGAGTGCAGGGTAAGCAAAAGGTCACATTCCGCAAAGAAGAAAACTTACCAGTATCTGACCATGCATGAACTGAACTACTCAGGAGCACTCGTTTCTTTCAGGAGCTTGGGGAAATTTTCACTTTCCTTCCCATCCATGGAACCAAAGGGCAAACTTGCCCATGAGTACACTAGGTTTCCACACTGATGAACACTTAGTGCACATGACCCCCCCTCCACATGTCCAGACATTCACCTGAAGTGCAGATGGGGTCCAGTCACCACCATCTTCCTTCCTAGATGTTGATGCCAGTGTGTGTGTGTGCCAGTGCTGTCACTGAGGCAGTTATGATATGCCATGCACGTGTGCTTGTGTGGCACATGATGTGACATTATGCAGAAGCAGATTAAGATAAGTGCCTGTGTGGTGCAAGGTCAATCTGCACCACTTGTAGTTGCTGTGGGGGGAGCTTATGCATGGTAGGAAATGGCTCCTTCAAGTGTAGATGCTCTGTCTCGAAGCTCCCCTCATGGTGACTAATGGGCCAAGTGTGGAACAGCCCCCAGAATCCTTCCCTGGTTACTCAGACTTCAAAGTATGGTCCTCAAAGTTCTCAAAGAAGTTGCTGGATACCACCCTTTTCTGATTCTGTTTAGATTATTCTATGCAAGTTTGCACAATCTACCAGACATAATGAATGGAAGTCTGACCTATCATTTTGAGTCCTATAGGCCCTTTCTACACTTACCTCAGTTAATCCATATTGACTAGATTCGTATTAGCTAGATTTGTATTAGCTAGATCCATATTAGTTAAATCTGAGACGTTTTCGCACGGGGCTGAACGGAACGCGGAAAAGACAGCTGTGGACACGTCATCCGCATTGCCCGCGCGCGGCTTGCGTTCCGACGTGTCCGCAGCTGTCTTTTCCGCGTTCGAAATGTAGAGCACTTTAAACTGCTCTACATGCGTTCCAACGCGGACGAGCCGCCCGCAGCCGTTCGGGAGGAGAAGCGTTCGCGCCTGCTTCTGTCTCCCGAACGGCTGCGGGCGCGCCTCCGACGCCGCGCGGCTTTGACAATCAGCTGTTTGTCAAACAGCTGATTGTCGATCTGCCTCCGCGGCTGTCTGCGCGCCCCTGGCCGGCGTTTGCCGGCTAAGGCAGCTTCGGGCGCTTTGAGCATTCACACCCAGACGCTCCGGAACGCGTTTACACACGTTCTGGCGCGTGTGTGTGTGAAAGGGGAAAGCGCCCGGAGCTGCCTTAAGCTTTCCGCCTGAACGCGTTCCATTTCGAACGCGATGCAGTGCGGAAATGCCTCTGGATCAGCCACAGGGAGAGACATTTGCACTGAGTGGGCTTTAGGAAAGCAAATGTGACCGAAATAATGCTAAGCACAGATGGAGAAACTAATCTGTATGACCGAGCCCTTAGCAAAGTTCTGATCCAGATTTACTGCTCTGCAGACAATGGGGCCCTTTCTGCACTGGGCGTTATTCGGGATTATATCTCAGGATAGGGACCAGCCATCTTCCTGCTGGTCCAATCTATGGTTGGCCATACCAGGGCCTACCATAGTCTGCACCGGCATGCAGATGGTTGGTCCCCATCCTGAGATATAATCTGAAATAAGGCCTAGTGCGGAAAGGGCCTGGGTATTTTTCCACCATGCTCCTAAGAAGATCCAGATCCAAGGAATGGGTACTTCCCTTAATCTGGATCTAGTAGATCTGGATTAAAAGAAGTACCCAATGTGTTTCCATGGGTGGTCTAGGACCCAATAGCAATGGGTGCTAGCTTCCCTGCTGTGGAAACACTGGAGCATCCATTTATGAATCCACATTGACCCACAAGGGGTCTGCCTGTCACACCAGGTGTTTTGAGGGGCAGGGGGTGCAATCTCCGAAGTTGCCTTTGAAGATTAGCAAAGATTCCGGAGTCCCTCCAAAGTTGCCATCGGAGGTTAGCAAAGGCTCCGAAGTCCCTCCAAAGGCAACTTCAGAGATTAAAAGAGATTAGCACAGGTTCTAAAGACAAACCCCTTGTCAGAACAATGCAAGAGAGGTGCATATTAATTAGCTCTTTGTGAGCACAGATGAGTCAGCCTCATTAATATGCACCTCTTTCCATGCCTGAAGGTAATAGGCAACTCCCAGCCGCATTGCTCTCCCAAGGGGTTTCTCTTTGAAGCCTTTGCTAATCTCCAAAGTTGCCTTCAGAGGGACTTCGGAGTCTTTGCTATTCTCTGAAGGCAACTTCAGAGGGGCTTCAGAACTCCCTTTGGAGGGACTCTGAAGTCTTGACTTTGGGGCACACACACACCATGGGTCCCTCCCCCCCCCGAGCCTCCTCTAGACCCCATTGCCAGATTGTTGTGGAAACAGGCTCCCCACAATCCAGATTTTCAGACTGAAGACCCCATTGTAAACCCCTTTAATGGGGTCTACATGAAATCCAGATTATAGGTCCTGAAGGACCCATTATGATCTGGATTTCCCTAGCTGTGGTGGAAACAAATGTATCCCTAATGGGGTCTGTGATGGAAATGGGGTCATCCTGCTCTCAGCCAAATGGGTCCTTAAAAGTGACTGTGGAAAAGCACCCAATGTGTTCTTAGCAGCTCCTTGATCTTGATTGCTCTGTAGATGACATGTTCTTACCACCACTTTGATCCAGATTAACACGTCAGTGCAGGAAGGACCCTAAGGCCCTTTCCACACTTGGCCTTATTCTGGAATACATCTCAGGATCAGGGTTTCTTATCTGCATGTTATTGCAGACTACAGCAGGTCCTAGTGAGACTTGCCATAGCCTGTATTAGCATGTGGACAAGAGATCCCTATCCTGAGATATATCCCAGAATAAGGCCAAGTGCGGAAGCATCCTAAGAAAGGATTTTGGAATCAAAATGATATATTTGAAGAATGTGTCTAGTTGCAAGTACTGGTATGTATGTATGTATGTATGTATGTATGTATGTATGTATGTATGTATGTATGTATGTATGTATGTATGTATGTATGTATGTATGTATGTATGTGTGTGTGTGTGTGTGTGTGTGTGTGCGTGCATATGTGTGTGTATGTGTGTGTATGTGTGTGTGTGTATGTGTGTGTGCATGTATGTATGTATGTATGCATGTATGTATAATGGCCTAAGGCAGTATTTCTCAACCTGTGTGTTGGGACCCCTTTGAGGGGTCACAATAAGTCTCCCTCCTTCCCACCCCATCCTCATCCGAGCTGCCCTGCCCCTGTGGTTGGAGGTCTCCACAACATGAGGATCTGCCTTAAGGGGTCGCGGCATTAGGAAGGTTGAAATCAGCTGGCCTCAGGGATAAATAAATTCATGCAATAGTTATGTGTTTGAATGTTTTAGATTGCTCAGTCTTTTAACCTCCTGATAATAACTAGTTTTCATAACAAGGAAGATGGTGATTACTAAAACTGTTAAGAGAGGAACGAAAAGGAAGCAAAACACATTTTAAAAACACACAGAACCTTCTGCAGGAGCAGCTAGCGGATGACTTTCTGCTATCTGAGCATCTCTTACTCTGTCCCTTACTCTTCCTGATCCATAAGAAAGCTCAGAGTTTCATTTCATAAAGTGAAGCTACTAACAGCCTCCGAGTGACCTTTGCTCCTCCAATGAGCATTTATGGCAGCGAACACATACATCAACAAGAGAAGCAATTCCCCCTCCCTCGATAGGAGAGGAAGCTTCTGCTGGCATTTTGGCTACTACAAGCTCACAAGATGTACAAAGACTGTCATTATCAGATTAGAGGCACATCAAACCATGCTAACCGGGGAAGAAGAAGGACTGTAGCTTTTCCTCTTGCCAGGTGCACTGTGTATCATACTTAGCAACTCTCTGCCATGACAGTTTCTTTAGGCTTAAAAGTTAAAATGACTGTTCCATTTTGCTATGATATACAGGGATTACACAGAAATGTGCAGTCTAGAACAGTGCTCTCTGCATGACAGGAATGTGCACAATATATATATATATATTTGTATTTGATTCATATCAAATCAAATGCAAAAAAAAATCATATTCGTTCAAATAGGTCCCCTTCAAATGTGGCAGGATTCGTATTTGATAGAAATGTTCAATCCCCTACAAATCCCCTACAAATGGATACGAATTGCATACAAATCCCCTACAAATCTCCCACAGATCTCATACAAAGGTTCATACGAATGTATCAAAACATTCTATTCGAATTTGAATGTCTGAATTTGGCCAACTTCGTACGAATTTTGAATGTTACAAATATTTGTGCCCAACTCTAGGTCAAACCAGTCCCCACACCAGCCTCAAAGATCACGTGAGCTTTAGGATTGGGCCTCAAAGTGCTCCAAAGGACTATGAATGAAAGTTCCCAGCTTCAGAGCCACCATGAGACACACTTTAGCAGTGTGCTTAGGTATACCACTGAAATGGGTCTCCTGGTAGTCAGGAAAATGGGACCTTCCTTCTGTACACCTCCAGGATCCAAATTGCCTTCACTGGTATGACCTACTGATGATCCAGGTCAAGGGGACTCTTGATCAGGATAATGCTCTTGTCTGAAGCAGACAGAGTGTACCATTGACAGGCAGAGCCTCTCAGCTGTGTGCTAATGTACATGCAGATGAGGTCCAGAAGAGGATTATGAGGGCTCATATTCCAGAAACAAGGGGTGCTTCTGCACCTGCTACCGAAAACTGGATCTAAAAAGATCTGACTGCAGAGAGGGTAACCTGTCCCTGCATGCAAATGTTCCTTTGGAAATCTGTTCTTCTATGAAGATGTGGATATCTCATGCACCTTCTCCAAGTGCCCCCTTCTCTTTATGGGTTCTCTGGGGAATACCATATTTTCCCATAGTGTTTTCTTTTATGAATTCATCGGCACTCAATTTGCACTTTTTGAGATGCATGCTTTTTTTTTCTGCAACTCTGTACACTCTGCATTTTTCTAAATCATTGTGTGATAATGATTGCATTGCTGTTTTGTATATTGTATCAAGCAATTTTACCGAAGAACTGCAACTCAGGACCCATCTACGAATCAATCACCTTAAATGGTATGTAATGATGCTGAGCAAAACATATCTAGACCTTTTGCTTCTGCACAGCGGGAATTAATGTGGTCAGTACTTGATGTTCTAAAGTGTTAAGCATCATCACTAATGAACGTTTGTGAAGGTTGATGCGGATGGTTGCCAGGTTGTTAGCGACAAGCAGTCTGCCCTACCCAGCTGCCTCCCTTAATGCACAACAGGTATGCCAGCATAAATTATTGTAAATGGAGGTGGCAGAATCGCTGCACTTTCTGTCCCTCTCATTTTGACAAAGGTCACCCTATGCATTCTGTACGGGCACAAATCCACCCTTCCTTTATAGACAGGTTATCTAAGGTTCATATTGAGATACAGGTATAAAGGCACATCTATGGAGAGCATATGGCCTGATCACATTCCTGATGGGTTATCCAGATGTTTCACCAGGAAAATGGAAGCGTCATTGTCTTTGGGAAGCCCTCCAAAGGCTAAAAGGTCTACAAAAAGGATGGGATTAGCTAAATTGTCTCGGAGGAGATTCCCTTGGAACAAAGAACCACTGTGCAGTCCACCTTATGAGTGTGATCCAAATTTTCAGCTCTACAACACACTTGTTGCCAGATTTTCCCACCTCTCAAAATACTGCCTGATCACATCTCTCTCCTCACAATTATATTCTGGGAAGGAAATGAGAAAAATCCTATTGCTTTGTTAGGAGGGTCTGCTCGCACTTAGTTCGTGCAACCATCCTGAGACTTCAAATAGGACTTCAAATAGTTGACTCATGGGTCAACTGTAGTGAATCATGGGCTAGCTAGGCATGCAGCAGTGTGCCTTCCTAGGCCATAACACACCTGGATGTTCATCTGCCATGACCCTAGAGTGACTGGGTGGTGATGGTACATGAAACACCAGTGAATTTAAACAGAGGCCAACTCACACTTGACCTCTTACTACATGCTAGAGTAGCTTCTGGTAAGGATCATCTGCACTTGAAGGTGGCGTTTTCAAACCAGGAACATCTCCCGCCTTCCCAGAAGCTACCCCAGTGTCTACAAAACTGTGCACCACACACATCCCAATGCTGACCCAAAGCTTACCTTTCCCAGCCAGCTGCAGGACCATCTGCATCTCTTCCTGGTGCTGTGGGTCAGCTGATGTACTACACAAGCATGCTGGCACTCCAAGTGACCCCAAACATGGGTGCACATATGAGGCGCATAAATGTCTTCCCGGTGAGAGCGACCAGATGCAGTTGAGTGTACAGGGACATGGGGGTTGGTTTGGTGTGCACTACCATTCATAAGTGTGAATGAGAGTGCACCCTAGTGGTGATGCACTTTTCCCATCCAGCAGTTGGGAAGCAAGGAAGGCCCCAGGAATAGTTTACTAATCGTTGGAGATGTGCCTAACTGGTTTGATCAGTTCATAGTTTGCAGCTAATTGGAGGTGTTTGCATGGTTTCAATGCAAACCAAACCACTCTGTTTGAAAAAAAAAATATTGTTCATGCTGAACCTGAGCTGAGGGCAGTGGGTTTGCTTCAATATGAACATTTCAGTTCATGAACATCCTTATTCACCTGGTATCTAGGTGAGGTCAGAGGTTGGGTTGCATTTCCGAACATGTTATCTCACAGAATCCACCCTTTACATTTTTTGTTTGTGTGAGGTTGGGACCTAGGCTGCATGCAGACACTGAGAGCTTATTCCACTACTTTATTTGGATATTCTGGAATATCCAAATGTAGTGGAATAAGTAATTGGCATCTGGTTGCAGCCCTAGACACTGAGGACATAAAGTAGGTTCCAAACCACAGAACTTGTGAGTTTTAGCATAGTGTGTTCTCAGAGCCATGCCGTAGCACAACAGTGTGTATGTGAGTCTGCATGCATTTGTGCAAATTGGTCCGCAGTTTTTGTGACAACTTTCTCACTATATTCCACAAAAGCAAAGCTGTTGGAATATTAAATTCTGATTGATTTACAGGTGAGAAGTGCACACAACAGCAATTCACAGAGCAATTTTGCAGGAATGTGTGTGCTTAAACATCCTTAGTTGGTGAGACAACTCCATTTATAGGAAATAACGGGTCTTTGGCTGAAATCACGCAAATTAAGGAGAGCTTGCTTAGCACATCTAGTAAGCTGAAAATAAGACACCCCTGCTACGGTCTCATTTTGATATAAAAGTCTGGCTGACCATAAACCTAAGCCTGAGCCTAAGACTAAGACTAAGTCTAGCCCTAGCCCATTATGCATTTCAAACTATTGCAAGCATTCTGCTCCCTCTTGTGCTCTGCTACACATCACTTACTTAACATTTCTTCTGTGGGCTTAGGAACAAAGCACATTTGGCGTCAGTCACATGTTTAATCCCTGAGGGCCATTCAGAAACAAGACAACTTTGACTTCACACCATAGAGGGTAAGTAATCTTTAATGTTTTAGGACCTTCACAATTGACACCCTAGATTGGGTTGAGCCTGGCAGTTTTCAGAATATCTCGCATGGGCCCTTTATCTTTCCATTGCAAAGGTTAGGGTTAGAAGGCTACATATAAGCTGGGATACCTGTAGGGACTCAGGCAGCATCCCCATGGGGCTGCCAATGCCTCATGGTGGATTCGGAGGAGCCTTAATGTGAATCTTAATTTGCACTAAGGAGTCCCCATAGCAATGGAGGACAGGGCGGGTTCAAGCCAAACCCACTCGTTCCCATGAAAACCACAGTAAATCCCTGCATCAGGATGCCGTGATTTTCTCCCCCCCCCCCCCCCCGTTGCCTGAACACTTAAATGCCCAGGTAAGGGCTTGATTTACCCCAAATGATTGCCTGACAGCTGCCCTGCAATCAGCTGAGTAACTGTCAGGCAGGTATAGGGGCTGTCAAGAGCACGAGGAGAACTCCGGTATGATGATTAAAACAGAGGCGAAAGTCGCTGGTATAAAGTTATACAGTTATATAGGGTGTTTTTTTGTTTCGATTTCTTGCTTTTTGTCCCTCATGTAGCTCAAATTAGGGCTTTGCATGGGGACTTTGCGAGGTGAACTCACATTCGCCTCGCAGTATCCTTGCCATGGGGACGAGCATTCAATGTCCCCTTTTCCCCATGGATTAGGTCCACCCATCTCCATTTTCTGAACCAAAAATCACACAAGGGCAAGTGTGGGGTGGGCAAGCTATTCTGCTTGGAGCCATCCAGAACAGAGGTTCACGTAAGTATGTAAACCAACTCTCCTTTCTCAGATGGCTCAAGCAGAATACCTACGGGATATTCAAAGCTATCCCCAGGGCGGGCAGATGTCAGCATCTACCGGTCACTTGTGATGCACCAAACCTCATATCCCGTTTATACAAAGAACCCAAAAGGTAATATTTAACAAAAATAGAATGAGTGGACAAATCATGCATGGCGTGTATAATTTGATCCTTAAGAGTAGACCTTGAGCTTAAGGTCAGTAGCCGGAGGTTGACTCAAGATATTCCCAGATCACTCCACTTCTCAGCCAGCCTTAAATTAATCCTTAAGATGCATGCCACTTATCCAATTTATTTCCCAGTACCAATTTGCCGTCCAAGAGCCAAGGGCAATAAAAGACAATTATTTTAATTTTAAAAAATCATAATTTGTCAATGCCCTGCCTCCAGGGTTTTGCAAAATAACGAGAGTAGAAAAGGGAGAGATTCCTTATCCAATGGGAATATGGGAAATGTAGGGATGAGCATGAATATTTGTAACATTCAAAATTTGTACGGATTCAGCCAAATTCAGACATTCAAATTCCAGTGGAAAGTTGGGACATTTGAAGATTAACCTTCAAATTTGAATAGAATGTTTTGATACATTCATATGAAGCTTCATAGGAGATTCGTATGGGATTTGTATACTATTTGTAGACATTCATATTTGATTCGTAAGGGATTCATATGGGTCTGAAAATTCACATCAAGGACGAATCCTACCACATTCAAAGGGGATATATTTGAACGAATACTAATTTTCTTGCATTCTATTCAGTACAAACCAAATACACCCCCCCACACAAACATTTGTGCACATCCCTCAAAGAGAGCACATGTGAGCACATAACACACATTTTCCCATTCTGCCCCCTGAATTCGACAAAATAGAGAGAAAAGATTATTTTCATGGTTAAAAATGCATATCCTCAGCATGCAAGCATGTTTGAGATCTTTGGAAATCTGGAGTCCTATTGGTTCCATGCAGGAGAAATGCAAATCACACCTCCTTCTATGGTGGTCAGAGTAAGAGGAGTCATGTCAAAGGCTTGATAACCACTACAGTTTATGGGCTGCTAAAGGCTGGTGTTCTTGAGCTGCTAAGGATGTACAGGACACAGGACAACTGTTCCTAATTTCCCCATGTTGTCCAGTAACAAGCTGTAGGAAAGGGTTTTCCCCTGCAGTGCTCACAAAATGCTCTCGTCTTCCTGGGCACACTTGAGCCAGTCTCTGTAACGCATGATTTTATGAGCCAAATTTGGATAACTCTCCTTGCTCTGCAACAAATGCAGTTGACTAGGTCAAAAAGATGGAGCAACTTCTTCATTGGGATTTTCACTTTTAAAAACGCCTACTGTCCATAAGTAGTGAAAAGACCACAAGGATGGTTAATTACTGTAACTTTACTAGCAGAACGTAATTTCCATGAATGGCACGTGGTCATAAGAACACAAGAGCGTAAGAGGAACCCTGCTGGATCAGGCCATGCCTTGTTCAGCACCCCATCACACACAGAGGGGCACCAATTGTTTCTGGATATCCCAAACAGAAGACAAAGGTGAACCTTAGCCTGGGGCGATTTCACACTTCCCTCCCCTCCCTGTGGATGGGAAAGGTGTGCAATCACCTAATATTGACTAGTGCTTGGACTTGCAATGCTGTACAATGCTGACACTTTGCGCAGTCACAGTCATGTCAGGAGGTCATCAGAGCTGACGCAACGCTTGCACGGCAGCTTTGATGACGCTTCAGGTAAGTCCCTGGGGAAGTTCAGCATGCTTATGGAACATGATTTTGTGCTCCACAGTTAATATGCAGTTAGTCAACCTCTGGGCAGGCAAAGGGCATGCACCTGCCCAGATGTTGCCTAATTCTATACTACAAGCTGAAGTGCGAATCCAGGCCTGCTCCAAAATGGTTTCCATACACATTTCTTGCTCCACCTTAAATATGAAGCTCCTTCCAGTCCTCCAAACTGGAGGACCAGAAGCTTCGAATTTCTGGTGCCGCTGCTTCCTGTCCCGGGCAGTAGAAGCACAGGAAAGGCAGGCAAGCATGCAGTAAAAAGATGACTGGGGGATGCTGTGCTCCTAATGTGCAGGACAGAAGCACCAAACTGGCTTCGCTGCTTTCGTCCTGAGAGTGCAATGAGCCAACCAGGAGCAAAGTTTACTTGGTGTTCACAAATTCAATCAAATATTTCCATACACAGACATTCACACCAAGACTAAAATGCAATGTTTCCTATTTCCCAAACCTGGATTGAATCACAGCAGCCTCCTGCTTGTGAAATCAAAATATTCAACTAAATGTTACATTTTTGCTGTCTTTTCCCTCTGATTTTGCTTCTCGGTGAGGAAGAAAACATTATTTTTTTTTTGTTATGATGGCAAAACCAAAAAATGTTCTTCTTTTTTATTTATTTATTTTGGTGCACATCTCTACTAGGAGCTTTATAGTCACCAACAAAATGATCACCAGGAAACCTGTGAAAACACCTTCCGCACAGGCCTTTTAACACCCATTAAGCACACATTAGGAAACCTGCGTCCACACACACATACCTATTTAGCACACTTCCGATGAGGCGCGTCCGCACAGTAACACCCATTAAGCACACATTGGGAAACCCGCGTACGCACAAGTGGACCTGTTTAGCACACTTCCGGTGAGGCGTGTCCGCACATATCCATCTCTAATGTGTGCTTAATGGGGTTTAATGGAACACCACATTGAAGATGGGCTTAATGGGTGTTTTGCTCTAAATCCGCATTAACAGAGGACGCGTCCACACACGGACAGGAGAGAGAACACATGGGGCGGGACAGGAAGCCGCCATGTTGAGAGAGGCAGGAGAAGCACAGTCCAGCCACGAAGTCCCTCTCACATGGGCTTTGCATCAGGCAGGTGCCCAGCTACAGCGGCAGAGGGACAGCAAGTCTGAATGTAGCGATTCCATGCATAAAAAGCTGGCTTCGGCGCCAGGCAGGCACTGGATCTTAGACACGCCACTGATTGGTCCATGCACAGCAGGAAAAGAGCAGTGACTGACGGCTGAAGGCTCCATTCAGGCGGCTCCTGGGGCAGCCGTCTTGAAATCTGTGCTACTGCGTCTGCACAGCAAAGGCTGAATCAGTTCCTCACAATCCATCCTTCCCACGCATGTGAGGACGGAAGGGGTGTTGGTAGATCCGTATCTACTAGATCCGTATCTACCTTAAACCGGATTTAGTAAATCTGGATCTACCTTAAACCGGAGTTAGTAGATCCAGATCTATTGTAACCCGGATTTAGTAGATTTGCATCTATTCTAAACCAGTTTTAGTAAATCCGGGTGTAGTAGATCCGGATTTACAACGGTAAGTGCGGAAGCACCCTTGCTGTCCATGTGCTAGTGCAGGCTTCAGCAGGCCTAACGTGAGGTCTGCCGGAGTCTGCATTAGCATGTGGACCACAGACCCCTATCCTGAGATATACTCCAGAAAAAGGCCAGGTGTGAATAGGCCTCTGGTTTCTGGCCTAAGAAGGACTGGAGACTGGAGACCTCAGCTGCTGAAGGAGCTGCCACCTTTGGGCTGCAGAAGAAACCATTCCCTTTCTGCTCCCACAAAAGCCTTCCTGAGATGGAGACACACTCACAATTTGGGATTGTCCTTTAAACGAGTTTATTCTTTTCCCTTGTTGACCTGTTGCCAAAGCATAAAGTCATTTTTATTTGGGAAGACTTTGGGACTTCGTAAAGTTAGACTAGACTGCTGGGCCTGACCTTAATTAGTATACAATTCTCCTCTTGCTCTTATAGTTTTATTGCTTCTGTTCTTAATTGGTGCTTATGTGATAGCTAGCTTACTCCTTTTCTCTCTCTTCCTCCACATCTTCCCCCCATACTGTTACTTATTTTCATTCTTAGCTGTCTTGAACTGCACAGGCAAAGGAAGGACATAAATAAAGCACTTTCTTAAAAGAAGCAATATTTACTCAATTAGATGCATGTTCCATCAAACCTGGGCTTCAGAATGTTGACTTCAAAAGAAAAGAGTCAAGTAGACTCTCAGCTTTCGCTCTTTAATACGTGAGGCTTAAATCCACTTATCAGCTCTGAGACCTTGCTTTCTGCCAACATGAGGGAAGGCGTAATTTCACTCCTAGTAAAGATGTTCCATTTTTAACCTGCTGATTTCCATGATCTTTGGGCTAAATCATGTCTGGCCCAGTTGTTGACGCAGGGTGAACTCTGAGAGAGAACATCTGCATGTGAAGGAGATTAGCCTGTATTGATTTGCGTGTGGTGCAGGGCAAACCTTGGCACCACTACCAGGTCCTGCAGGGTCATGTGATTTGACACCCAGCCATGTGACACAGCATGTCACAAGGTTGCCCTGGTGATGGTGCAGGCACCAGGAGTTGGGCATGCCTGCTGTCTGGGCAGGCATTCACATTACCGATAAGGGTTGTGGGGGGTTGGAATGCACTAAGTACCTGCAAGCGCTGATGCTTAGTGCATTCTGGGACATTTTGCCCAAAGCTTCCTATGGCCAGGAAACCAAGTATGAAAAGGCCCATAATGTGTGCCAGTATTGGGGTCATTGCTACTGATGGATCTCTGGATCAGTGTGGTCTGCATGATGGCTGTGGTCCAAACCATCCCCCAACTTGGGCCCCAAAGCTCACACAAGCTGTGTACCTGCATCTGAGGGTTCCAGAGGAATAGGAATGGAAGTTCCTAGCCTAGGAGCCACAAGGGAACCCATTTCTATGTTTGGGTGCACCACCAAATTTGGTCCCCTGACAGTTTGGAAAATGGAAGCACACTTTCTGTCATACTTCCGGAGCAAGCCCTGCTGGTCCCTCAGTAGACCTCAATATCAAGGTCAACTTATACTTCTGACCAGGGCCTCCCTGGTCAGTAATATGCTCTGTCCAACATAGATGGAGAATACCAGTGATGGACAGGGTTTCATAGATCCCCAGTGGGTCCCAGAAGTTGACTAGAAGGACTCCCATTCCTGATCACAGGTAAGTGCAGAAAGGACCATAGTATGAACACTGAGAAATCAGAGAGTTTGCTGGCATGTTTGGTAAACACAATTTTCTGTTCATATTTTTTTATTCCACCCACCACCCAAAAAGCTCAGCAATTACTCCTATGCTAATTCTAAACACACCATAGCACTGAAATAAACTGCATGGCCCTAAGTGAAAACTAGGACAAGACTGTAGAGGATCATGTCTTACGATCTCCAGTCCAGATGAGGGTCTTGCCCTTGTCTTCTGCTTGAAAATACCCATGAGCACTGTGTGAGATGGAAGGCTAGACTAGATGGGTTGTGGCCTGATCCAGCAGGCCTCCTCTTAGGTTCTTAGGTTCTATAGACACCATGTGTTTACTTGAAGGGCGCAAATATTTCACAGATCCACACCCATTGGGCAATGAGCTCAGCATAAGGACTATTAAGAACACCTTAATGGTATAGCAGGAGAAAGTAATCTGACAGTGTTCTCTCCCACTCTTCCACCTTGCCACAACTATCTGTGCAAGGTTATCTGTGTCACATTCTTCAAACAGAACAACATGACACTATATTCCTGAACACAATCCTGGCCAGAAACACCAAAGCTAGGAAATGAAAGTTCCCTGGCTGCAATTCTCACATGCCCAGGACTGGCAGCAGCGCGCACATGATAGGCACACTTGCCACCTTGCACCATGCCCTTCTAGAGTAGTGCTTCTATAGACAGGAACTGGCAGTGATCAGATCCTTCTTCAGCAAACAGTGCTGGGATAACATGTTGAAATCATGACTTCAAAAACTGTCTGTTCACTACTCTCCATATCCCAGAAAACAGCCAGTCTCCAGGGAAACCCTATATCTTACTCACCTTCTCATAGACAGCAAGTAAGTGTGGTAAAACCCCATTTGTGAATATGTGAATCACATTACTATGGAAGCTAGAAATGAGAAAGGACAAATGTATAGTACTTTCTGCGGACGAAATATATATATATGCAGATTAGCAATATTTTAACAGAAATTATTGGAAATAGATTCCCATTAGATTCTCTTCTTTTTTCCTAAACAGAAATGGTTGCAGATCCAGATGCCTAAATTGACATGAAACTGACACAGAACCATAAATAGACGCAGAACCCCATTTCTACCCTGTTTTCCCCAAAATAAGCCCTAGCATGATTTTTCAGGATTTTTGAGGATGCTTGAAATATAATGTTTTATAAGACGTCCCCTGAAAATAAGCCCTAACACATCTTTTGGAGCAAAAATTAATATAAGACACAGTCTTATTTTCAGGGAAGCAGGATAGATGGGCATAATTATATCCAGTTTCTGCATGTGAGTGCCAGGTGTGTTTATGTGGACTGTATCTTTAATCCCCACAATTCTGACATGGGTCCTAAATTGGGCAAAAACGGCGAGCGCTGGGAATAAGCAATATTATTAGGGAATGTTGTCAACTGCACCTTTTCTTAGCTGAATCTGCTGCAAAGAAGAAGAAACAGAAAGAAATGCACTGGCACGGTAAATATCTGCCACCAAAGCCATCAAGTTGAAACTTATTCCCCAAATTTTCTTATCTCCTTTGCTAGCAAAGGCACATTTTGTCTTTCCTCCCTTCTCCTAGGCACTTTTTGGGGAGGGGTTGACGGCGAGCAAAGGGAAGAGAAGCGAGGAGGGAGTTTCTTTCGGAAATCAAAAGCGTCCCCAGACCTGAGCCTGATGGGATGCTGAAAGCACAGAAAGTGAAGCTGAGAAGTGTGTTTCTGTCAAGTGGAGATCTTGTTTGTAACTGTAAGGATTGCGTACGACGGGCTATTTGATCCTGAAAGGGCTTTGATCTGAGCCAGCACCTGAAATGTGCAAAGGGATGTAACTAGACTTTGGAACTGAAAGGCAGGAAGGGGGAGAGCTGGGAATCAAGTGCAATTCACGAAGCAGGAGCCATTGGGTTTCATGTAAGATATACCCAGAAAGTGCTGCCGTGTGTCAAAGAGAAGCAGTGATGGCTAGGGCTGGTCTCTCTCTCCCACAATCACCCCCTACAATGAAGGTTTTGAGTTTCCTTTGGAGTCCATGAGGCCTTGTAGATTGCACACAAAACATGCAAATTGGCTTTCAGCAGAGGGAGAGACTGCTGGCTGGGCTCATGTGCCCTGGGTTTGCCTCTAGTTGTGGTGGTTCTTCAGTTATGGCCAACTCTCTGGGACTAGGGATATGCATGAATATTCATAATGCTTGTTATTCGTACAAATTTGTACAAATTCAGACTTCCATATATGAATCGAATGTTATGTGTGTATAAAGATATTCATACAAATATGAATGTTCTGGACATTGGTACAGATAGTTTGGACACTTGTTAAACTGGGGAGGTGGGAAAGCGGCTGCGCCAGTCACACCTGCAATAGACCTAGAGTGCACTCAATATGGATTGAGAGTGTACTAAAAGTGGGTTCGGGACGGATTTGATGCTTTACATAAGAACATAAGAGCCCTGCTGGATCAGGCCACAGCCCATCTAGTCCAGCATCCTGTACTTGATTCAGTTGCAGGACCTGTCCTCTTCAGGGTGCCACCATTTTGGCTGTGACACCCTGCAGTGACTTCGCGTGCATCAGCGCCATTGCCATCATGACACTGATACACTGCATGTACACAGTTATGTCTATGGTTGTCTGATGTGCGTGACACCTCAGTCGACCCCGGAGCACCAGAAGAGGTGTGAATGGTCGCTGCCTGGATGTACCAGGTACGTGACTGGGTAACATTAATTTTCTTCCCACGGTATCTATCCCAAAGGTGAATTTTCTGAGTTATTTAACACTGAAAGAAAATGGCCTGACACTTTGCTGATGTATTCTCTCACTCTGCAAGTGGACTGAAGCCAGATTAAACCTTAAGTGTGACCATGGACAAAAGGCATTTCCGCACTGCATCGCGTTCGAAATGGAACGCGTTCAGGCGGAAAGCTTAAGCCAGCTTCGGGCGCTTTCCCCGTTCACACACAGACGCGCCAGAACGCGTGTAAACGCGTTCCGGAGCGTCTGGGTGCGAATGCTCAAAGCGCCCGAAGCTGGCTTAGCCGGCAAACGCCGGCAAGGGGCGCGCAGACAGCCGCGGAGGCAGATCGACAATCAGCTGTTTGACAAACAGCTGATTGTCAAAGCCGCGCGGCGTCGGAGGCGCGCCCGCAGCTGTTCGGGAGATAGAAGCAGGCGCGAATGCTTCTCCTCCCGAACGGCTGCGGGCGGCTCGTCCGCGTTGGAACGCGTGTAGAGCAGTTTAAAGTGCTCTACATTTCGAACGCGGAAAAGACAGCTGCGGACACGTCGGAACGCAAGCCGCGCGCGGCCAATGCGGATGACGTGTCCACAGCTGTCTTTTCCGCGTTCCGTTCAGCCCCGTGCGAAAACGTCTAAAGTAAGTGCAGAAAGGACTTTTGATCAGAATCGTTATGGTCAGAGGCAGAATCTTAGCCTTTTCCCTCTCTCATGCAGGATTGTCCATCTATCTAAGGATCCAGTTCAGCTCAGAACCCTGGACGAGTGCAGCCCCTTTCATCCAGGATTGTTTTCAGCAGCTAAAAAACTCAAGCCAATCCAGAAATGGAGTTTTTGGTGAAATCTGCCTGACGCAGTTATTCTAGTAAATAATGCATGATTGGAGGATGCAAAATATGTCATTGAATCGAATGCAAAGTGCTGGGATCGTGGGGCACAAATCACAGATTTTGAGTTTCAATTTTGTGTTTCCATTATGTTTTAATATAAAATTTATCTACATTAAAATGCACGTTTCCTTGGGTAGGGTGGGTGCACTGCATAACACGCACACACACACACAAAGGTGTGCATTACATTTTTATAAAATCTGTAATGCAGATTTCTCTTTTTAAAAATTGACACGGAATGGGGAGGAAACAAGACCTGGCAGTGAATGATAATGAAATGGAAATCGAGTGGAATTATGCTGCTCCGTCTATTCTTACCCAGAAGCCAAAATCAGTAGTCTGGTATCTGCTGATTGGGTACAATTCAGAACTGGCAGCCCTGCACTTCCTAAACAGAAATGCTGGTGTGATGCATCTGAAAGCCGGGGGGTGGAGGGGGGGTGGGGAATTGGCCAGCCAGGCCTGCTACCCAGGAAGTTGAGTGGTGCTTCTTTATCACTCAACACAAGCACAGTCTTCCAAAGAGGAGCTCAAAGACTTCGTAATTCTCAAAAAGGGATTGTGATGCAGTTTCTTGTCAGTGGACTCAGAGGAACATCACGTCTTTTGCAGATTCTGGTTCAGCTGATCCTGGGAAGTCGTAGGGCTTTCCATTTATAACCGCATTTCCATTTCCATCGCCACACTTATAGCAGAACGGCTGTATGGATTTCAAGCCACGTATCGCCTACTGGAGTCATATTTGCCAGTCACTGGTCCACAGTTTGACTTTTGCCCTCTGTTCCTCTACACTTGGTGTATTTAAGGTCCCTATTTTTATCTTCTGTTTGTTCTTACCCAAAACTCCTTGCTGATTGTTCATAATTGCTGCTGCTGCTGGTGGTAGGGATGTGCAGAATTTTTTTTTTTTTTGCATTTGAACTCGAGTTGCATTCGATTCGATTCAAATGTTCAGAATCTGAATGCAACAAAATCTGATTTGAATCTATTTGCTCAAATGTTAGATTCAAATCTGAAGATATGGATTTTGTGCACATCCCATTTTATTCCATATGCATCCTGTTTCCATCCTGTATTATAAGCACAAATGCATACAGATACTTAAGGGATGTACACAGATGACTTTTTTTTTATTTTGTGTATTTTGTGAATGCAAGAAAATTCATATTTGTTTAAATAGATCCTCTTTGAATGTAGTGGGATTTGAATTCAATATGAATGTTCAATTCCACACGAATCCCATACAAATGCATACGAATAGCATACGAATCCCATACAAATCCCATACATATCTCATACAAATCCCGTACAAAGCTTCATACGAGTGTATCAAAACATTCAATTCAAACTCAAATGTCAGTCTTCAAATGTGACAACGTTTGATTCAAATTCAAACATCCAGTTTTGGCCAAATGTATACAAATTTTTAATGTTATGAATGTTTGTGTACTTCCCTCGTCCACATCATAGTTCCCAATGTGTTTGAGAATATACTTATGCTAAGTAACAGAATCCATAGTTGACTGGCTTAAATTACAATGAAGACCAACCCCTGTGAGAACCAAACACTGAATTTGTGCAAGGATCCAAAACCAGTGTTGATGAGACGCAGGAAACACCGGTGTCGAAGGGTTCTGCATGTATCTCTGAGTGAACACACTAGCTCCTCCAAAAGAAATATGCATACGAGAAATGACAGCTACCAGCCCTAGTTATTAGAAAACAATTATACAGGGCCATTGATGTGTACATTTGCACTGGAAACTTTTAAAAGTGCCTGTCTTCCAAATAAATTGCAGTCTCAAAGTGAAGTGATACATTGCATCAAGTTCAGAAACAAGCTTTTCTGATTATACCTCCATGTATCTTTTTCCCCTGCAGGAAGAAAACCAATTTGAAGAGGGAAATGATCGACAGGGAGAAGATTTGGGACAACCCACCCATCTCACTCATCCTTCTTCCTTGCCTGATTATATTCTCTGGGAACTGCAAAATACACTACAAAGGTGAACAATGCAACAGCTGTGTGCAAAACATCACAAATTCAGAGAACTCCAGGCTGGGGTGACTCTCGAGAAGCTGAGATGACCCTTTCCTCTGTGGCTGCCCAGTTCACTTCAGCAGATTTCAAAGTCTGATGCAAAATTGGTGTCATGGGCTCCACCTGCCTATTTCACACTTTACCTCGGTGGTCCAATAATCTCCAGTGATCATGTTGAAACACCATTTTAAATGAGGAAACGAAACCCTGATATATGTAGTGTGTGTGTGTGTGTGTGTGTGTGTGTGTAGTGTGCATCCCCTCTCCATACTTTTTTTGCAGAACAAACGCTTTATGGGAGAACACTTAAATATCTATGGCATTAATACCTGGGTTGAAGCCCTTAATGACTAATCAGAGTAATTAATGCATTAATCTCAGATTTGGTATGTTAGACTTTTTAAAAAAACAAAAACAAAACCAGTGATACCCTTTGTGAAAATCCTTTAACTAAAAGCATCTCTAGACTTGCACACAATAGAACAACACTTGTTTCAGTGCACAAGCTAATATCCTGTGGCTACTAGAATGGATTCCTAGGTACATCCTCCAGGCTGGGGAGACAGACAGGATGCCTCTTAAGGCCATTTGTAGGGATTCAAGAGCAGGTGAAGGTTATGCCCTTGTCTTCTGCTTGAGAATGGCTACAAGCAATTGGTAGATTGTTTGGTTCACACTCAAACCTTTAAAACACCCATGTTCATTTCTGACAGGTTTGAACCTGAACCAGTTTGGGACATCTCTATATAAAAAGCCAGAAACCAGAAGTTGCCTGGTCATGGGCATTTTAAACTAACTACATCTTAAGCGCAAGTTCTGAGCCACAGAAAATTAATATTATGCTTTTCTCCAAATCTTACTCATCGAGAAGGATGAGTAAGAACACAGAGGAATGAAATCTATGCTTGTGGCTCCATTGCACAGTAAAGTTAGTTTAATCAGACCCCCCAGGCCACTTGGCTTCCACTGGGAGAAAAGGAAACAGGAAACCTCTAAGGTGCCCTTCCTGCAAAATGGCGATGCAGTCACATTTATCAATAAACCATCAAGAAGATATGAATGTGTAATTTCCAAATCTTGATGTCATCTTCCATTGGAACCCAGGGACTTCTTGCCCTCAGATGTGAGCGTAGCTTAGGGATGTGCACAAATGTTCTAAACAATCGAAATTCGATTGAATTTAATCGAATGTGGACATTCAAATTTGAATAGAATGCCTTCACATTCAAATTTAAACATTCAAACGAATTTCAAATGTTCCAAAACATTCATTCGAATGATTCAAATAATTCAAATGTACAGATACGTATGCATTAAGTATGTATCTGTACAAATATCATACATATCTGCATGCATTTGCACTTATAATATGGGATGAAAATGAGATGCATATGGGATGCCTGCGCAGATGGCCAGTTGAGGCCAGGCTGGTGCCCGGCCAATGAGGGGCTGCCCCACGTGCATGCGTGGAACGTTGCCAGCCTATTCCAGCCAGAATCGAGCCGGCAGCAGTAGGTAAGTGCTGTTCACACAAGTGTGCGGCCTCGGGGTGGGGTGGGGGTGCTGGGTGGGGGTCCCACCACTTGCATGGGCCTGATCCCCAGGGAAGGGACCCGACTGGCCTCCCCACCCCTGGCTGCAAGGGGAAAGGCCGGGGGAGGGTCTTCGGCCTGAATGCGTTGAGCCACATTGCCATTTGTATGTAGGCAGGGAAAGGACGCGTTCAGAATGTGTCGTTTACCTGTCAGAGCAGATGGGAAAGTGGCTTCAACACGTTCGGGCCGAAGCGTTTTGAGGCGTCTTCACCCTAATGTGAAAACGCCATCTCCTTAACCACTAGACCAAACTGGCTCACCTGTAGGCCTTGTGGACAAGGTATGCTGGAAGAAGATGGGTGTTCCATAATGGTGCACCAGAGTGTGGAAGGAAGGTCCCTGGACCTTCTAACACAGGATGGCTCCTCATCCAAATTTCCTCCTCCTCCTCCTCCCCCTCTTCCTCCTTTTCCCAAAGCAGAGGTGAGTCTTGATAGTCCAGCAACCTTTGAGAATTATAGGTTATTCTCCAAGCAGAGACAAGCGCAAATAGACCACAGACACCAAGGGCCAAATATACGGTCCCTCTTTAAAATGAAATACTTTGATTGTTCCAATCAGAAAAAAAGTTGTAAAAGCTATCCCGAAGAATTAAGAGCCTCACTGCACACTAACTAACTCCATCATAAATTCTGCTTTGGTTTCTGTTATCATATCATTGTCTCTTGGGACCTCCCGTCCCTGTCATGAATTGCCCTTTATAATTTATTCAGCTTGTACTTGCCGGGTTCCTTTCTACTTATCATTCATCTTTACAGCTGTACATAAAATTAGATTGATCCGCCTCTGCCAAGACCCGTCAAGAAGAGAAAAGTTGTCATTGAATAACACATAAAGGAAATGAAGATCCAATGACAGGCTTTTCTTGAACACCATGGAAATTGTCCTCAGAGAGCCAAATGAAAAAAAGGTGTCAAAGAGAGAGACAGGGGGAGCTGGAGAGATTGCAACCTTTATAATCTGATTTTTAATTTGCAATCAAATGACTAAGTCCTTTGGGAATTCTTAACTCTCCCTTCACTAGTTAAAAGATACCGCATGCAAGTCTCTGATCCTGGAAGCAATACTTATTATGCATATTAGCCATCATAATACAAATTGGTCCCTCTGACTCGGTCGGCTCTTCTGCTTGACTTTCTTTTTACCTGTGATGTGTTTTGACACTCGGTTACATGGGCAGCCGAGCCGATGTTTGGTTAATAACACCTTAGCATTTATATCAAGCATGAGATCGTAGATGGCTGATCTAAATAATACACACAACAGTACTGTGAGGAATATACTAGGGTTCTGCCCGAATATTGAATGTTACGGCATTCATACGGTGGCATTCGTATTCGTATGAATGTTTCAGAACATTCGTGAAACGGGGAGGTGGGAAAGCAGTTGCACCAGTCTCATTGGCAATGGATCCAGAGTGCATTCAACATGGATTGAGAGTGGATTCAAAGTGTATCTGTGTAGACACAGCATGGCCTGGTCTAGAATAGCCAAAATGCCTGCCTAAAGTGGAACACCTGTAGTGACATGTAGGGCTGTTTTCGCACTTCCCTTCCCCTCTGCTGGGTGGGAAAGTAGCGTGATTAACCAATGTTGACTAGCCTTCACACTTGACACTAGTCAACTTTGCCTGTTCCCTCACCCTGGGGTTGGATACTGCCCAGCTATTTTGCCCAGGCATGTGCGTCAGTACCATCACCTCGATGACGCTGATGCTCTGTGCATGCGTAGTGATGCCTACGGTCATCCGAGGTCCAGCATGCTTGCACAGCACCTCAAACGACCCCACAGCACCAGCAAGAGCGAATGGTCGCGCCTCCAGATGCTTCATTAAGTCCCAGGTAGGGATGTGAAATAATATTCGTAACATTCATTATGGCTGCTTCCGCACGTGCCCTTAAACACCCATTAAGGACACATGTGGAAGCACGCATCCACACAGCGGCACCTTTTTAAGCCACTTTTAGTACGGAGCATCTGCACAGTAACACCCATTAACCACACGTGGGAAACCGCGTCCGCACAGCAGCACCCATTAAGTATGGAATGGGTGGACCGTGTCCGCAAAGCGGTACTCATCAGAGACAGATAGGGATGGCCGCATCTGCACCTATCTGTCTCTAATGTGTACTTAATGGGTGTTAAAAAAAACACCACATATAATGTAGCCTTAAAGGGTGTTTCACTGTGAAAATGCATCCATTTAGGATGCGTCCACACAGTGAAACTGTGCCTACCCAGGGCCCTCCCCCGGCCTGCCATGCTTGGCTCCACCGGGGGACTCTGCTGTCAGGGCTCGCCCTCACCCCAGAAGCAGCAGATCACTGCTTCTGGAACCAGGGGACCTTCTCCAAACCCCTCCCTAGCCCCCCCAGGGGAGAGCCCGAGCGATCCCCTCCTTACCTCTTCGGCATCGCCCCAATTTGGGCTGGGGAATCCCAGGAGGCTGCGTGCCAGGGCAGCGCGCCTGCGCAGAACGCCTCCTGACAGCCAGATGTATTCTAAACTGGGTTTACTGAATCCAGATGAGGTAGATCAGGATTTATATAGGTAAGTGCGGAAGCAGCCTATTTGTACGAATCGGTATGAATCTGCATCCATACACAAATTGAATGTTACAACATTTATACATTAACATTCGAACAAATATGAATATTTTGGAATATTTGTACAAATAGTTCATACATCCATTAAAGTGGGGAGGCATATCAGATACGTCTTGATTTGTTTGCATTGGTATAGGATATGTGTTTGCATAGGATCCATATGCAAGATCCGTATCCAGGATCCGTATGAACTCGTATCAAATAGAATCCTACCACATTCAAAGGGGATGTATTCAAACGAACATACATTTTCTAACATTCGATTTGTTACAAGTTGAATGCCAAAACCCCCATTTGTGCACTTCCCTAGTCCCTAGTTAAGGTTGGTTGATATGTGGAGCACACTTTTGCACTCCACACCTAATCAGTGATTAGTGAACTTCTGGGGAGGGCAGGCACGCTTGGAAGCTGTAACAGCCTACTCCACATGCCAATACTCTTCACCAGGAGTTCACCAATTACGCCCAAGAGACTTTAGTGTGAACAGGCTGTCAGATCAGTTGTGCAGGAATTTCTAGGAATCGAAAGTCTCCAGCATGCCCACTTACAAGCCTGTCCTGAAGCCAAAACACTTCTGCAGTCTCACCCCAAAATTCTTTCATCTGGAACACCGAGAGTGAATTCTGTTTGCCTTCTGGGAGCTGCTGGCGTGGGGATGGAAGGAGCCAATCTTTACCTAGTGAAATGGAACTTTCAATGTTTACCAAAGAGATAGGACTCAGGTGTTTCATCTTGGGCTGAAAGCTCGGAAATAACTGTCAAACTGACTAACTTTTTTTTTTTCATTTCTTAAAAAAAAGAAGCAACACCTTGCAATAGGAAATAGTTTTGCCTCGTTTCCCCTCAATCACCTTCGCTTCTCCCAGATTTTCTGCCTCTGCCCTTTTGTTTGCTGGCAAAATCGGGAGCCTGGTTGAATCACAGAGCTTTCATGCAAATATTTTGTAAAAGAAAAAAAAACCCTCTTACTCCGGGCCTTTCCATTCATAGTGTCTCCAAAACCTGTCTCCCCCTCTCCCCGCATCCTTACAACTGCCCCTTTTCATCTTTCTCTCTCTCTCCCTTTTTTTAAAAATTGTGTTTTATTTTAACTTTATGAACAAGGCAAGACTCTCCCAGGGGAACAATTAGATCTGTTTTCCTTCAAAAAAGGAGTCTTAAGGGCATAGAAAAGGCTCGTGTTCATTCAGCAGAATTGTTCAGCCAGTGCAATATTTCACTCATCTGCTACTGCTGACCCAACTGTAGCTGACATTAGGAGGGCAGAGTTTCTGAAGGGAGGAGAAGGGATGAAACAGAGTGCAGGCACAGAGCAATAATGGGTTACATAATCTGCCCGACGAATCTCAAACTCGGATCAGCACAGATTCTTCAGATCCACTCAAAATTAGGCAGTAGAGGTGTGCCAAAATGAGACCAATTCGCACTTGGCCTCTTAGTAGACAATGGGGTAGCTTCTGGTGAGGGGCATCTGAACTTTCAACCTGGAAATGCCTTTGGCCTTACGGGATACTAGCGTCTAAGTGGTGGTGCATGAAATTGTGGACCACGCAGGTTCTAATCCCAACCTTTCCTGGCCAGAGGAGACACCATGCAGACCTCTGCTGGGATTGGGGTAATTTGAGGTGTCACACAAGTGTGTGGGCAATTCAGATGACCCCAAATACGACTGTGCACAGGCGGAGCATCACCTGCCATGGTGGTGCTTGTGCTAGTGTGTGCTTAATTGCACCAAGCTCTGTGAAGAAGATGGCATTGCCTGGGCACACACCCAGATGTAGGTAAGTCTCCAGGCATGAGAGGCTTGGTTTGGCGTGCACTAGCGTTCCCAAGTGCAAATGCTAGTACACGCTAGTGGGAAATGCACTTTTCCCATCCAGAGGGTGGGAAGCTAAGTACAGAAATGCCTCTAATTTAAGCTTAAACCAGTTCAAGTTGAAGAGTTCATGTCTGGAAGGTTCAAGTTGAACCAGTTTATGTCTAAGCTCAAGTTATAGTATCATAGAATCATAGAATTATAGAGTTGGAAGGGGCTTGCAGGGTCATTGAGACATAAAGGTCAGCTCACAACTATTTACCTACTGACCGACCAACCGACCGACTGACGTTTTTATCCTGCCCTGTACCCAGAGGTCTCCAGCCAGGTAACATTCAAAATGAAACATTATCAAAACAGTCACAGTATGTATTAAAACAATATCATCTGCAAGTGGGAAGGGAAAAGTGTATCCCCATGTAACCAAAGGCCAGGGCAAAGAGGTGTGTTTTCACTGCCTTCCGAAATTTGTACAATGAAGGTGATTGACTCACCATCACTGAGAAGGCCCTCTCCCAGGTACCCACCCCTTTTGCTGCTGAGGGTGGTGGGACAACCAGGAGGACCTCCCCTCCAGATCTTAAGGCAAGGGCAGGTCTATTCCATTAACTGATTGCCCTTGGGAAGTTTTTTTTTTTCTCTAAGACTTAATTTGTACTGACTCTCTTGAAGTTTTATATTATTGTTTCTAGTCCTCCCATCTTGTGCAAGTGAGAATAGGGACTATCCCCTCTGAACTGTGACAGCCCTTCAGATACTTGAAGACCTCTATCATGTCTCCTTTCAGTCTTCCCTTCTGCAGGCTAAACATCTCTAGATCCTTCAACCTTTCCATGTAGGTCACGGTTTACAGAACACTAACCATTTTGGTAGCCTTCCTTTGAACTTGATCTGGTTTGTCAATGCCTTTTTTAAGTTGGGGTGCCCAGAACTGGACACAGTACTCTACTCTAGATGAGGTCAGACCAAGGTAGTGTCAAGAGGAGTAATTACTTCTCATGATCTGAAAACTCTGCCGGTCCAAAAACAGAATTTGAATTTAAACCACAATGGTGTTCCAACACATCTACCAACATGCCCCGTTCAATATGAGCTTAAATGTACTTGAAGAAGAAGAAGAAGAAGAAGAAGATTAAGAAGAAGAAGAAGAAGAAGAAGAAGAAGAAGAAGAAAAGAAGAAGAAGAAGAGTTGGCTTTTCTACCCTGCTTTTCTCACCCATTTAAGGGGACTCAAAGCAGCTGACAAAGCTTTCTATTCTTCTCACCACAACAGAACACCCTGTGAGGTAGGTGGGGCTGTGAGAGCTCAGAGGAGAGCTGTGACTAGCCCAAGGTCACCCAGCTGGCTTCATGGAGGAGGGCAGAATCGAACCCGGTATTCCCAGGTAAGAGTCCGGCTCCTTAACCACTAGACGAACCTGGCTCAAACTGAACATCATGCCTATCCAAACTGAATCAAACTGAACACCATGCCTATCCAAAGAAAAACAAGTTTGAATTGAAACCACACCAGGAGTGCCATGTTCAAACATTCCAACAAGTAGATTAACTCAAATATTCATTTAAGTGAATTGAAGAGAAATCCAAGAGAGTTTCTGCCCCATTAGTAATATCTTGTCCAGGGGCATTTGTAAAATTATTTTAAAGGTCTTTTTCTGCTTTTCACCAAGTACTGGAATGGTGCATGAAATAGATATAAAAGAGGCTCTCATTGCTACCAGAATTTTAACCTAAAGCAACAGCCCAAACTACTCCTAAAACTCTTTCCAAAGTAGAAGCAATGAATTTCAAGAACGGGGGGGGGGGGGGAGAGAATCAGAACCAACTCGAAGAAAAGAAAAATTCTGAACAGACATTAACATGTGCAGAGGGAACACTTCTGACAAACAACTAAGCGAACAGCATGGAAATAAAATGAAATATAGAAGTTGTTCTTTAAACACCCTGCTAAGAAATCAATAGCACATGGAGAGATGTCTTCTCTCATGCTTTTGTCTCTTCTCTGTGGCTGCCTCCAGATAGCAAGAGTAAATGTGGGATCTAAAGAACATCCCAGAATTGCCCCTTCTGCCCCCTGGGAGATGTGAAGAGTGACCATCTGCTGACCATCTCTGGTGAGCAGCTTCCACGCATTATCAGGCCTATTGGAACAAAGCTAGAACAACACCCATCTTTTTCATTTTATTGTTTGTGTCTGGGAGCGTCCAGACAGAAAGAAAGAACATAAGAACATAAGAGAGGCCCTGCTGGATCAGGCCACAGCCCATCTAGTCCAGCATCCTGTTGCACACAGTGGCCCACCAAATGCTCATGGGCATCTCAAGCAGAGACAAGGACAAACCTATTCCTGTTCTAGAATCCCAGCAAATGGCCTCACAAGTGCAACAGTTCCCCCCCCCAGCCTGAAAGATGCACCTAGGCATTCATTCCAGTAGCCAATGATACATCTGTCATCCATAAACTTGTCCAACCCTACCTTAAAGCCATCTAGACTGGTAGCTGTTACCACCTCTTCCGGCAGCACATTCCATAAGCCGATGACCCTCTGGATGAAGAAATACTTCCCCTTGTCTGATCTGACTCTCCTACCCATCAGCTTCATAGATGCCCCCTGGTTCTAGTGCTGTGCAATAGAGAAAAGAAATGTTCCCAGTGTTTTCCCAATGTTCCCTAGCCTACTGTTTTTCTGAGATTTGCTCATAAGATTTTGGGAGATCTTGCCCGAACACCAGGAAGAAAGAAAATCCGAAGCCAATGTTAGGTACTGTAAGTTGTAGTTTTTAAATCTGTAGCATCGGGCTGTAATGCACAGGGTCTAGGGATGTGCACCAATGGGCTTTTTGACATTCATTTCATAATGAATCTAATGTTAGAAAATCTGCATTTGTTCGAATAGATCCCCTTTGAATGTGGTAGGATTCTATTCTATACAAATGTATTTGTACAAATTCATTCGAATATCCAATATGAACGAATATTGATCTGATACAAATGAATGCATATCCGATACGAATGAATACATAACCGATATATATCGTGTAACAAATCCATGCTCTGAAAGCATCAAATCCGGCCTGAAAACACTTTTAATCCACTCTCGATCCATGTCGAATGCAATCCTGATCCATTGCAGATGTGTGCCACAGCCACTTTCCCATCTCTCCAGTTTAACAAATGTCCAAACTATTCATAGGAATGTACAGAACTTTCGTACAAATGACCAAAGCATTGTTATTCATATGGATGTTGATGTACAAATGTTGCAACATTCTATTTGTATACAAATGCCCAAATTGTACAAATTCGTACAAATAATTAATGTTAAGAATAGTCATGCAATAACAGGGACTTGGGAGCTTTCCAAAAGATGTGTGGCCTTTAGAAAGCATCTCCAAAGCCCCTGAGAAGTATCTGGATGCACCCTCCCACTTAGCTGGTTTCCTACAGCCCCAGTCTCCTTGGTCATGGAAGCTGCTGGCTGGACCTGAAGGTAATCAGAGCTCTTGCTGGATTTCCCGTAGCAGCGTTGCAACATGTTCATTGTGAATTACAATAGACACCATATTGAGAACATCTGGGTTATGTCTGGCATTCCTAATATCACGGCAAGAGGATCACAGGCTTTAGCACATGGCTGAAGGCAGCCTGAGACACAGATTTTAATGGATTCTGGTATCTGAAAAAGACATCTAAAATTCTGAAGTTAACAGTCCTCTCGCTTTCCTTCTTCCCTTGTTTTCTCCTTTGGAGTCTTACAGTGTTCAGGTGATGTAATTCAAAGCGGCAGGTCCCTACACCAAATGACCTAGTCTTTTTGAGCAAGGAAAGCGAAAGGAAGAAGAGAAATGTGCCACAGTGCTTATTAGACATGAGCTCAGTCTATTTGGATCATAAATAAAAGCTGACCTTGATGGCACAATTACATTTCACAACGTTTTCCTCCGACATTAATTCAGAAACAAAACAAAACAAAATTGTGTGTAGGGGCAAAACTGGCTGGGTTGTAACTTCGCATAAGAACGACCTCCTCTTTGTTTTACTTTTAAAGAAGTGTTATCGTATTAATTATTCACAATATTACAATAATAACTGCATCTCCCTTCTCAAATTCCAGTTCCTGTGGGAGCCAGCCTCATGGGTTTGTGGGTTTGTGTGTGGTAGATGCAATCTCTTCAAAAGGACACACACAAATCTGGTCAAAATATTTATTTATTTATATTTCTATCCTGCCTTATACCTGAAGGTCTCAGAATGGGTTAAAACAACAACACAATGAAACAGATTTTTTAAAAGTGACTAAATCAACTCCAGTGTCTGTGAAAGGAGGGGGCATTGTTCCCTTATCGAAAGGCCAGGGTAAAAAAGTGTATCCACAAGAAAGAAGACTCAGCTATTAGGCCTGCTTTCCTCTTCCTTCCTTCCTTCCTTCCTTCCTTCCTTCCTTCCTTCCTTCCTTCCTTCCTTCCTTCCTTCCTTCCTCCCTCCCTCCCTCCCCTCCTTCCATCAAACAGTCCACAAGGCTAATTTGTCTGAAAATACCAGTGGTTGTCCCCTGTATGAAGGATTAGCACAGATTAAGGGGAAACAGTGTTAATTGTAGGTGGAGAAAGAGAGCAAAACATCTCCTCAATCTGTTCTTGATTTCCCTTGTGTATGTCTAGCTGGTAATAAGCTTCTTTTAATCTGGAAGTCCCCTTAGTGAAATCAGTACCACGGACAGCAATATTGATTGCTTTTGAGAAACCATCACAGCTGCTCACCCAAATTACCTTTGATATGTGACCTTTAATGTAATTACCGCAACATCAAAGCATTTTTATAAATTATTAAAGAACTAATACACTTCATCATCCCCGCTACTCTATTATATGTAAAATGCAAACAACTGCCAACAAACATGATACAAATTTGTGTTGCCCAATGCAAAAGGTGGCGGGCCATTCACGTTGCATTGTTTTGCCTCCAGAATGAGGGAAACAGCACAGACCATTTCACACAACAGGATGAAGGAAAGACAGCTCACCATCTGATGGTCTGGGAGCCTTCTGGACTTGCTGGTGTTTTGCATCAGTAAGTGTGCTAACAACCTCCCTTATGAAGGTTAGCGCACATCAGAGAGGTCCCACCCGCACAGATAGTATGCTCTGTCTGCAGAGGATGGAGTGTGATCCAAATTAGAAAGTTCTTAGTCTGGCTCATCAGTGGACCCAGTTTATCAGGTCCACTGACACATTAGCAGAGCCAAATCTGGATCTACCAAGAAGAAGAAGAAGAAGAAGAAGAAGAAGAAGAGTTGGCTTTTCTACCTCACTTTTCTCATCCATTTAAGGGGACTCAAAGCAGCTGAGAAAGCTTTTGTATTCCTCTCCCCACAACAGAACACCCTGTGAGGTGGGTGGGGCCATGAGAGCTCAGAAGAGAGCTGTGACCAGCCCAAGGTCTCCCTGCTGGCTTCATGGAGGAGTGCAGAATCAAACCTGGTATTCTCAGATAAGAGTCTGGCTCCTTAACCACTAGACCAAACTGGCTGTGCAGAAGAAGCATGCTTCTGTGTTCCAGTTTACAAGGGGACCCATTTTGGTGGCCTGTCTTATTGTACCACCAAAACGGGTTCTCCAGAGGGTTCTCAGGCTACTGGAACTTACAGAGTTTGGCTCTGAAGCTCATGCAAGCTTTGAGGCCAGTGTGGAGGCTAGTCAGGAATGGGCTATCACTTTGTAGTTGCTGTTATTCCTGTCTAAAATTAATCTGTCCCAGCAGTGGGATAGATTGCCTGATCCAGACCTTGGGGATGAGAACCGCAAAGGAAATTGCAGCAAGGCCCCTACATTTTGGTTAAACTTGCCAAAGGGTGTCTATTGCTCTTGTGAAGACCCATCTTTGACAGCTTAAAAAACTAGTTATTATATACATCCCCGAGTGAAAAATCCAAGCCACGCTTCCACCATCTAATATTATAGGCCACATGTGCATATGCAAAACCTGTTCTTATCTCCTTACAATCCCAGGCACTGAAATAACGCATGGTAAAATACATGAGCATACATTGTGTAGAAACATATGAATATGCAGTCAGAGCACTGGAACTGCTAATAGACCTAAGTCAAGAGACCAACCATCTACATATATTTTCATTTATGCATAGCTGATTTTTGTTAAATGACTTTTAGAAAAAGCCGAGGGTGAAAGGACTGGACGTGTCTGGCTTACTGAGGAGTGGAAATGAAGAATGTGTGTCAATTAGGCTAGTTAATGGGTTAGCAACCACAGCTAAGGATCAGCACAAACTTTGTTATTACACATGGGAGTCAGAAAGCAAAGGTCCAAGCTTAGCAAAAGACAAGGGCTACTGGGAAAAAAAAATACAAAGATTCCAACCTATAGATCAAGAAGGCCTCTTTTGTTCTCTCTTTTCATTTCAAGGGTTGGCCATATAGGTGCAAAAATCATCCCTTTTGCTGCTCTTGAAAACAGAGGGCTGGTCCACTCACTAGACAGGCTAATTCTCGCTCCACCACTGCTTCCCTGGAGTAAGTTAACCTCCTGGACAGTAGTGTTGACACTCTCTTCTTAATTAATTAATTAATTAATTATATCCCACCCTATGCCCGTAGGTCCCAGGGCTGGTTACAAGTTTCACTGGCGTGGTGCAGTGAATGGCTGGGGCAGCATAACTGGAGATGCACAGTTGCACACAGCAACCAGATCGGCGTAGCAGTGCCCAGGTATGTACCAGTTGTTGTCACAGATGTTGCCATGAGGATCTGATATGATTTGACATGACCTGATTTGTCCATCCATGCTTCAAAGGCTGGTGACCCAGTACAGAGCTCTTCTAGCACTCGAGGTGCAGATGACTACTGCCACACTGGGTTTTACCTACTATGGTACTGTTATACCATACCAGGTAGGTAAGTGCAAAATGGACCAGTCTTCATCTTCAGGCCAGCAACCCTGCCATGATTCCAGTTACCACACTGGCAATCAAATACCAAGCAGTTCCTTTTTCCAAACAGTGATTCAGAAATGTGGATGGGACCTCCCTGTCCACCTTCGTTAGTAGTGCTTCAAACCCACTGTAGAGAGTATTAGCCTGCTAACCCCAGAAACTAGAGTGTCTAAACATTCTATTTTGCATCTATAATGGTGTAGGTTGGAAGTTCTTGCTCAGCAACTGCAGCTTCTTTAGATAGCATCTGAGGCCCTTTCTACACTTACTTCACCTAAACCGTATTAGTGAATCTGGATTAGCTAGATCCAGATCTACAGGAGGCTGCACCATTTACATTGAGTAGTTTGGAAGGGAGCAAATGCATGCCAGGGATCAACATGATGCGAATACTGCAGCACAGATCTGTATCAGTGTATGCATACTAGCACCCAAACGCAGCCCAATTCCAACTCACATTCTTCCAGAATCCATTCTATGTACAGATGTCCCTTCTTAGAACTGGACCGGATGGTGTTAGCATGAATGTGGACTAGATTTATCTGATCTACCACTAATTTGGATTAGCACACCCCCAGCCACAGTCTGATCCAGGGGCCATTCTGCACTTGGCCTTATTCTAGAATGTATCTCAGTATAGGAACCTGCTATCTGCATGCTAGTGCAGACTATGGAAGGTCCCAAGTGAGGCCTGCCATAGTCTGCATTAGCTTGCGGCCAGCAGACCGCTATCCTGAGATACATTCCAGAATAAGCCCAAGTGCAGAAAGGGCCCTGATCTACACTACTTCTGCACAGCTGACATGTTCTTAGCAGCTCCTAAGCACAGAGAGGCCCAAAACTTCTCCCCCCCAAAAAAAATATATAGATGCCATTACTTAAGCTCACTTTCCATCAACCTTAAACATTATCTGAAGGTCCACTGTGCCTCCCTGTAACCTTTTTCTAGCAATAGCTACTTACCAACTCTTACTACATGAAATCAACTAAGCTAGCATGCAATAGAAGGCCTAGTTGAGGACAGAACACACGCATTTGCATCAGCTTCAAGAAGCCATTAATATGAGGGAGACCACCCTTAGTAGTTGGGATACAACCTACTTCTGTATCACAACAAAGTTCCCCAGTCCAAAGTGCATTGAAGGCCTCTTGCTGAAATGCTGCTTGTAAGAGCTGGGAAATAATCCTCAGAATATGGGTTGGGATGGCATCGAGAAATGCATTAAATGAACACTATGCATCATTTTGTCCATGCACGTCTCCTTTTAAAACGCCCGATAAAATCTGCCATACGAAAGATCCAACTCATACAATATCTTTATACTGTATTATCTTTCCTTAAGAGAAAAAAAAGAAAAGAAAGGAAAAGGATGAACGCAAGACCTTTCCTAAAACGCAGGAATAAAAGCTGCTGAAGAGGGAGAAGTCAAAAGAAACAAATGGCCTATTAGCATCCACAGTAATATTAGAGCCATTTCTATCACTCCGCAAACAAAAGCAGGAGCTAAATAGACGGAAGGACAATTGATTTTAAAAGGTTGTGAGGAAGTAGTTGTTGCATTCACAATATTGAGATAAAACATGTCCTTGCCCATAAATTCACATGAGAGAGAATGCGTTGCGTTGTGCTAGGCTGACAGAAAACAACATTGGCACTGTAGAATTGCTAAGTAGAAGTATTAACTTTTTTTCCAGTAACGGTGAAGATCACATCTATGTCAGCAAAAAGCTGCTGGCTGTAAAAGACCGTGTTAATCCAGAGAACAAGGCACAACTTCTGGGGAACCAGACCCCAGCTATAAGGTTGTCCGGAAACCTGCAATAATTCAAACCAAACCAAACCTGAGCATTGATCCGGATTAGGATTAGAAGCAGTAAACCTCAATACTGAATAGCCCACTTTTCCCATTCGCACTTGATCTTCAAATACCACATGTTGAATTATAGTTTTTTATATATATAACTGCTGCTGGGGGGGGGGAGTTTGCAAAGATGGAAACTGGGGGCAAAGTGACTTACAGCAGCTTAATTGACATCTTTGCCCAGACAGATCAGGTTCAAGTGTAAGACAGATCTGGACCTGTTTAGGGTGGAGAAAAAGGAACCTTTAAATCATATGCCACGTTGCTTGCATCACCATCTTTCCCCTGGCCCTGACAGATGACTTCAGAATCAAATACTAAGCATAATTGTCCCTCTGTTGGGAAAGAATTCCCCCCTTATGTGTACCCACATGCCATGGCTGTGCTTTGCAAACGCAATATTCAGTACTTTGAAATGGATACCAAGGCCTTGGTATTATGCATGTGAAGAAGACCCATTAAACATGGGTTGATTGCCTGCCTGGAGGTCCATAATTCTGCCAAGCTGCATGAGATCTCCTAGCAGGAATGGGAAAATTGTCGTGTTTAGACTCACAGGAATTGGAATCAAACCAAGTCACAGGTACCCCATTCCTTTACTTTTTAAAAACTGGCCATTATTACACTTCACTTCATTTTCTCTCTTCTGCAAATAACTTTGCAAACTCACTTGTCAACTGACAGGTATTCACATTACTGCCTGTCCGGATCCCAGGACCCTTAAAAACACCAAAGCAGTAAGTCCAATCTATTTTGCCAACAAGGATGTGTCTGAATTTAACTGTCGCCCCCAGATGAAATGGAGAAAGCATTGTCTTCCCCTCTTTAATACAGAGAGCGCAGGAAAAGACCCCCCCCCCCACCGAGATCACCGCCCAGCTACGTTCGCCTACTGAGACTCTTACAAAGGGAAGGCCGGCAAGATCTGCACCCAGCCTGATCCACTTTGCCATCCTGCTGCCTTGCAGTTACTCCAAGGAATGCCGATCAAGGAAAAGCAAAATCGCCCCAATCAAACCATAGCAACACAGGTCTCTACGCCATCCAGCGCACAATGCAGTAGACCAATCAATGGGAAACCACAGCAGAACGAAATGCCTCTGAAGAGCAAGCTGGACTCACCCCTGGAAGTGTCTTCTGTTCGTGCAGGGCACTCTGGGCTTTAAGAGCGGACTCCCTTTCACAGTATGTCAGGAAGGCACAACCTGCGAAAGGAAAGTAGAGGAACGTAAGACTTCTGCAGGATCAAGCAGCAATTTGCCCATGCTGCACTTACCTCTTTATATGGCTCAAGGAGCCTCATCGTCCATGTGGTTTGCACGGGACTAGGGCTAATCAGGATCAGATCTGTACTAAGGCTGGAGTAATCTAGATTACTGGTAGACCTGACTGATTGGTTTTTTGCAGGACTCTCCCAGTGAACCTCAATGACTTTCTGGTTTCGGTACCACAACTGTACTAGCAGTAGTTATTTTTACCAGAATGATGATTAACCTGGTAAATTGGGCCAACATTCTGGGACTGCATTGGGAACACCATGATCATGTCTGACAAATTAGGTACAATTAAAGGCAAAACAATTACAAGTTTTTCACCTTGTCGGAATGCGGACTAACTCCTTGTTCTGTTAAGCCATCCAAGGTAAATTAAGCAAAGCAAAGAGGTTGGGAGCGGGGTGGGTTTTCTTAATTTACCTCTACTGATCTGTACCAGTGGATCTAGACCAATGAAGTCTGCTGATTTGGACCACAGCAAAGCATGGTCTGGAACAGGGCTGTATAAATGGGAAACTTTATTGAAACTAGGTGGCAACTGAAGCTTTCCCCATTGCTGTTGAAAGGCAGTGAGACATGATTAGAATTATTTCAGAAACCAAAGACCAAAGCTTTTCGCAGGTGCAAGACAGAGAGCTTTTAATTCTGTTCATTATCCCTGGTCCTTTCAACTAATAACAGAAATAATTGCTATAAAATATCTTTCAACCTTCCTTTCATACACCTGTATTAACTCCTTCCTTCTTTTCCTATTCTTTCTTTTCTTCCTTCCTTCCTTTCTTTTCTCTTCTTCTTTCCTTCCTACTTCCTACTTCCTCCCTCCTCCCTCCTTTATTCCTCCCTCCCTCCCTTCCTTACTTTTGCTTGCCCTTAGAAATAAATAGACATGGCGGGAATGCACACCTTCATTTTCCTGGGATCAAGGGGTGTCTAGACTTTGCAAGTTACTCAGCATCTCACCAAGGGCTGGGAAAGTGTGATCAACTTTATATTAGAGGCAGTTGCGTTGCCATAACACTGGCAGCAACAAACATGCACGCCACTGTTACCATGACAATCAGGCAATGCAGCGTGCCACTGCGACTGCGTCATGCCACTTTATGCACAATTGGCCTGAACGTGGTGCGATGGTTGCATGCAGGGCTGTGTCACATGCAGCTAGTACATCAGTGGAGCACATTTTCATGCTCCAATGCTGTCTGGGCCGGGGGACAGTCTGGCACGCATGGAGACACTTCTGGGTATCTCTGTGCTGGGGCAGCCTCAGGCTTCCTCTTTTTGCTAAGTGTGAAAAGTTGGTGTGTGCATAAATATTCATAACATTTGAAATTTGTCCAAATTAATAAGAATTCGGACATTCATATTTGAATCAAATATGAAGATTGGCATTCAGATTCAAATAGAATGTTTTGATACATTTGTATTAAGCTTCATACGGGATTTGTATGCCTTCCTATGGGATTCCTATGGGATTCCTATGGGATTTGTATGCATTCATATGGGATTTATATGGGATTTGTATGGGATTCGTATGCATTCCTAGGCATTCCTATGGGGTTCCTATGGGATTCATATGAGATTTGTATGCAATTGAACATTCACATTTCAGTCTCACTACACTCAAAGAGGAGCTATTTAGAGTCTGCTTTTGATGTCCCAGGGTGACCTATAGCATCTGGAAATTCCAGCCTTTTTAGCTTTTGAAACCAGGCAGGTTCAACAAGAGGCAACCTAAAATATTGATTACATTCCAGGGGTGGGGAACATATTATTTTTTAAATAGTATAAGGCACATTTTTCCAGATCGATTTGGGGGGGGAGAGAAAGGGACCAAAACATTTCGTCTGTCCCTGAATTTATATTTTATCCACCGAAGGGCAAGGACTTGCTGCCAGGGATAAAGGAAGCGAATTTAACGACTCCAGAGCGGTCCTTCAGACACTGTCACTCCAGAATCGAAAGGGATGCGACACCTAACGTTTAATTTCCTTGCTAATTCATGTGCCGAGTGCTCCCTGCTGGCCAAACGGCACGCGGAAACCCTCTGCCACTAGTAGCAAACTCGGAGTAGTTGATACAGTCTAATTAGGCTGATCATAGCCCACCGTTAGGGAGATAAACTACAGAGTGTAAAGCTGCTGTAATGGTAGCTATATATTTCTCCTCCTGGTGATGGCCCTGGTGACAGCTGAGAGTAATGAAGTTCTGCAGTGCTTCCCACATTGTGACCATAACTCAGATGCTGCAGGTGGGGAACTCCTCCTTTTCTTAGAAAAACAGCCTCCAGCAGGAGAAGGAACTGAGAAGGAGCAACGAGAGCAAGAGAGGCTCCAACGACAGAAAGATCCCAGATTATCTGTAGGTATGAAAAGGAAGGAATGGGGAAGAGGGCAGAGGGATCCCCAAACAGGGCATCTGTTAATCAGAATTTATCCTTATCTGGGAGGGGAAGTAAAGAGAAGAGGGAAATTAGGGCAAAGATCCTGGCTGGCAAATGCTCAGTGACCTTCAAGGCCAGGGATGTGCACAAATATTCCAAAATTTGAATCCGCTGAATGTTGACATTCAAACTTGAATCAGATTTTTGAAAATCCAAATTTGCACATTTGAACTCAAATTGGATTTTCAAAAATCCGATACGGATTTTAGAATAATTTGAATGTCTAGATTCATATCTGTCGTATATGAATCTGCACAAAAATTATATGCATCTTGCACTTAAAATACGGGATTAAAACAGGATGCATACAGGATAATAAGGGATGTATACAGATTTTTATGGAATATGTACAGATACGTATAACAGATACTAATCTTGTCGACATTTGCATCTTTAAATACGAATCTAACAATCGAATTGGATTTTATGACATTTGGATCTTAAATATCCTAATTGAATTGGATTTTTTGGCATTCAAAAATACATTCGTGCACATTCCTATGTGAGGCTGCCTTCAGATGCAAGCTTAAACCCAGGATTTTCTTAGAATTATATGGAGAACACTGGGCACATTCCCAATACACTCCTGAGAGTCTTTGGTCACACCTAAGGTTTAATTCAGCTTCAGTCCACCTTGAGAGCAAGAGAACACATCAGCAAGGTGGCCAGTAGTTTTCTTTCCACATATCTATCTATCTATCTATCTATCTATCTATCTATCTATCTATCTATCTATCTATCTATCTATCTATCTATCTATCTATCTATCTATCTATCTATCTATCTATCTATCTATCTATCTATCTATCTATCTATCTATCTATCTATCTATCTATCTATCTATCTATCTATCTATCTATCTATCTATCTATCTATCAAGTGGTAAAACAAAAACAAAAATATAACCCCCTTCCTCCCACCCACTTCCTCCCTTCCTAACAGGATACTGCCCTGAGGAAGCTACTGTATTTAAACAGCAAAAGCCTGGGTGAAAAAGATATGCTTTCACCAGGCCCTGAAAAGTATACAATGTAGATGCCTGGCGAAGCTCAAGAGTGAGGCTGTTCCAGCATCTAGGGGCCACAATGGAAAAGGTCCTCTTGCATGTCCCTGTGCCTTGTACCTATGAAAGAGAAGGAAGTACAGGAAGTCCTCCTTGAGATCTCAGTGCATGGGCAAGGCAGATCTATATGGGAGACAGCGCTGCTTCAGATGCCTAGGACCCAAGCTGTTTAGGGCATTTATGAGTTATTTAGCACTGAAAGAAAACCGCTTGTTGCATTGGTGATGTATTTTCTCACTCTGGAAGTAGACTGAGGCATGACCACAGCAAGAGAGAGGAAGTGATAATCTATAGTATTGCTACTAGGGGAAATCTGACCATCATACCAGAGATCTTTTTGCACTAGGCCTTTTGGAATCCATGTAGGACACACCAGGATGGAGCAGTTGCTCCTCTGGGCCAGCGGTTCCGTTCGGAACCACCCCAGCCTGTCCCAGTGTGTCCTACATGGGTTCTGGGTGTAGAGCACTTAAAGGTTTTCACAGTCCCTCCCTCCTGGACAGCTGCCGGACCAGCCCCATGCTGCCACTATTGGGCCAAAATTGACTCAACACCAGGCAGGCCGACACAAGTAACTCACCTTGCCAGGCCCAGGGTATGATCTGCTATGGTCTGCACAGGTGCGTGCACTCCAGTAGACGGGACCCACGCTGACCACATGGGGCCAAGCTATCAGAAGCGTGTGCACCTGCACAGACCACAGCAGATGGTACCCCGGGACCGCCAAGGTGAAGTATCATGTGCATTGGGGGGAGGTGGCCCACTCCTGTCTGACACCCAGTTTGGCCTCCCTCACCCCTTTCCAGGGTGGGGAGAGGTTGGACTGTGGCTATCTTTGGACCAGACGATGTGTCACTCCAGGGGTATGCTGGGCACACCCAAAGCACTGACAGGGTGGGTTTGGTATACCACTGGAGCGGGCCATCGCCCGGCCCATCGGGGATGATCTTCAGCCGCTGTGGGGCTCAGTCACCTAGATTTAGGCAGCTGAGCCCAGCAGATGCACCCCAGGACCACCACCCCACCCCAGGTGCAGGTCTACCCGGGCACGTTTGTGCGCACGCAGCACCTACCTCATGGCTGTCCGGGTTTGAAGTGACCTGGTTCAGCCAGCATCGCTGTACATCTGTGTGTGGCGCCAGCTCTGATTGGACAGCCAGCCCATGTGGGAGGGGTGTCCCACCCCCGCCCCACCCCTGTCCCAGCCTTTTTAGGCTACGACACTCTGGGATGCTTTCCCCTTTTGAATGTAGGCAGGTAGGAATGCATGTAGACATGTTTCTTACCTGCCTATGTGTGAATGGGGAAAGCGTCCCAGAGTGTCATAACCTAAGTGCACTATAGCCGTCCTGGCTGTAGTGCGCAAAGGCCTCAGGTTTCCCATAATGGTGATGGTTGCTTAGGTGTCCACTGGCTGATTCTATTATAATTCCACTTGTAGACCTGGAAGCCAGACAACTGTACAAGAAAGACAGGAGAAGGTGGGCAGTGGCCAATTGTCTGTCTTGCTATGAGTGTAATGATAACAAAACAGACTGGCAGATCACAAAGTAAGAGGCTGATTGCTGTAAACACCTGGTGGGGGCAGCAAGAGGCAACTGCAGGCTTTTCTTTAGAGCCACAATGTTCTCTTGCCAACTGAAGGTACCCTGAATGCCACCTGTGGGGAGGTGGCAGGAATGAACTAAGGTTCTGACTGATTCCCTTGCAGTCTCCCTTGCAGACGGAAGTGCAGCTGGTCAGGATCTGAATGGCGGCATTGCTTCATCCCAGCTGCCCTGAAGGATCTCAACTCTTGGTTCCGAATTTTATCTTGGCCTGGAGGGCAAAGTCAAAGCTGATGGTTGCCAAGTGTTCTTTCTGCTCTGAGCCTTAATCCAGATTAAGCGTCTATGTGGAACACTTCTAGGCTTCATCTATGAGGCCGTGCCCCCCCCCCAGTCCTTCTCCACCCGCACAAGATGAAGCTAGATCTTTAATTCAGATCTCTTGTGGACCCATTTAATCAGTCCACAAGAGAAATAAGGCCCTTGTTCTGAATCACTGGAGGCGTATAGATAGTGCTCCTCTGCGATCCGTAACTACAGGGAAGCTACTCATTAGCGGAGGATATTCAGCAGATTTCTACAAGAAGGAGAGTAGTAGTAGTAGTAGCAATAGTAGTAGTAGCAGCAGCAGCAGCAGTAGTAGTAAGCTTTTCTACTCCACTTTTCTCTTTCTTTATGGGACTCAAAGCAGCTGGCAAACATTTTGTTCTTCTCCCCACAACAGACACCCTGTGAAATAGGTGGGGCTGTGAGAGCTCAGAGGGAGAGAGAGCGCTGTGACTAACCCTAGGTCACCCAGATGGCTACATGGAGGAGTGTACAATCAGCCCAAGTGACTATGAGATATGAGTCTGGCACTCTAACCACAAGACCAAACTGGTTCACCTTTCCTGCTCCTTGTTTTTTCCAGTTAGACCTACTGAAAACCCCAGGAGTGAGAGTACAGGTATGTCCTTCCCTTCCCTTGTAGTACATGACCCTTCATCTACTCTCACCTTATTCCACAGGCTGATGGTGGGGACTGAAGACCAGTTCCCAAAGCCTCATGGAGGTTGAGTCCATACTTAAAAGTGTCAAGCTTGTCAGTCCCCCTTTCATCTTGGTGATTGTCCCACAAACTTACAATTTGCTTGCTCCCTCCCCTAGTATAAGGAGAATTATAATTTCTTCTTACACATAATCTGTCTCATGAGTATCAGAGATAGGGAAATAAAGCTGTAGGATCGGCTCAAGAGAACACTCAGAGAATGTAAAATCTTCTGCTAACATGCAAGAACCAAGGGATACGCTTATCAAGTAACTGGGTGTGCATAAGCTATATGCTTCCCCTGCCTTTCTCACACCTTTGCACCCCCAAATAAATACTTACTAATACTCTTCCTGATCCCTTTCATTTGGATTAACTGGTGTTTGTAAATACGTACGCCAATAGTTAACTTGAAGGCGAAGACGAGATCTAATATTTGAAAGGCTGATTTTTAACCCCCAAAAGGCTTTCTAAGTGCTAATTCCCAACACAGTTTTAAGTGTTTATTCTTTCTAATTCTCAAATTATATTCGAGCTTATGTTGGTAATAAAAATATCTTGAAAAATAGATGAGCATGCTCTTCCTTTTCCCTCCTCCATCTTTCCTTATGTTTTCATCCCATTGGAATCTATATGTGTTGATCTGTTTGAAGGTTCTGCCCATGTAGACAGATGACCCCTTATTGCTTCTGAGAAAGTGCAAACCCTAACCCCAACCCTAACCCTAACCCCAGCCCCAACCCTATTCCCAAGCCCAAGCCCAAGCCTAACCCTAACCCTAACCCCAACCCTAACCCTAACCCCAGCCCCAACCCTATTCCCAAGCCCAAGCCCAAGCCTAACCCTAACCCTAACCTGTAAGAATGAGTAACTGGACCAATCTTTAGAACTAAAATGAGCTATTATGTTTAATGCACATGGTTCTTGCACATGATATGCCAACTCCAGACCATGGTCAAGCCCCTGCTATTAATAATAATATTAATAATAATATTCCAGAATACTCGCCAGATGGCTAGGAAGCAGTGGGAAGTAGATATATGGTTGTACACGTTGCAAAGGTTTGCAGTTTTGTATTTCAATCCATTTCCATCACCTTTCCAAAAGAAAATTTGCCCAAGGCAGTTTACAACAAACAGAAAATATACAAAATAATAATCAAAACATTATAATAAAAATACATTACAAAAATTGCACATCATACAAAACATTGCAAAATAGGCCAAAACACACACACACACACACATTGAGGCAGCTGAGGCCAAGTTTGAGATATCGTATAAACGTCTGAATACTGAGACGGTCTTTCACGCATTTCTTTGTGAAGTTATTCCATTTGCATCCTTTAGTGGATTGTCCACTAGTGTGAATAAAATGTCCTTTCCAGAATTTGGTTTCAGTCTCATACTTCTGCACTAATGACCCATAGGGGCCTAGTAACGTCTACAACATCTCCACCCAAATTAGGACTCCAGGACAAACTCATTGAATCTAATTATTGAAAAGCAGGAAAGGGGGTGGGTGACACTTGGAAGAGGGTGGGCAACAGGTTGAAACAGCAGTAGTTTGCACTTCAGAAAGACATTTTTTAAAAACAAAAAATGTATAGTATACAGCATTGGGCTCTTTGATTTCTCCCTTGGTTCTTGGAGCTGTGGTCGTGTCCCAGTTTCCCATACTAAACTTCTTTCCCCACAGACATTTTATTATTTTATGCCTTGCGACGATGAAGAAACAGTTAAATAGTCCAGGGTGACTTCATTTAAAAGGAAATAATTGGAAAAAAACAGAGGATGCAATAGAAAAGAAGGGGTGAATACTTAATAACAAAAATGACTAAGGACTACCTGTTTGAAATAGATTGGTACATTTTGGTGCTAAGTAATTAAGGGGCTTTTAAAAATGCAGTGGCACAGGGTTTTTTTTTCTTTTTGGAAATTTCACAAATAATATTCACACACAGGCTTAGTGGGAACACAATGGGTATCATCTGCATATGGATGTGTACAGATGTGTACAGATGTTTACAAATGTTGACATTCGTATCTTCAAATGCAAATCAAATATTTGTACAAATAGATACTAATGGATTTGAATCGGATTCAAATTTGAATACAGTTGTTTTTTTCTCTATTCATTCAGATTCGAATATTCGAATATCAAATCCAAAGATTGAATTCATGCACACCGTTAGTGGGGATGTCTCTTTTGTTTGGTGGCCCCATGGTTTCCAAGACTGTAGCTAAGGTATCCCCCTCTCCCATCCTGATGGATGGATGTTCTTCTCCCGGCCATCAAGATTATTGCCAGGGAATCACGGCTTCCGTCTTGATGCACAAGGGCAGTGGGCAGCACACACCACTTTAAGGAGAGTGCTCCTGATCCTGTCTACATTAAGATACTACGTTCCTAACTGAAGCCAAAGCAAAGAAACAGAGTCAACGAAGGCTACATACACCCAGATTGCAGTCTCTGTTCCTGATTCTGGTGGAAGGCTTCATCTTCCAGAATCTTCTAGAACCTTTCACCTCTGTGGCAAATGAGCTGCAAATCCCATTCAGCAACCTGGATTAATGCAGAATTCCTTCATTTATGGAGCCCAGCATGCCTCAGCTATTCAGCTCTGAGATGAGGCAATCCCTTGCGAGTTGTTCCTGCTCTTTAATAGCCCTTGGAAGAACATTTCGCTTTAGATAAGACACCTTGGGCTGTAAGCTTGGCCAAAGGGAGGAAAAACAAAACAAAACATCTCACTTCGTACCCCTGAACGGCTCTTTCAGCTTGAACATACACATCTGGAAACTCCCAGCCAGTAATTAACTGTCATCCTATTGAACCACAGTCTCTAGGAAACATGAGGATGCATGGAGTGCTCTCCTGGGAGTGTTCGGTTGTTAAAGAGAAGGAAGGGGTGGGGGAAGAGGAAACCAGGAACTGGAGAAGGGAGGAAAAGGCAGTGCGGTCATGGCTACACATCGGAGGGGAGAAACTTCTATCGCTGTTCTATTTTAATTTCACCACCAGGGTATTCAACAACATAAATAATAATTGCATGGAACACAGATGGATAATAATTACAGCAAAGGTCACACCAACCCCTATAATAATCCCTATAGAGTGCTGAGGTCTGAAGCACCATCCAAAAGGCATAATGTGGTTTTATAAGGATATCAGGAGCTGCCTTGTGCTCCACCCAACTGCTTTGCTGTTGCGTTTTCAGCACACTGGCAGGAAGCTGTTCTCTGAAACTTCCTGCTGACAACATTAAGACAGTGCACCGAAAGTTCCCATGAGGATGAACCATGAGGATTCTGGGTTGTAGGCAGAAGAAAGCAAAGAACATAAGGAGATAAGAGAAGCCCTGCTGGATCAGGCCAAGCCCATGTCATAGTTTGTCCAGATATCTCCGGATATAGGGCAGGATAAAAACAAAATGAAACAATTCAAAACAAAATGAAACTACCTACCTACCTACCTACCTACCTACTCACCCACCCACCCACAGCACTGTTCCAGAGCAAGTCTTGAGGTGATCTGGACCAGACACCTTCACCTATTCCAGGGTGTTTTTGCACTTGGCCAGGTAGTTCATGTGGGAAATGCTCTCAGACAGAGCATCTGCAGATGAAGGAGTCAGGTTCTGGTAAAGAAACAGCTCCCTCCATGTGTGGGCATTCCCTGCTAGGAGTGTGCATGAATATTCAAAGGTATTTGAAATTCAATTGAATTTCAAATTCTATAAATTCAATTTTAAAAATTTGAACAAATTTTGAATTTCGGATCTATCCGCTTGAATTATCCAGACATTTGCATGTGTACGGGTTTGTACATGATGTGTATTTCCACATACCCATATTTCACGCATCCCTACGCATTTGTACAGATTCATACAGGACAATATGGGATAACTATGGGATGCATACAGATGTGTACGGATGCATACCGGATGTGTAACGATGCGTATTCATAAGTGCCCATTTGAATCAAAAATTTGAACAAATAGATTTGCTTAATTTGTACTGAATTTGGTTAAATTAGAATTTTAAAGATTTGATTCGAATTGAATTTTTGATATTCAATTCGAACCAAATCGAATCCCAAAAATTGCATTCATGCACACCCCTATTTCCCACATGAAACTACAGTTTAGTAGCAACTAATGTGCACTTATCTTGCACTAGTACTGAAGTTAGTCAAGTTCTGGGTGTTCCAGACACACCTCCTGGGTTGCGGAGGGACACATGATGTGGTTGCCCTGGTTACAGTGCTGGGACCCAGGATCCAGACATGGCTGCCTCCCAGAAGCCATTTGCATTTCAGATAAGTTGGGGGGGGGTTCAAATGCACTAAACATCTGCAGGTACAAATGCTTAGTGCATTCGGGGCCATTTTGTCCAAGGCTTCCCACAAGACCCCCAGACCCACTGGTCCAGATCACAGCAAGGTAAGTGCAGAAAGAACCCAAGACGAGGCCTGTTTATATTAGCCAGACCAATCCTGCAATGTGCAAACTAATGTTTGAAGGATGTGTGGGAACCATTCTCAAAGATGTTCTTCTCCCCTGCAGGACTTACCCAGACTCTTACACTGAGCAACTTATCTTTATGGTTCCTCATGCATCTAATCTTTCTCTTCATCCCCAGATGTATTATCCAGACCTTTGGTAACATTGCAGTGATACATCCCTCGGGATGAAGATGACGCATATAAGCTAACTATTAATAGTGGTAATTAAGGGCCTCCCCCCTTCTTCATTTTGCTTTGGCAGTCGGCCATAATCTCTTGGCAGCGGATGGCACCCCAGTTAGACCAAAGGACAAGCATTTAACATCCACCTTAAGACCTCTACTTGTCTGGAATTTGTTTAGGTATTTTTTCCTCCTACTTTGGTAGGCAATGAACTTGCCCACAAAGCTGGTCTGCAACTTTCAAACAATGATGTCATGGAATCTGTCAGAAAAACTTGCAACAAGGGAGAACACTTAAATGAGTCAAAATGGGTCTCTCTCTCTCTCTCTTCTTTTTCACCCAGTGGGTCATTGGTCTCTGGAATTCATTGAGAGGTGTCTGGAGGCAGTAATGGGCTGGATGAGGGCCAATAAATTGAAGCTGAATCCAGACAAGACAGAGGTGTTGTGTGTCACAGGGTCTCGGGTCCGTGTACTTGGGAAATACCCTGTCCTGGGCGGGGTCACAATGCCCTGGAAGGGACAGGTGCGTAACTTGGGAGTACTCCTGGACTCGGCATTGACGCTTGAAGCTCAGGTGGAGGCCGTGGCCAGGAGTGCCTATTCCCAACTACGATTGGTGCATCAGCTTAAGCCTTTTTTGGACAGAGACGACTTGGCCACAGTCATCCATGCCCTGGTAATCTCTAGATTGGACTATTGCAATGCACTCTACATGGGGCTGCCCTTGAAGACGGTTCGGAAACTACAGCTAGTGCAGAATGCAGCTGCAAGAGGGATATCAGGCCGGACGCACATCACACCGGTCTTAAAAGAGCTGCACTGGCTGCCGATTCGTTACCGAGCCCAATTCAAGGTGTTAACTTTAACATATAAGGCCCTAAATGACTCGGGCCCCAAATAACTGAAGGAACGCCTCCTCCCATACCAACCTGCCCGTGCCCTAAGATCTGGGGGGAGGCCCTTCTCGTTGTTCCACCACCCTCTGTAGCAAGACGGGTGGGCACTCAAGAGAGGGCCTTCTCAGTAATAGCCCCCAGACTGTGGAATAGCCTCCCCCTCGAGGTGCGTCAGGCCCCCTCACTGTATACATTTAGGAGGGGGGTAAAGACGCAGCTCTTTGCTCTGGCCTTTGGTTGAACGTGGCACAGTTTTCCCCTACTGCACATACTAATGTTTTACACTATTTTTATATATGGTTTTATTTTAATATTTTTGTCTTTTAAATATGCTGTTACCCGCCCTGAGACCCTAGGGTATAGGGCGGAATATAAATGTAAATAAATAAATAGTGGGGATACGGTGACAGCTTTTCGCATGGAGAACAGGTGTATCAGTGGCTACCAGAATGGATGTCTAAGATCCACCTGTAGCCTGAAGGAACAGGGAGGATGCTTCTAAAGGGAACTGTGAGCAAAAGGAAAACCAGTTTGATTGGTCAAGCGGTTAGGGAGCCCAACTCTAATCTGGCAATACCGGGTTTGATTCTGCCCTCCCCTATGAAGACAGCTGGGTGGCCTTGGGCTACTCACAGCTGTCTTCTGATCTCTAAGAGCCCCAGCTACCTCACAGGGTGTCTGGTGTGGGGAGAAGAATAATGCTTGTCTTCTGCTTAAATGCCCAGAAGCAAATAGTGGAAAGCTAGACTAGATAGGCTGTGGCCTGATCTAGCAGGACTCCTCTTATGTTCTTCTGTTGCAGCTTCACTGGTCCATGTTAGCCATCATTGATTCTTAAGATAAAATGGGAGGGAAGTATCAGTTCTGAGATGCTCAGAATTAGGACTGAGTATGGAAGTGAAAGGAAGAATAAGAGATGGTTAGGAATGGTGGGAAGTGGTGTACTCTCATTGCATTGCACCATGCTGGATCCATATCTAGCACTCAAAGCATGAACTGTGTATGTCACACAACCTCTTGGGTCTATTTCCAGTCCCTGACCCTAGACAGCCTCATTGTCTTGGATCATTAGGGCCCTTTCTGCACTTACTTGGCCCAGAGCTGGATCAGTGGGTCCAGAATAACCAGGCACACTGATCCAGACCACTCCCCATGTCTGTGAAAGGGGAGGGAATTCTTTGTGGGTGCTGAAAAGCACTCTCCAGTAGTTCTGGAACATGGAGACACAAGTCCTATTTGCACTTAGTAATTAGAACAGCTCTGGTGAAGAGCATTCGCACACCCACTAGGATACTACAGCCTAGAAGCATAGGCGCCCTCACCAGAGCTGCAGTATTTACTAATTAGGTGCTGAGCATGAATAGGGAGGATGTCTCTGAAGGGAACTGTGAGCAAAGGTAAAAACAGTTTGGTCTAGTGGTTAGTGGTTTGGTCTACAGGTAAGCACCTATACCAATGTTTACCCCAGGCTTACCTGGGTGGAAGCACATCATCTGCACACACATGGCTGCATTCTCAGCTGGGATCCATTCCTGGCATCCTGCAGATGCGTGGCGGTATTGCCACTGCTGATGGGCTGCTGGCTTTGTGCACGGGTGCAATGCAGCCACCATCAGGTAGGTCCCTGCACATCAGCACCATAGCAGCAGGCTGGCAAGGGACCAATCCATGGGGTGGGGGGGAGCACCTGCCCTCAAACATCGCCAAAATCACATCCCATCCCTCTGCATCAGCCTGCTGGCATGTCACAAACATGGCTGGCAGCAGCCTGGGCCTCAGGGTTTTGTTCCTTGTCTCCCTTTCCCCCTACACACAGAGCATCTTTATTTCTCTTCTGGGTCGAAGTAAACTAGTGCTAGGTGTTTCATGAAGGAGTTTAAACCTAACATTGGCTTCTGTGCCAATTCATTATCCAAGAATCAATTCTTCCTCCCAGGAAGTTCTGCAGAAGCTGTGAGTACAGTCCTGAGGGCAGAATTCAGCTTCATGAGCTAGCTGAAGTTTCTTTCCTTTTCCTTTTTGAAAAGTTTCTAAGCATCCTAAGTCCAAAACTATGGCAGAATCTGCATTTACATGTCCCCCCTCCTCCATGAAGCTGATGGACAGGAGAGCTGGGATTGACCATCTCATTTCCCAGCAGATCCTAGGTCTATGGAATTTACTACCAGAGGAAGTTGTGACATCAACCAGCTTTGAGAAGGGTGTAAATAAACTTATGGAGGAAAGATGTATTAATGGCCACCAGAATAGATGCCCAGATAATGCCTCTAGGTCAAAGGCTATTTGCATAGACTCAAGAGCAGGTGAAGGTCTTGCCCTTGTCTTCTGCTTGAAAGGATCAGAAGCAATTGGTGGATGACTGTATGAGACAGGATGCTGGACTAAATGGGCTGTGGTCCGATCTAGCATGGATCCTCTCATGTTCTCATATGATTGGACAGATTCATAGAAGTCAGCTGTATCAAAGGCTACTATGATGGATGCCTCGGTTACATCTCTGAGGTGGAGAGAAGGCTAGATGGTTCTAAAGGCTATTTGCAGGGAATGGAGAGAAGATGAAGGTTTTGCCTCTGTCTTCTGCCTGAGATACCCAGAAGTAGGAATTTTCACAAATGTGGTTATTTTGTGTTTGATTTGTATTGAATCAAATGTAAGAAAATGCATATTTGTTCAAATAGATTCCCCTCGATCTATTTGATATGAATATATTTGTACTGATTCACATGAATATCTGATAAGAACGCATATGTATCTGATACGTATCTGATATGTATCCATGCATATCCAATATGTATCCGATATGTATTCAATATGTATCCAATACATATCCTGTAACATATTTGCTCTTAAAGCATCAAATCTGCCCTGAATTCACTTTGAATCCACTCTCAAACCATGTCAAATTCACTCTGGATCTGTTGCAGATGTGCCTGGCGCAGCTGCTTTCTCACCTCTCCATTTCACAAATGTTCCAAAGGTTTGTACGAATGTTCTGAAACATTTGTATTCCTATGAATGTCAATGTAGGAATGTCATAACATTTTACTTGTATATGAATGTCTGAATTCATACAAATTCACACAAAAAATGAATGTTAGAAATATTTGGGCACACCCCTACCCAGAAGCAATTGATGGGCCACTGTGTGGGACAGGATGTTGGACTAGATGGGCTGTGGCTTGATTCAACATGGATCCTCTTATGTTACTTGCAACAATACAAACATTAAAATTGGGTTAGAGATGGAAGTCGCAATGCACAGCTTCAAAGTAAGTCCGCATGGAATGACAGGCAGAAGAACAGCAAGAAAGAGCCATGAGGCAGATTTCCCTCACTCATTAGAAACACATCTAACCATCCTTTCAGACTGGGGCATCCCATGGTACCATTAGGGTACCACACATATCCTCCCAAAACTTGAGAGTATATAGTTCGTCCTTCACAGCTGAGTTATAACCAAAGGCCCTGCTGAAGAACAAAGGACAAAGCCAATATTCTTCCTTAGTTATATAATATAAAAGCTGCAATGCAAATCGGCCAGCTCTGGGCTTAGTTGAGAGCGTAAGGTGTGAGCTGAAGTCATTTTCTAGCTTTGGCATCGATATGTCTTTGACTGATTTCTTATCATAAAAGCACATGGTGTTCCAGAAATGGGGACTCTGCCTCAGAACTAGGGGTCAAATACAGAACCTGTTTGTATTCTTTATCAGTTCATCAGGAAGCCCTTGTAATTCGTTTTACATCCATAATTTAATGCTCTAATGTATCCAGACCTCTTTTCTAAATGAAGAAGCTGAGGGGAATGAAGAGTCATTTAGGACTCTGAGCTCCTGCATCTTCTTAAGGAATCTCCTTCAAAACTCTTTGCTCAGTTTTAGATTCACAAAATTCCTAGCTGATTGTAACTTTTCAGATTATGAATTGAAGTATCTCCACCAACTAAAGCAAGAACTTTGCATTTTATCCATAGCTTCTTTATATTTGTTCATTCCTTAATCACTAAAATACTGTCCTGAGAAAGTTTCTTAACCCTGCCACAATGTTCACATTTTCTTTATTTCAACCTCTCTGTGTGTTTCCTTCACCAATGCTTAGCTCTGGTTCTTGTGGAAGATAAGAGACCATGGTCAAAGAGGCAGTATGGTTGCTTCTGCTGGATCAGAAAGAATTTTGCAAGGCCTTGGAGGACCTTAACTGCTTTAGAGGCATCTCCAGTGAATCTTGTTTGGGAGAATAGGAGGTAACTAGACCCAACATCTGGTCTAGTTGGGCTTCACCAGATGTGTTCCTGGACTGTGGGATCTGCATTCTAATGTGCACCCCAGGTCTGAAATGCAACATTCTTCCCTTTAAATGGCTGGGAGCATTCCAATGGGAAGCCACTTTGATTTCCTAGATTTCAAGCTTAGTCCCTGTTTCAGAATTGATGGTGGTCCCATTCTGGAACCTGGCAATATTGTGGTAGACTCAGAATGGGCCTACTTAAGGTGGCATTTTGGAATGTCTTTAAAAAAGGGGCCTATTCTGCAGCTGGGGATCTGGGAATCTTTTGTTCCTTGCCCCATCCTGTTAGGATGGGCCAGGAAAGGCTTCTTATGCATGTCCAAGCGCCCTACCATGTTCCTGGCCTTGGACGTCTTTTTCTGGACAAACCAGTAGTTCTGGTTTCTTAGCAGCCAGTATTGTGTGATTAGTGAACTTCTGGGGAAGGGCATCTGCAGTTGGAGGAGGAGATGCAGCTTCCAAGTGTGCCCTGCCTGCCCAGAAGTTCAGTAACTGTTGATTAAGTGTGGAGCATGAAATTGTGCTCCTCACCTTTACCAACATTGACCAAAAGCTTACCAGGAGTGGTCCGGGCAATGGCCATTTGCTCCTCTTCCAGTGTTCTGGGATTGTCTGAGGTGCTGCGCAAGCACCCAGGCACCTAGGACACCCATAGCTGTGACTGAGACTGCATATGCACAGAGTGTCATCATCATCATGGTGCTGGTGCTGACACACATGCAGTCTCGGAGGGTGCCACAGCCAAAATGGCAGTGCCCAGAAGAGGACCAGTTCCAGGATCAGTCTCTCGTGAGTGACTGTATGTGTGTGTGTGTGTGTGTGGGGAGTGAGCGCTAGTTAATGTTGGGTCATCATGCTCCTTTCCCATCCAGCAGATGGGAAGGGTAGTGCAAAATCATCCCAGAACTTCATATGAAGACACTGGGAGACCTTCCACACTGAATGACTTGGCACATGATGTGGAAGATGGTCTTAGCCCAGATCACTTGATCCAGGCCAGGATGTGAGGGGGATAGAGCGATGCACACTAGGGACCATTCAGGTTATCACAGCCCCATCTTACCTTCTCTTTTTGTTCCCCAATCTCTTTAGCTCCAGACTAGAAGTGTTTGGGCACCATGCTCAGTGTGACACTTGGGCTTCTCCAGCCACCTGCATGGTAAAGTCAGTTCACCCTTGACTGCCTGAAGTGAGATAGGAATACCATTCCAGCACAGTGTTCACAGCCATTTCCACCTTAACTATAGGTGGACACAGTGAGGAGGATCAGCCTAAACCATCTGAATCACCATTGCAATAGCTGTGGAAACTTCTGCTGTGTGCCTGGTCATTGCCATGGAGCTTGTGACATGGCATGCATTTGCACAGCTGCACCTGCACCACCTATGTGCAACTTCACGCTCAGAAGTAAGTGTGAATGCTGACAACTGGGAGTGGGCTATAAGGTCTGAGTAAAGCTGTGGAGGTTTTACTTCTCCAGAGCTATGGAGGATCAGTGTGCTCTGGGATGTTCCCAGATCCTCAAGGACAGAGTTGGTGGTGCGGTATGTAGACAGAGTCCCAGGGCATCCCTGCATGATAAATGACATGCCTTGTGTCATCAGCCCATCCTCCTCCTCTGAGGATGAGCAGGCTGTCATTCTTGACAACCCAGCTGAGGCAAGTCAGGGCGAGGAAGGCATGACTCAGGACTAAACGTAAACAATAAGGCTATCTCCCAAGCTACCAACAGCTTAGAAGAAGTCACGGGCAACTCTGTTTGCAGAATGTTCTCAGGCAAGAACGCCCGTCCCTAAGAAGATCCACTCATTTGCATATCCAACAGCTGTGTCGAAGGGGGGCAAGGCTTGCCCAACCCTGCTTAAGCTCACCTAATTCCAGAAAATGCTGTTGCAGACAACAGCTCTTTTCCCTGCAAGCTCGCCTCATGTTTTCTCTGTATCCTTGACCCTGGGACTGATTTATGACAACGCAGACCCTCTGGCATTTTGAGCATTGCATCCTTGACTATGCTTTAACTCTTGGTCAAAGCGTAGTCTCTAGGTTCAGAGAGCAAACTCACACCCATGCACTCAGGGCTAGCGACAGTAGCAGCCAGTAGATGGCTATAGATGGCTATAATGCCCCACAGCTGGGAAATGCTTGGGAGACCACTTTAAAGTCATCTCCCATTAGACCCCTCCACAGTGTGATTTCCATGCAAAAGAGAGTTCCAAGTGAAAGCTGTATGAGGCCAGAGCATTCCCTTTGTAATGCTCTTTTGAATGGATGGCACATTCCTTGGAGGAAACTAACATGGTCCAAATAGACCATCCAGAAACTGCCTGGGGTTCCATCGAGAGTTGGCAGAAGCAAAAGAGGGGGTTAGAAGGAACAACTGCCTTAATAAAAAGGCAGTTTCTTTTTTCGTGTGTGGCAGTGTGGAAAGGAAAGATGCCAGTAAAACTCACCACAAGGAAGTCTGGATAACTGCCCAGAGGACTTTCATGAAATGTCAAAAATTAATAAAATAAAATGTGAGAAATACAGGCCCTGAAATAACTAGCTTTCACAGAATGGATGGGCAGAGTAAAAGTCCAAATGACCTTCAGCAAATGGGCAAATGCAAATTCCTACATTTGGAAGAGGAGGAGGGGGAATGGAAAGGTTTGGCCATTGTTTATGTGCAGAGGAATTTGGAAGTGAAGAAACTCTGGGCCCAAACATGAGTCAGCAGGAAAGGAGGGAGGGAAGGAGGGAACTGCAAATGGGAAGAAGAAAGAAAGGCCTATGCTGTTTCAGGACTTACTAGTTGGACCTTCAGCACCACCTACAGGTAGGGTCAGTCAAGTGCAGAGTTGTGGAACAGCTGCATTGCAGATGTGGCCTTTTACTTCTCAGTTGGCCATTCAGGAGAGCTTCTTGTGAAAGCAGGAGAAATAATTCTGAGATGCCCTGGGCAGCTGTTCATTCATTCATTCATTCATTCATTCATTCATTCATTCATTCATTCATTCATTCATTCATTCATTCATCTGCATCCCAGCTTATACCTGGAGGTCTCAGGGAGGGTTACAACATTTAAAACCAAATATATCTCAATTTTTTAGCCAAAGCCCAGGGCCAAAAGGTGCATCTTCACTGCCTTCCTGAATATATACAGTGAGGGAGCCTGACACACCTCAAGGGGGAGACTGTTCCATAGTCTGGAGGCCATCACTGAGAAGGCCCTCTCAGGTGCCCACCCATTTTGCTGCTGAGGGTGGTGGGACAACTAGGAGAGTCTCCCCTTCAGACCTCAAGGCACAGGCAGGTCGATATGGGAAGAGATGTTCCTTTAGATACTTGGGGTCCAAATCATTTAGAGCTTTATAAGTCAAGGTATGCATAAAGCAAAGACTAGAATTTGGTAGAATTTCCCACCAAAGTGGTGGACCCAATTTCCCTGAAACGTAAAGTTCCAGGAAGGTGGATTCCAAGGGGTCTTTGAGTGATGGTTCTCTACAGTAGGAAGAGTAGTCAATGACAGAACCAAGGACCTTGGACTGAACTCAGATTCATTTCAAATGAATAGGCTCAAATATTCACAATTTGTTTGAATGTTTAAATTTAATTTATGGACATTCAATTTGAATTTGAATATCAAAATTTGGACAAATTTGATTGAATTTTGAATGTCCTTGAATATTTGTGCACAGGTGAGTGTCCAGGTATGTGGGGCTTTGGCTATCATGAACTAGCATTCCCAAGTGTGAGTACTAGTACCCGTTAGTCTCTTCTGCACTGCTCCTTTCCAATGGACTGGAAGCTACGTGCAGAAACACCCATGGATTGGCTGGGGTGGGAGCATGTTCTTGCCAAGACCCCTAAACACTCAAATATCTCTTTGCCATGACTTGGAGCAACCAGGAAGCGGGCATGAATGGTCTATTTGGATCCAGCCTTACAAGGTTTGGCCATGCTCCTGAAGGACGTACATGCAGGGTGACGGGAGGAGGACTTGATTTATTTCCAAAGAACTTAAGCTGTTTCCCATTTGGAGAAATAACTTCCATTTCTTATTTCTTTCCAGTGCTGTCCCATGACTGAAGGGTTCCACTGCAATTCAAAAGTGCCATATAACTGAGACTTGCTAATGAATCTACATCCAGCTCTATTAAAAGCCTCCAGGCTGTAGTTTCAGGAGCAGAGAAAGAGGCCCATTTATTTTCCTCTCTGCTAACCAAACTGGCTGTTTGTCTCTCCATTTTAAAACAACCCCAATTCCTTCTCCTAGAGTGGACAGTCTGGCTGTAATCACGTCAGGGTCCCAGGGACTATTTGCTATCAGTGCGGACGCAAATCAATGGAAGATTTGTGGCGGTGGAAACGTTTTATCCGATATTTTCCTAGTGATTAAGTGCCTTCAAGGAAGGTTAGTGCATTCTCTGGGCAAAAAGGAGGAGTTTCTTCAATCATCTCCTTCCCTTCCCATCCATAACTACTGAGGTAATTCAAAAGGGATATTTATTTCTGAGGAGTTGCAGCATGAAACTCATGATGGGCAATGTTTCATCACAAGGAAGCCGTGGATTTCTCCAGCTGTGATTGGAAACTCAACAGATGTGCAAATATTTGCACTCCTTTTATTAGACATAGGGTGAATGTTAGACTCATCATACCTTGGTAATGGAGTGACCCAAGAATATAAGAGGAGCCCTACTGGATCAAGCCATGCACAATCTAGTCCAACATCCTGCCTCACCCAGTGACACACCAATTGCTTCTGGGCCTCTCGAGCAGAAGACAAAGGCCAAACCCCCTCACAGGAACCATGCTGGATCAGGCCACAGCCCATCTAGTCCAACATCCTGCCCCACACAGTGACACACCAATTGCTTCTGGGCCTCTCAAGCAGAAGACAAAGGCCAAACCCCCTCACAGGAACCATGCTGGATCAGGCCACAGCCCATCTAGTCCAGCATGCTACCCCACACAGTGGCCCACCAATGGCATACAGACATCTCAGTCAGAAGACAAGGACAAAATTTTCACCTGCTTTTGAGACCCAGCAAATGGCCTTTAGGCGACTTTTAGTGGGCAAGTTCTCTGCTTCACTTCTTGATAGCTTCATGGATTTTTTTTCGGGGGTGGTGTGGATAATTGCAGGCAACATAGTTAGTAATGATCCCACCCTGTGAGATGCTTGGAGAGGTACTGACAGATCCAATTTGTTTCCCAAAGCCACATGCCCAAATGCACACACTCACATAGGGATATATCATAATGCCAGACGAATTGTCAAAAAGGCTTTTTGCACTTCCTCTTCTGGGGAACTTCTGGGATTCCCCGGAATGGGTCATCTGCACCTCATGGAGCCACTTCTGTCCTAGAAGCATCTCCACATGTGTAGGAGTTCCCACAACACATATAGAGGTAGAACATCTATCCTAACTGCTGGGCTGTCCTGAGGTCTTAACACACAGGCTGGTCTATAAGGTAGAAGATATGTAAAAAGAGTCTCAGTCAACTTTTTGGACTCAGTCAACTTTTCTGCACTGGCTGCAGAAACCGGATTAAACATCCATTTAACACACAAACACTTGCCTACTTCACTTCCGCACTGGAGACCTATTTCTGAACCCTTGGAGGCGGCTGCTTCGGCATTTCGGCATGCAAGATTTGTTTCTGAAATGGGTCTTGCTGCTGAAAACCAGATTAAAATGAAGACCTAAAAAACTGGGTCTTCAATCTGCCCCTTCACCTGGATCCATGTGGAAGCAGGATGCTTCCACACATGGCCAGGCGAAGGGACAGGTGTCCCGGTGGCCGCCATGTTGGGAGGGGCGGAAGCAGGATGGCCTTGCCCCTTTCACCCTCCCTTGCACACCACATGCCACCGGAAACACATGGGTGACTGGCAGCTGCCTGCTCGAGTCCCGTAGCTCCAGGGACAGCATCGGCAAGGCAGAAATCTGGCAGACTTCTGTACAGCACCCAGACCATCTGTCCTGCCTGATCTGGTGCATGTGCAGAGACACAAGGACCCTTCAGATCCATCCCTATTTGGGATGGATCTTTCGGAGGACAGCTCGCTGAAAAACGGACCTTCTTTGATCCATTTTTTTTTGGTGGCAAATGTGGAAGCACCCTTGTGGTTGCATCCACAGTGAGCTAAAGCACACCTGAGGCCTATTGACACTGCAGCCTGTAGTGCATGATTAGGGACCTTCTGCGGAAGAGCACCCACACCTTGTTACAGACTCCAGGTGCCCCCTCCCTTCCCAGAAATTCTCTAATGATGCACTAGGTGTGGAGCACAAAATTGTGCTCCACACTTTTACAAACCTTAACAAAATTTTTACCTAGCACGTCCAGATGGCAGCCTTCACACCTCTTCTGGTACTCTGGGGTCATCTGAGGTGCTGTGCAAACACACTGTCCCCTGAGATAACCATAGACATGACTGCCTGTGATGAGCATCGCCATCATCATAGTGATGGGGTTGACACACACGCAGTTGTGGAGGGTGCCGCAACCAAAATGACGGTGCCCAGAAGAAGACCAGCCTAGGGATTGTTCACAGGCGAGTCAGCGATTGTGTGGGGCTTAGGCTGTAAGTGACTAGCACTTTCAAGTGTGAGTGCTGTCAACGTTGGGTGATTGTGCTCCTTTCCTGTCCAGCAGAATGGAAGGGAAGTGCGAAATCACCCTGGTGAGGTCCTGAACGTGTGATGGTCCTGAGCGCACAATGCAACTCCGAGGGTGCTTGAGAGCTAGCAAGTGTCCTCTGGGGCATCCTTCCTGCAGAGTGGTGAAAAGGAGCCTGAGGTTGTGCCTCTGCCATTTAGATACACCAGAACCATGTGATTGACTTATCTTTGCCAAACAGTGGCTGGATGCATTTTCCAGCACACTAAAGTTGCCCAACTTCTTCTGGGACCATGCCCAGTGTGTTGAAAAATATGCCCAGCTGTCATTTCCCACCTTTGAAGAGAAACATGAAAGCACACAGTGTCCAGGAGAGAGATGGGGGCTGAGGCACATGGAGTGCATAATTTATGTGTTTTGTGATGCATTTATGCATTTGTATTCACATGCCGCCCTACAGCCAGAGGTCTTGGGGAGGGCCATATAAATGCAATTAACAATGAACCTATTGAAACAAATGGCCCTGCTCCTAAGACACTGAATTTCCCTGGTATGTCAAACACACATTTTATGGATATTCTCATGCTTCTTTAAGGCCATCTCCTTCTCTACTGCTTACCATCTCAGCCACATGACTTCCGATCAACCTTGTTTATGTATTTATTTAACTAAAATGACTTCCATATAGACCTGCCCGGGCACTGAGATCTCAAGGAGAGGGCCTTCTTGCAGTTCCTTCACTTTCAGAGGTACGAGACATAGGGACATGCAGGAGGCCTTTTCTGTGCTGGCCCCCAGACTCTGCAACAGCCTCCCTCTTGAGGTTCGCCAGGCACCAACGTTGTGAAAATGTATCTTTTTACCCAGGCTTTTAGTGTTTAAATAGCATCCTAAGGGTGCTGCACAGTTAGGGATGGAGAGGGTGTGAGGGAGGAAAGGGGATATATTTTTAGTTATGTTTTACCATTTGATTTGTTTTAATCTCATTTAATAAGTAAATGAATGAATGAATGAACGAACGAATGAACGAACGAATGAACGAATGGCGATCAGCTAATCCCAGCCCTTCCACTGCTTCCAAATTGCTCTGAGAGGCAATTAACCCATGAATGTCTGATCCATCTGACAACATCACTGGAGTGGGGATGCGCATGAATGTATTTTTGACATTTGAATCCAAGTAGATTCGATTTGGATATTTAAGATTCAAATGTCTTAAAATCATATTTGAATCTGTAACATTTGAATCCATATGTTCGAATGTTAGACTTGCATTTAAAGATGTGAATGTCAACAACATTTGTATCTGTTATATATATCTGTGTGCATGCCTGAAAAATCTGTACGCATCCCATATTATCCCATATGCATCCTGTTTTAATCCCGTATTTTAAGCACAAGATGCGGATAATTTTTGGGCAGATTCGTATATGACAGATACGAATTTACACATATTCGAGTTTGAATGTCAAACTTGGATTTTCAAAACTCCAATTCAAGTTTGAATGGCAAAATTTGTCAGATTCGAATCAAATATTCAAGTTTTTGAATATTTGTGATAATAGGCCATCCCTACATTGGGGTGTCAGGATAGCAGGCGCGCCATGCTCTGCTCACACCTTGTTATCGGGGAAAGTTTTTCACTCCCTTAGCTGTTGCCCAGGGGAAGGCGAAAAGAGTGCATTACAAGGATGGAGGACAGGGAAAATAATCCATTAGAACGCAAGCTGAATGCCAGGAAATCTTTTGGTGAGCTCTTGCTGATGGTTGTGTCGGTGCCCCAAGGGATCTGTTGGAAAGCCCTGTTTTCCTGAGTCATTTAAAATTGGACTGGACGTAGCGCTGATGAATAGACCAGAGGGAACAATACTTCAGTGTCTATTGTAAAGACAGCATGACCTACCGAGTTGTCTTTTTCTCATCTCTAATTTGCACAAACCTATGAATCACCAGCTGGCAAGAGCTTTGAAATATACAGAAATGCCAACTCCTAATGATCACATTTTATTTTTATTCTCTCCCCCCTCCCCCTCCCCCCCAATCAGGTGTTGACAAATTAATTGCCCTTGTATTTGGGAACAATACTCGGGAGGAATTTATGGAAGTTTTGCAAGCCTTCCTAAAAGGCGCTTTCCTTTTGGTGTTCCTCAAAGTTACTTCGATGTTTTTAATCCAGCTGGTATCTCCAGGTACAGCTACATTGGGGATACTGTATAAAATCCTGGGGCATTTCTGCACTTCGCCTTATTGTGGAATAGATCCCAGAAAGGGGGCTTTCTATCTGCATGATAGTGCAGACTATGGAAGGCCCCAGGTGAGGCCTGCCATTGGCTGTGTTAGCGTGTGGGCAGCAGATGCCTATCCCACAATACATTTCAGAATAAGGCCAAGTGCAGAAAGGGCCCAGGTCAGCCCCACCTCAGAAAGGAAAGTGTGGAACTGGACAAATGTCAGAAAGGGGTGGCCAGAATTTTCAAGGGGCTGGAAGACCTCCCTTAGGAAATTAGGCTGCAGCGTCTAGGGTGATGGTCACACCTTCACTGGAAAGCTTCATCAGGCCTGACTGCTTGCACCTTTTCATTTCTATCTGTTTTAGTTGTGGAGGGTGGAAAACCCACAAATATAAAAGATGGAAATGAAGAGGTGTGAGCAGTCAGCAGGAACGTGCACGAATATCCATAACATTCAAATTCGTATGAATTTGGGCAAATTCAGACATTTGAATTTGGATCAAACGTTGGCATTCAAAGATTGACATTTGGATTCAAATTGAATGTTTGAAGGGAATCTGTTCACAGGGGGCATCACAGTGGAGAGTGACTGTCCCTATTCTCACTTGCACAAAATGGGAGAAGAGTTGGCTTTTCTATCCCACTTTTCTCACCCATTTAAGGGGACTCAAAGCAGCTGACAAAGCTTTCTATTCTTCTCCCCACAACAGAATACCCTGTGAGGTAGGTGGGGCTGTGGGAGCTCAGAATAGAGCTGTGACTAGCCCAGGGTCACCCAGCTGGCTTCATGGGGGAGGGTGGAATTGAACCCGGTATTCCCAGATAAAAGTCCAACTCCCTAACCACTAGATGAAACTGGGAGGACTAGAAACAATTGGATGAAACTTCAAGGAAGTCAATAAGGATGAGATATTAGGAAAAACCTCCTGAGAATGAAGGTGATCAGTCAGTGGAATAAGTTGCCATGGGAGGTAGGAAGTACTCCTTCCCTGGAGGTATTCAAGCAGAGGCTAGTGGACCTCCATCTGGGAGGGTTTAGAAAATCCTGCATTGAGCAGTGGGTTGGACTGATTACCCTGGAGGTCCCTTCCAACCCTATGATTCTATGAAACTCTCTATGATTCTATTCAAAAGAGTACAGATTTTCTTGCATTTGATTATAATAGAATGCAAGAAAACTCATATTTGTTTGGAGAGTTTTCCTTCAAATGTGGTAGGATTTGTATTCAATATGAAGTTTTGTTCCCACATGATTTGCATACAAAACAAAACATGTGTGCACATCACTAGCAGTCGGACCTGAAGATGGACTGAAGATTGGTTAAAATAAAGGTGTGACCGTTGCCTAGGCCTCTTCAGCCTTGAAAGGTGGTCTTTGCATATGGAATTATGTATAGTGTAGAAAAGTTGGATAGAGAAAAACAATCTATCTCATAACACTAGAAGTAGGGGCATTCTGTGAAGCTGATGGGCAAGAGATTTACGGTCGACAGGGGAATTTTTTTTTTCCATCCAGAGGGTCATCAGTCTTCTCTCTGAGGTGCATCTAGAATCTTTGCTTTATGCATTTGGTCACATAATGAAGATTAGGGACATGCATAATGTCAATTTCACCCATTTGATTTGATGAAAATTGAATGGGGAAATATTTGGCTTCAATGGAATCCCCCTCCTTCAGATCTGGCAGGCTTTGTCTTTGTGTGTAGAACATCCAATCAATGTTCATCAGTGAAGGGACCCCCACACACCCTTTCCTACCCGCCTCACCTGATCCCCAACTCTGGAAGGCCTACTTTGGCAGTGGATGAGCATCAAAATGGGGGAGGATGTGCCCATAGCTGCGATGGGAGGTAAGGGGGTCTGGGTGGGGGATGGGGGATGACTTGACCACCATTTTTGTGCTCATTGGCCATCGCCAAAGTAGACCTTCCGGAGCTGAGCACAGAGCCCCCCCCACCTGGAAAATGTGTTGCAGTTGGGGTGGTGGTGGTGAATGTGGATCTACAAATCCTTTTGATTTGCCCATGAATGTTGAAATTTGTACACATTTGTTTGCATTTTGAATGATGTGAATATTTGTGTGCATCCCTAATGAAGATATACTTCTTTGCTCTGATTGAAGAAACACCTTCCTTCCCCCTTTCAGGCACTAACTAACCACCTAAGGCTGAGAGGAGCTATAGTGGGGAATATTTGGGAGAATATCTGTTTTGAAGAAGGCTGGAGTAACTGAATCATCTCGGCCGGGACCATGCAATAAGAAACGAGAATAACAAAATAAGTACACAGGAGTTTTGATATGTGTTGTCTCAGCCCAGTTCTGTCAGCTTCATTTAGCAATGATTTCAGGCTCTGTTATTGATCTGCAGAATTTGGGGTGGGGGGAAGTTGAGCATACATATCTAAATACATAGAGGAAGAGTTTATACTGTCAAATCTCTGCAGCGCATCAAGCATCATGCATGCCTTGAAAGGAATGGGTATAACAAGAAAACTGCTCTACTTTCACAGAATTTGCAGATGGTTTGAAGAGCTTAATATATATATGCATTTGTCATTTGTCTTTGAACAGGCAGCTGCTCTCCTTTACATACTGTAAGAGTGGAAGAGCCAAAGATGACATACCTGACCAGAGGCCAATTTGCATTTGGCCTCTTAGTACATGCTGGGGTAGATTCTGGTAAGGAGTATCTTCACTTTCAGGAGGTGTTTTGAACCCAGAAATGCCATTTGCCTTCCCAGAAGCTACCCCAGTGTCTACTAGCAGTGGTGCATGAAATTGTGCAGTACCTGCATCCCAAAGCTGACCCACAGCTTACCTTTGCTGGCCAGCCGTGGGACCATCTGTACCTCTTCTGTGTGCTGGGGATCAGCTGATGTGCACTGGCATTTCAGGTGAGCCCAAACATGACTGCACATGTACAGAGTGTTACCATTTTGCTGAGGCATGAATTAAGAGGAGGCCTGCTGAATCAGGCCATGACCCATCTAATTCAGCATCCTGTCTCACACAATGGCCCACCAATTGCTTATGGACAATGCAAGCAGGAGACAAAATGCAAAAGCTTCCCCTGCTCTTGACTCCCTGCCAGTGGTCTTGAGATGTATCCTGCCTGTTTCTCCAGCCTGGAGTATGTACCTAGGCATCCATTCTAGTAGCCATAATGGATGGGGGGGGGAATCCAGGTGTGATTCCCGAATGGGGAAGGTGAACTTTCACCTGCAGAAGGCCTAGCTGGGCCTCAGAGGAATATGCAATGGTGGTGGAGGTGGCGGCAGGTTTGGGTGTGTGGGGGAAGCAGGATGAGAAGGGAGGGGTGGGGGTTCCCATGTGAAGCTGAAGCCCCGCACATTCATGGGGATCAGCTCACACAAAGCTGAATATCCCCCCCCCCATTTTATTTGCATCAGATTGAATGGGAAAACTTGGCTTTGTGAACATCCCTACTGGAAAGGAAAGGAATACAAGCAAATATTCCTGAGCAACATTCAGAAATAAGAATTTGATTTAGGCCACCGGGAAAAAAGCAGAAATGTGTTGCTGGGGACAAAGGAAAAAGCAATGAAAGGAAATGAAATCAGCCAGCATGATCAGCTCAAGTTATAGGTATTGCAATTTTCACTAAAGGAGCTTTTCTTTCTCTTGGCTTTATATCCCAGGGAGGGAAATGGGTGTCTCCTGAGAGGAGGGGGGGGGGCTCTGGCATTTTCTGGATACATGGCTCCAGCACTTACTCAGCAAATCTCACCATTGGACTCATTGATCTTGGGAACATTACAAGGGTTGTATTTTTCAAAAGGATGAATGGTTCTTCCTGACTAGCACTTCTCTCCATCCTTGTGATCATGCACAGCACACCTTTTTTTCAGGGAGAAGGTTACAACAGGAGGCCTTCCTGTATGAATGCTAGCAGAGTAGTATGTATGCATTTGCGCAAATCATTATAGGATGACAAGTCAATCATGCTGCTTTGATTATTCTGCCAGCTGGTGGATTAGAGACCCAAATACATGGTTAAACAATTATGTGGACAGTTTCTGCATTCTTCCCCTTGATGCTGAAGTTCATCTCTTTTCCACCTGTCTGGAAATAAAAGCATAAGAGTTGCCCTACTGGATCATGCTACAGCCCATCTAGTTCAGCATTCTGTTTCACACAGTGGCCCACTAGTTGCTTCCTGCCGTTCTGAAGTCAAACTGTTTACCTGCTCTTGATCCTACAAATAGCCTTTAGGGTCATCCTGCCTATCTCTGAAACATGAAGGTGGTGTCTAGGAATCCATTCTAGTAGCCATTGATATACGTGTCCTATGAATTTGCTGTAAGAGGAGCTCTGCTGAATCAGGCCTCAGTTTGTGTAATCCAACCTCCGATCTGACACAGGGGCCCATCAATTGTTTCTGGATATCTCAGGGTTTTTTTCCACTAGCATTAGAGTACCCATTAAGGAAAAACGGTCTTAAGACAAAGGCAAAGCCAAAACCTTTACCTATTCTTGAATTCTTGAAAATGTCCTTTAGGGGCATCCTGTTTATGGGTTTTTCCACACATACCTCCTGAAAGCCGGATTAAGGGAAACCATTTTTCTCAAATTCCTCTCTGGGAAGATACGTCTGAAATAGGGTTGGATCCAGATAAGGCCTCATGCTTCCACACTCGTGTGGGAAGGCCAGATTCTGGAGAACGGGTGGAGTGGGTGCTGTGCGGACACACCAGCACCCATTCCAAAAGGCCTCCAGCTCAAAAGATCCTCTATTATGACATTATTCCACACTCATATTCTCTAGAACTAGTTCCTAATTCCAGTCCTTCTTAGATTAATTTGTGAAGGAACGTGTGTCTGGAAAGAAGGTTTGAAATACATGCCGACCTTCACTGGATTCCTTTTACTTTCACAGATGTTTGTCATGTCAATACCTATGAAACAAGAAAGCTACATGTAGGCACCATGCTGAGAAATATTACATCACAAGGCCAGGGAGTACTGTACTAGATGGAAATCAATGAGATGAAGTTTGACTTCACGACCTCCAAGATTCCTTCCAGCCCTCTGATTTTATGATTCTGCACATGGAAACATTGTCATCATATGTTATGAAACATCCCAAAGTCATCCAAGCACTAACTAATACGTCCTTGATCACAGCAGCAGGACTTGTGTTGTGATATTCCAACTCTACCGTGATATTTCCCTCTTTTTAAATAAATATCGCCCACCCATCCTGTCAATTATCTCTGCCTTTCTTCCCAGTTTGAATCCATAGATAGCAACACAGTCCAAAGTTGTCTCTACCATGTTATTAAGTGTGATTTTCAGTGGATTAACCTACTTGCTCACCTTTGCTTCTGTCTTCGGCATCCAGTGTGTCTCACACAGCCATGTGCTTAATAAATATGAGAAGACCTTTAGAGATGTCAACAAGTCCACCTGGGAAATACTTTAACCTCAATCACATCTGAGATAAGCACACGATGACACTAACTTCCCTTTCTGAAAGTCATGGTGGTCAAATTCCTTTCCATCATGGAGTGACCAAATTATTCAACCCCTTCCGTTAATCTCCCTGTGTTCCCAGCTGAAGATGAAAGTCAGTACATTACTTTCCAAAGAAACCAGAAGCACAATGTAGCAGCACATACTTGCCTTCGTTCTTTTTTTTTTCAAAATGTGGATGAGTATTCATGACATTCAATATTGGTATGAATTCGTATGAATTCAAACATTTGTGTATTAATCAAATGTTAAGAATGCTTCAGAACATTCTTGAACCTGTCACATCTGCAATGGACCCAGAGTACAGAGAGCAGATTCAAAGTGGATTCAGGGCAGATTTGACGCTTTCAGAGCAGATATGGTATTTATTTGTTGGTTTACAAAGGTAAAAACAAGATACAGATTTAAAACACTTTTAATGTTATTGGATACATATCTGTTATGTATTGATATGCATGCATTCATATCAGAAGTTTGTATAAATTTGTACAAATAAATTTGTATCAAATAGAATCCTATCTCATTCAAATGAGATCTATTTGAACAAATATGAATTTTCTTACATTTGATTTGGTAAGAATTGAATGCAAAAACCCCACTTTCGCTTTCCGTTTTCCCAGTCTGTCCTTCCCCATTCCAGCAGTCAGGTAGTGGCCCAAAAGAGCCAAGAACAGATTTGTCAGGGTTTTTGAAAACTGAAATGCATGACAAATTGCTCCTCAAAGAACAGGGCTCCCAAGCAATCTGATGGACTCACATTCAGCAGCCTTTGGCATGGTGACCTGCTGGGGTTTTGTTCAAGACTGACTTCGCTAGCACTTAAAGTGTGGATGGCCATCCCTGTTCTTTGATTTCCACCTGTCTGGAGTGACATTAATAAACTACTCTAGTGGAAGTGCAAACAGGCTCAGATTATGCAGTTTTATTATTTCTGTTTGAAGTCCTGAAAAGTCAGGTTCCTTGGTGGACCAATGTTCTTGTGATGTTGCACTCTTTGGATTCTGAGGTGCCCTGGGAAGCAGCCCTTCCAGTGTTTGCTTTGCAGCAGCTTATGAAGGATGAAAGTGGTCAATGCTGTATACATTCAAGGTCATGAGAGCCACGGTGAACAGCTAAATGACAACCAGATGGGACTGAGATGAGGGGGGGGGGGCTGACCTCAAGAGTTACAAGAAGGACCTCTCTGGTTACTTTGTGGGGGTGTGCACAAATGTAGTTTGCAGGATGCAATCTGATTTGAATCAAATATTCAAATATTCAAATTGATTCGAATGTTTAAAATTCAAATGTATTCACATTAGATTTGATTAGAATATTCAAATCTGTTTATATGAATTTCCAATTCCTATTTGAAGTTATGAATGTCGACAAAGTTCGTAGGTGTCCGTACACATCCCGCTTTTATCCTGTATGCATCCTGTTTTCATCCCATACATATCCATACAAATGTGTATGGATACAAATAAGATGCGTACGTAATGTGTACACATTTGAACACATATGAATGTCTGAAAAATTCATCCAAGTGATTTGAAACATTTGTTAAATTCCAATTTTAGAGACATTCTATCTGAATTCGAAAGCTGAATTTGACCGAATTTGATCAAATTTTGAATGTTTTGAATATCTGCGCAGATCCCTATTACTTTATATTAAGCAGCAGAACTTGGCATCGTGTGCCACATTTGCCAGTCTGCATTCGCTGTCTACCCCAGGATGCTGCAGTAAACAGCGCTAAGCTATGTTGCTGGTCTGCTTACTGAGCTACAGGGTGAACATCACAAGTCTGATGGGATACAAGGCAGCTTTCAATGTTTTGCCAATTATGCACTTCAACACCGCCACTGTCCTTTCAAAATCCCTGCTGGGTTCTTCACCCATTTTCCTGATAACGCGGCTCGAACAGAACAGCTTGTCTGCCTTCCCAGGGATGCTGTTGCCATAGAACAGAGAGCACAACACTTCTGCTTCATTTTCATGGCCAACAAAAGTGGAGGAACTCTGCCAGATGAAAGAGAGGTGGATGACAAGGGCCCCCATGAGCTGCCAGGTAGAGAACTCAATGGTTTGGGGGAGATACAGCCCAACCAGGGTTTGAGTTTTCTGTGTTCCTGTTCCTTTGCTAAGTACAATGTCTTGCTCTGTGTTCAGAAACGAGACAATGAAGGCAAAGCTACATTATGCTGTCTGACTTTCAAAAGGATGGAGCATAGTGACATTGGGATAGACAATAGAAGTGAATGGGACAGATCACAGACAGCATCAAGCCAATGGGAGAAACGGGAGGTCTGAATCCTTCGGGTACAGCTGAAGGAACACAGAGATGTAAGTATTTTCTGAAGGAGCCAGGGTGGATCAAACAATAAAAAGGCAAAATTTTAGATCTCCAAGAAGCAGGCCATGCTCTCTTCCTCCACACTTCCTGTGGGAACCACTCAATGCGCATAATTACGTGCAAACCTACCACACCCCTCCTTCCAGCATCCATCCAACCTGATGCTGTTATTTGTTTTCTGAAATGTGTGTGTTGAGGCATGTGGCACAATTATGCATGTGCCACGTAGGAAATGCCACATGGGAGATTATGCTTAAATTATGCTTAAAATATAACCCTCCCTATCAGATGCCAAGACTGAATGAAGCCATTCGTGTAGAGAGGATCTCTCTTGGCACAGTTTAGTTCGCACAGGGAGTTTTCAGGGTCAAATGTTGTTCAGTGAGGCTACTGGAGGAGAGGAGAGAAGCATCTTATGAAAGTGCAGAGGGATAACAGGGAACACTTCCTCCAAGATGGAAAGACAGGCAGGGTGTCCCACAAGGCTATTAGCTGGGAGTTGAGAGCAGGGAAAGGCTTCACCATTGTTTTCTGCTTGAGATGCGCGTAAGCAATCAATGGGCCACAGTGTGAGATGGGATGCTGGACTAGATGAACTGTGGTCTGATCCAGCAGGGATCTTGCTTTGCTCTAACTAGCACAGCATACCAGCCCAGAATGTGACCAAACCCTCTCTTTAGTGATCAGTACTGCAGCCCACATTTAGAAAGCACATGCGTTATCTACTGCCTTCATTGGGATCAGTTTTGAGGTAGGTTCATAATGTAGACCATGCCCCCCACTTTCTGCATTGTAGGCTTCCCACGACTGGCACGCTCCTTTCTTGGTATGCCCTTGATCTGGTACAGTAATAGAACTGATTAAACAGGCTTACCGGTGGACCAGTGGAGCCTGATCCACAACACACAAACATGAAGAAGAAGAAGAAAAATTATCTATCACACATCACTAGAACCAGGAGGCACTCTATGAAGCCAATCTGCAGGAGAGTCAGATCAGGCAAGGGGAAGGATTTTTTTCACCCAGAGGGTCATTGGTCTATGGAATTGGTTGCCAGAAGAGGTGGTAACAGCAACCAGCCTGGATGGCTTTAAGGAAGGGTGAGACAAACTAATAGAGGCCAGGTGTACCAATGGCAACTAGACTGGGTGCCTAGGTGTATCTTCCAGGCTGAGGAGACAGGTAGGATGCCTCTAAGGTCATTTGCTGGAATTTTAGAACAGATGAAGATTTGCTCTTATCTTGTGCTTCAGATGCCCATGAGCAATTGGTGAGTTATTGTGTGGGACAGGATGCTGGTCTAGATGGGCTCTGGCCTGACCCAGCCCAGCTCGTCTTATGTTCTTGTGCTCTATGACCACTTATTGCATGGACAAGGTTCACTCACTGGTGGTCTATGGTCTACCCAATGAGAGCTACTGCTTGGGGGAGTAGTAGGATGTCTTGGTAGCAAGGCAGGAATTTTGCTAGGACGTTTTCTATCTAAGCTCTTTACAGACTCAGAGACTGTAGCAGTGAAGCAACGTAGCACAAGGATTAGTCCAGGAAAGTTGTTTTATTTTTAAATGCCTGAATCCGCTGGAGGCTATGATCTTGGCAATGTACTGGCTCATGCCTCTGCTCTGCTCTGCCTTACTGCCATCCTGGGGCTTGTGCAGCTTATTTTATGAAAGTGTTTCAGTTTTCCGCCTGCCTGAATTATGTCTCCCTCTTTGTGGTGGCTGCCTCTGCATTCTGCTGGAGATGCGTGGTCCCCTGCGATGCATAACTAACATAGCCGATGAGCGGTTGAGCATGTAGCCAGGAGAGGAGGAGGATCATTTGATTTCAAGGCATTGTAGGAAACCTTGGCTCAGATTAAGGCCTTCCAGGCACCTCTGAACAGTAGTGGCCACTAAACCCACTATTGCACATCCTCAGGAGGTTGCAACAGTCCCATCCTTAGCTTTTACCTCTCGTGCAACAAATATGCTTTTGCTTTGAATTAGCTAAACAGAATCATGTGTGAAATACTGGAGAGTGCTATTCTGGCTCTGGAAATTCTGATATGGCCTACAGCCACCTGAGCATAGTATCTTGACATCCCCATTTCATGCACAGAACCAGACTAGACACACAACTGAGAAAATTTCTTTTCTCTACCACACAACCCTAGAACCAGGAGGCATCTATGAAGCTGATGGGTAGGAGAATCAGATCAGACAAGGGGAAGAATTTCTTCACCCAGAGGGTCATCTGTCTGTGGAACTGGCTGCCAGAAGAGATGATAACAGCTACCAGCCTAGATGGCTCTAAGGTAGGGTTAGACGAGTTTATGGACAACAGATGTATCAATGGCTATTAGAATGGATGCCTAGGTACATCTTTCAGGCTGGGGGTGGGAAGCAGGATGCTTCTAAGGCCATTTGCTGGGATTCTACAGCAGGAAAAGGCTTGTCCTTGTCCCTGCTTGAGATGCCCATGAGCATTTGGTGGTCCACTGTGTGCGACGGGATGCTGGACTAGATGGGCTGTGGCCTGATCCAGCAGGGCTTATGTCCTTATGTTCTTTTTCTCTTATTTAGCACTGGTGACAATTGCACTTGAGGACAGGAGACCAGTTGAGGAGGTGAAGGGCACAGTCTCCTAGGGACTGCAGAGGATGGTGCTAGTGCAGCTACTATTCCTGAAATTCCCTCCCTATGGGAGCTGTCTTAATTTCCTGGTGACACGGACTAGGGATGTCCATGAATCAAATTGGGCATTCAGTTCATACTGAATGAAAGAAAATTCATATTCATTCAATTAGATTCCCTTCTAATGTGGCAGGATTCGAATTCAATACAAATGTTCCATACGAATTTGCTATGAATGTCCGATATGAATCCCATATGTACCCCATATGACTCGCATACTATTCTGCTGCGCATCTGCTCAAAACACATGGAATCAACCCTGAATCCACTTTGAATCTGCTCTTAATGCACTTTGAATCCACTCTGGATCCATTGCAGGTGTGACTGGGGCAGCTGCTTTCCCACCTTTGAGGTTCACAAATGTAATGAAGCTTTTTATGAATGTATCAAAATATTCCATTCGAATCCGAACGTCAATATTCGAATGTGCCAAAATGTTATTCAAATCAGAATGTCCAAATTTGGCTGAATTTGTACGAATAATGAATAATATGAATATTCATGCACATCCCTAACAGCAACTAGGTCTGTTCCAATCAATCTATAATTTGGGGTCTATCATGCACAATATAGCTTCATCGACAGGCATTTCAAGATGTTCTGACAGATGCTCTTGTTTCTTGGCTCAGATAATGTCTGGTTGCAACTGCCATCAACCTTCAGCATCACCCATGGACCAACAGGAAGTGAGTGAGAGAGAGAAAATGCTTGGATGGGTGTTAGTCATTCGATTCATTATGACACCCATATTCATTTGAATAGATCCCCTTCAAATGTAGTAGGATTCTATTTGATACAAATATATTTATACAAATTCATACGAATATCCAATACAAATGCACACGGATCCTGGATATAGATCCTGAATGTGGATCCTCAATACGGATCCTGCATACGGATCCTATACAGACATATACATATTGGATACGTACCCTATACCAATGCATACGTATCCGATACGTATCTGATACGTATCCTATATGAATGCATACGCATTGATATGTATCCAATATGTCTCCCCATAACGAATGCATGAACTATTCATACAAATGTTTCCATCCTATTCCATCCCATTTTTAGTTGTATACCGCCTTTCCAAAAAACAAAATTTTACCCACGGCGGTTTACAACAAGCAGAACAAAAAATACAAAGAATGCAACAAATCAATACAAGTAAAAAATCAATCACAATAAATAATCATTGCATCAAAGAATACAACAAATCAATAGAAGTAAAAAAAAAACAATCTCAGTAAATAATTGTTTCTATCTACAGCCACCAACAAGGGCTGGCCAGGATGATCCTCTTCTAACTAGACTTAATGCCATGCAGGGTGGGGCCGCACAAATGCCCGCCAAGTCTGGCAGAGATGGTTCTTCCACATTCTCTCACCAGCTTGGAGTTTAGCCTTTTATCTTGGTGGAGGGAGAGGCCCAGGTAGCAGACACACCTGCATAGCACAGCACCGGCAGATGTTCCAAAACATTTGTATTCGTATGACTGGTAATGTATAATGAATGTTGTAGCATTCAATTCATGTATGAATGTTCAAGTTCATGCAAATAACAAATGCTATGAATATTTGTGCACATCCCTAAAGTTTACGCAAATAAAGGGATTTCACTACATCTCATAAACATTTTTCAGTTCTAGAAAATGAACTAGTTCTAGGTGGAACACTTCACAGATAGTTTGAGAGTCTATTTGAAATGGGCTGAATTTGTTCAGCCTGGTTCTATATTGAACCGAACTCTGTTTGAACTGAACCAGTGAATTAGTGATGTGAATTGCACATCTCTGTTGAAGACTACAGTTGAAGAGGGAGAGATCTGCAACTACCTGACTGACTATATCTGGGCAGCAGGGGGAGAAAGTTCCCTGTTTTAGCTTTCTTTAGAACTTGAGCAGCAGGTTGGTTGCAGTCCAATCTATGTCCTTTTTCCATTCACAATAAACAACAGCATCTGGCCTGGATAGTTTTAAGAAAAGGCTAGACAAATTCATGGAGGACAGGTGTATCAGTGGCCATTAGGATGGATGCCTAGGTACTGACTATGAGTTGGAGAAACAGGTAGGAGGCCTCTAAGGGCCATGTGTCAGGATTCGGGTGCAGGTGAAGGCTTTGCTCGAGAATGCCCAGAAGCAACTAGAATTTCCTGGCTGTCCAACTCTGGACTGCTGGACCATTACAAGCAGCATGAGTTTGCTTCCCACTGAACCATCTGGCTGGCAGTTTCAGAGGGCAGGGAACTTTCATTCCTGGCCCTCAGAGCTGGCCCAGAACAGACCACAATGGAGTGGATGGCCCCCGGCATGTGCTATTGGCTGCCACTTCCATCTTGGCTCCAGATCAAACCTCCACATAGTGCGACAAGGTGTGTAGTGTGTAAACAGCCTTGCTGTCCCCAGATGGCAGCTCCCTAGCAAGGGGAACATGAGCTTTCTCTGCATGTCTGAGGAAGTGGGAGGTGAGGGTGGAGAAAATTAGAAATTGTTTTAACAGCTTGTAGAATTGGTCTCATGCCAACTGTGTTTTATTCTCCAATGAACTCTTCCTTTTAAGCCACTTTGGGCAAGATCCAATATCAATAGTATAGGTTAAATTTCACACACTTAACTATATTTAACCCCAAGGCCTGCTCAGGTCATTAAACACGGCTAGGACCAAGTTGCTGAGGACCCCCAGGAGAACTTGTCTCAAGAGTTAACTGAAAGGGAAGGGATGGACAGCTGGGGAGAGGACTGACCCCTCGAGTGCCCAATTTGGCCTTGCAAATGCTTCTCCTTTTTGAAGTTGTTTCCAGCTGCATTTAAAATAGTCAATAATTCACCACTTACACTTGGAACATTAAACGAAGAAAGCAGCTGAATATAAATTGAAATGGCGAATCCTGTCTAGTTTAATCCATTAACCAGCAAACTACTACAGTCAAATGGGGCAGGCAGAGGAGATGACAGGACAGATTAGCTTGTCATGTCCTTATGGATGGCGACGCATGGGCTTCTGGCCCTGGAATGGCGAAAGAGGGATCATGGGGAAAATGATCCTCTTTCTCTTTGGGGTAGATCTCCCGTGGCAGATATAATGTGTGATATTTTATACATGCATGATGCTCATCTCACTACTGCTAAGGATATCATCTTTACACTCATTAGCATGCTTGAAACTGTGGACTGCATTTGAATCTGTATTGCACATGTTCTATACATTTATGGGATTTTTGACTCCTTCCTTCTCAGGGAAGCATACAAAATAGAACCACAAGCAACCACAAGACTATAAAAACAATTAAAATAAAGCTCTCCCATTTCCTTTGTTTTTCTTTAAAAAAATCTATATATTTGTATTTCTATCACACCCTTTATCCAAACATCTCAGGGACTGTGTTGACGGCTACAATTTAATTGAGTTACACTCCACTTTTAGGATGAGAGAACACATCAGGAAGGGGTCAAGCTATTTCAGCATTATCTAACCCAGAAATCCACTTCTGGGTTAGATAAAGTGGAAGTAAACTGACCAGCCACTCTGCTAATGCAATCTCTCACTTTGAAAGTGGACCGAAATTGGGTTAAAATGTAAGTGTGAACACAGCCAGGGTGGATTAAATCAAAGCCAACATTCCAGGCAATTTAAAACAGACACACAGTGCCTGGAAGGGCAGGGGAAGATGTTCTTCACCCAATCTCTAGGGTAAAGGAGTGTGTCTTTATGAACAACCAAGAGGGTGGACAACCAATAATCATCAACCAGTGCTCTTAATTCTTGAAGGTCTGGAGAAAAGACGCACTGTTAGCAGGGGTCTAAAAGAAATAAAAGTATAAGTTTTGTGAGCTTTATTTGGTAAGCTGTTCCATAAAAGGGGAATCACTGGAGTGCCATGTTCCTAGCCAATGTCCCATGAAATTTCCCAAACAATGGTATAGTTAGGGGGACTTCCCCTGAAGACCTTAGATCTCAGGCAGGATTATGTGGTAGGACGTTCTCCTTCAGACGGTTTGGGGCTGAGCCACATATAGCTTTACATATCAACTCAAAAACTTTGAACTGGACTTGGGCACCAAGAGGGTGCCAGTCCAGTATTTAAAGAACAGAAGAAGTACTTCAAATGTCTGTTAATATATAGAGATGTGAACAAATATTCGACATAATTGTTATTTGTCCAAATTCAGATGAATTTGGACATTTATATAAGAATCAAATGTCCAGACATTTGAATTTCCAGATTTGAACAGATACAAATATTTTGAATTATCCGTATGAATAATTCAGACATTCATATCTGTATGGCACGTATGCATCCCACATGTACCTGTATGCATCCACAAGGGATCAAAATGGGATGTATACAGGATGCGTCAAATAGAATATCTGGACATTCATTTTTCCTTATTCTGACAAATTCAGATTTTTGCATATTTGATTCATTATGAATCAAATGTTGAAAATTGCATTTGTGGCACATACATGCCACTTTTCTGACTCTTAACAGGACTCAAAGTGGCTAACAAACCTTCTGCTCTCTTCCCAACAACAGATACGATGTGAAGAAGGTGGGGCCATAAGAGGTCAGAAAAAGAGTCCAAGGCTTCGTGCAGGAGTTTGGAATTGAACCAAGAGACCACCAGATAAAGAGTCTGACAAGACCAAAATGGGTCAAGTTGCCTAATTAGATGGAGATGCCAGTAGATGTTCCTTTTACCTGAACTTCATGGGACAGATGAGCCCAACTCTCCCACCTGTTCCCTCTATAATGCCTCTGTCATTTCCAGGTCTTCACTGCTTTCTGGCACTGCCCCAGCATCTGCACAACCTCTAGCCTATGGATGGAGATTTGGATGTCATCTGTATATTCATTGCACTGAACTTCAAATCTCTTGATAGTTATTTCCAGTGGCTTCCATAACAAACATTTAAAAACTTGGGGAACAAGATTGCATCCTGAAGAAAGAACCTCACAGATGAGCTCCTAAGGTGGCGAAGAAAAATTGCTTAAGCATCCTCTTTGAAATCTACCCCAGATGTTGGATCAGAACCACTGAAAGACCATGCCTCCAGTTCCTAAATAATCAGACATTTCCAAAAGAATATTGTGGTCAAGGGTATTAAAAGACCATGATTGTGCTCTTCCACCTCTTTCCTGTGGAGATCAGCTGTCAGGGTGACCAATACAATCTCTCTCAATACTGTGACCTGGCTGAGAAGCATCCTGATAGTCTGATTCATCCTAGCACACCTGTATTTGTATTTAATTGAACACAAGAAAATTAACTTTTGTTCAAATAGATCCCATCAAATGCAGTTCAGTACCATAAGTATCCCATACGAAGCTTCATATGAATGTAATGAAACATTTGATTCAATTTTGAATGTTAATTTTCAAATGTGCCAACATTTGATTTGAATATGAATATCTGAATCTGGCCAAATTCATACAAATTTTATGAATATTCATGCACATAGAATATAAAATTTCACGAATATTCATGCACGTAGGAAGAGGTGATCGTGAGCCCATCATTTCAAAGCCTGCAAAATTTTCATTTCCAGAGCCATTCTTACTTGTGGCCAAAATAGCCATTCCATTTCCCTCACATCTGTGTACTTGCCGGCCAGATGTTGACTTTCCTGTTGTCTCTGTTCTCCTAGGTTGGGCTCCAGCTGACTTGCCTGTCTCTGCATGGAACTTTCAGTTTAGGCAATATAAATTCTGCACTGAGAAAGCCTATTTTCTGGGAACACGTATGCATTATGCAAAATGTGTACATGTTTGCATAATTTATTCTACTATGCTATTATTTTGCATAAGTTATTCTGGGATTGCCTGTCATTGTGAGAACTGAAAAGTGCAGAGAGACATTGTTTAAAATGGAGAATATTTGCAACTCAGGGTTACAGGGTTTTACTGCTGGGCATCTCTCGGCTTCCTCTCTTTTCTGCAGATTTTTCCTCACCAAACCTAGTTAGCATCATCGGTGCAATGTTTTTTGTTTTGGTTGGAGGTGAGACAGATAGTATCTGGTAGGGATGTACACAATCCTTTGTAACATTCAAACTCCATATGAATTCGGTTGGATTTGGACATTCGAATTTGAATCAAGTTTTTTGATACATTTGTATGAAGCTTCACATGGGAATTGTCTGCTATTTGTATGCATTCATATGAGATTCATATGGGACTGAACATTTGTATTGAATATGAACCCTACCACATTCAAAGGGGATCTATTTGAACATATACAAATTTTCTTGCATTTGGTTCAACACAAACTGAACACGCAAAAAAACATCAGTGCACATTCTTAATATCTGGCTTCTGTGCCTCTCACTTGTGATTGGTGAATGAATCTTTTTCATATTTGTTTGTTATAGTTCTGTAGTTGCTCAGTTACCCCCCCCCCCAAGTTACTTATTTAAGGTTGGTTTCTTGTTGGTTTTTAGTCTCTGATGGTCTTCATTATCTGTTTTCTTTGAGGATTGTTTCTTGTATATTGGAATTGTGTATTGAGGATTGTGTATATCTCACCACTAACCAAATAATACATGCATTGATTATTTTATTTTATTTATTTAAGAATGCATATCCTGCCCTTTCCCAAAAGGTCCCTGAGTGAATCACAATAAAAAGAAAAAGATAAAGGATATGAAGCATTAAAGCATATTAAAAACACAATCCCTCCTCCCTCCTTCTCTGGAAGGACAACACCCAGAGGAAGCTAAACATCAAATGCCTGGGTGAAGAGTTATGAAGAAGAAGAAGAAGAAGAAGAAGAAGAAGAAGAAGAAGAAGAAGAAGAAGAAGAAGAGTTGGCTTTTCCACCTCGCTTTTCTCACCCGTTTTCTAAGTGGTTGACAAAGCTTTCTATTCTTCTCCCCACAACAGAACACCCTGTGAGGTGGGTGGGGCTGTGAGAGCTCAGAAGAGAGCTGTGACTAGCCCAAGGTCATCTAGCGGGCTTCATGGAGCAGAATCAAACTTGGTATTCCTAGATAGGAGTCCCGTTCCCTAACCACTTGACCAAACTGATTTAACTGGCCCCCAAAAGCCATATAATGTAGATACCTCGTGAACGTCCAGAAGCAGGCTGTTCCACAGTCTGGATGTCACCACAGAAAACGCTCTCTGTCCGTTGAACCTTTGAGAAACGAAGAACTAGAGGAAGGCCCTTTCCTTGAGATTGCACTACACAAGCATGTCTATTATGGTACCTAGTCTGCGGCAAGACATCTGCAAAATGGAGAGCCAGCTTGGAGAACCCCAATGTTGTAACATATTGTGTATGATTTAACCAAACCATCCTTGCAGCTCTGAAGACCTCACTCCAACGTTCCCCACTAACATGCAAATGGATTCTCTGGGTTGTAGTCAGTGGATTGGGACCATGGGGCTGAGAAGGCAGGACAATGGCTAACTTGAGATCCTTGCTTTCATCCGATCTGGGTCTTAATAAGCAATGAACTCATCCACAGGCTGGATAGCAAAAAGAAAAAGAAAGATTTATTCTGGCCCATTTCCCTACCTATCGGCTTCGCTGTCCTCCACAGTCAAATTTTGCATCATTCTTTGCCCATAGAATATTTAAAAGCTATTCTGCTTCTTTGGGGGTGTCCATGTTATGCCCTGAACAGATGTACTGATCTCCTATGAGGTCCAGCCTGTGTGGTCAGTGACACAGAATGACAGGATGAGCTGTAGTTCTACAACTTCTGAAAAGGCACCTCTCCCTCAAGGACTTCCAAGCAGGATGGCAGCCCAGGAAGGTCTATTTGGCTGAGAAACATTAAGTGGCTCCCGGATTATCCACCAGATTTCAGGACTGAGTAGGCACTGAGAACCTAGGGTAGTTCTAGAAGATAAAAGGAAACCAGGGGCCTTTCCGCACTTGGAAAGGCCCCTGGTTAGTCATCATGGGGAGAGGCCCAAGATGGAGTGTCTGCACATGAATGGGCTGTTTCTGTCTCATTCCATTCAGAAGCTCCTTCCACGGTGACTACATGTGGTGCAGGTTGTTCCTGCACCAGACATGAACTCACCTTTACCTGCACCAGAGCTGGTAAGATGCCAGGGAGACCCATCTGCATCCTGGCCTGCTAGTAATCACTGGAAAGCACCATCTACACTTTCAGGAGGTGTTCCCATATCAGAAACATCTCCAACCATCTCTGGAGCTAGCCCAGCAGCTACCAGCGGTGATGGTGCTGGGGGTTGCATAGTCATACTAAGCTCTATGCAGAAGATGGAAGCAGCTGTGTCCAGACCCAGGTAGGTCTTCAAACACATTGAGGCATGGTAGTTTGGCATGCACTAGCATTCACAAGTGTGAATGCTAGTGTACACCTGTGGGGATGTTCTTTTCCTGTCCCACAGATGGAATCAAAGTGCAGAAATGCCTCTGGTTTAACAGATATTTTGGTCACTTAGAGCAGTCTAAGTGATGTGCTGGGGTATTCTTTTGCACTTCATACTGGATTGCAGAAAGGCCCTTCAAATACCGATGACAGTGCCGTGAGTAACAATTTTGATCCACAGCATGCTGTTGCATTCTGTTCAAATACATGGGGAGGAAGGAAAGATGGCTCCCGTACCTTGCATTTTCAAACAACACAACTGTCACTTTTCTTTCAGCTGCTCCAAATAACTTCAAACTGTTAACTCTATTCTAAACCAAGAAGTGAACAACATGCTCTAACAGCATGAAATTGTGGTGGGTGGTAGAATGAGGTTTACCACCTTTTAGAAGCTAGCGAATAAATGGAATCAAAGCCTAGGAACCGATTGTGACATTCAGCACCCATGCACCCTTCACACTCAACGGTGCACACAGGTGTTTTGGACCTGGCTGTGTGCACCTGAGTACAAGAAATAAGTCAAGACTCGGGCCTTTAAAGCCTTAATTATTCTTCATTGGTGAAGATCACTCCCCCAAGCCCCAGGGAAGCTTTGCAAGCTGAAGTTGTTGCTTTTCCAGGCACGACTCCAGAATGAAACGTTTCTATTGGGAAATAATGACCACAAAAAGCACATTGTCTACTTAGCAGCAGCGAGGAAAAAGACGAGAAGTAGGTCCTCGCTTAGTTTTATAAAAGGCACAATAATCTTGCACCTGAAGAGCCCATATAAGTGCTTCTCATAAAACATCATAAAAACAATACAGCCCTGTAAAGAAAAAGAAAAAAAATCTAAGCAACATGACATTAGTGCTCTGTTTTATTCCTTTCATTAACCTGATTGAGTTCCTGGAACTTTCCAATGGAACCTCTGCCATATTGATGTCCCCAAAGAGACCATGAGGAAATTCGCACTTCCTGCCCTGTCTGATGAACTTCCCCTGGTGTGAATGCTAATACACACAAACCACATGTTTGGACACTTACCTTAGGTGTGGATGTGTGGTCTGGCCCCCGCCATCTTGGACGCCAATGGCAGCACCAGTGCACATGTGCCATTGCCATCAGTGGGATGATGGCGATGCTCCCTGCACATGCACTTGTGTTGTGGGCCATCGGATGTGCCAGTGTGCTTGTGGGGCACCTCAAATGACCCACCCAGCACCACCAAGGTGTGAATGGGCTGTACCAGAGATGGGAAAGGCCATCTCTGGCAAAGGCAAGTCAGCGTGTGGAACACAAAATTGTGCTTCATGCCTAGTCAACCAGCAGTGTGCTCCTGAATGGAAGGAGGTGTTTCTGGGTTGGAAACAGCTCCTTGCAATGAAGATGGGAGCAGACTGCATGGTGATTACAGGGCCAAATGCAGAAAGGCCCCCTGCCTTGACTACTAGTCATATAGGGAATGAGATAGAGGGAAGAGGAAGAAGAAAGGAAAGGAGCCATTTCTGATCCAGAAACAGCTCCATCAAGGGCAGATGTTCCACCTGGAAGTGCACTGTAGAACAACTCGTGGGCCCATTGAAGGTAGGTCCCAGGAGTAAGGAAGGATCTTGAAGGAGTTTTTACAAAATCACAACTCTTGGGAGCTGATATTCATGCCCAACCCCCAACGCCCAATGCCTTTTCCTTTCCCTCTCAGGGCTCTTTTTACAGAGGCTTCTAAGGGCTCATCTTGGGATCTTCTGCATGCTAAACAGATTCTCAGCACTAAAGCATGACCTCCCTCCCTGCCCCCGCAAAGCGCTGCTCACAGCTGGCACATCGGACTTCTTGGGTCAAGATCTTAATATCCCCATCTCTCGCCCCAGCCCCCACCCTTCCTTGGTGCTGCAGGCCATGAGCGATTAAAAAAAGAGTCAAAGAAACGGGGGGGGAATGAGTGAAAGCAAGCAAGCATGCAAGCAAAAACCCCTATAAAACAAATCAAAGTTGCCATAATATCATGCTGCCTGCAAAGCATTGAGAATGTGATCCCTGGCCTCCCATTACCCACCCCAATAACTCTTTTATATGGAGTGTGAAATAATTAGGGAGCAGGAAAAAAAAATCATTTAGGGAACAAGAAGAATCTAATTGTATAAGCTTGTTTGGGGAAAACACGAAAGGACAAAGGCAAGGCTGCAGGAGAGAAAGAGAGAGGGAGAGAGAGAGAGAGTGGCATGGAAAGCCAGGGTGTATTAAAGCCCACACATGTTTTAATAATAAGCTAAACTAATGGCCCCTTGCATCGTACACAATGAAGGCGCTCGAAGGCAGCCGGTTTGCTTGGCTGCCCCTGGCTCTCCAGAAGCCTCCGAGATCGCGGTTTGTCAAGCAGGAGGATTTCATAGTGTGACCAATTCAGTGAGCTTATACCGCGTTGAGGGAGCAGCCGTTGAGTTGGCAAGGAATACGGCCGGGAGTCAGAGAGATCTGGAGTGCTGGAACGAGCCGCCGACAAAGGTTCCTCCGTGTAGCTTTGGGGACGTCAGATTGCAAAAGGCTGCACGTCTCAAACTTCAGGCCTCTTCCCTATTGCCACCATGAAATTAGCCATCTTCTCTACCAGCTCCACAGCTATTCCAAGCAATAATCCCCTCCGCTCCCCGTTCAGTGTTTATTACACTGAGCGGGTGTGTGACGCATTTGGAGAAGAGGCTGAGCCACAGACTCCCTGGTTAAGATCTTGTTTCTGGGATGAGTCATCGGGCCATCCCAGACACTTATCACAGGCATTATGGGGGATAATCATACTGTCCAACCCAAAAGCAATACTGCTAAATGGCACACAAAGATAATGCACGTGGAAGCATTCCAAGCAGCCCTTTCTGTCCCAAGAGATGAGGTGCTCCTTTCAGCCCTGCCACCACTGAGTTGCCATGCCAGGTATTGGAACGGTGGTGGCACCACTTCAACGCTAACACGCTCCTTGGTGTTTACATGGGCACACAACAGCACACCAACACACCCACATGAGCACACTTAGGCTGTTTTCTCTGCAAGACCCCATTGTGTTTATTTCTTTTAAATGTTTATATCCAACTTCCCATGAAAAATATAATCAAAGCGATTTACAAAGTAACTAAAATCTTAACAGTTATATAAAAATATGACTAAAATAGGGATGTGCACGAAAGGGTGTTTTGTTTTTTGTTTTTACATTTGATTCAAATTGAATCAGATGTAAGAAATTTTTATTCATTCAAATAGACCCCTTTCAAATGTGGTAGGATTCTATTTCATACGAAAGTGTTTGTGCGAATTCGTACAAATATCAAAAACGAACGAATATGTATCCGTTACGTATCCCCTAATATATCCCATAACTTATCCACTTTGAAAGCATCAAATCCACCCTGAATCTACTTTGAACCCATTGTCAAACCATGTTGAGCACACTCTGGATCTGTTGCAGATGTGTCCGGCACAGCCGCTTTCCCACTCTCTAGTTCACGAATGTTCCTGAATGTATATAGAGAAGGGGCATGACACACCACATGGGAGAGACTGTTCCATAATCTGGGGGGCATTACCTTGGACAGGGCTGGGCTGCTTGTCACATTCGTTGCATAAAGATGGGTAACAAGGTAGCAACACATGACAAGATATGAGGTTTCCTCCTTCCTTATAAGAACATAAGAGGAGCCCTGCTGGACCAGGCCACAGCCCATCTAGTCCAGTATTGTGTCTCACACAGTGGGCCACTAATTGCTTTGGGCATTTCAAGCAGAAGTCAAAGGCAAAACTTTCACCTACTTTAAGTTCCTTGCAAGTGGCCTTTAGAGGCCTCCTGCTTTCATCTCCAAACTGGAGGTAATACCAGGCATCCACTCTAGTAGGCATTGATACACCTGACCTTCATAAATTTATCCAGTACTTTCTTCTATTATGATACACCTAAAGCACTTATGTAGGATGGAAATGCACCAAATCCATAGGCCCTGGCTTGAGTTTTCCTCCTCGCTCATTTATATTTCCATCCATCCATCCATCCATCCATCCATCCATCCATCCATCCATCCATCCATCCATCCATCCATCCATCCATCCATCCATCCATCCATCCATCTATTTGTTCAAAGAAAGGGAAGTATCTCTGCTATTTTGTATTTAAGAGAGAAGTAGAGCGGAAACAGGAAAAAAAACACCCTCAAATGCTTGAGAATTTCTGAGAGTTGCTAAAATTCACTTACAGGTGCTAAAATGGTCTAGTAAAGACTGGGAAAGGCATTTATTTCTGCGGGAGAATGAGCAATGGTGATTAAATAATGTTCTCTACTGGACATCGCTTTCTGCAATCAAAATGCCTCTGAAGTGGCGGAAAGACACACTGAATCTTGGTCAGATCCATGGGGTCGGGGAGGCAGAGGATGGTATGCTTTTCTCTGCAAGGGAACTCTTGAAAATTACCTTTTCAGAGCAGGAGTTTTCTTCTCATATCCAGAGGCCTTTTCACACTTAGGCCGGTAGTGAATAACTAGGGCACTTCTGGGGAAGGCCATCTGCACATGGAGGAGGCTGTTACAGCTTCCAGGCACCCTTTGCCTGCCAAGATGTTCCCTAATCATGCACTAACCTTACCCAGGGACTTACTGGAAGCGTCCAGCAGTGAGCATCTGCACCTCTTCTGGTGCTCCAGGGTTGTCTTAGGTACCACACAAATGCACTAGCACCTGGAACAACCATAGACAAGACTGTGTGTGTGCAGAACATCAGCATCATCATGGTGACAGTGCTGACACATGCGCAGTCGCAGAGGGTGCTGCAGTCAAAATGGCAGCTCCCTTAAGAGGATCAGCCCGAGGATCGGTCACAGGTTAGTGACCAATCACATGGGGCTTAGGCTGTAAGTGACTAATGCTTGCAAGTTTGTGCACTAGTCAATCTTTAGTGATTACACTCCTTTCCCATCCAGCAGACAGGAAGGGAAGTGTGAAATTGCCACTCTTAAGATCCACACTCTATAAATGGTGCATTTTTTTTACCCACCCAAATCCAACCCCCATCTTCTGGCCTTGCTGTTTTATTTCCTTGCCTGTACTGGCTGGTGCATGGGGGAAAAAGGAGTAGCTTATATGTAGTGAGAATCAACACCTTCTTCATTCTCATGTTATCAAATAGTTTGGCCTGTCCGATTCCTCATTTAGAGGAATAGCTAAGGTAGAAGTACCATGTGATCAAGCAATATTTAATTCACAGCCTACATGCAAAGCAATAACTCAGAAGTATCAGGACTCCAACTGGGGCACTTCCAGCCAGGCTAGAGTGGCACATCTGCCCCAGAATAAGGCCATCTACCCTGCAACAATGCATGCTACTCCAAAGTTTGTAGTTCATGGCCTCAGAACCCCTGAGGAACCCATTCCAGGGGTGCAATATGGTGGCCCATAAAGACATACACTCTTCTGAATGCCTCCCTCAGCCAGTCTAGCAGCCCCTGGCATCCTGATCTAGGTGGCCATTTTGGCCTCTTAGGCTGGTCTAGGTTGCATCCAATGCAGATACAAAGACACCAGAGTGCTGAAGAATGAGACCAAGAAGAAAGCCATGTGGTACATTAACTCATTCTAAAAGTAAGTGTTGATAGGTTTCAGAAGTCTTACATGGTAGAAGAAGAAGAAGAAGAAGAAGAAGAAGAAGAAGAAGAAGAAGAAGAAGAAGAAGAAGAAGAGTTGGCTTTTCTACCCCACTTTTCTCACCCATTTGAGGGGTTCAAAGTGGCTGACAAAGCTTCCTGTCCTTCTCCCCAGAACAGACACCCTGTGAGGTAGGTGGGGCTGTGAGAGTACAGAAGAGAGCTGTGAGTAGCCCAAGGTCACCCAGCTGGCTTCATGGGGGAGGGTGGAATTGAACCCGGTATTTCCAGATAAGAGTCCAGCTCCTTAACCACTAGACCAAATTGGCTCATAGAGGCTATTCACTAATTTGAACATGGATGCCTTCTGGATAACTTTTAAGCACAAGCATAAAGTGTGAGTAAGACATTTGTGATAGTCACTACTATATGATAGTAGCCATCATTGCACAGATCTGCACCCATTGGTATAAAAGTGACAAAAGCATGTTCTGGTGATTTCAGCTGTTTGAATGCAGCTGTTTGGATTGAAACTCCCACCTCGTATCACAGAAAGACCTTTTTATGACTCAATGAAGCATTGCAAAATTGCAAACTTCCTTCTCCGTGGCTCATAAAACTGGAATTCAGGGTCACCCAGCCATGAAATTGACAGTGCAATCCTAACCGTATCCACTAAGAAGTCAGAGTCTCAGTTGCTAGTTTCTGGAAGGTGTGGTTTAGGATAGCAGCCACAGTAGCCAAAACTATGAACAGCTTCAGCAGAGCAGTTTATATCTCCATAACACGCTCAGACACCAAAGGCTTTGAGCCAGACCCCCCAATTCTCCAAACCAAATTGCCCAGTCATATCTGCAGCTGATTCAGAGCAGATTCAAAGTGGATTCGGAACAGTTTCAGAGGGGATTCGAAGGCACAACTGGCAGCAGGGATTTGAAGCTAATTTGAAGAGCATTCAAAGCACATTTGCAGCGGAGGCAAATCCTACCATATTTGAAGTGGCTCTATTCACTTCCATCACTGGACTAGAATAGATTGGACCTGTGGCACATCAAATTCATCCCATCCACATCACTAGAATTTCATGGGTCCGTCCTGCAATGGATCCCACCCACTCTAGGCAGGATCACTTGTGAAATACAATGCTACATCTCAGGTGAGCAGTAGAGAGATGACTTTTACCTTTGCCCCACAACACAAAGGCAGCTCAACACACCAAATTACAGGAAACTCCACACTAAGGATGTGTGTGATTTTTTTAAAAAATTGTTTCATATTGAATTGAATGCAAGAAAAAAATCGCATTAATTCAAATAAGTCCCTTCAAATGTAGCAGGATTTGTATCCCATATGAATCTCCCCATACAAATCCTATATGAAACCCATACAAAGCTTCATATGGATGCATTGAACCATTTCATTCAAATTCAAATGTCAATCTTCAAATGTACCAACATTCCATTCAAATTCGAATGTTCAAATTCGGCCAAATTCATACGAATTTAAAATGTTCCAAATATCCGTGCACTTCCCTACTCCACACACAATTTGCTCTCTCTTCTCACTGTACAAAAGCAAATAGGGAAATGCCTCCTGGGCCAAACAGAACTTCCCATTTAATCTGACCGATTTGATATCAAACCAGGTGAAAGGGGAATTCTGGACCTGTGTGTCAGGGGGAATGCCACCATTTTCCAAATGTGCATATCTGAAAGTGTGTATAAACAGAGGCAAGCACATTGCTTTTCTGCCCTAACTCAAAGCATCTCTCCAAGATCTCAAGCAGAGATGAGTTCTTTTTTGCCTTCCCTGCAACCCAAAAGGTCATCAACGAAAGGGTAACTCAACATGTATATCATGTGTTCTTACCACTGATCTGGTGTCCCTCTTCCTACGACTGGCTATGATTTATATTTCAAAGAGTTGGCTTTGAACTAAATATGAACTTGCGTAGATTGGGGGTGGAAAGAGATTCACAAGCGTAGCCGTGCAACGAACCAAGACCCGCTCCATCATTTTACACTTAACGGCATACTGAGCATTCATAAATTATCCCTTTGTCACCTGAAGCTGGTTTGGACTGTCTACCCAAGCCAAAAGCAAGCAGTGAGCTGCATGGAAGGGTGTTCAATGAAGCTGTTCTTCCTCGAAGCATATTGCACGTGAACTCACAACTATAACTATCATTTGGGACATTAGGCAGCGGCAAACAATAACCCAAAACAATTTTCAAATTTAACACAGCTGAGCACTTTTTGTGCGTGTACGACATATAGTAAACAGCCAGGCAAAGAATTCATAGAGAAGCACTAGAAATGATAGCGGCCAAGGATGATATTGTTATTCTACTGTTGTTGTTGCTAGAGATGTGCACGAATGCAATTTTTGGGATTTGATTCGATTTGAATACCCAAAACTTCAAATCAATTTGAACCTTCAAAATTTGAATGTATTCACATTCGATTTGAATCGAATACATTCAAATCTATTCTTGTGAATTTTCTATTTGCATTTGTAAATGCGAATGTTGACAACATTCTTATGTGTCGATAAGCATCCGTACACATCCATAAACACACCCTATTTATCCCGAATGCATCCTGTTTTCGTCCTGTACTTATCTGTACAAATATCTATGGATGGAGGGAAGATGTGTATGGTAATCTTGCCAATGCTGAGATCTTTTAAGTGCCATCCAAAATCTTTTGAAATGGCACCCACTGTGCCAATCACCACTGGGACCACCTCTGCTGGCTTCTGCCAGAGTCTGAAATTCAAGTTTTAAGTCCTTGTATTTCATAATTTTCTCTTTCACATCAATCCTGTTGCCTCCGGTATTGCAACATCAACGACCCACATCCCCCCTTTTTTTATTGATAGCAATAATGATGATGATGATGATGATGATGATGCACACAAAACCACAATATAGTACAACAACCAGATCACTAGGTGGAGTTGGTCTTTATTGCTCATTGAGTTCTTCTCAAGAACATAGGATGTCATAATGTTGCCTCTGAAATCCTACTTGTTTAGATTTCACCATGAACTTTTCAAGTTCTAACTTTGTTTTATTTACAAAATGAAAGAATGTCTTTAAGGTAAGACCCCGGCTCTGCTTTGTAAAGGCTGCCGTCAAGAAGGAAATCTGAATTCATATGAATATTGAATGCTATGAATATTTGTGCACATCTTGTGTAGACAAGAGCAGACATTTCTGGAAGTCGTGCAGTTTGGGACTATGATAAGGGACCCATGCCAGGAAATATTTAGGACACCCACCAGATTACACCCAGAACTGTGTCTTCTACAAGCGTATCAGGCATCAAACAGTTCCTGTTCAATCTAGGTATTTGTTAAATCAATAGTTATGGGCTGCCTTTCTATTTATTGCGTGGGGCTGAATGGATAATCAGAAATGGACATTGGGAAATTGGTACATAAATTTATTGGACCAATATAAATGTGCTGTTTCCTTACATTATAGATCATCGTACATGAGGGAGACTTCTTGGCGGGGAAGAAGAAGAAGAAGAAGAAGAAGAAGAAGAAGAAGAAGAAGAAGAAGAAGAAGAAGAAGAAGAAGAAGAAGTGTTGGCTTTTCTAGCCTGCTTTTCTCAGCCATTTAAGGGGACACAAAGTGGCTGATAAAGCTTTCTATTCTTCTCCCCACAACAGAAACCCTGTGAGGTAGGTAGGGCTGTGAGAGCACAGAAGAGAGCTGTGACTAGCCCAAGATCACCCAACTGACTTCGTGGAGGAGTCCGGCTCCTTAACCACTAGATCAACCTGGAAGGCTTTCTTGGCCTATGTGGAAACAGATGTGGCACAACTTGCAGATGAGATGAGGCAGATACATAATATGTGAAGCGAGAGTAACATTGGGCCTTTGCACACGTGCCGCTGAAAAACAGATCTATAAGATCAGTTTTCCGGTGAACCGTTTTCTCCGATAATCTGTCCCTAAGAGGGACAGATTCTCAGAGGCCCCACGCTTGCACACACACACACAGGGTGGCAATGGCAAGGCCGGGTTGGAGAGGGTGCTGGTGTGGACCCATCCCAATCTGGCCTCCAAAAGGCCTCCGCTGTCAAAGAGGGAGAGCATGCACTCAGAACAATTCAAATCCACCCTGAATCCACTTTGAATCTGCTCTCAGTCTACTTTAAATCACTCTGGATCCATTCCAGATGTGACTGGCATAGCCACTTTCCCACCTCCCCAGGTTCAGGAATGTAACAAAGCTTTGTACAAATTTTCCAAAGCATTTGATTTCAGTTCGAATGTCAGTCTTTGAATGTGCCAACCCCCCTCCAGGGTCACCCGCGTGCAATCCGGTCCTTACCTGGTTACTGCCGTGTAGTTTCTGGCAGTGGGAGGCCCAGCCACCCTCACCAGCCACATTTGCAGTGGACACCGTGTGCAGGTGACTGCGGGTGGGTGGGTGGTTAGGCCACAGCTTCTCCTCACAAGAGGAGGGGCAATCGCCCTTCTCTTGCGAGGGGGAAGCCAGGGAAGCCGGCTGCCAATCTCATGATGCCTGGCTCCAATGGAGCCAATCGCGAAGGCCAGTGGGCAGTCCCAGCTGTCAAACAGGGAGAACATGTGCACTCCCTCTTTGATAGCTGGGCATGTGCCAGCAATCTGGCTCTTTCCCCTGCCATTGCAAAAGCATTTGCTTCCAAAATGGTTTCAGGGGGAAAGCCAGATTTAAGACCTAATTTTTCGGGTCTTACATCTGGGTAGGATTTTGGCGGCAAAACCAGTTTAAGAAACCGGTTTTGCGCGCTGATGCGCAGACGCGGCCTCCTCAAAGGGTCCCTAATTCTTTTCCCTTTGTGGAAGCCACGTCTTAATCCCTCCCTGAACAGGCTCTAAATCCATTTTTAGAGCCTGTGCGGAAAGGCCGATTGCTTCACATTCAAGGTCTGAACAGCTGACTGATGCTACACATTTTGGAAAAGCGGCTTAAAGCCAGTTCCAAATTCCTGCCAAAACTCCCTTTCCTATCTGAAGAAAATAGATAAAAAACTTTGACTTCATAAACGGTTTGACAAACGGTTCACTATGCCTTCTGTCGCTGCTGCCATCATTTTTACCAAAAATATGTTTCTTTTTTTAAAAAAATCAATTCAAGGAAGATGTGGGAGGGAAAAAAAATACATGAAAACTTGACCTTTAATGCAATGTTAGCAGCTCCCCAGGTGGGCAAGAGAGAGTGACAGGAGCTTCATCAGTTGTTAGAAACATCCCAGAATAATTACCAGCTCCCATGGCAACCGTGAGGGTAAAATCTGGAGTGAGGCTTTGGTAGAGAAGTACTGCTGATGCAAATAAAATAATTAAATGATTAAACAGCAAAAGCAAATGAGCACGGCGGCTTCTAAATATATTTGAACAGCTATGAACTCACGTGGTGCTCTGAATTTTTCAGGATTTAGTAGCCATGGGGAAGTTTGGAATTTCCTTCCAGTCCATGAGAAGCAAAGGGAGAACTTGCCCATGGATCTATGAAACACGTGCACTTTTGAATGCTTAGTACTGTCATGCCCTGTTCAGCCTCATTGGAAGAGGAGGATATGCCTGCAATGCAACCACAGGCTAAGGAGCAACCACAGCAGGGCATTGCAGGCATGGAAGAACTAAGGCCAGGCCCAGGTGAGCAGCCAGACAGCTCTGGTGATGAATCCACCAGCAGTGAGCCTAAGCAAAGGCTCTCTCATCGCCTGCTTAGGCAGCAGAAGCAGGTGAGATGGAGATCAGAGCGATTAGCCCAGCTGCACCATGGGTGTGGCACTGACTCCTCTATTTAAGAACAAGCTCACCTTGCCTCAAGTTGCTGCAAACAACGTCTTAGCAGCCTTGTGTTAGTTGAGCTTGAAATCCTGGATGCCTTGTGACCTGCTGACCCTTGGACTGCCTGACCCTTGCTGACTTTCTGGACTCCTAGACCCCAGACTGGAACTGACCACGAGTATGCCTGTAACCCTTGGGACTGAGTAGCTGCGCAAGTGTTTGCCTGTTGCCTGACCGGCCTGCGACGTGACGAGTACATGCGATCCATCCCAACATGCATCTGGACACCTACCTCAAGTGCAGATGGTGCACAAGTGTCATCATCTTCTTTGCCTTCACCGGGGCAACTGTGATGCCCGTTCAGCACCGGAAGAGGTGCGGATTAGGGATGTTCACGAATATTCGGATTATTCATTATTCTCATGAATCCAGCTGAATTCGGATATTCAGATTTGAATAGAATCAAAAGATTGACATTTGAATTCAAATAGAACGTTGGCACATTCAAAGGTCGACATTCAAACTGAAATCAAAGTAAAGTCTTACCCGGCGAGATCGCCACGCGGGAGGTGCGTGGGGCTCCCTCCCACCTGCTGCTGAGAGGCCCCGAGGGTGCCCACCTGCAGCAGGGGGGTCACCCCACCCCACTCCTCCAAGTCTGCAATCTGCCAGGGAGAAGGAAAACTTTTACTCCTGCTTCCACATTGGAAGCTGGAATAAAAGTTTCTGATGCCGGGATGGGGATGGCGAGGGGGAGAGTGAGAGTGAGGCCCCCACCCCCACCCGATCAGCCCCCCTCCCTATCGCCCCCCTCCCTAACACCCCCCTCCCTGCGCATTGGGGACAGTGCACACGCGCAGGGGACCTACCTTCCCAGCATCCTTGCTTATTGCAAGCCAGGAGTCCGGGAAGGTAGGTCACCTGCGCACGCAGAGTCCCAATGCCCGGGGTGGGGGGGGTGATCAGGTGGGGGGCAATCGGGTGGGGTGGGGGTGGGGGTGGGGGTGGGGGTGGGGGTGGGGGTGGGCTCCTCCCTCTCCCCCTCCCTCTCCCCCTCCCTCTCCCCCGACCCATCCCAGGGTGGGTGCGGGGTGAGTGGGGGGTTAGATGCGGTGGGGGTGGGTGGGAATGATCTGAGAGTTGTAGCTGCGTAGATCCATGCACCTACACCCCATAGACAGCAGTGATCGGGGTGGAGGGGAAGCCTTCGGAGATTGGAGCCAGGGGCTCCGATCTTCGAATGGCTCCTGCCCCATAGGCAGCTGCTCCAGGGTGGGTGCCCGGATGCCTGGGCACGTTTGTGCCGGCTGCATGGGCCTGATCCAGCCCCGTGCAGCCGGCAAGATGTGGAGCAGCCAGCTTGACAGGGCTGCCCGCCCCTTGGGTGCTCGCACCCAATGGGAGGCAGCCTCGCCGGCCATGTCCCCGCCCCTGGCCGGCCTTTGCCGGCTAAGACCCTTCAGAACGCTTTTACCCTTCACACACAGGCACTCCTGCGTGTGAATGGTGAAAGCGTCCAGAAGTGTCTTAGGCCACCCGTCCTACACCCGTTCCAAATGGAATGAGTGTAGTGCAAAAAGGCCTTAGATCTGTACTTTAATGCAGATCAGTGAGACCCTACCTCTGGCTAGTTTTGGCTCCATCTGATCCCTGATTGGGATTCCTCATAGACCCATTCAACCGTGTCAGCCAGTGGCCCTGATCCAGAACACGGGAGGCATTCAGGAGGAGAAGGAGGAGTTGGCTTTTCTACCCCACTTGTCTCACCCATTTAAGGGGACTCAATCCAGCTGACAAGCCTTCTGTCCTTCTCCCCACAACAGACTCCCTGTGAGGTGGGTGGGGCTGTGAGAGCTCAGAAGAGAGCTGTGACCAGCCCAAGGTCACCCTGCTGGCTTCATGGAGGAGTGCAGAAACAAACCTGGTGATTATGAGATATGAGTCTGGCACTCTAACCACCAGACCAAAGTGGCCCACAATTCCCATGCTTGAGAGTACTAGGGGATGCATTTCAGACAAATTTCGGACCATGAGGTCACAGCATGGTTTGGTCTGGGCCAGTGCTATTGGGCCTGTGTTCAGAATTGGCAGGCCTGGCTATTCCAGACTAGGGGTGTGCATGAATACATATTTGACATTCGATTTGTAACAAATCGAATGTTTGAAAATCTGTATTCATATGAATAGATCACATTCGAATGTGGTAAAATTCTATTAAATACAAATCTATTCATACATAGTCATATGAATATTTGATACATATTGGATATGAACAAATACGAATCTGATACAAATGAATACGTACTGATGCAAATGCATAAGTATCCGATACAAAACCGATACATATCCATAACATATCCGTGCTCTGGAAACGTCAAATCCAACCTAAATCCACTTTTATTCCACTGTCAATCCATGTTGAATGCAATCTGGATCCACACCCCCGATCTAACCAATGTCCGAACTATTTGTACTAATGTCCGCAAACGTTTGTATTTGTACAAATGTTCATTTATGAATATTGTAATATTAGATTTGTGTATGAATGTCTGCATTAGTCTGGATTCATCCGGACTTGTCTGAATAACTAATGTTACAAATATTCGTGCATATCCCTATTCCAGGCCCATTGATTCCACATGTGTGCCACCACTCATTGATGGGTAAGTGTGCAAAGGCCCATTGACTGCACCAGCATGCAAATAGCAGGTTTCTGTCCCAGGATATAATCCAGAATAATACCCAGGGCAGAAAGGGCCTTCGTTTCAGAAGAGGCAGCACAGAATGCAAACTTTCAGGTGTGGTGACTGGGAAGCGATGTGAGAAGCAGGTTGCCACATTGTTGGTTTCCTTTTCAACAGCACACTGAAGTGACCCAGCCCGTCGAGGTCACCTCTATCTTCTTTCATCTTGAGAACTTTCTGCTGCTTCTAATTTTGGAAATTTGGAATCAGAAGCAGCTACACCGTGCTTGTATTTCTTTTAAAACTCCATGTGACAGACAGAGGCTTGAGATCGTATCATGTAGCTTTTTATCCACCCCACCCTACCCTCGGAAAATTTTCTCTGTGCTCAGAAAGCCTTTTTTTTTTGTCTTCAATTTTAATTGCATCACATGGAAACAGAAGGAAAAAAATCTCTTTAAAAAATTATATATCTAATGGTCTCGAGCAAAGAAAGAAAAACATTATGAGCAACAAAAATGAAATCTATGCACACACTGGCACAATGGAACAGAATCTGTGTTCCTCGTTCTAGCACAGAGGTCTAATTTTAGACATGTTTACAAATTCTAATCATCTGGAAGGAGGGGGGATATATACAGGCTTCACATACATTTCCTTGCTTTCTCTGGCTTTGCATTCATTGCAGAGAAGAAGAACAGGAGTTTTATATCTGCATGCAAAGCAATTATATCTTTGCCATCAAAACTGCAGAGATGAGAGTTTTCCAACTTTTTTTTTAAGACATTCAAAAAGGCTTTTTTACATTCAAATTTCATCCCCTCCTCCCCGACTCCTGGACTGACCTCATACATCTCCCATCTTCTTCAGGCCTCGGGTTTTGCCTGTGAATTTACTGCTTTTGACAGGTGATGGATGGCGAATTGACAGCCCAAGAGAATGAACTCCTACTTATTCAAAGAATTGTCAAGCAAAGACACCAGGAAGTGACCCGCTGCTGCAGTTAGCAGATTTTGCAAGGCTAGGCGGGGAGAGGTTCCCCTTTAGCTAAGATGAAGTTGCAGGATACTCCTTCATTGTCCTTTCCTGGTACAGATGGTCTCAGGTTTAATTTGGGACCACTCTGGAGCTCTATTTTCTCCATACTGTCCCTTTCTGCACTTACCTGGCTTTGATTTGGATCAGTACATCCGGGATAACTGAACCTACTGATCTGAATCATATGGAGGCATGGGCTGAATCAGTGCTGCCTGCACAGATAGCTCCAAGTTCATGCTTCCTGTGACTGTGAAGTTCTTGTACAGTCAGAAAAATGCCCCATTAACAACACATGCGGAAGAACTGCTAAAGGAAGGAAGAAGATCTAGGAAAACACTAGTGACTCTTCCAAAAGCCAAATCCTCTGAAGATGGGTGGTGCAGCAATATCCAAAAACTTAGGTTCTCAGAATATCACGTATCTGGCTTACGTGATTGATCTGAGGGCTCCAGGAAGTGGGGAGCAAAAGATTATGAACACCAGCTGTTACGATAGAGATCTCCAATTATCTGACCAGCCCAGATAATAGGGGATCAAGCACATGTAATGGCTGACCCTGAGCAGGCTCGAAAATGGGGTAGGGGTAAAAGAAGAGACATGGAGACAGGAGGTGTAGAAAGGCAGAATGAATTCTCTATTTCTCTGCAGCTGTTTAAATATCCCTCCAAAAAGAGGGCATGGAGGAAGTGACATCAATGCGACATCAGGGGAGGTGATTGGAGGAAAAGCTGCTGTCTTCCGGGTCAGAGGTCCTTCTGATGTCATATCCTGTGGCTGAAGATGGGGAAAATCCTTGTACAGGAAAAGAAGAGTTGTCCTTTTAATGCCATGTGCTTTGCAGATGCCATAATGCCCAAAGGCCACTGCACGGAGTGGAAAGAATTCAGCACCCTGGTGATGCTGAGTGTGTACTAGAAGCTTATGGAACAGGAAAAGAGTTGCTCCTTTTACTCCGAGGCTTGAGAAATGGAAGGCTGAAGAAAAGGAAGCCAGGGGAAAAGCTGTGCAGCTTTTATGGTTACTATATTTCACCCTTCTTGTTTTACATAATTTCAAAGTTTTTTACATATGAAAATAAAATTAATACGAGGTATCAACACAATGAATATGACAATAAATTAAGACAATGACTATAACAAGGAACAAAATTAGAGTTCAATATGCGCATATCACACACTAAAAATGTTTGGTGGCCACCAATAAAAGGAAACTTTAAAAATACCTAGAGTACCTACACTACCTAAAAGCTGGCTTGGACTAAATCTAACTACATAAAGACTTATACCTAACGGCTTATCAGATATGCAATGAACTTAAATAAAACCATCTCTGTATCGTTCCATGATTGTTATTTTTTGTGGGGGTAGAGGGGTGAAAGTAGGGGGTTCCTGGATGCTGTGGGAGACATAATGGATAATATTAACCTGTAACAGTATGAATCCAAGGGGTGATTGTCCTGCTAGACAGGGAGCATTATAGGATATCAAATTTCTGAGCTAGGAGAAGTTTGGCAAACAAGAGTTCAGAGTATTCCTAACCCTCATGGTGGGGGAATGAGCTGTTTGCATGCTTGAGAGCAAAGCAGGAGGGGGCTGCCAGCACACAGTCAGAGAACTGAGTGAGGGGAGATTACAAAGGAACTGGATGCCTGCAGCTAGGCAAGGCTGGAAAAGGGGAGAACTCAAAAGGATTTCTTACTGTTGTGAAACCAAGGACCATTGAGGTTATAAGGACTGTTTAGATGACCAAAAGGACTATATTTCTTTTTCAACCAACAAAGAGACTTTAAAGCTGAACTTAAAGCTTGCTTCCTTGTTTAATTTAATTTTATTTAATCTACAATCTTGTAACAATAAATGTTTAAAGTTTTGTTTGGCATTCAAGTCTCAGTCTGCTGCTTTAAGGGAAGCCCATCTCTAAGGCAGGTAAAGCAGGACGCCAGAGACGGTGCAAAGTATTGCAGGGAACCCTAACAAACTGGCAGAGGGTTTGGGTGCCTAGCTGTTTGGCCCCATCTGTGTTGCTCTGTGGAGGGCCAGGTGTGTAAGAATGGCTTAGGTCATCACAACCTTCTCCCCTGTGAGCATAAAAGTTTGGGCCCAAAATATTTAAAGTTGAGAGACTTTAAAGAAAAGAACCAGATGGCCATTTGAAGCTTCCAAATCAACCTGCTTGTGCCTGAAGATCTTCAGTAGAGGCCCTCCTGGTTGTATCACCACCCTTAGTAGCAAAAAGGTCTGGACTCCCAGGATGGGGCCTTCTTAATGGTGACTCCCAGATTATGGAATACTTTCCCCTTGGAGGTGTGCCAGGCACCTTCACTTCACATATTCAAGAGAGCAGTGAAGACACGCCTCTTTGCCCCGGTCTTTGAGTAAACAGCTTCCCCTCCCCTCTTACAGACACCATTGTTGTTTTAGCATGTTCCTTTTACATGTAGTTTTTATTTTGGCAACCTATGCCAACTTTGCACTTCCTGCCCTTCTGTGTTCTCTGCAGTGCTCTCCCCACAACACAGGGTGGTCTGCAGAGGTGTCACATTTGTGTCACAAGGGAACTCCCAACCTCAGAGAAAGGGTGGGGCGAGATATGTGAATGTGGACATCAAATGTTCACCCTAGGAGGAGAGCAAGGGCTTCTCACCTTCAAGCACCCAGTGCTGCCAAGGTTTGGATGGAACTGTTGTTCCAGGTCTTAAGGAAATAATGCAAGTTTTATTTAGCTCCTGCGTTGTAGCTGTGAGTGTGGCCTAGAAGGGAACAGGGATTAAGACTGCACATCAAGAACTTCACAGATCCTTTGCCACTTAGCTTCTTCAAGAGACTTGATGGCAGCTCTTGACAGCTTTGACGCCCTGCTGGTGGCATGCAAATGTAATAAATAGATGGATGCCACTCGTCCTGAATGGTGTGTTCCGAGCATTGTGCTTCCAAATATCAGGGACTATGCATCATTGAAGGGAAAGTGCTATAACTCTCATATCCATGGGTTTCTCAGAGGCATTTGACCAGCCACTGTGGGACAGAACAGGGTTTTGATTAATTGGGCCTTTTGCTTCCTTGTGGACAAAGGGCCTATAATTTAGGGAAAGGAGATGAACTGTTCGTGTTGGCAGCCAGGATCTGAGTGACATTTCTTGGTGTCCATGAGAGGAGAGAAACCCTTTGACGCCATAGTTTGCTTGCAGGTTTCCCAGGAGGCATCTGGTTAGTTGTGCTGAGTGCAAGAGAGCCACCAGCTCACGACCATTCTACACATTTCCACAGGTTTTGCCAATGATGACCTCTCAAGTCTCTGCACCCAAACAGGGAAAGTTTTATAATGAAGGAAGAGCAGCCTTCAGGGTCTAAGGGATCTAAGCCTCACCCCAATCTACATTTGTATTGGGGGTGGGAGTGAATACAGAATTAAAAGGAGGAGGGGAAGGGAGGAAGAAGGAGAAGGAGAGGGAAAGGAGGAGGAGGAAGAAGAAGAAGGAGAAGGAGAGGGAAAGGAGGAGGAGGAGGAGGAAGAAGAAGAAGGAGAGGGAAAGGAGGAGGAGGAGGAGGAAGAAGGAGAAGGAGAAGGAGAAGAAGAAGAAGAATCTACAGCACTCAACATTTGTACTTAGCGGTGCCACACAGTACTTTTGTACTGATAGATGTATTTTTGAGAGAATCCAGCTGCCTTACTCACTAATTAAGGTTTCCGAGTGTGTAATGAAAAACTGTGTGATTTCATGGCATGGCAAAGGGCCAGGAGCACAATTTGTTCCAGAGACGCAAGAGAGATGGAGCTGCGGATTCTCTGGGTAATTGAAAAGGGCAAGTCTTGTGCAGGTGCAGAGAGATGGGAGGGTGAGAAGGAACACCAGGGCCATCCCTGCTTGCCCCCCTCCTCTCCTGAACACGCTTGCAAATATTGTCAGCCCTGGCAAGGAGAGCCGAGTGATGCTCGGGGCTTGTGAGTTTGCTTTAAACTGTGCAGAAATATTGCAGCTTTCCGTTCTCCAAGCAAACATTTGGGCTCTGTGGTGGCTGAAGAGGATTTTTGGAAAGCCATTGAAGCAGTGGTACATAAATGAGTGGGATGGTGGTCCCTCCCCAGGACTAAATGGGAGAGAGACTTGTTTGCATTGCATCTAAGGCCTTAACTGATATTGGGTTAACTATGAGATCACCCTTTCACTTCTCATTCCAGAAAGTCCACATGGAACGAGGTGTTCATCTTTCCTTCTTTCCCTGGAGTCCATTCCACCCTTCCTACATCCCTGATCATACAACAGTAACTCACTGCAAAACATTCCATGTATGGGGGAGGGGAGCAGAGAGGGAGAAAGCTAGAGAAGAAGGAGAGATAGAGATCTGGGCAGATTATGTGTGATGGAGGAGAAGAAGAGTGAGTGTAGATTGCAGAGATCTCTGACTGCTGCACTGCCAAGGGTCCCAGCAGCCCTTTGCTGTCTACGTGCCTTCTGAGGCTGTTGATGATAAGAACATCAAAGCTGAGGAACATTTGTTCCCTGGTTTAATACTTCCACTGGGGTATTTTTTATTTGCAGAGCACAGGAAACGGCTGTGGAAGCTGGCCTCTTTTTGCGTGCTCAACAGTAGAGCAACACATCAGATGGGGAGTTGACATGGCGCTTTGGAAGAGACTCATGGGAAGGGAAGAGAAAGCCATTATAGCACTCTAGCTGGCACTTTTGAGGCAGTGGGTGCTCCACGGTGCTGGAATATGGATATCTCGCACCCTGGACACACTCCTGTGGAACAACAGGGGCAGCCTACCTGCACCATCAGAGCAATCCCACAGTACTATGAATGCCTCATGCATATCTTGTAGGGATGCGCATGAAGCCCATTCCCTTCTTCAGTTCAATACAAATTGAAGGGGGGAATATTTGGCTTCATGCAAACCCCCCTTCCCTGCAAATGTGGAGAGTTTTGACACACAAACATCTGTCAAATGATTGCCCATGAAAGCAACCACCCACCCATCCTTCTCTCATGCCCTGCCTCACACATACACACCCAACTCACCTTTTGTCTTTGCAGCATCCACAACCATCACACTCTCCTCTGAGGCCTCAACTAAGCCTTCTGGAGGTGGGCATGCAGCTGGAGAGGCCACCCCCATCTGGGAATTGTGGGAAATCTGGGCATCGTGGGTTTGCCTCTAAACCTGCACGTGCATCTCTGGAAGGCACAGCTGAGCCTTGGAGGAGTATGATTTCAGTGGCAGATGTATTTTGATTTAAGGGACAGCAGCTGAGGGTGGGCAGATCCAACCCTCATTGGAGCTGTGTAGGGGCTCCGATGAAGGCTGGAAACATTAGTTTCATGGGCAAACGGGGATCTACAAATGTAGAGCCCTTTCAATTCACTTTGGAGTGTTTGAATTCATTTCAAATTCATGCAAATTGCAAATGTGATGAATATTATTCACCGATCCCTAATAACTCGTATATATCTATATGATATATCCCTAATATATCTACAAATAATAGGAATTTAATGAAGTCAGGTGAAGTTATTTTGCCTTTATCTTCTGATTGAGATGCCCATAAGCAATTGGTGGGCCACTGTGTGAGACAGGATGCTGGACTAGATGAGCTGTGGCCCAATCCAGCACGCCTTCTCTTATGTTCTTGAGCCTTGTGAGATTCCTATAGCCACATGAGAGGTTAACAAGCAAAATGTGGATGTAACATTTCAGAGTAAAGTATGATGGAAATAGCATTGAGGCCACAGGGCCCATCAATACTACTCTGCTATCTGAAGTTGGTTGCATAAAAGGATCTGTTATGGAGTGTTAGGAAGGTTTTTTTTTAACATTTGAATATCATTACTTGATTTAACCATGAAGCTTCTAACATATACACACACACACAAAATTCTCTGCCAGCACTTTTTTTAAAATAACACCACTGTGTATTAAACTTAATCCTTTATAGCATAATCCATGAAGAAATGCAAAACCTCTGTTGATTTGTTTTCAAATGGTCAGCCTGTGACTCTGGAGAAAAGTGCGATAAGAAATATTATTGGTGTTTTCTGATTGTACAGACTTGGCATAAGTTGATAATAATTCCGGGCCATGGCTGGATCCTACTACAGTGATCTAAACATTTGCCTTCAAGTTTTATTAACTCAGAGCAGTACTCTGAAAGACCTGGCAGCCTTACTAAAATCTTGACCCAAGTCCCAAACATCAATTCAGAAAATGTCTGGCAAGTTTTAGTTCCACAGCCCTGCACATACTTTTTTGTCATGCTATTTGACCGTTTGCACAAGCCTACTTTCTTTAATTTAGTCTAAATGCATAATCACCTTCCCCTGAGACAGGTGGAACATCTGGATTCCATAGAACTGTTTGCAGAACTTCAGCGAACTTAAGTTCATAACATTGCTTGGCTGTGCTAGATGTTCATTACACACTTGCACAGTTTTAAGACTACATAATACATGATAAAGTGTAACTGTGCATCTGTTAGATTGACATAGCCATACTAATGCAAGCAATTAAAGCAAAGCAAAGCAAAACAGAACAGAAAAACAGAAAAAATGGCTTTGGTTTATGTGTGATAAATCTTGCATGTTTTCCATTCTTCAGAAGGGCCTGCTTGTATTTTCCATAGCCTTTAATTCTGACCATTTTAAGTTTAGCCAAAGACCCCATATGATCAACTGTAGTAACCACAAAGCTGCTCAGTCTGCCCTGCCTCCCGGCTTCATTTCCAGCCCTTCTCCGTATAGCTCTTTGGCTGGTTAAAGGCAGACATCAAGAGTAAAAGGAGCAAGACTTTTCCTCCATAGACTTGCATTATATGCTGGTTGCTGTCCAGGTGCTGAAATCTTTTCACTCCTTGAAAATGCCTGCAGGCAATAATGACGATTCTCGGCTATGTGGAGAAGAAAAGCTACACCTGCCCTTCTCTTGCTGTTGAGGATTTTTCCCACCACTGGCCACAGGATATGAAATCACAAGGACCTCTGACCCATCAGACCGCAGCCTTCATACAATCACCTCTCCAGATGTTGCATTAATGTTATTTCCCCCATGCTCCTTCTTTGGCTATATAAAAACCCTTGGCAAAGATTAAGTGCTCTCTTTTCCTGCTGACTCTTGCTCCAGACTCTTCATTTACCTCCCCCATTTTCTAGCCTAATTCGGGTCAGCCATTACTGGTTGGTCTCTGGGATTGTAGCCAGTCAAAGCCTGGGATAATCTATCAGAACACCCAGCATATCACAGCAGCTCCCAAGCTGTTGTGCCTCAACTTCCCAGACTCCTCGTTAGGTTGTGTATCCAGAATGCAACAATCAACGCTTATGCTCATGCAAACAGAGTGAACCTGAGACCACATCTGCACTTATCAAAAAAAGGTGCCTTCAGGCACATCTTCAGTTTATAGATGTTTCAGGTCTGAACTGTTAAAAATTGACCCTAGCCAGTTCAAAGTTGAATCAAACCAATTCAAACTTGAATCAAACCAAATTTGAATCAAACCACTCCCCTATTCAGTGGAGCCAGTCTGAATCCAACAAACCTCAGGGATGTTTATATGAACCAGTTGAGCTTCCTCTGTTCAATTTGAACAGGTTTGAGTTTGACCACAATCGTCCTTCAAAAAGGGCTTTAAAAAGTGAATTTCTATTGTAATTTTGCAAATTAACAGCTGCAAACACGATGTCTGTACTGAACTGTGCCAAGCTGGTTTCACCCGCTTTAAATTCAAACAAAAGTCAACATGGTTCAGTTTCATTTGAACTGAACTAAACTGATCCACTGTTTCTATGTACACACACATTTCTGTTTGGTTTCAACATCTTTATTTGTGATAGCTGTTGAAGGCACCTTTGCATGAAAGTTACAGTTTCTCACCTTGAGTGAAAATGCCCTAATGGCTGTACCATCAAGGACTTCTGGACTCCCAGGTGGAACCATAAAGGTATCCTTTGATGTGGCAAACAAGATGTTTTCACTGAAGTGACCACCCTCAGGCCCACTCCATATTATTCCTATGGAGACATAGCCTGCAACATTGGCAAATTCCAAATGGGTTGCATTGAAAAGGATAGTGCACTATGTTGGTATGTGAAATCTTGCATCTACATTGTTGCAAGCAAATTATTCTCACCCAGAAATGGCCATCATGCATTTCAAATGTGACACATGCCCTTGGGTTACCTTCATGTGCTTCTAAAAGCACACCCTTATCCACACACACAGAGCAACACCTTAGCTGTCCCAGTCAGTGAAATTAAGGATAGTTGGCTAATTCCTACTTCCACGAGGGTGTTATCTTTCAGCCCTCTAGATGACACCAGGTTACACCGCCACCATTACCTGGTCTTCCAGTCTGGCCCTCTCACCAACAGCTGGACTTCAATCTACATAAGAAGTGGCCTATATCCTACAAGCCCAGTTAACTTCACTTACACTGTCTCTTTCTCTCTGGGAGGTCAGGGCTCTTGTCCTGCAAATACTTCTACAGCAACAGCAAGAGGAAGACAGCATCAGGCCTTCCAGATGATACCTGGTCACAATGATTATTAAAATTCCCTTCCTCCAGCCAAACAGGTCCTTATATCCCTCACAGTAAGAACAGGTGGGGGCTGTTGGAACTGCACCAATGCTGGGAGGTCAGGGCTCTGTCCTGCAAATCCTGCTTATAGCAGTAGCAAGAGGTCTATTAGGTGGCACTTGGCCATCAGGAATATTGAAATGATTGTTTAGAAAGTCAGCAGGAAGAGAGTGAGAAAGGAAGAGAATGGCCAATGGGTAGAAGAAGATTGCAGTAACAATGTATTCTTTCCCTATTAAGCAGAAGGGAAGGGCTGCTACATTTGCTTGGATTGAGATGGCAGTTGGGCTGGGGTGGACATTGTTGTTTCATTCCAGGTCCTATTGCCTGGTTAGGGAGCCGGACTCTTATCTGGGCATACCGGGTTCGATTCCGCCCTCCCCTATGAAGCCAGCTGGGTGACCTTGGGCTAGTCACAGTACTCTTCTGAGCTCTCACAGCCCCACCTACCTCACAGGGTGTTCTGTTGTGGGGAGAAAAATAGAAAAGCTTTGTCAGCCACATTGAGTCCCCTTAAATGGGTGTGAAAAGCGGGGTAGAAAAGCCAACTCTCCTTCTTCTTCCCTAATCATGCACTATGGGCTGTAGTGAGAATAGGCCTTTGGTTTCAGTCAAAGTGTGGAAGCCTCTTGAACCATATTTAGCTTTGGATTTTGATCAAGAAAATGTGCTTTGTTTCTTTTCAGCTGTGTTCACACCAGTTCACCACAGGCCCTGCAAGGATACACATTGGAAAGGTAATTTTGAATTAATGTAGGAACCCCACCCTTTCTTTTTAAAGCATTAGCTGATGATATTCGCGATTTGTGATCCAATTACAATGCAAACCGGAGAGAGATCATACATCACCTCATCTGACCAGAGCATCCTTCTGTCCTTGTGCCTCTGGGCTTCCCCCTTTCTTCTTCTTCTTCTTTTTACAACAGATTACAAATGTATCTCGGACAGGTACAAAGAGATGATGGAGTTAGATATGTTACTAAACTCATTTCTAGGATTACCTAGGGGGGTATTAAATTTAAGTGTCCAGTTTCTTCTTTAATTAACTTTCCAATACCAACAGAAAAGGAGGACTTTGAAATAGATTTCTTGCCACATATTAATGCTACCTATTTTGTAGCTTTTACCAGTCAAAAGTCCTAGTAGGATCTTGTTCATGCCTTCTCCTTTGTCTCCAAATAGCTTGCCTCTCCTTGCTGTTTGAGAAGTCGCTTCTGAATCCAAGTGTCTGGTGCAGGAGAACAAGAAACCTTGGCCCTTTCTGCACTTATTTGCCTCTTCCTGCTGCAAATAGAGGCACAGCCGACAAAATCATGGGACCCGTACACACTGCAGCTAGTAGGTGGTAGTCCTCTATGCCCGGTACAGTCCAGGGGCAGAAGGAACATTCACATTTGGCAGGAAAAAAGCATACCAAAAGCTTCCCTTACCGGAAAGGAGTGCGAATTGTCGTCTCATTTACCAGCACACACAGATGCATGCAGAGCTGGAAGTTCCGGCTCTCTGCTGCCACAATTGACCACTCAGATGCCATTGCAAGAGGGGCGTGTTCAATCACAGGTTAACACATGATCAAACGCCCCTCCTGCGATTCTATGATTGATCACCACTCCCAGGCATGGATGTATCTGATTGATCACAGCATGGTTTGTTTGTGACTGATCATCACCAGTAACACCACTGCACCTGTGCGGATGCTGCGTTCCCCACCCACCATGTGCAGCGAGTCAGAAATAGAGTGAATGGTCACACCGCTGGATGCTTGTGGTAAGCCTGAGGGATAGGTTGGGACGGGTGTGAAGCACGATTTCATGTCCCACACCTCAGACATAACTGGGACAGCTCTGGTTCGGGCAGAGACACTTCTAGGCTGTAGCAGCCTGATGAGAGTCCATATGCTCTTTATCAGAGCTGTCTTAATTGCATACCAAAGGGCTAAGTGCAAATTGGCCCATGATCTCTGACCAGTCTAAGAGGAGAAGAAGAGTTGGCTTTTCTACCCTGCTTTTCTCATGCATTTAAGGGGACTCAAAGCAGACGACAAAGCTTTCTATTCTTCTCCCCACAACAGAACACCCTATGAGGTAGGTGGGGCTGAGGTAGGTGGGGCTGTGAGAGCTCAGAAAGAGAGCTGTGACTGGCCCAAGGTTACCCAGCTGGCTTCATGGGGGAAGGTGGAATCAAACCTGGTATTTCCAGATAGGAGACCAGCTCCCTAACCACCAGACCAAATTGGCTCACCTAAGAGAGTAAAAACATAAGGGGACCCCTGTTGAATGAGGCCACAGCCCATCTAGTCTAGCATCCCATCTCACACAGTGGGATGTGACATCCTTACATGACATGCTACAGAAAAATGCTACGCAAGAAGAAAGGGGAGGGGGGAAGAAAAGAATAATGAAAATATACTCAAAAGATCTGAATAATTTCCAATTGTCTCTTTTTTTTTAAGCAGACTTTTAAAAATAATATTGTAAATAGAGGGATCAATAAGGGATTTTTAGTTACAAATGTAAACCCTTTCATTTTAGTTTCGGAAGAGTTGTTTAAAGTTTTTGTATTAGTATAATTTCAATTAAAAAACGAACGAAATAACATTTCAAAAGCTGTGGTGGACCAAAGTTTGTAATTCTTACATTGTAGCTCAGTGTTAATGCATGAAGCTGCAAAACAAGATGGTTGGTTTGATCCAAAGTCTCTTCCCAGAAGTAGGCCATGGTAAAACACTTCTGTATCTCTGCCAAGAAAATGGCATAGTGGTGCTCAAGGGAGCACCCATGCAGTCTTTCAGGAGCAGGATACAACTCAATGGCATCTGACAACACACAGCAAAAGAGGGGAAAGAGGGATGAAGTGAAATTCCCTGTTGGTCTGCTTGCCAAATTTTCTTAAAGGAAGAAAGAAGTGGGGAGAAAAAGGAAGAAAAGAAGAAGGAAGGAAAGAAAGAAGGAAAGAGGGAAGAAAGGAAGGAAAGAAGAAAGAACAAAGGAAGAAGGAAGGAAGGAAAGAAGGAGAAGGAAAGAAGGAGAAGGAAGAAGGAAGGAAAAAACAAACAGCATGTTCACAAACATTTTTCCTTATTCTGTCTGAATCAAATTGAAGATTTAAGTTCAGATTTGGACCTTTTAAATTTTTTTTTGGATAGGTTTAATCACGCAACAAACTTGATTTTTTAAAAAGTGATTTTTACATTGAAAAAGCTCTTTTAAAAGAGAGAAAATAAAACAGCAAGCATAAATAGTTTGATTCTGATTCAACCAACCCCATCCAAATAGGGAGTGATTTGGTTCAAATTTGAATCTAAAGTAACCTCAATTCAGATTGATGCATTGGATATCAAACCAAACTTGCACATCTCTGAAAGAAAGAAAGAAAGAAAGAAAGAAAGAAAGAAAGAAAGAAAGAAAGAAAGAAAGAAAGAAAGAAAGAAAGAAAGAGCCATTGAACCCCAGAACGCTCTCGTTTTGAATGCCATCAAGTATCCACTGATCCAAAGACAGGTTATCATATTATCTCGTTGGCTTGTCCACTTTTATTGCCGTCTAAGCTACATTATTACTGAAATACATTTGGTAGCGTTTCTGCCAGGATCATATTACATAATGCATAATTGTTTGATGTCGAAATACAAGGCCGTACAATCTGCCTCTACATTAGTCAACGAGCGGATGGCTTTATTTTCAGCCTTGGTACCAGATTGCAGGATAGAGACATTGGCTCCCTCTAATTGCCACCAAAACACAGCCTTCTCATATTGTTTTCCTCTGCCTAGTTTGGCAGCCGAGGGGTGCACATTTTAGGCTCGTTTACCTTGCAGAGAAGCCATTGAAATAAGGGGATTTTGCCCTGGGTAATCATCGACAAATCACCTACAAATCTTGCATGGTACTCAGTGTTCTGTTCATCATTGAAGCAAACTGCACTTTTAAAATTGCAACAACAACAACAATCCTGGAAGCTTTTATATATATAAATGATATATGGGCTGACGGAAGCGCAGCTTTACTCTTTTAGCTCCCTCTAACCTTGATAATAATGCCATATCACATTATCCCACTCATTGGAGCATCTGGCTTGGTTTGCTTTGGTTGCTGCTGTTTCTAGGTACCCAGTAAAATTGCACTGGGCTTTCAGCTGTGTTGTACTATGCCAGTCGCTTATGTGCCATCTGCACATAAGTCCCCAGCCTGGCATACTAGCCTAGAATGCTGCCTGGACTGCTTACAATGGTCCCTGGTTGAAGCAGGCCACGTTGCCATTTTTGTGCCCTAATCCACAGACAAAGCAGGCTACCAGGAGATGTGGTCTCCTGGTAGACTAGTCCATTACATTTCAGGGAGTCACTTCCCTGGTCCAGTTCCACAAATGTATTCATCAGACGAGGTAGGTTTAATCTACAAGGTACGGTTAGTCTCTATGTGCTCTTGAAGTGCAGATGGTCTCCACCATACCTCAAGCTTATCAGTCCCTGTGCCATTTATTCCCTACATTTTCTATTGTTACAGCTTAAGCTAGGCTTCCTCCACTTTACCAGCCAACTGTATATGCATAGTTGAACTAGGCCATTTTCTGCTATGAGATGTGGCACCAACCACCAACTTGGATGGCTTCAGGGAGGGTTGACATCATTCATGGAAGACTGAACTATCAAAAGATACTAGCTATTATGATGGCGGAATTGCCTCCCGTATCAATTTTAGCCTCTACAGACCAGCTGCAAGGAAGCTTTTATTGTCTTCATGACCTGTTTTAGCCTCTAGATGAACATTACTTTGGCTATTGCAGGAAGAGGCTAAATAAGCCATTGCTACTTTCCATTGTTCTTGAAGCAGCAAACCTCATTCCTGTCTTCAATCCATTCTGGATTATTGTGTCCCTCTCCGTGTGAGACTATTAGGACATCTTACCTGCTCCCACTGCCAGCATGCAAGTACCACCTGTTCTACTGCAGTGGTGAGTTATTTTCTTCTTGCAGATCCACCCTCCCTAATACTTGGTTTAGATATCTAAGCAGAACTGCTGTTCCTGTTCATTAAACTGCAAAACTTGGCCTTGGAGTGAAGCTTTCATCCTCATCTGCTGCCCTGGAGCCTGAAGGACCTTGCCTGCCATTCTCCATCTTCAATTGTTTGAAATTGAAGGATCAAGGGTGGGGAAGAGACAAGAGTTCCAAGAACTTCTCTGCATTCTAGAGACACCAAGCATGGAAGCAACTGGTCCATAATGTATGAGCTTTGTGAAGGAGGCTCCTCTGCTCCATCCATATATGAAAGGGTGAGAGAAATCTCATCCTGAAGAGGAAAAATTTGGCAGCACCTACTCAGAAAAGCATCTCACCTCTTCCCATAGAAGCAGAATAGACACAGAGGGAGGGATTATAACACTGTGTGAAGTATGGTATGGCAGTTGAGCAGCAATGGTGTTTGAAAAATATCCCAGGACAGGAATGACTCACACTTTGAAGTGCTACATTGTGAATTAGTCCTGGCATGAATTCCATCAGTGGGCTGTTTACCCAGACCGTACGCTCACTCAGTACAGAAATTAATACAATCCCACATCAAACATGGTTGGCGTACTTGCACTGAACATCTGTATATGCCTGCAGTGGGACAAATGCCTTTTTGCAAACAGCCAGAGAGCATCTGCTATGGGGACATCAGCAAGTTCTATACATGAAAAGTGAACACATCATGGGAAAACATACATTCAGAAGAGGGAGTTGCAGAAAAAAAACTGGTATGTGAGACAAGCAATCAAGGAAGGATTTCCTGACACAAGGAAAAGCCTTATCTGTGCTTACCTGTGATCTGGAATAGGAGCTACCATGGTCAGCTTCTGGGCCTCACTGGTCCGCATGTTAGTGTGGATCTGTGAGGCCCTGCCCACCACCAGTATGCTTTATCTGCACTGCAAACAGTATAAACCTTTGAGGGACACCTTGGGCATTTTTGCATTTCCCTTCCTGTCCGCTGGACGGGAAAGGAGCGCAATGAACCAACATTGACTAGTGCTCACACTTGGACTCCTACTTACTTTGGCCACCTCCAATCAAATACTTACCTGATTTGATCCCAGGGCCTGTCCTCCATGACTGTGTGTGCATCAGCACCTTTGCCTTGACAACACTAACACTCTGCACACACACAGTTGTGCCTATGGTTTTCCAAGGTGCCAGTGTGCTTACACAGCATCTCAGACAATCCCAGAGCACCAGAAGAGGTGTGGATGGTCACGCCGCTGGATGCTTGAAGTATGTCCATGAGTAAGGTTGGTTAGCGTGAAGCACAATTCTATGCTCCACACCTAATCAACAATTAGTGAACTTCTGATGAGGTGGGGCATGCTTTGAGGGTGTAGCAGCCTCCACAAAGTGCAGATGCTCTTCATCAGGAGCTCACTCATTGTTGACTAGAGGCCATAGTACGAATAGGCCCCTTGATTCTGATTCCTGGTAGACCTCAACATCTGGGTCTACCAGTGAACCAGCACAGCATAGTACAGAACACAGAGGCAATAAGAAGTCATGCCTCCCAGGTTTGGTACTATTAGGGGTCCAGTTTCAGTGTCACACCAAAGTACATGACTGAAATGGATTCTGCAACATATTAGTATGGCTCCAATGGTCTGACCCTGTCAACCACTAGTATGTTCCATCTGTGCATGACAGAGAATGATCCAGATCAAGAGATCCTTGACCTGAATTATGTGTAGAGCTTTATATCGAGATCTAATAGCAACTAGAGGGCCCTGGTCTGGAACAAGGAGATTTGCAGGAGGCATGTCTTCAGGTTCTGGAGAAGCAATGGACTCATTTCAGTGGTGCACCACTAAAAAGGGCTCCATGGGAGCTCCAAGGCTAGAACGTTCATTTCCTAGCCCTTCAGAGACCTCAGAGTCCAGCCTTGAAGAACATGCCATGTGAGCTTTGGGGCTGGTACAGAAGCTAGTTTTGGACCAGTGTCAGTGTGCAGATAGCACTATTTCGGATGATGCCTTGCTGGGATCTGAACCAGTAAGCCTTGTTGGTCTGGACCCACTGCTCTGAATCACAGCCAAGCAATGCAGAGAGGAATGGCCTGCCAGACTCTATTCACTTGGCCTTTTCCAGATGTTTCAAGCTGCAGGTGCTAGAGGGCACCAAACTCTGTACACCAGCCCCAATTCCTCAGTCCTGCTTATGCAAGCCCAGATGGATTTTCATTAGATCATCCCTACACCACAAAAAGATGCTTGCTTATGTGTGAACAGGCATAAGGCTTAGCTACTTCCAGCCCACTGCTGACAGGCGGGATATTACCCCTAAGATAAATGAATAAGAGTTGAGGTCTTATTGGATTACGGTTTATTGAACTTTATAAATTCCAATTAACAGACCCCTGAGCAATAAGAGACATGGAGTGTACTCTCCACTTTATAGGACAATTATTATGGAGTTTATCCTCAGTTGAACAAGAGGTATTAGCAGATAAAACATGGGAGAGAAGACACATTAGTAGATAAAAGCAGATATTGGAGACAAGGCGATAAACAGATAGAAGAAAGCGAAAAAAAAGAGGGAGGGAAACCCGATTGTCTTGCACTGAGGCAGTTCAACTTTATTGCAAAATCATCCTTTCCGGGCACTGTTCTAAGACTGCCATTCTCTGCTCTGGGTTCTTTCTGGCTTTTAAGGCAAGCGGTCCACCACCACCATGCAAACATTCAGATGTAACTTCACTTTTCCTTAGGTGTTGTCTTCTGCCTCAAAATGCAAGCATGTGATTGCAAATGCCAATATGTGTCCATGTGTGAGTTTGTGTGTCTGTGTGTACATGCTTGTGTGTTTGCGTGTTCAGCCATGAATTGTGTCAGAATGTTCATGAAGCATACACACCCCAAAAACAACAAACAACAACAGCTCGCGCTTGGAGCACTAGTCAACGTTACCTGTCTCCCCCTCACAATCAAATATTTACCTTGATTCAATTGTAGGCCCTGTCCTCTTCAGAGCACTGCCATTTTGGTTGTGGTACCCTGCACAACTGTGCATGCATCAGCACCATTGCCATAATGCCTATGATGCTCTATATATGCAGTCACAGTCACATCTACATTTGTCCAAGGTGCCAGTGCACTTGCGCGGCACCTCAGGTGATCCCGGAGCACCAGGTAAGTGATTGGGTAAGGTTACTAAAGGTGTGGAGCACAAGTGCATGATTAGGGATCTTCTGGGAAGTCAGGGGGCACCTGGAGGCTGTTACAGCTTCCTCAAGGCGTTCTTCCGCATTGACCCTTTAACACCCATTAAGAACACATTTTAAACACTTGGGAAAACCGCGTCCGCACAGCAGCACCCATTAGAGACACATCGAGAAAGCCGCTTCCTCATTGATGTGTCTCTAATGGGTGCTAACTGGCCCTTAAACCGGTTTCCCGGAAGACCACATTGAAGGTAGTCTTAATGGGTACTTGTGCTCTAAATATGCATTAACGGAGGACGCGTCCGCACATGGACGGGAGAGATAACACATGGGGTGGGACAGGAAGTCGCCATGTTGAGAGAGGCAGTGGCAGGAAGCTGCCATGTTGAGTGAGGCAGCAGCCGGAAGCTGCCATGTTGACTGAGGCAGGAGAAACACAGTCCAGCCATGAAGTCCCTCTCACACGGGACTTGCATCAGGCAGGCGCCCAGCTATGGCTGCAGAGGAACAGCAAGTCTGAATGTAGCGATTCCATGCATTGGTCCGCGCACGGCAGGAAAGGAGCGGTGACTGATGGCTGAAGAATCATGCAGCTCCTGGGGCAGCCATCTTGAAATCTGTGCTACTGCGTCCGCACAGCGAAGGCAGAATCGGTTCCTCGCAATCCGTCCTTCCCATGCGTGTGTGGAAGCATGGGCCTTATTAGATCCGTATTTGTTTGAGACAGATCTTGCTGGAGACACATTCATAAAAAAGGATTCTTGGCTAGAGATACATTTCATAAAAATGGATCTACTTAATCTGGATTTTGAGCGGTAAGTGCAGAAGCACCCAAGGTGTTGATACTCTTCCCCAGGTTTCCTAATCACGTACTATGGGCTGTAGTGTGAATAGGCATCAGGGTTAATTTCCAGGGTTAGGAGGTGACTCTAGAAATCTTCCATTTTCTGTACATCCAAAGTCCAGGCGACAGAGGGCTATGGCAAGAAAGAACCATGTGCAAATCTGGGCAGTGGAAGCAGTGAGGTCATGGAAGGGAACCAGAAGGCACCGTCAGAGTTGCTTTTTACCCCGGTGTGTTAGGATGGTGGCCTGTGGGCACAGGGTCATCTGGAAGCCACGCAGATGCTGCCCTGCATACAGGCAGCTGCTTATATTTATCTCTTTCTGCTCTTCCTCACCATTTTTCCTTCCCTTCCACTTAAATCAAAGGGAGCATCTTCCATCATTCCAGGAATTGCATTAGGACAATTATTCATCTATTTTCTTGTAGCTCGTTGACATAGATGGGTGTTAGTGAATTGAGAAAGGTGAAGAGTAGGACAAACATGCTCTGGCATATCTGCAATACTAAAAACAGCAGTGCGTCCGTTGTCCCAGGGAGCCTGATGGATTTAATTCTGGACTGAATATGATCACCTTACATTTGTCTCATATTCTTTGTTTTTAATATTTGAACTATTTATTGGATACATTTTGTAATTTTGTCATGGCTGTGGCTGCAACAGTTAAGAATTTATGCTGAATACATTTTGATAGATAATGAAGATGTGCAGAAATTTTTTTCATGTTCAATTCGGATTGAATTGAATGGCTGGAAATTCACAGTCATTTGAATGCACCCCCTTTGAGTGTGGTAGGACTCAAATTAGATACAAATGTCCTTTGAAAGCTGTTTGACTCCAATTTGAGTCCTTGCTGCCAGTTGTGCCTACAAATCCCTTATGAATCCACTTCAAATCCGCTCTGAATCCACTTCAAATCCGCTCTGGATCTGCTGCAGATGTGACTGGGCAGCTGCTTTCCCACCTCCCCAGGTTCACGAATGTAACAAAGCTTCGTACGAATGTATAGAAGAGTTAGATTCCCATTCAAATGCCAGTCTTCAGACAACTGAATTTTAATGAATTCCTATGAATTTTGAATGTGATGAATATTCATGCACATCCCTAATAGATAACTCAAGCTGTATAGGACACCAAGCCTGACTTTTCTGTACAGGAGAACTTCATCTCCAGATACACCGTTGAGTTCTAAGATCTTGGGATAATATCCTACTAAAGTTAAGTTCAGGGACAGCTGCTGGCATTCACACTGTGCCTTCTCTCTCCCTGACTTCCCTACTGATCTTTGCAGTGCAGATAGTCCATCCCAGACCATCTGCATCACCATAGCAATGGACACAGCAACTTCCACTGCATGCCGGACCCATTGCTATGGCAATCGTGCAGCATGTGATTGTGCAGTTGCAGTTATAGCTGCAGAACCACACCTCCACGTAGTGCTTGTGTGAATAGTTTTTACTGCTCCGCAGCTACAGAGCATCAGGGCTCTCCAAAATGCTCTTGGATGCTCCAAGATGGAGCATACAGATGGAACATCCCAGAGCACCTCGGTTCATGCCTGAGGCCATGATCCAGATCAGTGGGTTTAGATCACACAAAACCCTCTGGTCCAGGTCACAGCAGGGCTTAAACTGGAACAACAGTGCCACCTCTGTGGTGAAGGCTTTACTAGTCCAGTCCTCAAAACTGCCCCAAGCTCACCATAGCTTTGAAACCTTCCTCCAAGGGATCTAGTGGTTAGGAACTAAAGTTTCTAGGATCTGAGCCTCTGGGGAATTTTTCAGCAATGTACTCTGTTGTGTCACCAAGATTAGTTCCTTACGTCCAGAAGATGAAACTATGTTTTCTTCATGCCTTCTTGATCTGAACTGGTGCCTGCTGGTACACTCGTGGACTTGTTTAATCAGGTCTACCAATAATCCAGAGACGTTTTCGCACGGGGCTGTTTGGAACGCGTGGGAGACAGCCCGGAACACGGCATACGCATTGCCGCCGCGGGGCTTGCGATCCGATGTATCCGGAGCTGTCTCTCTCGCGTACCAAATGTAGAGCACTTTGAAGTGCTCTACATGCGTTCGGGCGCGGACGAACTGCCCGCAGCCGTTCGGGAGGAGAAGGATTCGCGCTTGCTTCTCGCTCCCGAACAGCCGCGGGCCCACCTCCCCCGCCGGCGCAGGTTTGGCAATCAGCTGTTTGACAATCAGCTGATTGCCGATCTGCCTCCGCAGCTGTCTCCACGCCCCTGGCCGGCCTTTGCCGGCCAAGACAGCTCCCGGCGCTTTCACCTTTCGCACACAGGCGCGCCGGAACGTGTTCCGGCGCGTCTGTGTGTGAACGGTGAAAGCGCCCGGAGCTGTCTTAAGCTTCCCGCCTGAACGCGTTCCGTTTGGAACGCGTTGCAGTGCGGAAATCCCTCAGATCAGGATTCACCAGATTTGGATTAGGCTGTGGGCCTGTTCTCACTTGGGTTTTTTTCTGGAGTATATCTCAGGATCAGGCTCTGTTGTCTGCATTAGGGATGCGCACAGATGGCTTTCTTGCATGCAGTTTGTATTAAATCAATTTTGTGTTTGATCAAATAGATCCCCTTCGAATGTGATAGGATTCTATTTGATACAAATGTCTTTATATATATTTGATATGAATGCATATGTATCCCATACATATCTGATACGTATCCCATAATATATCCACTCTGAAAGTGTCACATCTGCCCTGAATACACTTTGACTTTGCTCTCAATCCATGTCGAATGCACTCTAGATTCATTGCAGGTGTGACTGGCGCAGCTGCTTTCCCACATCCCCAGGTCCACAAATGTTCCGAAGCTTCGCACGAATGTTCCAAAGCATTTGTACGAATATGAATGCTAATGTACGAATGTTGTAACATTCAGTTTGTATATGAATGTCATAACATTTCATTTATATACCAATGTCTGAATTTGTACCGATATCGAATATTAGAAATATTCGTGCACGTATCTACTCTGCATGCTAATACAGACTCTGGCAGGCCTCACTTGGGCCCTGATGTAGCTTGCACTAGCATGTGGACAGCAGGCCCTATTCCGGGATATATTCTAGAATAAAGCCAAGTGCAAACAGGCCCTGTGCTTGGTACAGAAGGTGTGTACTAGCAGTGCTTGGAGCCTCACTTCTAACCTGAACCTGAAAAAAAAGGCCTGAAGAACACTGCAAGATGCTCAAATCCAGAGTACAGGTAAATGCAGAAGGCCCTACGGTTACTCTCGCCTCTCTCCTTCATCTCACCAGGCTGAAATTTTATCAAAAAAATGCAGATTTCTTCCCTGCTTCCTGATTCAGCACTTTTTGGGCATTGTGTGCAAAGCTAATGTGGGAGACTCTCTACGTGGAAAGGAAGGAGCAAGGAAGATGAAAAATAGCCTGGGTATTCATCCATCAACTTACATATTTAAATAAGATGACAGGAAATTCTTCTTCAGTTACATGCTGGTAAGATACTAGGCTGCTTTTAAAACAAAAGCGAAAAAACATCATGGAAACACAAAAATGCAGCTCTATTAAAAGTCATGAGAAAGTACGATTACTGGAATGCTTTAAGCAGACACTTCTCCCTCGCCTTCACACAGACGTGTTTTTTTTTCCTATGGACTCTTTTGATTTATTGGTCCTGTATCAGCTTTGTCTTTTAATGTCCCCAGATAAGAAAAGTAAATGCAGATATATAAACTCCTGCTCTATCTAAACGGCTCTCCCCCTCCCTTTCCAGGAATGGAATTCAAGCTTTCCCTGCAGTGAGTTTCATTTGCACTATATTTATAAGGGCTTCACTCACTCTTCCTGGTATTCGAAGCTCTATAGCACTGTGAAAGTAACGTTAGTTGTCAGAAGATGGGAACAGAGAGATCTCTTCCCCCTCCCTTCTCGGTACAGGGATGCTTTTTGCATCTGGAGATTCTGGAGCTGATACTGCATACGGTAGGTGGTTGCAAAGTCTGAGGAGTTCATGTTTATTTATTTACTGAATTTGCATTGCTTTCCAATAATGATAATCCTCTGAACAGCTTGCAATATATATATTCAGGCTTAAAATACTCCGAAGTATTCAGGCTACAAAACAAAAGCAAACAAATAAAACCAAAATAAAGCATACTCGACACTATTGTCAAGGTCTGTTACGAAGATGTACAGGTGAAGAAAAAGGCCTCCACATAGGGTTGTCTTAAGAGCGTGTAAGGATGACAACGGCTGGGCAATTATACCATGCCAGTCAGGTGAGTGCAAAAAGGTCTCCCCTAGGGATGTGCATGAATATTCATTATTCATTTCAGTTTGTAAGAATTCAGACATTCGTACACAAACCAATTGTTACAACATTCATACATTAACATTTGTTTGAATACGGAAGTTTCAAAGCATTCCTAAGAATAGTCTGTACATTGGTTCAATTGGGGATATGTATCTGATACGTATGCATTGGTATAGAAGAAGAAGAAGGTGAAGAGTTGGCTTTTCTACCCTGCTTTTCTCACCCATTTAAGGGGACACAAAGTGGCTGACAAAGCCGGTCTAGGTTGCATCCAATGCAGGTCTAGGCTGGTCTAGGTTGCATCCAATGCAGATACGATAGCTTACCAGGAGTGTGGCCTCTATAGGCCACACCAGAGTGCTGAAGAATGAGACAAAGAAGAAAGCCATGTGGTACATTAACTCATTCTGAAAGTAAGTGCTGATAGGTTTCAGAAGTCTTACATGGTAGAAGAAGAAGAAGAAGAAGAAGAAGAAGAAGAAGAAGAAGAAGAAGAAGAAGAAGAAGAAGAAGAAGAAGAGTTGGCTTTTCTACCCCACTTTTCTCACCCATTTGAGGGGCTCAAAGCGGCTGACAAAGCTTCCTGTCCTTCTCCCCAGAACAGACACCCTGTGAGGTAGGTGGGGCTGTGAGAGTACAGCTGTGAGTAGCCCGAGGTCACCCAGCTGGCTTCATGGGGGAGGGTGGAATCGAACCCGGTATTCCCAGATAAGAGTCTGGCTCCCTAACCACTAGACTAAACTGGCTCACTAGGATATGTATCTGATATGTATGCGTTTGTATAACATCCGTGTGCAGGAGCCATATGCAGGATCTGTATGCAGGATCCGTATGTGTTCGTATCAGATATTCGTACACATTCGTATGAATACATTCATATCAAGTAGAATCCTATCACATTTGAGGGGGATCTATTCAGACAAATACGAATTTCCTGACATTCAATCTGTTAAGAATCAAATGCCAAAAAACCCATTCACACACATCCCTAGTCCCTCCATCCATAAGAACTTCCTCCTTTGCCTCTTCAGCATTTTCTCCCTTCAGGCATATTTGAGACACAGGGCCCTATCTTCACTTTCATGGCAGAGCAATCCTGAGGCCTTTTCACATTTCTGCTGCTGGTTAACAGTCAGTGAACTTCTGCTGAAGAGCATCTGCACTTGGAGGAGGCTGTTACAGCTACCAAGTATGCCCTGCCTTCTCAGAAGTTCACTAATTGTTGAAATCTTGCTCCTCACCTTTACCAACATTACCTAAATACTTACCTGGAGCAGCCAGGCAGCAGCCATTTGCACTTTTTCTGGTGCTCCGGGATTTTCTGAGGTGCCATCCAAGCTCACTGGCATCTTGGACAACCATCGGTGTGACTGCACATGCGCAGAGCATCATCATCATCATCATCATCATCATCATGGCAATGGTGCTGAGGCATGCATAATCACAGAGGGCAGCACAACCAAAAAGGCGGTGTCCAGAAGAAGACCGGCCCCAGATTGGTCTCAGGTGAGTGATTAATCACGCGGTGCTTAGTCTGTTAGTGACTAGCACTTACAAGTGCAAGCGCTAGTCAGCGTTGGTTAATCATGCCCCTTTCCCATCCAGCAGATGGGAAGGGGAGTGTGAAATCGCCCCTGGTTGCTTTCTGGATCACTTTTTCTGCACCAGGGAGCCATGGTAACTCATCTGAAGCTCCCTGCAGCCATTCCAGAAGCAATCCAGCTGTGGACTACTAAAAAGCAGTCTACATGCTGACCAGAGGACAGGGGACAGGAATAGTGCATTCCCACTGGTATGCATTAGGATTTGCACTTGTGAATGTTAGTCCATGCCAACACATCCCCCACACATACAGAAGCTTACCAGATGTGGAGATGCGTGTATGGGCACCATCCACCAGGGTCAGGATGCTGCCATCTTGGCATGACTGTGATGGCGCTGGTGTGTGCACAGTCACAGTTTCTGTCAGCCGACTTGCCAGCATGCTTGGGTAACTTCTGGTATAGCAGGAGACAGATCTGGTGTGGAAACACCTTCCCAGGAGCTACCCCAGCATACACTAGCAGGCCAAGCATGAAAAAGCCTCAGGAATGGCTGGATTGGTGCTGGACAGCAGCCTCCACACCCTCTTTGGGGTGAGACACAAGGCGTGGGTGTGTCTGTGTGACTCTGTCTGGTTTGGACATTGCCTTGATGATCCAGGCAGCCCTGGACTGCCCATCCACACTGCAAGCGCTGCTAGCCAAGGATGGGGCTAATTTAGTGCTAATGGCTGCCACCGTGCCAAATCTTTACCGGCCTGGTATATGGTATTGCTGTACCATCCCAGGATGGCAAATGCAAACAGGCCCAGAGATAAACTTAAGCTATTAAACCTGTGACTGGAATTGAAACAGAGGATTTCTTGTTGATAAAATGCAATCTGTTTATGCAAACACCCGCATGACGCCAAAACCCATCAGTACACAAATGCAAAGGCTGGTTTCCTTAAACAGCTTATGAGGAGCAGAGAGCAGCTAACCACAGAGGCAGTCCCAAGGCTTCTTTGTGCATGGGAGAATCAAAAGGTTATGCGCTGGTTCTTAGAGGCATATTCATTGCCGTATGACCACAGCATCACGTAGCAGCAAATAGCCATGAGGTTTCCCTGCTGGAAGTGAAAATTATACATCTGCAGTTGCAAATAAGTGTCCCAGATAAAGCCACAAATCATTACAGATCAGTGGGAAAGTAGAGCTCTTTATTGCGTCAGGTAAGTCAGAATCAAAGCGAAGGCATAGATGCAAAGATGTGCAAATTGCTCAGTCACTTTAAAGGAAAGGGGGAGAGCCAAGCTGAAGAGCAGGGAGTGGAAGGGGGAGTCATGGGCCCTTTCTGCATGGGTACTTAGTCCACATTCAGAATCTATCTAGTCCACATTCTGAGACTTCAATCCATGAGTTAATGTGGATCAAGGAGGCTCCTCAGCACCCAGTCCAGGGGCATCTTTGCACTTCCCTTCCCATGGATGGGAAAGGAGTGCAATGAACTATCCTTGACTAGCACTTGCCCTTGTGAGCGCTAGTCGATAACGGCCAACTCCAGCATGATCGAACATTCATCTGTGTTCAATCGTGGGGCTGCTCCTCTTCTGGGCACCGCCACCTTGACTGTGGTGCCCCTTGCATGTGTGGTGCATGTGTAAGTGTTGTCACTCTGATGATGCTGATGCACTGTGGGGTCCCAGTAACATCAAGGGGTCATTGAACCTGCCAGCATGTTTGCGTGGGACCTCTGATGACCTCTCCAGTCAGCAAATGGTCACCAGCTGGATGTGACCGATAAGGCTAGTATGCTTGTGGAGCACAATTTCATGCTTCACAGCTAGTCTGCAGTGAGTCAATCTCTGGGCAGACAGAAGAAGAAGAAGAAGAAGAAGAAGAAGAAGAAGAAGAAGAAGAAGAAGAAGAAGAAGAAGAAGAAGAAGAAGAAGAAGAAGAGTTGGCTTTTCTACCCTGCTTTTCTAACCCATTTAAGGGGACTCAAAGTAGCTGACAAAGCTTTTCTATTCTTCTCCCCACAACAGAACACACTGTGAGGTAGGTGGGGCTGAGAGAGCTCAGAAGAGAGCTGTGACTAGCCCAAGGTCACCCAGCTGGCTTCATAGGGGAGGACGGAATCAAAGCCGGTATTCCTAGATAAGAGTCCAGCTCCCTAACCACTAGACCAAACTGACAAGGAGCGTTTCTAGTCTGTAAATGCCTGCAGACTAGGGATGCACACAAACATTCGTTATTTGTACAAATTCACATGAATTTGGACATTCGTATATGAATCAACTGTTGCGTCATTCGTACATCGACATCCATATGAATACAAGTGTTTTGGAACATTCACACAATGCTTCGGAACATGAAACATGAAATGGGGAGGTGGGAAAGTGGCTGTGACAGTCACATATGCAACGGATACAGAGCGAATTCAGCGTGGCTTGAGACTGGATCCAAAGTGGATTCAGAGCAGATCTGACACTTTCAGAGTGGATATGCTACAGCATACATATTGGATGCCTTTGCGTTTGTATCGGATATTTGTACGGATTGCACCACATCACCCATTGCCATGGCAACATCCCAGTGCGCATGGCCTATGCTACAGCAAAGTTAATGGTCCCAGACAGGATCATTCAGAGGTAGATCTGAGTAGAGTTTGAGATGGGCAGACATTCACAATGTAGCCGTTGATCACTGTCACCCGTGGGACATTGTCTTATGGAACTGAAGTGCAAAAAGGGTCTGTACTCCTGGCCTTCAGAGTTTTGGGGAGTCATGGGATCAGTCCAAGTGTTGGAAGTCTTCTTCTGGGCTAGTCTGCTCCAACCTGGAACTGCTGCAGTCAATGTAGTTTCACTTCTCCCCCCAAAAAAGTCCAGAAATGACCCATAGAGGTCATCACTGGAGTCACAGGCATGCCATTCTATATCCTGTCTGCCTTCCGATCTGGAGGAAGCAGTTAGGCACCCATTCTAGTAACCATTGACACATCTGTTCTACATTAATGAAGATGATCCCTGCTGGATCATGCTACAGCCTAGGAAGACCAGGGTCCTGTCTCACACAGTGGCCCATTAATTGGTTCCGGGCATCTCAAGCAGAAGACAAAGGGAGAACCTTCACCTGCTCGATACTTCCCACAAAAGACCTTTAGAGGTATCCTGTCTCTCTCTCCAGCCTGGAGGTGGTATTGAGGCATCCATTTCAGTAGTCATTGAGTGTTTCTGCATTGGACACGGGAACTGGTTTAAACATACATTTAGGACACATGCAAAACACTTTCATGCTTACCTTCCACATTGGAGACCTCTTTCCGGACCCTTGGAGGTGGCCGCTTCCCCGTTTCAGTGTGTGAGATCTGACTCTAAATTGGGTCTCACCACCAAAAACTGGTTTAAAAAATTAGGTCTTCAATCCAGCCCTTCGCCTGGATCCGTGTGGAAGCAGGATGCTTTTGCACACGGCCAGGTGAAGGGATGGATGTCCCTACGGCCGCCATGTTGGGAGGGGCGGGACAGCCTGCTTCAGAAGCCCCTCCTCCATGTGCCATGTACCGCCAGGACCGCACGGTGACTGGTAGCTGCATGCTTCAGTCTCGTGGCTCCAGGGGCGGCATCGGTGGCACAGGAGGCTGGATCCTCTTTGGAATGGGTGCTGTGGCTTCCGTGCAGCACCCAGGGGATCCAGCCACCCGATCCAGCCTCCCCATGCATGTGCAGATGTGGGGAGGCCTCCTCAGATCCATCACTATTTGGGACAGATCCTCTGGAAGACTGCTTGCTGAAAAAACGATCTTCTTTGATCTGTTTTTTTTTTTTTGTGGCAAATGCGGAAACACCCATTGGTACACCTGTCCACTATGAATTTGCCTAACCCTCCCTTAAAGCCATCTAGGCTGCTTGCTGTTCCCACCTGTTCTGGTAGTAGATTCCATGATGAACCTCTGAATGAAAAAAATAAATAAATACTTCCTCTTATTTGTGCTCCAGATGAGGCTGGCACAATGCCAGGATCCCCAAAGTGCAGATGGTATCTCTTTACAGACACCCATCGAAAGAAAAGCTTCCAACATTCTGACATGACTCCCATCTTCACGTTCCCCAACCATCTCTTTCAATCCTCCATCGGCCTGTTCTTGCTAGATGCTTCTGAATGGCATATGCCAATTGTCTATAAAACATAGCATTTTGAGTGACACATTTTAAGGAGTGGTTGATTGATATCTACAATGATGAAGTCTTATAATCTCGAATCGTATTAATATTAATGGTAAAGATTTTCCGTCTTTGATGTGAGCCATTAAATCTTAAATATCAGATGAAATTGACAACACACATTTTGACAGCTGATCTATAATAAATATGCAAACCTCGACACCAAGATGTCATCACAGAAATGCAGAACAATTCTTTCTTACAAAGAAGTGTTGGAAAGAAACCTATGCAGAAGCTTAGAGGCAAGAAGACATTGCTTCTCACAATACAGCTATCCTATATCTAACGGCGCTGAAAACTTTACCACCATTAGCTCATATAAATTCAGGCTTGTGCACACACAAGTGCACAAAAATACAGGTACACACACAGAGGCATGTACTGTATCTGTTCCCAGAAGCAGGAAATTAAAACTGGAGGAGAAACACATTAATAAGCAAAAGTAAAGCAACCATCTAACCTAAACCCTGAATAGTCAAGGTAACAACACAGAATAATCCAGGAGAACTAAAATAACTAGTGTACAATGTATTCTAAGTAGGGATGTGCATGATTTTTTATAAAATTCAATTTGTATTGAATCAAATGCAAGAAAATTAGTATTTGTTCGAATAGATCCCTTCAAATATGGTAGGATTCGAATTTGGCAAAAATGTTCAACCCCATATGAATTCTCTACGAATCCCATATGAATGCATGAAAATCCCATACGAATCCCATATGAATACAATAGAATCCCATATGGATTTCATACATATGAATCCTATATGAAGCTTCATACGAATGTATCGAAACATTTGGTTCAAATTTGAATGTTAATCTTCTAAATTGCCAATATTCGATTCGAATTCAAATGTCCAAATTCAGCCAAATTCGTATGAATTTCAAATGTTGCAAATATTCAAGCACATCCCTAAATCGGAGGACTGAAAATAAATATAACAATGACAGGAATATAAAAACATACAGCACATGTTAGGGTAAATAAAGTATCCAGGTGGGACCACACAAGACACCCATACAATGATTCTAAATGAGCAGCCAATCTCAAGGACTCTGATACAGAGATGGAGATGCCACCAAGTCTCCACTTAAGGTGATAGCAGGTACTTTGTGGTGATCATGGTGCCCCATTCCAAAGCATGACCGCCAATGGAAATGCCGTTGTTTCAGGGCACAGTTTTTCTCTCTGCACAGAGGTGCTTCTGTCAGCTGCTGAGAAGGTGCCTCCTCGGTCAGAAGTGGTAACTGAGGAGACATCTTTCTCAGTGGCAAACATGGGTGCCTCTCACACAGGCCTTGTCACAAGCTGCCTCACCAGGTAAGTGGGACCCTCAGCTGCCTCACCAGGTATGTAGGACAGTGGACTTAAAAGCTGTCTGGAACAAGGACACAAAATCTGACGTGTCTAAGGAAGAGTCCCTCACACATGATAACAGCTTATGTTCCGTCCATTCGGATTATGCTAGCTGTCTCCACAGATACTGCAACCCAGGAAATGCTCTGTCCACATAATGGTGGTAGCCAGAGCACTTTCCTGCAAATGAAAGTACCAGGGAACATTCCAATGCAAGATCCTTTTGAAGTATTCTCCTGAGTATACCTGAGCTTTGGGCTTCTCCAGCTGTCCACTATGGAGGGGGTTGAAGCAGCCATGTGGCCAGATGGAACCCAGGGCCATTTCTCCAGGCCCTTGAGAAGGGGCCTGTTGTAGTCTTTAATCACATGCAGATGACAGTCCCTCTTCCAGGATATAATCCAGAATAAGGCCCAGTGCAGAAAGGGCCAAAGAGTGCAAACATGGTGCCCAGCATCCATCCAAAATCTAAAAACAACCCTTGTTATCCCCGAGTTCCCTTAATGGCCTTTGCACTATTTTTCATAGGGGAGATTTTGGACCTCCTTGTTCCTTTTGCATGTGCTCTAGTGCATCCACCTCAGTTCATACAATATGCTGTTTTGTTTTGCTTTCCACTTGACAAAATGTTAATAGCTCCCTCTCCATTCTGGTATATCTTGGCTCCTTATAAACACATGGATACATTTCTGAGAAGTTGTGTGCGACTCAAAAATATATGTATCCATAAAGGTCTACATATGCTTGAAATACACATGCATTTGCCATGGGTCTTTTCACACTTGGGTGAAAGAGCTAGCCTGGGTACACTCCTACATGGAGCATACACATCATGCAGAGCCATTTCTGTTCCAGAAGCAGCTCTGTGTGTTCCAGAAATGTCCCCTGAACAGATGGTGGTGCAGCATCTAGGACGTGGCTAGTACAGCTTGGCACACTCTCTCCAGACCTCTTCCAGGCAACAGAAGTGTGGGTAGGGGCAGTGCAGCCACAGCTGTGTGCTGCATTGACTGGTCACTATAGCAATGGACAGTGTGCATGGCCATTGTTGTGGTGATGTGATTACCTGTAATATAGAGGAGATCCCACTTATCTTGCACTTGGCAAGGTGCCAGGTAAATTTGGGATGCATCAGGTGTTTGAAATGTGAATACTCTATTGATTGCAGATCTTCACTTCCCTGGGATGATTTCACCCCATATTTAGACCAACCGATCAAAAATGTAGCTTCTGCAATTACTTGAACACTGCAAATGAAGGAGGAGGAGGAGGAGGAGGAATAGAGTTGGCTTTTCTACCCCATTTTCTCACCCATTTAAGGGGACTTAAAGTGGCTGACAAGGCTTCTATTCTTCTTCCCACAACAGAACACCCTGCATGGTAGGTGGGGCTGTGAGAACTCAGGAGTGAGCTGTGACTAGCCCAAGGTCATCCAGCTGGCTTTATGGAGGAGCATGGAATCAAACTCAGTATCCCCAGATAAGAGTCCGGCTCCCTAACCACTGGACCAAATGAAGCAAGTGGGGGAGATGACTCTGTTGTACATTTCTGGACCTGGTCTTCAGGTGGCGCCTTCTAACCTGGGAATGGTGGGATAACAGAAATCAGCTAAAGGTGTGTTGTTATTGTCCTTTTATGAACTCTAATGTTCCTTCATTGATAACTTTCCACCACTATGACAATTTTGTTGACTTAACACACCTTCATTCCTGAGTCAGCTCCTATTTCTCATTAAACCCAAAGGTAAATTATACTAGAAGTACCTGGCAGAACATAAAGCCTGCAGGATTTATAACACGATCAAAACAGCTAAAAATATTTCAACTTGATCTTCTTCAGCAGTGGCTTCGAGAAAGAAGAATACAGCAATGTGGAGAGTGGCAGGAATACTTGCCTAACGTGCCCTAAGAAATTTACACAAAAGATCATATTTCATTGCACAAACCCTGGGACTTTAAGAACTACATCTTCAGCTAGAGAGAGGTGGGGGACAATATGAAAACATCAGTCAACCAAGTTCTATCAGGGAGAAAAGTAGTAAACCACACAACACACACAACACACACACTGGCTTGTTCCTCCTGTGCCTCATGTTGTGCACACACTAGAAATGTGCACAGATGTTTTTTTGACATTCTGTTAGAATTGAATACCTGAAAATCCGATTAGGTTCAAATTGCCAGATTTGAATCTATTCGTTGAAATTTTTTATTCTAATCTGCTCATACGAATGTCAACAACATTTGTATGTGCACGTACACATCTTTCCCATGTCCGTGTGCATCCGTACATGTCCGTATACATCCCGTAGTTATCCCATATGCATCCCATCTTCATCCCGGATGGATATGTACAAATGCGTACGGATGCATTTAAAGATATGGATCTTCAAGCACGCGTTGTGTATGAACCCGTACACATGCAAATGTTCAGATAATTCAAATGAATAGATCCAAAATTTGAAATTCAATTCTAATGTTTATATTCAAATTTTGGGACATTCTATTTGAGTTCAAATGTTGAAATTCTGCACATTCGATCAGATTTTGAATGCCTACAAATATTCGTGCACATTCCTCGCACACACACAAATCCAGTTTTGCAATAATATTTATCTTGGGACTGCAGGAAGGCCTGGTAAAAAACACATCACGAACAAAACCCACTCCCTTGAAAAATTAATAAATAAACTTGTTATGTTGCTGAATCTCTCTCCCCACCCCCCAGCAATATGGGCACCTTCAATAAAGCAGTGTTTTGATACGAAATCCATGTTGTAATATTGCCTACATTTCCCAGGACCCCCCAGTATGTTTTGCCTTTCCGTCTCCCTCCCTCTCCCTCGCTGCTTCCAAGTAGGAGAATGGTATGTGAGAGAAAGTGAGAATGTTGCCTTCTCTCTTTTATATTGATTTCCTCCTAGTCGGTCCCTAGGCCCCTTTGCAGAAACCCCTCTGTGCTTCCACTAGAATACTTAGCATTTATTTTGTGGTTAAGAGCATCCAAAGCATTTCAAATCCATCATCAAGCTGAAGCTTCCAACAGTCCCAGAAAATGGCTTTCTGGAGGCCATCTAGTGGTTCTGGGTGAGAAGAAATCGGATTCAGGGACTTTCTAAAACTTTGGGAAGGGGTATGTCAAACTGGGGGTATGGAAGAATGGTGTTTTTTTCACATTTCAGATTGAATCGAATGCAAGGAAATTTGCATTCATTTGAATAGAGCCCCTTTGAATGTGGTAGGATTTGAATTTATTTATTTATTTATTTATTTACATTTTTATCCTGCCCTATACCTGGAGGTCTCCAGGTGGGTAACAACGTTTAATATCAAACCTTATTAAGACAATAACAGTGTGTATTAAAACATTATCTGCAAGTGGGAAAAGTGTATCTTGCTTCCTAAACATGCACAGTGAAGGTGATAGATGCACCTCAAGGGGGAGACTATTCCATAGCTTAGGGGCCATCACTGAGAAGGTCCTCTCCTAGGTGTCCACCCCTTTTACTGCTGAGGGTGGTGGGACAATGAGGAGGGCCTCCTCTCCAGATCTTAAGCCATGGGCATGTCAATATGGGAGTAGGCATTCCTTTAGATTCTTGGGAACCAAGTCATTTGGGGACTTATAAATCAGAGTTAAGACCTTCAATTGGGCTTGGTAGTGAATCAGCAGCCAATGCGACTCTTTTAAGACTGGTATGATGTGCATTCGGCCAGCTATCCCATTCGGCCAGCTATCTAGCAGCTGCATTCTGCACTGGCTTCAGCTTCCAAACCATCTTCAAGGGCAGCCTCATGTAGAGTACGTTACAATAGAATTTGACACAGATGTTCTTTGAATCCATGAATCCTTGCTGGCAGTCACACCTACAAATCATCTATGAATCTGCTCTGAATGCACCAAATCTGCTCTGACTTCACTTCAAATTCACTCTGGATCCTCTCTGGATCCACTGCAGATGTGACTGGGGAGCTGCTTTTCTGCCTCCCCAGGTATACAGATGTAACGAAGCATCATACAAATGTATAGAAACATTCAATTTGCATTCAAATGTCAAACTTTGAATGTACCAACTTTTGATTCGAATTCAAATATCCAAACTTGTACAAGTTCATATGAATTTTGAATGTGGCTAAAAATTAACTGAGGGTGCATTCAGCTGTGAGGCACCATGTCCCTGGAAAAGGCTGGGGGAATATAGCATCAGCATGCCTGAAGCACCCATTACTCAAACAAGGACACTTCATCAGCCCCTTACTTTCAAGAGTCTGACTTACAAGGCCCTAAATGACTTGGGCCCCAGATATCTAAAGGAGCATCTTCTCCCGTATCAACCTGCCCGCGTTTTAAGATCTGGAGGGGAGGCCCTTCTGGTGATCCCTCCGCCTTCAGTAGCTAGGCGGGTGGGCACCCGGGAGAGGGCCTTCTTGGTAGTGGTCCCCAGGCTATGGAATGGTCTCCCCCTCGGGGTGCGTCAGGCCCCTTCTTTGTTCTTATTCAGGAAGGCGGTGAAAACATTCCTCTTCACACAGGCCTTTGGTTAAATGTCCCCCACACTTCCCCCATTGAAAATCACTGTTGCTTTTAACTATTTTTGTATCTTTTTAAAGTTGCATTTTTAAACTTGTTTCTGATTTTATGCTTTGATATAGTCTTTAAATGTCTGTTTTTAAATGTTGTGAGCCTCCCAGAGACCCTTGGGTATGGGGCGGCATATAAATGTAAATAGAAAGAAATAAATAAATAAATAAATAAATAAATAAATAAATAAATAAATAAATAAATAAATAAATAAATAAATAAATAAATAAATAAAATGGTCAAAAATTTGATCAGACAGTTCAGATTTGAAGCTGTTTGCTTCAAACTGAACATCTGGTTGTTCAAGTACTGTTTTGTTTATATATGGCTCTATTTTAACATGTCTGTTTTTAAATGCTGTTACTCGCCCTGAGACCTTAAGGTATAGGGCAGGATAGAAATGTAAATGTCAATAAATAAAATAAGTATCAGGAAATTAAATCAAACTAGTTCCCTGACTGATGAGTTCATATTCAGTTTGTGCCTTTTTGCAGTAGCTCCAGTGGGAAAACTGGAGGCTGCTCTTACATGGAGCATGCGCACTGTGTGGAACTGCTTCTCTCCCAAAAGTGGCTTCATGCATGTCAGAGTATCACCCAGGCATGTGACTGTAATGCACTAAAAGGTAGGGATGTGCATGAATATTCTAAACATTCAAAATCTGATGAAATTTGTTGAAATGTGTACATTCAAATTTGAACGGAATTTGAATGTTCCGAAACATTCATTCAAATGATTCGAATGTACAGATATGTATGTATTACATACTTATCTGTACGAATATTATACGTATCTGTACACATTTGCGTTTGTAATACAGAATGAAAATGGGGTGCATATGGGATAAAACGGGATGCATATGAAATGCGTACAAATACGTATAACACATATGAATGTTGTCGACATTTGTATCATTAAATTTGTTTTCAACAAATGAATAGATCTGAATGTAACGGCTTCAAATCGGTTTTTGTTGCATTCAGATTTTAAACATTTGAATTGAATGGAATGTTTTGACATCGAATTTGACTTGAATTTGAATGCAAAAAAAAAAGCATTCGTGCACACCCCTACTTAGAGGTGCTCAACAGCTATACTAGCCATGTGACTAGTAAAGCCCTGCATACTCTGTTCCCATGTGCACACCTCCCCGAGGCAAATGGAGCATGGGTCGTGGTGGTGCAGCTGCAGTTGTTATAGCAACAACACTATACTAGGAATGTGCACAAATGTTTTTTTTAAAATTCAATTCATATTGAATCAAATGCAAAAGAAAAAATTATTTGTTCAAATAGATCCCCTTAAAATGTTGTAGGATTCGAATACGGTACAAATGTTCAATTCCATATGAATGTGTACAAATGCATACGGATCCAATACAAATGCCATATAAAGCTTCATAAGAATGTACTGATTCCAATTCTAATCTCTGAATTTTTACGAATTCGTACAAATTTCAAATGTTATGAACACTCGTTGAAATCCCTATGCCACACATGTCGATTGTCATGGCAAGGCTATCGTAGCGATCACACTCACCCAGTACTTGCAAAAGTGCTAGGTAAGTTTTGGAACCACCAGGCATCACATCAGGGTTTTTCCTTCGCTGTTGTTTTGTTTTTGAACAACTTTAAAATCATACATGAACAAACCGTTTGCACAATTAAATGGTTCACTGTTGAGACAGGTGGATGAGCGTTTCTCTACTTGTGCAGGTATTGTACTGAAATTTGGTCCACTCCTGGGCCATTTCTGTTGCAATGGGATGACGCCTCTTCAAAGCCTGGGGTCTTTAACATGCCAAAGGTCCTCAGCTCCTTAAAAAGTTGGGTGGGTGAGGTGTGCATCACACGGATGCCACACATATCACCTCTGGGACGCTGTTGTCATGATTTGGTACAACCTGAATCTTCTAAATAAAGAGGTCTAGGGATGGGCACAATATACATATACATATATATGAATATGTATATGTATATAGTATTCAATTCATATCAAATTGAATGAAAGAAAATTCATATTCATTTGAATAGATCCCCTTTCAATACAAAAGTTCAATCCTATATGAAGCCCAAATGAATGCATACGAATCCCATATGGATCCCATACAAATCTCACATGAAGCTTCATACGAATGCATCAAAATATTCCATTCAAATTTGTGTGTATTTGCAATATTGTAAATAATAAAATCCCTTTTAAAAAAAGTACTAACATTCAACTTGAATTCGAATGTCTGAATTTGAATGAAATCGTATGAATTTTGAATGTTATGAATATTCATGCACATCTCTAAAGAGGCCCACTTTGGCTATGGGCAGCAGCCTACTACTGTACATAGTCATGGGTGTGTGTGTTACCCTCCTCTGAGGGTTAGAAGCTCACAGTTCCTGAGCAATCTTTGGGCATCCGGGTGAAATTCTGTCCACTCCATTATTGAAAAGGAGCTCTGAGAATTGTTCATGGGACCAGAACTGTACAGAGTGTGTCTGTATGCACGTGCATGTATGTGTGTACCCATGCATGAATACAGAGCACCACAGTGGAGGCAGATGGTCAGCCTCTGGCTTGGTGACTTGTCCGTTTGCAACCTGGAAAGAAACAGTGCTTCGGAGTCACATAGGTGACTGCTTCCCTAGCTGAGCACATGGGACTGATTCAAGCAGACAGCTAGTCCTGGTGCCAAAATAAACAAGACACAGTAAACCAGCATCTCAATATCACAGCACAGGGGAGACGGCGAAGGCATGTGGGCACACAAAAAAAATAAAATTTAAAAAATGGAATCCCGCTGTAAACAAGGAACAGGGATAAAGAGGACACTGCTGTGAGCATTCAAGGAAGGACTAGGCAGGTTCTTAAAGCAACAAGAGAGGGATGGTGCTAAGAGGAAAAGAAACTGCATTGAAGAGCTCTCTCCCTCTGAACCTGCTTGGTCTTCTACTGGTGATTGCAGATGGGTGAGGAAGGAAGGAAGGAAGGAAGGAAGGAAGGAAGGAAGGAAGGAAGGAAGGAAGGAAGGAAGGAAGGAAGGAAGGAAGGAAGGAAGGAAGGAAGGAAGGAAGGAAGGAAGGAAGGAACACAGACAGAAGTTGGACCCAGGCCTTTTCTACACTTACAGTGCTTAATACATATTAGTGAATCTGGACAAACCAGAGACGTTTTCGCATTACTCCCGTTCCATTTGGAACGGGAGTAGGACGGGAAGCTTAAGACAGCTCCCTGCGCTTTCCCCTTTCACACACAGACGCGCCAGAACGCGTGTAAACGCGTTCCGGAGCGTCTGTGTGCGAATGCTCAAAGCGCCGGGAGCTGTCTTAGCCGGCAAAGGCCGGCCAGGGGCGCGGAGGCAGATCGACAATCAGCTGATTGTCAAACAGCTGATTGTCGAAGCCGCGCCGGCGTCGGAGGCGGCCGCAGCTGTTCGGGAGACAGAAGCAGGCGCGAATGCTTCTCCTCCCGAACGCCTGTGGGCGGCTCGTCCGCGTTCGAACGCATGTAGAGCACTTTAAAGTGCTCTACATTTCGAACGCGAGAAAGACAGCTGCGGACACGTCGGAGCGCAAGCCGCGCTCGGGCAATGCGGATGCCGTGTCCGCAGCTGTCTCCCACGCGTCCCGTTCACCCCCGTGCGAAAACGTCTCAGATCTGGAATAACCACAGCAGGAGGCAGCAAATGTGGTCTAAGGAGAGACATAATGCTGATACCCACACACTGTTCTGTATCAGTGGATGTGAACTACTGCCCACAGCACCTCCCAGCCCCCATTGAAATTGGGCTATGTCCCCATTGATCACATGCTGCCCCTAGGTTGTGAGGGTGAGGTGTCTTTGCAGGCAATTATGAAGACTCTATCACCATCAGCATCTACAAGGACTTTGGAGGCCTCGAGGTGCTGGTCATGTGAACATGCTGTGAGACTGGTGCCTTCTGACCAAGGAAGATTTTGGAAAGAGCCTTGGTATGAAGGAATGGAGGGCCCTTTCCGCACTGCCCCTTATTCCAAAGCAAAATCTAAACACTTGTGCAGACTAGACTAAGCCCCACTCCCATCACACTTCATCTGCATTGGACGAAGTGTGGACCACACTAGGGTCATTTCCACATGGGCCTTGAAGACCCTATTAGGAATTATATAGAACACATCCAGTATGAATCTGCCACATACCTTCCACGCTGATAACCCCATGAGGACCACATTAGAACCCCATTTGGAATGTGTTGTCCACATGAACACCTTTGAATTCTGGATTTAATGGGGTCTGTGGGCCCTTAAATCTGTATTAGTGACTGACCTCTTTAACTGTGGCTTCAATCCAGTCTTCCACCATAAAGACCAGATCACAGAGCATGCTTCCTCACACATGTTGGGTCAATGAGGTCCTGGGGTGGGCCTAGAGGACACAATTTGCATTGGGACATCTCTGGTTCCACCCCTCAACATACATGCTACGTAGGCCTGCACATCCTTCATAGCAGTCTATGAAGCTGAACACAAGCTGTGTAGCTGCTACATAAGCAGCTACAAAGCTCTGTCTCTCCACTATGTTCACTGTAACCAGAAATAACCTCTGACTGACAGTTATGTGGGCCAGTTGCACTGTGCCACTGGCAAACCTTCCTGCTCAGGCCTAATAGGAGCCTTGGGATGGGTGCTTGTATATACGGGAGCCTTGTATAGCTCTCATTGCCATCGGGTGCTAAACACCCTGTGCCGATGCATGGGGTCCTCGCCATGAGGTAGAACTACTTGGACTGGATTCCCTGAGGACCAGATCCCAAAGATCCAGATCTCCTTAATCTAGATTAAATAACCTAAGTGCAGGAACAGTCTAGGGCACCAAAACTGACACCCTGGCTTGTTAATAGTTGTAGATCTCAGTGCCTATGCCTACAACTGGCTCAGTGGCAGATATGTGGACAATGTGTGCCCATGGTCCAGTATATTATGGGGCTCAAGGAAGCACCACTGGAAATGAGTCTGCCACAAAAATGGTCTTCCTATCCTTCATTACCTTGCTACTGCCTTTAAGGGCAGAGACAACAGCAAGGATTGGAGCAAAACAGATGGTCCAAAACAGATGGTCCATTCCTCTGGCAAGTCTTGTGGAGATGTCTTGAGTTGTCTGGACATGACAGTTTCCCTCCTGAGATCTCTTTCACACTCCAAAGGCATGCGGACATGGCATTTGGCTCCTGGCTGGCTTCAGGAATTGCCAGAGAGGTGCCCTGTGGCCCTTCCAAGTACCTGAGGCCCCCCACTCCAGATTTCCTGTTGGGGATTCCTCCTTTAGTATTATTTAGGAATTTGAACCAGAAGGGACTTCCTATTGTGGTTAACCAGAGAGCCAATTCCCTTTGAAGAAAGAAGGAGGCAACTGGGAGCAAATGATCAACATGCAACACACATATATCTGAGAAGAAAGGCAGAAAAGAAGGAAGGAACAAAGGAAGGAGGGACAGAAGGAAGGAAGGAAGAGAGAGAGAGAGAGAGAGAGAGAGGTTAGGCAAATGGCTCGCACTAGCCAAGAGAAGAAAGGGGCCCTAATGGAGACAGCTCGTCTCTGCTGCTTTTCATTAAAAGCTACATATCTTCTTAAAAGGCCCTGGGAGATGGCAGCATCCCACTGAAATCATCTTCCGGAGCCTAAAGGACAGATCCCTGCTCATCTCTCAATCAGACTGTCTCCTCCATCTGTCTGCCCTCTTGGCTGTGCCTCCTGGCTGTCCACCCCAGCACCCCATGAGATAATTCTCACTTCTGTAAGCTTCTGAGCTTCTGACTGCCCCTTTCCCCAATGCCCGGCCTTCACTCTTCCCCATGTGCCTCCCTCCCTCCCTCCCTCCCCCTCTCTCTTTCTCCCCCCCTCCCCCTGGCACACAGCAAGACAATGTTTCACACTGCTGTGTAACAACAAGCACATTTTTGACTTATCTCTGATCTTTTCTGGCTTTGGGATTAATAGCCTTTTTCCTAGGTCAGGATCAATACGCTTGCAGGGAGGGGTGAGGGAGGGAGGGGGGAGAATGTGGTGGAGGGGGAAAGAAAGCAAACCATCCATGGAATCAAAATGAATTGATAAGGATCAGCCCAAGTTTTACGACGCCTAAATTGTTGAACAGACACATTCTACCTGAGGAAGGAGTTTGTGGGTGAGTTTAATTTCTTCTTCTTCTTCTTCTTCTTTTTCTCCCCCCCCCCCCTTTAGATGGGCACCAAAGCCACATTGCCCAGGCTACATCTATTAAGTGTTGAAGAGCATTTCTGCTGATAGCTATCACAAGCACAGAAGTGGCGGCAGATGTTTTGCAGATGTGTTTCTCAAAGTGGGAGTCCTAAGTTCCCAGCCATAGATTATGATGATGATGATGATAGGTAGATAGATAGATAGATGATAGATAGATAGATAGATAGATAGATAGATAGATAGATAGATAGATAGATAGATAGATAGATAGATAGATAGATAGATAGATAGATAGATAGATAGATAGATAGATAGATTGATTGATTGATTGATTGATTGATTGATTGATATTTGCACTTAAATTTAATCTGTAATAGAATCTTATAGTTGACTTCTGAGCATCATCTGTCCACATGCTAGTGCACATCTGTGAGGCCCCAACCACCACTGGGGCACCCCTCTGCAAAGGATGGAGCATGATCCAGATTAAGAGGCCTATGACATCTGGATCACCAGTAAACCTGTTTAAACAAGTCCACCATTGGACTAGTGGAGCTTGGGCCAGAACACAGAGGTGTGGAGAAGGTACACCTCCATGTTCAGGACTACCAGGAGACTCATTTCAATGGCACACCAAAGTGTGTTGCCAAAATGGGTCCATCGGGGCTACAAGGCTAGAATCCTTCACACCTAGCCCTTTGGAGCCCTTGAAGTTCTCATCCTGAAGGTCATGGAAGCTTTGGTGTTGGTTCTGGAGCTGCACTGGATCAACACCATTGTGTAGACGGTACTGTTCCAGACCGTGCTGCACCATGTCCTGGGCCAGTGGTCCTAGCAGGTCCAGAGCCACATACCTAGAACAAGGCACAATTAGTGCAGAAAGAAAGAAAGGCCCTTTCTGCACTAACCTCAGCTAATCCATATTAACTAGATCCATATTAGCTAGATCTGAATCAACCACAGACAGTGGCATCTGCATTGAGCTGGCTTTAGAACAGCAAATGTGTGCTAAAGAGTGCTAGCATGGATGTAGAGCATGTTTATCTGGTCAACCACTAATCCAGATTAGCGAGTTCTGATCCAGATCTACTTTAGTCCCATGCAGATGATGTTCTTAGCAGTTCCATGATTCATATTAATAAGTGAGTGAGTGAGTGAGTGAGTGAGTGGGGGAGTGAGTGAGGGAGTGAGTGAGTGAGTGAGTGAGGGAGGGAGGGAGGGAGGGAGGAACCAATGAACGAATGAAGAAAGGAAGGAACTTCATAAGCAGAAAAGCTCTCACTGATAATAGGAATCAGGATGACAAAGTGTCCATTCCGTCATGGCTCCTAGATGGAAGCTGCTCTAATGAAATCCCCACGTTCAGCGCATTACTGACTTTCCGAGATGCAAAAACATTGGCATTAGCATGAGGCTGACATCCTGCCTCAGCTTTTATTCACGTAGGTAAAATTGTTATCTGTATATAAACCCCTGAGATGATATATCTCGTTGTCAGCGGTGACCTGGTGATAATGGCAGTACAATTTAGTTACAATGCAAAAAATCATTAATCATCCCAATGTACCATAAACAGAGCAGGCCACTGGGAAGGGTGGGGGCCAGGCTTGCTTCATGTCCGAGCTGCAGAGGCATCGAGAGTTATCTGGAAATGGCCTGGAAACAGCTGTGTAATGTTTGATACCCAGAAGGAATCACCTTGAAGATGGTACGGTCCTTTCTATTTATTAGTATTATGCTACATATGCTAATGGCAGGCTGTACATTCGTTTTGAGTACTAACATCTGCTTAGAGCACCACGCTTTCACTTAGAGAAACTGATTTAAGTTCACTCAAGCAGATAAACACTGACAATCTAAGCAGGTGGCTGTGAGAGAAGGCAGGATTCTCAGTCCCTGAGTTCAACTGATGAACTTCGAGGAAACCATAATTAATATTCAGACGACTGTATCCCAGCGCATGGAGCAAATGAGATGGTTTTAAAGGATGCAAATGTATCTTCTCCAGCCCGAGGGGGAGAGGAAAGGGGGAAACAACAGTTTGGATTGTAAAAAAAAAAAAAAAAAAAATACAAGAAGACATAAACAATAACGTTGCCCTATCGCCTTCTGTGACAGCCCCGGGAAAACGGAACCAATTTAAATATAGCAAGAGCTCAGCTAGGTAATTTTAGGCTTTTGTCTTCATGCTTTATGAGGGAAGGCTCTTTAGATGCTAATGGGCTTTGCATCACTTACTTCAACAATTGGTAAGCTGCTTCTGCCATGGTTGGGGGCAGTTTTGTTTCCCCCCCTCATGGAGGATAATTCCTTCCTTCCTTCCTTCCTTCCTTCCTTCCTTCCTTCCTTCCTTCCTTCCTTCCTTCCTTCCTTCCTTCCTTCCTTCCTTCCTTCCTTCCTTCCTTCCTGTGAGCCAGTTTGGTCTAGTGGTTAAGGAGACGGACTCTTATCTGGGAATACCAGTTTCGATTCTGCCCTCCCCCATGAAGCCAGCTGGGTGACCTTGGGCTAGTCACAGCTCTCTTCTGAGCTCTCACAGCCCCACATACCTCACAGGGTGTTCTGTTGTTAGGAGAATAGAAGCTTTGTCAGCTGCTTTGAGTCCTCTTAAATGGGTGAGAAAAGTGGGGTAGAAAAGCCAACTCTTCTTCTTCTTCTTCTAATTCTTCCTTCCTCCCTCCCTCCCTCCCTCCCTTTCTGTCTTCTACCTTTGAAACCTATGCTGATGGCCCACTAAGGCCGAATTCACACTTACTGTGCCACAGAATTCTGGGTAAGCTCCCAAGCAGAGCATACACACTAAGTAGAAGTGCTTCTATGCCAGAAGTGACTCTGCACGTGTTGGAGTTCCTCTGGCATGTATTGTAGTAGAGCAGAGGCCTTTCTGCACTTACCTCATGTGTCTGCCATGAACTAAGGTCGGTACACTCCAGGGAAAGGAGGATCATTCACATCTGCCAGGAGGGATACTTCCACAAAGCGTCCCTTACCAGCCAGAAATTCGAATGGTCCTCCATTGACCATCCTACACCTCCACTGTGAAAGCTGGGAGTTCTACCTCCCCTATGCCTAGATTGGCCGGCGCCAGCTATGTCACATGTTCTGTGACTAGCTGGCAGGCCTATGCAGAGGGGTGGGACCGATCCTGGTGACATGTTGAGGGGGTGTGCCCCACTGCCCCCTGAATCAGTCCCCGACCAGCCTGCTGCTGTGGCACCAGACCACAGGGACTTGCATGTTGGTGGCAGCCACCAGCAACCAACCAGCACTGGCAATGTGGCTATGCCTATGCAGATGATGAGCTCCCCACCCACTACATGCAGCAAGCAGGAGGACATGCAAATGGTTACATTGTTAGACACTGTTAATAAGTGTGCAGTAAAGGATGATAAAGGTGTGGAACATGAAATCATGCTCCACACCTAATCAGCAATTAGTACACCTCTTGTGAGGGTAGGCACGCTTCTCGGTTGTAGCAGCCTAGAGGACGTGTGTATGGTCTTCACCAGAGTTCCAGTAATTGCTGTCTAGAGGCCTAAGTGTGAATTCGCCTCAGTTTTAACTGCTCTACAACTATACCAGTGGTAGGGCTGGAACAGCCCTGCGTGCTTCATCTGCACCTCTTCTGGGTGGAAGAGGTTAGCATGGAATGCGTGACCGACAGTGCAGGTGCAGGTGCCACAGCAATGCAGTCACCTCCTTAATGGAGGCAATCTGCATTTAGCTGGCACCTAGTTAATCACCAGCTAAGTTTCAAATGGTTTGGATGTCCTGAAGTGTGGACCCCCAAACCATTCCAGAACTTCACTTCCCTAGTGAGCTCCCAGTCAGCAGTGTTCATGCCTTCTTCTAGGTGTGATGCTGTGAGTGGATGGGGCAACATGGCTGCAACAGCCCAGTTGCACACTATGGACTGCCATGGAGATCCAGCCTGCCTGGGCCAGGCTATCTGCACTGCAAGTGCTGGTGGTCTGGCTGGAGATAGCACTAGTATTTACCGTGTGGTTGGATCCCCCGGTGTCTGATCTTTGCCTCAGTGGAATTGTTTTATTATACTATTCCACTGAGGAGGTGCAAACAGGCTCACACATCCTGTTCATGACTGTGCCAATATCAAATCTGGGGGAATATTCACCACCACCTAGATTTGATATTTCTGCCCAGTCCTAATTTCAAGGACACAGAGAATGCCCTCAAAAGTTAGCCATTGTCTGTGTATTCGAATATAGAACCAGGCAAAGGAGAAGCAATGAGGTACCTTGAGACAAGTCCACACAAGGAAATGGGGTGGGAGGAGAGAAAGAAATACTGATGTTGCTTCCCACCCCTATATGGGGGAGGGGAGGGCCAATAGATCTCATTCTCTTTGGGGCATCCAATGACACCTTTATTGTTCCAATTCTACCAGTGTCCTATGCAGATGAGGATGAGGCCCCTCCAACAGCTGTATAAAAGTGGTAATTTCCATTGATACAAGGTACACCTGTTTAAGCAGGTATTATTATTATGGAATTCCCAGATTATTTTTCTTTAAGCATTCACCTCCCATACCAGCTGATTTCTTTTCCAGAAGACCTCTTCACATCTTGGCAACATAATAGGTATGTTTGGCTTGGACAAGAAACAGACTTTCTTACTATATTGGCTGATAAGGAGCAACTAAAACCAACCAACCAACCTACCTACCTACCTACCTACCTATTCATCCATCCACTTATTGATTGACATTTATATCCTTCCCTATACCAAATGTTTCAGAGTGGGCTGCAACAGGTAAAGGCAATACAATCAACATAAAAATAAGAGTAAAACTAATTAAATAGCAAGAGTTTTTCTGTCATTACCATTTAAAAAAAATAAAACCACAGTACTCAGAAGGCTTGAGTAAAGCGGACCATCTACAAATACATATACTGATCCTTATACATATACTAGGAATGAGCAAGAAAATTATTTGTTCGAATAGATCCTCTCTGAATGTTCCATACGAATTTGATATGAATGTTAGATACGAATCCCATACAAATCTCATATGTATCCTTTCTGTGTCCCATACCCAGCCACTTACCCACCGCCCAGGTTCATGAATGTACTGAAGCTTTGAACAAATGTTCTGAAGCATTTGATCCAAATTCAAATGTCACCCTTCAAATGTGCCAGCACTCAGTTCAAATCTAAATGTCCAAATGCAGCTGAATTCCTATTAATAAAGAACAATGTGAATATTCATGCACATCTCTAGCATATCCTGATTCTCAATCTGGGGCCACTACAGAGAAGACCCTCTCATATGCCCACCACTTCTTTGACTTCTGTGGATAATTCACAGCCAACGGAGCCTTCCTAACATTGTTACTGGGCCACCTAGTGATTTTTACAGACATTAAAAATGTGGCCATGGAGACAGATACCGGCCTTTGGATACATTCTACATTTCAAAGGTGAATACTTAATTGTTTGATGGTGAAAAGAAAACATGTTTTCTGTCCTCTTAATATTTAGTGAAGGACCCCCCCCCAATTGACAAACACACTGCATTGACTCCCCCTGGGCCCTCACATCTGGAAAATAATTCTTGAAAAGTGTTGGCCTTGAATGTGCCATGCCCAAGGGTGTGAGGCAAGGCTAAATTTGGCATGTCACATGCCTCTTGATTGTATAAAGAGGCCTTCAGCCAAGTCTCAAGTTTTAAGTTCATCTTTCCCAGCATGACAACTGCTTGGATTTTACTGCAGGCTGTACCAGTACTTTCTCCCTCAGGATGCCTTTCAAGCTAAGTCAACCAATGAAAAGAGAAGCAAAAGCCACTGGCGGCCCAGGAGGAAATGTTGCCTCCTCAAAGAGGCTGGAGCCAGGAGAAAGGGGAAAAGGGCAAGTGATATGTGAGGAGAGGCAGAGGAGAACCATGGATGAAGGGGCTTGTTTGGAAGCAGCTCCGAGCTTTCAGTGTAAGATGATAAATAAGAAGAATAATTAGTAATATTAACGGACAGGTCTCCACTTACTAGCTGTAACTGGTCACTTCTACTTCTCTGTTTGTGAGCACAGAGGTTCCATTTTCAGCACTGGGTGGAAGCAAATTGGATCAGGGCAGCGACTTGCATCCTACAAAAATGTCACCTCAGTCAATGAGCACAATGGGACATGGGGTGGCACAATGGCCACAAGGTGGTTTCTGCTGCAGCCTCTAAAGGAGACACAGTGGCAGAAGTCACATTACCGGGCGCCATGCTTAGTAAGTGGAAATGCAGCAAAAGTATTAATTGAAGTCAACACTGTATTAATTGAGACTGCCTTCCTATCTTCTGCTGGTGTACTTCTGGCCCACGATCAGATTAGTTCTGGTGTCCTTGGATGGCCGCTTCAGAACCACTAAGGCATGGTCCATATGTTTGGTCCATATATTTGTTAGCTCTACTGGAGTCTCTTCCCTGACTTTTGGTTCTTTTTATACTTACCTTCTGATTGGTATCAACCCTCTGGTCCAGATCCAGGGCCTCCTCATCCACATGTTAATACAGATCTAGGAGGCCCACCCTCTTTAGTTTGGCTCTATCTGCATAAGATAAAGCCAGATCCAGATAGAGGGCTAATCCCCATGGAGTTAAAAAAAACACCTCAGGGTGGAATTGGGATAGCTTAATGCGAATCTTAATTCACATTAAGCTGTCCCCATGGTTATGGAGGACAACACGGGTTCGAGCCATCCCCATGAAAACCATGGTAAATCCCAGCATTGGGATCCTATGGTTTTCTCCACCCCCCCACCCCCTTGCCTGAGCATGTGAGAAGCAGAGGAAGAAGAAGCCCACAGAGGAAGAAATCACCTGAGAGAAAGCAAGGGGAGGCGAAGAGACTCACCATTTTGGGAAGCAGGAAAGTGGCCACTTTGACCTCCATCTTTAATCTGCACCTTTCCTCTGTTTCTCCCTGCTCCTTGTCAGCTACTTGGCTGACTGCAGGGGAGCTGTCAGGCACTCATCTGGGCTAAAGGAAGCCCTTGCCTGGGCAATGGCACACCCAGGCAACAGGGGACAGTTGTGATTGCAGCATTAGCGGTGGGGACAGCAAGACCCTGCCCATTTATGCTGCGATCATAACCCAGGAGTGTCCCCATGCCCCCAGGATAATCTGTTCTTGCCCCCTAATTTGGGCAAAAACACTTGGAAAGGTTTTTGTTGTTGTTGCGGATAGGTCTCGTTTGTCTCGTTTGCAGCCTGAATTAGGGCTTTGCATGGGGACTCTCCCTAGCCGAAGTCACATTCACCTCAGAGTATTTTCAGCATGGAGATGGGCCCTAAGAAGCCCTTAATCTGGACCAGTTTGTAGATGTTACCGTGATCTGGAACTTCTGTTCCTAGCCTTCAGAAGCATAAAGGGATGGGTTTGCTGGATCAGCACCATCAGTGCAAATGGTGCTGATCTGGCCCAGGCCTCCCTAAGAGCCAGATCAGTGGGTCCAGTTATTCCAGATCCACTGATCCAGATCTAACTCAGGTAAGTTCAAGCAATAGGCCTAGTTGGAACCCGTCCCAATGGTCTGCAGGGCACAACAATTGTGCTTTTTATAGGTTTGAATGTGATGAGATGTGTTCGTCTATTGACTTTTGTATGCAAATGTATATGTACATTAAGGGCTGCTCAGAAACGGCCTTGTTGGGCACACTGAAAACATTATTTTGGTGTGAAAAGGTAAAGATGTCTTTAACTCAGCTACTAGCAAGCACATGGAGATGCATGCAGTTTTCCTTAGGGTTGGGGGAGAATATGGAAATGGTTTGTTGCCATCTCTCTGCCTGAGGATGCTGCAAACCGATCCTGTGCCCTTCTAAATGTAAAGCAGATGTCATGCTATGGACCTATAGCCATTTCCTATTTTGGATTGTAAATCCCATATATTTAGACAAAGGATTCATTTTAGGGGGAAGTATTTCTTCACCCACAGGGTCATTGGCTTATGGAATGTGCTGCCGGAAGAGGTGGTGACAGCTACCAGTCTAGATGGCTTTAAGGTAGGGTTAGACAAATTTATGGATGACAGATGTATCAATGGCTACTAGAACGAATGCCTAGGTGCATTTTTCAGGCTGGCGGGGGGGGGGGGGGGAGACGGGGCGCTTCTAAGGCCATTTGCTGGGATTCTAGAGCAGGAATAGGTTTGTCCTTGTCTCTGCTTAGGACGCCCATGAGCAGTTGGCGGGCCACTGTGTGCAACAGGATGCTGGACTAGATGGGCTGTGGGCTGATGCAGCAGGGCTTCTCTTATGTTCTTATGTTTTATGTACACCATCTATTCTATTTGGATGGAGCAAACCACCGGTGAGAAGAGCCTCCCTTGGATTGTTCTATGATGCAGAAGAGAGACCCATGTAAACAGGAGGACCAGCATGCCCCAATCCAGAAGAAGGAAATGTGCAGAAAACACTCCTCCACTGAAGAACCTTTTGTGTGTCCTTCAGGGGTGGCAACTTGAGGACAGCGCTATTCCTTACCATTAGAAGCTGTGATCAGAACTAATGGTTCCGGTTGGTCCAGATCAACTGATCCTTTGAATGCAGAAATACCCTAAAAACTTCTCCCTGTTTAAAAGTAAACCAAAGAGATTCACCCTAAAAGGTCACATCTATTCCATTAATGGTCCTCAGTTTACACTTTCATCTCCCATACACTTCTTTTGTAAGGCAGCCCATGGGATATGAAAAAGTGAATGGCAGAATTTTTAGGCAGACGAGGAAGGGAAATGTAAAAGAAAAGAGAGAAAGAGATTCTCAAAAACATTGTTTGAAGATGGCAGTTCTGTGTCTGTCAGCCCTTAATTTTTTATTATTATTAGGCATCACAGGGACCAAATTAATATTCTGCCAAACAGTTGGTAGTCCAAACAGCATTTACTCTACTAAGAAGTTCCATAATTAGAACTCTTAAGAAGATAAATTCTACTCCTAAGATATACTAATAATGCATCCCCCTTTGAGTTGCTAAAAGAACAAATGAGCACATATTTTCCCCTCATAATTATGACATTTAAATTATTACATTCACACTGTGATTATGACTTCCCCAAATTGTAAGATGTATGGTATTTCTAGGGTTATACTCAGCTGGGGGCCGGATGCAAAGGGGCAGGAGGAGCGACCAAAGGCAGGATATGACTTTGAGTGACACTGGATTTCCTCAGGGGAGAAGGATCAACATGGGACACTTCCAAAATATATTTTCTGATGTTTAATGTGGGTAGATGTGAGACTGGAACACGAGCACCCAGAGGCTACCACCTCTAGGGGTGCATCCAAACTCAATACTGTACAGCAGAATGTACAATCGTGGTGGGGGCAACATGTTATCCCACCGCTACTGTGAATTTTCCATAGTGTGGGTTGAAGAACACTTGCTGAACAGTATTAATGAAATTTGAATCTTCCCACTAGTCCAGGAAGGATGGTGAGGAGAGATGATGAGAACAGCTCAGATCTGATTGGCTGCCTCATCCCATGTGACGGTGCATGTCGACTGAGCTCTTGCAGCTTCCTATGGGAAGCTATGGAGCTGCTCATCAACTGGGTATGGCCTATCGTCACTTTGCAGCAGGTAAGCTGAGATTTTACTCTTAACTGCAGATTTATTCCGCAAGTCTGGAGGGGGCCTAAGACACTTTTGAATTACTTTATAATATGTATAGTAGGGGTGTGCACAAATACAATTTTTGGCATTCGATTCAATTTGAATAGAATATCTGAAGATTTGAATTGATTTGAATCTTTAAAATTCAAATGTATTCATATTCAATTCAAATTGAACACATTTGTATCTATTCGTATGGATATTCAATTCACATTTGAAGATATGAATGTCGACAACATGCATTTCTGTCTGTACGCATCTGTACACATTTGTATGCATCTCATTTTCATCCCATACATAGCCATAGAAATGCATATGGATATGAATAAGATACGTATGGATGTAATGCATATGTATCTGTGCACATAAAATTGTCTAAATAATTTGTACGAATGATTTGAAAGTTTCAAAATTCATTCAATTGAAATGGATTTTCGGGTATTTGATTTGATTCGGGTCAGCTGGAGCATGAGGGACCCCAGGACAGGCCCAGCCCGGTCTTGCTCTGCCCCCAAAACGGGCTGCCAGCTGGTGGGTCCACAGGACCCAATGGCACTAGGCCAGGCGGGGCCCAGTGCTGTCAGGCAGGTAAATGCTCTCCCTGCTGGACAGCCAGGGACGTCTTGGGCTGGATGTGGAGCACGATTTTGTGCTCTCCACTCAGGTCACAATTAAGCCACCCTGGAATGGGATGGGACGGTTCTGGATGGAACCACTCGACCTGCAGAGTGAATGCTTTGTGCAAGGGCTGGCCTAATAGTTTCCCAGAGGCCCTCGTGCAAATAGGCCTCAGTTCTCACAGTTTCCAACAAGCCTCATATGGAAGTCCACAATAGTCTCTTTGAAACTGACCTTTACAGACATGCTACCCAAATATGGTTGATTGTCTATAGCATGAGGCCTTTCTGCACGTGCCCCCGTAGTGCACATCAGGGGAACTTCTGGGGAGGAGCATCTGCACGTGCAGGAGCTGTTTCAAAACCAGAAATGACTCCTGCCATCCTAGAAACTCCCCAACATTCACTAGTGGTGGTGCAGAAAATCCTGCACCACACGTATCCAAATCCTTACCTTTCCTGGCCACCGGAGAAACCATTCACACCTCTTCTGGGTGATGGGGTCATCCAGCACGTTGTGGAAGCATGCTGGCCCATCAAGTGACCTGAGAAGCTATCACACATGTGCAACCTGTCACTGTTGTGCCAGTGATGGCACTGGGCACATGAGCAGTTGGTTTGATATGCACTAGCATTCATAAATGCTATTGCATGTCAGTGGAACTGCACTATTCCTGTCCCTCATGAAAAAGGCCCATGGTTCCTCTATTCAACGCTTTTTCAAATGTTGTGAATAAAGTCCCGAAATCTTCATCAGTGTGCTATTGAATTCAGCCCGGTGTGGATTGCAATGTACCTAATTTCCCCCAAAAATATTTCCCTCCATGCCAGCTCCAGCCTATTAATTTGTCTCCCTCTGACGCTTAATATTTGGCAACACAGGCGCACAAAAGAAAATAGCTCGGAGTGGGCTGGTTTAAAACTCCCTGCAGTCTGATAATGCTACACTCAGGGAGACATTAATGATCAGGGAAGAGGCCTATATATAGCAAACACGTTTGGATGCCTCTGGAAACTGTAGCTACTTCTAAATCTCACATGTTGCACATGGATGGAGCGTGTGAACGTGTGGGTCCAAAGCACCGATTCAGAAGATGCTCTTAGCTGGTTGCTGTTCTACATGGAGGCATTCCTCATAATTCTATGCATCCTTCTCCATTTGAAATATCCTTTCAGAACAACTCAGTGCAACACATATTTTCATCGGTTTTGCTGAACATTTCAGTGTTTCTTTGCTTAGGCTGCTCCATCCACATGGGACAAAGCATAGCCTAGGGAGCCCCAGATGTGCAGCCCCTAGTAGGGATATGCAAGAATATTTGAAACATTCAAAATTTGATTGAATTCATTCGAATTCAGACATCCAAGATCAAACTGAATGTCTGCACATTCATATTTTTAGCATTCAAACGAATTTTGAATGTTTCAAATCATTTGTGTGGATTATTCAGACATTCCTATGTATCTGCATGCATTTTATTCATATCTGTACGCATTTGCACAGATGCATACAGGACAGAAAAGGGATGCATATGGGATAAAAACAGGATGTGTACAAATGCCTATGGATGTGTATGGACATATAGAAATGTTGTTGACATTTGTATCTTCAAATACGAATCGAAAATTCATATGAATAGATAACGTATTTGAAAACATTCTTTTTTTCTCTATCTGTTTGAATTCAAACATTCAAATATTCATTTCGAATTGAATCTGAAAATGGCATTTGTGCACACCCTTACTACCTTGGCCAGAATATTGGTAGCCCTATTTTAATAGGTCTGTAGGCACTCCAAGAACCTCTGGAACTGAACATGAGGCACAGGGAGAGCAAATGCCTCTCTGTTCTGGCTTAGCAAGGGGACCCATTTTGGCAGTGCACCTAACTGTGCCACCAAAATAGGTCTCCCTAGGATTCTGAATGCTAGGGATTGTATTCCCTAGCCATTGGAGAACCTGCAAAGACCACACATTTTTTGAAACCAGTGCAGGAGGTGTTCTGGAATGACCTTCCAAGTGCAAAAGGCTTGTTCTGAGACAGTGAGGTCACTCCTGCTGTTGGAACCACTCGTAACTGAGCCAGTTCTGCTGGACTGGGGCTGCAAGGTAAGCACAAAAAGGACCATATATTGCTCTCATTCAATCATATAAGAAGTCCCCCCCTCCTGCAGACAAAGAGAAAAAAAGTGGAACTGAAGGAGCCCCACCAATGCTAGACCAATCTACCTAACTGTATAAAGCATAGCTCTAACTAGGTGGTCACAGTGGCAGGCTAGATTGAGATACTAGTAGGCCTGTTTTAATAGGTCTATTAGTGGTCCAGGGACTACTAGACCAACCCAGGGAGGCATGCGGAAGGGTGACTCTAGAGCTCTGAGTCCAGGAACCTTCATGTGTTAGACTGGCAGAAGCAAGAAGATACCTATGGACATCTAGTCCAAAACCTGCAAGAATTACTTGGAGGGAGTAAGACCAATGATTTTGGCATAGTGAACCAGCCTGGCCATCCACACTTCAAGTGCTACTGTTTCAGTTCAGGCTTTTTCCAACACGTGAAGTGTGGATTATACCATATCTGTCAGGTAAGTGTGAAATGGCCCTATATTTAAGACACACTTCTTCACTCAGGTTTCAGGTGTTTCTCCACAACCCAGTCAAAGTTTCATAATTCTGTTGTATGAGGGCTTTTCAAGCTGCAGCCACACACTTTTTTTTAAGTTGTGCAAAAGCTCCACCGCTTTATTAACGTTAGCCAGTTACATACAATTTCATGATCCATACCGAGTACATCATTAGAAGAAGAAAAGTTGGCTTTTCTGCCCCACTTTGCTCACCCATTTAAGGGGACTCAAAGTGGCTGACAAAGCTTTTCTATTCTTCTCCCCATGACAGAACACCCTGTGAGGTAGGTGGGGCTGTGAGAGTTCAGAGGAGAGCTGTGACTACCCCAAGGCCACCCAGCTGGCTTCATGGGGGAGGTTGGAATTGAACACGGTATTCCCAGATAAGTGTCCAGATCCCTAACCACTAGACCAAACTGGCTCACTGGGAAGACAGGGGGTGCCTGGAGGCTGTTACACCCTCCACAAGGTGTGGATGCTCTTCCTCAGAGGTTAGCTATGGGCTGTAGGTGCGAATAGGCCCCAGTTTAGAACTGTAAGTGTCCATGCGCTAGTGCCTTAAGACACATGGAAAATCCTTCTTTCAACATGCATTCTTTGACCTTAAATGTGGGTTAGAGATGGCATGGGCTCACGTGCTACGATCTCTAAGCAGCTTTAAAGCTGCTTCTTAGAAGTACATGGTTGCATCCTTAATTACTGCATTATTCTGTAGCATGCAAAACTCTGGTGACCTCCAAAGGGAAAGTGCCATGTAAATGTAAGTGATAAATAAATCAAATGTTCTTCCACTGGTACTATATCTTCTCTTCCACCTCCACGCCCCCCCCCATGTCTTCATCTTCAGTCCCCTTCATCACTACTATTCAGACAGCAGTGGGTGGTCCCTTGGGGAAACTTGTGGGTCCTCTGCAAAACACCTTGCCCAGTGATGGCATGATAGATATAAATAACAATTATCATCAGAGTTCTATTCTTCTGTGTGCTGTGGTTCATCCCCCTCCCTTCATTATAATGGTTGCATTACACGCACTTTACTCCAGCTTCCATAATTAGAAAGGAATTCATATTTTATTGCTGTGCTCTGTCAAACAAATTATTCCCCACTTAAAGGGGAGAGGGAAGAAAGAGCTACCCACCATGGCTCGGAAATTCTGCGTTAAGACTACTACCTATAAATATTCCCTGAACTCTACAGAGGAAGTTTCACAGAGGAAAATTCACCTCCAGGGAGGAGGAAGCGGGGAGGAAAGACCAATTTAATCCAATAAGTAAACAGCCCTGTGTACCAATGATTTCAAATGGCCATATATTCTCATTAACATTCATTAGCACGCAAAATGAAAGAAATATGGATACCTGCTTGATAGACTATATGATTTGCAGGCAGACGATAGCTTGGCTTTCGTGTTGCACTTTGGCAATGTCAAGTTTTAAGATTCTATTTTTTTTTAATCCTCCACAAGGAATTCAGGGGGGGGGGTAGGACACACGACATGGTGGGTCACGTGGCATTGGCTTCATCTTTTAGGTGATGAGGCCTTAGCTCAGCTGCGGAAGGATGCAGAATCTAGATGCTTTGCCCAGTGGAAGCTGCAAGGCAATTTCCTTCCACACACACACTTTGGCCCAGCTACCCATACAGGAAATGGGTCAGTTCAGTACCTGGAGGATTGAACTGTCCACAGGGCATTGCAAAAGCCTTGGTGCATTTGAGAAAGCAGGCAGAAAATGTGGGCTTTGTAATCCCTCTGAGCTGCCTTTGAAAGAAAGGAAGGGTGGGAGGGTGGGTGGGAGGGAGGGAAGGAAGGAAGGAAGAAGTTGAAGTGTTGGCTTTTCTACCTGGCTTTCCCCACCCATTTTTAAAGGGACTCAAAATGGCTGATAAAGCTTTCTGTTCTTCCCACAACAGAACACCCTGTGAAGTAGGTGGGGCTGTGAGAGCTCAAAAGAGATCTGTGACTAGCCCAAGGTCACCCAGCTAGCTTCATAGAGGAATGCAGAATCAAACTCAGTATTTCCAGATAAGAGTCCAGTTCCCTAACCGCTAGACCAAGCTGGGGCTTGAGGCAGAAAATTGTCGTTTTGCCTATCCAGACCTCCAGGGGACCAAGGGCCACCCTTTTTGCTGGCTCAGCCTACGGGTCTACATTTAGTCTCCAAAATCTGCACACAGCCTGCCATCAAGCCAGGACTGCACTTCTTTCTTTTATTCCTCTTCTTTTCCTTTCTCCCTCCTCTCTCTTCTCTCATGGCAACTGCCCCAGAGACAAAACCTTCTGGCATTCAGTTTGCTACCCAAGGTCACCCAGCTAGCTTCGTGGAGGAGTGTGGAAACAAACCCAGTATTCCCAGATAAGAGTCCAGCTCCTTAACCAATAGACCAAAGTAGAGGGAGGGAGGCAGGGAGGAGCATTCATTTTTAAATGAGGTCTAAGGTGATATCTAACATGAGATTAATAGAAAGTATTATAGAAACAAATGCAATCTGTATTTGTTCTTTCAGGAATGTGAAATGTTCTAACATAGACATTTTTAAGCAGTGATTTAAGTGGGAGAAATTAGACATGTGGGTGAGTTCCCCCCAGCAAGGGTTCCAGAGATACAACAATATTTCTGAATTATTCCTGCGCTCATCTCTTCCTAGCATATTCCAGATGGCTGGGGCTCTCTTTTATCTATTTTTTTAAAAAATGTTATAAAACAAACAAAATACCAAATATGTAATAACTATAATATAATTCCAGATTAATGCCAGCAAAAGAAACAAAGTAATAAATATATAACAGTATCACTACAGTATAATTTATAATGCAAACAAAATAATAAATATCTAAAAACATTAATACACTATAATTTATAAGGCAAACTAAACCTTCTGTAGCCAAGTAAATAAGACATACACAAAATAAATAATATATACACCAGTGTTATTAATATAGTAACAACCTAGCATGTGGTTCGAACTCAGTTTTTCTCATAAGCTAAGATAAAGTATTTATTGATAATAATCAATAGTTTGAAATGCTTTAGCATCAGGTACATATTCTATTGATATTATCTGGTGGAGAATGCAGCTGCTATACTGCTGACCGGGACAGCTGGCCAGACGCACATCAAGCCAGTCTTGAAAGAGTTGCATTGGCTTCTGATTCACTACCGAGCCCAAACTAAAGTGTTAACTTTGACTTATAAAGCCCTAAATGACTTTACCCTAAATATCTAAAGGAATGGCCTCTTCCATATTAACCTGACCATGCCTTAAGATCTGGAGGGGAGGCCCTCCTGATTGTCCCACCACCCTCAGAAGCAAAAGGGGTGGGCAACCGGGAGAGGGCCTTCTCAGTGATGGCCCCTAGGCTATGGAATAGTCTCCCCCTTGAGGTGCATCAGGCTCCTTCACTGTATATGTTTAGGGAGGCAGTGAAGACATACCTCTTTGCCCTGGCCTTTGGTTAAATGGGGATACAGGTTCCCTTCCCACTTGCAGACATGGTTACTGTTTTTATATATACTGTTGTTTTAGTATATGTCTGATGTTAAATGTTGTTACCTGTCCTGAGACCTTTGGGTATAGGGCGGGATATAAATAAACAAACAAACAAACAAACAAACAAACAAATAAACAAATAAATAAATAAATAAATAAATAAATAAATAAATAAATAAATAAAAAGATTAATTGTAGACATATATTTGAAAATGTAAGTTTACAAAGTTTATGTTTGTAGGTTAGACGGTCATTTGTATGTCCAGACTAGAGGCATTTCCGCACTGCATCGCGTTCGAAATGGAACGCGTTCAGGCGGAAAGCTTAAGGCAGCTCCGGGCGCTTTCCCCTTTCACACACAGATGCGCCAGAACGCGTGTAAACGCGTTCCGGAGCGTCTGGGTGCGAATGCTCAAAGCGCCCGAAGCTGCCTTAGCCGGCAAACGCCGGCCAGGGGCGCGCAGACAGCCGCGGAGGCAGATCGACAATCAGCTGTTTGACAAACAGCTGATTGTCAAAGCCGCGCGGCGTCGGAGGCGCGCCCGCAGCCGTTCGGGAGACAGAAGCAGGCGCGAACGCTTCTCCTCCCGAACGGCTGCGGGCGGCTCGTCCGCGTTGGAACGCATGTAGAGCAGTTTAAAGTGCTCTACATTTCGAACGCGGAAAAGACAGCTGCGGACACGTCGGAACGCAAGCCGCGCGCGGGCAATGCGGATGACGTGTCCACAGCTGTCTTTTCCGCGTTCCGTTCAGCCCCGTGCGAAAACGTCTTAGGTTGGGGCAGCAACTTTCCACAGATCTAACCAGTGGACCTGGCTGGTCCAGACCCTAGGGATACGCATGAATGTATTTTTGACATTCAAATCCAAGTAGATTCGAATGTCAAAAAATCCAATTCGATTCTGATATTTAAGATCCGAATGTCACGAAATCTGATTTGAATCTGCAATATTCGAATCCTTATGCTTGAATGTTAGATTTGTACCTGTTATACGTATCTGTGCACATTCCGTAAAAATCTGTATGCAACCCGTATTATTGCGCATGCATCCCATTTTAAGCGCAAGATAAATATAATTTCCATGCAGATTTGTATTCGACAGATACGAATCTACACATTCAAATGATTCAAAAACCGTATCGGATTTTGGAAAATCCAATTCGAGTTCTAATGTTGACATTTGCTGGGTTCAAATTGAATTTTCAAATATTCGTGCACATCCCTAGTTTGGCCCCTGGACAGGTGAGTGCAGAAAGGGCCTTGGAAAGATGGATGCTGCTCAGCCCTTGAGCAACAGGCCCAGAGCAGCACTTCCTTGGGACATCGGCAGGGACTGTGTGGTGATGCCGCCCGCCATGATAGCTCATCACGTTTTAGGACTCGCTCGCACTTCAACACAGTTCATTGAAAGCCCAGTGCAGCTCCAGGAGAAATGTATTGGCTGATTCCAGTAGTAATGCAGCTTTGGATTTCATTACAGAAAAAAAAAATCCAATTCCTGGCATGCAAAAATGGTCAACGAAAGAAAGAAAGAAAGAAAGAAAGAAAGAAAGAAAGAAAGAAAGAAAGAAAGAAAGAAAGAAAGAAAGAAAGAAAGAAAGAAAGAAAGAAAGAAAGAGTGTCTAGGATGCCATTTTTAAATTTAAAAGCACACAACCTGCACTTTTTCAGCCTCCTTGCTGTGCACTGAGGCACATAAATGCCTGACTTTAAAATGTAATTGTGGCCTGAAAGGGATCTTTTATGAAGCTCATTGCTGTGTGCACTAATGCAAAAACTGGTGGGAATGGGGAGCTGTGAAAATCCATGGACTTAAAAAAAAATCCTTTGTATTTGGAAACTGCCTAATGAAGGCCCCTATCCTTTACTGGCATTCTTGATTTCTTTTTGACATCCTGCATTTTAATCTAAGGCAGTTAAAAAGCTAGACTGATGGAGACTTGTGACCACAGTTGGGTCTGCACCTTGTCCTAATACTGATATGACTTTGGAATTGCAGTGATTTGACATTCACTCATCCAGATACGTTATCAACCTCAGCACGAATCCTATGGGGCTTCGTGATGCATAGTTGTGCTCATACTTGTGCCATGGCTGGACAAAAAGCAGGCTAGGATACCAGAATCAATAGCAGTGCCACATCATGGGGCGTTTCTACCCTTGGCTTCCTATCCAATGGATGGAGAAAGGACATTAGTGACTAACATGTACTGGTGTTCACACCTGGAAATGCTAGTACACACCAAACCATGTCCCACACACCTGAGACTTACCTGCGTCCAGGTGTGTGACCGGGTGCCACCACCTTCTTCTCAGAGCCTGGTGTGACTGCATGTGCCCTGTCGTCCCTACAACTATGGTGGCACTCTGCACAGTCACATTTGGGGTCATCTCAAATGCCACTGGACTTGTGTGTCATCTCAGCCAACCCCAATCCCAGCTGAGGTGTGAATGGTTGCTCCTCTGGCTGGGAAAGGTAGGGATTAGGTAGGATTAGGACGTGTGGTGCACAATTTTGTGTACCATCACTAGTAGATGCTGGGGTAGCGTCTGGTAAGGCACGAGGTATTTCTGGCTTCAAAATGCCTCCTGCAAGTGCAGAAGCTACCCCATCATCTACTACAAGGCCAAGTGTGAATTGGCATAAGGTGTGGACACCTTTTTATTGCATTTCATAGAAAGATGCTGCAGAGAGAGAAGAGCTGTTGTTTTGGATCGAGTTTTATTCTTTAATGCATGGAAGAAAGTCCTCAAAGATGGGATGCTTAAGTATGGGGTAGTGTGCACAAATGGAACTTTTGGGATTCAATTCAAATTGAATACCAACAAATTCAATTTGATTCTAATCTTTAAAATTCAAATTTAACCAAGTTCGATTTGAATTAAGCAAATTTGAATCTATTTGTTCAAATTTTCTATTTGAATTTGCACTTACAAACGTCAACATTCGTATGTGCCCGTATGGATTGTTATGCATCCTGTATGCATCCATAGCTACCCTGCATGCCTTGAATGCACAAGATGGAAACAGTGCCAGCACAGCACTTGGACGTTCAATGTGGAGGAAAAGCACAGTGTCTGCATGGACTCTGCAATCCTCCGCAGAACTGCATAAAGAGTTCTCAGAGCTCTCCCTCTTTGCTTCCACCACTGCTACTACCTGAGAGGACTTACTAATCCCTCCAGCAGTGCCCTGGTCCACCAATCCAGGAAATGGCACATAATCCTATCCTTTAAAGTGAAAAGGGGATGCATTGTGGTTTAGGGCTTCCCCTTGCCTGTGTGGATCCTGAACAATTCAGTCTCTTTGTACTACCTGTATGCAAACATGCAGCTGCACCTTTTCAGAGTGAACCACAAAGGGGCAGCATTGCTCTCATGTCAGGTGGGAGGCAAGGCAGGCAGGAGTTCATCTTCTGTTAGGCTGAAGTGTTAACAACCACAACAACAACAACAAAATCTCAGAATTCATTTTCCTGGAGAACTTTCTGTTCCCTTCCTGCAAAAGCTCAGCTGCTCTCCCTGGAGGAAAGAAGCTAAAATACATGATGAAAAGGCCACAGATAGGAAATGTGTCACATCTGAAAACAAAGCAAGGCAAAACAGCAATAGTAGAGGCCATCCTGTTGAGCTAGGATTGAATGGCAGAAGCATATACAGTTGCTTTGATTTGGATTATTGCATGCAGCAGAGGTAAGGATTTTGTGAATTCAAGGACCGGTTCTGCCTCAAGGACCAGTTCTGTGATTTCTGGGATATCTGTGGGACCTTTCTGCATGGGAAGTTGGCCTGTGGTAGGAAGGGATCTAGTGCAGGTAACAGGATGACCCACTTCCTGGCACATTCTGTTCACTGGAATGCCTAAAATGGTACCCTAGCTCAGTTTACCGTTGGAGTTTGACATAAAAGTCTACTGGCTTGCTAGGGGTAGTATAGCAGATGGAATGACTCCTTGATTAGGTATATTACAGAAAACCCATTTTAATGGTGCAACAAGGGCTGCTTTTGCATTTGGCTTCCTGTCTTCTGGACGGGAGAAATGCATTAGCGACTAATGTGTACTAGTGTTCACACCTGGGAGCACTAGTACATGATAAACTAACCCCCATGTTCCTGGAGACCTACCTGTGTCTGGGTCACATCTTTTTATGAAGTGCTAAAGGATTGCTAGCAAAAGACGACTGCTAAAGCATCCATTTGGTTGCAGAGCCTGATGTATCCGTGCGTGCACCAAGTGCCATCATCACAGTGAGAACGATGCTTTGCAACCCTCCCCCCCCCCAGTCTGGATTAGGGAAGTGAGGAGTTAAGTCCCTGGCACACATCCCTGGGGGGACCCCAGCCCTGGGTGGGGCACAGTTCCAGAGGGCATCCATGGGGTTCAGCTGCCGAGATCTAGGTGGCTGAGCCCCATGGAGGCTAAAGATCTTCTCCTATGCACTGGCAGATGTGCCGCTCCGTGTGGTAGATGAGCCCCATGATGTCACTGCATCACAATTGGGGGATGATGGTAGATGGGGCCTATGGACAGCATGGACCCAGTCCACCATCATGCATGCCTCCAATTCAATGCACTGACAGTGTGGGGCCCATCTACCACATGGAGCAGCACATCACCCTGGCCAAAGATGCCACCAGTCCGGTCTCACCCTGCCCTCAAAAGGTGCGGGGGGAGACTGAACCGGGGGTGGTGGTGTCCCACCGACTGCTGCTGTTGTGATTGGACTGCAGCAGCCAGCAGTGAACCCCTGGCTGCCCAGCAGCACCAAGGGGTTCACGCCCATCATGTGCAATTCCTCACCTTCTTTGGTCCGGGGTCCTAACTTTGTGTGGCCTGGAGAGCGATGTGTTTATTGTGCAGGCGCACATGCTCCAGTGGACAGGGCCCATGCTGACCTGATGTGTCAGTGTAGGGTCGGTCTACTGGCACTCACGCCTGTGCAGTGAGTGTCCCATTGCTCTCCAGGCTTCACGAAGAGCACCCCAAGCCCGTCAAGGTAAGGTGATTGCGCAGGCCTGCCAGCTGTTGGGCTGATCTTGGCCCAATAGCGGCAGCAGGAGGTGGAGCCCTCAGCTGTCCAGGAGGTACAGTGTGAATGCTTTCCGTCCTGTACAGCTATGGGACGGCCTAGGATGGGCAGGAACAGGTGTAGAGCATGATTTCATCCTCTACACCCAGAACACGATTAGGCCACCCTGGGATGGGATGGGGTGGTTCTGAATGGAACTGCCCCCCCAGCAGAGCGAATGCCCTGTCCTGGGGTGATCTACTTGTGTTCGAGAGGCCCTAGTGCAAATAGGCCTCTGGTAGGAGCCATTGATACACCTCACCTCCATGAATTTGTCTAACTCTTTCTTAAGGTTATCCAAGCTAGTTGCTGTTACCACCCCTTCTGGCAGTAAATTCCATAGACCTATGACCTTCAATAAAAATATGAACAAACTCAATACGCAATATGAAACACAACTCTTTATAGTACTGCTACCAAGGTGGAGGGGGGCAATAAATAAATAAATGAAGTTCTGACAAATATATTAAAGCCATAATATCCATGACTTTGGGTTTTTGATGGTTTACTTGAAGTTCTTCCTTCTGGTAACAGATGGTGAGTTCTAGAATTCTTCTAAGACCAGTTCAGATTTAAGATAAAATAGCTTCATAATTTGTGAGCAGCAGGGTGGGTAGATGTTTGGATGCAAATTTAAGAAGCTGAAAGTCTAACTTCTGGCCAAGTCAAGATGAGATTCACTTATAGAACCCTTTGTATCTCTGGGTCAGCCTAGGTCCATCCAGACTGGGGCAATAGGCAGGATGCCTCTAACGTCTATTTGCAGGGATTCGAGAGAAGGTGAAGATTTTGCCTTTGTTTTCTTCTTGAGGTGCCCATAAGCAGTTGGTGGCCCACTGTGTGAGATGGGATGCTGGACTAGATAGGCTGTGGCCTGATCCAGCAAGGCTCCTCTTGGGTTCTTATGGATGTGCTGTGCAGTGTTTTTCCATTGAATTTAGCTCTGTAGGTGTACATTGGGAGCAATTCATTCTATTAACGATAAGCACCAAAATTTATCACGGCTTTCGATTCAGCTGAAGTTTGGAACTTTAGTAACTTCTCATTTTGAGGATTTTCAAGGTTTTTTTTAGGTCAACCTCCTGCCTATTTTCCACAGTTAAAACCAGTTTTGTGGAATTTTTTCCTCTGGGAAGTTCACTGACATCAGAATAAATGTGTTCTGATGTTGGACTAAAAGGATTTCTCAGAAGGTCTTTGCTCTAACCTCACATCTTGTAGATAGGATGGCCTCTGCATTTGATGATTGCTTGTTTGGGAAATTCTTGCTGAGTCCTTTTTATTGTCTATAGTGTTTTGTGATGTTTCACTGCTTTATTAATTTTGTTCTGTCATGCATCTAATGCTTGACTATCTTAATGTTCATTATTTGTTAACTGTATTGGGTCATAAATGACATGATAGAGCAGGATACATAATTGGAACAAATTGACAGTCAAGCCTCTTTAGAGTCTTACAATTTTGTGTAACCTGCTATCTTTGACTTAGAAAGTCCATCCCATATTCTTTGACAGCATGGAAAGGGAAGATTACAAGAAAGCTTGTTTGCAGGACTCGTGCAAAAGAGCATTTCATGAAAAGGTGCTTAGAAGGGGAATGTTGTTTCTTGACCAATGTGTTAAGATCTTTGGAGGTAGTCTAGACCTACCTAGGGTTTATGTGACAGTTGAAAGGTCTAGTTATTTCAAGAGTTCACTAGGTGTACTGAAAGCAGGATTTGCACAGGGACTTTAAGGCACAAAGTATGGGCCACAAGAGGGCAGGATCTGCAGGATCCTGCTCCTCATACCATATTAAATTCTGTGCACACTAAGGGTGGGCATGAATGGGAATATTTTTTTGCATTTGATTTGTATTGAATTCAATGTAAGAAAAATAGTATTCATTTAAATAGATCCCCTTCCAATGTGGTAGGATTCTATTTGATGTGAATCTATTCATACAAATTGGTACGAATACCTGATACCTATACTGTAGGCATCTGATATTTAGCCATACGTATCCGATATGTATCCTATACGCATCCCATAGCAAAGTGTCAAATCCGCCCTGAATCCACTTTGAATCCAGTCTCAAATCATGCCAAATGCACTCTGAATCCACGGCAGATGTGGCTGGTGCAGCTGCTTTCCCACCTCTCCATTTCACAAATGTTCCAAAACATACATAGATATGGATGTCAATGTATTAATGTCATAACATTCAATCTGAATGCAAATGTCGGAATTTGTACAAATTTGTATGACTATTGAATGTTCTGAATATTCATACACATCCCTAGTGCACACGTGTTGTGTCCTTTTACAGCTGCATGTGTCTAGCAGTCAGGCCATAGTAAGTGTTCAGAGACATGCACTTGGTTTCTCAGCAGTCATCAAACATCCTCTCACCATCAGTGTCCCAGCTGGGAAACTCTTAGGTGTTTCTGCATTTGTCAGGTAGAAGGCCATTGCATCTGGTCCATTCTTACTGGGAATCTCCTAGCTGGATCTGTTCCAGGACACCACAGCCCCTGCACCACCCCAAAACCTATGTGAGCTTTAGAGTCCACTGTGGTGGAATCCAACAGCTAGGATCAAAGGTTTCTGACCTCAAAGCTCTGGGGGACTCATTCCAATGGGACAATTTTGCTAAAGCAGCCTGCATTCTGGGCTGGTTTACTCATGAGTAGGGTGGTGATAGGCATTTTTAGAAAGGATCTACCATTATCCCAGTCCATGCAGCCATTGTGGGCCACCTAGATTGGTAGATGGTCTGTTCAATGCAGATGGGGTGCACTAGAGATGGGCAGGGCCTCTCTGTTCCTCAACAGGATGCAGAAGGAAGAGGCCCAGAAGGATCCTAAGCCTTTGCTACCATGGCAGGGGGCAGTGGAAGGAGAATAGTATCATATAAAAGCCATTGGTTTACTGGCCCCACTGTGAGAAAGCAGAAATTAGCCATGCATAAATTTTACAGTCTCTTTTTGTCATTTCTGGTTATTCTCAATAGTAATCCTCTATAAATCTTTCTGTGTTCTCTAGTTTTAGAATTAAGGAAGAAATGGGAACAGACTCCCCTCACCCAGGGGGGAGGGAAGAAAAGAAACCTCTAGACTCGTATTCTCTCCCTTCTCCATGTTGAATTTCTTATTTAGATTTAGAAGTCATTGCATTATTCAATGATTTAGCATCTGACATATTGAATTAGGGGGAAAGTCAGTTGCTTTGGCCATTCTGCATTTTCTCTCTCTCTTTTTCTCCCATTCTCTCCTTCCCTTGCTCACCCTCCCCTCCTCTTCTTTCCTCCCTTACTTAATCTATTCACTCATAGGATGAATGGAATGAGACAAGCCCTGAGGCTTTATAAGATCAGGCAGAAGCTTATTGGCCCTTGTGGGTCACCTGATCATTGCGGCTTTCGGAGCTGTAGTACTTCGGTCTGACCAGAAGCACAGGTGGCGCTTTGGAGCAATACAGAATGAGCCTTTAGCTCCCTCTAATGGCAAAATAGGATAATGCAAGGGAGTTGCCGTTCGCCTGATTCAAGCTCTCTCTTTTCTAGGATACAAACCTGGGATCCTTTAGGGATCTGAGTTCAGCTGAAACTGAGCAACAACCCGTGTTCAGTTGCATTGATATATTATTGTTGCTGCTGCAGCTACTGTTAATTTTCTCCTGCAAGGGACATTTTTGTCATTTATAGGAAACTAATTTCCAGGAAGAACAAGAGAGAACATGGTTCCACTGAGGAGGTGAAGGTCCTTGAGACCATGGCAGCCTCCTCACTCCCTTGGGAAGTGGCTTCATGACTCCATGGCCACCAATGAGGCCATACCATCATAGCTAAGCACCTGCACACAGAAGACATCCCTGGCCTCCATGCAGAGGAGCAGCATCAACCTGCATGGACATGACAATGTGCATGATGTGGTGACTTGAGAGCACTCTTCAAGCCCTTTCAGTAGGCGAGATGCAGAGACTGGCCATCTTGGTGCCCCTCAAAGGTGTGTCAACAGACAGCCTAATGGAGATGGAGCCAAAGTCATGCTGGGAAGACATTGTGCCTTCTGGCCCATTCAGCGTTAGATGCAGTTAGTAACCTATCAGGAAAGAGATCCCAATGGGGTTAAGAAGAGTGTGTTTCACTGTACTACATAGAGGATTGGAGTCTTTCCTTCTGAGCTCCAAAATGGCTCATGATTGTCAAGCACATTCCTTTGTGCAACCATAGCCCTGATAAACATCTAAGTTATCGTGGCAGCTACTTTCTGAGGTCCAAGTAGAAGGATAGACCTATTCTACCAGGTGAAATATTTCTCTAATTTAGCCATGTGGAGACTTAGGGGAGGAGGACCAAATCTATCTCTTTGAAAAGGGAAGTTCAAGTATGATCCAGCAAAAGGCATACCCACTGTATGGAGATGCTTCCATTCTGGACTGTGACCCAGCCCAGAGAGCAGTGAAGCACAAAAGTATGTTCCACATCCATACTGGTCGTGTCTGTCATGTGGCTACTACAGCCTAGCACTCACTGTTCACAGGGTGAAGCGAAGCAGCTGCATGTGTATGCCACATCACCCGTCCCCATGACAACAGCAGTGTGCATGTCTGTTGCTGCCATTGCCTTGGGGAAGCACCAGGTAACTTTGTGATAGATTGAGCATTACACAGTGCAGATGCTTGACCCATCCCCCACCTTCCCTTCTCTGGGATGACTTCCTGGAGATGCAAAGGTGCAAATTCCCCCTATGCTAGCCACCATTGATTATTAAGATAAGATGGGGTGCAAGTACCACATCCTGAGATGCTCAGAATTAGGACCAAGTATAGAAGTGAGAGGAAGTATCATAGGAGAGAAAGATATAAGGGATGAGCTGTGTCTTTCTTTTCCACAGAGTCCCTGGCCCACCCAGTAGGAATGTGTATGAATTTTTTTTTCATATTTGATTTGAATTGAATGCAAGAACATTTGTATCTATTCATACAAATCCCCTTCAAATGTAGTAGGATTCGAATTTGAGATGAGTGATACAAATCCCATATGATATCCCATATAAATCTCATACAGATCCCATATGAAGCTTCATAGGAACGTATAGAAACATTTGATTTTAATTCGAATGTCAGTCTTCAGTGTCATCTAGCGGTGTGCACAAATGCAATTTTTGGGATTCGATTCAAATTGAATATCCCAAAATTTGATTTGATTCAAATCTTTAAAATTCAAATGTAACTAAATTTTATTTGAATTAAGAAAATCCAAATCTATTCATTCAAATTTTCTATTCAAATTTGCACTTAACTGATGTTGACGACAATTGTATGTGTCAATACACATCGTTACGCATCCCATACACATCTGTACACATCTGTACACATCCATATAATCCTGTAGTTATCCCGTATGCAACCTGTTTTCATCCCGTATGGATCTGTACAAATGCATACAGCTGTGGGAAAGATGCAGATCTGCAAGTACGCATGATGTATGAACCCGTACACATGACAATATGCAGACTATGTGAATGAATAAATCCAAAATGTGAAATTCGTTTGAATCTTTACATTTGAATTTATGGACATCCGATTCAAATTCAAATGTCAAAATGCAGGCAGATTCAATTGAATTTTGAATACCTTTGAATATTTGCGCCAACATTCAATTCAAATTCAAATGTCTGAATTCAGCTGAATTCATACAAATTTTGAATGTTACGAATATCCATGCACATACCTGCCACCCAGTGTAGGAAGAGAAAACTCTGTCTCAACAATTTGCTCAGGTTAAGCTATATGATTTTTTTTTAAAAAGGCAAGGGGTGTTTTTCTACTGTCAGAAAGTACCCATTTTTGCACCCATTAAAGACCCATTTGGGTGTTAGCCAGATGATCCCATTTCCACCACGGCACCCATTGGGACCCAATTGTTTCAACTGCCCCTGGGGAAATCTGGATCAAATGGGTACTTTTTGGGCTTTAATCAAGATTTTCTGTAGACCCCATTAATGGGGTCTATAATGGGGTCTTCAGGCAGAAAATCCGAATTAAAGGGAGCCTGTTTCCATGCTTGTGTGGCAATGGGGTCTAGAGGAGGCTAGGGGGAGGGGGCACCCATGGGGGGAGCCCCAAAACCTAAGCTTCAAAGTCATTTCGAAGTCATTTCGAAGTCACTTTGAAGTATGTGCAAAATAGCTCTGGAGCATCTTTGAAGTTTGTGCTGATCTTCAGAGTGAACTTCGAAGTCACTCCGAAGTCACTTCGAAGTCACTTTGGAGATTGCACCACCTCTCCCCCCAAACAACTGGGGTGACAAGCAGACCCCTCATGGGTAGATCTGGATTTCCAAATGGGTGCCCCGGTATTTCCACGGCAGGGAGGCTAGCACCCATTGCTATTGGGTGCTAGACCACCCATGGAAACACATTAGGTACTTCCCTTAATCTGGATCTACTAGATCTGGATTAAGGAACATAAGAACATAAGAAAAGCCTTGCTGGATCAGGCCACAGCCCATCTAGTCCAGCATCCTGTCGCACACAGTGGCCCACCAAATGCTCATGGGCATCTCAGGCCGAGACAAGGACAAACCTTCTCCTGCTCTCGAGTCCCAGCAGATGGCCTTAGAAGCGCCCCAGTTCCTCCCCCCATTCCTTAGATCTGGATCTTCTTAGATCTGGATTAAAGGAGCGCGGTGGAAAGACACCCAAGATCTGTCTTACAGCTTGTCTCAACCTCAGCTGTAATTCCTCCCTTCTTAAATTATTATTCATGGGGAGGGGACATTAATAAAGCTTAACAATGTAAAGATATTTATGTACTCTCTCGAAAGTGCTTGTTTCGGAGATTAAAAGAGAAGGCAGAGTGGGAGAGCGACAGGGAAGGTGAACTATGAAACTTAATGTATGGCAGTGAGATCCCTTTCAGCAATACCTTGATTTCTTCCCATCAGGAACTGTGATATGCATGGAATTTGGTATCATCTTATTAAAATTCATTAAAATGTGTTGCCAGCTATTTAGTAAACTTCGACGAAAAGAAACCCATTGCCTTTCCTGCTCCTGCCAATGGCCTCACTGAATGTAATTAACCCCTCATTCATGGATCTTTCTAGCCAACCCATCTCCCATCCCGCACCACGTATGCATTTTTCATGTGCTGTTAATACCACCACTATCAATCCCCAGTGCAGCACACCCAATGCAATGGAGATTCCTTTGGGGGAAGGAGGGAGGGAGGCACGAAGGGGAGGCAAAGTTCCTGTATATCTTGAGGAACAGAGCTGGTGTGAACTCCCATTTCAGATTAGGAGTATGTTCTATCTGGTGTCCATGCACCAGGAGAACTCAGACTATTTCCACCTTACATTAACTTGAGGCATTTCCGCACTGAATCGCGTTCGAAACGGAACGCGTTCAGGCGGAAAGCTTAAGCCAGCTTCGGGCGCTTTCCCCGTTCACACACAGACGCGCCAGAACGCGTGTAAACGCGTTCCGGAGCGTCTGGGTGCGAATGCTCAAAGCGCCCGAAGCTGGCTTAGCCGGCAAACGCCGGCAAGGGGCGCGATGACAGCCGCGGAGGCAGATCGACAATCAGCTGTTTGACAAACAGCTGATTGTCAAAGCCGCGCGGCGTCGGAGGCGCGCCGGCAGCCGTTCGGGAGACAGAAGAAGCGCGAACGCTTCTTCTCCCGAACGGCTGCGGGCGGCTCGTCCGCGTTGGAACGCGTGTAGAGCACTTCGAAGTGCTCTACATTTCGAACGCGGAAAAGACAGCTGCGGACACGTCGGAACGCAAGCCGCGCGCGGCCAATGCGGATGACGTGTCCTCAGCTGTCTTTTCCGCGTTCCGTTCAGCCCCGTGCGAAAACGTCTTTGGTCTGTTTTCTTTTGGGAGGGTGTTCTTTTCAGATTTGACGCTAATATTTAGAAAAGAAAGAAATTTCATATTAATGCATACATTTCAAGGTCTATTTTGGTGTATAGGGTGTGTTTTATCATGTTTTATATTTAAGCTTTATTGCTGTTGCTTTTGCATGTTGTGCTGCCCTTTGGTCCAAAGGGCCCTAGAAATAAATGTTGTTGTTATATAATAAGAAGGGCTATCAAAATGGTTAGTGGTCTGGAAATCATATCCTACAAGGATAGCTTGAAGGATTTAAGAATGTTTAGCCTACAGAAGAGAAGACTGAGAAGAGACATGATCACAGTCTTCAAGTATCTGAAGGGCTGTCACAGTGCAGAGGGATTGTCCCTATTCTCACCTGCACAAGATGGGAGGACTAGAAACAATGGCATGAAACTTCAAGGGAGTCAAACAGATTAGATATTAGGAAAAACTTCCTGACAGTGAAGGCAATCAGTCAGTGGAATAGGTTGCCACAGGAGGTAGTGAGTTCTCCTTCACTGGAGGTCTTCAAGCAGAAGCTGGATCTACATCTCTCTGGGATGGTTTAGGGAATCCTCCATAGAGCAGGGGGATGGACTCAATGGCCCTGGAGGTCCCTTCCAACTCTATGATTCTATAACTCTATGATTCCATGATCATTATTTACATTTAGGATATGCAGAAAAATATCCAGGGAGTGTCCCTGAATACCTGTGCAAACACATTTTGGGGTGAGATTTTTTAAATTTTATTTTTCATTTCCCACAGTGTGTTTGTTGAATAAAATATTTTGCAAAATTCCAACAAGTGCAAAACTCAGTAGAATAATTCTGTTGGATCCCTGAATTAGTTTGAGAATAGGGGTATGTACAAATATTTGGCAGGTGCAAAATTCATACAAATTCATACAAATTTTGACATTTGCAGGCAAAATGAAAGGGTCCTACATTTGTACGGCCCCATTTCCCTGTGAATTGAATGGATCCGGCCTTCATCAAAGCTTCTATGAAGCTCCAGTGAAGTCCAGATCACCCCACCCCCAGCTTCCTATTCCCCCAGGCTGTAGCCCCTTAGCTTTTTCTGTTTGGGTGCCATCGCTGGCACTGTGGCTGCCACCACCACACGCACCTTCTAGGCCCAAGTAGGCCTTTCAGAGTTGTGCACCTACTTCCCACATCTGGGAACCTGGATGCGCTACTCTGGAAAGCCTACTTGGACCTAGGGGGAGCACACAATGGTGGTGGCAGGTGAGTGGGGGGGGGAATCAAAGTGAGTTGGGGGATTCTCTTCAATGATGAAAATTCAAAGGATATTTGTGCACAAAGCCAAAGGACCCTCTGTTCATAGTGGGAGGATCCTTGCAGAGCCAAACGTCTTCCACAAATGTGCATTTGCATCAAATTGAATTTGCCTCAGTTTAATGCAAATCAAATGTGGGGACATTTGGCTCTGCAAGAATCCCCCCACTATGGTTTTGGCTTTGTGCACCCTCATGGCTTTCATTTTACTAGTCTACATCTGCATTTGCAGAGGGTGCTTTTCAGATAAACAAAACAGCAAGCACATTAGTCCACAAAATATCCTGTGATATTTACCTTGAGTATTAAATCCAGAAATGCATTTGTGCACATTTTCTGATGACCCAAATATTTTATTTACTTAGGATATTGTCTAGATAAATCATCATCATCATCATAATTTGAGTGGTTTTAATATTTAATCATGCTCATTTTAATTATTGTATGAACTTAATATTAAAAATAAATAAATAGAGGGAAAATAATGACAGGGTCATTTGTCCAGGGTCCCTTTGCTCCCAGGTAGGATATCAACAATGGGCAACAACTTAAATTTGTTCTTCCTTTGAATTGATGGTTAAAATTGTATCTCAAGCCCTTTTGTGAGAAACATAATGTGAAACAATATAGGAGGAATTTACTCAAAATGTAGATTTTAGAATTGCCATTTCATAAAGAGTTGATAAAGTAATCCTGTAAATCGCATGTGCTTAATGGCCTGTCTTCACTTATCCCACAAGGACATTCAAGGATGTTCCAGCTCACTTCATCCACACACCACAATGCTGTTTCCATCTTGGGGCATCCAAGAGTATTCCAGACCCAGAACATTCTCAGTCCTCTGTATCTGTGGAGCAGTTTTTACTGTTCCACAGCTCCTGAATGAAGCATTCACATTTTCTTCTGCTGTGAATGTTGCATGTGAGCGGGTCAGGGTGGATGCATGCGCCAATGCATCCCACTTTGTGTTCACCATTGCCATGGCAATTCAGATGGTCTTGGAAGGACCTTCCACACTGTGAGCGCTGCTGAGTGTAGTGCAAATGCAGGGCACCATTCCTGAACATAACTGTGCTGCAATGTAGGGATGTGCACAGATGTTCTAAACATTCAAAATTCAATTGAATTCGATCAAATGTGGACATTCAAACTCAAATAGAAACATCTTCACATTCGAATTTAAACATTTGAACAAATTTTGAATGTTTCAAAACATCCGTTTGAATGATTTGAATCATTCAAAAGTCCAGATACGTATGTATTATCTATGTACTGTATCTATATGAATATCATACATATCAGTACGCACTTGCGCTTATAATTCAGGATGAAAATGGGATGCATATGAGATAAAAGAGGATGTGTATGAAATGTGTACAGATATTTATAACATATATGAATGTTGTTGACATTTGTGTCTTCAGATTTGAATCTAACATTCCAACAAATAGCTTTGAATGTATTTGATTTGAATAGGATTTTGTTGCATTCGGATTCTAAACATTCTAATCAAATTGAATGCTTTCACATTCGATTCAACTCAAATTCAAATGCAAAAATCCCCATCCATGCACATCCCTAGTGCAATGATATAGTTGTATCATTCCAGGCATTTAAGTGCGAACAGGATGCTATATAGAGAAGCTGCATCATCTATTACCCTCTAAGAATGTCCATGAATTCCCTGAGACTCCAATTCCATGAGGTTGATCCATCAGAGCAATCAGCAGCCATTCACTGGGGAATAAAAGCTGCTGGCAAATAATTTCTGAAGACCACCAAACTGTCTCCAACTCTTGTCTCAATACCCAGAAGAAAGTTCTACTTTTTCATTGTTATTATTTACAAACACTGATGAAGAGCCAAAGGACATGCTAGGCTGAAGATTCACTGGTGATTATATTGATGATGTAATAAAAACTCACTTTGTGTACTAAACTACACTGACGCAATTAGAGGGGGAGATAAGATAAAACCAGAGAGGATGTTGAGTAATGGAAAGGAAAGTGAAAGGCAGATGAGGTTTCAAAAGTGCCAAATACTGAGCCAAATCCACAAGTATGAAGGAATGCTGTGGTTCCATAACACATTCCAGAAATATTATATTATCTTGAGTGGTTTAGCAGAAATAGTGTGTGATTCAGCACAATAGTCTCCTCTTTGTGAAAGGCCATCTCAAGGAACCGACCACTATATTCAAGGCCCAAATAACTTGGGCAGCAAAAATCTGAATGAGACTCTGGGCCTTTCTGGGCTTGGCCTTATTTTGGAATATATCTTGGAATAGGGTCCTGCTTTCCACATGCTAATGCAAACTATGGCAGGCCCCAGGGGAGTCCTGCCACTGTCTGCATTACGAAGTGGACAACAGACCCCTATCCTAAAGCATATTTGAGGAAATGGCCAAGTGTGGAAAGGGCCCTACTCAGAGTTTAAAACTTGCTGGTCTGATGGATGATGACAGGTCCATTTGGGGTCTGATGGATGATGACAGGTCCAAGAGTCGACTTGGCCAATTGATAGCATATAGCAAGACCTCCCTTGCCTTACCAACTTGTTAGAATTTTTCAAGAGTGTCAATAAACATGTGGATAAAGTTGAACCAGTGGACTGTCTATCTGGGCTTTTAGAAGGCTTTTGACAAAGTCCCACATCAAAGGCTACTGAGTAAACTCATCAGTCATGGAATAAAAGGACAGGTTCTGTCCTGGATTTATGACTGGCTTAAAGGTAGGAAGCAGAGAGTTAGGGTTAGGGTTAGAGTCAATTATCAGGGTGGAAAGAGGTCACCCAAGGTTCACCATTGGGACCAGTGCCTTTTAATTTATTCATCAATGATCTAAGAAAGTGTACACAGTAAAATAGCAAAGTTTACTGATGATACAATAAATTATTCAGGATAGTACATATGGGAAGCCCTTCTGGATCAGGCCACAGCCCACCTAGTGCAGTACCCCATCTCACAGAGTGGCCCATCAGTTACTTCTGAGCATCTCAAACAGAAGACAAACACAAAACCTTTACCTGCTCTCATCTCTCTGCAAATGGCCTTCAGAAGTATCCTGCCAGCCTCTCTTACCTGGAGGCGGTACCCGGGTATCTATTCTAGTAGCCATCGGTACACCTGCCCTCCATGAATTTTTCTAATCCTTAAAGCTATTCAGGCTGGGGATGTGCATGAATTTTCATGACATTTGAAATTTGGTCGAATTTGGCTGACTCTGGACATTCAAATTAGAATTGAATGTTCGCACATTCAAAGATCAATATTCAAATTTGAATCAGATGTTTTGATATATTCATATGAAGCTTCGTATGGAATTTGTATGGGATTCGTATATGGTATTTGTATGGTATTTGTATGCATTGGTATGGGATTTGTATGCTATTTATATGCATTCGTATATAGGATCCATATGCTATTTGTATGCATTTGTATGGGATTCCTATGGGACTGAACGTTCATATTGAATACGAATCCTGCTACATGCAAAGGGGTCTATTCAAACAAATACAAATTTTCTTGCATTCGATTCAGTACAAAAAAACAAAAACAAAACCATTTGTGCACATCCCTAGTACATGCTGGTTGGTCTTAACACTTCTCCTGGCAGCAAATTCCATAGACCAATGACCCTCTGGGTGAAAATCATATCACTCCTTAATATTTTCTGGAGCTAAATGATACTATTGAAGTTTTGATTTCATATAACGGAAGGATGGAACCAGGGCATCATCATCATTGTCATCACCACTGTGCATTTCCAATTTTTGTTTTCCTTATATTATATTACTGTCTATCATAATATTGTATTTTATTTGTGCTGGGTTTGGATGGTTTAAAAAAAATAAAGATTTCATTTGGAAAACCTTCTCAGCCTAAACTACCTCATAGGGTTGTTATGAGGATAACATTGCTTTGCTCTCTTCAGAAGGAAAGGGATATAAACACCATAAATAAAACATGTCTTTTGAGCAAAGGATGTGTTATAGATTTGAATAATAGGCACACGGATGCCAAAGCATGCATACAGTCCAAACAGAAGATCATAAGAACCTAAGAGGAGCCCGGCTGGATCAGGATGCGGCCCATGTAGTCCAGTACCCTGTCTCTCACAGTGGCCACCAATTGCTTCTGGGCATCTCAAGCAGAGGACAAAAGCAAAGTCATCTCTTGCTTGTGACTCCCTGCAGGTCGTCTTGAGGTTCATCCTGCCTGTCTCTCTAACCTGGAGATGGTTATCTAGGCATCCATTCTAATAGCCATTGATGCACCTGTCCCCCATGGATTAAGAGGAGCCCTACTGTACCAGATCACAGCCCATCTAGTCCAGCATCCCATCTCACACGATGGTACAGCAGTTGCTTTTGAGCTTCAAGCTGAAGACAAGGGCAAAAACTTCACCTGCTCTCAGGTCTTGAGGGGCATCCCACCTGTCTCTCCCACCTGCTAGACATCCACTCTTGTAGCCATTGATACATCTGACCTCCATGAAAGTATCTAATCATTTCTTAAAGCTATTCAGACTGGTTGCTGTCACCAGCTCCTAGGGTAATAAATTCCATAGACCAATGACCTTTCTGGTGGAAAAAAAAATCACCCTATCAGTCCAAACACTTCTGCCCACCAGCTTCATAGAGTGCCCCTTGGTTCTAGGGAAAAGAATTCACCAGGCATGATTTTATATACCTCACTTAGGACAACGGTTTTCAAATCCTCTGCGTGAAATGAAAAATTGCAATAAGGGACACCACATGAAAGTTGTTAAAATCTTTGGCTGTGTGTGATCTCCAAGAAGTGCAACACTAGCACACAAACTGCACTCGGGAAGCCTGGTGATATGTTCTGGGTCTGGTGATTTCTGCTTGTGCAAAAATTCATTACAGGCACTTGAAGGAGTCTGAATAATGTGAGCGGTCTGGGAAACTCCAAGCACACACACACATGTAATGTATGATAAAGTCTTTGGCCTTGCTCCAGAGTGAGTCATGAAATTTCTTCTCCTTCAAACATTTACTGTAACTTCTCTCTTAAGTCCAGCAGAAATACGAACCATGGAAACACCAGAGTAAATTCAAGATTAAGAAAAACTCTAAAGCTGCATTCAGGGGGATGTGCATGAATATTTGTAACATTTGTTATTTGTATGAATTCAGACATTTGTACACCAACTGAATGGGTCTTTTTCCACTGTCACTAAAAGTACCCACTAAGTACCCATTAATGGGTATGAAATGGCATTTTTGTACCCATTAATAGGTACTTAATGGGTACTTCTAGTGACAGTGGAAAAACACCCAATGTTACATTCCATATATTAACATTCATACAAATGGTTTGGAAATTCGTGAATCTGGGAAGGTGGGAAAGCAGCTGTGCCAGTCACATCTGCAACGGATCCAGAGTGCATTCAACATGGATTGAGAGCTGATTAAAAGCAGATACGTACACGATGCGTACTTGCATTTGTACGGATCTGTACAGGGTGAAAACAGGATGCATTTGGGATAAATACATGGTGCGTACAGATGTGTATGGGCACATACAAATGTTGCTGACATTCATATTTGCAAACACAGGTTGAAAATTTGTAGGGATTCAAATGCTGAATGTGAATACGTTCAAATTTTAAACATGCAAATCGATTCAAATTTTTGGATATTCAATTTGAATTGAATTGAATCCTGAAAATTGTATTCCTGAACACCCCTAAACCTTCATAGTAAAGAAACCAGGAAAGGGGGGGGGGTTCTCACCATAAACTGCCCTCTGGCTCTCCTGTGTGGCTACTCCATTTAGTGAGGCACATGAAGCGCTCTTCTGTCTCCTTCCCTCCATATCTCAAATTTGCTATTCATTTTATTTTGTAGGGGAAAAAAATCCAGTGGCAGAAAAATAATGTTTGTTATCCCATGAGGCCCTTTAGAAGATTAACTATTGTGTGCTTTATTAGCAGTATTCCCCCTCCAATTACTTTATAAAATTATGACAGCAACAATTATTCTAACGCTACATAACTGTTAGGGAACTCTGCTCAGCAGGCATGAAAAGCTTCCTTGGAGCCATTGCCCAGTCGCCCAAGTTCAATGGTCAGGTGGAGGAGAAACCTTGGGCTGAAAACCTCCTGACGCCTCGTTGCTGGCAATTCCATGGGGACCACACCAAAATAGTCTGAAGAAGAGTCTGGCTCAGCTTTCCATGTTTGTCCCCAACAGAATGGGCCCTAGTTCTAAGCGACGGATGACTATGAGTATATTTAAACTAGGGGCCTGTTCACACTGGAATATATCTGGAATTATTCTGGAATATATCTCAGGATAGGAGCCTGTTGTCTGCATGCTAATGCAGACTCTGGCAGGCCTCATCTGGACCTCTGGTAGGCTGCATAAGCGTGTGGACGACAGATAACTATTCCAGAATAAAGTCAAGTGTAAACAGGTCCCTGCTTACATGTTACCAGTAGAGACATTGCCATGGTGACAAAAGATTATATAATCAAAGCTATGGTTTTCCCAGCAGTTATATATTCCGTGGTCACCTGTAGTTTAAGGGTGCTAGCCAGGTGACCTCTGGTTGTGAAGACATGTGCTCCATCAGCTCAGTGGGAAAAGTGCATGCCCCCTCAGCCAGTGATCGCCTGTAATCACCCGCCCTTAAAGCTAAGAGCCACAACTGAATGGATGGCCATGAGAGTTGGACAATAAGACTGAGAACCCAAGAATCAACACTTTTCAATTATCTCCTGAAAGTCCCTTGGACTGCAAGGAGAAAAAAAAAATCAGTCAATACTAAAGAAGAAGTACAAACGGAACATGCCAGGCTGCCCAGGCATAGTTAAGTGTGAAGGAAAAGAAAGAGTTGGCTTTTCTACCCTGCTTTTCTCACCCATTTAAGGGGACTCAAAGCAGCTGACAAACCTTCTTATCCCCATGACAGACACTCTGTGAGGTAGGTGGGGATATGAGAGATCAGAAGACAGCTGTGACTTGCCCAAGGCCACCCAGCTGGCTTCATGGGGCAGGTAGGAATCAAACCTGGTATTCCCAGATAAGAGTCCAGCTCCCTAACCACTAGATCAAACTAGGTCACAAAGAAGGAGAAAAAAATTCAGAGGTTCTATTGCTGTTCTGAGAGGCATCATTTTTTCACCCTGTTAAGGAACATAGGAACATAAGAAGAGCCCTGCTGGATCAGGCCACAGCCCATCCACTCCAGCATCCTGTGTTGTGTGATAGAGAAAAGAAATTTTCTTTATCCACCCTTTCTATACCATGCATGATTTTATCTACTTCAATCAGGTCCCCTCTTAAACGCCGTCTCTCCAGGCTGAAGAGACCTAGACGTTGCAATCTGATTTTGAAAGGGAGGTGTTCCAGCCCCTTAATAGATAAGGGGAAGAGAAAATGCCATCTCCTGCCTTCTCTTCCCTTGTCCCTGGTGCCCCTGCTGTTTCTCAACTCACACAGAGCAAACCAGCAGGAAATTTTCTGCTGGTCCAGCTGAGATGCTTAACTAGTACCCCAGTGTAGCTGCAACAAAAGAACACTTTTGTCCGGGTTTGTTTCTACATCTCTCTCTCTCTTGCATATGGAATAAGTAACTTCTTGCACCTGCCTTGCAGGATTCAGTTATAAGTGTAAGGTACAATTTGATCTTGGGAGCTGATCCTTTTTCTGATGGGGGACCAAAACAATTGCAAAGGAGCTATACTCCAGGTAAGAGTGAAATTACAGGATGGGGGTGGTACAGGATACACCTTATGGCCTTTATTTGCAGGATCAGCAGGACTCCCCATACCCTCAAAGGCAAAGTGGAAGTTCACAGAGTGACGCATGGAAATGAAAAGCTTGATGTTCAGCTCTCAGATGCCATCAAATTGCCTGTGCAAGTCTTCAAAGTAAGTATGGTCAGGCGCATTTCAATTCCAGGGCATACGGCAGTTAAATTATGTGCCAAAAGTCACAGATAGAAAGGTGACTATCACGGTTATGGGCAGCATAGATAAGAAGTTTGTGGAATGATAGGCACATACTTTTTGCCCTTGGCAGATCCCTCCCCTTTGGCAATTCACATCCATTTTTAAAAATCACGTAAACATCCACATGAGAAATTTATTTTGTTGAGGCGCAAAGCACCAGGATTAGGGGAAGAGGCAAACGAAATGGTCCTGGGAACAGATTCTGCGCTCAGGAGAAGACCAAACAATGGATGGACATGGTGATGGGCTGTCACTGCACTCCCAGGCAGGAATATGCACAAAATTTTGCTGGCATTTGATTAGTGTCAAATACAAGAAAATTTGCATTCATTTGTGTAGATTCATTACGAATGTTCCATACAAGTTTGATATGAATGTTAGATACAAATCCCATAGATATCTGCTACATATCCTACATGTATCCACTCTGAATGCATCATATCTGCCCCGAATCCACTTTGAATCCACTCTCAATCCAAATCCACTATGGATCTGCAGCAGATGTGACTGGGGCTGCCACTTTCCCACCTACCCAGGTTCACAAATGTAGTGAAGCTTCGTACAAAATTTTCCGAAGCATTTGATTAGAATTTGAAAGTTAATCTTGGCATGTGCCAACATTCGATTCAAATTTAAATGTCCAGTTAGTCCAAATTAGTCCAAATAATGAATAACACAAATATCCGTGCACATCCCTACTCCTAGAGCACAGAAAACTCTACAAAGCAAAACACCATCTCCCCCTCCCCACTGCAAAAAGCCTTTTCAAGTGCAAAAATAGGGAATACAAGCCGTTTGATCAAATTGTGTTCCTGAGCGGGACCCTGGTTCAGTTTATCATCAGATTTCTAGATATTTGAACAACTGCATGTCTGGTTCAATACAAACCATTTCAAACCTAAATTATCCAACTGGGTTTTCAAATACAAACCATAATTCTATTTTCCCCTGATTTGTCTGAAAGAGAACATACTTACAGTGCCCTTTTGTGACAGAATTAAAAGCCATAGCACTGTGCCTGAACAAAACTCCCAGGTTCTTTAGAGTTATTCCTCCATTTGATTACACACAAACACACAACACACAAAGGGACCTCTTGGCACTTAATTTCAGTGGGATAATATCCCGCTGAAGTTACATTCATGGATGGTGACTGACATTCACACTGCGCACACCGTCACCATCCTAAACTTCACTAGTGGCTCTCGCAGTGTTGATAGTCTGTCCCAGACCATCTTCATTACCATAGCATCAGCCATGTCAGGTTCAGTTGTGCACCCTGCCATTGCTATGGCAATTGTGTCACAGTGCACATTTATGCAGCTTCAGCTCTGCTGCCCCACCCCCTCATAGCATTCTCACGAGGAAGTAATACGAACACTGCCTCTGGGACTTTACCAGGAATGCCCTAGATTCTCCTGATGCTACTCCACACAGTCAGGGGATCAGGGTCGTCATGCATGCTCTGGGCCACTCTGGGACAGAGGCGGCACCATGGCATGCAAATAGAGCTTCCCAAAGCATGCACAGCTTCCCGATGGCCGAAGTGCAAAAAGGCCCCAGCTGACCTCAGTTTGGGCTGGACGTGCTTCGAGCATTGTCATCACAGGACACTGGGAGAGTCAGGCATTATTTTGAAGAGATAAAAGGAAGGGAGGGGACGAACAGAGAGAGAAGCCTCTATTTCCTTGCTGAATGGATTCAGTTGTTTTGGAATTTAAAAAATACAGTAAATTGTGTCTCCTTCTGGAAAGAAACAATATATCTGCAGCAATTGTGAACCTCTTGTTCATTTCATAGCCACTGATCTTGGATCTAAATTAACCAAGCAATAAGACCTGCTTTGCTGCATATGCCTAAGAATCGTCAAATCGTTTCCAACATCCCAAAGCAGAGAGCAAAAGCAAATGTCTCCCCCTATTGTTTGTCTAATAAAGGTCTTGAGAATCACTGTCAGATTTTTTTTAAAATTATTGGGGGTTTGGTTTTGCATCTGCCTATCAGTCCGATCCTATATTTAATTGAGTGCTGTCCTGATGATGACCCTACCGTCTGAAGCAATTTGGGTAACTGGAACAGGCAGGGCTTTCTCAGTGGTGGCGCCAGATTTATGAACTAACTGCTCTCCCTGCGAGATTTCACCTGACACTCATCTCTATGTGTGTGTGTTTTCTCCTGATGCCATGCAAATAGTTTGATATTTATCCAGATTTCCTTTCTGACTTTGCTGATTTTCTTTTATGACTTTGTGGCTTGTACAGTTTTCACCTCAGGTTCTGAGATGCAGTTATAGTTTAATTTTCATTGCAGATCACCTTAAAGCTATAACTCAAGGCAGCAAAAAATGTTTGCCAGGAATAATCTGTACTGAGGATCCTCCCCCCCCCCCCCAGAAAAATCACCCCATTCAGTACTTCCTAATTGCAACTGTGGATTAGAATAAAACAAAGTTAAAAAGGAGAGAGGTATCAAATTGAATGTAAGAAAATTCGTATTTGTTTGAACAGATCCCCTTCAAATGTGGTGGGATTCTATTTGATACAAATGTATTTGTATGAATTCATATGAATATCTGATACAAATACATACAGATCCCGTACATATAGGATGTCCGAATCCATCTGAATTCATATGAATATCAACTGTTATGCATATTCACCCACATCTATATTAAACAGTCTCTAGATTTTGCAGTGCAGTTTCAATTTTTTTTGGGGGGGAGGAAGGACTCCAAATCAATATTATTGTATTATTTAAAAATAAAACAAGAAAAGGTGCATGCATAATGCAAACAACAACAACAAAAAAACCTCTTTAAAATATGCATTGATCTAGGAAAAAAAAATGAAAGAATTGCCACTAAGCCCATTTTAAGGTATTAATATTCACTTGTAAAGCCCTAAACAGCATCGGTCCTATTTAGACCTGCTGGTCAGGCTGTCTTGGTTGTATCAACCCACTTTAGTAGTTTAGGGAGTGGAGACCCAAAGGAGAGAAATCTTGTTGTAGTCCCCAGATTATGGAGCAACCTCCCCTCCGAGATGCCTTAGGCCCCCTCATTATAGGTATGTAGATGCCTGAGGAAGATATTTATTTGTATTTCTATCCCACCCTATGCACAAAAAGCTCAGGGCGGGTTCCAATCTTAAAAACCAAATTTCAAATGAACAAACAAACCAAAACATCAACAGTGTCTGGAAGTATGGAGGAAAAGCTCCTTCCTTATTCAGCCCAAGGCCAGAGCAATGAGGTGCATCTTCACTGTTCTCCTGGACATTTGAACTGAAGGTGCCTGACACACTTCAAGGGGGAGAATTCTGGGAGCCACCACTGAGAAGGCCCTAACTCAGGTATCTGTCCCTTTTGCTACTGAGGCCGGCGGTACAACCAGGAGTGCCTCCCCTACAGATCTTAGGGCAGAGACAGGCCGATATGGGAGAAGGGATTCCTTTAGCTATTTGGGGCCCAAGTCATTTAGGGCCTTGGGCTAGTCACAGCTGTCCTCTGAGTCTCACAGCCCCACCTATCTCACATGGTGCCTGTTGTAGGAAGAATGGAAGCTTTGTCAGCCACTTTGAGTTCCCGTAAATGGGTTCGGAAAGCAAGGTAGAGAAGCCAACTCTTCTTCTTAAATAACTCATCGTATCATTTTCATACTGATTTTGTTGTGACTTTGCATGAGACCTTTGGATATAGGGTGGTGCTGAAATATAAGCAGAAGGCAGGCAGGCAGGCAGGCAGGCAGGCAGGCAGGCAGGCAGGCAGGAAGGAAGGAAGGAGCAGGCCCAAGCCAGAGTGCCAGAGTAATTAGTCTGGGACTCTGGCTTGGCCGGTCACTTTATCCTTAGCAAAAATGGCATTTCTACCATCATCATTACTGAGTATTTATGGGACAAGGATCTCAGAACAAAATCAACCTCTTCACCAATGTGCTGTTGCAATGCTACCATTGACTTTGGCACTTCATTGGTTAAGCTAACCCACCACTAATGCAATCTTGCTCTTCTGTTCGGTTCCTTTTAAAAATATTTTGAGCATGCATGCTTGAGACTATTTTTTATAAACAACCACCACCCCAAAATGCAGTCACTGGGGTTTGCAATTCAATTCCCTTCTTTCCCCCTCTTCTCGGTGTGTGGTGGCCAGATTTCTGGATAAACATGGGCCCTCCCTTAACGAAGGAGTTTTGCTTAGCCTCCCATTCCACTCTCAGATGGCATGCTTTTTCCAAGATGCGGTCTTTGTCCAGCTTCCTGAATATCTCATTTTAGAGCACACAGCCTGTGCAGAAAATATACAAAGCTGCCATCTGGAGGTACCCTGAGAAAACAAGTCCCTCTGTCCTCATCCGTTTAAATAAATCCCCTTTCCTCCTGCTTCCCTCCTGCTTTTGCTCTTTCCTCTGCTAATAATGCACAGTCCTTACATAACACCTTTTGTCTGGCACTGCCGCAAGGAAGGACCGGGTGCAATAGCAGACACCCAATGCACAGAGGCACTGCATTTGTACAATGAAACAATGAGACCCGTGGTTCCCCCCCCCCACCACCACCACCATTCATTTCCCAGGCATTTGCCAAGTATGTACCCAAACTCTTCTGGAAAGATTCTTCTCAGTGAAACTATAATAGGGTAAAAAGCTCTCCACCACCACCACCACCCACAATGTATTGTTAATTTAAAAAAAAAGATTATGGGATGCATTTTTTTTCTTCCCCCACTTCACTCTGGGTTTCTATGTTCTAGAAAAGCTTAGGCTTTGATTTTTGGAATATTCATATACATTTCTTCTTATAGCCATCAGATATCACAGCACTCATGACTGGTACAACCGTGGGGACTTGTGAGTTTGTTCATTACCTTATCCAATCCCAACAGGAATGTGAGAAGCCATAAAAGCTCAGGATGCCTCTAGGCAACAAAGAACGCAGAACTGTTTCATATGTTGTTTCAGTATAAGACTTATAAGAATGTAAGAACATCATAGGAGCCCTGCTGGATTGGTCTACAGTACAGTCCGTCTGGTCTCCAGCATTCTGTCTCACATGGTGGCCCACCAATTGCTTCGTTCTGGGCAAATGGTCACACTGCTGGACACTTCAGATAAGCTTTTTGTCAATACTGGTAAAGATGTGGAGCACAATTTGGTGCACCACACCTAATCAACAATTAGTGAACTTCGGGGGAGCTTGGAAGCTGTAACAGCCTACTCTACATGTGGGTGCTCTTCGCCGGAAGTTCACTAATTGTTGACTACTGGCCAAAATGTGATCAGGCCTCTGTTATCTGCATGTTAGTGCAGATTATAGAAGGCCCCAGGTGAGGCCTGCCATAGTCTGAATTAGCTTGTGGTCATCGGACCACTATAATCCAGAATAAAGCCAAGTGAAGAAAGGGCCCAGGGCAAAGGCGTCCCACTCTGACCCGAGATTGAACAGGTAAGATCAAAAAGGGGATAACTTACTGCTAACTTTTCTATATATGCTTGAAGAATGTAAGAGTCGCCTTCCTCCTAAAAATAAGCATATATCTATATTCCTCTTCTAAGCAACTGCATTCCAAGACAGCTATAAATATATTTGTTTTTAATCTTTTTTGTAAACGGCAAGCAGTGTACAAATGTTTTCAATAAATACAATAAATATTTCCCACGTTTAACTCCCCCTTTCTGATTTATGTGGGATGCCAACACTTGGACATACCTAAATATAATGGCAAGCCTTTTTAGTACTTACCTTTCCAGGGTACTCTCACATGCTCTGGGATGCTCCGTCCTCATGCTACACCACCAACTCTCTCCCAGAGTGGCCAGGAAGGTGGAGGAGAACCCACTGAGTCTCTAAAGCCATGGATGTCCCCAGTCAAGGCACAGAGAAGTGTTTACTTCTCTATGGCTTTAGAGGCTCAAGGGTTCTTCTGCACCCTCCTGGCCACTCTGGGAGAGAGGTATTTCCTCTCGGTGCACTGTGTTGTGGAAACAACTAGGCATGTGGCAGAAGTTGCAGCAGCCATTGGTATGGCAATTCTGTCCATCGCTCGAGCAGCTGTAGGTAAGCTGAGGATAGTTCTGGCTCTTGCAGTGTGAACATTAGGGGGAGCACAAATATGGCTTTTTTTGCATTCGTATGCAAGTCAAATTGAATATCTGAAACTTTGATTTGGTTTGAATGTTTAAAATTCAAATGTCCAAAAATTTGATTCGAATCTGCAAAATTTGAATCCATACGTTCAAATTTTAGATTCGTATTCAAAGATACAAATGTTGTCAACATTCGTATCTGTTATATGTATCTGTGCACATTCTGTATGCATCCCATTTTATCCCGTATGCATCCCGTTTTCATCCTGCATTATAAGCACAAATATGCATCATATTTGCGCCGATACGTTATGTAATACATAGAAACCTGTACATTCAAATCATTCGAATATTCAAACGAATGTTTCAAAAAATCCAAAATCCATTAAAATGTCTAAATTTGAATGTTATTAAATCAGAATGTTGATATTCATCATATTCAAAATGGATTTTTTAATTTTTGAATATTCATGCACATTCCAATTTGGTCTAGTGGTTAGGGAGCCAGACTCTTATCTGGGACTACCGGGTTCAATTCTGCCCTCCCCCATGAAGCTAGCTGGGTGACCTTGGGCTAGTCACAGCTCTCTGCTGAGCTCTCACAGCCCCACCCACCTCACAGGGTGACTGTTGTAGGGAGAAGAACAAAAATCTTTGTAAATCACTTTGAGTCCCATTAAGTGGGTGAGAAAAGCGGGGTAGAAAAGCCAACTCTTCTTCTTCTTCCTAAGCTGTAGGTAAGCTGAGTGCAGTTCCAACCCTTGTGCTATGAACACTGCCCACCATGCCTGGAGTTGATTTCAGTGGGATGGTTTAGTGATGCCATCCCATGAAGTTAAGTGAGAACTGGCCTGACATTTCTGCTAACATGTCCTAGAGCCCCATATATATTCTTGCATTACAAGGCAAACACATTTTGAGAAGTCCTAAACTAGCACATTCCTTGCAAACTGCCCTTACAGTATGTTTCAAAAGCATCAAGGCCACTCAGAAAACTACCACAAGCTGTTTTCCTACACTTGCCTCTGCAACCTATTTTGCAAGCCCTTCCTCATCACTTATTGCCTTTCTAAGGGAGAACAAAGTAAAACTCCATAGTTAATTTAAAAATAAAAATCTCGATATAAACACCAGTTGCTCTTTCACACTGCAAATGACCAAAATGCAGGATCCCTTCAGCAGAACTTTGCTAGTAGGATGAGTGTTGATCATACTTGGTGGGGGTTACAGGAATTAATATCTACAGATGCAGCTCATTACAGACACACTTGTCCTTGGTTGGGGGTTCAAAATGTCTCTCTTCACAGAGCAACTTCAAGAAGTCAAATATGTCATTCTATGCAACCAACTTGCACTCACCTATCTACTCTGTCATGTAGATGGATTGAAATTATAAAACAATTAATATTAAATCAGTCCAAACACCTGAATGCAAGTGGACATGCCTTCTGTGCTCTTTCTAGCAAGAGGAAGCACACTGATCAACTGAAGGACCTTCAGCTATTTAAATTGCTGCTTTAGGTTGCGAGTCCCCATGACCTATAGCTCAGAGGGTCCCCTAGGCTGTCCGAGAGAATAATGCCATCTGTGTTGGTGTTTAGAAGTGATTCATAATGATGCCTCTTTATAAATCTATGGTGAGGCCACATTTGGAATAGTGTGTGCAGTTCTGGTCAGCACACCTGAAAAAGGATATTGTGGAACTGGAAAAGGTGCAGAAAAGGGCAACCAGAATGATTAAGGGGCTGGAACAAAATCCCTTATGGAACCAGGCTGAAATGTCTCGGCCTCTTCAGTCTGTAGAGACGCCGTTTAAGAGGAGACCTGTTTGAAGTATATAAAGTCATGCATGGTATATCCATAGGTAGGAACTCCAATGGGCTTCCATAGCAGAGCAGGGATCTGAACCAATTCCTGTGCCACTAGAAGGCCACCAGCAAAGGCCATTTTTAAAGCCAACTCATTCTGTTTTCCCACTTCTCTATTAGCATCCTTTTTAAAAACTGTGGTACTAAATAGCACAAACTAGAAATCACCCCTAGGAAGTCACCCCTAAAGACTTCAAATGGGAGCAGACAGGTGTCCTCACCAGGCCCTAGGGGGGCCTTAGGAGCACCCATTTTGTACTGTGTGGGTTCAGCCTTCATCTTGAATTTCAAAAAGCCGTGCTAATCCTCTTCCACTGAGCTAGGCTATTTCTTCACTTCCCTTCTCTATCCCAGCCTCAAGCATGACACCTGTGAGAGCAGTGTGCCCTCTCACATCCGTGACAGAGCCTGAGTTCCCCTGGCAATTAGGATAGTTGTTTAGACTTTCTCAGGCCTGGCCTTGAGGATCGAGTGATAAGGCTCTTTTTAGAGTCCTGTAAAGCACAAGTTGCTGACTTTCTCTATCAGCTCAACAAAGTGAAGCTCTTTACAATACTTCTGTTGCTGTGTGAATTGTTTTATGGGCTATTCTGACAACACCTTATCCTAAAATAGGGGCTGGGATGGTTTGCCACTGGAGCAGGACAGGTCTGTCTGCATTTTGGATGGCCCATCCCAACCCCATCTGTTGACTATGATGCCTGGGCATGTGTTGAAGCCTTCAATGGCCAGAAACTTTCTTTCCTGTTCTTTGATATTTCCAGGAAAGTCCTTTCTGCTGGCAGGCTACTTCCAGTACCACGTCCAGTGGCCCTTTCTGGACCACCACTGAAAATGATCTCCCACTAGTCCACCAGTTGACCTTGATGTTGAAGTCTACTGGTGGAGAGGGATAGGACACTATTTTAGGCACTCTAACCCATACTATATTTTGCCTTGTGTGGATGGACTGTGCCAGGAGCCAGAATAGTGCCAGTTAAACCACTTCTTGGACCACACTAGCAGGAAGTGTGGAAACAGCCTTAGAGAAAATCTCAGCATCACATGTGTTTTGCCTAATAACCACTTTCCTCCTCAAACGCTTTCCCCTATTACCATATATACTGTGTTGTTTTTAAGGATATCCACCTATCAGTGGCCATGATTTATTTAAAACATTTTTCACACCCAAACCTGCCTTGAGATCACAAAATTCAGAAAAGTACACATTTCCAAAATTACTTGCACTCTGGTTTGGTTGAATTTGTTTTCCTTCCCTCCCTCCCTCTTCCCAGCCAGGATGTCATTCTCAGATTCCATTTGTTTCCAGGTTTGGTTTGAATTGTGTGAACTTTGTAAACTCACATTCTGAACTTACTTGGCGAATTGCTCTCCTACTGCCATTTATACTAGGACAAAAGCGCCTGTGTTTGAGGCCATATTCACGCATAGCAAGAGGTACAGCTGAAAAGCACCTTAGAGATTGTATTCAGTAGACCTCATGTTGGCATTCTCTCTCTACTCCTCCTTTTGAAGACTAGAATGCTCACAAAAGGGGAAGATAGGGCCTGCCTTAGTCTGCACCAGCACATAGAGGGAAGGTCCTTATTCCAGGATATAATCCAGAATAAGACCCAGGGATCTGGGTTTCCTCAAACCATCAAGTTGATCAAGTTGTGATGGAATAGTTCCTAATCTGGGCAAATTTGTTCTTTAGACACAAAGCTTTTTCTTATCTACTCAGGAAAGGAATGCCATGAGAAAACAACAAAAGGTTCTAGGACATCTTTAGACTCTTTTTGAAATCAACATATAATGATTATACAAGCTTGGTCACTTTTACCATTTGATGGAAATTTCTAATTCTGCTGAATTACAAGTTGGTTCTTAGGGACCCAAACCAAACTGGTTTCTGTACATACAGATGCCACTCCCCCCCCCCCATATATGTGACTGTACAAACTGTTTACAAACAAGTTCAGACTAGGAATGTGCAAAAATATTTATTTTTTGTAGTTGATTCATATGTAGTGGGATTCAAATTCAATATGAATGTTCAATCCCATACGAATCCCATACAAATGCATATGAATCCCATGTGAATCCTATACATATCCCATACGAAGCTTCATATGAATGTATCAAAACATTCAATTCGAATTCAAATATCAAACTCCAAATGTGCCAACATTCAGTTCAAATATGAATGTCCGAATGTGGCCAAATTCGTACAAATTTCTAATGTTACAAATATTCATGCCCATCCCCACTTCAGACATTTTGATTGTGTGCAAACTGGCAACAATATGCATACATTTTGTGCATGTACATGGAACTAGAAAATTAAAATCTACTCATAGAGAAATCTATTCCTAGACTAATGTCATGGGTATTAAAGAACCAGTAGAGTCATTGTTGAAAGTGTTCTTCTTTGCTTCCCAAAATGACCCTGTGGCTCATCTGAGTTGCTTCACTGGCAAAAACAAAACAAAACCTAGAATGTGGATGGACTCAGTGATCTGTGGCTATGCCAGAGCCAATTTACGCTGAATCATTGCAAAGTAAGAGTCTGAAAGCTGAATATTGTATTAATAACTTTAAGGCATGGAACATGCATTCCTCAACTGTTCTTTCTTTTTCTCTCTCTAAAGGGGACTTTTACTTACCATTAAGTGTTCTCTGAGCAATACTTACAATGCAGTAGTGAATGGTTTTTCATACTGTCAAACACACATATGTGCAAAATAGCTTCTTGAAGACCCGGGCTAGAATAGTTTCTCAAGGATTAGAATCAGGGGACATGCTAAGAAGCTGATGGCCAGGAGAGTTAGGTCTATGGAATTTATTTTCAGAAGAAGTGGTGACAACAGTCAGCTGAGAAAGCTGTAAGGAAGAAAGATTCATGGAGGACAGCTGTACCAATAGCTACCAGAATTGATGCCTAGATCCTGTCATTGGGTTGGGGAGACAGATAAGATGCATCTAAAGGTCATTTGCAAGGACTAGGGAACAGGTGAAGGCTTTGCCTTCGTCTCCTGGTTGAGGACACTGAGAAGCAATTGTTGGGCACTGTGTGAGACAAGATGCTGGTCTACGTGAGCTTTAGCCCAATCCAGCAGGGATCCCCTTATATTCTTATGATTAGACAGATTCATGGGGGGGCAAGTGTATCAATGGCTACTAGAATGGATACCTAAGTCTTATCTTTGGGTTGGAGAGAGACAAGGTGCAGCTAAAGGCTGTTTGCTGGGAGTAGAGAGCAGGTGAAGATTTTGCCTTTGTCTTCTGCTTGAGGATGCCCAGAAGCAAATGGTATGCCTTTGCACAAGAGAGTGTCCCAAACTAGATGGGCTGTGGCATGAACCAGCAGGGATCGTCTAATGTTCTTAAGATCTTAAGGCTCTGCAAAAGGGAGTGATTTCATTCCTCTAGCTGAATCAATGGGCAGCACCATGGGGCAGGGGAATCCTCAAAGAACTACCATAAGACAAGGGCTGGTCTTCCAAAGCATGAAATATACACTACCTATCCTAGATACTAAGGCTGGCACACCAGCAGAGTATGCAGGACCGTGAAATAGAAAAGAGACCAGGCTGTGTTATGGTATACAGATGAGACATGAATCACCTCTCCAGAGTAACATAATGAAATCTGAAGGGCACAACCAAGACCTCAGCAAACCAACAAGTCTTCTCAGTGGTTCCAAAGTCACCATCTCACCCTCGGTTCCAGCCAGTATGGCTTTGGTACAAAGCAAATGGAAGTGACATGGTTACTGAGCCCTTGCTGAAACTAGAGGAAAGGGCTGCTGGAGAGACAGTAGTTAGCATACTGGAAAGATAATGGCTCACATGCTACTGAGATTTATATAGGCATCTCTAGCCTTTGGCTAAGTGGGAATATAGCCATTCCCATTCTTTCTCCTCACGTTTAGGCACTTTGATTGCTTTAATATGTTTATATTTGGTTTTAAATGTTGTAACCCACTCTGAGACCTTCCCGTATAGGGTAGGATAAAAATGCAAATAATGAATGAATAAGCAGTCAGGCTGCCTATTTCAGGTAGCTCCTTTCCCTTCTAACTAGTGAAATCAAACTGAAGGCCCTGGAATTGAGAAGTAGTTGATATATAGATACACTTTCTGTTCCTTTTGGGATTGGGATACAATAGCAATAAAGTCAATAACTGCTTGTGTCTTCTTCCTCCCACCATTTGGCAAAGGAAGTTTGGTTTACATAAGATCACTAGCAGGACTTTGGCATTACAGCACCCTTTAGCATTTGTAGAAAAACTGCTCAACCATTCCCTTTCAATAAGTAATTAAGGAAGGAAGGAATGAGGGAGGGAGAGAGTGAGGGAGAGAGAGAGAAAGGGAAAAAGGAAGGAAGGAAGGAAGGAAGGAAGGAAGGAAGGAAGGAAGGAAGGAAGGAAGAAAGAAAGAAAGAAAGAAAGAAAGAAAGAAAGAAAGAAAGAAAGAAAGAAAGAAAGAAAGAAAGAAAGAAAGAAAGAAAGAAAGAAAGAAAGAAAGAAAGAAAGAAAGAAAGAAAGAAAGAAAGAAAGAAAGACTGCTTAGTTTCTAAATGGCAAAGGATGAGCAAAGTTGTCAAGGCTTACACGTTTCAAAGAGTTTCCAGGCTGAGCACAAGTGACTCAGGAGGAAGGTATCTGTGTCTCACGTAGCCCTTCCAAGCTTTTCAAAACATCTTTACTTTATCATATTATTAGAAGCAATCAATGCGATTAATATTACATGTAGGCAATTTTGTAAATTCTGTGTCGTTCCCCCTCCCTAACGTTGCCGTCAGCAGTCACTTTATACACACGTGCTGGTGATGCTGGTCAACCGAACTATTGACGCAATTAATAATGAATAGCTAAATGGTCACCTGAGATTGGATCTTCCTTTGAACAATCTGGACTCCTTAAAGGGCTACTGATACATCGACAAGGCTATTGCTGCTTGCACCATTCCCTTATTTCCCCCCAAATGCATCTTTCGCTTGCTGCTGCTGCTGTTGTCCTGTTTTTCCTGTACTTTATTTTCAGACCATTATTATCTCTTTCCCACCTCTAAGATGATCAGTCAATTAAGGCTTTGCACAAAAGCAGAATAATCAGGAGATACCTACTGAACCAAGTGATATATTGTTCCTGTCCTTCTCAGTAAAACTGCAGTTTAAAGTACTTATCATTACCTGGAGACAGCTTAAAATGTCACTCTGTATGAAACAAATATAAAGCCGAGGTAGAAATTGGTATGTGCAATGGATTATATATTGCAAGGCTAAGAATGAAGAATATGACCTCTGTGCATATGTGAGCTGTGTCTTTTTGCACACGTAGACACACTGTGTTTTGCGAAGGAAGAATTCGCTTTTGAAACGGCCCTAATCCGCTTGGAGTCATTATCCATTGTGTTTTTGGGCTGCTAAACAAGTTGTTGACAAAAATAAACTCAGGTGAAGGTCCAAAACACCCACTGCATCATAAAACTGCCCACCTCGGCATGGAATTTTTGCTTTTCTTTTCCCTGGACCCAGACGCAGCGCACAAGGAAACCAGACATGGATTAATTAGGTGTGACTGTATCATTAAATTAGGATAATGAACAAACAGCTACGTATCACATTCAACTTGGCATGTAAGTCTCCCCAATTGCCTCCAAGTCACCTGATACTTCTGTGCTAAGCTTCTCCCGCAGCCTCAGCCTCAAAATATTAATTCAGCCATATATTTTCTAGCATTAGAAAGGTGCGCTGAATGCTATAGCAAAATCGTGTGCATGCGGACAGGTCCTGTGAAATCTTTTGGAGATTCCTATTTATATTCCTCGTATTTATGTTTTGATATCATGGCTGATGCTCAGGCTTTTCAGTGGCAGTACTGTGGCATTCATTAAATGAATCAGGAAAATAAAGGGAATTATTTTCTAGGGCTACCAAAATTAATGAGGGGGAATTAATTCAAAATACAAAACAAAGATTTGCTGTAGCATCATACGGACAAGAATCAGTATGCTGTGGCTAGTATTTCAGTGAAAATGAATAACAGCAATGATAACCCAAGCTTGTGTTGTTAAATATAGGCTGGGTGCTCTGGATCAGGAACTAGCCAAAATTGCTTTAAATTCAAGCTCTTTCATAACTTCAGCTTGAAGTTTGGGTAATCGTAAATCTACCCTGAAAAAGTGGTCATGCCCTCATCATAGACAGACAATGCCTTCTTCCGTGCTTTATTTATTCTTTAATCTCTAACACTGAATGAATAAATATTAACATTAACAGCTGAATAGTGATAATCTTAAGTATGATACGCAATATCATACTTATTACGCAATACTCTTTTGGTATTTAGTCATTTGCCTTAACATTCAGCTAAACAGTCAAAACCTACTACATTTTATCTTAAAATGATGTGTGCACCCAACACACAATATTATTATTATTATTTTTGGTGTGGGTGTGTGACATTGTCCTTTAGACGAAAATGCATATCCAGGTTTGCTGAAAGATAACTGCATCAATAAGACCTTCATAAACCTAATTCTGCAGTGTTTCTTTCCAAGAACAGTGTAGAATGTCACAAAACTTTTCCCTGTGCCTAAATTCTTTTGGAATTAAAATACACAGATGACTCCCCTTTTGCATGCAAATAGATGGGCATGCACATATATATATAGTTATAATATGAGCACATCCACACACACACATAAACCTTACAGTTTCCTAGGTGCATTTTGTATCTTTTTGTAAGGAAGGAAGGAAGGAAGGAAGGAAGGAAGGAAGGAAGGAAGGAAGGAAGGAAGGAAGGAAAGAAAGAAAGAAAGAAAGAAAGAAAGAAAGAAAGAAAGAAAGAAAGAAAGAAAGAAAGAAAGAAAGAAGAGATTCCATAAGTCTGCAGTGTTATCCAATATTGTTCATGCTATCTATGAAATATGAACTTCTGCCTATACAGGAGACACTATGTTATGTGTTATTCCATCATTACAAAGTTATCCTGGTGAGAAAATCTTCACCAGCTCTCAGGTTAACTGCTGTAAACATATTGCCCTTTAGATTTCCCCAATATTGATAATGCATAGAGTTACAGATCTGAATAACTAAGGACTTCTACTATTTTTTTGTCTGAAAGCATCTTAACGCTCCTTTTCTAAGAACTTTTAACGGTATATTTCCTCATTCCTTTTTGCAATCAGCCTCTAGCAATTGCTACTACTGTGCCTAAACTTCGGTGCTAATCCTAGGAAACAGTTAAAGTTTAAGCAAAGGTTTTCCATGCTCAACCAGAGAGGGAGGAATAAACAGTAGATCGAAATTGGTATGCCTCATTGGCTGAGCTGTCGGATATTTCTAATGCATGTGAAGGCTTCGTTACTAAGAACCTGCTAAGTATCTTTAAAACCTTTGATCTGTAGTCAGTCTTAACAAAGGAGACAATTAATTAAAGGTGAGCATCTTGCAATAAAGTTACGCAGTGGTCAGTTTATATATACTGTCCAAAGCTAGTTCGCAAAAGTCATTGTCAATTAAAATCTTCTTGGAGTCCAGTTCATTATCATTTCCCCCCCTTCTCACCTTGATCAATATTTTTGGATGCTTTGTCTTGACAAACCTAACAAATGTCTATATCTATATGTCTGCCCATTCATTTTGGTGGCTGATTATGATTTATTTTTAGCTTCGCCATACGGTCGGGCACTTTATTTAAGAAGCTTTGAGTTGTCATCCGTCTTTATTTTAAGGAGCCGCAATAGGAGCTCTTTCTCTCTCTCTCCCTTTCTTTTTTTCCCAAGAAAAGATGTCAGTTGTGTACAATGAATGCACAATGAAACCGCATTCACCTGCAACTTGCATATCCCAGCATTGACTCCAAATAAGAAACAGAAGTCAAAAGTCCATCATGATTCCCTTTCTATAGCCCAATTCAAACACTGCATGAATGAGAGAGCTGAGCATCATTTGCAAGCTCTGGGACTCCTCAGTTCAGGCAACATCTTTGCAGCTTTGAAAGTTAGACAAAAAGAATCCTGCACAAGACGAAACCTTCCCAAAGCAACATCTGTATTTATCTGCCACTACCAGTCACCCCCACAAGCTTTCACAGCAACAATATCTCCAAAAGGGAATATTTCTATAAACCTATGCCATGATTACATTCTACTATAGTTTGCATTATTTATTTGCCATGGTTATGATGCCGTTCTTCCACAGAGCTCAACAGTGCCAAAGCAAGAACATAGTACATCCCTTAAAAATAATAACAATAAAATGCATCATTCTGAAGTTTATCTTTGCCCTTTCTAAGAAAGATCTTCTATATACATGTATCTGAGTGGAGAGGAAGATTTTATGGCCCCAAAGACCCCTTTCAATTCTGTGCATCTGTAATAATGAAAATCCTATGCGTGTGAATCTGCTACCAAAGTGAGCACAAATACATTCAAGAACCAGGTATGGTTTGTCCTAAATAAGATGCTGTGGAAAAAGGCAAGTGGAAATCACATGACCAGGGGTGGCTCAAGACAGCTGCTAAAACGATGGTGGATTATCTGAAATCACCTTGGAATGGCTTGGAAGCAGTTACCTTCCATGTGAATTATCACCTATCTTTTTCATCCTCTCTCTCTCTCTCACACACACACACACAAACACACACACAGAGGGAGAGATATACACACAGAGTAGGATATACACTTGTCTTCAATATTTTTAAGAGATGGAGACAACTAAACAGTGACAAGACATATTTATTCCTAGATTTCTCGGAATTACAGCATTCAGACCAATTCTGCTCCCTAGTATGGTGCTGGCACTACTTTATCTGGGAGGATAAACTGGCACAAAGGGTTAACTTATATGCTTATTTATTGATTCATTGATTTGTGTTTCTGCTCACCCTACACCTTGCAAGACTCATCAGAACAAAAGACACGATATGTAATTGCTTCACATATTTAGATTACTTTAAGGCAATTCAAAATGTTAATCAGCCCATTGTCCACAAACTGTAAACAACCTGATATAGGATTGAAATGATCTTATTTTATTTTTTATTTTATGTTTCGCTAGACGATCCCATAGGAATCCCCCCCCCATTTACCATCTCTTGATAGCCCTCCATGAGTGTGACTTTGGGGGGGGGGGTAAGTATGAAATACTCTTGAATCACCTTCCAGGTAATCTGACAGTTTTGTTGTGCAGTCATCTTCATCCATGAATACACAACACTCACCACCAAACAAAAGCAACAACTCTTGCTTTGTCGGAAAATGTCACCACTACTTTCAGGAAAGAAGATAATATAGTACAGGCTTATATAATTATTCGCCTAAACATTTCAAGATCTCAGTTTTGTTTTTATGTTGCACCTAGGACTATAAGCCAAGCACCACTCATCCTGCAGATGTAATTTTGCTAATTCTGGTGAAATCACATGTCAAAAGCTTACAGATATACTAGCTAGATTTCTTCTCCTTCTCTTTTTCCTCCTTCTTCTCCTTCTCCTTCTCCATCTCTTTCTCCATCTCCTTCTCCTTCTTTTCCTCCTCCTCCTCCTCCTCCTCCTCCTCCCACCACCAGCACTGCTATGTATGTGATCTATGGACCATTTAAATAAAGTTGATTTCTTGAGTACTACTGTCTAAAAGGCAGAAGACTAAGGCCGTCTGTAAAATGGAAGTGACTTCTCTTAGAACTAGTTGTAGGCCACATCCTAAAATTAATTCTGCCATCACTCAGATTTGAAAAAAAAAAAAAGAAAGAAAGAAAGGCCTGATCCTGCCACCTGCAGCCTAATTAGCTAGGGCATGTGCAGGTACTACAATGAAAATAATTCCATAAAGACCATGGTCAGCAGCCAGAGACACCTTGCCTGTAGACATGTCTCTTCTGAAGAACGGTCACGGGGATGGCCTCTGGCAGTATTTTTAGCAGAAGAGTGTCCACCTCTGAATGCAAGGGAGAGGACTTGAAGAAGCTTCCATCCGAGACCAAACTCATACAACAATAAGTTCACTAAGTATTTATTTTCACAATGAGAACTGCCATCTCTTGTTCTGTTCACCACCAAAAGCCTTCCTTCCCCTTTGTTCCTCTGCAGGTGTAGAAAAGATATTGTCCTGTTGCATCTTTGCTATGAAGTGCCCATACTGTTCTGTCAATTTGACTTACAAAGAAGCAAGTAAAGCCCATCTTTTTCAAGATGCCTCCCTCCCTCAATGTAACCAGAGATACTGTACAGTGGGTTATTGTGGGGGAAACTAAAAAAAAAAAAAGTTAAATATTTCTTCTCTCTCTTTCTTTCAGAAGATTATCATTTCAGGTCCAAATAAATAACCTTAAAGGTTTCGCTTCTATTGCTTCCTCTCCTTGCCACCACTTCTTTGGAACAATGGAGCTCACAAATAGTTTATCCAAAAAGGAAATGTAGGACAGCTTTCATTAAGCTTGGAAACTTAACAACATCCAGCAGGTCATGGTAAGAATGGGATTTTGCTAGAGCAATTGTAACGGGGATGAATAAGGAGACACTGTTTGAGAAGGGAGCATTCATTTCAAAGATCATTGTAAATAGGGTTACTTTAGCAGCTTGATGCATGGATGCTGCTCACTCCCAATTCTAGAATATGCACAGTTCTGTCTACATGTGTACAACAAATGGAGGGGAAACATGGATTGCTATTCCTTTGTTGTAAAACCAACCCACTGTGGTTTGTTGGTTTAACAGCTGGTTCTTCTGGCTTCAGATAGATTTTTTTTTTTGCACTTCTGATCTTCTGCCTGTGTGTGTGTGAGAGAGATAGAGAGGAAAAAAGGGGGAGAGAGGCCACACTTCTTCCCTCTTTGAAACTCGATCTGGATTACAACCCTACTATAGACGAAGAAGGTTGTTTTCAGTCACTCACGCCTTATGTTTCAATTATGGAGGCATTTATTCAACACCTGTATTTAGCCACATCCCTTTTCGAGTACATTTTCATTTTCCCGAGTCTTTTTTTTTATCACTCTGTACAATGCATCTTAATTTAACAATCATTGCACTTCTAAATCTCTCAGAGCTAACCTGAAAACTGATATTGCACCAGGGCTGAACAAAGCTTTAGTTCACATCTGTCTATTCCATTTTCCCCCCATTTTACCTCCTCTTTCCTTATAAAAGAGACTATCTTGAACTGGATAATTTGTGGACTCCTAAAGCCAAGTGTTTTCTGAAGACGAGCTGTACTTCTAAGAAGTGAAACAACCAGTAGTTGAAATAAACTGCTCATTCCACCGTGGTTATCGATTGTATTTGGCCTATGACTGCAGGTAGGGGCCATGTCCCAGCATCTCAGCAATGGATGGGGACATTTTGCACAGAAGCTGCAGTGTTCAGATGTGGTATGAAGAGATACACTGTCATTCAGCTTCAAGGATGTCATATCTCGCATACGGTCCCCTTTTACAACTCTGTACCTTTACATGCATGAAAACCTGTGTTCATTTTGCTAAGTCTCCGTTAAAGACCACAACTGACTTCCTAAGAAGAATATTATAGGAAGCTGTCATGTCCTATTAAAATGCACAGTGGGTCTTGGGCATGAATCACACACGGATAGCAAAAATGTTCTGCAACCACTTGGGATGATCCTGTTTTGATTTGGTCCATTCATCTGTAAATATTAAGCCTAAATGCCACTTAACTGGTCTTAAATTATTTCCAGAGATAACACGTTGCAATAGAGCTGAGAACATGAACCTCTTTGCCTCAAAGTAACTCAGACCTGAAGCAGATCCCACTGCTATGCATATATAGAGTGAGGAGTCATGAGTGAATGGACTGTTAGTAGACCTAGTTGTTTATGTGTGTAGCTTCATAGTAGGTAGCAGGATTAACTAATAAAAGGGGGAGACACTCTGACAGTTTCTCCTTGATGTTGTTCTGGATGGGTGAAAACTAGGAAGGGCCACTTTCTTCGAGAACTTTCTCCCCCTAAGAGATAGGGGAAGGAACTAGGAAAATGAAAGCTGAATCAGCAATTGATCTGCATAGGCATATTTGTTCAGGACTTGCCACAGCAGTCCTTAGATTTTTAAAAATTATTTTAACCATTCCAACACCTGGCTGAGATCTCTAATCCTATGCAGAGACCAAACTATGGAAGGGGGTGATGGTGGCGTTTGTTTGTTTGTGGTTTTTATCCCTTCATTTTTTTGAAAAAAGTAGATGTGTGTAGTTTATTTTTGTTTGTAGATATGTTTCCTGTAAAACTAACCCCCTAACAACAGCTTACAACTGTAGCCCTTGACTATCTTACCTTTTAAGCACTATAGGAACTACTTCACTTGAGCAGATAATCATATTATGTACAACTGCAGAAAAAAACCTGTGTCAGATCTTTGAGTCAGACCTAAACTAAATCAAATAACATCCAGCAACAAGCACACACACACACACACCATTTAGAGCACTCAGAAGTAACCTAGATGGGGCTTGGTATCTGAGCACAGCTACTTGCTCCATATATCCACAGTATCAACGTAGCCTAATTGCAGTTTTTGAAAGACCCACTGATGGCTCCGTGAACAAAGCTACAACACCCAACCCTTCTTTAAACTGTTTCAGTGAAGTTCATGCCTTCCTAGATAGATCCACAAATACATTTATCTGGAGTTATTTCTTTCCATTCCAAGTAGAGAAAGCCTCAGCCTTCCCACTACGTAACCTAGTTCACAGCGTGAGTGGCACAGGGCATTGAAGGATTGATGCAGAACCTAATTGTTCTACTACTTTCTGATTCGACGGCACTCCTAAACAAAAGCTGAGGGACAGAGCATCGTAAGCTAAATGGGATCTCCGTTCTCTCAGTCCTGTCGTTATTTTTTGACTAATCACCAATAGCAACCACATTCCTTCTCCCTCCCCATCACAGAAGTAGCCAGAGGCAACTTTTACTAAGATCAGCAGATGAATCTGTGGCATTTCAGGAGCATCTTCTCATATGGGCTAAATAAGGCCAATTGTTTCAGCCCTTAGAGTCATAGTAAATCCACCAGCCGTGCTACAGGAACGATGAAAGGGATTGGGTTGGGTTGGGTTGGGTTGCCTGCTCTGTTTTGCTGCCTGGTCTGAGAGGTTTAGGTGATGCCAACTGAAAACACTTGTGCTTATGCAAATTGGCCTAATGGTCTTATCTTAGAACACTTGGGCAAACCTGTTCATTCCCCCTGCAATAGAGTTTCATGCAAGGAAGTGAAAGTTAACCAAGGCTTGAGTGAGACTCTGTCTGCCCTAACCCTGACCCATCCCAGGGAAAGAAACTCTTCATGAAGAGAGGGAAACCGAGATTCACTGAATTTCAGGCAGGCAGCTAATCTCTTTGGTTCATCCCATTCATAGAGATGGGTGAGTTAAATGAAACCCAGTAACTCAAGGCAGTAAAATAATGAGGACAATAATAATACTTTCAAATGAAATAAAATAAACTTAGACTAAATCAATACCCTGGCTAACCTTTGCCATAGTTAAAATGGGATCTCTTAAGTTATCACAACCTAGAAAAAAGGGTGGTGGTGGTGGGGTTAACACTTTGTTGTTCAGGGCTCTTTGTCACAATTATGATACAAGTACGATTGTGAGAGAACCTGTGTGTAACAGCTCACTTTCAAAAAGCTAAAATGAAAGTATCGCTATGTGCATAAGCCTTCTCTTCTTTTTATCTTCTAAGGGATCGGTTGACAGACAGTCCTTGTTTACTCCAAATAGGTTTCATAAACTTTTCTTTGTTTCATTGTCAGGGAAGGCAGCTTCTCCAAAAGGGCTTAGGAGTGGAGCCTCCCACGACACCTTTCCTGAGGACCCGCATTTTCCATGAGATTTCTAGGCAGCCGTAATGAATGGCAAAATATGTTTCTCATGTATTCTGGCTGCAAAGCTGTGTGTGTGTGTGGGGGGGGAAATCTGGGTGGGGGCATTGGATGGATGGATGGATGGATGGATGGATGGATGGATGGATGGATGGATGGATGGATGGATGGATGAGTGCTGCCACCCCTAGAGTTTCTGCTCAGCAGTATGTTCCCTCTCCACACCCACACCCACTTTGCCACAGGAAGTCTTCCTCTTTTAAAAATAACTTTCCATTTGCATATCCATCCCTTAGTGGATCTGGGGGATTTTAAAACATGCCATTAACTTTTTGAAGGTTTACTGCTGGACAGACGAGTTGTGGGAGCAAGTAGCTCAGCGCACTGGGATTTGAACTAGGAAGGGAACATACCAGCTCAATCCGCCTCGCCTTCCCTGATCTCGAGTCTCGGCGTCTCCCTTATCTGAAGTTTCCCACATCACTGTCTTAATGTGCTTTGATTGTTTCCTATGCCGAGTCAAAAAAGTAGACAGCAAAGCAAAGCAATAGGAAAAGACAGGCAAACTAGAAGAAGAAGAAGAAGAAGAAGAGAAGTTCCTTTGCTGGCAGACCTTATCCACTGCCGGAGTCCTAAGCCAGCTCGCCTGTCAATTCCCTTCAACTTAGGCACTTCAATCCCACTTTCACGCAAAGTGATCGATACCCTCGCGTATGCCCTATTGCGCCCCTTCGCTTCCTCCCTACTGCCTTCAAAGCACAGGCTGAAACATTGCGGAGAGAATTGGGATGGGAGCAGGGTCAGGAAATGCTGGTGGGATTTTGCTCCCCCTCCACAGAGCCAGGAAGCCGAAGGAAAGCACAAAAGAGTGTGTGTGTGTGTTGGGGGGGGGGGTGTCCCACAGCACCGAGTTCCCCTTCCAGAAACCCACCCTGTTCGATAATACCACCGTTAAAAAAAGAACAGAAAAGAAAAAAGTTCCTGAGTTTGTTTTCACTGCCGACTTAAGGAGAGCTCTTCTCTGGTTCCTTCTCTCTCCCTAAGCAGAGAACCTGAGCCCCTACAGACTTCACTCCTAACCTAAAACATCTCTCCCTGCTCGGTAATTCTCTCTCCTCTCCTCTCCTCCTTGCTACACAACATCACCGGTTTCCAGCCCGCCTGCCCGGGATTCCCGCGGTCGTGCCTCCTTCTTCGTGAAAGAGCAGGGGGAAAAAAAGCATCGCAGGCATTTCACTCCTCAGCTCCCTTTCCTTCTAGATTTCCTCTCTTTCAGGGCTCCGGACTTTGTGCGGTCCGGGACCTGCTGTAAAAAAAAATAATAAAATGTCCTTTTCTTCCTCTCCATCCCATCCAGCCGCCCAACAAACGCCTCTGGGTTTGGGAAACAGCCACGCAGTCCCCAAGAGAAGCAGCAGCCCGTTTCAGCACCTTCCAGCCCTGGACAGCTCCCTCCGTTCCTTTCAATGAACCCCCTAGGGCTCAGCACCCCGTTTCAGCACCTTATATCCCGGACAGCTCCCTCCATCCTTTTCAATGAACCCCCTAGGGCTCAGCACCCCGTTTCAGCACCTTCTATCCCGGACAGCTCCCTCCATCCTTTTCATTGAACCCCCTATGGATCAGCAGCCACTTTCAGCACCTTCGATCCCGGACAGCTCCCTCCATCCTTTTCAATGAACCCCCTACGGATCATGGCTCTTCCTATCCCTCTCGGACTCTGGCTGGTTCCCCTTTCTTTGGACAGATCCGAGCCCGCCCGCCCCCCCCCCCCCGAAACCCTGGAGAGAAGATCACTGGGATCTAGAGGAGATCAGACTTCCCCCATAGCTCTTCCTGGGTTTCCAGCCTAGCAGGATCTACCACCCACCCACCCACCCCAAACGCACACATACGCACACACACACACACAGCCCACCAAAAAACCACACACCTTTTGCCCGGACTCCCCTTCTCCGGGCCCCGGTGAATAAAGGAAAGTTAAGGCTGCGAGCTCACCTTTATGCATGCCCGTAAACCTGTCCTTCAGCACCGTCAGTTCATAGATCTTTCCGAACTCTTCAAAGAGCGGCTTGAGGTCTTTCTCGTCCAGGTTGCGAGGGATTTGCCCAATAAAGAGCTTGATGGCATCATGGTCCTTCATGGGGATGGTGGTGGTGTTCCCTGGACTGTGGTTTAATCCGTTCATGTGCCCGTTGGTGTTGGGGTTAGTGTGGCTGTTACTGAGGCTGGAATTGTCTGCTTGTCCGTTTGCTAACGTGGCCATCTTTATATACATAGAGAAAAATCTTCTTTTCCTTTTTTTCCCACCCCCCCTCGCTTCCTCTGTTCCTCTCTCTCCCTCTCCCTCTTTCTCTCTCTCTCTCATGCACACACTCCCTCTCTTTCACATACACTCATGCACACACACACACACGCACACACACACACACTCACGAGCACACACTCACACGCTCCCTTTCACACCACATGCACGCACTCACACTCCTCCCTCCCTCTCCCTCTCTCTCTCTCTCTCCCTCTCTCTCTCTCTCCCTCAATCGCTCTCGTCTCGCTCTCGAGGTCTGGACTGATTTTTTTTTAATACATTGAACAGCCAGGATCTCTGTCCTTTCCGTTTAAACAGGCTGGGTCGGTTCAAAATGCCAGTGAGGCTGGGGGGGAGGGGAGGGGAGGGGCAGCGGCGTGTGCGTGGGGATGGTTGGAGAGCCAGGGCGGCTGGGTGGGTGGGGAGGGGGGCTGAAGGGGGGCCACTTTCTCTTGCTTCACTTCCACGGACCCCCCCTCTCCCCTCCTCCCACCCCACCACACCCCCGTCTGCCTGCCCAGTGGTATATTCCAGCCCTGGCTTGGCTATAAATAGCGCCAGGCGCATGGTTCTTTGAGAGACGGGAGGGGAGACTCAGTGTCTATTGTGGGAACGGAGGAATGGGGAACGGTTGTCTCTGGCAAGCGCTAAGCGCTGGCTTCTATTTTCATCTCTTTCTTTCTTTCTTCCTCCCTTTCCCACCCCCACCCTCTCCCTTTCCTTGCAGGGTCGCCCTCCTTTCCCACCCTGCTTCACCCCTTTTTTTCCTTTTCCCCTTTTTGCTCCTTTTTCCCCTAAAAAATATTTCTTCCTTCCTTCCTTCCTTCCTTCCCTCCTTCCTTTTTTTTTGTCTTCCTTCTTCTGCAAACCAAACCATCTCGACTTTTCTTTCCAGCAATGGGCTAGGAAAAGAAAGCCTTTTGTTTCAGAAGGCAGCCAAGCAGAGGCAGCAAAAACAAATATAAGCCAAACTAGACGAGGTGTGATGATTTCTTTTTATTTTCCTTCCCTTTCCCTCCCTTTCCCTCCCCCTGTTTTTTCTCCTTCTCCCTGGCAATCGCGACCCACCTCACTCTGCCTCTCCTTTCTTTCTTTCTTTCTTTCTTTCTTTCTTTTTCTTTCTTTCTTTCTTTCTCTCCTAAAACATTGCTAATAAAAGAACTACAGATATGGAGGAACCCTGAAGCTCAAGAGGTCTCTTCTTGTTGTGATGGTGGTGGTGACGATTGGTGCCAGTGGTCTTGTTCAGTATTGTGGTCTGATCTTTCTCTATATGTATCTGTGTTTCTTTTTTCAATTCTGTCTGGGATTCCTGGCTGGCCGTAGGGATTCGGGAGCCCCCACCCACCCACCCCCTTGCCACACCATGGCATCTATTCCGGAGAGGCATACTGTATTCTGACAGACCTTTGTGAGGCCGGGGGTGGGAGGTGGGGGGGGGGCGATGAAAGGGAGATTTGGGGGCGGGTGGAGGGAGCAGGAGAAGAGGATTTTTTAAAAAAATAGAAGGAAAGAAAAACAGCAGCGAGCAAATTGCCTTTTTGGCCATCTTTCAGCGTCCGCATGCTGTTCATTATTTCTCTTCAAATGAGCTGGAGGAGGATTGACTCTTTTTATTTATATAGGGATGCCCCCCCCCTAGTTTTGGGGTTTGGTTTTAAGAGGGGGGCTAAAGAACGCATTCAGGATTTTTTAAACAAAAATTATTTTGGTCTAGTGCTTCTCCATCGCATCCTTTCTCACCCCCCCTTTTTTATTTCCTGAAACAAAACAAAGCAAAAGGGTAAATATTGTTTGCTAAAGTCTCTCTCTCTCTGTGCAAGTTTGGGTTTTTTGTTTGTTTGTTTCGCTCATGGATAGGCAAGTAAACATTTTCACTCCACTTTCTCAGTAGGCACCAGGTTTCTTAGATGCTTATAGGAACAATGCATTATAGTTAATTAAGTCACACTGTAATAAAAGAAGTAAGAATCCCTCTTTCTCTCCTCACCCCCCCTCCCTCACTACTTCTCCTTACCCGCTCCCAGTGCTGTTGTTTGGGGGGGGGGCAGAGAGCAGGCATCGGATTAAAAAAAAATACAACATCTAGCTCAAAGCAATTTTTCTTAGCTTTAAATGAAATCTCACAGAAACATCTGGTGGCACCAGCTTCTACTAGAGGCAGGAAAAATACTAGAGTGCAGAAAAGGCGGAAGGTTTTTCGGGCTGGAAATTGCTCCGTTCGAAGCAGCAGCTTTCCCCCAAACCTGCTCTCCTCTCCAGATGTTTTGGACTCCAACTCCCATCAGCCCTCGCCAATGCAGCCTCGGGAGGTGGAGAGCAGAACATCTGGAAAGCATAAGGTTAGCAAGGGCTGTTTTACAGAGAAAGGGAATAGGTCTGGAGAAATGCTGATTAGTTACTTGGCATCAGTGTTTCAAAGAAAGAAAGAAAGAAAGAAAGAAAGAAAGAAAGAAAGAAAGAAAGAAAGAAAGAAAGAAAGAAAGAAAGAAAGAAAGAGAAAGAAAGAAAGAAAGAAAGAAAAAGAAAGAAAGAAAGGACTTACAATTCACAAATGAGTTTCAATAAAGATCTACCATCCAAAATGAATGTATGAAGTTAGGTAAGGGTGATTCTGAGAGTCATTAAATGTGTTGACTTTGATTTACTGGCCTTTGTGCAACCATTGAGTTGGAGCAAGATGTTTAAAGGAGTCTAATTTAAGCGATGCATCAGTTGAAAGAAGAAGAAAGAGAGGTGTTCTTAAATTGTGTTTAAATCTACTCTCCCCCTCCCCATATGACTTTAAAATGAACAAAAAGAATCAAAATTACCCCAGCACTAAGTTGTACAACAAGAGCATATGGCAATGCAAATCCATAATGCTGAGTTGGAGTTGAGAAAGCCTTAATGTGAGCATGTTTGTTACATATTTTCTTCGAAACAGAAGGGGCAGTGTTGGGGAAGGTAACTAGCAGGGGCTGCATTTCTATGCACGCTTACTTCAGTATAGTTTCCACTAAATGCTCTTAGCATTTAAAAAGTAATCTTGCTTTACCGTTGACAACTCATTGCATTGTTTACTTGTGAAATATTAAAGTCATTTGGGGTATCTTCAAATCTACAATTCATTAAACTACCCCAGACTGTTTGTGGAGCATATCTTGTGTAAGCTGTTGCTGTTGTGGTTTTCCTTTGGAGTATTTCCCCTCTGTCCTTATAAATTGTGAGATACAGATGTTTGAGATGGAATATCCTGTCCAGCTAATGAATACTGGGTGAGACTCAAAGCTACCGTGGGCAGGATTTTAAGGTGCCAGCTATTTTAATTACTGTCTCCTGATTAAAGATCAAGAGCTATACCTGCGTTATTGAAAGTTTTTGGTAACTGATGTAAATAAAAGAATGGACAGAGTACAGGAAGCAGAAAGGAATCAGTGTTTCTGTTTATTCAGCATCCAAAAATGTATAATAAATAGAAGTGTCTTTATATTGGACAGTTTAAGGATCAATATACAGCAAGAAGAGTATTAATGGAATCTATAGAAATCGAGACAGAGCACAGCCTCCTGATCAATTATTATTATTATTATTATTATTATTATTATTATTATTATTATTATTATTATTATTATTATTATTATTATTATTATTATTATTATTATTATTATTATTATTATTATTATTATTATTAATTTCTGATGTGAGCTTAGCATCAAACTATTATTAAAATGATAAATCTACAAACTTTCAGATAAGCCAACTCCTTCAAACAATGCCAATCAATTTCATTTGATCATTCTTTTTTTATCTGCAACAGGTAATAACTACTCCTCATCTTTATCCATGCAGAGATTTCCCATTTTCTTTCTTTCTTTTTCTTTTTCTGGTTCTTATTGTTTTGCTGGCTAGCTTCATCTGTCTTTTCTGAACTTACAAATTTGAGCAAGGTCCATAATACACATATTTGGAACAAGTGGATAAAATTAGAAGGCATATTCAAATTGGTTGACTTAAACCTCTTTTTAGATACATCGAGCATCGGTTGCTCAGCAGCTTTACTTTTCCAGCTGAGTATCCAGTGGAAAAAAATAAAAAGAAAGAAGGGCAACTGAAAGCATCATTTTGCTTCTGAAATAATCTTTTGATCATTTCTAGAGCACATTTTAATAGCTTCAACTGACAGAAAACACTTGTGGAGAGAAATGAATGCTCCTAATTATAGATGTCCACAGCAGAAGTATTCAGAATTTGGTTCCTGCAGAAAAGCTTTTAGTATAGCCCTTCATGACCAATTTTGTTTAGACAATTCCACTCATCTTATGTAAGTACTCTTCACCCTGTGAGTACTGGTAACATACCTTACTTTTATCCCACAAATATCCTAGGACTACACCCCTGGACATGTGTGGACACATGTGTGGACACATTCACACTTAAGAAAAGAACACCAGCAAGCTAGGAGCTTTACAAATGTGTGAGCCCTGTTTTTGTTCCTTCTTTGCATTATTCATTTTGTGTGCAGAACAGGTGGTCTCATTTTTTTCCCATTGTATAAACCCACATCAAATTCTCAAGACAGAGCAAATTATGCCTGCAATTGCCTAATGTCTGCTGATGTCTCTTAGTTGTAAAATGCATTTTGACGAGGTTTTTTTTGTTGTTGTTTGTTTACAGAACTTGCTCCCCATTGCCCCATCCAGGAAAAAAACCCTGTAGCTTGAACTTTGGTATGGAGTGAGGTCAGATTGCTTGGCAGCAGTGCAGGGGAACTGCCTTTTACGTCCATGAAACTGGTTAAAAATGGCGGCTCGGTTGTGGTCATGGATAGGTTGCTCTGGGGAGATGGAAACACGAGTCAGAAAATGTTGATCCTGATAGTTATTCAAAGAGAAGAAAAGAAAGTAGCAGAGGCATTCTTGACTCCAGTTCTAGGATCAGATTGAGGGATGAAGTAGATCTGGGTAGGAGAGAATTATGGATGTTTTTATGAGCACAATAAAGGGGCTGAAGAAGCATAAGGGAGACATAGATGTAGGGATGTGCACAAATATTCAAAGGTATTTGAAAATCACTCGAATCTGCCCAAATTTCAACATTCAAATTTGAATTGAATGTCCATAAATTTGAATTTAAGGATTCAAACAATTTTCAAATTTTGGATCTATTCGTTCAAAATATCTGGACATTCAAATGTGTATGGGTTCGTACATGATGCGTACTTGCAGATATGCATCTTTCCTGCATCCATATGCATTTGTACAGATCCATACGAGACAAGAACGGGTTGCATACGGGGTAACTATGGGCACACGCATGTGTGTGGATGTGTACAGGATATGTAACCATCAGTTTGGGTACACACAAATGTTGTCGACATTCATAAGTGCAAATTCAAATTGAACATTCAAACGAAAAGATTCCAATTGGCTTAATTCAAATCGAATTTGGTTAAATTGAAATTTTAAAGATTCAAATAGAATCGAATTTTTGGATATTTGATTCAAATCAAATCGATTCCCAAAAATTGCATTCATGCACGTCCCTACATAGATGGAATATTTGCTTGCGCAGTATTTGTTTTTTCCTTGTCTTGATCTGTGATCTAGTGGTTTGGTAGATGCAAATAGGCTTATATGCATAAACATTTTGCAAGGGGCAGAGCTAGAAAGCCTTTGAAGCTGCTCATTTGGAATGGTTTTGTCATCCACTTTGTCCATAGTTACTCTGAACATCCTCTCCCCACAGCCTCATTTCTCACATGATGACTGAGATCTAGACATGTGCCAAACTGGTTTGGGTTTGAACCTGTTTGGATTGAACAGGTGGTGTTCAAAAGGTTTGAGTTCAGACCAAACACACTGCCTGTTCAAAAACAGAGTTCAAATTCAAACCAAAGGGGTCTTCAAATGAACCCATCAAACACACCCTGTTTGATCCTAGTTCAAAGGGGTTCAAAGGTGTCTGAAAGTTTCATGTTTGAACTGAACACCCTGCCTGTCTTGATAAAAGAGTTCAAATTCAAACTCCCCATTAGGATAAAAGAGTTCAAATTCAATCTGAACAAAGTTGTGGGACAGGTCTGCCACCATCCTGCTTAGAATCTGAGATAGAGCTTGGATCAGCTGAATGCGAGGAGAAGAAAGGAGAGATGTTGTGCCATCATCACCTAAAGGCACGTAACGCAGTGTCCATTTAGGGCTGCACAGCATAATTCTCTTTCTTGTTTCTGTACGTCGGTGTTCCCTTGTCTACTTTTCTCACACAGTAGTTGGGCAGAACTGAACGACTCCTCTATTTTTCTTAGACAATAATTTTGCTGGGAGGTTGGAGGCACCTTTCTGGAATGGAGCAGTATTTGAGCTAAACCCAAACAGATGATATCTCATTGCTGCAGTTATTATGCACTGTGCTGGGTCTGGTATCACTTATAGGCAGGGAAAGCTAGGTTTTTCCTAGATTTTGTATCGCCTATCCATTGGAGGTGGATGGAAAACCGTTTATATTTTGGCACAGGCTCCAATCATGCGTGCCTGACAATCACCACACAAAGTGTGGGATGTGAACTCTTGTGGAAATAGAGTGAGAAAAAAATTGAGATCTGATAGAAAAGGGGGGGGGAGCACCTTACACTCTATTTGTGTGAATGTTAGACAACTAGCATCCAGCTGTATGTAGACGCTGGGGGCTGCTTGCCTAAATTAAAGTGAGGTAAGCTCAGATAGCGTTCCTGTCCCACTTCTAAGCGACTTTAAAGTGCACCTCTTGACCTGTAATGTGGAGTAGAGGCACTGCTGTGCCCATGTGCCCACCTCTAAGTTCTTTCAAGCCATTTTCTATTTTTTTACTTTTGCTATGTGCAGATGCAATTTGAGTGTCATGGGAAAGGAAGGGAACAAATGTGCCAATAGCTATTGTTTCTGATGGTTGTATGTAGGCTTTCGTGGCCAGTTTCTATCTCCTCTGTAGCAGTTTGGGGCTGTTATGCCCGTGTTCCAGGTTTCCTTTGAGAACCTAAGCTTTTGGATATTGCTGTAATATCCATCTTCAGAGGATTTGGCCTTTGGAATAGTATCCCGGTTTCCCTGGTGCAGCTCCCAAAAAAGTGAAGAATCTTGGAATTTGATAGAGTAACTATCAGTTACAAGAGGCAGCATTACTGAGAAGAACTCCTGTTCTGTGCCAATACCTCCAAATATCCTAAGTCCTTAGAAAGGATCAAATATTTACAGTACCAAGCCTGTCATAAACATCTGCTAGACTTTGTGGAAATTCAACAGTATCATTACTAGGAATAGCAGATGTTGACAACAGCAAAAATGACAGTGATATATGTAGTGGTTCTCCATCAGCTTATCAGACTAGAACATAAAGAAGTAAGAACGTAAGTGGAGCCCTGCTGGTTCAGGCCACAGCTCATCTAGTCCTGCTCCCCATCTCACACAAGGGCAAAACCTTCACCTGCTCTCAAATCCCAGCAAGTGGCCTTGGGAGGCATCCTGCCTGACTGCTATGGAGACCATCATGCTTTTGGAAACTACTATTGCAACACTGGATTAAAACCGAATAGCATGGCTTGAAATTTGATTTGGGAAGCTGCTCAACAGTGTAACCTCGAGGATCTGAGTTCACCTTTTCAGAAAATTTTCAAACACCTCCTAAAGGTCTTCTTCAAAGGTCTAGTAGAAGATGATGTAGTGCCAAGTACAGTAAGTATACTGGAATCACAGAATCATGGAATGAAAGAGTTGGAGGAGATCTCTAGGGTCAGTGAGTCCAACCCCCTGCTCAATGCAGGATTTCCTAAACCATCCCAGACCTTCTCACAATGAAGGTCAGCTAGTGGTGGCACTGGGCTTGTCACTGTTGAAAATTAATCAGTATTTGGGGGAATCTTCTAGATTCCCCAGCCCATTTTGAAATATCTCAGTGGACCATCAAGGGTGATGTAACTTTATTTTTGGCAGTATGAGATATCTGGTCCAGGTGGCTCATGTCATGGAAATGGAGAGTTGGAAGGCCCTTTGGTGGAGCTATAAATGTCTTCCAAAGATTCCACATCTGCTGTGAAATAGGAAGCACCTATCCATTTTGACCATTTGTCCCTTGGTTTTCCTTGTCCAGGGTAGATCTTAGAAGTGGCAAGCTCAAGGTGGAGGATTTCTTTATGTCCACATAGACAACACTGCTTACCAGGCCAGATCCCTTAGTCTGAATCCTAGTGCAAGGTTTCAGGGCTCCTTAACACTTTCTTGCAGTCTCATTTGGAATATATAGATGAGAAGAATATGGACATGCATTATGTTGTTTGGAGCACTAAAGTGTCAAGGATCTTACTAAGTGCTATTAGAATAGAATTGAGAATGGAGATAAAGATAGAGGATCAGAGAGGGAATTCCACATCATCACCTCTTCTTTCCATTATACTCTTTGGTGATGAGAGCTCATATGAGACAAATTTAAGATCTGAAAGGGTGGGGTGGAGAACTGGATGTAAAATGAGAACTTCATTTTGAGCCAAGTATATCTTAGGACAAATAATGCTCAGTTCTTTGAGGCAGTTACATAAAATGTGTTTGGGGCAGGTCCTTTTTTCCCAAGGTCCTCTGTGCTTTTCAAGATGGATATGAAGCTTCTGGGGGCAGCTACAACATCCAGACATTGCTCCCTTATTCCACTCTATTTGGCTATTCCACAGTTTAGCATAGACATTCTGTAATATCCATGTTTCATCCTGGGATTTCTAAATATAGCAGAATAAATAATGTCTGGATGCAGCCTTAGTTTGCATTCTGCAGTGGTGAGAGCTATTATGGGTCCTTTGTGCACTGGGCCTTATTCCAGAATAAATCCTGGAATAGGGTCTGCCACGTGTTATGTATTTATGTATTTATTTATTTGTCCATTTGTTTACATTTCTATCCTGCCCCATAAAACAAGATACAGATTAAAAACACTTTTAAAAGATTCAACAAATTTAAAACAGTACACTCCACATTATACCAACAGTGGCTGTAACTGGGTGGTGATGGTGGTAGTATAACCACTCAGCCAAAAGGCCAGGGCAAAGAGGTGCAACTTTACTGCCTTCCTAAATATATATAAGGAAGGGGCATGGCATACCTCGAGGGGGAGACTATTCCATAGTCTGGGGGCCATCGCTGAAAAGGCCCTCTCCCGGGTGCCCACCAGCCTCACTACTGAAGGTGATGGGACAACCAGGAGGGCCTCACCGCTAGATCTTAAGGCATGGGCAGGTCGGTATGGGAGAAGGCATTCCTTTAGATATTTGGGGCCCAAGTCTTTTAGGGCATTATGAGTCAGAGTTAACATCTTGAATTGGGCTTGGAAGTAAATTGGCAGCCAATGCAATTATTTTAAAACCGGCATGATGTGCATCCAGCAAGCTGTCCTGGTCAGCACTCTAGTGGCTGCATTTTGCCCCAGCTGCAACTTCCGGACCATCTTCGTGGCAGCCCCAAGTAGAGTGCATTACAATAGTCCAATCTTGAGATTACCAGAGCATGGATAACTGTTAGTGTGGACTATGGCAGGCCCTGTATAGAGCCTTATTCCAGGATAAATTCTAGAATAAAGTCCAATGCAGTAAGGGCGTTAGATTCTTTGCAAGAGGCCAATTCGCTCCTACCTACGGCTTACTTGCCTTCCCATCACTTTCAGGTGATTGACCCAAACTGAGTGAAAATTCTTCTTTCTAAATTCCATCCAGCCCTAAATGGGACTCCAGTTCACAGAAAATTGCTAACTTATCTTTATCAGAATGTAAAAGCCACTGGTTTTCCATTCTCACGCTTCCCTGATCTGGCCAGCGTGGGCTGAGATGTGCTGATTGTTAACTTGGCAATTGGCTCCCATCCCTAATTTTTATTTATTTTTTGAGTGTTTTCACATCATTTTATGCCTCACTCTCACTCCATTATAGCAACATGGTTCAAGAATCCCTAAACTATATTCCAGGAGTGGCAATTTTTGTATGTATGAGAGTCTGATTCTACCAAACGGTAATTTGATTTTATTGACTTCTGTGGTATACCTTTATATTGGTTTTTCTCCCCTCCATGCTGAGAAAGAGATTATATAGGGATTTTAACCTTACTACATGGCACTTTGTGTGTGTGTGTGTGTGTGTGTGTGTGTATTATGTATACACAACTATTTAAGGTCATTCTTTTTAAATATTTTTATTATTTTTTTAATTTATGGTCATTCCTAGGCAATCCAGGAATCCGCTAGGACTGTTAAACTGATGCATTGGTTCATTCAAAATGAGTCTGCCCTCATCCACCTGCTCTACCTTATTGACTTCTGATTTTCAAAACTACAAAGTGCTATTTTGCAAGGATAGCAAAATCAATGGGACATGTTAACTGTGGATAATTTGGCATTCAGTCTATTGCTGACCAGTCCCAAACACCTTGAAATGGGGCAGGGGAGTAAATCAGATATTTCAAGCTTCCTTGTATTGAAAATACCCTAAGAAAAAGATTCTGATTAATCCCATCCAACACCCCCCCTTCCCCTCGCCACACACCCACTACCAATAACATAAATATACGTGGAATAGGATCTACACTGGATAAAATGAATTTTAGGTTTAACTGTGTGCATTTGCATGGATTGATCAGTCAATTAGTTGATCAGTTTTGAATGTGGATAAAACAATAATTCCAAAGTAAACAGCACATTTCTTGTTGTTTTGTCAGAGGAGGCATTTAGACATCAGAGAAAGCAGTATTTTGGGAAAGGCATACCCCTAATGTTCTGTTTGAGGTAAAGGAGACTGTTTTGCTTTTAAGATGAAGCTCTCATTTGCAGTTTTTGAAAATAAAATCTATTATTCTCTCAGGCGTTTGCTGAACAGCCTATTTTGATGTGAGAAACACACACACACTGCACACATATGAATGAATGAACACTTCTGCTATGGCTTCCTTCCTTCCTTCCTCCCTCTCTCGCCCTCCCTCCCTCGCCCTCCCTCCCTCCCTCCTGTTACTGAATTGCATGGGAAAAGGGAACAAAAACGGTTTATTTATTTATTTGAGAATTTATATCTTGCACTTTGCCCGAAGGTCCCAGGGCAGATCCCAGCAACAGAAAAACCAGATACAATAAACCAATATAAAACAAACATTAAAACCTAACTCTCCATTCTTGGAAAGGCAGGGCCTAAAAACAAAAGCTTTAACTCCCAAAGCCCAACTGACCTCGTGTTGGGTCCCAGATCTCTTCTAGGAGTAGGAGAAAGGGATCTTTCTGCAGGGGGGCACAGAAAGTGTTCAGAGTGCCTCTAAGGCTTTGTACTGGGGTGTGCACGAAGCCAATTTTGGAATTCATAAGAACATAAGAGAAGCCCTGCTGGATCAGGCCACAGCCCATCTAGTCCAGCATCCTGTAGCACACAGTGGCCCACCAAATGCTCATGGGCATCCTAAGCAGAGACAAGGACAAACCTATTCCTGCTCTAGAATCCCAGCAAATGGCCTTAGAATCGCCCCGTTTCCCCCCCCCAGCCTGAAAAATGCACCTAGGCATTCATTCTAGTAACCATTGATACATCTGTCATCCATAAATTTGTCTAACCCTACCTTAAAGCCATTTAGACTGGTAGCTGTCACCACCTCAGCTCACTACTGCCAGATCCCACTCCCACGAATGTTGGGGGTTCATTTTCGTGCATGAATATTCAAATGAAAAGAAGTGAGCCTTCCCCCACGCTCATTTGTTCTCACCACCATTGCTACGTGCTTTCATCCTAGGCACTTCTGGGTCTGGTTGTGCAGCTCTCCATCCAGGGATTGTGCAATGTGGTGGAACTGCACGCACAGAATTCAGAAGGCCTGGGGCAAAGGTGCATGGCAGTGGCAGCAATCATGGCACAAGTTAAGTATGGCTATGGTAGGCTGCAGGAAGGCACAGGAAGTGGGCATGTGTGTGGGGGGAGGGGAGGCCCAGGGGGGCATCCAGTATTCACTGAAGCTTTTAGTGAATGTAGACCCTATTTGGTTCAGACATGAATGTTGGACTCTTTACCTATTCGTATGAATTTTTACTTTTCTGAATATTCGTGCAGATCCCTACTTTGTATACACATGGGGATAACACATGGGGATAAGTTGGCTGCCAGGCACTGTGTGGGCTTGGTGAAGGTTCAGGGCCAGGAAGAATTTTTAAGAAACATGAGTATTAAAATAGTGAGAGCTTGTGTTGAAGTTTCAAAGAATCCAATATATCATACTTTTCTCAGGGGGAGAAGAGATCAGCATCACGATTGGGAAAGGAAGGGGGTGGTTTTACTGCCATGATGCTAAGAGTGTTCAGCCAATCCTAATGTGAACAGGAAAAGGCAGATTAACAAGCAAATGAAAGTGGGAGGGGAAGGTTGGAAGAAAGCCAATGCTTGCTTTCTTTTCGTGCAACGGATGCCTAGGTTGGAGAGAGAGGCAGGGAGTTGAGAATAGGTGAAGGTTTTGCACGTGTCTTCTGCTTGAGATGCCCAGAAACAACTGGTGGGCTATTGTGCGGGCAGGATGCTGGACTTGATGAACTGTGACCTGATCCAGCAGGGCTCCTTCTATGTTCTTACGTTGTTGTATGTCTCTGATCTTCAGACAATGGGTACATTACTGTATAACCAAAATATACAACGGTTGCAGCCATATTTCAAGTACTCAAAAGGAATACTTTCAGTTGTGTTTCCCCCTTTATCTCATGGTGTCCAGCCCACAGGTAGATCGTGAGTTTATTAATCTCTTTTCTATGTACTTATGTGTGTGATATCACTGAAAATAGTGGTGTTAAAAGAGATTTTAACAAATTCATAGAAGACAATTCTGATGGCTTTGTGAGGAAGGCAAAAATGGAGGCTCCTGGGAACGTTGGGAGCAGAGCTTGGGGAATCCTTAAGCTCTGCTTGTGGACCTGATTGTGTAGATGGCCACCACTGTCAGAACAGGCTGCTGGATTAGATGGGACAGGTCCTCTTCATCAGAACACTTATGTTCTTCTGTACTGGTTCGTATACGAGGCGTACTTGCAGATGTGCATATTTCCCACGTTCGTAACACATTTGTATGGATCCATACAGAATGAAAACCAGTTGCATACGGGATAACTACGGGATGCATACGGATGTGTACAGATACATAATGGATGTGTACGGGATCCGTAACGATGCATATGGGCATTCACAAGTGCAAATTCAAATTCAAAATTTGAACAAATAGATTGAAATTTGCTTAATTCAAATCAAATTTACTTAAATTAGAATTTTTAAGATTTGACTCGAACTGAATTTTTGGATATTTGATTCAAATTGACTTGAATCTCAAAAATTGCATTCATGCACACCCCTAATTATAAAAGATAGGACCAACGAACCAATCAATCTGAACAGAATTTCCTCCCATTTTTCAAAGGGTACCAAATAAAATCAAACCACCTTCTTTTCTCCAAAACCAAACTGCCAACTGTTAACTCTGCAGCCCACGAGTGGTGAACTTTTGGCTTTTGTCATCTTGTACATATGGAACCAATGAAGCAGAACTGAGAGAACTTCTGCAATTATGTCATTAGACTGCCATGAACTAGGGCTGGTCAACGTCAGGTGCAGGAGGACCATCCACATTTGCCAGAAGGGATGCTTCCCCTTACTGGCCAGAAATATGAATGGTCCTGCTCTTGACCAACCTGTGCTGGCACCTCAAAAGCTGGAAGTCCTGTCTTCTCACTGCTGTGATTGGCCAATACCAGCCATGTCACATGCTCTGTGATGTACCTGCAGGCCAATGCACAGGAGTGTGATCAATCCCAGTGACATGTTGGGGCGGCATGCCCCAACACCACATGGATCGGTCCATGGCCAGCCTGCCACTTTGAGACCTGCCCAATCATGGCAACAGCCAGCAACTGACCTGGCTCCACACCTAATCAACAATTAGTGCACCTCTAGTGAGGGCGGACATGCTTCTAGGCTGTAGCAACCTAGCAGACATGCATACGCTCTTCAGCAGAGCTGCACAAACTGCTGACCTGAGGCCTAAGTGCGAACGGGCTTCTTGACTCATTTCTTCACAGGCAGGATATTAAAGGTAGTAATTAAAAAGTAAATCAATTTTGAAAAGCAGTAAATAAAAATAAACTAACAAAGGCAAGGCACAGAATAAATATTAGCCAGTTCAGATATGCTAGTGCAACATCTGAAGTCCCAGATAGCTCAGGGCTGGTTATCAAAGAGACATCTGCTTTGGAGGTTCATGCACTCACACCACAAGGATGCATCCACACAGGTGACAGAAAGGGTCCAAAGGAGACCAAGGAGAGCAGCATCTTCATGCCACAAGCATCCCTTGAGGTTCCTTCAAGGGTGCTTGAGAGTTCCTGAAGGTCCTTCATGACTACTGGGGCCATTTCTGGAACAAGAAAAACTCTGAGATCCATCTCTGAAGCTGCCAAATTTTTGTCACAAGGATGCAGCTTAATTTCGTCTTCTGAGGCCTTCTTCTGACCAAAGGTGCTAAAGCAGACAGACACCAGTAACCTTTACACATATATAATAGATGATGTAGCTTGTTATAGTTTTTAAAGTTTGTTTTAGCCTCTCTTTTTTTAAAAAAGAAATCATTGTTACATCTTGCTTTTATATTTCCCCTTCCTCATCCTAATTCCCTTCTCCTCCTGTGTCATGTCTACTAGATTGTAAGTCTTAGTGCTGGGAACCTGCCTTTTTATTGACATTCGTATGTCACTCTGAGAGACTTCAGAAGCTTAAGAGCGGGATAACAAACACACAATAAGTACGCCCTTTCTTGCTGCCATAAACTTGCTCTTGTTGAACTAAGCAATATCAGAACTGGGAAAGCAGGCTTTGTAAGAAAAACAAAAGCCCACCCACATGGCTGTATATTAAAAGAGGGTGCTTCTTAGGTGGAGAGCCTATTTTCAATTAGTATCTTATAAAGGAAGGGGGTCTGGTAGCACCTTCAAGACCAACAGGGAGAAGAGGCTGTGACGTGAGCTTTTGGAGACTAAGCTTACTTCTGCAGACACATGGAGCTGAGTGCCTAGGAACAGTCTTACATAGGCAAGCCGTGTGTGTGTGTGTGTGAATAGCAATAGAATGACAATGGGGTGCTTTTAGAGACATGCACAAAGCTGTGTGTATGAATAGCAGCAGAAATGCAAAGCTAAACATAAGAGGAGCCCTGCTGGATCAGGCCACAGCCCATCTAGTCCAGCATCCTGTCTCACACAGTGGCCAACCAATTGCCCATGGGCATCTCAAGCAGAGACAAGGGCAAACCTGCTCCTGCTCTCAAATCCCAGAAAATGGTCTTAGAGGCATCCTGCTTGACCCCCCAGCCTGGAGGTTGTACCTAGGCATCCATTCTAGTAGCCATTTTGTATCTTGTCTCTTTAGATTTTAAGCTTGAGGGTAGGGACCTGTTCAAGATTAATATAATAACCCGCCCTGAGACCCTCGGGTATAGGGTAGAAATATAAATAAATAAATAAATAAATAAATAAATAAATAAATAAATAAATAAATAAATAAATAAATAAATAAATAAATAAATAAATAAATAATATTTGTTTGCAGCATATGCGGATCTGTTTAGTCAAATTATTCAAAAATCCGTATCGGACTTTCGAAAATCCAAAATGCATTTGAATGTGTAAATTTGGATTTTTGAAAGCTGATTTGAATTTGAATGTCGAATATTCGACAGATTCAAATCAGATTTGTCTGACTTTTCCTTAAAGCCATCTAGGTTGGTTGCTGACCTCACTTCCTCTGGCAGCAAATTCCACAGACCGATGACCCTCTGGGCAAATAAATCCTTCCCCTTGTCTGATCTGACTCTCCTACCCATCAGCTTCATAAAATGCCCCCTGGTTCTAGCATGGTGTGATAGATAAAGGAAATTTTCTTTATCGACCTTTTCTATACTGGGCATGATTTTATATACTTCAATCAGGTCCCCTATTAAATGCTGTCTTTAAGCTATGGGTGAGATGTGGAAACATGCACAAATATTCATCACGTTTGACATCTGTATGAATTCCTACAAACTCCTGCTCTCTCATTGAAATCCAATGTTGGCTACATTCAAAGACTGACATTCAAATGCAAAGCAAATGCTTTTGTGCATTCGTTCAATACTTTGTTATTTTCATGAAGTTGGGGAGGCCATAAAGTGGCCACCCAGTCATATATGCAGCAGATTCAAAGTAGATTTGAATGGATTTGAAACATTCAGAACAGATTCAGAACAGATCTGAGAGGTGAGATTGCGTCCACAGAACATTCTCAGTGAATTCAAATCCTACCACATTTGAAGTAGCCCTGTTTGCACTGATGTGAATTTCCTTCTCATTCACCGATGCAAAGTGAACAGCAACCACAAATATCTGTGCACATCCCTAGTGGAATGTTGAAGTATTGCGGGTGAAGGAATGTGTGGATGGTCAGAGGACATAGGCTGAGACCTAGAAGTAACATGTGATAAATAATCCCAGGAAGCCTTAAAGAGGCTGTGGAGTTAACTGGTGTTATCATAGGTGCCGTGCGTCAGGAAACCCTTCATGCCTTGTTGTAGAAAGGTCAGGTCAGTGAGATAGGGAGATCTTCTAGGGTCCATATTTCCTCTCCCATGGCATGTGCTACAACCTGCATGCAAGGGTTTTATTGTATCATGTCACCTTTGCGTTGCAAAAGCCATAATTCACACATCCTACCTGCATCGGCTTGATTTTCTGTAGCTCCCTGATACTGCAAAACCCCAACTGAACAGATGTATCAGGGAAGTCTAGAACGAGGACAGGTCAGTGTGCATACAACTGTTACTGGTTAGAGAAGAACAGATTAACCTAGAAAAGAAAGTTTCTTTGTTTGTTTGTTTGTTTGTTTGTTTAATTGGTTGGTTGGTTGGTTGGTTGGTTGGTTGGTTGGTTGGTTGGTTGGTTGGTTGGTTGGTTGGTTGGTTGGTTGGTTGGTTGGTTGGTTGGTTGGTAGGTAGGTAGGTAGGTTGGTTGGTTGGTTGGTTGAAGGCACCTGTTGCCAAGCAGATGTTGCACAGCATCAATGGCTTAATTAATTTTGGTAACGTAGAATTGCAAGCTCAATCCACACTTATTTTGAGCAGTTCAAAAGAACTTTGGACATTACAGCACGCAGATATTAGTGTCCCCATTCCACCTTCAATCTACACTGAAGGCCAGCAAACGTGCATTCAGAGCATATTCAGTGGACTTTTATGTGGATTAAGGCTGCAGCATGCAGACGAGAGCACTTCTAAGCTTCTTTTTGAACCACTGAGAAAATCATCATCAGAATAATTCTCTGAAAATTAATGTCCAGATGCTTCTCTGAGTAGAAGGGGTAGGAGACCAGCACATCTGGTGCACTGGCATTTGACCACCCTACTTCTTGGCCAACAACTGGTTGGCCAAAATTACATGTGTGGCTTGTGCCAAGGTATTGGCATGAGCTGATGGAGCCACTGAGTTCCATCTGCTGCTCTAGAAAGGAATCCAAATGCTTGTTTTCACTTACCCTTCTGGAGCGGTCCCAACCAGTCCAGAGAGAAGTCCAACTGCACATTGTGCCTCCTCCACCATCTCAGAGCATGTGGGAGCTCCCTCCAGCTCCCTCCAACTTGTCCACAGCTTAACTAGGAGCAGCTGGGTAGCTCCTGGTCTACAGTGTCCATGCCTTCTTCCAGGTGTGAGCACTGTAAGTGGCGGGGAGGTGTGGTGCAGCTGTGGCCAAGCAATCATGCAGCATGTCCCCATCACCTTGGCAATGTTTCAGCACCAGCTGTTGCTGCGGCAATCTGGCTGGGCCAGGTCAAACCATCTGCACTTCATATGCTGGTGGTCTGGTTAAGGACTGTACCAGTGCTTGAAGTGTGGATGGCCTCATTAGAATAGTATTATTAAGTGTGAAGAGGCCCCAATTATAGCATCTGCACAAGTGGCTGTCCTACCTCCACTTGATTCCATCTAGTGAGGCAAGGGAGATACTTCAAGAGGGATGCCTAGGTCAGCAGATGTCCTCATATTTCTCTTACAAAGCTTTCTCTTCCTTCATTGTTCAAATCCCTCTGAAAGCCTTAATAGTTATAACACTATTCAGGCTCTGAAATTAGGTTCTATCTCAAACACTTTTCAGGCGCAAGGCTTGCTATCTTTCTTTGTCCAACAAAGGTGTTGGGTTACAGGAAATTGCCAAGTCCCTGCCCCCATTCTGAGAGGTGCCATCAAAGCAACAAAGGCATCACCGACCAAGCACAGATCCTAGAAATCGGCCAAACTGGTTTGACTGGTGTGCGGTTCACATTAAACTGGCATGTCTACATGATTAGCACCTACCCTCCTAACTTTTAGGCACCAAGTAAAGACTTGGCTTTTTATTAAGGCCTTTGAACACTAATTCATTCTAGCACTATTTTAATTTTTTAACTATTTATGCCATTTAATACAGTTTAAATTAGGCATGTATTTAACGTTTGGTTCTCACCCATTTAGAGGGACTCAAAGTGGCTGACAAAGCTTTTCTATTCTTCTTTCTACAACAGAACACTCTGTGAGGTATGCGGGGCTGTGAGAGCTCAGAAGAGAGCTGTGACTAGCCCAAGGTCACCCAGCTGGCTTCATGGGGGAGGGCAGAATCAAACCCGCTATTCCCAGTTATGAAAATGGCTCCTTAACCACTAGGCCAAACTGGCTCATTAGTTAAGTCCCAGAAGGCTTCATCTCCTTAATCAGATCAGAAAGAAAAAAGAAAGGGGGAAAAAACCTTCAGTGCTTTCTTGAAGGTTGTTGAGATACACTAGCCATTAAGTCAAGCTTTCTCAGATGATAGTCTTCAAACTGTATCTGGTTCCTTGGATTCTGGGACTCAGAATTGTAGTCCAACATATCTGGATGGTGTCAGATGAAGGATCTTAGTATTGAATCATGTCTAAGCATCCTTGGCACACTTTTTATTTTTATTTTTGAACCCGAAGCCTGTTCCCAAAGGATCAGACTAAAAAAAAGAAGGAAATCCACAAAGAAAACTCTAGTAGAAACTGTGGAGGTGAAGAGGGAACAGCAGACTTAACAAATGCCACTTTCTCCAAGACTCATAGATGCAGAATTTCCCTTATGCTTGAAATTTTATCTGAGGGTCATCCTGCTATCAGCCAGTTGATCACCCTTTGTTGACACAAAAGATCATCACAAAGTACACACAAATCCCACAAATGGCATTTCACACACTTTTGGGATACTTATTCACTTTGCACAGACATTGTTTCTCCCATACTCGCACAGTTCAGTTAATTGCATTGCTAACTCCAGAGAAATCCACAATAACTCCTTGTTTTGTATGTTCCCATCTTTGTAACTGCTTATCCATCTTTCCTCCAACTCAATTTGTGCCTACCTGGTTATTTAAGGAGTCGCATCAGTTTCTGCCTGTGAGACAAGTTCACCATTTTACAGTCACCGTTAGCTGCTAATGGATGAAACTCTGTATTTAGTAGGGTCCCCTCACCAAAATCAATTTCAAATGCATCCATTTAAAGTGAATACATTTGGAGGGGATCCATTAGAAGCCCCCCACTTTTAAATCAGGATTTCTTAAGGATGTTGCAAAAACTAAAATCTAGTGGTTTGGTTTGAACTGAACTGAACTGAGTGTTTCAGACAACGGGGTGGATCAGTTGGCATGATAACTATTTTATTATTTATTATAATTATTTATTATAATTATTACAACCAGTTTGGTCTAGTGGCTAGGGAGCCGATCTCCTATCTGGGAATAGTGGGTTTGATTCCATACTCCTCTGCACTCTGGGTGACCTTGGGCTAGTCACATCTCTCTTCTGAGCTCTCACAGCCCCACCTACCTCACAGGGTGTTCTGTTGTGGGGAGAAGAACAGAAGGTTTGTCAGCTGCTTTTGTTTCCCTAAATGGGTGAGAAAGTGGGGTAGGAAAGCCAACTCTCTTCTTTTCTGTTAGAGTGTTCCACAGAGCACTCTGAACCTGCTAGTGCAGAGTAGCAGAGGTCCCACCTCTCTATGAACATAACCCATCTGCATTAGATGGAGAATACAGACATGCCAAATTCAGTTTAGGGCACTGCACCCAAGATGGTGGTATCCTGAAGAGGACTGGCCCTGGGATAGATGACAGGTGAGTGACTAATGCTGTGCACAAAGTTAGATGATCACACTCCTTTCCCTTCCATGGGACGGGAAACGATATGCAGAATTGCCCCTGGATTGTCCTAGATGCTCCATTCATACCTCTTCTGGGTGGAAAAGGTTCAAATGGAGCAGGGGAGTGAAAGGTGCAGGCATGGTTGCCACTGCATCACCCACTTGCCAAGGCAACGGCACTGGACAGAACACTTGGTACCATTACTGCCACAATCTAATTGCCTCTTTAATGAAACTGCTGACTAAGTCTGGGATCTCAAAAGGCAGATGCCCGATCTATGCCAGAACTTACACCTGGGCATCACACCAATGAAAGGTCCAAATTAGGCCTTTCTTTCTTTCTTTCTTTCTTTCTTTCTTTCTTTCTTTCTTTCTTTCTTTCTTTCTTTCTTTCTTTCTTTTCCTTCCTTCCTTCCTTCCTTCCTTCCCTCCTTCCTTCCTTTTTAAGGGGACTTAAACAAGTCATCGAAGTTGCAAAGAGATTTTTACTTTCCTGCTTAAATAAAACATTTTACATATATTATATTTCCCACATACACTGTGATGTTCCCATTCCTAGTTCACAGCTCCTGTGGCTGCTGTCATTTGATAGTATATAATTTCATTTGTCCTTCTTTCTGCTAAAGTCTTCTAAGCAATTTGTCTTCTCTATTGTATTATAACCTATTCACTTATTCTCATCTTCTCCTTTCTCATCAACATTTGTTTTGCTTAGTTCTTTCCTTTTATTATGCTGAGTCAACCAAAACCTTGCTGCTCTCCATGTTCTAATTTCTCCAATAAATCCTGTTATCTGTATCTGCTTCTTCACTGGTTCACTTCCTCTCATTATCAGCTCTATCCTATTTGCCTTAATCTGGTTATCATGTTCTCCTCACTAAAACAGTTTCTCCAGCTCTTTCCCTTCCTTTTCCAAAGAAGCATGCAATAGGACACACCTAGCAGAAATATCAAGGAGATATTGCCCACTGCTGGTGACTACACATTTCTGGAGTAAACCCAAGGGCTTGGGGGAAATGTGTTTGACCTGCTTTTGGTAACGTAAGCATCCAAATGCAGAGTTTATGAATACCACTTGGAATCTAATGCACAACTTCCATTTGGTTTACCACTTATTGTCATGACTGGGGTAACTTTGTAACCCATCTGAGTGAAAGTGCAGATGCAATATTTGGATGTAGTTTGAAAACCAATTTGGTAGCACACGTTTCATAGGTTTAGAGAACTCACCTCCAGAGAAAGCCACTGTGAAAATCAAACCAATACAATATGGTTTGGATGCAAAGAAATGTGGTGTTAACCAAAACTTCGCACAATATTACAGATGGGGAGGAAAATCTGTCTTCACATTTAGCCAAAAGCCAGGGCAAAAAGGTTTGTCTTTTCACTACTTTCCTGAACATGTAAAGCAAAAGTCCCGGATGCACCTCAGGGGGGGAGACTATTCCATAATCAGGGAGCCAACAGTGAGAAGACCCCATTCAGAGTGCCCAGCCCTTTTGCTACCTAGGGCAGTGGAACAGCAAGAAGGACATCCCCTACAGGGTCAAGGCACAGGCAATCAATATGGAAGATGTTCCTTTAGATACACAACCCATCCCAAGCTGGGTTGGGTTGCCACCAAACATATGCATGTTGCCCCCCCCCATTCACTTTGCATAGAAATGAATGCCAGTGTATTTCTCATTCATGCAAATTGCTTCGCCCTACAAATGGCAGCCGTCGAGGGAAAGGGAATCAGTCAGGAAAAGACCTGTTTCCCTGGCACCAAGAGATAAACAATAGTAATTCAAGGCAACCAAGAAGAAGAAGAGTTGACTTTTTTACCCCACTTTTCTCACCTGTTTAAGGGGACTCAAAGCAGCTGACAAACATTCTGTTCTTCTCCCACAACAGAACACCCCACAACAGAACACTCTGTGAGAGCTCAGGATTCATCTCAATTAAGTGACCTGTGACTAGCCCAAGGTCACCCGCCTGGCTTTATGGGGGAGTGTGGAATCAAATCCATTATTCCCAGATAAGACCCCAGCTTCCTAACCATTAGGTCACACTCCCCACAAGCTGTCACTCAGCCTCCAGTCACCAGTCACAGAAGGCAAGAGAAGAACCCATAGGAAACTGAATTACATTTGCTAAAATCTATAGCCAGAGAATCTGCTCAGAATGGATGAATGTCCACCTCACACTGCCATTCAAGCAACTTATGGTGCAGAATGGTGGATGTAATGACTGCCCAAGTGGGTGCAGCAGTCTTCCAGCATACTGACTGCCCAATTAAGGCATCATTAATGTCCTGCCTCTAACAGTTCTATTATTCTTCAGATTGTCCTTGAAATCCTACTTGTGATGTGTCTGAATAAAAATCACATGTTTGATTTGCAATAAAACCAAACAACCATTTGTTTGGTTTTATGGTGAACCGTTTAATGGAACAAACAGTTGTTTCTGTTCAGTTCCAAATTTGTTCAAAAAGAAATACATATTTTTTTCCCCACTGGGGAAAAAAGAAACTCTTTTCAAGGGCAAAACCGCCATCAAGTTGTTTTTGTTCCTCAGGCGGGAGATTGGTTGAGTTCAAACAGGTTTCCAGATATTCAAAGAACACTTCTGAATTTGATGTGAGCATCCACAAAGTGTTCAAGCACATTTTTGCCCATCACTAAATCCCATCAAGAATAGAATTCTAAAATTCATTTTGAATTTAAAAAAAAAAAAACACACACCAGAAACCTTTCCAGTTGACTTGTCACTTTAGCTGAAACCCATGACAATACAGATTTGGAATTTAACATTGTCTTGCGCAATGTGGCACAATTTAAGGATGCATTATTTATTTATTTATTTATTTATTTATTTATTTATTTATTTATTTATTTATTTATTTATTTATTTATGTAGGGATGTGCACAAATGGTTTTTTTCCATTCAATTTGTATTGAATCGAATGTAAGAAAATTGCTATTCATTCAAATAGATCCCCTTTGAATGTGGTAGGATTCTATTTGATACAAATGTTTTCATACAAATTTGTAAGACTATCCAATACAAATGGGTGTATCCCATGCATATCCGACACATATCCTGAAAATATCCGCTCTGAAAGCATCAAATCCAACCTGAATCCACTTTGAATTTGCTCTCAATCCATGTTGAATGCACTCTGGATCCGTTGCTGATGTGACTGGCTCTGCCACTTTCCCACCTCCCCAGTTCATGAATGTTCCAAAACATTTGTACGAATATGAATGTCAGTGTACGAATATCATAACATTTGATTCATATATGAATGTCCGAATGTTTCTGTACTGCTTCTTATCTTAAGAGCCCAAAGCAGAATCAAATGAACCAAAACATAAACAAGAAGGAAGAAGAAGAGCAGTTGGCTTTTCTACTCCACTTTTCCTCACCCATTTAAGGAGACTCAAAGTGCTTAAGAATGGCAAAGCTTTTCTGTTCTTCTCCCCTCAACAAACACCCTGTGAGGTAGGTGGGGCTGTGAGAGCTCAGAAGAGAGATGGGACTAGCCCAAGGTCACCCAGCTGGCTTCATGGGGGAGGGCAGAATCGAACCCATTATTCCCAGACAAGAGTCTGGCTCCCTAACCACTAGACCAAACTGGCTCAAGCGATGCAAGCAATGATGGGATCCATGGTTCAGCAGCATCTAGAAGGTCACAAACAAATTCCTTTTCCCCCAACCAGGGTGGCCATGTTAGCATCCTCTAAATTCTACTGAACCGTACATCCTTCTCTTAACCTTGATGGGGCCAACTATGACTCATGGAATTTATAAGCCCAACATTATCGGTGGGGAGGCACAAATAAGCAGTGCTTAGAGATGTAAAAAGATGTCTCCTTTTTCGCCTATCACACTTGCACCTCTTTGCATCTCTGCCTCGTCCTTGTCCACTTGATTATTCCTCGCAACTTTGCTAATAGCTGACCAGATTTCCACTGCAAGGTAGCAGAGTGTATAATAACCTGCAATTATTGTCCATTTAGGCTCTCCCAAGGGTCTTTTTTATTCCTGCTTGTGCCAGATCTTTGTGTTGCCTTTCTGCTGATTTTACTACCACATTAATTACTGCTGAGAAAAGTGTGTGTGTGTGTGTGTGTGCACGTATGCATATGTGTGTATGTGTGTGCGCAGGAAGGATTGAATGAACACAGCAAATTCACAATATGCAGTCCATTATTGCAAGTTTGCATCATCGGTCTTCCAGCTTATTTCTTCCACACTCTGAAAGATTAAGGATTTACTCAAAATGAACCATATCCATCCATCCACCTGTCCATCCGTCTGTCCATCTGTCTGTCCACCTACCTACCACCTACCTACCTACCTACCTACCTAGAGTTTGGACACATATTTTTAAAGAGCATTCAAGACATTACTTACTTATTCTGCTATATTTGGATATTCTGCAATAACGCATGCTTATTCTGGAATATCCATGCTTTACTCTGGTATATCCAAATATAGCAGAATAAGTAAGTGATGTCTGGATCCAGTGAGTGTCCTTGATTTTGTTGTTTTGGTCTACATTAGTGGAGAATGTTTAAAGGTTCCCCATAGAAAGATGTGAGACTAGGGGTGTGTCCGCATTATGCTGCCGAAAAGCAATCCATCCTCCCAAAGATCTGTCACTATTTGTGACGGATTGGAGGGAACCCTGTGCCTCAACACAGGCGCTGGGAGGATGGATTCCAGAGGACAGATTGGAGTGGGTGCTGTGAGGACGCACCAGCACCCATTCCAATCTGTCCTCTGGAGCCACAGGACTGGAGCATGGAGCTGCCAATCACCACGTGTTTCCAGCAGTGACTGGCGCACGAGGGAAGGGCTTTGGAAGCAGGCAGTCCTGCTTCCGCCCTTCCCAAAATGGTGGGCGCTAGGAATCTGGCTTGTCCCCTGACGTTATGTGGAAGCGTCCTGCTTCTGCACACATTCAGGGGAAGTGGCACATGTAAGACCTGACTTTTCAGGTCTTACACTTAATCCAAATTTTGGCGGCAAAACCAGTTTAAAAAACTGGTCTGGCATGCTGAAATGTGGGCACGGCTTCTGCAAAGGGTATTTAATCAGATCCCCAATGTGGAAGCTGTTTAAGGTAAGTGTCTGTAATCTTACCTTAGTGGCAGTTAATTCGGTTTCTGCAGTCAGTGTGGAATCACCCTAAGTGAACTAAATCTGGGTTAAATTATTGATGTAGCCATTGAGGAGGGAATTTCAAAAGAGAAGGACTAAGAAAGTTAAAATCTGACTTGATGGGAATTAAGAAGTGTTAGCTGCTGTTTTACTTTCACTTTGATCCTTTCTGCACTGCGGAGTAAACTGGACCATGGTTCGGACTACACGTAATGTACTTACTGTTGATCTGAATTAACAAGCCTCTTAATCTGGATCACAGGTCTCATCCATGTGTTAAAGGAGATCAAGGAGGTCATGCCCTTGCTGGTGTGGCTCAGACCGCATTGGACAGAGTCAGATCCAGATTAAGGAGGCCTTTAATCTGCATCTCTTGTGAACCCATTTAATTGGGTCCACAAGAGGACCATGAGCCCTGTTCTGGAACACTGGAGCCTTGCAGAAGCCATGCCTCCATGTTTCAAAACTACAGGGAGATACTTTTCAGTGGCACACCATAGCACACCACCAAAACCCACCCACCCTTAGACTCCAAGGCTAGGTACCTTTCTTCCTAACCTTCAGAGGCATGGGTGAGCTGTAAAGCTTGCTTGAGCTTCATAGCTACACAGCAGTATGGACTGGAACAGCACGGTTGAACTAGCCCTTGACTCCATGAGATCCAGATCAGTGGCCCTGGTTATTCTGGAACAGCTGATCTGGATTTGGGACAGGCCAGTACAAAAAGGGTCTAGGCCTCTGCTTTCCACACTCACTTGTGGGATAACAGAGCCTCCATTCTATGCTGCTATGCTTTGTCCAACTGGAAGAAGCTACAGACTGTATCACAGTCCATTATGAGTCCAGTGTTTGTATTCCGGACCATGAGGTACATCAGGAAGACACGTCCAGGCTGTGTCCAGACTTGTTTATATTGTGCAGTGGAATGCACAGTCATGATCGGTTCATCACACGCAACAGTTGGATCATCGTGGTGTCGCATTATCTGATAGTTGCTGTGCACTTACTCTAATACTGATCTAAGGACACTTGCTGTGCTGTATAAAGAAAATTCAAAATTTCCCGCCAGTCTGGGCAGAACAGGGAGAAGGACGGGAACAGGAGGCCAGATCAAATGTGATTGGCTGCCTCAACCCACATGACTGAGTGCACTGACTCAGCTCTCGCAGCTTCCGATGGGAAGCTACAGAGCTGTTGTTTTGAGTCAGGACGGCTAGTCGTCGCCGCGCAGAAGGTAAGCTGTGCCTTTACTTTAACTGAGGATTTAATCCTCAAGTCTGGAGGTAGCCCCATATTCTGAAATACAGTTAAGTGTCTGTGTTTGGTGGTGCACAAAGGTAGGAAGTCCACCAATAAAACAGATAAAAACGGAAAGGTGGAGACGGACTGAAGAAGGTTTATATGAAAGTGTGAACACGGCCTTAGCGTCATCAGATTGGAAGGTATTTTCAAGTAATATAATATCCATTCACAATTGCTCAAGTTTGTTGCCTGGAGATGAACTCCAAAATCTTTTCAAATTGATATAATCTTTGGTTGGTAGTTCTGATGAATATTCCATGATAGAATGCACTGGCAGCTTGATTCCCAGTGAAGATGTGGGAATTCCTTCTGTATCCTTTAGTAAACTGAGGAGAGCTTCTATATTTTTGAGTTATAACAAGCAAAACACCACCTGATATATATCGGGGCCTGTATTTATTTTAGCCACTTTTTATGTGGCTGATAGTGTGATGAGTAACATTTCTTTCTTGATAGGAAATAAAATAGGGTGGATGAAAAGTTAAATCAAAGGCAGCCGTGGTTTCAAAAGGACAGCATATATCACAGAAAGAAGGTTTCTTGTTAGAAAAAGCTGAAATTCTTTTGTTTTTTGGTGGTCTGTTAAAATGTTACACCATGACACCACATCTTTTGTGGCTTACAATGCTGAATAAAAGGCTTTTTAGAAGTGGATTTTCTTTCTTTCTTTCTTTCTTTCTTTCTTTCTTTCTTTCTTTCTTTCTTTCTTTCTTTCTTTCTTGTAATAGAGAGAAAGTGATAGGCTATCACTTTACGGAATTTTTAATACAAATACGTGGCTGTGAGAAAGGGACCGAAAAGAAGCTGCCATGATCAACTAGAATATCAGCAGCGAGTATAATTTCTCTGAAAGCAAGTTCTGTTCACACCTGGATTGTTATAGGTCGTCCTCAGACCGTCCTCGCTCTGGGCTGCATTGCTCACACCTTCCTGCTCGGTCAACCTGAGCCTTTTCCATGGAACTCCTGGCTCTCCACCCCTTTTGCTGTGTCATATCTACCTCCTTTCTTATTAGATGCTGTTGTGTCACTCAAGGTAGGGAGGGTGTGTATTTGCAGTTCTTTTTAAAACCTGCTCCCCTACCTCCATGCCCCCTTCCTTTTTTAATGTGCTTTTCTTCTCCGTACTATTAAATCATTTTAAAATAATAACAATAAATTTGCATTAAAATGTTAGAGGAATCATACACATAAACTGAGGAGAGGGGGAGGTGCCTCACAAACACTGAGTGTGTCGCCCTCCCCTAGAGATTGGCTGAAAGGAAAGACTGGACCCACCCACCACAGCACAGTTCAGCCTTCTTTAGCCCACTCCTGCCACTCACACTGAGGAAGAGAAGATGGACTCGGATGCTAGGATGGGCTGAGTCCTCTGGAAAAGAGGACTCCGGTTAAAATGATCTAATGGGGTGTGTGTGTGTAGGCTGGCTTGCAAAACAAATTGAATAAAAATAATGTGAGCAACCTGACCTGGAGTCATCTCAAACTAAAGGCGTGGCCAGTGCCTTAGAGAAAGTCATCCAATATGGTGAGGCCAAGACTTTGGGAGAGTTCCAAATTCAAACTAATAGATACTGGAAACACAACATTCCTGATAGACCTGTAGTAGGAAATAAAGGATTTTGATTCCAGGTATTATGGTGCCAGGGGACACACTAATAAATAGGATTCTCTGCAGTTGCCTATGCAGGTGTGGGTTTGCAAATCATAAGAACGTAAGAACATAAGAGAAGCCCTGCTGGATCAGGCCACAGCCCACCTAGTCCAGCATCCAGTGGCACACAGTGGCCCACCAAATGCTCATGAGCATCTCAAGCAGAGACAAGGACAAACCTTTGCCTGGTCCAGGGTCTTGTTCACAATGGGATGCTCGAGGACACTTGGTCCACCCACCATGCCTCCAGCTCTGTCCCAGAACATGTGGGAGCGTCCCAGAGCAACCTGGTCCTCCGCAGGTATGGAGAAGTAAGGCCTTCTTCACACCTTGACTAGGAGTGACTGATAAGCTCCTAGTTACTTCTACAAGCAGCATCCACATTCTCTTCTGGGTACACACACTGTGTTGGGTGAGGCAGGGTGACTGTGGCAGCAAACTCATGTGCCACATCACAACCACCATAGCAATGGTACAACATATGTCAGACGTTGACATGGTCTTGGTGATTTGGCCAGGCCAGGCTGGACTATCTGCACTTGAAATGCTGGTGGTCAGAATGGGGAGTATGCCAGCACTTCAAATGTGGTTGGCTCTCATTTCACCTGAAGCCTCTTCACAGTGCTCTAAGCCCAGTACACTCCAGGTACATGATGACCATACACATGTCTGACAGTTCCTGTACCCAGAGCATTCTGGCCCATGCCACTGCCACACCCTGCCCCCTGCCTGCCATGATTGGCTGCCGCTGCCAGTGTCAGGCATTCCATGATGTGTTGGCTGCTGGCAGGCGGCTGACGGAGGGAGGGAGAGATCAAACCTCTGACCCAGGGGCTTCCCTCCCACCCCTGGATCATGCCCCCTGCTGACTTGCCCATGCAGGGCATCACCCGGGCTTTTCCTTCCCCCTCTCACCAAATCCTGTCAAAAAGACTTGGTTGTCTCTATATGAAACCACCAAGACCTCAACCACCATCTTGTGAAATACTTTCTTAGTAAAAGAGAGCCAATATCTCAGGAAGCTGATAAGAAGAATGTCTCCCAAGAATATTCAGCTCATCTGAGGGCTCTGTCTCTTATTTCATGCCAGGAAAGGTTTCAAAACCTCTCTGATGACAGCACCAAAGATCAAAGTATGGCTGCATCTACCATCCACACCCACGAGAAAAAAGTGGCTCAAAAACAGCTTAGAAAGAATAGCTTCCTCATGCTAGTTCTTTAATCCACTTTAAAGGCAAAAAAATGTGCTTTCAAAATGTCTTCTCTGATCTTACTTACTTACTTACTTACTTACTTACTTACTTACTTACTTACTTACTTACTTACTTACTTACTTACATTTTTATCCCGCCCTGTATCACTGAGAACGCCCTCTCCTGGATGCCCACCCCTTTTGCTTCTGAGGATGGTGGGACAACCAGAAGGGCTTCCCCTCCAGAACTTAAGGCACGGGCAGGTGGATATGGGAGTAGACATTCCTTCAAGGCAGATTAGAGGTAACACAGATCCATGTTGAGCGGCTGCTTTTGACCTACTTTTTGTAATGGGAACAGAATGAAAATTCACATTTGGTTCACAGTCTAACCAAACATCTGAAAATTTGTTTCTTCATTAAATAATTTGTTTGAACATTCAAACTTTCAGTGTTTCCTAGCACTCAACAAACCCAGACGAGGCTCAGGAAATGGCACAGTCTCCAAATCCAGTGTAGGGAGCTACCCTGGGACAGCCTCCAAGTGTGAAAGGCCTGCCTGGGACTGTGGAGCTATTCCTGACATTGGAACAGCTCCAGGCCAGCTTGGTCCTCTGGATCAGGTGGGAAACCTAAGTGTGAAGATGGCCTTCACCTACAGCAGTGGTTCTCAACCTGGGGGTCGGGACATCTTTGGGGGTCGAACTACTCTTTCAGAGGGGTTGCGACGAGTCTCCCACCGCCCTTCCCTCCCACCTCCCAGCTGCTCCGCCCCCGTGGTTGGGGGTCTCCACAACATGAGGAACTCCATTAAGGGGTCGCGGCATTAGGAAGGTTGAGAACCACTGACCTACAGGCATGATGTGAATCCATCAGCAGTCTTGCTACTTTGTTCCACACTAGCTCCTACTTCTGAGACATCACCAAAGACATCATTGGAGAAAGCATTACAGAACTCCAGTCTGGAAACTGCTAGGGCTTGGATCACAGCGACCAATGATGATAGCTGGAATCCAGCCCCTTGTGGTTCAAACCTGCCTGATGAAAACAACCCACTCTTTTCTTTCTAATTAAACTAGGGAAGTCAGGAGGGTTGATCAGTTAGGGAAGAGTTATGCTGCTCAGCAAAAGGAGAATAAATGCTCTAAAGCCAGAAGCACAATTTGTTCTGCCCTCTGAAATGTTTTTAAAATGCTGCAAGCAGCCTGTGTGTGCATTGAAAGTAGCTTTCTTTGCATTTTATGAATCATGGCCTTCATTCCATGCTCCTACCTTGCCACATCTGATAACCGCATAGCGGAGATATGTATTACTGCAAAATGTGTCTGGTTGTGCCTCCATTACAATCGTGATCAAAGGCTGTGATATATTGAAATATTTGCTTAACACAAATACATCTGTTATCAGAAGGGCCCTTTAACATAAATGGTGTATTTCCCCTAATGTTCTCAGCCTAATAAATGGTTCAATGAGAGCGTGAGAGCCAAACTATGTGGAGAGAATGCAGTAATTTCTCTTTAACATGCAGGAATTCTGAATGCAAGTAAACGCGTGCCAAATTTTATGGCGTCTAAATCTGAATAATTGTATTTCTGTGCTGTGCATCTGGGAAGATAATAAAGCCACAAAACAATTTAATGAAATATATAAAAAATCAAATGACATTGCTAAATATTATAATATGCAGAAAATATATTTTGCATATTGTCACCTAATCTTTCATCCAGGATGCTAACAAATAAGGGAGCCATAATTGAAAGTCTTATTATCCATCCACGTAAATTGAGCACAAATTTACCTTGTTGCTTTTTCTTTGTGTGTGGGCAAATGTATTTGTAAAAGGAAAATTTATATTATTGTTTTATGGTGGCACACATTTATGTTGGTGCCATATTTCCCCCATAATAATGAAGGTGACCAGCATAAGTCTTTTTCTCGTCAAATTATTCCTTATGCTACACTCCATTTTTTCTTCCCAGCTTAATGAGGGGTGAGTTTCAGATGTGATACATGCCCTTCTCCTTGCAAAGGGAAGAGAGAAAACTCAAAACTATTTGCAAGTGAGATTTTACCAGTTTTAACCCTTTTGAGAGTGGCACTTGACTAGCCTGGCTTCATATGACCTACAGAAATAATCAAATGGTTATCACTGTACCCCTGATAGGGTACACATTCCAGGCCAAATCCATTTGCTTAACAACAACAACAACAACAAGGGTTAAAACAAAATGGAATTGAATGAACACGGGTTCCTCTGAGTTGGAAACAACGATGAGAAAAGTTCTAACTAAACATTTCTTAACTAAACTGCAGAATGAGTCACTGCTTCACAACCTCATCCTCCAATCCCCCAATGCGTTTGAAATATCCTTTTACTCCCTTTGTTCTGCAAAACCTGGAATAATTTTAGAATCTGAAACAGAGGGTTTGGAATTTCCTTAAAATCCATAACAGAAACCACGGCAGAATGTGGGGTTGATGCTTTAGAATATTCTAGAAGGAATGTCAGCCATCACTGGGGCTTCCTCCTTTTCTTTTCTTTTGTTTAAGTATTAGCACATGTGCGTCTTCCCCTGCCTTTTAGTCTTCCTTTCCCATTTCCCCCCTCCCTCCCTCCCTCCCTCCCTCCCTCCCTCCTTCCTTCCTTCCTTCCTTCCTTCCTTCCTTCCTTCCTTCCTTCCTTCCTTCCTTCCTTCCTTCCTGTTTCTCTCTGAATTAGAATCCCTCAACTGTGTGAACATTTCAATAAACCCTAAGCAAAAACTTTTCTGTAGCTGATCCTATTGAAAGAGTTTGGATCCTTAGCAGATTTTCCATATGTAGAAACCAAAGTACTTTATCTGACACCATCAGTAATATGCACTGTCAATGCTGGCAATGTTTTGAAAGGTAAAATAAAAGCAAGGGGAAAAAAATCTGATCATACTCTGAGCTCAGATACCTACCTTCCTTCCTTCCTTCCTTCCTTCCTTCCTTCCTTCCTTCCTTCCTTCCTTCCTTCCTTCCTTCCTTCCGCATTTGAGTTCAACCTTACTCATTGATCTGACATTAAGAGTTTTTGACTAAGTGGTCCAGTGAAACTTGATCTTTCTTTTCCTCTATGGCTCTTTCATTTCAGACACTCAAAAATTGCTGTTGAAAAAATGATTTGAGAGCAAAAGTCCATCTAATCAATGTAATTCTGTTTTCAGCATTAGCTGAGCACACCTGTGGGAGGTGAAGGCGATTTCCTTCTGTTGATTCTCCCAGGATAATGTTCAGACACACTGAATCTCCCTGTCCAAATGCTAATTAGTTGAGAAATGTTCTACTCAAATATATAAAATATTATGTCTTCTATCACCAACATGTCCCAGGAGAAACATGAAAGCAAATCTGTCTGAATAGATTCCTCTGTCTGAGAAGAACTCACCTCCCCATCCATCTCAAATTTTTGTTAGGCGCACTTTATTCTGATATAAGCAAATAACAATCTACTTCGTAGATTCATTGTGATGATGAAGCAGAAATATTATAAGCATTAAAAATGCAGTGTAACCTCCTATTTATGAAAGTCTGCATTATTCCTTAATCCATTCTGTTTTAATTGTGAAAGATATTAAGTATAGCAGAACAGACTTTCACTATCTGTTCATTTCAACAGGCTGTGGGTACGTCAGTTTGATAGAGTGTTTGTTAGATGACCTTTTTTAAATTGTATTGCTGTTTCTTTTTCTTCCTTCTGCCCTCTAGTTATATATATATTTCTTGTCTGCTCAACTTGTTGTTTGTTTCATATAAGAGGAAGGAAGGAAGGGAGGGAGGGAGGGAGGGAGGGAGGAAGGAAGGAAGGATGGATGGATGGATGGATGGATGGATGGATGGATGGATGGATGGATCGATGGATGGATGGATGGATGGATGGATGGATGGATGGATGGATGGATCGATGGATCGATGGATCGATGGATCGATGGATCGATGGATCGATGGATCTGATATTTTCAGAAAATGATGAATGTTCACCTTAAGATAGCAAGTGATATCAACAGTTTTAGAAGATCAAGATATAATAACTTCCAAAAACCTTAGGATCTTACCAAACTACCACCCTATTACAAATATTGTAAGAACCTAAGATCATAAATGGAGCCTTGCTGGATCAGGCCACAGGCCATCTAGTCCAGCATCCTGTCTGGGGGCTGAGGTTGTCCTTATGTGTGGGCATCAAAGTGAGGCCAGGCTCGGTGTCAATGGATACATGAAGACACATTGGCCGGTCCATTCAGGTCACTGGCCACCACAAAAGAAGCATCTCTCCCAGTTGGCTCCAGCGATTTCCATGGAATGGCAGCCATTGTCAGCAGCCCACAATTCATGGTTCATGGGGTTGTTATGGATGCAGCTGTAGAGCAAAGTACAGAAGAGTGAACACCATGCTGCGGTTGCATCTCTCAAATTCTTTGATTTTTATAGACCACACCTGCTAAACAAAAGCAAGGCAGGGGACAGCATTTGCATATAAGAATGATAGGCTGTAATTGTTTTTGTTTTTGTGGCGACGGAGACAATGTTCCATTGCATGGGAGGGGGGAAAAAAAGAAGTGTATTTGCTTTGAACTCCCTGGAACAAAGTTCCTTTGTATTTAATAAAAGGCATTGCTATGGAAATGAATTAGTTTACATTTAATATGCGACAGTTCAGCGTACGGGCTATTAACCTACTTTGCTCTCTCTTTTAACGGAAATAAATTGCGGTTGTATTTGCATGAGTTTGGTCAACTAGATTTGATTGGAGTACAAATAGACTGTGACAGGATGAGAAATGGATTCATTTTGGGGGGGAAGGGGGGATCCATGGGATGAAGGGACCCAGATTTCATCTTGGTTTTCACCTGCAGTTTATTTGCTCTAAGGGGTACATAGTGAGGCTTCAAATGGATGCATTGGAAAACTGTGTACCTCTCCTTTCAAAACACCTGGCCCAGCTGATGCTTGTCCCACCTCCTTAAAGTTGGGCTCTGCTGCTGCTTCACCCTTTGCCCATTGCTTTATTCCATTGTTCCCATCACTTCCAGGAAGAAGAAGAAGAAGAAGAAGAAGAAGAAGAAGAAGAAGAAGAAGAAGAAGAAGAAGAAGAAGAAGAAGAAGAAGAAGAAGAAGAAGAAGAAGAAGAAGAAGAAGAAGAAGAAGAAGAAGAAGAAGAAGAAGAAGAAGAAGAGCAGGAGCAGGACTTGTTCAGACAGGCGGCTGAGAGCTCAGTCCTTAATTCCTGCCCCCCCTTGCCTGGAAATGTTGGCATCATTTGCTGCAGATGTTCCTTCTACTTGTCATTTCATAATGCTACCTTTATTTGTTTCTTGATGCTGCTGAAAAGTTCATTGCATGCAAGAAAAGCTCCCAAGGTGCCATATTGGCAAGCCACACAAAAGACCTTGTGAAGATTTGTCTTGGATCAGATCCCATTTTGTACCCAAATCCATATGGTGTTCTTAAACTAGATGAAGATCTCTGAAAAGCCACAAAGAGGCATGGTCCAGATCAATGGCTACTAGAATGGATGCCTCTCAGGGCCACTTGCAGGGAATTGAGAGCAAGTGAAGGTTTTGCCTTCATCTTATGCTTGAAAACACCTAGAAGCAATTGCTGGGCTGCTGTGTGAGATAGGATGCAGGTCTAGATGGCCCATGTTCTGATCCAGAAGGACTCCCCTTATGTTCTTAGAGCAATACACTCCATATGTTGGACAGAACATAGGAAGAATTTTTGGATTTCCCTTCTTTGGCCTGATGTAGGAAGATGCAGATCTTAGAGGACCTTTCATCAATGGAAGCACTGCAAAATTAACAACAGAACTGAGTGTGACCATACATGAGACACATGGGCATGGGAGAAAGCAAGATGTTGCAATGAGGCATCTTCTGCAAAGAGTTCACAAATGGACAAGAGATCCAATGCACCAAGAACAGTTCCGCTGTCTTGATATGTGGGCCCTTATTTCCCCTGTCATTTTTTGTCTCATCTCCAAGTGAGATTGATGTGTTTTGCCACAGGTGTCAAAACACCTGTGGCAAAACACCTGGAGTAGGTGGGAACTTGAGTACCCTAGGATAGCTATTTGAAAGCCTTTGAAAAGACTTTTGAAGCAGCTCCTTGTGCACATGCAACCTCTTCCAAGAGACACCTGGAAGTTAGGCTGCAAGCAGGAGTCCTGCATAGAAGCAATGAAATCCACCACTCCTCCCACAACTCCATGAAAAAGTTGCTCATCACCAACCTACCAAACAAAGAGTGGAAATAGCCCCCTTGGTCACTTGGAAGGCCAGAGCTGTGGGGAGGAGAGAAGAGAAAATGGAGAGAAGAGAAGGAGAAGGAGGGGAGGGGAGGGGAGGGAGGAAGAAAGGAAAAGGAGAAGGGAGGGAGGGGAGGAGAAGAAAGGGAGATGAGAAGGGGAGAGTGGAAAAGGAGGGAAGGAGGGAAGGGAAGAAGAGGAAGAGAAGAAGGGAGGGAGGGAGAGGAGAGAAAAGGCCAAGAATAGGGGAGTAGAACAGGAGGGGAAGGAGAAGGAGAAGAGGGAATGTAGGAGGAATGGAGAAGAGGGGGAGGGGAAGAGAAGGAAGGGGAGGGGGAGGGGGAGGAGGAAGGGAAAGGAGGGGGAATGGGAGGAGGAGGAGAAGGAAAGGGAAGAAGAGGAGAAGAGGAAGAGAAGAAGGGAGGGAGGGGGAGGGAGGGAGAGAAAAGGCTAAGGATAGGGGAGGAGAACAGGAGGGGAAGGAGAAGGATAAGAGGGAATGGAAGAGGAATGGAGAAGAGGAGGAGGGGAAGAGAAGGAAGGGGAGGGGAGAGGGGGAGGGGGAGAAGGAAGGGAAAGGAGGGGAGGGGAGTCTCAAAAGAATGCTGCCATTCTGGATCCCCACCTAGTCTTCTGAAGCAATTTTTAAATATATATGTTGTTGCCAAGAACCCAGTGCATGCACATAGGTGCACCTTAGGATTTGCTTAAGTGAAGCACTTGGGCATGAGTGAGCTAAGCGAAAACCTCACCATTTTCTCCTGAGGCCAACTTGCTCTTTGGCCACAATTACAAAGAGAAGGAAGAGGAAAGATGTTCGCTCCTAGCTGTGCGCCTTAGCTGGGCTGTACGGTGGGGGAACCTTTTCTCACCAGAGATGGATTCATCTAACCTGCTCAAGTCTTCCTGGTCACTCGTATTTCCAGTCTTCTGGTGGCTTGAGGTTCACCTTTCACTGTGTGATCCCCGAATGACTGAGGGGTGGAATCTCCAAGGGGGGAATTACATGCTTGCTAACTGTGGGTGGAAAAACCTTCAAGGAAGCATTTATCCCCCCCCCCCCCCCGCATTATTCTCACTGCACTTGATAGATATTCAACACATTTCTACTGGTAAACTTTTAAATGTGACAAACACCACACAAGCCTTGGGAAACCATGGGAGCTGCTTGATTTTCTGTTGAGAGCTTGGAAAGGGATACAGAAAGGCTATAATTCTGGCAACCTCCTGGTTAGACTACTAAAATGCACTCTACATGGGGCTGCCCTTGAAGACAGTCTGGAAGCTGGCACTAGTGCAAAATGCAAGAGCTCAGCTGTTGACAACAACTTCTGGCTGGATCTATTCAATTTGCAGCCAAATAGGGGCTGCCCACAAATATATATAAAAAAATCATACGAATTTGTATGAATTTCAAATGGCACGAATAATTGTTCCTATCCCTACTCTGAGGTGAAGAGTGAGATATAAATACTTTTAGCAAATACCCCACTAATTAGTCTGTGCCTGACAATGTATTTTTTAACAAGGATCATAGACTTTGGTTACAAATTGAAAAGCAACCTCATGCACAACCTCAAATCATGCAGACCTTTGGAGGTTTATCCTTCATGGCTGTAACTCACAGGCTCTCTGTTTACCTTCAGTGCAGATGGTTCCTTTTGGCCAGCTATAAAGCTTCTCTTTTCCTTCCCTCGCTTCTCTCTGCCCCCACTTCAGCTAGTCGATTGTAGTGCATTTGAACATGGATAGAGCCATACAAGCTTAGATACTGCCAACTGAATAAATATTTGCTGAGAGCAATGAATTTCACCCTGCCGCCTATCTGCCTCCCCATGCACACATTCAAAAGCACTGTCTTTTACTGCGTGCATCCACTCAAAAAGGAGAAGGAGAAGAGGGAGAGGGAGGAGAGGAAGAAGGAAAATTTAACAGGAAGTAACCCTTTTCCTCTTGTGCAAGTCATTCCAGGATGCATATCGCAGAAGTTCAGCACACTGGAATCTCCTGAACATGCAGCCTATGATTAAATAGGTTGAGGTTTGCTGGTGCACACAGACTATCCTTTAATCTTGTATGCAGAAGGGACTTCAAAAGCTCATCTGGCTATTCCTCCTGCCCAAGGAAAACTCTGCTGTTGCGCTCTGTAAAACCTGAAACATGTAGCTGACATGGCATTTCAATTGCTCTTATCTCAGCCCTTGCCATGACGTCCTCTGCAAAAGGAAAAGAAGGAGCAACATGAAGACCACTTTCATTAGGGCCCAAACAGCACTGCAGACACTAGAGGGTGCTAAGGGAGAGAAAGAAAGAAGAGTTATCCTTGCTTCTTAGCTACCACACTGCAATGGCTGTCTGTGGACCTGATGCAGCTCTGTATAGTGTGCAAATCTCACCACAGGATCCTTCTCTACTCTTAACTCAGCTCCTATTTCCTTCCTTCCTTCCTTCCTTCCTTCCTTCCTTCCTTCCTTCCTTCCTTCCTTCCTTCCTTCCTTCCTTCCTTCCTTCCTTCCTTCCTTCCTTCTGAGCCAGGTTGGTCTAGTGCTTAAGGAGTCATACTCTTATCTGGGAATAACGGGTTTAATTCTGCCCTCCTCCATGAAGCCAGCTGGGTGACTGTGGACTAGTCACAGCTCTCTTCTTAGCTCCTACAGCTCCACCTACCTCAAAGGGTGTTCTGTTGTGGGGAGAAGAACAAAGGTTGTTTTGAGTCCCCTTAAATGGGTAAGAAAAGTGGGGTAGATAAGCCAACTCTTCTTCTTCTTCCTCCATGAAGCCAGCTGGGTGGCCTTGGGCTAGTCACAGCTCTCTTCTGAGCTCTCACAGCCCCACTGGCCTTATAGGGTGACTGTTGCAAGGAGAACAGAAGATGTGTCAGTCTCTTTGAGTTCCCTTAAATGGGTGAGAAAAGTGGGATAGAAAAGCCAATCCTCCTCCTCCTCTTTCTCCTTCTTCTCCTTCTCCTTCTCCTTCACAGCTCAGATCGAGCAGGGTGAGTCCACTAGGTTTGCTAGAACAGCCATTGTTTTTGAACCTTCAGGGTGTTTGGTTTGAACTGAAACCTTTTCAAACACCCCAGTGAACATGAACCAGTTCATCACACCTCTGTTGGTGAACATGCTGCTGCGAGAGATTGCAGTGGGGGAAAGGGGAAGGGGCAAAGGGGGGGGGATTGCCTGTATCTGCCTTTTTTCTCCTTTTCTGTTCCTAGAATCTTGTGCTTTCAATTGATGAGACGCAACGTGCAGTATTAGTTAAAGTTTTGGAGTTGGGCTTTTCTTGACAGCTGGGAATAGTCTTAGAAACTTGAGACTAACAAGCATGTGCTTGTTATTCAAGCAAGGTAACAGTTCCAGGGAAATCCCTTCCCAAGTTACAATATATTTCTAAGTAGGGTTAGACACAGAAAATAGATCCCAGCGATTTTGCCATTTGTTCCCTTTGAGTGTCCCCCCCCCTTTTAGAGATTCCCTTTTTCTATACATTATTGACATAAAAGGAGAGAGACATTCAAATGCACATGTGCTTCTGATCCATTAAATCTCCTTCTAAAACCCTGCATATAATTTGGGTTGCACAGTGGCACAGTATAGGAGTCCGAACCCCCTATTTTAAACACCTAACCCTTCAAGATTAAGACAAAGGAAGAAAATAAATACGCAAACAAGGGCAGAGGAGCAAAACTGATAAAGAGAACATATTGAAGTTGAAACTCTATATCCAAGGAAGAGGAGGAAGGAAATCTACCAGCCTAGGATAATCCTGCAAAATCCTAGCTTCATATTTCCAGTCTCATATCCTCAAAGGTGAACCTCCTTGACCTCCTAACTTAATTGAATATTGTCCCACTCTCGGCAGAATTCACCAGTTGGCCTTGAAGCTCAGCAACTTCCTGTGCTCATATGGAATTAATTATACTCTTTCAGAGAAATTCTGTGGATCTCAATGAATCCATTGATATTTCTACTTATATTTTGATGCATACATGCATATGTCTCAAACATACCATAATAATAATAATAAATAATAAATATTTATAATAATAATTTTACATCATCATCATCATCATAATCCAGCATAGTGATCTCCTTTGCTGTGGGCAACTGCTGTTTTTACATCATCATCATCATAATTATATTTTAAAAAGCCACTTTGCTGGGATTTGCTTGTATCATTTGTCAATACATCACTCAGTCCTAGGTGCTTGGGAAGGACCCGACTAGTGATAACAACTACCAAAACAAGCATAAATATAAATGTTTGCTCTGTGTTACTGTTGTTTTATGTCATCATCATCATCATCATAAAAGAACACTGCACAATATAGTGGCACAAATAATACACTGGAACTTATGCCAGAACTACCAACTGCTAGTGGCAAAGAACTGGTGAGACCATAAACCAGAAAAAAGTGGTCGAAAATGAACAAACCAAACTACTGTGGGATTTCCGACTTCTGACTGATCAAACACTGGAACGTAACACACCAGACATCACAGTCGTGGAGAAAACCAAAGTGTTTATCGTTGACATTGCTATTCCAGGCGACAGAAGGATTGATGAAAAACAGAAAAAAATTAACCAGATATGAAGTCCTGAAAATAGAACTGCAGCGACTCTGGCATAAACCAGCAAAGGTGCTCCCAGTGGTTCTCAGCACACTGGGGATAGTTCCAAAAGATCTCACTGGGCACTTGACAAGCATTGGCATCAACAAAATATCCATCTGCCAGCTACAGAAAGCCACTTTGCTGGGATCTGCTCGTACCATTTGCTGATACATCACTCAGTCCTAGGGGCTTGGGAAGGGCCCGACTGGTGATAACAATAACCAAAACCATCATAAATATCTTGTTTGCTGTGTATTACTGTTGTTTTATGTCAGTATTCATCATCATCATCATCATCATAGACTTCTATGCATATTTGCAAAGTCCTGTTAAAAATATAGTTTGAGACCCATGGACCAGTGGCAAGGTACATGCTTTTGCATATCAAAGGATTTAGGTACAATTACTGGATATAAAGTGGTTTAGCTGCTGGAAAAGGCTTTAACCAGTCACTTAGAAAGAGGTGGCAAATGAACCTCATTTAGAAAGAGAAGGTAAAGTCACATTTCTGGAGGGTGCCACAAGGTGGCAGCAGTGCTTCTTCTGCATTGCGCATTAGAGATGTGCAGAGAACATGGAATGGGAGACTTAAATGGGGGAAGCAGTTCTGAGGTTCCTGATAGAAGCAGGCATGCACATTATTTTGGCACTGGAACGCTCACAGATAAATGCAAAGAACTTTCTTTTCTTTCTCATCGTGTGCCCTGCTAATGCCCACAATAATGCACTGTTTCCAAAAACTGTTCTAGGCATCAGAGTTGTCTACTAGAAACTTTCTCAGCATGCTGAACATGTGCAATGCCCAAAGCTCAGTTCCTCCACTGGTGCTGGTGAAGAATGGAGATGGGGGAAGAAGGGGAAGGTATCACTTGATCCAGAAAGGATTTAAAGGCAAGGTGGTCTCTGGTGTGCCCAATGGTTCAACAGGCCTACTTTAGACTGTGCTTTCCACTCAGGTATGAAGATCCTGCACCATGCTGAAGAAGTCTTGGTACCAGCTTGTACTGTGGAATAAAAGGTGAGGCTCCAACTGGGCTCTGCACCTGATTTGTGCTGCTTCCTTTGCTGGAAGGAATCATTCAAATATAATCTGACTGAGTGGCAGAACTGGATGGAGAACAGAAAGTATCTGGGCTGTTTACAAGTCACTTAGCACTGGCTGATGAGCCAAACCAGCAGGTGTGCGAGGAATCTCCTAGTGGGGCCATCTCTTCTTAGACCTCACTGACCTAGTATGCCATCTTAAGATTTAGGATCTGTCTCCATTAGGGGTGAGTACAGGTGCAATTTTCAAATTCAATTCATAACAAATTGAATATTCAAAAATCCAAATGAATCCAAATTACAAAAAGCCGAATGTCTGGTCACTGGATTCGACCTGAATCCGTTAGCACGTATTTGTATGAATAATTCAGACATTCGTATCTGTATGAGTACATACGCATCTCGTACATACCCGTACGCATCCTGTTTTCATCCTGTATGGATGCATACACGATTTGTATGGCTATGTGTGAATTCTCTCCCTCCCGTACAGCTGTGGGATGGCCCAGGACAGCCAGGAATGCCCTGGGCCAGGTGTAGAGCACAATGTAGTGGGCACCCTGGGATGGGTTGGGGCAGTTCTGAATGGAACTGCCAGCCCAGGAGAGTGAACGCTCCATCGCAGGGTACCCTACTTGTGTTCCAGAGGCCCTTGTGCAAATAGGCCTCAGGATAGCTCAAGTTGGAGTGATTCCAGCTGGAACAGTCCAGCCAGCCTCCAAAACTGTGGGAAAAGTCACTATCTGTTAGAGCAGAAAGTTTTAGATTCAGTTCCCAATATCTCTCCATATAAGAAAATGGCCAACTATTCCAGAATCTGCAAAGGAAAAACAACAACAAAAATACATGGAAATGCCAGAGGTCATTCTTGATTCAATAGTACCAAGAAGTCTATGGGTGTTTTTCCACCCCAGCCCTTAGGTCCAGATCTAAGAAGATACGGATCTAAGGAATGGGTACATTCCTTAATCCGGATCTAGTACATCTGGTTTAAGGGAAGCACCCAATGTGTTTCCACAGGAGGTGTAGCACCTGTTAGCAATGGGTGCTAACCACCCTGCCGTGGAAACACCTCTGCACCCATGTGGGGAATCCGGATCGACCCCCAAGGGATCAGCCTGTCACCCCAGGTGTCTCTGGGGACAGGGGGCTGTGATCTCCAAAGTCCCAGCTTCGGAGTCATTTTGGAGTCATTTCAAAATCATTTCAAAATGACTCTGAAGTCCCTCCGTAGAGATCACCAAGGACTTCCGCATGGTCCGTGCGCTATTAGCGCAGACCATGCGGACTCCCCTCCAAAGTCCCTCCGAAGAGATCGGCAGAGACTTTGAAGGTGCTCCAGAGTCCCTTTGGAGCGCCTCCAAAGTCTGTGCTGATCTCCTTGAAGAGACCAGTGACGAGACTCTGAAGTCTCTGCTGATCGCTTCGGAGGGACTTCAGAGTCTCACCGCTGGTCTCTCCAAAGAGATCAGCGCAGACTTCGGAGGCACTCCAAAGGGACTCTGGAGCGGCTTCGAAGTCTCTGCTGATCTCTTCGGAGGGACTTTGGAGTCACTTCGGAATGATTTAAAAATGACTCTGAAATCACTCCGAAGCTGGGACTTCAGGGCTCTCCCCCATGGTTGCATCCCCTTCCCCTATTCTCCTCTAGACCCCATTGGCTGTTTCCTGTGGAAACAGGCTCCCTTTAATCTGGATTTTCTGGCAGAAGACCCCACTGTAGACCTCATTAATGGGGTCTACAGAATTCCGGATTAAAGAAAGTACCCATTTGATCCGGATTTCCCCAGCGGCAGTCGAAACAATCGGGTCCCAAATGGGTGTCGTGGTGGAAATGGGGTCATCCGGCTCACACCCAAATGGGTCCTTAATGGGTGCAAAAATGGGTACTTTTTGATAGTGGAAAAACACCCTATATGAGTCTTTAGAAGACAGATGAACCTTAATTCTGATCATCAAGATACTTTCTGTTTTCTTAATCTTCATGATTGCCTATGAGTCATAATAACACAGAAAGCACCTCTAATTTGGGGTACCACAATATCTCTGCTCCCGAAAAGGGATTTGTCAGAAATCACCAAAATAAGTCACAGGACAGATTTTAAAAAGTTGTTTTTTTAGTGCCATGTTCCAATAAGTCATTTCATGCAAAACTAACCCAGTTTTTTTTTACATCTTAATTTCCAGATGAAAACATTTTGTTTTCTTAGAAAAAAGTAAAGGTATCAGGAAGAATATTGCTCTCAAAGAGTAAAATAGCTGTAAAGCTTAAAACAAGGAATTAATCTTCATTTGAATTAAACTTCAAAGAGTGGTTTTGTTGTGTATTTTCTTCTTCTTTTGAGTGATGTTGCCTGGAAATTTTACATTTTGTTAGCTGTCAATCAAGCAAGTTATGAAGCTTGATGAAAGCTTGGATGAAGTAAGTGACAAATTCTCACTTCCCTTCCCATCCAGGGAACAGGAATGGAGAAGTTGCCCATATGGGCGCTAGCATTCGCACTGACAAATCCTAGTATGTGATCTCCCTCCTCCCATGTTCCCAAACACCTAGCTTCAGTGTGAATGGGTGTCTGCACACTACCATCTTTGCTGGTGATGGCACTGGTGTAAAGGTGCACATGTGCTTGCGTGACACATCACATGGCACATCAGCATGCTTGCATGGTGCATCAGGTGAACATCCAGCACATCTTCCAAACCAGAAGTCATGCAAATGGTTCTGCCCAGAGCCTTACTGGCTCCAGTGCAGGTAAGTTCACCTGTGGAGCACTCAGTCATCCAACACTTGTAGCAGACTCATGGTTTACCTTGCCCAGAAGGAGCCATTTCTGAAGTGCAGATGTTTCATTTGATCATGGCATTATTATTGTTGTTTTCAGTATTGCTTTTACCTTCTCAAGACATGTCTGAGTGTTTGTCCTTCAAATTTATCCTGCTCCTAAAATATTTATGTGTTTGTATTTCAGATTACCTTTTCATGGAATGACATTCATGTATAGGATCCATCAAAATGTCTAAGTTTGGGGTGAACACAATTCTACTTGCCGTTTTCCCTGCAACAGACACACCCAGTCCCAACATATGTGCTTCCCAACTCTCCAATAAATTTAATTACTTTTACTCACTAATATAGTCACGGCCATTGAATCCATGCTAGGTTTTTACTAGGGATTTGCACATTTTGTGTGTGTGTGTGTGTTTGCTTTGCATCAGAACAATTTTGTGTGTGGGTTTGCTTCACATCAAAACAAAGGAAGTTGAGATTTGTACAAATAGTCTCACCTTGAACCCACTGCAAATGCGCTTGGAATGCTCTTTGAATCTTCTTTGAATCCCTGTTGACAGTTGCAGCTCTGAATCCACTTTGAATCCACTCTGAAACCACTGCAGATGTGACTGTGCAGCTGCTCTGCCACCTCTGCACCTTCACACATATAGAAGAAGAAGAAGAAGAAGAAGAAGAAGAAGAGTTGGCTTTTGAAGACTTAAAGCAGCTGACAAACCTTCTGTTCTTCTCCCCACAACAGAACACCCTGTTAGGTAGGTGGGGCTGTGAGAGCTGTGACTAGCCCAAGGTCACCCAGCTGGCTTTGTGGGGGAGTGCGGAATTGAACCCAGTATTCCCAGATAAGAGTCTGGTTCCTGAATCACTAGACCAAGCTGGCTCACGAATGAGCAAAAGCATTTGCTTTGTATTCAAATGCCAATCTTCAAATGTACCCTATATTCAATTTGAATGTGAATATTCAAATTCATATGAATTCATGCAAATTGCAAATTTGATTAGTATTCTTGCATATTCCTAGTCTTTAGCCCATAATAGAGTTAAGGTTTCCCCATGAGTGACAGGAGGAAAAGTGATCTTGCACAAGGGGGAAAGCGGGAGCTTTATTTAAGGAAATGGCAGCAAAACCAGTCCTAATAAATAAGCCAAGTTGACTAAAGCACTTATAATGCCAGTGTCTGTGATAAGCAATGGAAACATTAATATCAAATGCTTCACCATAAATGAGTACAGTGGAGCTGAGGATGATATATTGTACCTCTGTGGCCGTTGGCAGTATAGTAAGCTTTTAAAATGACGGTTACGCTCATTATTGTTTTGGGGTCAGTAGAGAGAAAGGAAATGGGGGAAAAAAAACAGAGGGATTGAACAACAGAGGGAGTGTTGCTGCTAAAGAGGAACACCAAGGTCTATGAGGCCATGTCTGCACTGAGACTTATTCCAGGTCATATCCTGGGATAGGGTCCTGCCATCCCTCTGCTGGTGCAAGCTATGGCAGGTCCTTGTCAAATCCCTCCATAGCCTTCACAATCATGCAGATGATAGGTCCCAATTTTGGGGTATAATCCAATAGGGTTGGGTGAAAAAGGTTTTTCACAGCTGCAATTTGTACAAATTGTGAACAGAGATGTGCACAAATGTTTTATGGGTTCTTTTGTATTCAATTTGTAACAAACACAAGAAAAATTGTTTTTGTTCAAGTAAATCTCTTCAAATGTGTTCGGATTTGAATTTGATACGAATGTTCCATGTGAATTCGATACAAGTGTTAGATACAAATCACTTCGATATGAATCCATAGGAAAGCTTTTTATGAATGTATCAGAACATTCAGTTCAAATTAGAATATCAATCTTCCAACATGCCAACATTCAATGTGAATGTGAATGTCGAATTCACACAAATTCATACGAATTTAAAATGTTATGACTATTAGTGCACATACCTAACTGTGAAGCTTTGAATGTTCACCTTCAAATTGAACATCGGCTACATTTGAAGGTGGACATTCACATGTGAAGTGAGAGCTTTTGTGCATTCATTTTAGGCTTTACATTTGCGAAAGCGAATTCGTGGTTTCTTAGCGTAGTTGGTGGGGACTCAGATGGGATTCGGTATGGATTTGGAAGCTGGGATCACTGAACATTTGAAGAGAATTTGAAGCAGAGCACATTCAAAGGGGCTAATGGGAAAGGGGGCAGCCACCCTCATGACGGCGGCTGGCCAATGCTGGCCATGGCACATGCACGCGCAGTGGAAGGCGGACTTCCACGTGCCAGAAGCCGACGCACCACGACCAGGTAAGCACCTGAACGCAAGCGTGAGGCCCCGGGAAGGGGGGTGGGGGCTGCAGCTTCCCTCTCACTCGAGAAGGGCTAATCAGCCCTTCTCGGGCGAAGGGGAAGCCAGGGGAGCTGGCTGCCAGCCGTGCCATGGGAGGTCCCAAAGGAGCCAATGGCACAGGTCGGTGGGCGGGCCAGCTGTCAAACGGAGAGCATGTGCTCTCCCTGTTTGACAGCTGGGCATGCGCTGGCAGGGCCGGTTTGGGATGGGTGCTGGGGCGTCTGCACAGCACCCATCCCAATCCATTTCCCCATCCGGCCCTGCCGCCACCTCCACGCGGGTCAGATTCTTTTTTAAAACAATTCACCGGAAAACGGATCTTATAGATCCATTTTCGGTGGCACGTGCAGAAAGGCCCTAAGTGCAGACAGCTGGACCAGGATCTGAACAGGAATTTTCAAGATCACAGTGAAGTCAAGGGTTTCTCCTTCTGCCTTGACAATTCCAGTCTGTGGGACATGGCTGGTGTTAGATTTAGGCCAAAATCAATTTCCCTACTGAGCCATGAAGCTCACTAGTTAAAACTAAAATAATCCATCAGAATCTTGAGGAGAAAGAAGGGAGATCATATTGTTTTATTGATTCTATTCATGTTTTTATATTGGCTATTTTTATTGAGTGTTGTGACCCATCCTAAGACCTTCAGGTGAAGGACAGGATATAAATGGCTGAAATAAATAAACAAATACATAAATAAAATTGAGCCACTCTAAGAGTCCCATGAGAACAGCAGGCGTTAAATGTTACCGTTGCCATCAATTTAATTCTGACCTCCAAAATTCAAAATGGGCTACAGCCCTAACAAAAGGATAAGGGGGACTGGTTAGTGAGAATGGCAGAGTGTACACTCTCTGTGGTTTAAAGCATCCTACATTTGCTCTAAGTCAAAGAGGGGATAGGAAATAGCATTCTGCTTTCCTCTTTAGGAGCCTCCATGAGGATAAAACCCTGCAATGTTCCCAGGACTGTACTGGAATTCCTCTTTTGCACAAAACTCTCTCAGTTGCTACTCCTGAAAATCCAGCAACGACACCAAGTGTTCCATAATACCAATTGCTTACCTCTGTCGGGAGCTTCTTCATAGGAATCATTCCTCATTCCTCTTGCAAAATGCCTATGTGTGAGTGGATGTTTCCATCATTCAGGTATTTTGCAAGAGGACCAATCCCACAAAGAAATGCTAGACAGTGGTAGAATCGCAGCATTTTCCTGGTACTGGCTCCTACCATCTGTCAGGATGAAGGGAGGCAATTCCAAGATCTAAAGAAGACCCCCAGAGCTTTCTTTTGCCTTCTGGAAGCACCTTCTCCCTCTTCGCATCCCTCTTTCAGACATACCTTGACAAGGTAAGTGGAAGGAGATAAAACATATGCCCACATGCCTCTTCCAAGTTGCCTTTCCTCTGAAAGTTCCCCGAGGACAGTCTGTTCAGTTGATTTGCACCTTAAAATGAGACCTTTGGAAGCAGCTCTAGGGAGGAGTATGTGGGACCCTTTGTTTGAAGGGATCCCAGCATTTGGGCTCCATAGCTCATATGGACACTTTCCGCATTTACCAGTCAGTGGGTCTGGAATAACCACACGCATTTCGCACAGAGATATGCACAAATGTTTTGTTTGTTTGTTTTTACATTCGATTCAAATCAAATTGAATACTCAAAAATCTGATTCGATTTGAATCTTTTGAATTTTAAAACATTTGATTCAAATTTAGCAAATTAGAATCTATTTGTTCAAATTTTTTATCCGAATTTGCACATACGGATGTAGACAACTTTCGTATGTGCACATATTCATTTTCCACACATCCATACACATCCATATGCATCCTGTAGTTATCCTGTATACAACCCGTTTTGTCCCGTATGGATCCATACAAACGCATCGGGATGCGGGAAAGATGCGGATCTTCAAGTATGCATCATATATGAACCCATGCACACACGAATGTCCAGATAATTCGAATGAATTGATCTGAAATTCAAAATTCAATTCAAATGTTTCAATTAGAATTTCTAGGCATTCTAGTCCGAATGTCAAAATTTGGCACATTTGATCTGATTTTGAATGCCTACGAATATTTGTGCACATCCATACACCGAACATGCCTGTGACCACAATGAAGCAGTTGCTGCAATCACACTCACCCAGTGCTTGGGGGAAATGCATGATTTCTTTGCAAAGTGCAAGTGCTGCGTGCATCCTGGAACTGAGCCAGCCTTCCCACCAGGAGACAGTGTATGAAGACCCTCTGTACCCTCCCTGGATGTGCCTCCAGACACATGTTGTCTTTCATTGTCATCCCACTGCTTGCCTTCCCAACTGTTCTCAAACAGATGGAGGAAAGAGGCAGGGAGAAGGGTTGGGAGACTACGAAAGACGAAGAAATGGGGAGACGGCGGGACCTGCAGAAAGACAGAGAAACAGGGCAGGAAGCAGGGGTGGGAGACAATGAGAGACAGAGAAATGGGGTGGGGGAACAGCAGATACAATGAAAGACAGAGAAATGGGGCAGGGGAAAATGGCGAGAGACTGGCAGATGGCGAAACGGGCAAGGTGGGGTAGGCAAACGGAAGGTAATGATGGCAGAACAGGATAGGAGGAAGCTAAATGGTGGGTGGCAGTGGAGGAGATTGGCTGATGGCATCTCCATTATATAAATATTAGGATTCTGCAGTGAGTCCTGTTAAAATCTGAACAGGGATTTCCTGGATTTTCAAACACTTAGTCTGTAGAAATGGGGGATCCCATCCAAAGTGTCAGGATGATGGGACCTTGAGCTGCAGAAGTGCAGTCTGAAAGAAAACAGCTTATTACTTTGCTGACCACAGCCCAAGACAGCACATGGGTCTCAGCCCAGCCTGTGGCCCTATCAGTGCTTTTCCTAACGGAATATATTGGTAAGGGTTAAAATGCTGAGAGTCCACAATCTCCAGAATGCCCCCTTTTCATTTCTTCTAATGATTCCATTTGTGTTCTTTTGGCTTCTGTTGACATTGATTTTTTTTTAAAAAAAAATCACTTAAATGCACAAACTACATACAGTTTTACCAATTCAAATTCAGTTTGAGCCACTAAAAGTGGTTTCCAGCAGCAAAACTGTGCTCATGGCCTTCAGTGGGGCCAGAACATGAAAATTTAATTTCAGCAGAGCTTGAAACAGGTGGAAGATTTTATTGTTTTGTTCCTTAAATTGAAGATTCAATCAAAAATTGAATGTGTATCAAATTTCATGCTTAATCTCCAATTGTAAACAGGTCGTTGGACTAAATAGGATGCCGGTCAGACCCACCAGGCACCTCCTAAAGGTATCAGAGAAAGGTCGGCTCCTGACCACATTCCCTTCTTTATAGCTTGTTCTTGCAGAATCGCAGAAGACCAGCCTGTCCAAATGATGGATATTGGTGACATCACAACAAATACCCAACAAAAGGAAGGGGAAAAGGATCTAGGAACAGATTGTTTCAGAAGTCTCAAACAAAGGGTGATGCGTCGAGGAATAAACTAATTCTGACCTGATGAAACAGAGTGCCTTTTATCTGATAGTCATTACTTGTATTCCCAGCTGCAATGAAATGCAATTATAAATTTGAACGGAACAGATGTATTATATGAAAATGTTTTAAAAATTATTAGAAACAGCTTTTGAATTAGCAGTAATAAAGTGATACCTGCAGCCTTCACTTAAAAAGGGGGGGGGGAAAGGAAAGACAGAAACACCATCAGTCAATTTTCCCTCCCAGAAAAAGAAGATGAGAAGACAGGGACTTTTGTTTTAAGTGTTCTTGGTTTAATTCGTTTATTTTGCATGTGCACACTTAAATCTGTTTAAGGGTCTCTTAAATTTGGGCCCATCAAATATTATTGGCTTAGATCAGTTGGGGTGGGAGACCCAGTGTTAGGAAGAGCATTATTTATCAGTTTTTAGACACAAAAACTCCTGCAAATTGGGGGGAAAGGAGGTAAACATGTGAGTGTTTGAAGCTCAAGCCAAGAGTGCCTATTTCCAACTACACCTTGTGTGCTAGCTGAAGCCATTTCTGGACAGAGAAGGCCTGAACACAGTTATCCACACTCTGGTACCTTCCAGACTAGACTATTGTAATGCACCCTACATGGGGCTGCCCTTGAAGACAGTTCGGAAGCAGCAGCTAGTGCCAAATGCAGCAGCTAGATTGCTGACCAGGACAGCTGGCCGGATGCACATCACACCAGTCTTAAAAGAGTTGCACTGGCTGCTGATTCGCTACCAAGCCCAATTCAAGGTGTTAAGTTTAAATTATGAGGCCTTAAATGGCTTGGGCCCAAAATATGTGAAGGAACGTCTACTCCCATATCAACCTGCCTGTGCCTTAAGATCTGGAGGGGAGGCCCTCCTGGTTGTCCCACCATTTTCAGCAGCAAAAGGGGTGGGTACCTGGGAGATGGACTTCATTGTATACATTTAGGAAGGCAGGGAAGATGCAGCACTTTGCCCTGACCTTCGTTTAAATAGGGAGACACTTTTCTCTTCCCACTGGCAAATGCTGTTGTTGTTTTAATGATGTTTGATTTTAGATGTTGTTATCCACCTGGAGACCTCCATGTATAGGGTGGGATAAAAATGTAAATAAATAAATAAATAAGTGCCCGTAGAAGAGCAAAAAGGGTAGATTCACTGCTACTCAGAAAACAAAATGAAAGGAAAATGCCAGACAACATTTGGGGGGGGGGGGGTTGGGGGGATGATGAAGAAGAAGAGTTGGCTTTTATATCCCACATTTCTCACCCATTTAAGGGGACTCAAAGAAACTGACAAACCTTCTGTTCTTCTCCCCACAACAGAACACCCTGTGAGGTAGGTGGGGCTGTGAGAGCTCAGAGGAGAGCTGTGACTAGCCCAAGGTCACCCAGCTGGCTTCATTGGGGAAGGTGGAATCAAACTCGGTATTCCCAGATAAAAGTCTGTCTCCTTAACTGCTAGACCAAACTGAATGAGGCAAGGTGGCTCCATTTCCCCCCAAAAGATTCAACAAAGGAAAACAAAGTTCTCCAAAGCAAAGTTCTCTTTCTCAAACCCATTGAGGACTTTTCTGCATGTACCTGGCCTTTTTATCGGTCAGTAGATCTGGACTCGTGAGGTGCACTGGTTCAAACCATGGCAAGTGTTATCTGTATGACTGCTTTGGTCCAGAGACCAACCCTTTCACTGGTCTCAGAGGTCACACAAGCTTTGAGACTAGGCGTGAGGACTCTGAAATTTTAGGGATGAAAACTCCTAGCCTCAGAGCTGCCAGGGATCTATTTCCTTGGGGTGCTTTGGTGAGCTGCTGACATAGCCTCCTCGTAGTCCAGGAATGGAAGTGTTCAGAAGACCCAGTGATCTGGATCACCCTCATTGGTGCATCAGTAGACCCATTTAATCAGACACTTCCCGTCCTGTCCGGGGGATGGGAAAGGTGAACTTCCCCATGAGTGTACTAGCATTTGCACTTGGAAATGCTATGACACGCCAGTCCCCCCCCCCATTGGTGCAGATGCATGTCTGAATGCTGCCATCTTCCTCCAGGTGCTGGTGCCACTGCGTGTGCACTGTCATCAGGACAATGGAGATTAACTACGCATGTGTGCTGGTGCTGACATGTCACACAAAGCATCAGTGCACTTGTGCAGTGCATCACATGCCCCTCTTTGCACCATACAAGTGCGAATGGGCCTCATCAGAGCCAGAAAAGGACAGGACTGGTCAAGATAAGTGCACATGTGGAGCACTTTATTGGAGAACCTGGAAGCTATCTTCAGGACCAGCGTGGGACTGTTGCAGAAGAATCTCCCAAATGCAGAAGGCTTGATCCTGGACAGAAGGAGTGATGCAGCAAAGTGGAACCACTCCATCCTGTCCCTGTCCTGCTGGACTTTGCCAGCGGAGAATGTGTGGAAACAACCTAAGTGCTGAAACATTGAACAAGATTACTACAAGCCAGAGGTGATGGGATACTCCATTGCCCCTCATGAGGTGGCCTAGGGAGAGATAACCAGCATACCTGCCAAGGGAAGGTCTGGTCAGTTTCTACTGATCTGGAGAGGAAAAGTGACCATAACGTGATGTAAACCTTTTGTGTCAAAATTAGAGGGGTACATGGATTTGCTTTTACACCTGGCCTGTTAGGGGACTTTGTAGTCAGGGCGCCACGGTCCCGGAGGAAATATTAGCCAACATCACATCAGCCAGCCTTTCCCTTGATTGACTCAGGACCAAGGGCCTCAGAGCGAAAAGGCAGCATTTCTCTCCTCTGATTTCCCCTTGCCATTATAGGGTTTAGGGCAGTGGGTCTTCTGCATCGTCTTACTGGCTAATAATAGATGGTTCTGTGTACAGGCTAGCAGTCACCAATTATTCACTGCAATCTCCGTGGGGAAGAGGAAGGCAGGATAGCAAGGAGGAAGGGGAAGAAGAGAAATTTGCTGCGTTCATTATGGCTTGGCCTTAAGAAAATATGCCCGTCGATCCGTCAGGAATGAATTTTGTTCACTAATATTAATGTTTAAGGCAATGCTCTTCTGGCGTATTGATTCTCCATAGGCAGGAGGAGGCTGGGAAAGAAACAATTTTCAGAATGTAGTTTTCTGTTATTTATTTAATTTTTTAAAAAAATAAATATTATAGTTTGTTTTATGGCAGAAAATGGCTTCTTTGCATGTGTTTGTCTTTGTGTGTGTGTGTGTGTATTTCTGTCTGTCTGTATAGAAAGCATAACAGGTCAAATAGATTGGATGTGCATGTGTGAATTGGAAAAACGAACTGTAAATACAGTGAAATACTAATCCCAGTTAAATCCCACTCATCTCCCCCTCTCAAGATGGGTTTGGCTTTACATTTCAAAATCCACGTTCCATTCAGAGATTTAGGAATTTGTACAATTCCTGGGCTCCTGTCTGATAGGACTCAAATGATTTGACTTCGCTTTGTTGACAATCTACACCATGGATGGATTGCAAAATGTCAGATATCTTTGCTTTTGGGTTTGGAAAATGTCAAACAGGCCCAAACCCCAACGATTTTCCAAAAATAAAATATTTGCATTTCGTATAGTTTTGATAATGGAGATTTCCACTGAACTCCAGACCCACCGTTATGCCGGGGTACATATGAATGCCATACCTACCAGCACAGGATGGAAGGGAGGGAGGGAGGGAGAAAGGATTATTTGTAACGTACTTTTAATACTGCTTAATTTGTTGTGATTTGCCCTGGGATCTTTGGGTGAAGAGTAGGATATAAATACTCAATAAATAAACAAATAAACAAATAAACAAACAAATAAATATTAATATTAATATTATTTTAATAATAATAATAGAGTTGGCTTTTCTACCTCACTATACTCACCCATTTAAGGAGACTCAAAGTGGCTGGCAAGGCTTTCTATTCTTCTCCCCACAACAGACACCCTGTGAGGTAGGTGGGACTGTGAGAACTCAGAAGAGATCTGTGACTAGCCCAAGGTCACCCATCTGGCTTCATGGGGGAGGGCGGAATTGAACCTGGTATTCCCAGGTGAGAGTATGGTTCCCTAATCACTAGACCAAGCTGCCTTGGTCTTAAGAAAATCTGTCAGGAATGAATGAGTGAGTGAGTGAGTAAGTGAATGAATGAATGAATGAAACCGTAGCTCATGTTAATTTATAAGTGGCATCTTCATGGGGAGATCCAGCAGAAGGACAATTTTCACATGCTCAGGGTCTTTTTATCCTTGCAGAGGTAGAGGTTTCAAATTTGCCATCAAGAACAGAAACAGATTTCACTGCCAGAAGAGGTAGTAACAGCAACCAGTCTGTGGTTTTGCTGAGAAATTTCATGGAGGACAGGTGTCAGTGGCTTATAGAATGGATACCTAGGCACTGCCTCCAGGTATGGGAGTCAGGCAGGAGGTGTCTAAAGGCCATTTACTCTGACGCAAGAGCAGATGGGGCTTTGCCTCTGTCTTCTGCCTGAGAATGTCCAGAAGCAATTGGTGGGCCACTGTTTGACAATCGGAGGCTGGACAAGTCAGGCTGTGTCCTGATCCAGCAGGGTTCCCCTTACATTCCGACCCAGGCTGTCCATTCTGGCTGTTTTCTTCTCTTTTTCCACCTGAAATGCAAGTTTATTGCATTCTATAATAGGAGGAAATAGTGTTGTCTGCAGGAGTGATAAATGCGTGATTATATTTATTTATTTGTGAACTTAAGAATAGCAATAATTTAATAACAAGCGCTAGAACTGAAGCAGGAAGGTAGTTTTCGTGGTCTTCTGGGAGCCTTGGGATAATTCAATAAAGAAGCACTGTATAATTATTGAGCAGGAAATTGGATCAGGCGGCCCATGGAAGCCTTTGCCAAGTTGGTTACCTCCAGGTTGCTGAGGGTGAATGCCAGGTGGATGAAGCTTAATCTAGAGGTTCCCTTCCTATTATGTTTCTCATCTCTCAGCCTCGGATTGCATTTTGAAGGGGAGAGGAGAACAGACTGTCAGGGAAACAGAGGGGTGTTGGTTCGATTCCCAGCCTATCCCTGGTAATAAGCAATGGCAAACAACTTTTGTAACTCTGCCAAGAAAACTGCAAAGCAGGGATGTGCATGAATGGGGGTTTTGTACTTGGTTCATATCGAATCCACTATAAGAAAATTCATATTCATTTGAATAGATCCTCTTTGAATGGGGTAGGATTCTATTCCATACGAATGTATTCGTAGCAATTCATATAAATATCTGTATCCGATATGTATTCTATTACATATCCACTCTGAAAGTGTCAAATCCATCTTGAATCCAATTTGAATCTGCTCTCAATCTATGCCAAATACACTCTGGATCAGTTACAGATTTGACTGGTGCAGTCGCTTTCCCACCTCACTGATTCACAAATGTTCCAAAACACTTGTACAAAGAAAAAAAGAAGAGTTGGCTTTTCTACCCTGCTTTTTTCACCCATTTAAGGGGACTCAAAGTGGCTGACAAAGCTTTTCTATTCTTCTCCCCACAACAGAACACCCTGTGAAGTAGGTGGGGCTGTGAGAGCTCAGAAGAGAGCTTTGACTAGCCCAAGGTCACCCAGCTGGCTTCATGGGGGAGGGTGGAATCGAATCTGGTATTCCCAGATAAGAGTCCGGCTCCCTAACCAATGTCACTATCACCAATAGTCATATATTGAACGAATGCCAATATACGACTGTTGTAACTTTCAATTTGTACATGATTGCCTGAATTCATATGAATTCATATGAATATCAAATGTTACAAACATTTGTGCACATTCCCACTGCAAAGAGGAACCCATAGAGATGCCCATGAAGTAACTAGGCATTACCCACAGCTTACTGGAACCCAATGAAAATGACCAAGGCAGTTGACTGAGCTTGGAAAGAAGTTAGGAAGGTCATATAGAAAAGAGGCCATTGCTTAAGTTCTTTAGAATCTCTGCAGATTAGAAGAGAACATTTCAGTTCAACACCTGCATTCTTAGCTATACCTGCTAGATAGTCATGATCATCAGTAGCATTACTGAATGTCTAGGGAGCCTAGATCCTTCTCCATATGGCAGCACTAGTAGATGCAATCTTCTCTCTGTGGTCTTGCTGAGAGTGTAGATTATTCTGAAAGGCCCTGTTTCACATGTATCCCCAGTAGAGAGGGGTGAAATATACTCATCAGTTTTGAATTTGCATTAAAAGTTTTGATGATTTGCATGAGAATGAAAAAGGGCCCTACATTCATAGCCCCCCCTGTTCGCATGTGCAGTGAAAGTATCTGGCCTTCATTGAAGCATTTTACAAGTTTCAAAGTGGACATATCTGCCCACCTTGTTTCCCCTATGGCTGGATTCCCACTTTGGTCTAGTGGTTAGGGAGCCAGACTCTTATCTGGGAATACCGGGTTTGATTTCGCCCTCCTCCACAAAGCCATCTGGGTGACCTTGGGCTAGTCACAGCTCCCTTCTGAACTGTCACAGCCCTACCTACCTCACAGGGAATCTGTCAAGGGAAGAAGATCAGAAGGTTTGTCACCTGCTTTGAGTCCCCTTAAATGGGTGAGAAAAGTGGGGTAGAAAAGCCAACTCTTCTTCTTCTCCTCCTTTACACAAATGATATTTTTGTATTTGATTCATATCAAATTGACTGCAAGAAAATTAGTATTCATTTGAATCAATCCTCTTCGAATGTTGTAGGATTCACACTCAATATGAATGTTCAATCCCATACGAATCCTATATGAGTCTCCTATGAAGCTTCATATGAATATATCAAAACATTTGATTTGAATGGCAATGTGCCATTTTTGGCCAAATTCGTACAAATTTTGAATCTTACAAATATTTGTGCACATCCCTACAGCTTAGGAATACCAAAATAAAAATAAAAAAAGAATCTGTCAGCAAGTGAATTCTGACTCTCCATAACTGCTCGTGTGACTTTATTTGTTCACCAACAATACAGAATTGGTTTGCCTTTGCCTTGTGGCAGGGATAATTTTCAGAGACCCCTCAGCAACTAGGATGCCAAGACCATTTTTCTTTCAAATGCCGAACTGGTCTGGCCCTACATAACTCTCAAAATCAAATAGAAGGGTAGAACCTGAGCCTTTAAAAATGAAAATACGGTGAAAACAAAGTGGTCTAAACTAACAGATGGAGGATGGGAATTCCGCAAATAAAGTGGATAGAAATAAAAAGGTGTGAGCAGTCAGACCTGAAGATGGACTGAAGAAGGGTTGAACTGAAGGTATGACCACAGCTAGGGAACTGGGCAGGCCTAGACAGGCCATTTACTAGGGATGTGTGTGAATGCACTTTTGGGGAATCAATTTGAATTTAATACCCCAAAATCTGGTTCGATTCAAATCTTTAAAATTCAGATTTAAACAAGCTTGATTTGAATTAAGCAAATTCAAACCTATACAATCAAATGTTTTATTTGAATTTGCACTTACGAATGTCATCAACATTTGTATGTGCCTGTAAACATTGTTATACAGCCTGTACACATCCATACATGTCCATATGCATCCCATAGTTATCCCATATGCAACCTGTTTTTGTCCCGTACGGATCCATACAAATGTGTACAGACACAGGAAAGGTATGTATCTGCAAGTACGCATCCAAAATTCAAAATTTGTTCAAATCACTGAATTCAAATTTATGGACGTTCGATTCAAATACAAATATTGAAATTTAGGCAGATTCGATCAAATTTTGAATACTTTTGAATATTCGTGCAACCCCTACAATTTATTCTTATACAAGTGCTGTTAGTTAGGTATGGGGCTAGTCCAAAATAGCTGCAATTGCTCTGGAGTTGTTATACCATATCAGGCTAGCAAATGTGAATCCAGGCTGATAGTCAAATGCTATCTGTTCTTTTAAAAAATCGATTTTTAAAATGCACCATGGTGTTCATATGTGTGTGTACTGTATGTACCATTTATATTATTTTAAAATATATTGAAAAAGGGATCTGCACAAATATTCATCACATTTGCAATTGGTACTTGATCAAAGATTGAGATTCGAATGTGAAGCGTATGCTTTTGTACTAGGATGTGCATGAATATTTGTAACATTTGAAATTCATATGAATTTGGCCAAATTTAAACATCGGTATTCAAATCAAATGTTGGCACATTTGAAGATTGACATTCAAACTCAAACGGAATGTTTCTATATATTCGTATGAACCTTTGTATGGGATTCATGTGGGATTCATATGGGATTCGTATGCATTTGTATGCATTCGTATGGGATTTGTATGGGACTGAACATTCGTATCACATTCGAATCCCACTACATTCGAAGGGGATCTATTCAAACGAATACAAATCTTCTTGCATTCAGTTCAATATGAATTGTATATAAAGAAAATTGTGCATATCCCTATTTTGTGCATTTGCTCAAAGCTTTGTTATATTTGTGAATGTGAGGTCCCACCGATGGCCCAGTGGCATGGCGGCACCCACGCAGCAATGCCGCTAGCAACCGGCTGTCCAGTTGCTTCTGCAGCAGATTCGGAGCTGGCCACGTGCTGCCAAAGCAGAGAGCATTCAGATCATGCATTTGGGCCGTCACACTTCCAGATAAGATTCAAATGGACAAATTCAACATCTGAATCCTATCTGGAAGCGTTGCCACCCGGTCACATGTATTGATTCCTGGTGGTTGGCTGCTTTTGCTAATGGCACCAGTTGTATCCTCACCCACTGTGGACACTTCCACATCTGCAGCAAATGCTTCCACATCAGCAGTGAATAGGGATGTGCATGAACATTCAAAATATGCATTATTTGGATAATTCTGGACATTCATACATGAATTGAATGTTCAGACCTTCATTTTTAGAATTCGTATGAACACAAACATTTTGAGTTATTCGTATGAATTATTTGGATACTCGTGTGTGTAGAGATATGTATGCATCATGTACACATCATACGCATCTTATGCATGTCTGTTTTTTATCAATATGGATACGCATGGGATGAAACGGGATACGTATAGGATAAGAACAGGATGCTTATGCATTTGTATTGGTTTGAATGCCCAGACATTCATTTTATATTATTCGTTCAAATTCGGATATTTGAATATTCAATTCAAATTGAATCAAATGTCAAAAATTGCATTTGTGCATAACCCCAGTGGTGTATACTTCCAATTTGTGGTGAACATTTGTGGAATATTCACAGTGGCTACGAACTGGATGCAAACATCTCCACATTCAAAGTGAACATGAACAAAAAAATTATGCACATCCTTACTGAAGACAGCCTAAATATCAGGGAATGAAATTATTATCTATGAATGGGAGAAGAATTGGTTCCTTAACAATATGGTATAGAAAAGGTGGATAGAGAAAATTTCTTTTCTCTACCACACAATACTAGAACCAGGGGACACTCTATGAAGCTGGTGGGTAGGAGAGTTGGATCTGACAAAGGAAGTATTTCTTCACCCAGAGGGTCATCGGTTTATGGATTGTGCTGCCGGAAGAGGTGGTGACAGTTACCAGTCTAGATGGCTTTAAGGTAGGGTTAGGCAAATTTATGGACGACAGATGTATCAATGGCTACTAGAACGAATGTCTAGGTGCATCTTTCAGGCTGGGGGGGGGGGAACCAGAGTGCTTCTAAGGCCATCTGCTGGGATTCAAGAGCAGGAGAAGGTTTGTCCTTGTCTCTGCTTGAGATGCCCATGAGCATTTGGTGCACCACTGTGTGCGACGGGATGCTGGACTGGATGGGCTGTGGCCTGATCTAGCAGGGCTTCTTGTATGTTCTTATGTTCTTAATTGATGCTGGATTTTAAAAGCTGCTACCTGCCCTGAGACCTTCAGGTATAGGGTAGGATATAAATATAAATATAAATAAATAAATTGGCCAGGCATCAAACCAGAAAAAGTGCTGCTCTTTCACCCAGGACAAGTTCATTGAGAACACCGTCTTCCAGGAAACAGTGTGATTAAAACTGGCGTTGTTGACAGACAGCTGTCTCCCTGAGCCAATAAAAAGGCTGAGATGATAAAAATGGAATATACCATGTTTATAAACTCTAGTAAAACTCGATCTAAATGACATCCTTTTTCAACCACAGGGAGAGAGAGAGAGAGAGATGAAAGAGAGAGAAGAGAGAGAGGTTATTTATAAACTATGTTTCCGCACTCAATAAAAGGCTGAAGGCTAAAAGCGTGAAAAGCCTCCTGGAGACAGAAGCACATGGAACATAACTTAAGTGCATTTAACAGGCAATGCCCGCAAACCTCTCGTGCGGTTCCCAGTGCTCGGCCAAGGGCAGAGGCAGCCAGTCGAGAGAGCATTTTGGGACTTCACGTGCAGTTTGCCAAAGCCTTCGAATGCAGCCCAGTTTGGCCCTGCTTGCAGAACAGAGGAGAAGAGAATTAAAACTGGGCAGGGATGGAGATTTATGGAATGTACTGCTTAAGGACAAGGAGACGGTCTACAAAGTAGGGATGGGCATGGATGGGTTTTTTGGAATGAATCAAATGAATTTCTTTTCTCTATCACACAATACTAGAACCAGGGGGCATTCTGTGAAGCTGATGGGTAGGAGAATAAGGTCTGACAGGGGGAAGTATTTCTTCACCCAGAGGGTCATCGGCTTATGGAATGGTGCTGCTGGAAGAGGTGGTGACAGCTACCAGTCTAGATGGGACTGCAGCAGCTGGGAGTGAGCCACCTCCTCCCCTGCACGCAAATCACTCACCTTGCTGATCCTGGGAGTGCGTTCGCATAGGTGTGGGCACTCCGGTGGAGGGGACCCACTGGGTGGATGCTTAGATCATGTGAATCTTCCCCCAGCAAGTCCGTACATTCACTTCAAGTGCAGATATTGCCTGGGCTCCACCACCTTATTTCCCATTGCTGACACCAGGGCAAACATGACTCAGCGCACATGCACACTTGCAGGGTGCATCACATGACCCTCTAGCACCTGAAAGAGGTGTGCATTGTGTGGCCAGAGCCTTACCAGCTCTAATACTAGTGAAGGTAAGTGAATGTGAGGTTCAGGTTCAACCTCCACTGCATGTAGTTCATGTGGGGAATGGTCCCGGATGGAACGAGCTGTTTCTGGATAGGAAATGGGTCCTTCATTTGTGGATGCTCCTTCTGGGAGCGTTCCCCATGTGTACTACCAGGCCAAGTGCAGAAAGGCCCAAGATAAATGTGGTCTATACCCATGGTAGCACCCTTTAGCACACATTTGCTATTCTAAAACCCACTCAACGAAGATACCTCTGCCTGTGGTTGATCTGGATCTAGCTAATAAACGTCATGAGTCCTGGGTATCTGAAGGAGCACCTTCTCCCAAATAGACCTGCCCCAGGACTGAGATCTCAAGGAGAGGGCCTTCTTGTAATTCCTTCTCTTTCACAGGTATGAAGTGTAGGGACTTGCAGGAGGGCCTTTTTAGTTGTGGCCCCTAGATTCTGGAACAGACTCCTACTTGAGGTTTACCAGGAGCCTATATTGTATACTTTTTGGCACCTGGTGAAAGTCTATCTTTTTATCCAGGTTTTTGCTGGGACCCTTTGGTGAAGGACAGAATATAAGTTTTCTAAATAAATAAATAATATAGATCTAACTAATATGAATTAACCAATGTAAGCTCAGAAGGGTCTCAATGTCCCACAGACCCTTCATCCTCATGGCACATTCAAAGCACCATAAAGATGCCATGTAGATCCTGCCTTCAGTTTCTATAAAAGAAGAAGAAGAGTTGGCTTTTCTACCCTGCTTTTCTCACACATTTAAGGGGACTCAAAGTGGCTGACAAACCTTCTGTTCTTCTCCCCTGTGAGGTAGGTGGGGTTGTGAGAGCTCAGCAGAGAGCTGTGACTAGCCCAAGGTCGTTCAGCTGGCTTCATGGGGGAGGGCGGGATCAAACCTGGTGTTCCCAGATAAGAGTCTGACTCCCTAACCACTAGACCAAATCGGCTAACCACAGTCACACCACCAATTTGTTACTTTTTAACAATCTGCTTTTGAGAATCAACACTTGTAGATACGATTTTGCCAGGCCAGAGCAATTATCAGCTATAAACATCTTCAGAAAATAAATGCTGTTAAAAATAGTGTTGATTGTGTTTGAGCTGAATGACTTTCAATTCTCAGCTTTCAATTTGCAAGGCATGTTAGTCTTCTAAGCTGTGTAAATCCATATTGTAAGCCAGGACATTTCAAATGTTGGTAACATTCCTAGAATACAGCAAACACTTTAAAACACAATCCAAGGATGGGCTGCTGCTGCTGCTGCTGATGATGATGATGATGAGGATGATGATTAGTAGTAGTAGTAGTAGCAGCAGCAGCAGCAGCAGCAGTAGTAAGTACTAGCAAACTTCAGCAGCAACCGTAAGGTTGCATGCTGGAAGGCAGAGAGGTATAGAAATGCTAACCCTTCATCAGCCTCATGTGCTGTACACATTTTTCTCTGAAATCTGCAGAACACCTGCAGCATATGTGAAAGCATTTTATTTATTTTTATTTTTTTCTTTAATCTTTTTCCAAACCTGCAAAAACAAGTATCCATGTTCAGTTAATGAGGGAGGGGGGGGGTGCAATGTTTTTCCATCTCAATGTCCATGATAGCAGAGTTCATGAGGTGACATCGTGGGGCAGCCATATAAGAAATCAGGAAAACAATCCATGACATCTCAGCCATCCAGAAAGTGATCCAGGTGAATCTTGCCTACAATGCCCTAAGAATTCATTGAAAACTATTAGATGCTGGTCTGTCTTTTACTGATAACATTGACTACTAGGGATGTGCATGGATGGGTTTTTAGGCATTTGATTCAAAAAGAATCGAACATTAGAAAATTCGTATTTGTTCAAATACATCCCCTTTGAATGTGTCAGGATTCTGTTCGATACAAATGCATCTGTAAACATTTGTACAAATATCCGATATGGACGAATACATATCCCATAACCTATCTGCTCTGAAAGCATCAAATCCAACCTGAATCCACTTTTAATCCACTCTTGATCCATTTTGAATGCAATCTGGATCTGTTGCATATGTGACTGTTGCAAATGCTTTCCCATCTCCCCAGTTTAACAAATGTTCTGAAATATACGGATGCATTCATATTGGACTTTTGTACAAATTTGTATGAATATATTAGAATCGTAACACATTCGAAGGGGATCTATTTGAATGAATACGAATCTTCTTACATTCAATTTGATACGGATCAAATGTAAAAATCCCCATTCATGCCCATCCTTATACTGTACCATTGAGCTACAACCACTCCAAGTAATGTTGCTTATTTGTATATAGTGATATAACAGCGTAGAAGCAAATGCTAAACCATACGTATTACTAAAAGCACTTTAGTGTTAACCTTAGGCATTTAAGGAGGATTTAATTATTATGATAATAGGATGTTATTGTTTATTTACATATGTTGCAATCTTACAGCAGTTGCTAAAGAATAGAAATTGTGTGATACTGTTAAGCTCTTTCTTATTTTTCTATCTCTTGTTTGTTTGTTTGTCTTGATGCTGCTACTTTGTAATTACCACTACAATTAATAAAAGCATTTTCAAAAAGGGAAGGAGAAAGAAAAAACATTTGAGAGAAACCTCCACTTTTATCAGAGTTCAGGAAGCTGCCTGGCAGACTCATTTCCCTTTAGATCTCAGAGTGCAAATGGCAACACTTAACTCTCACTTACTTGCATTTTAAAAGCAAAGGACCAGCAGATAAAACCACAACTTTAAGAGCAGTGCTACTGAACCTTGCAATTTTCTGCATATGCCCATTTCCCAAGGCTTGGGACTTTAAATGTCTACATAGTAGGGATGTGCACAAATGGGGGTTTTGGCATTCAATTTGCAGCGAATCAAACGTTAGAAAGTCCACATTAATTCGAATAGATCCCCTTCAAACGTGGTAGGATTGATATGAGTGTATTAGTACAAATTTGAACGAATATCTTATACGTATCCAATATAAATGCATACATATCCTCATGAATGCATACATGGGTGTTTTTCCACAGTCAGGAAGTACCCATTTTTGCATCCATTAAGGACCCATTTGGGTGTGAGCCAGATGATCCCATTTCCACCATGGCACCCATTTGGGACCCAATTGTTTTGACTGCCGCTGGGGAAATCCGGATCAAATGGGTACTTTCTGGCCTTTAATCTGGATTTTCTGTAGACCCCATTAATCTGGATTAAAGGGAGCCTGTTTCCACGTTTGTGGGGCAATGGGGTCTAGAGGAGGCTAGGGGGAGGGGAGTCCTAAAACCTAAGCTTTGAAGTCATTTCAAAGTCATTTCGAAGCCACTTCGAAGTCTGTGCAAAATAGCTCTGGATCGTCTTTGAATTCTGTGCTCATCTTCAGAGTGAACTTCGAAGTGACTCCAAAATCCCTTTGAATGTGCATATTCAACAGATTTGAATCAGATTTTCAAATTTTCAAATATCCTTGTACATCCCTAATACATATCGGACACATACTGGATACGTATGGGATACATATCCTTTACAAACACATACATATTGATAAATATCCAATACATATCCCCAGTTTAATGAATGTATGAACTCTTGTACAAATGCTGACGAACGAATGTCATAACGTTCGATTTGTGTACTAATGTCCGAATTCGTACAAATTCATATGAATAACGAGTGTTATGAATATTCACGCACATAACTAGCATGTATGAGCTTACCCAGTAGTGGCTGGAACCACTCTGGAACAGTACGCACAAGAAGACCCAGAGAGTCCTAGTTGTGTAGTGTAGTCTAGGGATGTACACAGATATTTGTGCCATATCAATTTGTACAAATTTCAACATTCATGGGCGAATTGAAAGGGGCCTACATTTGTAGGTCCACGTTTGCCCGCAAAGTGAATGCATCCAGCCCACCCAACTTCCCGTCCCCCCAGCTGTGCCCCCTTACCCCCAAGTGTGACTGCAGCCACATCTCTCGCACCCCCCACCACCATTTTCACACTTGTCCACCACTAAAGTAGGCCTTCCAGAGTTGCACATCCAGTGCCACAAGTCCTACTTTGGTGGGGGACAACCATGGAAATGGTGGTGGCGGCAGTGGCAGGTGAGCTGTGGGGCAGTGAGTCGACATAGGAAGGGAGAGGTGGAGGGTTGCCTTCATTCAGGAACTTTCATTGGATGTTTGTGCATGAAGCTGAATTCCCCCACATTTGAAGGAGGGGGATTCAATCGAAGCTGAGTATCCCCCCCCCATTCAATTTGCATCAAATTGAATGGGGAAAATTGGCTTTGAGCACATCCCTAGTGTATTCTCTGCCATTCTTCACTAGCCTGCATATAACAGAGGCTTAAAGTCTCTGGGCTGGTTTACTGGCCCATGTGGAATGGTTGTTTTTCCTAATCTGCTGACCCCTCAGATGTTTTAGGTCTACAATTATCTCAGTTCCAGTCCACAGAGGACTAGTGGGAATTGTGATTTAAAACATGTGGAGGACACCGGTTTGGTAAAGGCTGTTCTAAGCTATTCATATAAGCTACAAAAATTACAATGTGGAACTCTCCAAGAAACATGCAGGAAGCTTGTGTGAACTCTGCCTTAATGGAACTTGAATGGTTCTGCCTCCTTAGCAGCCAAATGCAATATTGCAACTAATAACAGTGAGTGGGAAAACCTGCCAAATATACATAAAGGGGAGGGGGAGAGAGAGAGAGGGAAGATGTGCGTTGTTTGAAAAGATTTGACATCATAAAAGTAGCGGCAGTACACACTTGGGAGGTTTATGCCCTAGATTGTTATTTTCTGATAATGTACCTGGTTAAAATAAAGTTTTCCCTCTGGGTGCATATATAATGCCTAGATAAGAACAATTCACAAAATTCTATTATAACTGTGCTGTACACAAGCAACATTTGTGGATGTACCAGATAAGATCAGGTACATATATATGGGGAGGGCGTGACGGTATTTCTAGGATCATTACCACGTGGTGCCATATCTGCTTAAGTCACAGCTAGGTATTTCAACAGCAACAACAACAACAACAACAACGACAATAATAACTGATGATGATGATGATGATGATGATGGTGATGATGATGATGATGATGAAAAACAGAAAAACAAGGAAGACCTGAAAATAAAACTACAGTGACTCTGGCATAAACCATCAAAGGTGGTCGCAGTGGTTCTCGGCACACTGGGGCAGTGCCAAAAGATCTTAGGGTGTGTACCCACTTGACTATTTTAGTGTGTGTTGGACCATTTCTGACCCTGCTGGGCTATTTTAATCTGAATATAGGACTGAGTGCACATTTCGGGCTGTTCCCACTTGTTTGATGGTAAACCGGACTGAATCCGAATAGCACCATTCCCACGCACTGTCCAAATCCCCACCGTGGGGAAACAGGACCTTTTAATCTCTGCCCTCCCCTCCTTAGGCAAGATTGGCTGAAGAAGCTCAGAGGGCTGTTTCTTGACCCACTTCCTCCCCCCTCCCCTCCCTCCCTGTCAAGTCTCGGTAGTGGTGAGGTACCTCCTTCCTCCTCCTTGCCTGCCCCATAAGCCTGCACGCGGCTCGTGTATGTGGGGAGAATAAAGTTGTCCTCAACTCTGCTTTATGTTTTTTGTTGGTGGGGAGGTGGATATTTTAATTTATTACTAGCATGGGTTTATGGTGTGTGTATGTGTGTGTGTGTGTGTGTACCAAGCAGTTGGCTGTCTTCCTCACTGTTGAGTGGGGAGGTGGGTGGGTGGATGGGCTTCCTTCGCTGCTGGAGGTTTCTTGGGGGTGGCCTCTTCCTCCTCCCCCCTTTCTTCCTCCCTTGCCGCCTTCCTCTCCGTCCAGCCAGCCAGCACTTCCTCCTCCTTTCCGTAGCCGCTGTGAAATCCCCTCCACATGCGGCTGATATTGGCTGGAAGGCTACAGCTCTTTCTCAAATAGCCCAGGACCATTCCCATTTGGGGGAAAAAAAGCAGGCTCAGCTTTGAAAGGGTAAAAAAGTCCTGCTTTTCTCAGTTTTTTCCCTCCGGATTTTCGCAGAATAGTGCTCATAAAATCCAGAAAGAAGAACTTGAATGGGAACGCCTGGATGCCGAATTTGGATTAATTGCAGAAGTCATGGGAACGCAGGATACCGGAGTCAAGTTCAGTTCGGATTTAATGGGAATGCATCCTTAGTGGGCACTTGGAAAGCCTTGGCATCAACAAAATATCCATCTGCCAGCTACAGAAAGCCACTTTGCTGGGATCTGCTCCTTTCATTCGCCGATACATCACTCAGTCCTAGGGTGTTTTTCCACTGCAGCCCTTAGATCTGGATCTAAGAAGATCTGGATCTAAGGAATGGGTACATTTCTTAATCCAGATCTAGTAGATCCAGATTAAGGGAAGCACCCAATGTGTTTCCACAGGAGGTGTAGCACCCATTAGGAACACCCCTGCTGTGGAAACAGCTTTGTAACCATCTGGGGAATCTAGATTGACCCACAAGGGGTTGGTCCATTACCCCAGGTGTTTTGGGGGGCGGGGGGGGGGCAGTCTTCAAAGCAACTTCGAAGTGATTTCGAAGTGACTTCGAAGTGAATGTGAAGTCAACTTCGAAGTCACTTTGAAGTCACTTCAAAGCCAATATTGGGGGGGGGTCCCAAATGTGCATCCCCTCCCCCTAGCCTCCTTTGGATCCCATTGCTTTTTTTCCAGTGGAAACAGGCTCCCTTTAATCTGGATTTTCTGGGAGAAGACTCCATTGTAGACCCCTTTAGTGGGGTCTCCAGAAAATCTGGATTAAAGGCCAAAATGTACCCATTAGATCCAGATTTCCCCAATGGCAGTGGAAACAATCGGGTTCCAAATGGGTGCTGTAGTGGAAATGGGATCATCCGGCTCACACCCAAATGGGTCCTAAATGGATGCAAAAATGGGTACTTTTGACAGTGAAAAAACACCCCAGGCGCTTGGGAAGAGCCCGACTAGTGATAAGAATCACCCAAACCAGCATAAATATCTTGTTTGCTGTGTGTTCCTGTTGTTTTATGTCAATAATGCACCTGATCCGACCACTGTTGAGAAGACAAAGGTGTGGTTCATCAATGTTGCAATATCTGGTGGTAGAAGAGTCAATGAGAAACAATATGAGGAAATAGCACACTCAGTCCCTGAGGATTTAAGTACAAAGACTCTGGCACAAGCATGTAAAAATATTAAAACATAATTAAAAAATTTACCCCCCCTCCCTAACAGGACAGCACCCTAAGGAAACTTATTAAACAAAGGCCTGGGTAAAAAGATAGATTCCACCAAAAACTATAGTCAGCACCTGGCAAACCTTGGGAGTCTGGAGGCCACCACAGAAAAGGCCTTCCTGCATGTCCATATTCCTCATACCTCTGAAGGAACTTCAAGAAGGCCCTCTCTTTGAGAACTCAGTGAATGGGCCGGTCTATATGGGAGAAGGCGCTTCTTCAGATATCCAGGGCCTAAGCTGTTTAGGGCTCTAAATGTTAGTGTCAACTTAACTTGAATGGGGCTCACTGGCAGATAGGTAACCAGTACAGATCCTTTCAGACCAGGGTAATATGAGTCCTGCCAGAAACTCCCGTCAGCAGTTGATCTGCTGCATCCTGCACCAGTTCCAACTTGTGAACCATTTTCAAGGGTAACTCCACATAGACAACATCACAGTAGTCTAATCTGGAGGTTTCCAGAGCATGGATTATTCTGCCCAGGTTATCCTTACCCAGGTATGGCTTAAGTTGGTGGACAAGGTTGAGATAATGGTAAGCAATGAATCCAGGAGCACTTCCAAGTCAGGCATCTGATTTTTTTCTGGGGCAAAACAACCCCACTAAGAATTGGGTGACCCTTAACCTCCTGGACTTGGGACACAGGTTGTTTGCAAAGCCCCAGTATGAACTAAACCCAGACAAATGGGGTTGCAATGAGCCAAGAGAACCAGGTTCTCACTATGGTTCACTTCATTCACATGTAAACCAAACCACCTTGTAATTCTAAGAAATCCGTTCCAGTTGAACCGAAATCAAGAGTATTTGGTTCAATTCAATTTGAACCATTAAATTACAGTTCCCATTTATATCCTCTGTCACCGCTCACCATTTGGAGACAGCTTTAGAGGTCGAGTGGAGGCACTGGCTGGATAGTTTTGTCATGTACTATTATTTCTAAGACACTTTCAAACCACTTTTTTAGGGTTTATGGATAGAGGTAGAGGACTGCCATTTCCAACGCTGTAAATCCTCCCTCTCTCTTTCTCTCTCTGTGTCTGTTAATGCACTTTCCATAGGCAAGGGGAGAAATTCGTATAATGTCTAATAAATGCAAAGGAAGGATACATGGACTGGAGGAAAAGTCTTTTCTTCTACACCAGAGTTGATAAGGCAACTTTATGCAACCACAGAGTCAACGTGAAGATACGATTATCTCCATGAGCTACAAACTAGCTTCATTTTTTTTGACATTTAAATGTCAGTAATTAAAAGAAAGGATTGGTGGTGGGATCAATAATCTCTTGTGGCTATTGATCAGCATATGCTGGCCTGTCAATCAAAGAACAGAGCTGACCTTAGTCTTGCCAATGGCCCCCCGTTGCTACTGCTGAGTTACGTCCTATATGCATCTTTGATGGGTCATGCTAAAGGGTTCCCAGTTGGTTACCCAGGTAGGACGGGTCGTGTCTTTGCAGAACAGCATTTGTTTTTCATCAGCCTGGGTGTCTGGGGTTCATCCCCAAGAATTGCTCTGGTATAACAGCAAAAATAATCAGGGAGCATGTTATGATAAACTCCGAATGCACACCGCTTGCAATTAAATACAGATAGCATGGCCTGAGACGTTTTCGCACGGGGCTGAACGGAACGCGAAAAAGACAGCTGCGGACACGTCATCCGCATTGCCCGAGCGCGGCTTGCGCTCCGACGTGTCCGCAGCTGTCTTTTCCGCGTTCGAAATGTAGAGCACTTTAAAGTGCTCTACATGCGTTCCAACGCGGACGAGCCGCCCGCAGGTGTTCGGGAGGAGAAGCGTTCGCGCCTGCTTCTGTCTCCCGAACAGCTGCGGGCTCGCCTCCGACGCCGGCGCGGCTTCGACAATCAGCTGTTTGACAATCAGCTGATTGTCGATCTGCCTCCGCGGCTGTCTCCGCGCCCCTGGCCGGCATTTGCCGGCTAAGACAGCTCCCGGCGCTTTGAGCATTCGCACACAGACGCTCCGGAACGCGTTTACACGCGTTCTGGCGCGTCTGTGTGTGAACGGGGAAAGCGCCCGGAGCTGTCTTAAGCTTTCCGCCTGAACGCGTTCCGTTTGGAACGCGTTGCAGTGCGGAAATGCCTCTGGTTTCATATCTTATAGGCTTCTCTGAAACATTGAATGATTCATTTCATCCCTATCTTGCAACATGCTTTTAAAATCTGCAATTCTTACGCAAAGTGCTTTTTCTTTTCTTTGCAAAAGAAAAGATACAAAATTTGTACAAAATTTGCCTTTCAAGTAGGGATGTGCACTTATATCTAAAACATTCAAAATTCAATAGAATTCGTTCAAATTTGGACATTTGAATTCAAGTTGAATCTCTATAAATTCAAATTTAAACACTCAAATGAATTTTGAATTTTTGAATCTATTCGTTCAAATTATTCAGACATTTGTATGCGTACAAATATGGACATGATGCCCATACACATCTTTTCAGCATCCATACACATTTGTACGGATCCGTACGAGCAAAGTATGGGATGTATACGGGATAAATATGGGATGTGTATGGATGTGTACAGATGCATACAGGATGCATACAGATATGTACGGGCATATACGAATGTTGTTGACATTCATATGTGCAAATTTTAATTTAAAAAAATCAAATGAATGGATTTGAATGGATTCAATTCAAATGAGAATAAATTCAAATTTTATAGATTTGAATCAATTTGAATTTTTGGATATTTGATTCAAATAAAATCAAATCCCCAAAATCACATTCATACACACTCCTACTTTTGAGACATGGGGTGTGTTTTTCCACTGTCAGAAAGTACCCATTTTTGCACCCGTTAAGGACCCATTTGGGTGTGAGCCGGGTGATCCCACTTCCATCACGGCACCCATTTGGGACCCGATTGTTTTGACTGCCACTGGGGAAATCTGTATCAAATGGGTACTTTCTGGCCTTTAATCTGGATTTTGATGGGATCTACAATGGGGTCTTCAGGCAGAAAATCTGGATTAAAGGGAGCCTGCTTCCACGCTTATGTGGCAATGGGGTCTAGAGGAGGCTAGGGGGAGGGGGCACCCATGGGGGGGAGCTCTAAAACCTAAGCTTCAAAGTCATTTCGAAATCATTTCGAAGATACTTCGAAGTCTGTGCAAAATAGCTCCGGAGTGTCTTTGAAGTCTGTGCTGATCTTCAGAGTGAACTTCGAAGTGACTCCGAAGTCACTTCGATGTTCACTCCGAAGATCAGCACAGACTTCAATGGAGCTGTTTTGCACAGACTTTGAAGTCATTTCGAAGTCACTTCAGAGATTGCACCCCCTGTCCCCCCAAACACCTGGGATGACAAGCAGACCCCTCATGGGTAGGTCTGGATTTCCAAATGGGTGCTCCAGTTTTTCCATGGCAGGGAGGCTAGCACCCATTGCCATTGGGTGCTAGACCACCCATGGAAACACTTAAATTTACATGAACTGCCAAAGATTTGTGCGTCTTTTGTTGTTGCAGTTTTTATTCTTTTAATATATATTGGTTCTTGGTTGTTACCCACACTGAGACCTTCAAGTATAGAGTGGGTCAACTTTGGGTCGTATGTAGTGCACAGTTTCATTCACCACTGTTAGTACACACTGGAGTAGCTTCTGGGAAGGCAGGAGATATTTCTGGGTTGAAAAAACCTCCTATACGTGAAGATGCTCCTTACCAGAAGCTACCCCAGCATGTACTAAGAGGCCAAGTGCACATTGACCTCTGGAGATCTGGAGCTAGCTAATGACTTGTGTGGAGTGTAGTAATATGTTCAAACTCTGATTGTGGCTTCCTGTAGGCAATTGGTGGACCAGTGTGAAAATATGTGTCTGGAGTAGGCAAACAATTGCTTTGGACCAGCCCATCTTTTGTATTCTTATGTTGTGATCTTCTGGGGATCAGGGAAACTTTTCAGAAGTAGCAATTGTTTAAGAGAGGGCGGGCTGCAGTGACTGAATATAGTTACACGCGCTTAAACTTTAGTAAGACTTTAGCATAACATTTCAGGCTAAATGTGTTTCACATAAAACTTATCATAATAGTAGTGTCTGGGGGTTTAAGCTTTCAAACAACTGTTGCAAAATATTTAGGGAGAGTGATGAAAAAGAGATCGTAGATTTTGCTTTTACAAAACATAACAACCGAGCAAAGCTTTTGTTCTGATTCACCTCTAGGCTTTTGTTCCCAGTTGCTTGAAATTGCAAGCATTCACCACGAGCCCCTAGGAGAAGAGAGCAGTGGAGTTTGAGAGCATATTTCATGGGGGAATCTCTCTTTGGCATGTCATCAATCTAAACTAGAGCTCTAATGTGGTCTGTCATATGCAATCCAGCTGGAAAGGAACCAGTGAAGTGCTGTTGAAGCAGGCAATCCAGGTGTAGGCAGGAACACACAGGGTTATGATTTTACCAAGGGATACTTAAAGTGAGGGCAAACCTGGAAGAAGGTTGGGTGCAACATCTGAGAAACTAGCTTCGTACCATGTTATATGTGGTTCAAGACATTGTGCATTGTTTTAGAAAATACCCTTCTTGTTTGAACCAGATACACTTGCAGAAATGATAGACCTTTTTCTGCATGCTCCCATCAATGGTTCGAATCAGTGGTTCTGGAGCAGTTAGTCCCACTGGTTCTGACAGTGTTGAAGCAAATGTGGGCAGCCTGAGGGTTAGGAGGAAAAGTTCCTAGCCCCAGAGCTTCAGGGGACACATTCCAATGGATGTAGCCCCCATTAGGCCCATCCCATCCCATTGCCTACAGTAGTTCATGCCATCCCTCCGCCCCATGCATCCAAAGACCTACCTTAGGCCTGAATGTGTATCTGGGCACTGCCATCTTCATCCCAGAAGCCAGAGCAACTGCACATGTGCCAGCGCTGTCACCAGGACGGTGGTAATGTGTAAGCACAGTCATGTTTGGGGTCATCTTGGGTGCCAGCGTGCTTGTGCAGCACCCCAGCTGACTTGCCCAGCTGACTTGTAGAGGGTCATCTGTGTGGAGCAGAGACCATCTCACAGGTCCACACTAGCATGCAGATTGATGAAGCCCAAAAGCTAGTTGACTACATAGACCCTTTTTCCTGCTCAACTGTTAATGCAGCAAGGGATGGGAAGCCATAAGCATTGCAGGATATGATACCAGCAAATTGTTCATGCTCTTCTTGTCACCAGAAAACCTATCTTCACATGGATTTGCAAGGAATTTTGGCTTCTTGGGAATGTGTCCCCTCCCCACCCCCGAGCCACAATTATGTATATTTAATTAGGAATGTACACAAATATTTGTAAAATTCAATATTCTTATTTATTTGTACAAATTCGGACATTTGTCTACAAATCAAATGTTACAACATCTGTGCATTGACATTCATATTTGTACGAAGCTTCGGAAAATTTGTAGACCAGGGAGGTGGGAAAGCGGCTGCGCCAGTCACATCTGCAATGGATCCAGAGTGCACTGAACATGGATTGAAAGCAGATTCAAAGTGGATTCAGGGCAGATTTAACACTTTCAGAGCAGATATGGTAGGGGATACATATTGGATAAGTATTGGATATGTATGGCTACGTATCAGATGCGTATGCATTCATATTGGATATTCATACGAATTCATACGTATACATTCCTATTGAATAGAATCCTACCACATTTTCTTAAATTTGATTTGATAGAAATATTCGTAACATTCATTATTCAGATGAATTCAGACAAATTTGGACATTTATATATGAATTGAATGTTACAACATGTTTCAGAACATCTGTTCAAATGCTCTGGAACATTTGTGAAACAGGGAGGTGGGACAGTGGGTGCGCCTGTCACATCTGCAATGGATCAAGAGTGCATTCGACATGGTTTGAGAGCAGATTCAAAGTGGATTCGGGGCAGATTTGACACTTTCAGAACGGATATGTTATGGGTATGTATCTGATTGTATCAGATATTTGTACAAATTCATACAAATACATTCACATTGAATAGAACCCTACCACATTTGAAGGGTATCTATTTGAATGAATACAAATTTTCTTACATTTGATTCGATATGAAAAGAATGAAAAAAAAAAACACCAAAACCATTCATGCACATCCCTGAGCATGAGTATTTGTCTGCCCAGATTCCCAGACAATGACAAAGTTCCAACATTTGGATTCAGATTTAGAAGGCATCTTTGAAGCTAGTGTAAATGTGGGGCTGAAGGTAATGTTTCATCTTCTATAAAATAGTGAGTTTGTTTGTTCGTTCTTTAACTGAAAGATACTTATGCTGGTCCTCGAAATTTAGATATCCTTTTGACGAATGGTTTTTTGGAATCTGTGCATCACAAGTTAGCACTGTAAGCGTCAAAAGCTGGTCCATAAATGGGGATGACATTGGTGGTTAAAGGAAAGAAAAACCATGCTAACCTTGAAAATGAATTTTAATACTTCGATTCTGCTTATGCATTCAGTCAACAAGAACACACAGAGTGATGAACCGCTGCATAATGAAGTGCAGTTTGGGACAATTCCTTTGAAAAGTTGGATTATCCCCAAAGCTGCATCCAGACAGCACTCCATTAATCCACATTATTTAGGTAATCCGAAATAAAGCATGTATAATCTGGAATAATGTGTGTCTGGATGGGCTTTATTCCAGATTATCCAAATAATGTGGATTAAATAGGTGCTGTCTAGATGGAGCCCTACTCTGGAAGTCCCAGTGCAGAGTTTTTCTCTGCCTTCTCTTCCTCTCTCTCTCTCTCTTCCTGTCACCTCTCCCACCCTCCTGTTTTTTATGGTTCAAGTTTAAAATCTGCAATAAATATAACCAAATTGGGGAGTAGATGTGCAGGTGGAATCTGCATATTTTGCAACAATCTAATAAGAAATAATCCAAGATGGCAGGTGTTACAGAACTTACCTTATTGAAATATGACTGCAATATAGAAAAGATAGCTGCACCAATATTAATGCCCTAGATGTTTTGTGGAATGTTTTCAGAAAAGTCTCTCATGTATATTATTTTATTTTTTATTAGAAACGGTGTCATTAGCTTTAAAGGATTTTGTTTCTGAGTGTTGGAGATTGATCTCATTTGCCTTTCAACCCAACTCTTTTTTTTGGGAGGGGGTGGAATCCTCCCACAAAGAAAAGGAGTGAAGGAGGAAATAGAGATACTTTTTCATAAACATTTTCCCCCCTCTGGCTGGAATATTAGGACAGTATATTAAATTTCTCCCCCCCTCCAAGAAAACCAAGATACATTTGCATGCTAATGTCCCCACTGAGGCTTTGACAGATGGGTTTTACCGACACAGACATACTGTTAGGGATTTAGCGATAGATTAAAGTAACACCAACAATGCAGAGTAACATAATAAAAGTGTATTGTAATGTACGCCATCACTTGTGGCCAAGGTTAAATTTCCAGTTGGTGTATGAAAGTCATATTCCATTAGATAGAATAGACCCTCCGTGCCACAAAGAATTAAGAAGCGGTTGACAGGCAACATTTTTCTCATGCATCCAGAAGATTTTCTGCTTTCTGATTAAAACCCAGTACGTGTATCAGCGTCATCATCATCATCAACAACAACATCGTAACAGAAATATCAGAAGCCACCATTAGGAACTCACAATCCACCTCCCTTGACCCCAGTACCTGGTTGGTACCAAGTGGGAATGCCCGGTCCCCATGTGGACACCATCAAAGGGCATATCAAGCAGGCCTTATCCCCACGAGGGAAGGGGAAATCCAAACTTCATGGGCCCTTTGGACCCTTAAATCCAGATTTCCTGCATACCTATTTAAAGGTGTCCACAATGGAGTCTTCAGGCATGAAGATCCCATTTTTGGACACCCGTCCACACCACTTACCTGCAGATGGGGTCCAGGCTCATCCCTGCCCAGGGTGTGTGTGTGTGGGGGGGGGAGGCTGTGATGATAGCTGCCTGCTTTGACAGGCAGCAAGGATCAGGGCCCCAATGCTCCCCCTGCTTCCCCACCCCACCCCACCTCCTCTCCCTCAGCACCCAAGCAGGATCCTGGGGGTGGGAGGGTGCTGATGGTGGCAGTGACGGTGACAGTGAGGCCACACTAACAGAGGCAGCTGCAATTGCTGCCTTTGTGGTCTCTGCCACACAGACCTGTGCTGCCGCCACCTCCATCTCCCTGCTGCGGCATGGGGGTGGGAGGGAATGCCAGAGACCACAGAGGAGGCAATTGCAGCTGCCTCTGTCAGTGCGGCACCACTGTCACGGCTGCCACCAGCACCCGACCTCCACCCCAGGAGCTTGATTCGGCCCTGGGGAGGAAGGGACAGGGGGAGCATTGGGGTGATGGCTGCACCCCCCAACCTGATGCCCCTGTGCTGATGGCAGCTGCTTCAGTGGTGTGACATCAGGGCAGGGGCGGCGGGGGAGGGGGCTTTCCTCCACCGCCATTCTTCCCATTGCAGCTGCCTTGGAGGGGTGACAGAGGAGGCAGGATTGCTGTCTCCCCTCCTCCTCCATCACTTGGATGGGAGAGGTGGAGGTGGAGATTGCCCAGCACAGGCTTCGTAGCTGCAACATAAGCAGCTAAGAAGTCTTGCCTCTCCACCCTGCCCTCTTCCAGCTCTGGTGAAACAGAATGTCAAAATGTCAAAAATATATCAGCGCACGTTCCTACTTTACACGGCGTGTATGCTCCATGTAGGAACAGCCTTTGGCTGTCATAGAATCGTAGAGTTAGAAGGGATCTCTGGGGTCATGGAATCCAACCTACTGCTCAATGAAGGATTTCCTAAATCATCCCAGACAGATGTAGGTCCAGCCTCTGCTCGAAGACCCCCAGGGAAGAAGAAGAAGAAGAAGAAGAAGAAGAAGAAGAAGAAGAAGAAGAAGAAGAAGAAGAAGAAGAAGAAGAAGAAGAAGAAGAAGAAGAAGAAGAAGTAGTGTTGGCTTTTCTACCCCGCTTTTCTCACTCATTTAAGGAGACTCAAAGCAGCTGACAAACCTTTCTATAGGTGGGGCTGTGAGAGCTCAGAAGACAGCTGTGGAGGGCAGAATTGAACCTGGTATTCCCAAAGAAGAGTCCGGCTTCCTAACCACTTAGACCAAACTGGCTCACTACCTCCTTGGGCAACCTATTCCACTGACTGATCACTCTCACTGTCAGGAAGGTTTTCCAAATATCTAATCCGTATTGACTCAGAGAAGTCCTCTCTGTGCAGTTAATCTCTCTCTTCCTGGAACTGACCATTAGCTCTTCTTCTGATTGTCTGTAGTTGGTGGGCAGGGGAGGCAGCACCTGTGCAGGTGTGGCATTGGTGGCTGTGATAAATTGCTGACCTTGGATGTGAACAGACCACCAATCCCCGAAAGTGGCATCCAGTCTTAGAGTTGTTAGAGGGGCATTTGATCATGGGCGCTGGCGTGACTGGCCACAATATGCTGCTGCTCAGACACGCTCCTCTGCAACAGCAGCCAACCACAGCAATGAGGAGGTGAAGCGTCCAGCTTCAGACACGGTGGCACGGGCCAGTAAAAAGGAGGACCATTTATACTTCTGGCCAATAATGGACGCTTTAGGGAAGCTTTTCTCATGAGAAGTGGAAATGGTCCGCCTTTACCAGAAGTCTACCAGCCCTAGTTCACAGCAGCCTCATCAATTTAGCGTGGAAAGGCCCCAGGTAAATATGGATACAGGTCTCTAACAGTCCACGGCTCTTTGCTGGACCATGAGAGATCTAAAGAACATAGTTCTATAACTTTTTGCTTCAACTGACTACAATTTTAGCTCTGGTGTGTAATCCTGAATTCCCATGTCAGCAAATTGGCCTATCAGAACCAAGGGCTGAGTGTTTTGCTCACATCTGCCTACACTCCCAGGCATTTTGCAACCCTAATAAACAGCTAGAAGTGAGAAGAATTAAAGCCAAGCCCAACTGTTAGATAGTTTGCATAATACTGTCTGAAATTTCCCAATAAGCATTTCCACCCCCCCTTCCTAATGAAAAATAACTCGGGAGGCGACACAAACAAGGTGTTCTAATTAAATAGATTTGTTTACATCTTGTGCCACCAAAAGCTAATTCGGGCTGATGTACTGTATATTCTGTCACTATCTCTCTCCCACTCGGAATAAGAAGCACCCATTTTCAAGTAGTATTTTATTTAAGAATGTTTTTAGAGGTTCTTTGATTAAGGAAACAGTGATTTAATGAAACAGGATTCTTATTTTCTTAGAGAATAACGCACACATACACACACATGTATACAGTCACAGACAGAGAAACACGCAGAAACAGACTGTAATTGTAGAACGATCACAGGGTGAGCAATTTATCACAATATTCTCTCTTTCCCTCTCTCCCTTTTATTGCATTACAAAGGTCCCTGACTTTGGTAGTCAGGGTGCCTCTGAAGTCCTCCAAGCCCATGGCTAGAACACATTTTTTATTAAGTGAACATTCGTAGAAGGTTTGACAAAGTCAGTAGAAACAGGAAACTTATTACCGTTAATGCTGCTAACATGGTTGGTATCTCCTGGCTTTCGTTTAGTTAAACTGAGAGGTGCTTCTAAGACAGTCTATAGTGCTGGGGGAGGCTTTTGCCTGGAAAAGGTTGTCCTCAAAATTGCCTAAAATTGACACAAGCTTCCAATATGCCTAAAGAGAGATATCTTTAATAGGGATGTGAACAAATATGTGTAACGTTCATTATTCGTACAATTTAGGACATTTGTATTCGAATTGAATGTTACGACATACATACATTGACATTCGTAATTTTATGAATGGTTCAGAACATTTGTGAACCTAGGAAGGTGGGGAAGTGGCTGCAGCAGTCAAATATCCAATGAGCCGGAGGAGGGTTGTGCATGAATACTAGTAGGCATTCGAAATTCGATTGAATGTGCAGAATTTTGACATTTGAACTTGAATAGAAGGTCCCAAAATTTGAATGTAAACATTCAAATTGAATTTCGAATTTCAGATCTGTTCGCTCGAATTATCTGGACACTTGTATATATACGGGTTTGTTCACAATGAGTACTTGAAGATCCTCATCTTTCCTGCATCCTTATGCTTTTGTACAGATCTGTATAGGACAAAATGGGTTGGATAAGGGATAACTATGGGATGCATACAGATGCGTACAGATGCATATTTATGTGTACAAATGTGGGGAAGATGTGTACGTGCACATACCAATGTTGTCGACATTTGTATGCGCAGATTCAAATAAAAAATTCAAAGAAATAGATTCAATTTGGTAAATTCAAATCTTGTTAAATTAGAATTTAAAAGATTCAATCCGAATTGGATTTTTGGCTATTCGATTCGATTCAAATAGAATGTCAAAAAAAAAAAAATTGTGCACATCCCTAATCCAGAGTACATTTGATATGGTTTGAGAGCAGATTCAAAGTGTATTCAGGACAGATTTGATGCTTTTAGTGTGGATATGTTATGGGATACGTATCGAATACCAATCACATAAGTATCGGATACATACTCGTTCATATCAGATGTTTCTACAAATTTCTCCAAATACATTTGTATCAAATAGAATCCTACCACATTCGAAGGAGATCTATTTGAATGAATGCAGATTTTCTTACAGTCAATTGGATACCAATTGAATACAAAAAACCATTTGTGCACATCCCTAGAAATAAATGTAAATAAATAAATAAATAAATAAATAAATAAATAGAAGGGAGGACTACACATTCTTAAATAAAATAAATTGAAAAGATGTTTCCGTAGAGGCATGGAGAAAGAACTTTCCTTCCTTGCAGCACCTGGCCTGGACGATAAAGATATATACAATCACTGTAGGCTAACATTTTTTTAAAAAAAACATCTATTTTTGAGGGGGGAGTTTTAAAAACTCCCTTAGTGAATATCATTATAATATTGGCTCTTACTGCTGACCAAAATATGAAGAGACAAATAACATATCTATTCAAAGTAAGAGGCATCATCAATTCTTGGTCATAAATTCAGAAACCCAATCCAAGCATTGGCAGCTATTTTCCTTCTGTTCCGGTATTGAAATCATTTACCAATCTATGTCTCAGTCTTCCCATCTGGAACCCTCCTCCTTGCTTATTTAAGCTTCTAAGTATGCACACTGTGGGTTTCTTAGCAAGGGTAGTTATGTAATACAACAAATGCTTCTATTTCTCTCTCTCTCTTTTTTAACTTTATTTGTAGCAATAATACAAAATAAATAACTATTTCTCCTTACCTTAGCTTGTTTGCAGAAACCAAATTTAAAAAGGAGTAAAAGGAGGATAGTAGGCTTTTATACTCCTTTTCTCACCCAGATGTTCTGTTTTTCAAACAACAAACACCCTGTGAGACAAGTGGGGCTGTGAGAGAAAGAAATCTGTTACTAGCCCAAGGTTCACCTAGCTGGCTTTCTGGAGGAGGAGGAGGCTGACAACCCTTGCATTACTATGGATGTGCACAATTTTTTTGTTCAGTTTGTATCGAATCAAATCAAATGCAAAAAAATTTGTATTCATTTGAATAGATCCCCTTCAAATGTAGTAGGATTCTAATTTGGTATGAATGTTTGATATGAATCCAGTTCCTACAAGTAATCGCCTACCAGAAGAAGAGTTGGCTTTTCTACCCCACTTCTCTCACCCATTTAAGGGGATTCAAAGCAGCTGACAAAGCCTTCTGTTCTTCTCCCCACAACAGAACACCCTGTGAGGTAGGTGTGGCTATGAGAGCTCAGAGGAGAGCTGTGACTAGCCCAAGGTCACCCAGCTGGCTTTATGGGCAAGGGCAGAATCGAACCCGGTATTCCCAGATAAGAGTCCAGCTCCCTAACCACTAGACCAAACTGGCTCACTTCCAAAGGATGCTTTGTTTCTGTGTGTGTGTGTTCAATTTTAATCAAATCAAAAGTGAGGTGTGACGGTTTCAGGGGTCAGGCTGCAATGGGCAGTAAGGTTCCCATGTCCCTTGCTAGCCTGTTTGCTGAAGGCAGGGCTTTCTGCCCAGGCAAAGCCCTTGCAAGCTGAGTTTGCAAACAGCTTGTTGCAAGACCTGGGCATAGGCTGCAAAAAGGGCGGGAAATCCTGTGTGGGCCTGAGTGCAAGGATTGGCTACAGCTGGTATTTGGAGGGAAAAGCTGTCTGGGGATCTGAGTGCTGGAGGGGCTAGAGGAGTAGTTCCCACCAATCAGAGACGAGGGACAGGAGTTTCTCTTAGGACTCTCCAGCAGCATTTTATTGCAGCAATTTTTCCTAGGAGGTGACAGCCAATCAGGGCCACAGGGAAAAATGTATAAAGGAACTCAGATTACAGCAGACTATGTCTTCATGCTGGGACAAGAGCTGAAAGGAACAGAAGAGCTGAATCCTGGAGAAGCCTGACCAGTAGTTGACCAGGGGTCTTTTGGCTGGGAGATTCTGGAGGAAGACTTCGCAGGCAACTGACTAGAGGGTGATCGGTCAAGCAAGGACGGGCCGTGCCTTGTGATCATCTGGAGCCACGTTCTGGTACACCAGCTAGGCTTGAGCTGAAGCAGAGCTAGCCAGAGGGGGAGGAACGTGGAGAGGTTTGTCTTTTAAAAAGGAACTATTTTCCTTTAGAGAAAGGGGTAACTCCTAGCCTTAAGAGACTTGCAAATTTAAGCCAACAACTACCTGAGCCTTATTATCTTTCTAGTATTGCTTGTGTATAATAATAAACTTGTTTTAGTTTACTGTTCAGACCGCTTGCTACCCGTGTCTGTGTTTTACACTGTAGTATTCACTTGGCCGTTGCACGAACTCAGCATCCTAACAGGGCCAAGCTACTCCTAGAGAGGGCAGGCACTTACAGGATCGCTGGGGATCGTGGCATGAGGAAATATGCATTAATTTGAAGAGAGCTCCTTTGAATGTGGTAAGATTTAAATTTGATACAAATGTTCTTTGAACGCTATTCAAATTTGATTTCCCTACAGATTACAAATTCCCTACTGATCCGCTATGGATCTGCTCTGAGCGCATCAAATCCACTTTGAGGGCCTTTGCGCACTGGCTCTAAAAACAGATTTAGAGCCAGATTAAAGAAAGATTAAGACTCTGCTTTTGCAATGAGAACCCAATTAGGGATCCTTTGCGGAAGCCGCTTCTGCATTTTGGTGCGCCTCCACCTTTGCCTGTCAGAGAAGCCCCAATGATGTGCTGCCTGCTTCCACCCTCCCCAAGATGGCAGCCACCAGGAATCTGGCTCTTCCCTTGCCATGTGCAGAAGTGTCCTGCTTCTGAAACAAATTGAGGGGAAGAGCCGGGTTAAGACCTAATTTTTTAGGTCTTACATTAGGGTCGGATTTCGGCTGCATGCGCACGCCACAGCCCTGATGGTCCCAGCAGCCCAGGGCTGCTGGGAATTGTAGTCCTGGGCTGCTGGGACCATCAGGGCCACGGCACACGCATGCGTGATTGGCACCTGCCCTGCCAGCCTCAGAATTGGGCTGGAGACGATGAGGTAAGTTGGAGGGACTCTTGGTGCGGTGGGGGTGAGAGTACGAGTAGGAGCCGCCTTACCCTGGCCAGAGAATGGAGGGTCGGCAGTTCTCTGGCCAGGGGGAAGGCAGGGAAGCTGGCTGCCGGACTCGTCCACCTGTCAGAGTAGCAGAGCATGCGCTCTGCCTCTCTGACAGCTGAGCATGTGCCAGCAATACGGCTTTTCCCCCATTTTAAGGGGAAAAGCCAGATGTAAAACCTGATTTTTTCAGGGTAGGATTCGGTGGCAAAATCGGTTTAAACAACCAGTTTTGCGTGCCAATGTGCTGATGTGGCGTCCTCAAAGGGACCCTAATTGGGTTCCCTGTGTGGATCCCACGTCCAAATCCTTCCCCAAACAGGCTCTAAATGCGTTTTTAGAGCCTTTGTGGAAAGGCCCAACGGTTCACCGTAAAATTGATCTTTTAGATCTGTTTTTCTGCTGCCAGTGTGGAAAGGCCCTGAATCCGCTTTGAATGTGCTCTGGATCAAATACCAAAAAAACTCATTCATGCACATTGCTGATGCACAGTCTTTTTCACAGACTGTAATAATGAATTGCCAACACGCACCCACTCCCAACACTTCACTTACTCACTTCCACCACAGGAGTTCAGTGCCAAAACTTCTAAGAAAAACACCATCTTCTGCCTTTAATGATTTCATACAATGGGGAAAATCAGGTGGCGGGAGAGGTTTTCTATAAAGATGCCAAGGAAACCTCTTGGCAACAGAGAAGGGGCTCTCATTTGTGTTTGTGGTTTGTGGTTAGGGGTTCCACACAGTAGGAGGAGCACTATAAACCTGGCAAGAACCTTAGAACATTGACAGAGGACACCCATCTCTGCTTGGGCTTGAGTACTGGAAGAAGGACTTGGAAGAAGCACCACTAAAGATTTGGGCAGGACTTCCTTGGGTAAAGGCACTCTGAAGAGACTTTTCTTTCTCTGACCTGGAACCTGGTAGAAGAACCTTTTCCAGCCAAGAAGATGTAGAGATGATGCAGCAGAGACTCACCTTGAAACCAAAGAAAGCCCCCAGTTGCAGAAGATCAGACACTAGAGGAGAAGACCCAACAGAGAGTTTTCCTGTAGCTGGAGACTGCACATGGATCCAGACCTTGGCAGCTGAGCTTCTCCTTCTGTGGTGGAGAATGCCTTTGTGAAGGCAAATGAGGAGCTTCACAAAATTTCCTCCTCCTCTCCTTCCTCTGCCCCCAAAATTGATCCAGGTAAGAGTTGTTCTTCCAGCCATGTCCTTGTATATGTAAATGTTTGTAATATGGACTGCTGGGCTACTACTATTACTATATTCATCATCATCATCATCATCATTACACTCTGGTACTTTGGCACTCTGGCCACTGGATCCTTACCAAAGACCTAGGATATCGTGAATGTCAGTGGACTATAAAGCTCCAGATTCAAAATATGCATCTGCAAGTAAGGCTAGGAAATGCCTCAGGTTGAACTGCCAAAAAGCAGTTGTTGTTTTGGGTACCAGCAAGTCATGGCTGACTCATAGTTGACTGAATGGGGGCACCTCCATGGTCATCTCTGTGCAGTTTTCTTGGCAGAGATATATAACTGGGTGGCAATTGTTTACTTTTGGGGGAGATGTTGATGATCAAACTGGCTTTATAGGCAGTTTGCGCTACCACTAGCCTACAGTAACTCCCAGATTCCATGGGCACCTCCATGCAGTTTTCTTGGCAGGGACACAGAAGTGGTTTGCCATTTCCCACTTCTAGGCAATTTGCTCTTCCACTGAGGTACAGCCACTCCTGTTGGTAAGTGTAGGGCATACTAAACTAAATACACAAGGCTTCCTAAAGTTTAAATACTTAAAGGATATGAATGAGCAAGAAATGCTTTTACCTTTTATGTTTGTTTATGCTCTCCATCCAATTAATTTTCCATTCATTGAAGTTATTTTCATGCCAGGTGACCAATTCTTAATTCCATTTAAATGCCCAAAATGCACCCAGTTTGCATATTTGAATGCGCCCCTTATCTATGCAGTTTTCTTTGAACATGCATAATTTTCTTTATGGGTGAAGGGTAGGATATAAATATTTGCAAATTAATAAATGTCAAACACATGCTGCAGCTATTAGAACACGGTCTGAAAACATAGTGTTCAAGTGCAGGACCTGTATTTATGTAGCCACACACACACAGAAAAGAAAATGGTGTACAAATTGGATTTGGGAACTTTTCAGGGGAAAAAAATGCAAAAAACTTGGAAATGGTTATGTAAACATTTTTTGTTTGCTTTCTTGTTTGTAGGAGTGTACACAAATTATTTGGCAGGTTCACATGCGTATGAACTCATATGAAATTGAACATTTGAATTGAATACACAGTTAGACCCCCGTAGCCATTGATTCGGTAACCACGGTTTCTTTTAACCACGGTTACCGGATCAGCCCATCCACCCCCAAGGGGCACCATAAAGGAAAAGCACTCAGAACCAGAAGGCCTATTTTGGCCTCCAGAAGGTCTGTTTTGGCCTTCGTAGAGCATTGGAATAGGTGCATGACACCACCGGAGCCCGTCCCAAAATATAAGGGAGTGCATGGGCCGATGGGAGGTGTACAGTGGCATTGCACACCTATTCCAATGCTCTACAAAGGCCAAAACAGGCCTTCCAATGGCCAGAAAAGCACTTCCGTTTCTGGAGTTGCATGACCCCAGAACCGGAAGACCTGTTCACGATTATCCACGGTATCAGGTAGGAGCCGGAACATATCCCTGGTGGATACGGGGGTCTGACTCTAGTCTATATTTGAAGATTGCATTGGAATGTGAAGCAAATACTTTTGTGCATTCACTCAATGCTTCATTGTACTCATGAAGGTGGGGAGGCAGCAAAGCAGCTGCTCAGTCACATCTGCAGTGGATTCAGCACAGATTCAGCACAGACTCAAAGTAGAATCAAAACAGAATCAGAATTGGAGGGGATTCACAGGGGTGACTGGTAGGAAGGATTCAAAGGGGATTTGCATATGGATTTGCATGAGTATTCGTAACATTCGACATTTGGCCAAATTTGGCCAAATTTGGACATTCAAATTCAAATCGAATGTTGGCACATTCAAAGATTGACATTTTAATTTGAATTGAATGTTTTGATACATTCGTATGAAACTTTGTGTGGGTTCTGTATAGGGATCTGCACAAATATTCACAACGTTTGTTATTTGTATGAATGTCAGTGTAGGAATGTTGTAACATTTGATTCGTACATGGATGTCCAAATTTGTATGAATAACAAATGTTACAAATATTCATGCACACCCCTAATTGCAGGTCTTTTAGCCATAGTGCTTTTTACTTACCTTTTTCTCTTGTAGCCTGTGACGGTTTCAGGGTACAGGCTGCAAACTGCTTTGCTTTCTGTCTTTGCAGGCTTCTAGCAAGCTGCATTAGACAGCCTCTGTGCAAACAGCCTTTTGCAAGCCTTGGGCAGAGGCTGCAAAAAGGGCGGGAAATCCCGTGTGGGTTCGGGTGCAATGATTGGCTGCAAGTGAAATTTGGAGGGAAAAGCTGTCCGGGGATCTTAGAGCTGGAGGGGCTAGAGGAGGAGTTCCCACCAATCAGGCGTGTGGAACAGGCACCTCTATCAGGAGTTTCCAGCAGCATTTTATTTCAGCAGCTTTCCCCAGGAGGTGACAGCCAATCAGGGCCACAGAGAAAAAGGTATAAAGGAACACAGATTACTGCAGACTAGGTCTTCGTGCTGGGACAAAAGCTGAAAGGAGCAGAAGAGCTGAATCCTGAAGGAGCCGGACCAGTAGTTGACCAGGGGTCTTTTGACTGGGAGATCTTGGAGGAAGACTTCGCAGGCAACTGACCAGGGGGTGATCGGGCAAGCAAGGACGGAAGGAGCCTTGTGATCATCCAGAGCTATGTTCTAGTTCACTGGCTAGGCTCGGGCTGAAGCAGAGCTGGTCAGGAGGGTGGAACCTGGAGAGGTTTGACTTTAAAGGTGAACTATTTTCCTTTAGAGGAAGGGGAGGTGACAGGCTAGGAAGCTGGTAACCTTAAGAGACTCATTGACTTAAACCAACAAATACCTGAACTTTATTTTCCTTTCTAATATTGCTTGTGTATAATAATAAACCTGTTTTAGTTTACTGTTCAGACCGCTTGCTACCCGTGTCTGTGTTTTACACTGTAGTACTCACTCGGCCGTTGCATGAACTCAGCATCCTAACAGGGCCCAGCTACTTTTAGGAAGGCAGCACTTCCTGGATCGATGGGGATCGTGACATAGCCCCATGCATTGTGCATGCCTGGCGTTGCAGACCACCATCTCTAGGCATTCTGTCAAATACCCAAATGTGCATGTCAGTCAAATGCGCAAAGGCAGTGCCACAGCCAGTGCTCTCTACTGAGCAACAGATAATGGCAGGGGATCAATATCCTGTACTATCTTTTGCTAGGGGGTTATTTGACCACAGCTTGGAGGCATCCTATCAGGATGATAGTAATGATGATAAAAGTAATGATGACGATAGCAACCATGATGTCCTGTTTTTTCCAGGATTCATCCCTAGACTGCTGATCTTCTCTTGCCACTTTGAAAACTCCGTCTACCTTTTTGGGATATAAGGCCAATTTGCACTTGGCCTGTGAGTATACTCTGGGGTAGCTTCTGGAAAGCACCATCTGCCCTTGCAGGAGGCATTTGCACACCAGAAATGCCTCCTGCCATGCTAGAAGCTACCCCAGTGACTACTAGCCATGGTGCAGAAAACGGTGCAGCACACCTGTCTCATTCCTTACCTGTTCTGGCCAGAGGAGTCACCATTCACACCTCTGCTGGTATCAGGGCTTGTCTGAAGTTGAGCACAAGTGCGCTGCCACCTCAAATGACCCCAAATATGACTGTGCGTGTGTGTCACGTCACTGTTTTCATGGTGATGGTGCTGGCACATGCTCAGTGACACTGGGCTCCACAGAGAAGATGGCAGTGCCTGGACATGTGTTTGGATCCAAGTAGGTCTACAGCAATGTTGGGGGTTGGTTTGGCATTCACTAGTGCTCACAAGTGTGGGAATGCACTTTTCCTGCCCCACAGATGGGAAGCAAAGTGCAGAAACACCTATAATCTCAACTCTGTTTAGCATCCAAGGGGGCTAACGTAATTGCACTAGAGGTTCATCTCTTCTTGAGAGCTTTTTGCCATGAACTTGGTTCAGTCTGCAGATAAAACATGCACAGCAAACTCCTCCAGGGAAGAGTAATGTTCACCTTTTGGGTGCTTACAGCATGATAAAAAACTTTCCTCCGTGCCATGGAATTAATTCCTCAAAAGTTCCACTGTTTGCACATTCATTTGTTTCCTCATTGTTTTTATTAAGCAAGAAAGGGGAGCTTTATTACTGCACAAATGAAAGCATCACAGGAAGACAGATACTTTCGAGATTGTTATTAATCTCCGAGAGTTATGAGGTGGCTGAAGTTCTGCAAAAATTAACATACTCTACAGAATTCTTTCTCAACGCGACCCGCCGAAAGCCACCCAGCCCAAAGCGTGAGTGAAGAATGTCAGGAAAGGATAGAATGGTGGAGGAAGTAGAGTGAAGCACCAGATAAAACAAAATAAACCCAGAACAGAAAGAACAAGAGCAATAAGGTGTATGTATATATTTATTTATTTAAGCTGCAGAAGCATGTACCTCACTCAAAAAATAACTTTGCAACTTTTGAGAATTACTCTAGGCACGAATGCAATTTTGGCGATTTGATTCAATTTGAATTGAATAACTGAAAATGAGACTCGATTCAGTCTTTAAAATTCAAATTTACCCAAATTCAATTCGAATTAAACAAATTATAATCTATTAGTTTGAATTTTTGGTTTGAATTTGCAGTTACGAATGTCGACAGCATTTGTATGTGCCCATACACATCATTACGCATCCTGTTTGCATCTGTATGCATCCGTAATGTCCATATGCATCCTATATTTATCCCATATGAAACCCTTTTTGTCCTGTATGGATCCATACAAATGCATACAGATGTGAGAAAGATGCATATGTGCAAGTATGTAGTGTGTACAAACCTGAACACATATGAATGTCTGAATAACTCAAACGAATAGATTCAAAAATTCAAAATTCATTTGAATGTTTACATTGGAATTCATGGACATTCATGAGAATTTGATTGTTGAAATCCGGACACATTCAATCAAAATTTGAATGTCTTCGAATATTTGTGCACATCCCTACTCTGGCCTTTTTTAGGAATAAAAACCCACATTTTGAGAAAGGTTGCTAATTGTTTTGATCTATCTTGGCCTTTCCTGCACTGGGCCTTATTCCAGATTATATCTGGGAATAAGGATCTGCCATCCTCATGATGATACAGGCTATGGAAAGCCCTGGATGAGGCCTGATGTGCTTTTCATAGCATGTGGGTGTGGCTGAAGAAGACCCTCCCCCCATCAATATGCTCCCAGTGAGGATATTTTGAGGCCTACTTTAGATAGCTTAACTTTCAGCAAACAAACTAGAAGGCATCTATTGGGTAATACACCTCAACCTAAGGTGACTCCATACTGGCTAGTGATTTGCATGAATTATTCATCAGGTTCACATTTGTACAAATTTGAACATTCGCTTTCTGATCAAATATTGGCTATATTCAAAGATTGGCATTCAAATGGAAAGTGAACGGTTTTGTGCAATTGCTGCTTCATTATATTCATGAAGTGGTAAAATGGCTGCTCAGTCACAGCTGCAGCAGTTTTAGAGTGAGCTGCCCAATCAGAAGCTGTGCCACGTGCTCATGCTCCGCGGCCCCAATTGAGCTGGGTCATTGGTGGCCTCGGCTCATTCCAAGCCAAGACAGCAAGGAGATAGGGCTTGCGCGCGCGCACAGTGCATCCCTGGGGTGGGGGGTGGGGGTTGTCTGAGGGGTGCGCCTACACCCGCAGACGGCGCCTACACCCACAGACGGTTGTGATCGGGTGGGGGATGGGGAGCCTTGGTTAACCAGAACCACGCAGTCCGGTCTACCAAGGAGTCTCACAGTCCCTGCCCCATAGGCAGGAGCAGATCGGCCTCCTCCCACACTGGAAAGGGGCAAGGGGAAGCCGATTTCGGTGACTCCCCAACTCTTGCAGCCCCAATGGGACTGCAGGACCCAGGAAGGAGCCACCTCCCCCTGCATGAGGCCGCCACTTGTCTTGCTCGGCGCGTGCTCCTGGTAGACGGGGCCTGTGGGTCCCGTCTGCCATCTACGAGAGTCGCCGAACCTGCACGATGGCAACCCCGGCTGAGCAAGGTAAGTGATCAGCGCAGTCCTCCGTCACCTGTTCGGCCGATTTTAGGCCAATGGTGGTGGTGGTGGGGCGTGCCTGTGGCTGTCAGGGAGGGAAGCATGTGAGAATGCTTCCCTCCCCGGATGGCCAGGGACACCTCAAATGCACGCAGACGGATGTAGAGCACTTTTAATTACATTCATGAATATTAATTACATTTAAGTGCTCTACATCTCGAACACGTGGAGAGCAGTTGGAGGCACGCTGGGTCGGCTTAGCTTTCCAGGCAGTGCCTATGCTGCATCTCCGACTGCTCTCCACACGTTCAAAAACCCCATGTGCGAAAAGGCCTCCTTTCTCTCTATTGAGATTTTTAGCAAATGTCCAGTTTTGTGCAATCTCAGATTTTGCTAGTGGATCCTTGGTGGAACGGAGGCTCCTAAAATTATTGTTAGTCTATTATACTGGTTTGCTACATTGAAACCTTACCTTGGCTTTCAGATAGAACCTGCTGTAGGAACAGATCCATTTTACTTCAGGGGCAGCTGCACTAAAAACACTTAATGCACTTCAAGTGCCTTTGTTTTGTAGCACATTGAAATACATAATGAATTTAAAGGGAATCCACATGTTCAGCCTCCCACCTTTATGGATGGGCATGATTTTTTATTTATTTATTTTTTTGTATTCAATGCAATAAGGGATGCACTTTCTGGCTTCCTAAAAGCTCTCTGCAGGAAATGTGGAATGCAAGAGGCATAGCCCATTTTTGCCACAGGAGCTCATTGCACATTCATTATAATCATCTGCTGGTCCAAAAATTTGGAATCATCTTCCATAGGAAATACAGCATGTTCCACTAGATTAAAACAAAAACAAAAACATGTTGACCTTTTCCCCAGCTACACCACCAGGTAGATTGCATTTATTTGTTTGTTTGTTTCACAGTTAGCTTGGAGTTTTATGGATTAACTTGATTATTAATTTATCTATTTGTTTTCTTTGGATTTTAAAGTATTCATGGGTAGAATTTACATTTTGATTCAGAATTTATTGCATTAATACAACACATTTATTAATCTTTGCTGTTTGTACTTGTTCATCACCCTGGTGGGCTGGAGCATTAAGGTCAACAAGGGGCAGGGTGTTTTTTTCCACCCAGAATTTCATTGGTTTATGGGATTTGCAACCAAAAGAGATGGCGACAAGAACGAGGCTGGATGGTTCAAAGAAAAGATTAGACAAATTCATGCGGAATAGATGTATTAGTGGCTACTAGAATGAACACTGGGGCGCTTCTAAGGCCATCTGCTGGGACTCAAGAGCAGGAGAAGGTTTGTTCTTGTCTCTGCTTGAGATGCCCATGAGCATTTGGTGGACCACTGTGTGAGACAGGATGCTGGACTAGATGGGCTGTGGCCTGATCCAGCAAGGCTTCTCTTATGTTCACCCCCAGATTGAGGAGGCAGACAGGATGCCTCTAATGATCATTTGCAGAGAGCTGAGAGTTTGTTTGTTTTCTGCTTGAGATGCCCATGAGCAATTGGTGGGCCACAGAGTGAGACAGGGCACTGGACTAGATGAGATGTAGCCTGATTCAGAAGGGCTCATCTTATGTTCTTATGGTCTGAGATGGCACACTCATTATAGCCGATGGTGTGCATGCTCATCCTTGCATTTTGGCTAAAAAGTTAAGATGTTCTAGTATTGGAGTCATTACAGTCTCACAAGAAGGTGTTAACCACACTAGTTTGACATTTCCGGTACCTCTGAAGTGATTTCTGAAGTTAATGAGACAGCACTAAAGAAAAAAAAAAGAGTTCACATTTATTTTTATACCTCAGTGTGGTTTCTTTGAGCTGAAATGGATCTCTGTTGATTTACTCTCAACCAATTATTTTTTTAAAAAAAAAATCTGCCTCATCCAACATCTCATTTAAGAAAAATGGCAGCCGAGATGAATAAGAGTCAACCAGTATTTGTGGCTGAATTGTAGTGATTGCATTAAGCGACATGTCCTTCCTGAAGAAAACCAGCCAAGACTTTGCACACTCACGCACTGTGTTTCTCGTTTATGCTCCATCTCTAGCCAATTAATGCCACACTAAATTATATACCTGCCAGGCCTTTAATTGCACACCACTGCAAAACAACTTTCAAGCCATTGTTGCACCTATATTAACCTCATGGGAAGGGAGCATAAAATGTAAGAGTCATAAACCTTCGCTTCTGAAGTTCTGTATTCCTCCTATGGGATTCCGTGGCATGGTCCTAAATATATGAAGGCAGTACTGAATTGAAGGGGGTGGAGATCTCCATTCTCTATGTTTCAGAGGCTCACACTTCTGGGATGCAGAAAAAGGAGAGGGACAAGGAGAAACCTGCCAACTTTGCAAAATATTCCTAGTGACTGAGGTTGTTTTTGTATCCAAAAGTATGGTATCCGACTGGGATCTCTGTTCAAACCAAAACTTCCCATATGAAGTCACATGTAGGCTTAGGTGCAATATCCCATGGTGTATCAACTTGAGATCTTTTTGCACCAATAGTTGATAATTAGGCAACATCTGGGGAAGAGCATCTGCACTTAGAAGAAGCTAATACAGCCTCCAAGTGCCTCTGCCTTTCCAGAAGTTGCCTAATTATCAACTAGGTGTGGAGCATCCTACTTGGTACCCAATATATACTTTATGTACTTTATCTGAAAAGAAGAAAAAGCAAAGACTAAGTGAGAAAGTGTGGGGAGGGGGAAGGGGAAGGGGAAGGACACAGAGAAACACAGAGTGGGGAGAGTGGAGTACTCACCACCAATCATGGAGTAGGGGGCAAGAGATAGAATCTGCAGAGTCCCATACTTTTATAATCTTTTCTCATTGGGAATGGACCAAAAGGAAAACAAAACATTTTGGATCATGGGTTCTAGAGATATGCACACATATTTGTAACATTCAAAATTCCTATGAATTTGGCTAAATTTGGACATTTGAATGTGAATTGAATGCTCTGAAAAATTCGTACGAATATTAATTACATTCATGAACCTGGGGAAGTGGGAAAGTGGCTGCCCCAGTCACATCTGCAATTGATCCAGGGCACGTTCCCACCCAAAGGCCAATCCAAAGTGAATCCGGATTACTCTGATTCGGAGTAATCTGTGTTCTGCTGTGGGTTAGTGGTGGAGGCCAGGAACATCACCAACTGTGCCTCGGGCCATTCCCAAACAGAACCCGCAGGTGCGCAGAAGCACACCTGCAAGCGGCTGCCAGCCTCCTTCTCGGCTGTCTTCTTCTCACACTTCCCAGCTGTCCTCCTTCACTCAGCTTTTAACTGAGCCAGCCTTTTCTTTCCCCCTGTTGAAACAGGAGGAAGGGAAAAGGCAGCCGAGGAGGAGGCTGGCAGCCACTTGCAGGTGTGCTTGTGAGCACCTGCTGCTTCTGAGAGGAGGACAGCCGGCAACTGGGTAGGTGAGTGAGAGGCGCACAGAGGGAAGGCCACCCCTTGGATGTGGCGCCGTCGGGCAGCAGGCAGATGGGGAGGGAAAAGGAAGGAAGGCAGCCACTGACAGCTTCCTCCTCCTAACATCCTTAGTTGCCTTCCTTCAATAAAGAAAAGGCTGGCTTGGTTTAAAGCCAAGCGAAGGAGGACAGCCTGCGTCCAGGCTGCACCCCCTGGCTCACTTATCCAGCCGGCGGCTGTCCCCCTTCACTCGGCTTTAATCCGAGTCAGCCAGAAAAAAACCCTCTAGGAACAGGGGTTTTCTTTCTCCAGATTTACCCCGGAAAATCCGCAGAAAGAAAACTGGCATGGGGACAGGGCTGGAAAATCTGGGGTGGATTCGGGGCATTGGAGGATTTAATGGAAACTCCCAATACTAAATCCGAATCCACCCCAGATTTTAGCCCCTTTGGGAACGTGCCCCCAGCGTGGATTTGAAGTGGATTGAGAGAAGATTCAGTGTGGATTCAGGGAAGATTTGATGCATTCAGAGTAGATACGTAGCAGATATGTAGCAGATATGCATATGTGATTCGTATGCAATTCATATCGAACATTCATATCAAATTTGTATTGAACGATAGTGGGAATGCAGTGCACTATTCTGGTCCTGTGGAAAGGAATCAAAATGCAGAAATGCCCCAGAATAGGTGTGGAACATAGTTTCATGCTACATAACCTACCTAACTGCTGGGGAACTCTGGGTGGAAGAGGTGCAATGGAGGATGTGTCCAGGCAGCACAGGCACAGTTGTGCACTGTGTCACCCAGTTGCCACAGCGACAGCACTATGCATGGGAATGGCACTGGTGCAGCAGCAATGTGACCACCACTGTAATGGCAGCCATTGACGCTTAGCTGGTTCATAGCTCGGTGCTGGTTAGGTTTTGAATGTTTTGGGCACTCCAAAGTGCAGATGCCCAAACCATTCCACAGCTTTCCCTCCCTGGGTTGTTTTCCCGGCATGGCAATATGCATGGCCCACAGATTTGCATTGTGTAGATGCTTACAAACTTCCTCCTTCCAGTTTGATCTTGCGGTTACAGCGCTGGACTCATATCTCACAATCACAGGGTTTAATTCCACACTCTTCCACAAAGCTATCTGAGTAGCCTTAGGCTAGTCACATCTTTCTTTCTGAGCTCCCACAGCCTCACCTACCTCCCAGGGTTTCTTTTGTGGGGAGAAGAACGGAAGGTATGTCAGAAAAGCAGGGGTAGAAAATCCAACTCTTCTTCTTCTTCCTCCAGAAAGCCATCTGGGTGGTCTTGGGCTAATCACAGCTCTCTTTCTGAACTATCACAGCCTCACCTATCTCACAGGGCATCTTATGTGGGGAGAAGAACAGAAAGTTCATCAGCCACTTTGAGTTCCTTTAAATGGGTGAGAAAAGCCGGGTAAAAAAGCCAACCATTCCTCCTCCTCCTCCTCCTCCTTTTCCTCTTTGGGTAGCTTCTATGTTATGGACTGCAGTTTGGCCCATCCCTGCTATCTGAAGTGTATCCGATCTGAAGAGCTTGCAGCATTACTATGATCCCTAGCTTCTTCAGAGAAATGAAGATGTGTTTATCAACCACATTCATCTGCAAACCATCAGGTGCTGCACCACATGTCTGCAAATGGGCACTCCCCTTTTGCTCCAGGCTTCATCCCACTGAACATCTACCAACCCTCTCTTTATCAGGCAGAGTGGCGGAGATGTTAACATTCAGCTGTATAGGACATAAGGTATAGGCATGCTATAATACTTTTCAAGCTCTATTACAGAAGATTGAGTGAACGGGAATAGCATACAATGTATATTGCTTGGTTTATTTATGTTCAGGAAGGAAATGACTTCTTGGCAATGGCGCATGCCAGTATGAAAACAAACCACCACATCTTGCTCTCCTGAATAAGATCCAACACATACACTGCAAATGACAAATTGCAAACAGCTTGTTTATGACCAGTAGCCCATTTCTCCATGTTTACTTTACAAGCTAATATAGTTACAGTATATGGGCCTCTTTTTTCTCCCCTTCTGAAGGAATTCCAAAGCATGTTGCAAACTACAGAACAGAGAAGATACTTGTTTCCCAGCCAAATGCAGATGGTTCGGGTCAGAAAGGAGCAAGCCTCCAGCAACAAAAGAAAATATAAGAACACAGTCTTGTTTTTACTAATCCGAATTTGAAGGTATGTCTGAAACCGTCCTGGTGGTTTCAGTATGAGATAAAGATGTTCACAAATGGTTTTTTTTTTTAATTCAATTTGTATCAAATTGAATGCAAGAAAATTTATATTCGTTCAAATAGATCGATACGAATATTTAATCCTATATGAAACCCACATAAATCCCATATGAATGCGTACGAATAATACAAATCTCATCTAAATCCCACATGAATCCCATATGAAGCTTCATACGAATGTATCAAAACATTTGATTCAAATCCAAATGTCAGTCTTCGAATGTGCTAATATTCAATTCAAATTCAAATGTCCGAATTTGGCCAAATTCATATGAATTTCCGTTCACATCCCTAGTGTGGGAACTCCATGTGGTCTCTGAGTTAATTATGGTGAAGCAATTTGCCTGGAAGATGTGGGGCATTTCTCCACTTGCCTTCCCATCCATTGGACAGGAAAGGTGCAGAAGAGACAAGCGTGTACTAGTGTTCACACTAGAGAATGCTAGTACATGATATCCTAGCCCACACACATCTGGAAACATACCTGGATCCAGCTGTGCATCTGATCCTCTGCAGGGTGCCACCACTGTATCCATTGTTATTGTGATGATGATGCTCTGTGCATGTGTAAATGCATCAGAGGTCATCTGAGGTACCAGCACCCTCGTGCAGTACTTCACATGACCTCTCATACTGGAAAAGGTGTGAATGCTAACCACTTGGACACACCAGGTAAGCTTTGTGCCAGGTTTGGTAAGAGTTAGGTTGCTTTTTGCAATTAATTAACATCTAGGCAGGCAGATGTAGATGCCTCCTGCAAGTGCAAATGCACCTGCCCAGATGTTAACCAAATGCAAACTAAGAAGTCAAGTGTGAAATGGCCTATTGATAAGCTCTGCATGCCTGTGCCATCTTGTGCTATGTGGAACCAGATCAGAGTGGGATCAGAGGGTGCCTGGTGGCACATTATAGATGTGCCATCATGGCCCAACCTCCTAACCTCTGAATTTGGCATCCAGGGCTTTTTTCAGCTGGGCACCCAGATGCCGCCCCATTTTGCCTTGCTCCTGTCCCCTGATAGACACAGTGCCCATTGCAATCTGCAAGTGAGTGCTTAGCTGGTCTACCAATGGGAATGCTATGGTGACTGTGTGCAAATGGTCTGCCATTGGAGCAGGCTGCAGCATGATTAACATTGTGGCCTGGTCTAGTGCCACATCTATGCAAAGCAGAGAACCAGTGGAAGAAGTATGTTTTGCATGAAAAGCGGTCCAGGTTGAATCTTAAATTTCACTAGGTATAGTTGATGTGATATCTTTACAAAGCTGAGTCTCAAGATTACCATACACTTTAGTGTCTAGATTACCTTCCTTCTAAAGGAACACCCTTTCCCATATCAACCTGCGTGTGTCTTAAGATTTGGAGGGGAGACTCCCCCCGGTTGTCTCACCATGCTCACTAGTAAAAGAGGGGGGCACCCAGGAGAGAGCCTTCTCAGTGATGGCCCCCAGGCTATGGAATAGTTGCCCCCTTGAAGTGCATCAGACCAATTTGGAAATGTGTGGGCATACCAACACACCCAGACACACACACTTAAGAACATAAGAGGAACCCTGCTGGATTTGGCCATGGCCCATCTAGTCCAGCATCCTGTCCCACACAGTGGCCCGCCAATTGCATTATCAAGCAGAAGGCTTCAGTCCAAGGTTGTCTCCAGAGGGGATGCAAAACCTGGGATTACCGCTGGGGCCAGGTTGGGGTTGCCATACTCCAATCCCAACATAGCCATGGGATAGTGGAGTGATATTTCACGACATCATTGTTATGGGAAAATCAACTCCGAACCCAGGTTTTACTATAAAGCAAAAGGATGAAAGCTTCTGTGATTTGCCATTTTGGAGACAGCCAGCGCACATATGTGCAGCCAAATCAGAGCCAAAATGGCAGGTGTGCATGGACTCGGAGCGGTGATTCCACCCGCAACATTGTAGGAGCAAGCATCCAGGCCAGGCGGGGCCTTTCACTTGTCCCACATGGTTATCCAGCGGTCTGACTAAATAGCAATTATTCTGAAGATGCCTTCTTCTACCACATTACTAGCTTTCCTAATATTGGCTGCCATCTGGAGGCAACCCAAATTTTCCTTATCTCTTCTTCCTCTTCCTCTTCTTCTTCATTGTTTTGTACGATTTTTCAACAACCTGATTATTGCAAGTTGGTTAGACACTAGGGTTGTGCACGGATGGGTTTTTTGACATTCAATCCATAACGAATCAAATGTTAGAAAATCAGTATTCATTTGAGTAGATCCCCTTCAAATGTGGTAGGATTCCATTCAATACAAATGTATTCGTATGAATTCATACGAATATCCAGGACTTATCCGAAATGAACAAATACATATCCAATACGTATCATAACATCAAATATCAAAGCATCAAATCTGACCTGAATCTACTTTTAATCCACTCTCAATCCATGTCAAATGGAATCTGGATCTGTTGCAGATGTGCAGCACAGCTGCTTTCCCACCTTCCCATACAAATGTTAATGTAGAAATGTCATGTATGAATGTCCGAATTTGGATGAATTTGTACAAATAATGAATGTTACGAATCTTCATGGGCATCCCTACTAGATGCCATCTCTGTGGTCCTCTTTTTTGTTTTACATTTCTGCTAACATTCTGCCTTCATCACATTTTTTTGGGGGGTGGGGGTGGTTGGAGAGACAAACTCTTTCAGACTAAGTGTGCTTCTTGACACTTGCTGTGTATTCACCACTTACATTCTTTAGTAACTTGCATGAAAGCGTGAGAATCTTTGTGTTATAATTAATGCTTTTAAAACTATTTCCAGAAATGCTCATTGTTTATATTCATTACTTCAGCTGAACACCTGAAAGTGCTCATTATGTTCCTGATAGGAGCAGGGAAATGCATGCGCACAGGCACACTCGCTGACAGAGAACCCTGGCACGTGAATCTCTCCTGTTCCTTTTGTTTTCCAAGTGACGAAGGTCCACAAATGCTAAATCCCTCTTCAAAAGCTTTAATTGGATGTCCTTGTGTCTCAGGGCTCTGGAGGTAGCAGCTGAAACAATGTTTAATCAATGACAGGCAAACTTGATAATTTTCAATTCAAGGGATTCATTATTACAGTTATGGAAGAGTGCCCAGTTTGGTCTACACTGTAGACTGAATAGCCCAACATAGAAATGATAGAATCAAAAAGTTTTTTTTTCTATAAGGGTTCTTTCTATTAGGATTTGCAATTGTACAAATTAATTGAAACAGAAAGAAATGGAAGATTCTGTACTAGTTCAGTGTCAGGCGTGGGGGGAAAGGTGTGGAGCAGGGATATTCATGAATATTTCTGTTTAAATTCATAGGAATTTGGCCGAATGTGGAATTCATATTCGAATCACATGTTAGCATATTCAAAGATTGACATTCCAGTTCAAATAGAATGTTTCAATACATTCATATGAAGCTTTGTATAAAGCTTCGTATGGGATTCGTATGGGATTTGTATGCATTCATATGGGATTCATAGGGGACTGAATATTCACATTAGATTTGAGTCCCACTACATTTGAAGCTGTTCTGTTTGAATGAATATGAATTTCCTTGCATTCAACTGAATTCAATATGAATCAAATACAAAAAAATAAAAAAAATAAAAAATTGTGCACATTCCTACTGTGGAGGGCTATATAAGAAATCTTTTGGACATTTATTTATTTTTTAATATTGTGCATCTCCATCTAGTATTGCTCCATCTTTCATGGTCTTTTACATGAGTTTCGGTTCCTAAAGATCTCATTGGACCAGGTAGATCCAGACAGCGCAGTTCCTGAAAACCTCTGTGGAGAAGTGTTAGAGCTCGCTGCACTGTTTCACCATCTGATTGGAAGGGAACAGCATTGTTAGTGAGAAAGGATATCTGCATCATGACAAAATACCCTGTACATGAAGAATACGATAACAACGTCTTCATGTGGGAGATGTCAATGAAGAAGTCGTTACCTTCCTATGCTTTCTCCCCTGTTCCATCTGTGGAATAGAGATATGCATTCAATTTGTATTGCACTGAATGTAAGAAAATTGGTATTCATTTGAATAGATTCCCTTTGAATGTGGTAGGATTTTATTTGATACGAATGTATCTGTACAGATTCATATGAATGTCCAATATGAATGGATACATATCTGATACGTATCCAATACATATACCGTAATATATCCACTTCAGAAGCGTTTAATCCTCCCTGAATCCACTCTCAAACCATCTTGAATTCACTCTAAATCCATTGCAGGTGTGCCTGGCTCAGCCACTTTCTCACCTCATTTCACAAATGTTCTGAAGCATTAGTATTTGTGCGAACGTCAATGTACGAATGTTGTCACATTCAGTTCCTATGCGAATGTCCGAATTATCTGAATTTGTACAAAAGTTATGGATATTTGTGCACATCCCTAATGTGGAAGTTTTCTTTTGTGTGTGTGTGTGTGTGTGTGCATGCACACACATTTTAGGGATGTGGACAAATATCCATCATGTTCGCAGTTCAGATGAACTCATACGAATTCGATCATTCTCATTTGGATCAAAGGTTGGCGGCATTTGAAAACTGACATCTGAATACGAAGTGAATGCTTTTATGCATTCATTCAAAGCTTCATTATATTCATAAAGGTGAGGAAGAGGAGAAGAAGTGGCTGCAGGAGATTCAAAGTGGATTCAAAGCAGACTCACAGCAGACTCATGGCAGATTCAAAGCAGATAATGCAGATTTAGAACAGGTTTGGAGGGAATTCTGAGGTGTGACTGTCAACAGGGAGTGGAAGCAGATTTGAAGAGCATTCAAAGAGCATTCACAGCAGATTGAAATCCTAACCGTATTCCAAGTGGCTCTATTTGAGTGAATGCAAATTTCCTTCACTTTCATTTCGATGTGACGTGAACATGAAAAAAATTGTGCACATTTCAAATATACACACACATATATGTATGTATGTGGGTGTGGGTGTAATTGTTTATAATTTCTTCCAGTTTTGTGTTCTGAGGTTCTAATAATGGTGAAACAAAAAGTGCAGCTCTGTTCTTAAGTCTGGGCCACTATACATTTTTAATGCCAAAGGGAGAGGGAAGGGATGCAGAATAGGCTTAAGTGGTTTATGAATGGGTGGATCAGTTTCCTGCAGTGACAGATGATCCCCTTAACTCTCTCCGCCAGCCTGACCTATTTAAGGCCATCTCTAAGGATGGGACTCACTCTCTTTCCTTCCACGCTCAGTGGGTTATTGAAATAGAAAGGCCTCTGGAGACTCACGGAATTGGAGCTCAGGTGTGAGCAGCAGCCACGTAGAGCAGCAACTAAGAATTGCTGGAAAGACTCAGGTGTAGGGCAGGCTTTGCTGAGGCCAATTTGGAATTCCCAGCAAGGTTGGCGCCTGCATCCAATCTAGTCTTCCTGTCCATTTCTCTTTCTAAAATTATTTCAATCCTCTTTTGGGCTTTTAAAAGCTGTGCTCATTTTACTTCCCTTAGGAGGGGTCCTGTCCTTAAAGTCTTGTCTTGGAGTTACTTTCAGTTTTTAGTATGAAGTAACAAAACAAAACAGTATTGTTGATTGTTAGTTGGTTGGTTGGTTGACTGGCTGGTTGACTGGCTGGTGGTGGTGGCAAAAATCTCCCTCTCTGGCAATATGAATGCAACAATAATGAATAAACAACATCATCCTGCCTTTCAATCCCAGCCAAACTCTAAAGCCTAATAAGGCTGCATCCAGACACAGAAAGAAGTGGCTTAAAAGCAGCCTAGAGGTTGTGGCATGCACACAAGCTAGAGCTCCTAAGCAATATTAAAAGGCTAACCCTCAGAGGCATGGGGATGCAACTATGAAGCTCACATGAGCTTATCCAGATCAGCACCGTCAGTGGAGACAGTGCAGAGCCCAGGTGTACCTCCCCATAATCTGGATCAGTGGGCCAGGCTATTCAGGACCTACTGATCCTGGATCACTGGAGGTAAGTGCAGAAAGGGCCCAGGTCTCCACAGGTTATGTTGATTAACAAATATGTCTCACGATTTCATAAGTCTACAAGGACCTGACAGTCATCCAGGAAATCACCAGTCTCTGCAAACTCTGTAGGTTGGTCTGCTAACTCTTTCTTCCTCTGCTACTTAGGCCTTCCTTCTTGTTTGTTTGTTTGTTCTTTCCTTCCCATTTCCTTCCTATTTGTTCCTTTCCTTTTCCTTCCTTCCTTCCTTCTCTCACTAAGGTGATTTTGGCACAGCCTCCAGAAGCGCATTGTTGCTATAGACCATGAATAATCTTTTCTCCTTTTGATTTTCTCTTTTTCATTCCTATTCCCTTAAACAGAAATTTCGAGAAGCACCGGGAACCTCGGTCATGACTCACATTGTTTGTTCCACCTAAACCCTCTGCCACTCCTGACCTTTCGCTCCCTGACTGCAACTCAGAAGCCTCACAGCTGCACCTTCAGAGTGCTGGCCGGAGACCTGGCTCTTCTGAGCATCAGCCGCTGGTGGAAAGAACCTCTGTTTCCTTCCGAGCCCCTGGTATGGCGAGAGCTTATCCTCTCCCCCGCCCTCTTTCATCTCTTAAGATAATGCGAAAACATTTTCCCTTGGAAAACATGTTTATGCAGCATCAGCATCAAAAAGCCATTTTCTTGTTTTCCCTAATGACTTTATCAGACATACAGCAACACAATGAAAGATGTTGTTATTCCCTTTTCTTTCCTTGATCTTTATGTTTTCATGGAAACATCATTAGTGAGGATAATAGTGGTGCCAGAACAGATTCAGCGCATGGGCCTGACGCTCCCGTCCTAATGGAGCAGGAGCATAATCGCTTTGCCTTGAAGCTCCGCAGTGCATGTCAGCAGCCATTTCAGGAAGATGAAGCTGCGACGGACTCCCCGGCAACCGTCTGGAGGAAAAGCAACAATCGGATTACTCCCTGCAACACAATATTGGAGGGCAGCCTCCAGCATTCGTATTGCCTCCCTGCGTCTGACAGGTGCTTGCTGGTGGTGGCCCATGTGGCATGTTCTGGTGACCTGGGTGACTGATGTTGAGCTCATGACAGGCTTGGCCTCCAATTGATGGGAAAGTATTTTCATTCCCTTATAGCAGGAACAGCAACTGCAATAATAGTAGCAGTAGTTGTTGTTGGAGAAAATCAAAGGCAAAATTGACGAGGAAAAGACTTGGATGTGTGGTTCCTACCATTGTTTCAATGTATATTAAAGTAAAATTGTGTTAAAAACAGGTTTTAAATGTTTTGGTAACTGGTAACAGTCTATATCATTAAACGGACTGGAAGCACTTTGGCAATAGTTGCAGGTCAGCTCACCAGGATGGAGTGGGAGAGAGTCACCCACAGCAGTCAGCCAATCAGGGGTGACAGGCTCTCCAGAGAAGGTTATAAAAGTCTAGACCAATGGCTTCCAGAGGTTCTATGTTCTGTGGTCTGTATTCTAAGTGGGAGACTTGTCAGGGTGAGCAGTTTGCGTGAAAGCTTATGACATCCTGAAGGGGTAGATCTAGCATAGATCCAGGGATCGCTGCGCTAGGATATTAGGCAGGCAGATCTCTTAAGGAGAAGGGTTAGAGAGGCAGACTGAAACGTTTGATTCTATTTATTGTTGAGACTTACCTCATGTTTCATCCGGAGTTGGATTTATAAACAATAAACTTGTTCTTGTTGATTTTAAAGAGCTTCGAGTCAGAGAGCATTTTTACTTAAAGCAGTGATTGAGGGAAAGGCAGGTTAAGGCTGTAGCAGCTTTAAGGGAATTGAGAATGGGGAGAAAGTCTGGCGCCGCTATTGGCGAAGCTGAGAACCACTTCACGCCTTGTTAAGGGATTTTAAAGGGAAAGTGATGAACCTCACATCAGGGAACTGTTCAACAGCCAGGCTAACACTACATTTAACACTACCAATGAAACAAAGACATCACACTGAGTTTAACGAAGATATATATATAAAGATATATATATATATAATTCAATTCTTTTAAAATACCAATTGTTACAAGCTGCTCTGCCTGTGGGGTGAGCGTCACAAGATGTGGCTTACCAGTGAAATACTGAAAAAGGAGACTGAAGGTCTGGTACTAGCAGCACAAGAACAGGCTGTTAGAACAAATGCTATCAAAGCCAGAGTCGAAAAGTCAACTATAGATCCCAAGTGCAGACTCTGCAAAGAAGCAGATGAAACCATGGATCACATACTAAGTTGCTGCAAAAAGATTGTGCAAATGGACTACAAGCTGAGGCACAATACTGTTTCCCAGATGATACAATGGAACTTGTGCCACGACTACCAACTTGTGCGGTCATGAACTGGTGGGAACACAAATCTGAAAAATGAGCCCATCAAACTACTTTGGGATTTCTGAATACATACTGATAAAATCTTGGAACACAACACACCGGACCTCATGATTGTGGAAAAGAAAAAAGTCTGGATTGTTGACATTGCCATCCCAGGAGGTGGTAGAAGCAAGGAGAAGCAACTCAGGAAAGTGATGTGGTACGAAGATCTGAAGATTGAACATTGACAGATCTGGCACAAACCCATAGAGGTGGCCTCAGTGGTGATCGGCACACTGGGTGCTGTACCCAAAGACCAAGGCCAGCACTTGAAAACTATTGGCGTTGACAAAATCACCATCTGTCAGTTGCAAAAGGCTGCCCTGCTCAGTTCTGCATGCATCATGCTCTGGTACATCACAGAGTCCTATGTCCTTGGGAAGGGCCTGACTAGTGATTACAATGACCAAAACCAGCATAAATATCGTGTTTGCTGTGTGTTACTGTTGTGTTATGTATAACAACAACAACAATAACAATACTTGCAAATGCTCACTGTCTGCACTCAGTTGGTTGTTCCCCACTTGAGGGAGAGAGAGAGGATCCCCCTATTCAGCTTATAAAATTCTTGGAGTGTGGACTGGATTGTGTCTGAGACAATTTGCAGCAGATCAAAATCCCGTTCCAGACAATAGCACTGAAACGCACAGCTTCATATGACCACTAACTTAGAATCTATTTCAACTGATCATCATTTTTTCCCCAAAACAAGGCTTACACTTTAAAACTCAGAACATCTAAATGCCAGTTTGAATAGCTTTACTGCATTTATGTGCTGACTATTTAGTTTGCTACGTATTTTTAATAAGAGGCCAAAAATCTGTCCATACTCCATTTAGTGCAGTCTTCTCTTTCACACAGTGGCCCACCAATGGCCTTTTTAAGCTGAAGACAAAGGCAAAACCTTCACCTGCTCTTGAATCCCCAGCAAGTGGCGTTGAGAGGCATCCTGCCCGTCTCCCCAGCCTGGAGGATGTACCTAAGCATCCATTCTAGTAGCCTTAGATACACCTGTCCTCCATGAATTTGTCTAACTTTTTCTTAATGATATCCAGACTGGTTGCTGTCATCACCTCTTCTGGTAGCAAATTCTATGAACAAATTTCTGTAAACTAAAAAGAAATTTAAAAATTCCTTTGTCCATCCTAGTTCTCTTTCCCATCAGCGTCTCCCAGTTCTAGCGTAGTGTGACAGAAAAAAAGAGGCTGCCAAAATTTTCACTTAAAAAAAAAAAAAAATCCAAGTCACTTGAAGTTCATCTGAACTTCTGCTGCATTCAGCCAGGCATCAGATGTTCAGATTTCAGTTCCAATAAGCTTTGCACACAGTTGTATGAAGTTGCATTGATATGCTGCCCGTATGCATAATCATCTGTGTAAATCTACATATGAAGTCTGTTGAAACTGCATTCTGAACAGAGAATGTGGTGTTCAAATCCAGGTCTGCAGATGTTTAGAGTTCTAGGCTAAATATACCCTGCCTTAGATACACATGTGTGCAAATCTTCACCAGTCTTACTGAGTTTATTACCCTGCTAAATCTAGAGAAATTCAGAGAGAAGGGCCCTTTCTGCACCTGGCCTTATTCTGGAAAATATCTTGGGATAGGAGTCAGTTGTCGGCATGCTGATGCAGACAGTGGTAGGCCTCACCTGGGACTGCCAAAGTATGAACTAGTATGTGTACAGCAAGCACCAGTTCCAGGATACATTCCAGGATAAGACCAAGTGCAGAAAGGCCCAAGCTGTGAAGCTTCTAAACCATCCAGAGGCCTTTTCGCTCTACAGCCGAATGGCTGTAGTGCACTTAGGCTAAGACACGCGGGGATGCATTCTCCATTCACACACAGACAGGTAAGGAACGCATCTCCACGCACTTAGCTATCCTAGATGTGGATCAGTTGTGTCTACAATAAGCCCAACCCAGTCTATTTTGATCCAGTCCATATTTTCCCATGGCTCTAATGCTGACATGACTTTTGTAGCAATACCTGCACACCTCTAAAATCTAGGAACAAAACACCCGAGGAGGTATTTTTTGGTGGTGCTCTATGATGCACCAATCCTGGTAATTCAGGGACACAGAGATGTGCCATCCGCACATCTCCCATGTTCCAGAAATATACCCTTGCTCCACCTGTGGACCCAATTAAGTGGGCCCACCAGAGATCTAGATTAAGGACCTCTTAATCTGGATCTGGTTCCATCCACTGCACACGGAGTCAGGCCAGCTGATCAGGATACCTAAGATACAGTTAAGATGCTCCTTAATTTGGATCAACAGTAAGTTCAGAGTGGGGCAATAGAGTATTTTATAACAATTTGCATAAATACCTGTAATACTGATTTTTCATAAAACATCATCCAGATTTGGACCTTTGTACACAACTTGAATGTTTCCACATTTGTACAGTAACATTTGCACGAATACGAATGTTTCAGTCATTCATACAAATAGTTTGGACGTTGGTTAAATTGGGGAGGTGGGAAAGTGGCTGTGCAGGTCACATCTGCATTCGGATCCAGATTGCATAAGAACATAAGAACATAAAAGAAGCTCTGCTGGATCAGGCCACGGCCCATCTGGTCCATAAGAACCTAAGAGGAGCCCTGCTGGATCAGGCCACAGCCCATCTAGTCCATAAGAACCTAAGAGGAGTCCTGCTGGATCAGGCCACAGCCCATCCAGTCCAACATCCTTTCTCACACAGTGGGCCACCAGTTGCCCATGGGCATCTCAAGCAGAGACAAGGGCAAACCTTTGCCTGCTCTCAAATCCCAGCAAATGGCCCTAGAAGCATTCTGCTTGTCCTGCTTGCATTCGATGTGGACTGAGAGCGGATTGAAAGTGGATTCAGATTGAATTTCATGCTTTCAGAGTGTGGATGTGTTACTGGATATGTATCAAATACCACATTAGAAGGGGATCTATTCAAACAAATATGGATTTTCCAACACCTGATTTGTTACAAGTCAAATGTCAAAAAACCCGTTCTGGCACATGCCTAGTATTTCATGCTCTAAAAGAAAACAATATTAATGCTACAGAAAGTGATAGCCTTTCAAGGTTGTGCTTTTAATTACATAAACATCTTAAAGAGACAGAAGAGAGTTTGTCTAGTAAGGAGCTTGCAGTACAAATAATGCAAGATTCTGAAAATTTGAATGAATTAGGTCAAAGGGCTTAGTTCTGCATAAACATCTTGGTGCAATTTGGGTCTGAAGTGCCGATTTGCAGATTCTTATTAGCAAGATAAACATCTTCAGCTTAAAGAGGGAATGGGTCAGGGTTATTTCTGCCCTCTAACATTTGAATCTGCCTGATGTCCTAATGAAGTGATCTTTTGGACAGCAGGATTTCCAAAAATCCATTGAGCATTGGACGGACCCAAAACTCCTGGCCCAGTTCTAATTAGGGGTGTGCACGAATATTCGTAACATTTGATATTCATATGAATTTGGACATTCATATAAGAATCTAATGATATGACATTCATACATTGGCATTCATACAAATGCTTTGGAACATTCATGAACTGGGGATGTGGGAAAGCGACTGTACCAGTCACATATGCAACAAATCCAGAGTGCATTCGACATGGATTGAGAGTGGATTTAAAGTGGATTCAAGGCACATTTGATGCTTTCAGAGCAGATATGTTACAAGATACGTATCGGATAGGTGTCAGATATGTATGGGATCCATATGCATTTCCATAGGATATTTGTATGAATTTGTATGAATATATTTGTATTGCATAGAATCCTACCACATTCAAAGGGGATCTCTTCGAACAAATACAAATTTTCTTATATTTTATTTGATGCAAATGAATGCAACCCCCCCAAAAAACCCCGATTTGTGCACACCCCTAGTTCTAAAGGCTTTCTGTTTTTGCTTATGGTTGCCCACCCTGCAATGTTTACAAATAGTGAGCTAGAAATGTCATATGGAATGAATGGTAGGCATGAAGAAACAGTGGGACCGTCTGGCATTTCCCACTTCCCCTTTCATTTCTTGGATGTCTGGTGGGCAAGGTTTTGATCTGACACAGAAGCCGTGCAACCTTGTGGAATCAAAGCCTCCTTTGCCACCTTTCAGAGGTATCAAAGGAGAACAATGAATCAGGCACCTTCTGAAATGAGCACAACAGCAGAGGATGCAAACTTTGAAAAAGGAGAAGGTTTTAAAAACAAAAACAAAAGAGAGGAAGGTTTAAAAAAGATGTGGGCTCCCCTTTGCTGTGTGAAACGGTACGGCCACTACAGCCACATGGTTCTCCTACCTTCTTCTATTGCCTATGTGGATTGATGTGGGGTATGAATTGCTGAGCCCTGGGAAGAGAAGAGATGAGAAACCAATTAATTTCGTGCAGCTGAGAGATGGCCCAAAATACAGGGTAAAAATAAGAGCCAGGAAATCCTTCCATCAGCTCAAAGCGCCCCTTGCAGGGAAGCAGGAAGCTCTAAGTAAAGTCTTTACGGAATGTTTATTGTAACAATTGGCAGAGGCCACCTCCGTGACCCCCATGTTTGTGGTTACCCATTAAGTTTTTCCAACCTACAAATGTCTCCTGCTTCCACCAACGTTAGCAAGAAAGCAGCTCTTAATTTCACTCCCAGTAAAAAAAGGAAGAAAGGAAGAAGCAAAATGCCTCGTTTGTTTTCAGGACACAGTTGTGGTTATCAGATGAACAAATCATTAATTAGCTGAAAGGTCAAGGAAGGACCAACGAAAGAGCAACCTGCTTAAGCAAATGTCCATTACCAGGCAAAACATCAGCAGCTTTCCCATCCTGGCAGAAAAGGCAGAGCTTCTTACAAGAACAGCTCCATTTTCATTTCCTTCAGCAACAGGAAGGCTTTTACACTACTTGCTCTAAAAACACACACATGTAACCCATCACTAATATTCTGCCAGCACACCACGAATCATACATCTGAACCTGGAATCCATCTGAAGAAGGTAAGGTCTTTTCTGCACCTACCGTTTGTTAGTCTGGATCGGTGGGTCCCTACAATTGCCACATCCATTGGGCTGGTAGACGCCCTTCCAGGTGGGAAATCCACCTTCTGAGTTCTGAAATCCACCCTAAGTGGTGACATACTGGAAAAGCTTGGTAGTCAGCTCTGAGGGCACATTTTACATTCTTGCATTCTCAGTCCTCCTATTTAGGAGGCGGCCACACCTATGGTTTAGGGTTTCAGTCCACTTTTAGAGTCAGAGAACACATTAGCAAAGTGATAAGCTATTTCTGTTTGGTATTATCTAACTCGGAAACTTCAGCTTGAGGACAGATAAAGAAGGAAATGATCAGTCAATTTGCTGGTGTGTTTTTTTCTTGCTCTGAAGGTGGGCTGAAGCTGGACTGAAACCTAGGCCCTTTTCCCACTAGGGCCTAGAATCCTTCTAAGACCCCATTAGGAACTGGTCCTTTTTGCACTGGCTCTGGAAACAGATTTAGAGCCAGATTGGGGAGGGATAAAGATGCAGCTTCCACATATGGAATCCAATTAGGGACCCTTTGAAGAAGCTGCGTCCGCATTTCAGTGCACAAGACTGGTTTCTTAAACCAGTTTTGCCACCGAAATCTGGCTCTAATGTAAGACCTAAAAAATTAGGTCTTACATCCGGCCCTTCCCCTGAAACCATTTCGGAAGCGGGAAGGCCCATTGAAGGCCCCATCTGCAAGGCTCTGTCCCCACACGGTCAGGGGAAATCTGGATTTAATGGGTCCTTCAGGCCCTTAACTCTGGACTTAAATATAGACCTGATTAAAGATGTCCACAATGGGGTCTTCACTCCACAATAACTGCACACAACCTACTAAAAACTGGAGCAGGCCTTAAATTTCTGGCTCATTCTGACACACAGTTCATGCTTCTGTTGCTATGAATCTGAGGCATGTGTTTGATAAATGCTTTCCTAATAATCATGGATGCCATCTTCTCCGTCTCCTTGCTTTCAGGCACTTCATGCTGCTTCCCCCCATTCCTGGGCAGAAGATGTCCTATGAAACGCATTTGAGGGAGAGCAAAACACTCTTTTGAGTATCCATGTTTCTGGGATGCTGGCTGAGAAGCTAATGATTTATAATACATTAGAGGGGTGGGCATGATAAAAGCTAGTGGGGAAGATCTCTCGCGCTCAACTGCTCCTGGTCCTTGCATAACTTAAGCGACAAGATACCTCTTGCAAACAGCGCGGTTGTAACCTGAAGCAATTGCTGGTGTTTGAGATAACGTATTGTTTAATCCTTATAACTTCAACATGAAACATTCTGTGGGATGAGTGGGGGGGGGGGAAATAAATAAATAATCGAATAAATAAAAAAACACATAGACTTTCACCAGAAATATTAGAGTGTGAACCTCAATAGCGAGCGATAAGGCGGTTGGGGGAAAGGAACAATGCTGTTTGGGCGATTTAGAGGAGAGAGACACCGTAGGATTTCTCTCAATTAATTTCAGCTTTAGAAAAGAAAAACGGAAAGAGGCAAGGAGAATGTGAATGCACAGAGCCGTGTCATTTCAGAAAGCGTGGATGTTGAAAGCAGAGCTTTGTTAAACATCCTCCAACTTTGTACTATTTTAAGATATATATATATATATTTAAAAAATAACTTGCTATTGTATGTTTCCCTTCCTATTAACAAAGCTAGCTAAAACTTTTGCAGTCGTGCTGTTTAGTTAAAAAAAAGAAAGGAAAGGAAAGGAAAGGAAAAGGAAGGACCTGTTTGTACTAATGTAGCATGGAATTGTGGTTCTTGACCCAGGAATATGGGCAAATCACGGGTGCTTGCAGCTTCCGTAATTCTATTACATGGAGAGCGTATACAATACTCCTGGAATTGTGGGGTGTCAGTCAGAAAACATGCTTGCCAAAGAATGGGTTTGGAGGAGAGGGCAAGGGGCAAGGCAGAGGAATGGGAAGAGAAGAGAACATCAGAGGAGACCAGCATCCTGTCCCACACAGTGGCCCACCAATTGTTTCTGGGAATCTCAGACAGAAGACTAGAGCAAACCTTCATCTGCTCTCGAATCCCAGCAAATGCCCTTAGAGCAGTGATCGCCAACCTATGACACGCATGTCACAGGTGACACACCAAGCCCTTTTGGGTGACACACCTGGTCACCCTGGCACCTGGGCATGTAGTGCTTGCTTGTTCTTGAAGTGTACGAAATACCAACTTTCAATTGAAGATTTAGCAAACGAAATTCAGCAACAAAAGTCACTAATGTAAAGAATTATTTGTTTTTGCTTTTAATACATGTATCAAAAATATAACTTTTTTACTAGAGCTACAAATAACACAAAATTATGGATATTTCTAGATATGACACAGCACCCAAGTTAAGCTAGGTGTTCTTGTGAATTTTGACGCACTGAGCTCAAAAGATTCACCATCACTGCCTTAGAGGCATCCTGAAAGAATATTTGAAACATTCAAAATTCGATCAAATTTGAACCACATATCTATACGTTCATGTTTTTAACACTGAAACGAATTCAAATGTTTCAAATCATTTGTACAAATTATTCAGACACTCATATGTTACGGATACATGTGCATTACATATGTATCCGTACATACCTTATTCGTATCTGTACGCATTTGTACAGATAAGTTCGGGATGAAAACGGGATGTGCACGGGATAAAGATGAGATGCATACAAATGCGAATGGGTGCAGAATGATTAAGGGGCTTCAGGTACTAGTTGAATATTCATACGAATAGATACAAATGTGTTTGAATCAGATTTGAATCTGAATATATTCACTTTTTCTATTTGTTCAAATTCGAACATTCAGATATTGAATTTGAATCAAATTGAATCTGAAAATTGCATTTGTGCACACCCCTACCATTTCCCCAGGCTGGAGGATGTATCTAGGCATCCATTCTAGTAGCCATTGATACACCTGTCATTCATGAATTTGTCTAAAAACTTCCCCTTGTCTGATTTGACTCTTGTGTAGTAATATTTAGGCTGCTCCCCTCACTTCATCTCCCTACACATTACATTGCCTTACCTGGGCGCACAACCCTTTGCACCATCCCAGCCGTGGGCCGAGGTGGCAGTTTTCCCCGCAGAGCCACAGGGCTGCTGCTGCTGCTGCCTGGTCATCGGAAGCCGTGCCAAAAGGTGCTGTGCACCCAGCTGATCATGGCTCCTGCTGCTGTTGCTACATGGGATGCAGATAAGGTGGATGGGACAGGATAGCTGCAGCGATGGCGTCGCTGCTGCTGCTTGGCTGCTGGCTTATCTTTCCTCTGATGGCAACAAGGGCCTGGCTTTCGTCCGGGGCCCTCAGCGAGGCTACTCTGCAGGCCAATATGGAGTTCTCCATGTGGGATAGGAGGAGCCTCTCTTCTCTTCCAACTTTCTTCAGGATATGATGACAGTGGGTTCCCCGACCAGAAAAGTCCCAGCTTCCTCCAATCACCTTCCTTGATGCTGCATCAAGGTCACTTTCTCCACACCCCTTATGACTACTGTATTTAAAGCCCGGGAAAATTAAAATGAGGTCTTTTCCCACCTGAACCTGTCTCCAGCCTCTTCATTCCCCTTCCCCTATTTTTCTTGCCTAATCAGGTCAGCCATTAACACATGGCTGCTCTCAGGGACTCAAGCAGGTTGGGAGCCCAGGATTATCTATCGTAACACCAGGCAAAGAGCAGCAGCCCACAGCAGCTGCACCCTTGCCTCCCAGAGCTGATTCAGGTAGCATGGTCCAGACCGCAACGCTCTCCTACCCAAGTAGCCAGTGAAATGGATGAGGTAACATGGGATGCTCAAATTCTGAGGATATGTGGCAGTAGAATGCAAAATTACTTAATGGAAGGGGTGGTTGGACAACAAGAGGTGTTTTCCTTTGATTTTCATGTACTCATAGTCTCAGTCTCATCAACACTGATCAGTTTTAGGAAAGATTTGGAACAGACCCACATTCCAGTTGCACAATGCTGGATCTATTCTTGGACCATTCCCAAAAATAGTTCCAGCCCACACTTGGCTGCAAGCCAGGCATGGAAACCACACCTGGGAACCCTTCAGCAGAAGATCACTTTAAAGTGGTCTCCTTAGGCTTTGTCCTCATTGTTGTTGCCATCCCAAAGGCAGCCAGTGATGACAAGAGCAGTTCAAGGCTGGTTCCAGAGCTCCAGAATATGTCCTGCTTCCAAGAATGTTCCTGGGGTCATGGGGAGATGTTCCCTGGCTGCAACTTTACGGCCAGAGGACATTTGTTCCTAGTCTTTGGCCAGGATGGGGCGGTTGATATGCAGATTGCCACCAGCCCACAGTCCTGGCCCAGAAGACTTTTTCTAGGCCAAGAACATGATCTGCTGTACACTCCTGTAGAACCTATCATTCATAGTAAGAACCACAGTTCTGGATAAGTGCTCAGGGGAATTATGAGGTTGTTTTGATCCTTAAATAGCTTGCTTTCCCCCAGCTGATATCATGTACTTATTATCTCCAAAGGGAATAAAGCACAGAGCTGCTATTCGAGGAAAACAGGTTCTCCCACTGGGTGATGGCTGGCTTTGGGAGCTGAGTTTCTCCTTGGTATGCCAATGCAAATCCCACCCAGAGAGCAGTGCATGCTTTTGCAGCCAGTCACCCATGCCTACATTCACCACCCTTGAAGCTATGAGCTCTGGACAAAACTGCCCAGCACAAAATTGGACTATCCCGTTTTCCTCACTGGACATTTGCTATCATGGAACAGTACAGTTCTCCATGTACAGGGATAAGCAATCCAGCTAAAGCTGGGCAGAGGGCTTCTGCTCAGGACAGCCCATTCTGCACCAGTCCCCACTTGAGCTCCAAAGCTTGCACCAGTTTCACAAACAGGGTAAGGGAACTCCAAACACTTTGAAGGCCAGGAATAAAAGTCCCTGGACTTTGGCATTCTTGGAGAGGTGGGGAGCAATTTCAGCTGTGTGCCTTGTTGTGCCACGGAAATGGGTCCCCTGTGGAATACTGGACTATGGAGGTGTGCCATCTGGTAGATTGGACCTGAATGTCACTTGGGACACCTTATCCCAGTCTTAAGAACATAAGGATTTAAGAATATCCTTGATGGATCAGGCCACAGCTCATCTAATCCAGGGTGCTGTCCCACAAAGTGGCCCATCAATTGTTTCTGGGCTTCTGAAGCAGAAGACAAAGACAATACTGTCACCTGGAGGTGGTACCTGGGCTTCCACTCTAGTAGCCACTGATATACTTGTGCTCCATGAATTTATCCAATCCTTTCTTAAATCTATCCAAACTACTTGCTGTTACCACCTCTTCTGCTACTGAATTCCATGACCAATGTTTTGTGTAGATAGAATATCCTAGGAGGAAGTGAGCCCTCCCTTAAACTGTGCTGATGTGCAGAAAGGAGGCCTGTAGACTTCTTCTTGTTTCATACTAATGGCAATTGCAGTGAAATTTAGCAGTTGAGAGGACACTGCTGTGATGGGTTGCATTTCAAAGTGTAGTGCTAGCCTTCCTTCCTGATTTTAATATGTTATTCTTAGCATAGTATTCAGCACAGCTGAACAACTTGCACATTTTCTGAGCTCCACTATTGTCTTGACAGTTTGTTATTTTGGTCAGTATTATGTGACAAAAAAATGAAGCCTGCCTCTTTCCAGGGTCAATCTCTTTCCATTGCCCTTAGGTGCCTCTTCCCACATGGTTGTGTATTCTGGCTGTAGCAAACCACACAGTTTTGCTCATGTGCTCCTATGTTGGTATCAGGTTATGTGGAATGCCATGCCTGTGACACATAATGTGCACATTCATACGCAATCTGATGTTATTTTTTTTTCTCAAGAGCATGCAGCAATAACATCAAAAAAGGGCAGGCAGGCAGGCAGGCAGGAAGGAAGGAAGGAAGGAAGGAAGGAGAAGAGTTGGCTTTTCTGCCGTACTTTTGTCATTCATTTAAGGGGACTCAAAGCAGTTGACAAAGATTTTTATTCTTCTACCCATAACAGAACATCCAATGAGTAGGTAGGACTGTGAGAGCTCAGGAGAGAACTGTGACTAAGCCAAGGTCACCCAGCTGGTTTCATGGAGGAGGGTGGAATCAAACCTGGTATTCTTAGATAAGAATCAGAGACGTTTTCGCACGGGGCTGATCGGAACGCGGAAAAGACAGCTGAGGACACGTCATACGCATTGGCCGCGCGCGGCTTGCGTTCCGACGTGTCCGCAGCTGTCTTTTCCGCGTTCGAAATGTAGAGCACTTCGAAGTGCTCTACACGCGTTCCAACGCGGACGAGCCGCCCTCAGCCGTTCGGGAGAAGAAGCGTTCGCGCCGCTTCTGTCTCCCGAACGGCTGCCGGCGCGCCTCCGAACAGCTGATTGTCGATCTGCCTCCGCGGCTGCCGGCGCGCCGCTTGCCGGCATTTGCCGGCTAAGGCAGCTTCGGGCGCTTTGAGCATTCGCACCCAGACGCTCCGGAACGCGTTTACACGCGTTCTGGCGCGTCTGTGTGTGAACGGGGAAAGCGCCCGAAGCTGGCTTAAGCTTTCCGCCTGAACGCGTTCCGTCTGGAACGCGATTCAGTGCGGAAATGCCTCTGGCTCCTTAACCACTAGACCAAACAGGAAGGAAGGCAGGCAGGAGGGAAGGAGGGAGGGAGCCCTAAGAGTAAGTATTTCTCTAAAGTATCTATGTGTGTATGTATTTGTTTGTTGTATTATTTTCCCAGCATATGACCTGAATGTCTTAGAGTAAGCTACAATGACAGAAGTATAAAAAAAGATAAGATTAGTTACCTAAAATAGTCACAGATACTTTTAAAAGCAAACACATGTCATCTACCAGAAATTAGGATGTGCATGGAAGTTGTTTTTCCCATTTACTTCATGTCAAAGCCAATGGGAAAACTTTCATTTTTCTGTGAAGGGAGGGGGGAAGGAAGACTTCAACTTCACCTTAGGCCCTTCTGGGAAAGCAGCTGCCTCCAGCCACTTTCCTTGTTGGAACTGACTCCTAGGCTCTGTTCTGACACAGGATTTAGTCAGCTCGAGTTCTCCCCATTATGACAGTTTGCAAGGGATCTCCCATTTCTGTGGGTTAAAGGTCCCAAAACGTGAAGAATCCTTATTCATATTGAAAGAGGTCTCGCTGTGCCTTTAAAAATAATCCTCACTATTTAGCAATGAGAATGCAATTTTTTTTGGGGGGGGGGAGGGAATCATGCTTTAGGGACATTATTTTCAGTTTCCTGATCCAATGATAAGCCATGTTTTCCTGTGTCCTATTTCCCTCTCTTTCCCTGGCTCTCTGCCATTGTGTGCTAGACTGGGCTGCCTGAAAGGGAATGAGGAGGTGAAGAATCAACTGCAGTAGCTAACATTGTAACAAGATCAGTGTAACAAATTGGCAGCTTCCATCCTGGGGTTCTGAAATTGTTTTGTTTCGGCTCCTGTTTAAAAGCCTATTTCCTTCCTTCTTTCCCTGCCATTTTGAACTGATCTGCTGTCATGATCCAGGGCAATTGTTGGCTCTTGTGTAAAAGCCTGACTGCCTGTTTCCCTTCTTTTTCCTTCCTTTCTCCCTGCCATTTTGCAATGCTTTGATCCTTCAATCTATTACAAAACACCAGAAGCGAAAGTAATCTTTTCAATCTTCTACTGCCTTGTTAACATGAGAAGCTGTGCTACCATGGGGGGGGGGAGAAGCAGTGAACAAAAACTGCTGCTCCATAATCTAAATCAGGAACAGGCTGATATAGGGGATGGGGTTTGAATTGCCTGCCCCAGTGAAGTCAGGATATGACAAAGGACTGGGGGGAAGATTTGAACTTTCTTAATACTGTGCAGTGAGTGTCCTTAATCCAGGATTAAGGTAAATGTGCAGTAGCAATCAAATAATACAATGGCCTCAACAATTCAGCGATCGTCGTGTGTGATGCCTCAATTGCAACTGTGCATTCTGCTGCACAGTATTAAGGTGTCTAAATGCACCCCAAATTGCGAAGATACCAAAGCTTTTCAGAACATCCCTACTAGACACATGGACATTTGGGATCCTTCCAAAGAAAGCTTAAGTTCTTCGTTTCAGTTCACAGCCATATAAGAAAGGCAAAATGCAACACCTGGTTTACCAGCCTCATTTGCAATTGCTTACAAGGATTGCTGAGCGCTAATGAGCTTTTTTGCACTGATGACACTTCTTTTTTTCTTTTCTAACAGTGAGCTCCACTTTCATTTGCAAATGAAAAGTGAGGCCACCTAGAAAATCCTGAAATGCCTCACCTGTTCCTAATTTTCCATCCCTTTCCTCTGCCTGGCATCTTTTTCAGTGGTCTTTCACAAGGCTCTTCAGGCTTGTCCCCATGCACAATATACTCCGAAGTGAACCTGAGTTCAACCCCAAGCGTCCCCATGCAAAGGCTATAATCCGGACTACATGCGGGACAAATTGCACAAATCTGTGGCACCCCCCCCTTTCAAACTGTTCTCGCTATGAATTAGTCTAAGATGCTGGTTGACTTCCAGAGCAAGTTTGTATGACTGTTAAAATGAAGAGACATGGGCATTTTCTGCACTTGGCCCACTAGTCAGTGCACAGTGTGCTGCCAGATGGAGCATCTGTACTGTGAGGAGCTGTTTTTGTGAAGGAGTGCACTGGGGGTTGGTTATGTGGGAAGCACCATAAAGTGCTCCACATGTGCACCTAACTTAACTAGTCCCATCCTTTCCCATCCACCAGTGAGCACATTCACACCTCTATGGTGCATGGAGGGGCAAATAATGCACCACACTAGTGTACTGGCACATCATGTCATGTGCCGGAACCAGTGCACACACGATTGTCCTAGTGACAGCACTGGTGCACTGGCACCAGGATCTGCACCGAAGATGGCAGCACCCAGACATGTGTTTGCACTTAAGGAATGTGAGGGGTGGGGTGGCATGCATAAGCATGGGCAAGTTCACCATTCCCGTACCCTGGATGGGATGGTAAGCACAAATTTGTCCATGATTTCTGGACAGTTATATGCCATTCCATAGGTCTTGTGACCTGTAGGGTTCTTCAGCTAGAGTATCACTGAAAATGGGGCACTTCAGAATCTATTCATCATAAGAACATTAGAGGACCTCGTTGGATCAGACCACAGCCCATCTGGTCCAGCATCCTGTCCCACACAGTAGCTCACCGATTGCCCATGGGCGTCTCAAGCAGAAGACAAGGGCAAACCTTTTGCTCTCGAATTCCAACAAATGAACTTAGAGGCATCCTATCACCACCACCCCCAACCTGGAAGATGTACCTAACCATGCACTCTAATAGCCATCAAATCTGTTATGTTTCTCCAGTAAATTTGGAATTAAGTGCTCATAAGTATACCAGTAGTATACAGGTTTGATCATGTCTACTAGCGATCTAACACCTTGATGTGAATCAAGCATCCAGCATTGACCCCTCCCTCCCAAGTGTCATCAAACAGGCTATGAAGGAGCCAGCTTGCCTGTGGGGAGAGGAAGCGAGAAGGAAACTGGGTGAGCACCCTCCATCAAGCTCCCAACATTGACTCCTCCCTCCCGACTGTCACCACACAGGCCATGAAGGAGCCATCTTGTCTATGGGGAGAGGAAGGGAGGAGGAAACTGGGTGAGCACCTTCCATCAAGCTCCCAGCATTGACCCCTCCCTCCCGTCACCACACAGGCCATGAAGGAGCCATCTTGCCTGTGGGGAATGGAGGAGAAAAAGAAAATAAAAGTATTTGACCATTGCAAGGACACTGTTGCTGCCAGAGTGTCCCTGTTCCCTCCCACACCATTTTCCTTTTGTATCTTGTCTCTTTAGATTGTAAGCCTGAGGGCAGCGACCTGTCTAAGATTAATATAATATTGTAACCCACCCTGAGATCCTCGGGTATAGGCTGGGATAGAAACACAAATGGATGGATGGATGGGTGGGTGGGTGGATGGGTGGGTGGGTGGATGTTCCATCTTATGAAGATTGAGCATATTAAATGTGGGAGGTGCCTGCCATATTCCACACAAATGTGCCAAAAGGAGGCCCATGTTCAATGTCCTTATCCTGACCATGGGCATGCTCTATTCCAGAGTAGCTAAATATAGCAGGACGAGGAGCTAGTGTGTTCTAGCAAGGGTGCTCGGCTGCAGCCTTAGATGTACCTGAACTACAAATCTCATAATCCTGTGAGGTGGAATTATGGGTGTCGTAGTTCAGGAAGGTCTGGGCTGTTGCAGTTGAGTGTATGCTTGTCTCCAGTTAATTCTCCACATTTCTGAATGTGTTCCCCAGAGACGATATGGGAAAAAAATGCATCCCTCACCTATAAGCCCGTATAGGAAGTGTGAAGAAAAGGAAACTTTTTTTTCTCTAATGAGCTTTTCTTATTTGTGTGTTTCCACACACACTGAGTTGTTTTCCCAAGGGACCGGTGACAATGATCTAATCAATTGGGTCGTGAGTAAATGAAAATGCAGACAAGTAGCGAGCGCAGAAATGCTGTGGAAAAATACACCGCGAGGTTTTCCCCAGTACTTACCTGAATTGCATTGACTTCAAGCGGGGCCCTAAATGGAATGTGACGGTCTTACAAACACAATAACAACCTTCGACAAACGAGAATAACAAACACCTCCGGAGCTGGAGAAGCTTCGCAATTCTGCTGTTGTCAACTCTTTCAGTGGCTTTAATTTCCAGGCTAAGCACAAACTCCTCAAGCGTTCTGTCAAAACCCCAATGAAGTGATGTCATTGAATATTAAAGGACTGGCCCACAAATTGCCAGGAATCCACATCTGAATTTCATGTTCCCGGCTAAACATCAAGACAAATACGTCTAATTTTATATGTGGAAGAAAACCCCTTCCCTGACCACAGAGGGCTGGCAGCCAAATTGCCACGTTTTCGCTTTCTCAGCATGGATGGGGACTTGATAGTGTCATGACACCTGATAGTCTTGAAGAAGAGGAAGATGAGCAGGAAGGGAAGATGAAACTGTAAGAGTGGTGTTGGTGGGAAAATGAGCAGGGGTGAAAGTCGGGATCACCTAATGGGCAGCTTTTATGGATTCTTCATTAATTTATCTAATTGTTTTTGTTATAGTCCATCAGCCGATTATCCTCTCACTGGAGGCTTCCAAATCCAGGCTGGATCACGTCCTGTCATGAACTGGGCAGCAGATACTTGCACTAGGTGGGGGAGATGGACTTAATGATCTCAGAAGGTGCCCTCAGATGTTGTCACCACACCTCAAAAAGGATGTTGTGGAACTGGGTGGGAAAGGCGCAGAAAAAGGCAACCAGAATGAACTAGGGACTGGAACACCTTCCTGGGGCCTTTTTGCCTTTGGCCACAAGTCAGTAATTAGTGAACATCTGGTGAAGAGCATCTGCACTTTGAGGAGGCTCCAAGCGTGCCCTTGCTCACCAGAAGTTCACTAATTGTTGATTAGGTGGGGAGCACAATTTTGTTTACCAATGTTAACCAATGTTAACCAATGTTAACAATTCTTAACCAATGTTTACCAGGAACTTACCTGGAGCATCCAGCAGCATGATCATCTGCACCTCTTCCAGTGCTCCCGGGTCATCTGAGGTGCAGCACGAGTGGCACCTCAGATGACCATAGACACGACTGCATGTGTGCAGAGTGTCAGCGTCATCATGATGATAGCACTGATGCACACACAGTCACAGAGGACTCTGCAGCCAAAATGGCAGCACCCAGAGGAGGACTGGCCCTGGGGTCCAATCAGGTAAGTATTTGACCAGGGGGAGGCAAATGGTCAAAGTTGACTTGCGCTCCAAGTGCAAGCACTAGTTAATGTTGGTTTATTTCACTCCTTTCCCATCCAGCAGATGGGTAGGGGAGTGCAAAATGGCTCCTGATGAAATCTGGGCCTTTTCAGCCTTGAAAGGCAGAGTTTAAGGGGAGGCCTGATTGAAATTCGTAAAGTCATGCATGGTGAGGGGCAGAAAAGTTAGAACTAACAAGGACAAGGGTTGTTTTTCATCCAGAGGGTCATCGATCTATGGAATTTACTATTAGAAGAGGTGATAACAGCAACTAGCCTGGATATCTTTTAAAAAAGGAATAGGTACATTCATGGAGAACAGGTATATCAATGGCTACTAGGCCAAGGTATCCCCAGGTTGGAGAGGCAGGCAGGATGCCTCTCAAGGCCTTTTGCAGGGAGTAGAGAGCAGGGGCCTGTTCACACTTGGCTTTATTCTGGAATATATCCTGAATAGGGGCCTGCTGTACACATGCTAATGCAGGCTACAGCAGGCCCCAGGTGAGGCCAATGAGAGTCTGCATTAGCATGAGGGCCACACACCCCTATCTTGAGATATAATCCAGAATACAGCCAAGTGTGAACCGGCCCCTGGTGAAGGTTTTGCCTTCTGCTTGGAGTGCTCAGAAACGTTTGGTGGGTCACTGTGTGAGGCAGGATGCTGGATTAGATGGACTATGGCCCGACTCAGCAGGGCTCCTCTTATGTTCTTATGATGAAGTAAGAGCTGGGGTTTGCCTCAGGATTTCCTCCTGCCATATGACGGGGGAGCTGGAGGTATTCCAGTTCACATATTCTATGAATTCTGGGCCCTGTTTGCACCTAGCTTTATTCTGGAATATATCCCAGCATGGGAGCCTGTTGTCCACATGCTAGTGCAGGCTACAGCAGGCCCCAGAGACCTGCCAGAGTCTGCAAAATCATGAGAACAACACACCTCGATCTTGAGATATACTCCAGAATGTGGTCAAGTGCAAACAAGACTTTACTTTGAGGGGATCAGGGAAAAGGAAAACAATTTTGCTTTACCTGGAAAAGACCCTGTGTACAAAAAATGGCTGCATTGAATCTGTAGGAGAGTGTTATTGTCAGAAAATATGTTGCCTTAAAATCCTTTTATAGTTTGGGACAGATTTAGCTTCCAGCATCTTGACTCAAGATGTTTTGGAATATGATTTCTACCTCCACTAACTAGAATGGCCAACCCTCAAGAATGATGGTTTTCATAGGGCAAAATTTCTGCCTTAAAGACAGGAAAACAATCCTTTCCATTATAAACCTTTCCACCTGTCACTTTCTTCATCAAGGTCATCATGTTTCCTTAATGCATAAATCAGCCATGTCTGCAGTGAAGAAAGAAACTTCTTTTGTTTCTTTGTGAATAAAAATTTGGATAATTTACGCTTTTGGGGCTCTAGTGAAGCTCACGAGTATATGTTCATCCCATTAAATACTGCTTACTCACAGAAGTGGATATGTTAGCAGAAACTGTTGGTTATTTATTCCCCTTTATCTGGATACTCCAGAATAAAACAGGGATATTCTGCATATATTCCAAATATAGCAGAATAAATAGTTGCTGTCTGGATGAAGCCTGTGTAAGAAAACAGAAAGAAGAGATCTATAAATAAATAAACAAATACATAAATAAATATTGTCATTTTAAAGCCATCCCGAGGTAAAAGGACTGCAAACCAAAGTTTTGGTTTAAAAATATAATTGGCGATTTAGAAATAACATGGAGTGATATTCCAGTCAAAAGTAAAATTTGGCACCTTGGAAACCTGTCCTTTATCTACTACTGATATTAATTTATGTGATTGCATTTCTATCCCTCCTTATACCCAGAGGTCTCTAAAAGGGTTATAATAAAAACGAATATACAAAATCTTAAAAATAAACTTACTAAAACTAATTCAAATCCCAGTTACGAATTACACACAAATCCCCTACATATCCAATACACATAACTTGCGTATCTGCTCCGAATGCATCAAATTCACCCTAAATTCACTTTGAATTCCCTCTTAATCCGCTTTGAATCCACCCTGGGTCCACTATGTATGTGTCTGGGCAGCCACTTTCCTACCTCCCCAGGTTCACGAATGTAACAAAGCTTTGTACAAATGTTCTGAAGCATTTGATTTGAATACAAATGGTTGTCTTTGAAATTTGAGTTGAATGTCATATTCGTACGAATGTGAATGTACAAATGTAACATTCAGTTTGTGTATGAATGTCTGAATTCGTACAGATAATGAATCTTACAAATATTCATACATATTCCTAGTTTCATCACAATTTCAGAATTTATATTGTATTCTTTCACACTCAGGGTCTGTTTGCCCTTGGCTTTGTTCTGGAATATATCCCAGAATAGGATATACACTGGTGCAGGCTATAGAAGGCCTCAAGTGAGGCCTGCCAGACTCCTATCCTGAGGTATACTCCAGAATATGTCCAAGTGTGAACAGGCCCCCAGACACCAATGATGCTTCCTTGACATCCAAAGTTGCCCTTAGAGCAGTGGTCTTTGCATACCTCCTCGCCAAGAGCCAGGCCTCCAGTTAAGAAACAGTCCTGGCTCTGCTCTTCCTGGATTGTCTGTCTCTGTAGCCAAGGCAGCCCAACAAAGGTCCATGAGTGATGTTTCTCATGGTGACATTGACAAAGTTGTCTCTGCTGAGGGCACAGGCACTCCGACAATCTCCATCACCACTTTCCCATTAGAAATCTTGATCTCTCCTGAGGAAGCCGAGAAACGAGGCAAGTTCTCTTCATTACTCCCTCGTCGGCAGACAGTTTAAGAGGAAAGATATTACAAATGTCACTCTTGTTGCTTCTAGACAGACCAAAGAAGAGAGGAGAGAGGGAAGGAGAAAGAGAGAGGGGGGAAAGGGGGGAATGTTTATGTGGCAACTTCGTAGTATGTCTCCACCTGCTTATTTCCTCTCAGACATTTTCTCTGCTGCATTATACAGAAATGAGATCTTGTCATGGATCAAGCCACATTTCAGAGAAATCAAAAGCAAGGATGCAGTTCTACATGCATGTCCACAGTGAATCCAATCTCTTTAAAACCTTTTAAAGCCTTATCTGCCAAGTACTGTCTTGCTAAGACACCCACGCTGTGTGCAGAGATCTGAAGGTCCACCCACATGGGCGCTGATGGGAATGGGAATCCATGTGTTGCTGTCTCTGAGCCTCTACAACTCCTCAGTGCAGTGGCCTACTTGAATTAAATTAAAGAAGGGTCCGAGGACTAACAATGCTGCCTGACTGTCAAATTGGTCAAATTCTGGCACCATTTCTGGTTCATTTTGGTGTAGTGGTTAGGGAGCTAGACTCTTATCTGCGAATCCTGGTTTTGATTCCATCCTCCCCCATGAGGCCAGCTGGGTGACCTTGGGCTAGTCACAGCTCTCTTCTGAGCTCTCACAGCCCCACCCTCCTCACAGGATGTCTCTTGTGGGGAGAAGAACAGAAGGTTTGTCAGCCATTTTGAGTCCCCTTAAATGGGTGAGAAAAGCGGGGTAGAACAGCCAACTCTTCTTCTTCATTCTGGTGGGGACCTGAGAGTCCTCATTGTTATAAGTGGAAGTTCCCATTACTGCAGTATCCTGGGACTCACCAAGTCATGCATTATGTGTTTGATGTAGGGATGTGTATGAATGGGTTTTTGGCATTCAATTCATATTGAATTGATTGTTAGAAAATTCATATTCATTCTAATAGATCACCTTTGAATATGGTAGGATTCTATTCAATACAAATGTATTTGTATGGATTTTCATGAATATCTGATACGAATGCATACAGATCCTGCATATTATGCTATACAAATGCGTACATATTGGATACGTATCCTATACCAACGCATACATGTCGGATACCTATCGGACACGTATCTTATACCAATGCATACATATCAAGACTTATCCGATGCAATCCCCCAGTTTAACGAATGTACAAGCTATTTGTACAAGTGTTCCAAAACATTTGTATTCGTATGTTAATGTATGAATATCGTAACATTCAGTTCATGTATGTACATCCGAATTCATCTGAATTTGTACGAATAATGAATGTTACAAATATTTGTGCACATTCCTAGTTTGATGTTTTTTTTTTCCCGCACTCCTGTGGTCGCCAGACTCTTCTTCCAGACTCTGGGCACCGTGACCCATACGTCCATTTTTATGAACAATTTTGAAGGAGATACAAAATGAAGCAGTTGAGGGCAAGTGGCATCCAGAGCAACTGACCAGAGCCCCAGTCCCGCAAAGAGTCACCTCCTCCAAGATGTTCATGCTGGGACAGGCTGGAGGGTCACCCAGAGGGCAGAGTGTTCTAGGCTGCCACCACTAGACTACCCCCAGGAGGGATGGAAAGGTTCTCCTCCTCCTTGGACAGGGATTCCATTGAAAAGTTGTTTATCCAGTGCAATAACAGCAAACATTTATTGATTAGTCCAAAGGCCATATATGTACACAAAAAAACTTATACAAAAAAGATACATGGACAAAAAAGGGCAAGCAAAGTATAAATCCTCATCTCCTGAATGAGCCACTAGAGTGTGCACAAACTGAAATTTAGTGGTCCCAGTTCAAATCAAACCAACATTCCTTGGCTCAGGTTTGTGTCAAACCGTTTTGATTTTCAAACTTCAGTTCACATGTGAAACATGAGAGCCACCCAATTCACTGTGAACCACAAACCATCCAAACCAGTTTGTCACATCTTCATGAGCCACCCAATTTGATTTGAACTAGGGTTGTTTCCGCACTTACCGCTTGGAATCTGGATTAAGGAAATCCACATTTCTAAAATCCATCCCTGGGAAGATCCGTCTGAAATAGGGATGGATCCCAATGAGGTCTAATGCATCCGCACTCATGTAGGAAGCATGGATAGCGAGGAACACATCATGTGTTTGCTGTGTGGACACCAGAGCACCGATATCCAGAAGGATCAGGCCTCTCTGTGGCCCTGTCGCCCAAAGTGCTGTGTGATTGGAGCACTCAGCTGTCAGTCACTGCTCGTTTACACCATGTGTGGGCATGTCAGGGACAGACTACCCACCAATCAGCATCATGCCTGAGATTCCGTGGCTGCCCAGCTGCACTCAACATGGCGACTTCCAGTCCTGCCCACATGCATTCCCTCTCCTGTCCCTATGCCGAAGCGTTGTCCTTTGATCCAAAATTTGCAACCAGGAACAGTTTAAAGACCTAATTTTTTCAGGCCTTCCCGAAAACCAGATTCGGCAACCTCTAGATCCAATTGGAGATGGATCTTGCGTGAGGCCATGCGGAAGCAGCATCCATGAAGGGGCCCTATTCTGTCCCACTGTGCAGAAGGTAACTTGCAGATGTGTGCCATATGTGTCCTTATTGGGTGCTTAATGGACTTAACAAGAGACAATGCAACCCTCCTTTTAGCATGTATATTTGTCCCATGGAGAAAACATGTTAGTCTGTCTTGGGTGCCCTGGAAGCTCCTGTATTTGGGAAATGTGTCCAGCAGGGACAATTCACTGAGAACATCTCTGATACCTGATGGTGTACTGAAAAATGCCTCCACTCCCAACAAATGGTAGGACTTCTTGTGGAAAAGATTTTATAGGAAATGTGTGGTGTTCATACACTTGCAACATGTCCCTAGAAAAGAATGTGGGAAGAGGGGACCTGACTGAAGTATATAAAATTGTGCATGACATAGAAAAGGTGGATAGAGAAAACTTCTTTTCTCTATCACACAACACTAGAACCAGGGGGCATCTATGAAACTGATGGGCAGGAGAGTTGGATCAGACAAGGGGAAGTATTTCTTCACCCAGAGGATCATCAGTCTATGAAATTGGCTGCCAGAAGAGGTGGTAACAGCAACCAGACTAGATGGCTTTAAGAAAGGGTTACAGAAATTCATGGATGACAGGTATCCATGCCTAGGTACTTCCTCCAGGTTCGAGAGATAGGCAGGATGCCTCAAGGCCATTTGCTGGGATTCAAGAGCAGATGAAGGTTTCATCCTCACCTTCTGCTTGAAATGCCCATAAGCAATTGGTGGACCACTGTGTAGGACTGGATGCTGGACTAGATGGGCTGTGGCCTGATCGCCTGATCCGGGAGGGCTCCCCTTATGTTCTTAAGTAGAAAAAATAGGGTTGCAAATCTCCACTGATTATTTAGTCTGGCCAGTCAGTCTAATTGGAAAGTCAGGGAAAATGTGTGTGTGTCGGGGGCAAAGTCAAAACTGGGGTTCTGTTTACTCTCACTGCAGAGGCATAAAGGGCGAGGGAAGGAAAAAGAAAACACGCGCACACAAAATAATAACTAAAGCCGTTAATCTATTTCATTTTACTGATCATCATCAGGAGTTCTGGATGGACAATTTCATGTTGTTATTTCATCCCCAACTCATAAAGTTTCATTTACTGCCTTTTTAAGCAAATGATGACTCCAAATCAATTTGTCACACAATAGTTCTCCGATGCGCTAAACAATGGTGATTGTGATTCCCGGCTTGTTGGAAATGACTGGCATTTTACTGACTCCGGTCCTGACCCCCTTTTTGGAAAAAAACAAAACAAAACAACAAAAAAGCTGAGTTAGAAACCTATAAGTAAATAAAATGGGCATCAGAAACAATTGCCTGGCATCTGGACCTTGCAAAATAATAACAGAAAAACCACTGCTTCAAAAAGTCTCCTCTGTGTATCGTTTTTAGGTTGATTCCATTGGATTTGTTAGAATGAGACAGAAGTTATGTTGTTAGGAAGAGACAGTGGTCCTTGTATCTCTTCCCACTGCCGTATACACACTGCACACCACACACCACACACTGCACACCACACCACACACACACATATCATGATCGATATCAATTTTCAAATGTACTATTGATTGCACTAGCCCTTAATTTCAAGCAAAACAATACTTTCTTTTGTAATTTCCATGCTGCTATCGCTGTTGACCTGTGAGTTGTCAAATAATATTGATTGGATATGAAATGAAAGGGAGTGTGGAAGATTGTGGGGGCAGAGGGAAGAAAAGAGTGGAATTAAACACAGGGATCTTATTAACCAAGTTGGAGATGTAAGGAGGAGAAGAAGAAGAGTTGGAGAAGAGTTGGCTTTTCTACCCCCTTTTGTCACCCATTTAAGGGGACTCCAAGCGGTTGACAAAGCTTTCAATTCTCCCTACAACAGAACACCCTGTGAGGTAGGTGGGGCTTTAAGAGCTCAGAAGAGTGCTGTGACTTGCCTAAGGTCACCCAGCTGGCTTCATGGAGGAGGAAGAAGAGTTGGTTTTTCTACCCCACTTTTTTCACCCATTTAAGGGGACTCAAAGTGGCTGACAAACCTGTTCTTCTCCCCACAACAGAACACCCTGTGAGGTAGGTGGGGTTGTGAGAGCTCAGCAGAAAGCCGTGACTAGCCCAAGGTTACCCAGCTGGTTTTATGGAGGAAAGCAGAATCAAACCCGGTATTCCCAGACAAGAGCTCACTATAACCGCTGTACCAAACTGGACTCTTACTACTTGTTTTGTCTTAAGATTGGTGTTGTTGTTTTTCCCCGACAAAGTTGTGGAAGAAACTCCATAACGGCACACGTACGTGCATTTCATTGTGCTACATCAACTTTTTCTTTCTGGATTAGTTTGCATTTGAACTGTTTCCTTTGAACAGCGTGGTGTCTAATTTCATTCAAGCCCTTTTGAACGCAGATTGAACAAGGCGTGTTCCATAGGCTGGTTTTAGTGCCCCTTTGTTCGGTTCAGTTTGAACACAGACCTTTCAGACATTCCCTATTTGATCCAAGCTAGCTTGAAACCAAACCCAAGACCTATCCACACTATGGCCTCTGGTATGCCATTATGACAGCTCTGGTGAAGAGCATGCGCACATTCACTAGACTGCTATAACCTAGAAGCGTCCCCACCCTCACCAGAACTGTACTAGTTGTGGATGATGTGCAGAGCACGAAATCGTGCTCCACACCTATCCCAACCTGTACCCTGGGCTTACCACAAGTGTCCAGTGGTGCAACCATTTGCTCTATTTCCAGTTTGCTGCATTTGGTGGGCGGGGAACACAGTGTCCGTGTGAGCACGGTGGTGTTGCTGGTGCTGATCAATCACACACCCATGCTGTGATTGATCACACACACATGACCGGGAGTGTAGACCAATCATAGAATTGTAAGAGGGGTGTTTGATCATGGGTTAACCTGAGATCAAACACACCCCTCTTGCAGTGGTGTCCAAGTGGTCAATCATGGGAGGACCATTCGCATTTAAGGCTGGTAATAGATGTTTTGATGTAATGATCCACTGCTGGATGAAGATCTCAGTTTTCTTCCACAATTCCCTGTCCTGGACAGTTTTTTTTCCTATAATCTATATATTTCTTACTATCCCATTGTGCATTGCTGCTGCCAGTTGGTCCTCAAGGGACTTTATGATGTAGTGCACCAAGATAATTGTAGCGCACTAAGGCTGGTACACGCGAGGGACAGTTCAATCTTTTGCACTGGCTGGTGAGGGAAGCATTCCCAACACATCCCTCACCAGCCAATGTGCAAATTGTTGAACTGTCCTCCACGTGTACCTGCCTGGATGGGCCATGGAAGCCATACGTCCCACCCCTGGGCTGCCACCATTGGCCAGAGAGGATGATCTGGCTCGGTCCGGGCTGCCCACTTGCTCCCCACCTGACCCCTCCTGCCAACTGTCAGTGGGCGGGAAGGGCCAGGTGGGGGGTCATTGGCCAGCCCTTTCTCCCCTGGGCCAGCCCAGCCCAGTGGCACACTGGGGTGCCATGAGCCACCACCACCTCGACCAGGCCCACACTGGCCTCCTGTGGTAGCAGCCGCCAGTTGGGACCTTCCTGGTGCCCGCCCTTGCCCAGGGGTGCATGCGGCCTCCCAGCCCCCCCATGCCCCACTCACCTGTTCAGACCTGTGGTCCGGTCCAGATGACTCCTCCTGCTGCTCCTTGCAACTGATCTGCTGTGTTCTGCAAAGGCACACACTTCAGTATCACTGCCATGCTGCCCTGAATTTCTACTGATGTCAAGTCTGCACAGGGGTGATGCGACAGTGCACGCTTGCACAGAATGTGGCAGATTGGTTGTGGGAAGCAGCAGGAGGACACATCCATCCCAGACCAGTGGGCCAGACAGGTAAATGGGATGCAGGGGGGCGCATGCACCCATGGGCAAGGGAGGGCAATGGGAAGCTCCCTGCTGGCTGTTGCTGGCCTAATCTGGGCAGTGGGACCCCGTGGGACCCCAACACACTCCTGTGCTAGTCCAGTCCTGCCCCTGGCATCAAGCTGCTAGCTGGTGTGGCTGGTAAGGCCCAATGGCAGCAGCTCAGGTTGGGACTCCTGAGCTGTCCGGCATGGAGAGCATTCACATTGCTTATTCGGACAGCTCTGGGATGCCTGGGGTAAAGGTTGGGCAGTGTGTGGAGCATAATTTCATGCTCCACACCCTGACTGCAATTAGCACAGCTCTGAGACAGGCCAGCATGCTCCTGGGTGGAACTGGTCTTCCCGAAATGCATATGGTCTGTCCCAGAGCTGCGCTAATTATTCACCAGAAGCCTTAGTGCAAATAGGCCTCGTGTCTTCTTGCAACAAGTGTTCAGTAGGGTATAAAGACATGACAATATATTTTCATAAATATGTGTGTGTATACATTAAAAGAAAAAATAAAAAGCATATAAATCCATGTAAGAAAATCCTATATTTGTGGATCATACAAAGTGAAACCTTATCAACATAGTTTTTTTAAAAAAAATGTTATTGGAAATGGGGCAACAACAGGCATCAGGTTCTTTCTTGCAATTAGAGCAGACAAGAAAAGAAGCTGAAGTGTAAATTATAAGAACCTCATTTCAATAGAACATGTCTTGTCTTGTCTCTAAACTGGATCAGGAATGAAGGACAGTGAATTCATGTTGCTGTGCACTATTGGATTATTGGGCCCTTCATGTCTGGCATGGGTTGAGCTGCTGAAACTTCCTTCCTTCCTTCCTTCCTTCCTTCCTTCCTTCCTTCCTTCCTTCCTTCCTTCCTTCCTTCCTTCCTTCCTTCCTTCCTTCCTTCCTTTTTAGGTTAATCTTCAAAACTCTGTGTAGTCTTGTCCTCATCATCAATCCATAGTTTTGTTCCTCATACAACTTTGCCTGCTGCTTCGGATTATATGGTAGGGGTTTGCACGAATACAATTTTTGGATTTGATTTGATTCAAATCAAATGTTTGAATGTTTGAATCCTAACAAAGGCCCTGTCCCCAAGCAATTTAAAGCCCTCTAAAAATCTTCTTTTGCCTCTGAGTGCCCGGCTTTTAAACGAGCTTCCAGTGCTACAAAAGGAGGAAAATCCGTGACAAAAAAAAGTGCACTTTAAAGAAGAATTCCAGCGCTCTTTTTGGAAGTCACGGGTTTTCCTGGCAGCATTTACTATGGGGATGCTCCGAGGCAAAAGGGGCGGGGATTGCTGCCTGCACACACAGCCATAAAACATTCACACATCTCCCAGAAGTGCAGCAGCTTCCCTTCCTTTCCCTTTCTTAAGCTCAGAACTTTCAAAGAATAATGCAGAATTGCAACATTGTTGCAATTGTTATGAGGTGTGAAGTGATGGATTGCTACAGTCACCGCTGCTCTACCGGGTGGATTTTGACAGTGATCAGAGGGAAAGTGTTGAGAGTGAATGAGCGAACAATCATGCAGCCGATGGCTGCAGCCGCTGCCTTTGCTGGCACAGGAAGCCATTTCAGGGGGTGGAGATCTGGGAGATGAACAGAGAACCAATGGCTATTTTTCCTTTGAACTTGTCGGGGTTTTCTTCCTGGTTGTGGCCGTGCAGAGCGCAATCCCTCCCCGTTCTTGCCGTCACCCTATCAACAAGAGAGGGGACAGGGAGAAAAATATGTGGGCAAGCAAAACACGCTTCCGTGGGGATGGAATGTGCATTTTAAATGCATGTTTTGCTGATCCTCATGCGGACGCTTATTCCGGCATTGCACAGTACTTTTAAAGTCCGCTTGAATAGAGTGATGGTAGAGGGAAACTAGAGAGGCAAATAAGTCATTTGGGGATGCAGCCAAAGAGAGAAAAAAGACTAATGCATTCATATTTGAATCCAATTAGAATACATTTGTATCTATTAATACAGATATTTGATTTGTACTTGAAGATACAAATATTGACAACATTAGTACGTGTCTGTATGCATTTGTACACATCCCATTTTTATTCTGTGTGCATCCCGTTTTTGTCCTGTACATATCCGTACAAATGCATACGGATATGAATAAGATCGGCCAATCGGAACACATGGAGTTCGTGGGGCGTCTCCCTCTCAGTTTATGCGTATGATTCCTCTTTCTAGCGTTTTTACACAAGGTTATTTTTATTATTTAAAAAACAATAATTGCAAGGAGAAGAGAAGCACATAGAAAAGGAAGGATGTGTGTGGAAGTAGGGGAGCAGGCGGTAAAAAGAACTGCAAACACACACCCTCGCCTCCCTTGAGTAACATGAATGGCATCCAATAGGAAATGAGATAGATGTGATGCAGCAAAAGGGGTGGGGACCAAGGGCTCCATGGAGGAACACAAGGCTGAACTCTATAGAAATGTGTGACTGCGCTGCTCAAGGAAGGGTTGGGTTCTATGGATCCAGATCTGACCAGCACTGGTACGAATTCAATTCGAATTCATTAATAGGCCAACCTAATTGGGACTCGTGTGACCAGGGCCACTTCCCCCTTTTGTTTCCCTGGGGATCTATGTATCTTGAGACTAGTAATTAACACACAGGGTGTTTTTCCACTGTCGCTAAAAGTACCCATCAAGTACCTATTAATGGGTACTTAATGGGTACTTCTAGTGACAGTGGAAAAACACCCACATACTCCATACACACACACAGACAGCTTTCTAGTGTGGTCTTCAAATTAGGGCCAGCGACATATTTTTCAAAGGGTGAAGCAAGGAAGTGGGTGTGAAATGTAACCATGGTTATGTACGCGAAGTTGCTAATGCTCAACTCTCTAAGAAACAATTGACAGCTGAGAGAGGGTGGGGGAAATCCCATATTCTCTGGACAAATGCTTTTTTGCCAGTCCCTAACTTTGTGCAGTCGATGAATGGCATTTCTTCACAGTTTTATCAATAGAATGTAATTCTGGACAGATCATTCTGTCAACAAGCAACAGCATCAAATCATTTTGTCCACACAAATAAATCACTCGCTGTTTATTACTTCTTTTATATATATATATATATATATACACAGAGAGAGAGGAAGGGAGGGAACACAGAAATCATGGGATTTTGAAGGCAGATTCTCACAGAAAGAACAGAGGCATGTATTTGCTGCTGATTGTGATTTTCTCTCTTCTCTGTGTGCCCTCGATTCATCCCTTCACCCTACCTATAGTATGTTACAGTACCTTCATGCTTGTTGCAGTGTGTAAGGAACCCACCCCCATGGGACAAGGTGAAGCTATCATTGGGCAAGGCTGGAAATTAGAAACTAAAGGAGGAGGAGAAGGGAGAAGGAGGAGGAAGAAGAAGAGGAGGAGGAAGGAGGAGGAGGAGGAGATTTGGCTTTTCTCACCCATTTAAGGGGACTCAAAGCAACTGACAAAGCTTTCTATTCTTCCTCACACAACATTCACCCTGGGGTGGGGGTGGGGGCTGTGAGAGCTGAGAAAGAGAGCTGTGACTAGCCCAAAGTCACCCTGCTGTGGAATCAAACTGGCTCACAAGGTGTCTGTGAGATGGCAATTTGGCTGCCTATTAAGCATGGTTCTTATTTACCATTGAACCTTCCTCTCCACCAGAAGCCATGTTTTCCTAATTATGCCTACATTATGGGACAACGTACTACCACTGCTGCTTTAGAGCATAAGAAGATAAGGGGAGTCCTGTGGGATCAGGCCACACAACCCATTAATATGGTCTGCCATGCTCTTGTGTCTTTTTGAGAGTGATTTAAATTCAGCAATGAGTAGGCAGGGCTTCTGTGGTATAGGCAGAGGTAATAAAGATCTAAATAATTAATCTTTTATGTAAAAATTATGAACAACCAACAGCTGAACAGTGGGAAACCATAAGTAAAGAGCATGGATTCATTTGAATTTTAGGTCTGGAGATAGGTATTAAGAATATTATGGACTGCAGCAGGAAGGGAAGTTTGCAATTCAAAGAGTAGAAGGTCTCAACTTGGGGTTGGGTCAACAGAGGAAGGACCCTCTGTCTGAGGTGTGCTTGGCACCATCATTAAATAATGCCTGTATAAGATGCTCTTTTCATCCTGACCTTTGATCTTTAAGACGTTCCTCCTCTGCTCGGAGTGTTTCTGCAATTTTCTTCCTGTCCTTCAGATGGGAATGGTGCATCCCTTACTGGTGTGCACCAGCATTTGCACTTGCAGATGCTAGTGTGCTCCAAACCAACCCCCCACAGGCCAGGACACTCACCTGGGTCCCGGCATGTGTCCAGGTGCTGCCATCTTCTGCACGTAGCCTGGTGCAACTGTGCATGCACTGGCGCTGGCACCACTACAACAGCAATGCCATGAGCATGTGCAGTCATGTTTCCAGTTATCTGAGATGCCGGTGGACTTGTGTGGCACCTCAGACAACCCGTGGCACTGGCAGAGGTGCTGCTTTGCTGAGCTGGAGCAGGTAAGGTTGCAGATGAACGTGGCACACCACCACTATTAGCCGCTGGGGTAGCTTCTGGTATGCAGGAGACATTTCTGATGTGGAAACGCCTCCTGCAAGCGCAGATGCTCCTTATCAGAAGCTACGTCAGTGTCTACTAGGAGGCCAAAGGCCTTTTGGCTCTTCAGTCTGATGGCAGAAGTGCACTAAGGCTGGTACGCATGGGGGACAGATTGACCATTCGCTTTGGCTGGTAAGGGACATATTTCCAATGCATCCCCTACTAGCCAAGGTGTGAATCGTCAATCTATCCCCTGTGTGTACCAGCCCAAAAAGGCTGCTGTGGGGAGGGGGATGCCCCACCCTGGGCTGCTCCCATTGGGCTGTATCAGTCACCATGGGAGGGATCTGCTGTAGCGTTTGCCTACGCAGAGAGCAGCAGACTGCTCCAGCAAGCCCGGGGACCCATCACATTGAACCAGATGCCTGATAATTTAAGTGGGTTGGGGGGTGGCACATATCCTTGGGTGGGGCGGAGCACCAAGGAGGCCCCTGCTGGCTGCCACCAGCTTCATCAGGATGGTGGCAGCCTGTGGAACCCCAAGACAGCCCCAGCCCAGTCTCGCCCTACCCACGAAAGGTGCTGCCAGCCTGTGGGCTGAAATGGCCCAAAGGCGGCAGCCTGGGGCGGGATTCCAGAGCTGTCCGGCAGGGAAAGTGCCAATGGTCTCCCTTCAGGACAGCTCTGGGATGGCCAGGGATGGGTTGGGCCAGGTGTGGAGCATGATTTTATGCTTCACACCCTAGCCACATTCAGGCCAGCTCTGGGCCAGGCCGGGACAGTTCCAGGCAGAACCGCCTGGCCCTGAGTGTGAACGCTCTGTCCCAGGTCTGTCCTAATTGCTTACCAGAGGCCTAAGTGCCAATTGGCCTCTGACTATGCAGCACCTGGCTGTATACCTTTGCTACTCATTATTAATTAGATTGATTCTTAACATGTGTTTTAATTCCATCACTTAGCAGCCCAAGGTTGTTTCAAGGACCACATTGCTGACATTTGGACAGCACACGGGTCTTGTGGCGATTGAGGCCACAGAAGACGTTTGCTGGGAAATACGCAACCATGGGCACGCGCCTGGGCATGGGTCATGTGGGCACTTTGCGGCTACGGCTGTCTTAAAAGTCCTTCCGCTGCACCTTATCTTTACTCTTCAAGCAGATTCTTCGCACAGTGGGCAGCCTGCCACGCCGGCAACCAGGTGGCTCAGCCGGCAGCAGACCTGAGATAAACGTCTTCCATGGAAATTTGCATTGCTTTTGTCCTCTTTCTCTGTCTCTCTGCTTTCTCCCTGAATTCACACAAACAATACCAATTTAGAAACTGCAAACAAACAAACAAAAACCAACAAAAAGAGATCTGAAACTTTCTCTGAAAGCTTCCTAACCCCCTTGAAGATGGTCCCCCGGAGCCAGGCTTTCTTGTTATTTTTATTTAACTCTTCTCCTCACCATTGTTTCTCTGCCTTTGTGCTTTGATGTTCCTTTGGGGACTCAGGGAAAGGAACAATAAGCAAACATTAAGGCATTTGCTGAAGTTTCTTCTTCTTCTTTAGCATGCAATAAGCCTGTTGAAACAGTCAGGGGGAAGGAAAGAAACGGTGTGAAGATGAGGAAGAAAGCTAAAGGATGCACATGAGAAAGCGATGTCCTTTGCTAAAGATTTCCAACAGGTTCCAGACTCCACCTAGCAAGAGGAGTACAAATTGCTCTGCAACTATTGTGAGGTGTTACCTGTATCAGAGATGAACTGTCGTAATATTTAGAAAAAAATAGGGAAACATTTCCTCAAGAGTCATCTACTAGGGAAATCAAAGACAGTGCCAGAGTTATTTCTGGAGAACACACATACTCAGCACCAGTAGGGGTGTGCACAAATGCAATTTTTGGCGTTTGATTTGATTCGAATTGAATATCCAAAAATTCAAATCAATTTGAATGTTTAAAACATGAATGTATTCACGTTCAATTTGATTCATACATTCATATCTATTTGTCCTAATATTGTATTTGTATTTGAAGATGACATTTGTATGCGTCTGTATGCATCTCTACCCATCCTCTTTTTAACCCATATGCATCCCGTATCTGTACACATGTCTGAATAATTCGCTGCATCCTGGGCAAAGACCCTCACAACCAAGACGACCATGCAGAGGTAAGGAGGGGTTTCGCCGCGGTTCCAGCGGGGTGGGCTAGGGTGGGCTTTTGGGATGCTAAATGTGGACACGTGTGGCCAGAAATGTGTTAAATATGCACATAAATGAGGACACGTGTTTCCCAGTCTGTGCTTAATGGGTGTTAAAGGGCCTGTGCGGAAGCACCCTTCTTCTATTATTATTATTATTATTAGTAGTAGTAGTAGTAGTAGTAGAAGCAGCAGCAGCAGCAGCAGCAAGTAGTAGTAGTAGTAGTAGTAGTAGTAGTTTATTCAGAAAAACTTAAAATTACAAACCTGAAGCAACAGTCTAAACAACTAGTAAGTACAACAGACAACTTCCTGGTTAGAGTAAGCAAGTGAGGTGGTAAGTTGATAGAACATCTCTATAAACACTTGTGCAAAAATAGACCAAGATCAATTCAATGGGCTACTACTTATTGAATGCTCTTTGCTTGACGGTTACTGCAAAGTCCTGGCCAGCATATGTGGACAGTGCAGCCCAGATTAAAAACAAAACAAAACCACAAAACAAACAAAATTCTTATCTCCTTGCAATTTGGAGTTTTCAGGATTTGATTTGATTCAGATCAAATACCCAAAGATTTGAATCGATTTGAATGTTTAACATTTGAATGTATTCACATTCTATTCAAATCAAATACATTTGAATCTATTTGTACGAATTTTCCATTCATATTTGACGATACAAATATTGACAACCTTTGAATGTATCAGTATCCATACACATCCGTATGCATTCATACGTATCCCCCTTTTATCCCATATGTATCCCATTTTTGTCCTACATGTATCCATACAAATGCATATGGATACGAATAAGATACATATGGATACATATGTAATGCATACATATCCGTACACAAACAAATGGCCAAATAATTCATATGAATGATTCAAAAAATTTGCAAATTCATTTGCACGTCTAAATTCAATCGAATTTTGAATGTTTCAAATATTCATGCACATCCCTATTGCAACATAATGCAACACAGAGAAATCAAGTTATATGCACCTATGTGTGAGCCAAATATGGGGAATGATGCTTCCATTCCTAGGGGAACATCATGCTGTCCGTTGGCAAAAGGTGAGATGACACATGTTCTTCAGCTTTGAAATTTCATGCAATTTTCTCACCTTTAGTTTCTTCAACCCCATTATTTTCTCCCTTTTGCTTTTTCACTCGGATTGTCTGAATTAATTGCTGATAGCTCAAATCTGCAGATCATTTGCTCTCCTCATACTTCTAAGAACTAATTACCTGTGTGTATAAAATGATGAAATCTCATTATATTTTCTTTTTTTAAAAAAAAAAAAATCTCCCATGCATTTCATTACATTATCCAATTATTGCTGTACTTGTACGGCATTATGTTACTGACCGCTCAAAGGCTATTTAGTACACAGATGTGTTACTTTAATTAAACAAATATGATTAGCTTCATGGGATGGCATTCAGCTAGGCCAAAATATACAGAAAGCTGTCATTTCAGACTCAAAATGTTCTGGATCCTCTCTTCCAAAAGCGTAAACAATTAATATAAGAACATAAGAGAAGCCCTGCTGGATCAGGCCACAGCCCATCTAGTCCAGCATCCAGTTGTACGCAGTGGTCCACCAAATTCTCACGGGCATCTCAAGCAGAGACAAGGACAAACATTTTCCCACTCTCAAATCCCAGCAAATGGCCTTAGAAGCATCCTGCTTCCCTCCCTCCCAGCCTGAAAGATGTACTTAGGCATCCATTCTAGTAGCCATTGATACATTTGTCATCCATAAATTTGTCGACCTCTTCCTTAAAGCCATCTAGGCTGGTTGCTGTTACCACCACTTCTGGCAGCAAATTACAGGAACTGGTGAAGAAATACTTCCCCTTGTGGGATCCGACTCTCCGACCCATCAGCTTCATAGATGTCCCCTGGTTCCCTATCCACCCTTTCTATACCATGCATAATTTTATATACTTCAATTAGGCCCCTCCTATAAACCGTCTCTCCAGACTGAAGAGGCCTAGACGTTGCAGACTGGTTTCGTAAGGGAGGTGTTCCAACCCATTAAGCATTCTGGTTGCCCTTTTCCATTCCATTCCATTCCATTTTTATTTGTATACCACCTTTCCAAAAAACAAAATTTTGCTCAAGGCGGTTTACAAGAAACAGAAAAAAGAAATACAAGGAATACAACAAATCAATACAACAAGTAAATAAAATCAATCTCAATAAATAATCATCGCATCAGGGAATACAACAAATCAATACAAGTAAAAAAAACCTTGGTAAATAAGAAATCAAAAACATATCATAAACAATGTCCCCCCTCTCTTCTCCAGCTCCCAAGAGGGAGGCATGGCCCAGCTGAGACAAAAAGGTGTATTAAGTGTCCATTTTTCTTCATAGAAGAGAGTTCAGGGCAGATGGAAGGCCAAGTTGGGAGTGTCTCTTCCCTCTTTTTATCTCCCCAGAGGAGGTGCAGCACAACTTGATATCATCTTGCCAGCACTGGGCCTTCTGAAACCTTTCTGCTGCATCAGCCAGTCTGACTGAGGGAGGGAGTGGGGCAAGCGCAGCTAGCGTCTCAGGTAAAACCTCCTCCTCCTCTTCCTCTTGACGTTCTTATGTCCTGGTGAAGGAGGAGGTGCGGCAGCCATGCCCAGCACAGCCCAAATACAGTACCAGCAGATGATTTTTTCTCCTTCTTCCTCCTTCTCCAGCAAGGCTTCTGTCTTTATATCTTGGTGAAGGGGAAGATACAGCAGCCACGCCCAGCACAGCCCAAGCACAGTACCTGCAGATGTTCTTTCTCCTTCTTCCTGCACCTTCTCCAGTTTCACAATATCCTTTTGAGATCTGGTGACCAGAATTGTACACAATATACCAAATGTGGCCTCACCATAGATTTATGAGACGTTTTCGCACACGGGGGTTTGGAATGCGCGGGAGACAGCTTTGGGCGCAGCATTCGCTTTGCTGCGGCCGAGTTTGCGTCCCGGCATGTCCGGAGCTGTCTTCCGCGCGTTCCAAATGTAGAGCACTTTAAACTGCTCTACATGCGTTCGGGCGCACACGAACTGCCCGCAGGCGTTCGGGAGGAGAAGCGTTCGCGCATGCTTCTCTCTCCCTAACAGCCACGGGCTTGCCTCCCCTGCCGGCGCAGCTTTGACAATCAGCTGTTTTCAGCCAGCGCCGGCTGCGGGAGCCTCCTCAGCTGTCTCCCCGCCCCTTGCCGTCGTTTGCTGGCTAAGACAGCTCACGACGCTTTGAGCATTCGCACACGGGCGCTCCGGAATGCGTTTACACGCATCCCTGCGCCCCTCTGTGTGAATGCTCAAAGCGTCGTGAGCTGTCTTAGGCTTCCCGTGCGAAAATCCCTATGAAGAGGCAAAATGACACTTGCTGACTTATTTTCTATTCTCCTCCTAATTATTCCCATCACTGAATTAGCTTTTTTCTTTGCTGCTGCACACTGGGCTGACACCTTTATTGAACTGTCCACCAGAACCCCGAGATCCTTTTCCTGGTGTGTTGCAGAAAACTCAGACCCCATCAGTTTATAGACATAATTTGGACAATTTCATGGGTGCCCAAATGCATTTTCTTGGCACAGATATAGAAATAGTTTTCCATTGCCTACCTCTGGGCTGATGCTGGATATTGAACTGGTGATCACCTTCTTTCCAGGCAGTTCCTACAGGTAGAGACTTGGTCCTTTTTACTCCAGAGATGTGACCAAACCCTCTCCCAGACAGTCTGTTCAGTTCTTTACTGGCTGTGAGTAGTGTTTCCTTAAAGATTTGCCCTAAACATATGATCTTTCTGCACTCACCTTTTACCAACCCAGTAGAGCTCTTATGAATCATGCAATTAACAGCCAGGTGGATTGCCTTAGGAAGGAACACTTGCATCTCCACATCAATGGCATGATCTTGACTGGTCTCCACATTGGCCCTGAAGCTCATGTAGGCTTTAAAACTAGGGATGTGCACGAATGTATTTTTGACACTTGAATCCAAGTTGATTCATATGTCAAAGAATCCAATTCAATTCAGATATTTAGGATCTGAATGTCGTAAAATCCGATTCAAATTCGCAACATTTGAATCCATAAATATATGAATGTCAACAACATTAATATCTGTTATATGTATCTGTGCACATCCCATAAAAATCTGTACTCGTCCTATAATATCCCATATGCATCCTGTTTTAATCCCATATTTTAGTGCAAGATACGTATAATTTTCTTGCAGATCCATATATGACAGATATGAATCTACACATTTGAATCATTCAAAAATCTGTATTGGATTTTCAAAAATCTGTATTCGAGTTCAAATGTGCAAATTTGGATTTTTGAAAATCCGATTCCAGTTCGAATGTCAACATTTGTTGGATTCAAATTGAATATTCAGATTTTTGAATATTTGTGCACATCCCTATTTAGAACCAGTCTTCATAAGCTCCGGATGAAGTAGCTGCTAAGAACACATCAACTGCACGGGCGAAGAACAGATACAGAACAGATAAATGTGGTCTACGTCTGTGCTAGTACTTTTTAGAACACATGTTGTTTCTGTTCTAAAGCCCAACCAATGTAGATGCCTCTGCATGTGGTTGATCCAGATGTAGCTAATACAGATCTAGCTAACAAGGATTAAACGAGGTAAGCCTGAAGGGCCTGAAAGTTCCAGCCCCAGGGGGAGCCATTCCAGGAGCACAATAAGAAATGCTGGTGAAGTGGGTCGCCCTGTGAATTGGAACATGGAAGCAAAGTAGCAGGACTCCAAATTTCAGATGTACTTGGGAGCCTCAAGAAGGCTACTAAAGGGTTTTTAAAACCAATTAGACTTTGGTTGATTTTTTTTAAATAGGTTTTTTGGCTACTGGAACAAATAAGACAGCTTAAATTTTGCTTGTTCCTTCATTCAGAACTGGGAAACGAACGTCCTCACATATGGAAGTCATGGGTACAAACTTTAGATACAGACGTCTACTTCGTGGGGATCTCTAAAGATTGTCCTGAAACTGGATACGTAGCATGCTTCATGGTAGTCTCCCTAAGTGATGTGTGAATGTCTCACTCTGGCTACATCCGCAGCTCAACAGCTTAGGGCGGCCTGAAGTGGAGACTCTTTCTTCTGTCCCAGGGCAGAGTGTAATCCAGCCAAATGGCCTGAGCTTTACCCTTTTCTGTCTTTGGAGCTGCCAACCCAGTCTCAGAGCTGAGCTTTCACCTTTGAAGGGGAGGGACCTCTCTGCTGCCATTTGTCCATATGGTGGCAGGGAGCACACTGAATGACAGGGTAACACAAACTGCTTTTTTAGCACTCTGATGAAGAATACACTTGAGGGATTCCAAAGGCCTTCCAGTGCCTTTGTCATGCCCTTGTCAATCACTCAAGGCCCCCTCTTGCTGTGCTGTTACTGAGATAATAATTACCACACAGTTGGGTTATCTGTTGCTGAGTCTGTGCTGGAACTGGATGCAACACTGGATCCAAAAGCCGAGCAAGCAAGGCTGGATTTTAGCTGGGGTGCACAATGGATGTAAAATGGCCCTTAGAACTACCAAGCACCTCTCCTGATTCAGACAGGATGGAGGGGTAGAGTTGGGTGCTGGCCTGCAAAATGCCTTACGATCTGCAGGGCAGGCCCTCCTGGTTGCCCCACCACCCTCGGTAGTAAAAGGGATGGGCCTATGGAATAGTCTCCTCCTTCAGGTGCATCAGGCTCCTTCACTGTATATGTTTAGGAAAGCAGTGAAGACGCACCTCTTTGCCCTGGCCTTTGGTTACATGGGAATATATTGTCTCTTCCCACTTTACAGGCACTGTTATTGTTTTCATATATATTGTTGTTGTGAGCCAGTTTGTTCTAACGGTTAAGGAGCCAGACTCTTATCTGGGAATACCAGGTTTGATTCTGCCCTCCTCCATGAAGCTAGCTGGGTGACCTTGGGCTAGTCACAGCTCTCTTTGGAGCTCTCACAGCCCACCCACCTCATAGGGTGTCTGTTGTGGGAAGAAGAATAGAAAGCTTTGTCAACTGCTTAAATGAGTGAGAAAAGTGATCTAGAAAGCCAACTACTCCTCCTCCTCTTCTTCTAATACAGGTCAGATTTAAATGTTGGTACCCATCCTGAGACCTTTGGGTATAGGACGGGATAGAAATACAAATAAAAAAATAAACTGTATTTGATGACTTGTTTCCCCAACGTGTCTGATGAACTCTCCCAAGGGCTTGATACGGATGTTAAAAAACATAGATATGATCCTGAGAAAGCTCCCAAATGAGCTCCAGGGCATTGAGCAAGAATCTCCCATTACCTCTCTCTGCCATCAGTCTTGTAGACAAGAGCAGAACCGTTGCAATGTGGTGCCTCCAACTCCCATCCTTCCAGAAGGATACCATTGTTGATGGTCTCAAAAGCCACCAAGGGATCCAGGAGAACCAAGGAGGTGACACTCTTCCATCTTTCTCTTGCAGAAGACAAACAACACCTGTCAGATGCCTAGTGTTTCACTCTGAGTGTGAAAAGGCACCAGTTTACCACTGTGAGAACTTGCTGTTGGTAGTGGATGGACCATTAGTTTGAACTAGCAGGACATTTCTTATCTTCTTATGGGTGCTTGATGAAACTTGTGCATTGTATGTAATTTGGTGTACATAAGCCACAGAATCAAAGGGAATGATAACAAAACTTTCTTCAAAGAGTGGGCCAGTTAATACCATTGAGAACAACACTAATTTGGACTAGCTTGTACAGAAGTAAGGCAATCAAGAAGGAACATGCAGGAAATACACTTAGGTGGCCTCCAGATGGTCAAAAAAGGTCACCTGGCAAGGGCTTCTGTGTGCATGGACTTCATATTACCTTCATCAGGCCTCCCACCAGTTTCCAAGGTGAGAAATCTATTGCCAGAGGCACCCTGCCAGTAAAATGTGGCAAAGCACTCCAAGTGCAATTTGATCCGCCCTGTAAATAAGAACAGAAGAAACAGAAGAGGAGCTCTGCTGGATGGGGCCACAGTTCATCTGGTCCAGCGTCATGTCTCACACAGAGGCAGGGGCAGCACAGTTAGCAAGACAGCAGTTTTATACAGTCTGAACAAGCTAATGAGCCCCTTGGGACTTTTGTATGGCAATGCTAGATCTCAACACAAAAATGGTCATGTAGATGCAGCCTTCAGTAGCAGATAATGTCATGAGGCAGAGATGGACAAGAGATATAAGTTTCAGCAGTTGTTCTTTCTCTCCCTGATGACTGACAGACAGACAGGAAAGGAAGGAAGGAAGGATCTCCACTGTCAAGCAACTTCTAGAAATCAGCTTAATTTACATATTGTTTCTTTGCAAGTAAACAATTATTCTTGGGTTTTTTGGAGTATGAGCCAGAAAACACAAAAAGATACCATTTTGCTGAAGTTTACATCTCAGGCTACATTCACACGGGTCATTTTCAGCCCCCTTGCAGCTACCAGGTGGCAGGACATTCAACTAGTTCCCCTCCCACTTGGCCCCAAGGCACCTGCAGTCCGCTGCAAAAGTAACCTAACCAGAACCCCTTTTGGCATCTCCAGCTGCCTGTAATATAGGGGGGGAAGAAAGCCCCCTCTTTGAAACTTGCCTCATAATTAGGGGGTCAAACTTCTGCTCACAGGATATCGATCTGCTTCTGTCTGCCTGTGACTCATTAGGTATTCTTTCATTGTTTCCTATGCAAATTAAGTTAATGAGAATTAGGAGCATAATGGAGCCCATTCACCGTTCTAGTTGGTGGAAAATGGGTTTGACTACCAATTTTCCATTACAGCTGTTTTGTAATTACTTCCGAGCTCTCTGAATTCTAATGGCGCTACAGAGCTCCTCTGACAGATTCTTCAGAGCTACTTCTTGCCTACCTTCACACGCATGCACACACATGCTTCCTCAGCCTCCATTTCAAATCTAACGCTTCTGTGATGTGGAGCATAAAATCAGGTTCTTGTGGGGAGGGTGTGGTGTGGTGTGGTGTGGGTAGAAACCCTCTCTTGTTGTGTAGCACGATAGGGGCACGTGCAGAAGTGTCCCCAGTTTCTGACACTGCTTCTTGGTAACACATCCTTGAAATACGGTGTTGAAGAGGGGCCTGATTGAAGTATGTCAAATCATGCATGGTATAGAAAAGGTGGATAGAGAACATTTCTTTTCTCTATCACAAAACACTAGAACCAGGGGGCATCTATGAAGCTGATGGGTAGGAGAGTCAGATCAGACAAGGGGAAGGATTTCTTCACACAGAGGGTCATCGGTCTATGGAATGGGCTGCCAGAAGAGGTGGAAACAGCTACCAGCCTAGATGGCTTTAAGTTAGGGTTACTGGAATGGATGCCTAGGTAATTCCTCCAGGTTGGGTAGGCAGGCAGGATGCCTCTAAAGGCCATTTTCTGGGATTCAAGAGCAGGAGAAGGTTTGACCTTGTCTCTGCTTGAGATGCCCATGAGCCATTTAGTGGGCCACTCTGTGAGATGGGACACTGGACTAGATGGGCTGTGCCCTGATCCAGCAGCGCTCCTCTTATGTTCTAACACACTGCCTCAATTTTGCCCAACACTGAAACACTGGAAATGTTTTGTTTTAAAAGATGCTCCTTTATGTATAGATACATGCCTATTTCAGGGCCTTTTCTTCAGCTTGTTCTTTTTCCTTCTTTTTATGTGCCAAAATAGGGAACCTGTGACCCTCCAGATGTTTGCAGAGAAATCCAGCCATAGCCTCATGGAGTTGAAAGAGGACAGTGAAGCCACTGAGTCCAACCCCCTGTTCCATCCAGGAATCTAAATCAGGGCATCTCAGACAAATGGCTGACCAGGGGTGTTGTTCCACTGTCACTAGAAGTACCCATTAAGTACCCATTAATGGGTACAAAAATGCCATTTCGTTCCCATTAATGGATATTTAATGGGTACTTTTAGTGACAGTGGAAAAACACCCAATGCCTCTGATTCAGAAGGCCAGAGTCAATGTGGTTATCTGTTGTGCTTAAATTCTGCTCAGACATCAGATGATAACTAATCAAATTTCAGCCCTCACCTTTGAAGAGTTTGGAGCTGCATTTGGGAATGGATGTATAGAAAGTAAGGAATGCATATACAACTACTAGTCTCCTGGTTTGATTCCACACTCCTCCATGAAACCAGATGGGTGACCTTGGGCTAGTTATAGGCCTCTTTCTGAGCTCTCACAGATGTACCTACTTGGTGGGGAGAAGAAGATGATTGCATGCTACCTCAGTGTACTTGGGCAGTACCTCAGATGACTCCTTGCACTGGAAAAGGTGTGAGTGCTCACAGTCTGAGCATGGCAGGTAAGCTTTGGTGAGGGTTAATTAACATCTGGGAAGGCAAGGGGTGTTTGTAGGCTATAAACACCTCCTGCAAGTGCAGATGCTCCTGCCCCAATGTTAAACAATTGCAAACTAAGAGGGCAATTGGCCTCAGACTTGCACCTAATATTCCAAAACTGACTTCACAATGTATTTATAAAGTGGCACAATGATGCTTGATAAATTATTTTCTAATTACCCCAAAATTGCATTTTTTTTTCCATTCTGATCTCCACTGGAACCTTCATTGAATATTCCACCAGAACCCAAGATTCCTTTCCTGGGTCCTTTCTGCACTTACCTCATTTAATCTGTATTAGCTAGATCCAGATCATCTGCACTGAGTGGGCTTTAGAACAGCAAATGTATGCTAAAGAGTAGACCACATTGATCTGGTGGTCTACCACTAATTTATGAGCCAGTTTCGTCTAGTGATTAGGGAGTCAGACTCTTATCTGGGAATACCTGGTTTGATTCTGCACTCCCTCCATGAAGCCTGCTGGGTGACCTTGGGCTTGTCACAGCTCTCTTTCTGAGCTCTCTTGGTCCCACCTACCTCACAGGGTGTCTGTTGTGGGGAGAGGAACAGAAGGTTTGTAAGCCATTTTGAGTCCCCTTAAATGGGTGGGAACAGCAGGGTGGAAAAGCCAACTCTCCTCCTCCTCCTCCTCCTCCTCCTCCTCCTCCTCCTCCTCTTTCTCCTTCCCTTCCTCCTCCTCCTCCTCCTCCATACAGTTCTGATCTGGATCTACTCTACTCCGGTGTAGACGAAGTGTTCTTGGCAGCTCCTTGATCTGGACTGCTATGAAGATGACATCTTCTAATAACAAGTAAGGGCAGAAAGTGTCCTGATCTGTCTCAGAAAGCTCAACCTCCACTAGTTTGTAGGCGTAATTGAGATTCTTTGCCCCAATGTGCATCACTTTGCACTTCTTAAGGCTGTAGCACTTTTACTACTCAGTGGCCCACTCACCCTATGTCAAGGGTCCCCTCTGGAGCTCTTCACCATGTCTTTCAGTTCTCACCACCCTGTGCTCCTTCAAAATGCTCTTTGTTTTCTCATTCATATGCTGCTCCTCGCATCCCTTTAGCTTCTAAGTTCACATCCCGATTTTCCACTTTTTAATTTTATGCTGCGACCTTCCTTGAGTCTTAAGGATATGACAATATTGAAAAAGAAAACCCTACATAACAATAAAAATCATAAATATGAAACAGGCAAAGGGAATAAGTCTCTGGGTTAAGCACCTGCGTGCCCGAAAGAGCTGATATCGAGTCCTTTACGTCTCTCCCGTGTTTTAATTGAACACAAAATTCAAAAGGTCAAATTCATGTAAAATTTAAAGGCCATTTTTATTATTTGACATGGAACAAATTGTAACTTTATATTGCCTTTAGATGCAATTCCGTTTGATGAAATTAGATTACACTAAAATCAAACACGCCCTTTTAAGGCACCCAGACGAAAAGTTGGAAGGTGCCGTGCGGCGGAATGCTACGCGCTCGGCGTTCTTTGGTTTTCTCCATAAATATCAAGGAAAATACTGGGCAGAAAGTACATTTCCCTCATTTGCATTAATACAAATGAGAACTATTAAGTTTAGCTGATTAGCATATTCATATGTATGCTAGGTGCCTCGTATTCAAAATAGCCTCTGATTACAGGCCTGAAGTATTACATTTAAAAGCGGAACCTTTCAAACTCCAAATGTGCCTCTCATTATATTTCAGAACAGAACATAAATGGAAACAATTTAGAAACTGGAGACATGGTAGATCCAATCTCTCCCCCACCCCTCTTTAATTTGCAGAAAACACACAATTGAGGAGATTTTTAAAGAAAAAGAGTAAACACGGGCAGATTTAAGCAACAGCAGAAAGCAGCTATTCGCTTCTCCGCTTAATTAGAATGAAGCGGGTGTGTGGACGGTGATATTAAGGGAGTTATCTCCCCTCAAACTTTGAGACTATTTCAGTTCTATGGCTCAAGGTATTAAGGCCCTGGTCACACAAATGTAAGACAGGATGTCCTATTCCTCAATTCAAACTGAGGTCATACCAGTCCTGGTCACACCTAGATCGTCCTTTGGCCGTCCTTGCTTTGGTGTAGTAACCACAAAAGCTACAGTTTCCCCCTAGCTTCCCTTCCAGCCCCACCTTGAATCTCAAGCTTCAGAGTAAAAATAATTTTCCTGCTTCCATAAGCTTGCAGTACACACTCAGCACCAGCAGAATGCTGGTACTCTTTTCACTCCAGGTAGTAGCCTTTGGAATGGCGGCAAGCCCACGGCCGCCGTCTTCTCTTCCTGCTGCCACAGGACGTGACATCAGAAGGACTTCTGAGCTGCTCAGCTGATGTGGCCCGACCTATCCCGTCCCTGGATTGTGGCTTTACATCATTTCCTCCCCGCCTCCACTCACTGCTGTATTTAATCCCAGGAAAATTAAACTCTTGGTCTTTCTGCCTGCACCCTGCCTGATGACTGGTCATTTAACATCTCCCAGCTGATCGTCCACCGTTACACATGTGGTGGACTGAGAAGTGCAGGGGTCACAGACTGACCATTGTACTGGCTCCTTAGAGCTGCTACTCCAGCATCGGCAGCATAACGCTTGCCTCCATTGGCAGCCTAACGGCTTGCCCCCATCGGGCAGCAGTTTGCTCTGCCGCTCCCTGTTGTTTCCCAGGCCCTCTGGATATCGGCTGCATAGCTAGGATGCGGCCTTTACCCTTTGGGCCTTATCAGTCACACCTTTCTGCGCTATTGACCTGAACCTCCTCCATGGAACCCTTTTCCTGCAGCAAAGCTACCTCCTTTTGTATTGGATGTCAAGGGAGGCAAGGGTGTGGTGTCTTTTTTAAGCCTGCCCCCCCGTACCTCCACACCCTCCTTCCTTTTTTATGTGCTTTTCTTCTTTGTGCAGTTAATTTTAAAATAATAATAATAATAATAATAATAATAATAATAATAATAATAATAATAATAATAATAATAATAATAATAATAATAATAATAATAATAATAATAATAATAATAATATTAATAATAATAATACATTTGTGGAAACACGCTAGATAGAGGAATCATACACATAAACTGAGGAGAGAAGGAGGTGCCTCATGAACTCGGTGCATGCACATCAGCTGAATAGAAAGACTGGACCCCACTCACCACAGCACAGTTCAGCCTCCTTTAGCCCACCCACCCCCCTGCTCATAGCTGAGGAAGTGAAGATGTCCTGGCATGCCAGGACAGGCTGAGTCCTGTAAAGATGAGGGCTCTGGCTAAAATGGTCTAACAGGGGTCGGCCAGCTTGGGCAATGAATTACTTAAAAGTAATGTGAGAAACATGCCCTGAAGACAACCCGGGGTTGTCCTAAACTACTAGTGTGACCAGGGCTTAAGTGACATCCATACTTCTGATGGGCTCCACAGTTGACTTCCTCACCTTCTTGCTCTTGGCTAGCCTCTCAAAGCACAAGGGAGGGGCTGAAGGCGGCAGTCACATTGTCCTCTCAGTTATCTTGAGGTAAGATCCACAAGGAACCAATATGGGACCATAGCAGTGTCTTTGGGGCTTGGCATCACAAGTCTCTGACCCCTCCTGCTGACAACTCTTCTACCATCATGCCGGGATCTCTGGTACATGTTCTGTGGTGGACATCAACCAGCCCTATATTTTTGAAAGCAGGAAATGGTCCACTTCTAGGTAAAAACAAAACAAAACTCTGTTTGAACACAGTGTCCCAGCCAGAAACATTGTAGCCAGGGAATGAAAGCTCCCAGGTGGCAACTTATCCATGGCTGGGAGCGTGTGATCAGCTCCTCCATTCCATCTCTGTTGGGCTCATTGAGATTAGCACTGGAAATGGTTTGAAAGGTTGCAGCACTGGACATGAAAGGTAAGGTTCTGATTAAGGCTGGGGTGCATACAGTGCATGAATTCATTGACTATCACTAGTAGGCAATAGGGTAACATCTGGGAGGGCAGAAGGCATTTCTGGGTTAGAAATGCCTTCTGCAAGTGCAGATGCTCCTTACCAGATGTTACCCTATAGTGTTCTATAGGTCCAAGTGCAATCTGGCCCCAGGATAGACCAAGATCACTTGCACCAGGAGTCTCCAGACTGAGCAGTGCATGGAAGGTTGCATGTTTCCCTGTTCTAGTTAAGCAGGGCTATCCATTTTGGCACTGTACCAAATTGAAATCCCAAACTGGGTCCCTCTGGGGCTCTGAGGCCAGGAACACTCATTTCTGGACATCAAGGCCCTTAAAGCAGCATGAGATGCTGTGGGGTCTGTCCTAGATGGCCTTATTGCAGGACAACAGAACTGCTCTGGCAGGGCATGTTCCTTTCAAAGCAGCTTCAGCTGGAGTGCTCCAGTGCTCACAAGTGTAGGAACAGCCTAAATAGCCACCACAAGCCAAATCATGGGTACAGAGTGTCATCAAAGCAGCAAAATCCCCCTTGTACAAATTTCAAAAGTCAGAAATATTTGTGCATATCTCTACTACCAACGACTCATTTTGGTTGAAGGTGGGGGTTCACATAGGAGCTTCCTTGAGGATTTTACAGTAACACCTCCAGGTTACAGACCGGCAAAGCAAAGAGGGAAATAGTTCCTTGCATTTTAACGGGGCTACAAATTGAGCAATCAGCAATCTCTTTTTCAGAAGTATCACTCCCTTTGGCAACCTTACCCAACTGTGCTTCTCTTGGTTAGTGTTCTTTAATGCACTGCAATGTGCCCACACACATTAACGGCAGGGTATATTTGTTGGACTTCAGGAGACATCTGCGCAGAACAGTTGGTCCATAACAGCATCAATCTCTCTCAGTTCTTTGGCAGAAAAAACCCTTGGTTCCCCAAAATAATGTGAACTATAGGCAGTTTTGGTTCCCGTAATTGAAGTGTGCCTAGTCACAGAGTCAGCTGTTTGACACAACTGGAAATGTACTGTACTCGGTAATTGAGTTTATTTTTAAGTCACCAGATCTATGGGGTTAACCCTTCCCTTTGGAATGAAGCTGAACTGTGACAATACATTTTACACTCATTTTGTATTTGTATGTGTGTGTCTGTTTAGCTGATGCTCTGAGAATATAGTTACAACTGCACGTAGTTAAAGGGGGGAAAGGAGCTTAGAGGTTGGAACACGTACACATTCAGGCCTCCAAGAAACATCAAAGGATGTGAGTAACAATGTTCAGATTATTGTCAAATGGTACAAAGTTTAAGATAGGAGTATTTTATATAATTTTAAGGGGGTTTTAAGGAATATTTCCCAGGAAAACTTCCCCAGTGTATATTTCCTGCCTCTCTTTCTTTCTTTCTTTCTTTCTTTCTTTCTTTTCTTTCTTTCTTTCTTTCTTTCTTTCTTTCTTTCTTTCTTTTCTTTCTTTCTTTCTTCCTTCCTCCCTTCTTCCTCCCTTCTTTCCTTCTTTCCTTCCTACCTTCCTTCCTTTTTCGTTCTTTCTTTTCTTTTTATCAGTCTGTCCTTTCTTTCTTTCTTTCTTTCTTTCTTTCTTTCTTTCTTTCTGACCCCATCTCCCAGAGGAATAACTTGAAAGAGGAGTTTTCTTGCCTTCGCACATGCTGTGAGCTGAAACAGGCAAAGGAAGGGGATAATGCACACCTTAAAAAGGAAGGCAGGGCTTATGAAAAGCTTTCTAAAAAGGATTTTCAAAGGTCTGGTATATTTACTTCAATTCTCCTTTTTGTTTATTTATGAATCAGCAAATGGAAAGACACTGGTATGATCAAAGGAGCCATGAATTAGAGAGAGGGGGAGAGAGGGAGAGAGAGAGCACCACGCCAACGCAAGGCACTTGATTTAAATGGGAGGACAGATGGTGGAGAACAAAGCTCTGACCTTTAAAATGTTGCTCCATGGAGCAGATTCTCTCAAGGAATGTCTCCACCAGAAGCTCTGACCCGTTTCCAAAGTCGTGGGTTGGGCCACAACACCATAGCCTTGGTGATTTGGGGAAGAGTTTCAGTTTTTCACCCAAAAAAACATCAGACACCGTATAGGGCTTAAAAAAAAATCTATTATCATGGTTGGGGGTGCCTCAGGCATCACATTAAAATGTGCAGTTTATCTTTACTTCAAGGCCACATCCTGCAGGAAGAAAAATGGTTTGTCCTCATATTCTTAGATTTGGGATGTGCAGAAATACTTGTAACATTTGTTATTCGTACAAATTCATCTGAATTCGAACATCTGTACATGAATTGAAAATTAGGACATTTGTACATGAATATTTGTACAAATACAAATGTTTAGGACATTCATATGAATAGTTCGGACATTTGCTGGACTGGGGAGGTGGGAAATTGGCTGCGCCAGTCACATCTACAATGGATCCAGATTGCATTCGGCACAGATCGAGAGTGGATTAAAAGTGGATTGAGGTCAGATTTGATGCTTTCAGACCGGATATGCTACATGATATGTGTCGGATATTTATTGGATATGTATGTGTTCGGATCGGATACATATTGAAATTTGAATCAAATGTCAAAAAACTCATTCATGCACATCCCTAGTGCAATCTTTTAGAAGTTGGTTCCCAGCTGTAAGTAGCTGTGGATGGTACAGCTCCAAGGTTGGGTGTTTTTCCACTGTCACTAGAAGTACCCATTAACTACCCATTAATGGGTACTTAATGGGTACTTCTAGTGACAGTGGAAAAACACCCTTTGATTTTTAGGAGTCTGGCACAAACTCTTGCTTTCCCAAGGAATTAATCTTTCTGTGGATGTTACCCCCTAATGCAAAGACGGAGTCACGTAGCTTCCTTTGGTTACACTGTCCACCTCCTGTTTGCAAGGGGAGAATGAATATACGGTGTTCTCCATGTAGAATGTTCCATTCTGTTTCCATTGATAGGCTTTAATGCTTTAGGACTAACAAAGATGCACTTGTATTTTGTAACCCACAGTAGAATCTGAAGTTGGAGGGAAGTTTTTTTTTTTAATCTAGGTAACCACATAAAGAAAATGCCCAGTTAGGACAGCGTTCGGAATAGGAAAGTGCACAAATAGGTATTTTTGCATTTGATTCATAACAAATTGAATATTAGAAAAATTGTATTTGTTCAAACAGATCCCCTTTGAATGTGGTAGGATTCTGTTTGATACGAATGTATTTCCACGAATTTGTAAACATATCCAATGCAAACGCATATGTATCCGATACATATCTGATATGTATCCCATAACGTATCTGCTTTGAAAGCATCAAATCTGCCTGAATCCACTTTGAATCCGCTCTCAATCCACGTTGAATGCACTCTGGATCCATTGCTGATGTGACTGGCACAGCCCCTTCCACCTCCCCAGGTTCACGAATGTTCTGATACCTTTGTACGGATACAAATATCAATGTAAGAATATCAAATGTTAAGAGTATTCATGCACATTCCTAGTTGGTAATATTGTACTGTGTAAGCAGAAAGAAAGAAAGAAAGAAAGAAAGAAAGAAAGAAAAACTTTCTTTCTTTCTTTCTTTCTTTCTTTCTTTCTTTCTTTCTTTCTTTCTTTCTTTCTTTCTTTCTTTCTTTCTTTCTTTCTTTCTTTCTTTCTTTCTTTCTTTCTTTCTTCTAAGAAGGAATTATCAGAGGGATGATGCAGAAGTGGTTTTCCTTCCCTGCCACATTGCATATCAATGGAAAGCTGCCTGTAACTGCTATGGAGAATAATAGCAGGAACAACCCATGTAGCATCATGTGCAGTTCAACCCTTTGTTAAAAGAGGCCTAAAAGGAAAGAGAAACAGATTTGTCTTGCATGGCTGGACAGGAAGAGCCGCAAAGCAAGTGAGGCAGGGAACACCAAGGATTCTCTGCAGCTTGCAATTATGGGACAGATAAGACTTTAATAGAAAGGAACTCTGGATGGTGTAAGCAAAGTGATTCTATAATTGGGCTTTGATGTAATTAAAATGATCAACAAATTGACAATGGCACTCAGTGGTTTTATAGGGGAAAAAATGATTCTTGAAACCAACATAGCAGGATTTTCACCGCCAATCCAAACAAGCCCTTTTAGGAAGCACTTTCAAAATTATTTATTTATTTATTTGTATTTCTATCCTGCGACTATACCCAGAGGTCTCAGGGCGGGTTACAGTATGGTATGAATCTTAGAAAGGTCCCTACCTTCAGGCATACAATCTAAAGAGAAAAGATACAAAAGGAAAATGGTGTGGGAGGGAAGAGGGACACTCTTAATTTATTAATTTATTTATATTTATATCTCACTCTATCCTGGAGGTCTTGGGGCAAGTAACAACTTTTAACAACTTTTATTTTAAAAAGCATAATATTAGTTAAAAGAGCAGCATTTAAGGACACATGTGGAAGCAAGCATCCACACAGTGGCACCTTTTTAAGCCGCTTTTAGTACAGAGAATCCGCACAGTAACACCCATTAAGCACACATGTGGGAAACTGCATCTGCACAGCGGCACCCATTAAGTGTGGAATGGGTAGACTGTGTCCTCACAGCGGTACCCATTAGAGATAGATAGGGGCAGCCGTGTCCGCACCTATCTGTCTCTAATGTGTGCTTAATGGGTGTTTAAAAAACACCACATATAATGTGGCCTAAAGGGTGTTTCATTGTGAAGGATGCGTCCACACAGTGAAACTGTGCCTACCTGGGGCTCTCCCTGACCCGCCATGCTTGGCTCCTTGGAGTCAAGCATGGCGAGCTGGGGGACCCCTCCCTAGCCCCCCCAGGGGAGAGCCCAAGCAATTCCCTCCTTACCTCTATGGCATCGCCCCGATTCTGCCCGGGGAATCCCAGGAGGCTGTGCGCCTGCGTGCTGCACGCCTCCTGCCTGGTCAGGGCTGCTTCTGGCAGCTCCTGCCATCAGGAGGCTCTCTGCACAGGCACGCCGACTGGCAAGCCCCAAAAGCAGAGTCCCCCAGCTCGCCATGCTCAGCTCCGGCGAAGCCAATCCTAGTGGGCTGGGGGAAGGCCCCCAGGACACGGACGTGAGGCGGGTGCTGTGCGTCTGCGGATCTAAGCCGTCCTTCCACCGCATGTGTGGGAGGATGAGGGGGGAGGTAGATCCGTATCTATTTAGTAAATCCGGATCTATTCTAAACCGGATTTACTAAATCTGGATGAGGTAGATCCGGATTTACTGTGGTAAATGCGGAAGCATCCCTGCTGTACAGATGCTCCATCTGGGAGCATTCCCTGCCTGAAATCCCAGGGGAAGCGGGGAAGGATTGGGGGTAAGGGAATGATAGAAGGAGAAGCAGCAGCATTTAAATAAATGCATCTGGTTGTTTTTCTTGCAAATCCAAAGCCAGACTGACACTGCCTGAGCGCATCCGGCATTTACAAACTGCACTTTTGGAAAGGTTTGTCTAATTGCCATTTGGCTGCTGATTTGCACCGGGGTTGGGGGGTTGGGGGGTTGGGGGTCAGCATGGTAACGATCCAGAGGGTGGTGGGGCATGCCACCCCAACATGTTGATGGGTCAGTTTGATCCTCCACACACATTGGCCTGCCAGCCAGCACATGATGGAACATGTGCCACAGCCACTGGCAGCCAATCGTGGCAGGAAGGAGGTGGGACTCTCTGCGTAGAAGGCTGCAGCATGAGCCGATCAATGGAGGAGGACCATTCACATTTCTGGCTGATGAGGAGTGTCCCTCCAGGGCAGAAGTGTGTATGGTCCTCCTGTACCCAGAGTGCACCGGCCTTAGTGCATGATGCGCTACCAAGGTAAGTGTGAAGAGGCCTAAGAACCAGATTACCCCGTAGAAGCAGCAGGCTCATGCGCCAGGAAGTCTCAAAAGAATTTAGGAGGGGGGGAAAAAAGGGAGCGTGGGGTGTGGGGGTGTGGGATGGCCTAGACCTGCACTAATGCCTAGTCTCTCTGACCCTAACTAACCCTCCATTTTAGATTCTATTTAAAGAGAATGGGAATTAAATTTTAATTTTAATGGCCTCTATAATCCCTTCGTTATGTATGTACTGTCTATCCTACCTAATGTCAACAACTCTACTACATGGATTATAAAACAAAGGGAAACGTTTAACACCAGAGAATCTGCTCTACACAGGTACATAAACAACTATAGTAGCACGCTAAAGAAAATAATGGGTATAGAGGTAAAAAAAGAATCCATGGTATTGTTATATATTTGAGCCGTTTAAATATGATATGAGCAGGCAAAGAAGAATCAGGATCTTGGGAGGGAATGTAAAAACATTAGTTGAAGATAGTAGGAAAGATTTAGATAGCTATGTTGCTAAACCAGAAGTAAATAACAATTTGAAGGAGATAAGTCATATTAATTTTGATGTACATCGTGGGTGTAAGGGTGGGTTTTTTTTTAAAAAAGTATTGGTCATTGTATATTGTTTGTATTTGTTTTGTTTGGAATGGCTGTATTTGTATATATACATTTGGAAATGAAAAATTAAAATTAAAAAAAAAAACTATAGTAGCAGACTGGAAGCAAACATAAAGCAGCTCTGAAAAAAGAAAGAAAGAAAAACATCTGCCCAACAGATTCCAAAATGAGGAAGCAAAATTACTTCTCCAAAATATGCATAAGAACCTAAGGGATCCCTGCTGGATCAGGTCACAGCCCATCTAGTCCATAAGAACCTGAGAGGAGCCCTGCAGGGTCCAGCCACAGCCCATCTAGTCCATAAGAACCTAAGAGGATCCCTGCTGGATCAGGCCACAGTCTGTCTAGTCCGTAAGAAGCTAAGAGGAGCCCTGCTGAGGGATTTTCGCATTACTCCCGTTCCATTTGGAATGGGAGTAGGACGGGAAGCCTAAGACAGCTCACGACGCTTTGAGCATTCACACAGAGGGGCGCAGGGATGCGTGTAAACGCATTCCGGAGCGCCCGTGTGCGAATGCTCAAAGCGTCGTGAGCTGTCTTAGCCGGCAAACGACGGCAAGGGGCGGGGAGACAGCTGAGGAGGCTCCCGCAGCCGGCACTGGCTGAAAACAGCTGATTGTCAAAGCTGAAAACAGCTGATTGTCAAAGCTGCGCCGGTGGGGGAGGCGAGCCCGCGGCTGTTAGGGAGAGAGAAGCATGCACGAACGCTTCTCCTCCCGAACGCCTGCGGGCAGTTCGTGCGCGCCCGAACGCATGTAGAGCAGTTTAAAGTGCTCTACATTTGGAACGCGCGGAAGACAGCTCCGGACATGCCGGGACGCAAACTCGGCTACAGCAAAGCGAATGCTGCGCCCGAAGCTGTCTCCCGCGCGTTCCAAACCCCCGTGTGCGAAAACGTCTCTGGATCAGGCCACAGCCCATCTAGTCCAGTATCCTGTCCCACACAGTGGCCCACAAAGTGCTTATGGGCATCTCATGAAGAAGACAAGGGCAAACCTTGGCTGAATTTGCACTTACGCCTCTGGTATGCAATTAGGACAGCTCTGGTACAGAACCTAAGAATGTAAGAAAAGCCCTGTCGGATCAAGCCACACTGTTGTGATACACCACAAAAAAGACGCACACAGTGCTAGAGTAGGTTTGGAGAGAGCTTGTGGGAACTAAACTCTCATCATTCTCTCCGCAAAGCTCTTGGAACTTCTGTTTAAGACAAAAGCTCCTTCCTACCTCTCCATTTCAAATCCTGGTGTAAATAACCGTTTGTTCCTTTCCGTGTTTGCTAACTGTCTGTGATCATTAATTCTTAATGTTTATTTGGCAATGCCCCTTTTCCTGATTATCATTTAATAATGCTGATGTCACAAACGGTTACCTGGGAACATTTCTAATGGTGTTTTTATTAACGCTAGGGGAAATATCGCTTATTACAATCAACCTTTTAATCACAACTCATCATATTTCTTCAACTGAGAAGCATGGCATTGCTGCGCACCTCTGTTCTCTCCCATGATTCTGAAATAATGGATGACAGACGCAGAAGTCTGAGCTTCGTAATATATTACAGGTTATCCAACACACAATTCCGTTTGATTTATTCTTGCACTTTGTAAGTATGTGAGGTTTTACCCATTTGGATTTCTGTTTGGCTCAGTTTTATTTAAAGCGGGTACAGCAGCAGATGAAAGGCAGAGAGGTTCATTGTACATGTTCCTTCCATGATGAAACAGAAAGCATCATATCTTTTGAAGGATATGAAAACATCACTAATGATTTTTTATGAACTTTTGATGTCAGTGCAAAAAAAAGAAGAAGAAGAAGGAAAAGGAAAATGTAATATTATATGAAGAAGAGATGCTATGGTACGGAATAAGAAACCAAGTTTCTGTATACACATAGCCATGAGAAGAATACCAGAGCAGGGGGCCTATTAGACTACAGCCCTTAGTGCATGATTGGGGAAACTCTGGGGAAAAGCATCCACACTAGGGATGTGCATGAATGTTATAGCCATTTCCCATTCGATCCCCCATTAAATGGATCCAAGATTAGACAGATACCTGAATCAGACAAATGGTTTAGCTGACTACATGAAAGACCAGATGAATAAATCAGATAAATATGAAAGAGAAGAGAGCCAATAGGCAGTATCACATCTTTGAAGGCCAGCTTCTGGGCAATTGTCAGTGGAGAACCTTCCTGCAGTTCTCTCAACTTTAGAGGCTCAGAGGTACAAGGAGGTTTTGAAATAGCCCTCCCTGTGGAAGTACACCAGATACCAACGTTACATGTTTATAGAGCCTGATTAAAATGTACCTCTTCAAACAGGTCTTTGCTGTTTACCTCCTTCTTGATACGATACTATGAGAAAAGAAGGGTTACTTATCAATATACTGATTGATATACTTATCTCTTTCATCCTGTTTTTTATATTATGTGTGCTCAGTGAGTGTTGTGACCTGCCCTGACCCAATGAGGTATAGGCCGGTATGAAAATAAAGAGATAGATAGGCCATATTCCCACCTACTGAGTAGTCCAGGTTCTGCTGCACGTTAGGGTTGGAGGCTGGGAACATCACCAAACATGCATTGGGTGGCTCCCAAACCTCACCCACAAATGGCGTGGAATGGTGGTCTTTGGATAAGAACCGCTGCCATTGCCACTGCCAGCCTCCTCCTCCTCCTCCTCCTCCTCCTACTACTACTACTACTACTACTACTACTACTACTACTACTACTACTACTACTACTACTACTAACCTGAAGGGATAAATGGATGGACGGACGGACGGACGGACGGACGGATGGATGGATGGATGGATGGATGGATGGATGGATGGATAGATAGATAGATAGATAGATAGATAGATAGATAGATAGATAGATAGATAGATAGATAGATAGATAGATAGATAGATAGATTATAGACTGAATTAGCAGAGATGGGCAAATTAACAAACCTTTTAAAAAACAGGGCAATAGATATGTAAAAGATTGTAGAGACCATCAATTATCTTCAAGAATAGTAACTGCTGGATATGATTGACCTACAAGTGGATGCTGAAAACAGGAAAATTACTAATGAAAGCAAAAGAAGAGATACTAAAAGAAGACCCTGAAGAATGAAGTGACCTATACACAACAACTGAAAGAAGTATTATTAATGTATGTAAGATTTTATATTGAAAATGTGAAATTTTAAGGTTCATGAGTGAATAAATGAGTGAATGAATGAGTGAATGAATGAATGAATATCCTGCTTGTAGGTTTTCCAAAGGCATCCACAGTATGAGAATTTGTTGTTGAACTGGTATTCTACATAGGGATATGCAAGAATATTCTGAGCATTCAAAATCCGATCTGGACATTCGAATTTGAATTGAATGTCTTCACATTTGAATGTAGATATCTGAATGGATTTCAAATGTTCTGAAACATTTGTTTGAATCATTCAAATGTACAGATACATATATGTATGAGTAATATACATCTGTATGCATTTGCGCTTACAATATGGAATGAAAACAGGATGCATGTGGGATAAAACAGGATGCATACAAAATGTGTACAGATACGTATAACACATATGAATGTTGTTGACATTCAAATCTCAAAATTCATATCCAACATTCAAACAAATTGATTCGAATGTGACGGATTCAATTCAGGTTTTGTTGCATTTAGATTTAAACATTTGAATATAATGTTTTGGCATTCAATTTGACTCAAATTCAAATCCAAAAATAAATTTGACAGACTTACTGCCATCCAAAAAGCATCAGATTTTTCAGAGTTATTCCAAAGTTTTGGGGATCGGCAAGGCTCGAGGCGAAGGTTTGCACAAATGCCCAGAGATTCTCTATGCATAATTTCCATGACACCCAAGTCATCCTGAGGTCACTCAAATTAAAGAGCAGAAAGCACAGTATAAGCAAACTGCAAGTGCATGGATATTGAAATGAATAGAAAATTCCTGCCAGGAAGCCTGAAGACAATAAAAGCTGCATATGGGAGAATGATAGCTTTGTCTCTGCCCCAAAGCACTCGCTGGATGATCCTTTTATGCTCATCTTCAGCCTTCCCATCTGCAATATAGAGATAATATTGACCTACCTTGTCAGGTTATCACATGGATTAGCTAGATGAAGTATGTGAGGTACTTCAAACCCTTAGTACTCTATAACTTAAGAGTCCCAGTTATTATTTTCAACATGAAGTTTGACCAGTTATATCCCTAGTGAATTCCAATTTTCTCAAAAGTTTTGCTTTGGATCCTACTAAGATGAACTAAAAAAGGGTACTCTCCTCCTTCTCTTCCTCCTCCTGGACCCCACCAGATGCACACTGAAAATTCCTCCTTTCCTGCACATGGGAGGTGCATGAGATATTGCCTTGCTGGGAACTTCTGGGAGCTTGTCACACATAACCTTCCTTCCTTCCTTTTCCCATGCACTACCTATTCCTTACCTGTAGCATCCAGTGCTGTGACCATTTCCACCACTTTGGGTGGGAGGGGTCATCTGAGGCACCATGCAAGCATGTTGGCACCTCAGATGAACCAAACGTGTCTGTTTAGTCGTTTAGTTGTGTTGGGCTCTTTGTGAATCCATGGACTAGAAATGTTCATGAATATTCCAATATATTTGTTATTCTGATGAATTTGGACATTCATATAGAAACTGAATGTCCAGTCATTAGTTTTTTAGTATTTGTATGAATACAAATATTTTGAGTTATTCCTATAAATAATCTGGACATCCGTACGCATTGCATACAGGATGAAAACAGGATAAAAATGGGATGCATACAGATCAAGTAGCATCCCATGCTGTGACCATTTGCACCATGTACTGGCACCTCAGATAACCCAAACACGACTGCACATGTGCAGAACATCCTTGTCACTGTGGTGCTGGCACACGTGTAGGTCACACCAGGCTCCAAATGCAAGATGGCGGCACCCTACCAGTGATCAGACATGCACCCAGACACAAGTAAGCCTCCAGGCGCATGGGGCTTACTGTAGCATAAACTAGCATTCCCAAGTCGAAACACTAATACACAGTCTGTCATACACTTTTCCCATCCAGTGGATGGGAAGACCTAACCAGACCAATAATCAGAAAGTCACCTAAAATGTAAATCCCTTTTGTTCTAATTTGAACACGTAGGTTCTGGTCTAAAACTCTGGGGTAGCAAAGTGCACCAATATTCATAACGTTCGAAATTCAACTGAATTCATCTGAATTCAGACATTTGAACTGAATGTTACAATATTCGTATGCTAACATTCGAACAAATACAAATGTTTCTGGACATTCGTACAAATAGCTGGGACATTCATTAAGCTGGGAAAACGTATCGAATATGTATCAGGTAAGTATCAAATGTTCATACAAATACGAATGAATAGAATCGTATCGAATAGAATTTTACAACGTTCAAAGGTGATCTATTCGTAAAAATATGGATTTTTAAGCATTCAATTCATTTCCAATCAAATGCCCCCCCCCCAAAAAAAATGTGCATATCTCTACACTGGGGGAAAAGAGAACAGATTTGCTCTGCTACTTGAGAGTCAGTCCAATATTTGTGAAAAGCCACTTTGGGTTAGATTAAAATCCCCCTCTGGTGTGATCTTTAGTATTGTGTATTGTGCCCCCCCCCCCCATGTCTGCTCTTCGTCAATTGGTTATGAGTTGTAGCTCTGATACTAGGTAGACTGTGATCATATAAATATATATGGGGGGTACAGAAGGAAAATGCCACACAGGCACCCAGCGACAAGGGGACAAGCATTACTTTTTAATGTTTTGACAGATAGGTAGAAACAGGCATCTAAACCAAAATTATAGTGTAAATTGACTCCTGTTCTCTCCTGCTTTGTGTAATAGAGGTGGACAGCTTACAATGCTACAGTGGAATGGGCATTAAATTGCCATTCACTGTTTCTAGACAAAGAATGCTTTAGGAAATATACTTATTTTTTCCGACTTAGGAATATGAAGTTGAGCAATGGAATAGTTCTTTAAAAATAAAACGGGATGGGAGAATAACATTTGCCTTTTTTCCCCCCTTGAATATCCATGCACACACCTAGTGCAGACACATGCTAAACTGCAAATTCAAGGTGTTGCCAGTTGAAGGTGTTGACACTAATGTATAAAGCCCTAAACAGTTTGGGTCCTGGTTATGTGAAGGAGAGCCTTCTCCCATATAGATCTCCCACTGAGATCTCAAAAAGAAGGCTCCCCACAAGAGAACACCCTGTGAGGTAGGTGGGGCTGTGAAAGCTCAGAAGAGAGCTGTGATTAGCCCAAGGTCACCCAGCTGGCTTTGTAGAGGAGTGCAGAATTAAACCCTGTATTACCAGATAAGAGTCTGGCTCCTTAGCCACTAGACCAAACTAGTTCCTAAAAAGTCCATAACCTGGGAGTTCTCAGGGAACCCTGGGTGTTTTCACACTTCCCTTCCTGACTAACCAATGTTGACTTGGACTTGGAGCACGAGTCAACTTTGGCCATTCCTCCCCCCTGAGATCAAATACTTAACTATTTGATCAAAGCCCCAGTTCTCTTCTGGGGACTACCATTTAGTCTGGGGCACCCTCCATGACTGTGTGTACATCAGTGCCATTGCCCGGATGATGCCGACATTCTGCACACAGGCATTCATGTCTATGGTCATCTGAGGTACCAGCACACTTGCACAGCACGTCTAATGAACTGGAGCAGTGGAAGAAGGGTGAATGCTTCTGCCCCAGACACTTGAGGTAAGTCTCTGATTACCGCTGGTTAATGTATGCAGCACAATTTTGTGTTCCACACCTAATCAACAATTAGTGCACTTTTGGTGAGGATGGGCATGCTTGGGGGGCCTTAACAGCCTACTCCGCGTGCAGATGCTCTTCACGAGAGGTTCACTACTTCTTCACTAGAAGCTGCAGTGCAAATAGGCCTTCATTTAGGTGGAAAATTTTGATGTACCCCTGGTAGTCCAAAACCTGGAATCCTGGTCTACCAGTGATCCAGATCAAGGCTCACCTGATCTGGACCATACCCCATCTAATGCAGATGGAATACACCCGTGTGGGTGAGGCTTCACAGGACACATGAGACCCTGAAGAGGACTAGGAGGAACCATAATCCAGGTTTAAGGTAAGTGTAGAAAGGTGTTTTCATGCCTCAAATCCTCTCAAGTGTTCTGTGTCTGCTTCCCTGCTGGATCCAGTTCATCACTTGCTCCTGATGCACATAGTACAGAACTCTATGCAACACTCACTGTCCACTCTTCTTCTTCTTGAGTTTCCTGAAAGAATCACAAGTGGCATGAACACCTTTCCATTCCAATTTCTCTCTTTGTGATGCTGGCCTTTCTTCCCTTTCCCTCCTTGCCTTCAGATGGAGCAATATCCATTTATAATTCCACTTTCTGCATCTGCCTTATTTAAAGAGACAGATTCAGCTTCTTCACCTGTGCCTGGAGGGGCCGGGACACCATCAAGGGCTATCTCTGAGTTTAGGCACGAGGGAAAAGTTATCTTGACGCTGTCAAGGCCATTAACTTGGGGGAATTGATGACTCTGCATTCGGGTGCCGACTCATCAATCACAAAGAATCAATCCTCCCTCCCCTAGGAGTTAGCTGTAGGCAAACATAATTCTGTCTTTTGCTGCCACAGACCTGATCGCTCTTGTCCCATTTGTGGGGACTGTATTTGTTCTTATTTCAACATCGATTCACTCAGGGAGGTTCTTTGATTGCCTGAAGGATGCAGCCCAAAATCAACCCTTTTGAAACAAAGGCAAACGTTGGCACCTCCAGAAAGGAAGGCGCTCGTCTTGTGGTGGAAAGGTGGGCAGGGGGCTTGGAGGAACAATTTGATTTGACTTCCTCTACACTAGGGATGTGTAATTCAAAATTTGATAAAATTCTACCGAATGTGGGCATTCGAATTTGAATAGAATGTCTTCACATTTGAATTTAAACATTCCAACAAATTTCAAATGTTCCAAAACATTCAATCTGTACGCATTTGCACTTATAATACAGAACAAAAACAGGATGGATATGGGATAAAATGGGCTTTGTACAGATACGTATAACACATATTAATGTTGTCGGCATTCGTATCTTCAAATCTGATTCTAAGATTCAAATAGATTCGAACGTATTGGATTCAAATCGGTTTTTGTTGCATTTGGATTATAAACAATCGAATTGAATGTTTTGACATTCGATTTGACATTCCTACTCTACAACAGAGATACTGGCAAATGGACACTGTTGGCACGTGTTCACACAACCAGCCCCCTGCCATGTACTGCTGACATCAAAGCTGTGAATCTCTTCTCCCCCAGCTTTGATGTTTCTGCCCAGGCCTATTTCAAAAGGAAGTGGTCCCAGACAGCTAAATCTGCATTACAGATGAGAGGAGTGCAACAGAAAGCACCTTTGGGGTGGTAAGTTTTCTTTCATTTTTAATGAATAAAAATTGCCTTTTACAAATTCCAGGTGAAACAAGTACACTAGGTAAGAACATGCTAGGACCTGGCTTCCATTTTGTGACCATTCTCTGTGACCATCCATCAAACAGAAGAGCTGAGTTCTTTCCCAAATGCCTGCATGAAATTGTCCTGATAGATGGGCATAATCACATCATGCCAGTCTTAAAGGACTGTTCTCGTTACCTATCAACCAGTGTTAACTCTGATTTATAAGGCCCTAAATGACTTGAGCCCCAAGTATCTAAAGGAATGCCTACTCCCATACTGACCTGCCCATGCCTTAAGATATGCAGGGGAGGCCTTCCCAGTTGTCCCATCAGCCACAGCAGCAAAGGGTGTGGGCATCCGGGAGAGGGCATTCTCAGTGGTGGCCCCTAGGCTATGGAATAGTCTCTCCCTTGAGGTGCATCTATCATCTTCTCTGTACATGTTTAGAAAGGTGGTGAAGACGCACCTTTTTGCCCTGACCTTCAATTAAATGAGGATACACTTTCTCTTCCCTCTGGCAGGCACTGTTGTTTTAATATAAACTGTGAGTCTGTTTGGTCTAGTGGTTAGGGAGCCAGACTCTTATCTGGGAATACAGGGTTCAATTCTGCCCTCCCCCATGAAGCCAGCTGGGTGACCTTGGGCTAGTCACAGCTCTCTTCTGAGCTCTCACAGCCTCACCTACCTCACAGGGTATCTTTTGTGGGGAGAAGAATAGAAGCCTTGTCAGCCTCTTTGAGTCCCCTTACATGAGTGAGAAAAGCAAGGTAGAAAAGCCAGTAGGTGGATTTCAAATGTTGTTACCCACCCTGAGGCTTTAGGTATAGGGTAGGATAGAAATACAAGTAATAAATAAATTAAATAAATAATCTACATTTTTAGAGGTCAGAAAATACACTTCCAAAATGTATTATAGATGGATTCCATATGAATTGAGAACACCACCATCCCATTAATATTAAGAGCAAGCTCAGAGGGAGGCATCCAGACTTCAAGGGCTAGTGCAGTCCTTAACCAGAACAGTAGCACTTGAAGTGTGGATGGCTTGCTCTGGCTGAATCATCATGGTAATGGCCAAGGCAACATCCAGTGCATGATGGAGTGTCGTTATGGTGACTGGCCTGTGGCACATGACTGGCCAGCTGCACTGTATTCCCCACTTGCAGCACTTGCACTTAGAAGAGAGTGTGAACACTGTGTCCAAGAGTTCAGCATCTGCTCCTGGTGAAGCTGTGGACATTTTTTTACTTGTCCACAGCTAACAATGATTGGGCCACCTGGAGGGAACTCCTGGATATGCCAGGATGCTCTGGATCAGTGATGGTGAAAAGGAATGCCACTCCAGACAGGTTAGTGTAGACAGGCCAGTGTTTTGTGGTCCCAACCAAGCTTTGTTAGTGAACCTCAACAGAGTCCCCATGGACAAATGAATCAGTTAAGCAAAGCAAGCTAATTTGCTGGCAGGCTGTGAGTCTGCATGGACCTGCATGCATCCAGCCACTATCCCACTGTCAGTCCTCCTCAGAATACTGCGAATGTTGTGAAGTAGTAAGGGCTTCCTACATGCTTTTAGTGGCCATTTAACCGCTGCATTGGAGCTGCTTGGGTGGATAAGAGCATAAGAAGAGCCCTGCTGAATCAGGTCACAGCCCATCTAGTCCAGCATCCTGTCTCAACACAGTGGTCCACTAATTGCCCATGGGCATCTCAAGCAGAGATAAGGGCAAAACTTCTCCTGCTCTTGAATCCCAGCAAATGGCCTTAGAGACATCCTGCTTGTCCCACAGCCTGAAAGATGTACCTAGGCATCCATTCTAGTAGCCATTGATACATCTGTTTTATTAATGTTTGATTTTAAATGTTGCTTGGTATAGGACTTACCCTTCCTTAAAGCTATCTAGGCTGGTAGCTGTTACCACCTCTTCTTCTGACAGCCAATTCCACAGACTGACGACTCTCTGGGTGAAGAAATCCTTCCCCTTGTCTGATCTGATTTTCCTACTCATCAGCTTCATGGATGGGTAGATCAACCCATCAGTTGATCTACCTGGTCAACTATTATCATCACCGGCGGTGTTCCTAGCTAGAGGGCTGCTAGAGATACCTGTATGAATTTTGCAATGGTTACAATACCTTAATCGCCATCCGAAACTGTTTCTGTTTTGGAAATAGGCAGAAATATATCTAGGTGTCTCTGGGTGGCCTGGTAGTTACAAGGAATGGTGCAATATTAACTCTGACCCTATAAAAAAGCCTATGTACGGATGGTGATCACTGCAATCAATTTTATTGAATTTTGGTCAGTATCACAAACCAGTCTTCAAGTATTTGCTCATTCCAGCCTCTAATGCACATGAGAGAGAAGGGGAGAATGAGAGACGTCAATGGAGCATAAAGCAAATCTCATTGCTTCATCAGATGGTGACTGCAATTTATGACCCACTATCAAAGCCAGCAGAGAATGCTGAAATACGGTGGTCACGCCTAATAAAATACCAGGTACAGTCTAGATATGGTTCTCCAGGCTGTATCCTTGCTTATGCTGAGATGGGCTTAGCTCCTTTTAATGTTATTTTTATTCCAAATTAAGCTAACAAATAAGAAATTTAGTAGAATTCTACTATTAAAATGTTTGGATGCAAATTTTGATATGCAAAATCCTGTTCTCATCGCTGCTAGGCTGTGTGTATCTCCTTCATCTTTTTCAATGCATCATTTTTTTAGATTCTCCATCCCCTCCTAGGATCAGAATTTCCATCAATTTCACAAGCTTCCACGCAGCCCCCACGCAAGCATAATGTTCTGCACCGATATTTGGCAATTTTACTTCAGATATCAGCAAGGCCAGACCCTGTACTACATTAGACTCGGGTGAGTGTCTGCATATTTGTCTTAACTGTAAAATGTAAAGACATATCCAAGAGAACAGATGATAACCCTCACTATATGGTGATTGGTTTAACTGTGTGCAGTAGGGATATTCAGTCAAATTCACTCAGATTCGTACATTTGAATTCAAATCGAACGCTGGCTGCATTTGAAGATTGACATTCTAATGCAAAGCAAATGCTTCTATACATTCTAGGGATGTGCACGAATATTCGTAGCATCCCAGTATTTATACAAATTCATACAAATTTGGACATTCGTACACGAATCAAATGTTATGGTATTAGTACGTTGATGTTCATAGAAATAAGAATGTTTCTGGACATTCATACAAATAGTTCGGACTTTCGTTAAACTGTGGAAGTGGAAAAGCGGCTGCACCAGTTGCATCCACAATGGATCCAGAATTTGGCATGGATGGAGAGCAGATTCAAAGTGGATTCAGGTTAGATTTGATGCTTTCAGGGTAGATTTGTTATGGGATATATATCAGATAGGTATCTCAGATACATATCGGATTCATATTCATTTGTATTCTATACTTATTTGTTCGTATCAAATGTTCATATGAGTTCATACAAATACATTCATCATATCAAATAGAATTTTAGCACATTTGAAAGGGCCTATTTGTACAGATACAAATTTTCTAACATTTGATTCGCTACAAGTTGAATGCCAAAAAGATCCATGCACATCCCTAATACATTTGTTCAAGCTTTGTTATATTCATGAAGAAGAAGAAGAAGAAGAAGAAGAGTTGACTTTTCTACCCCACTTTTTTCACCCATTTAAGAGGCTGATAAACCTTCTGTTCTTCTCCCCACAACAGAACACCCTGTGAGGTAGGTGGGGCTGTGAGAGCTCAGAAAGAAAGCTGTGACTAGTGCAAGGTCACCCAGCTGGCTTCATGGGGGAGGGCAGAATCGAACCCAGTGGACGGTGGTCAAGTGTAAAAAGAGCTAACTGGTGATTTGCTGGAAACCTTTCGCGTTTAGAAAAGTGCATTATACATCAAAGCCTGGTTTAGGATGCTCCCCCTAACATCAAGGCTGCTAGCAAATCACATATAAACCTTTTGCCTCACACTTGCGGGTCAACCACAGCTGCAAGAAACACAAAACAGTTCACTCACACCCTCACTGGATGGTTCTGCCACAATTTTTCTTCTATACTTTTAAAAAAACTGTGGATATTTGGGGCTATTGTTACAGGTTGTGATGGGGAATTCAGCATTTCATTCATGCAACATTTGAAGACATTAATGGGTGTTTTTCCACTGTCACTAGAAGTACCCATTAAGTACCAATTAATGGGTACATAATGGCATTTTTGTACCCATTAATGGGTACTTAATGGGTACTTCTAGTGACAGTGGAAAAACACCCAATGTGTTCTTTTCTAACTTCACTGGTGCCTTCATTTTGTTTCAGATACATATTATACGTGTTCTGGGCTCGGCCTTACCAAAGGTGACATCAATAACCAATGTCTAATCAATTTACAAATGATCGCCATTTAGCAATAACATTCACTAAAGAAGAAGTAGAACTACTGTCATGTGGATGGAAGAATCCACACTCCTGCAAAAGAATATTTGAGTATGTGGGGGCTAAGCTCTTTTTCCTCCAGAAAGACTTAACTTCAAAGTAAAGGTAAACTGTGTTTTTTTTTAATGCTATGTCTGGAAGCACCTTCAGTGCTCAGCAAACGTCTGGTATGATTCAAAAGGACTACAGTAGGGGTATGCATGAAAATTCATAATATTTGTTATTTCTCTGAATTCATCCAAATCTGGACATTCATACATGAATCGAATGTTAGCCCATTTGTACATTAACATTCACACCAATACAAATGTTTCGGACATTTGAACGAATAGTTTGGACATTCATTAAACTGGGGAGGTAGAAAAGCAGTTGCACCAGTCACATCTGCAATGGATTGAGAGTGCCTTCGACACAAATCGAGAGTGTATTAAAAGTGGATTCAGGCTGGATTTGACACTTTCAAAGCGGATGTATTACGGGATATGTATCAGATAAGTATTGGATTCATATGCGTTCAGGTCAGATACGTATCGGATACGTGTTAATTTGAATGGGATATTTGCATGATTTTTTTGCGACAGCTAAATCAATTCCGTACTTAACTGCTTATAAATTTAAGCTGGAAGAGTATCATCATTTCAATATACCAATGTATTTTAGGACTCTGTTTACCAAAGCGAGCTTTGATCGGTTAAAAATAATGATTAATATGGAGAGATATGATAAAACCCCAAGGCAAAATAGGCTCTAATTTTGTGATTCAAAGGTAGTAGAGGATACATCCCATTTCCTCTTGGAGTGCTCCCTGTATGAATCTATTAGGGAACAGTTACTGGCTCCATGTCTGCAAAATGACTATAGTATGAATAACCAAGATACAATGCATTTGTTATTAAAAGGTACTGATAAAGCAACCATAATGAGAATAGCGGCATTTATAGCTAAGGCCAATAACATCAGAACTGCATTTATAACCGGGGGGCATGTAGATTTACGGACTGCAATTGTTCTAAATGTTATAACTTGGTTCTTAATTGTTTTAAAGGACAAATGAGTTTTATCACCTGTATTTTGTATTTATGATATGGTCAATGGATGAATCATTAATAAATAAACTAATACATTTGTACCTAATAGAATCCTACCTCATTCAAAGGTGATCTATTTGAACGAATATGAATTTTCTAACATTTGATTCATTGCGAATCAAATGTGAAAAAAACATTCCTGCATATCTCTAAAAGGAGTGCTTTTCCACTGTCAAAAAGTACCCATTTTTGCACCCATTAAGGACCCATTTGGGTGTGAGCCGGATGAGCCCATTTCCACCATGGCACCCATTTGGGACCCAATTGTTTCCACTGCCGCTGGGGAAATCTAGATCAAATGGGTACTTTCTGGCCTTTAATCCAGATTTTCTGTAGACTCCATTAATGGGGTCTACAATGGGGTCTTCAAGCAGAAAATCCAGATTAAAGGGAGCCTGTTTCCACGCTTGTGTGGCATTAGGGTCTAGAGGAGGCTAGGGGGAGGGGGCACCCATGGGGGGGGGAGCCCCAAAACCTAAGCTTTGAAGTCATTTCAAAGTCACTTCAAAGTCTGTGAAAAATAGCTCCGGAGCATGTTTGAAGTCTGTGCTGATCTTCAGAGTGAACTTTGAAGTGACTCAGAAGTCACTCAGAAGTCACTCCGAAGATCAGCACAGACTTCAATGGAGCTGTTTTGCACAGACTTTGAAGTGACTTCAAAATGACTTCGAAATGACTTCGAAGCCACTACGGAGATTGCACCCCCTGTCCCCCCAAACACCTGGGGTGACAAGCAGACCCCTCATGTACCCATTCCTTAGATCCGGATCTTCTTAGATCTGGATTAAAGGAGCACGGTGGAAAAACACCCAAGAACCACAGCTATCTTGTCTTTGTTTACTCTTGTTTTCCATCACATTTAGAATGGTATCTCATCCTATGATTTTTTGGTATAACAGGAAAATCTTTCCCCCACTTGATCTCAGATGGATCCTTGTAATAGTGACACAACCAGAAAATATTGCCAAATAGACAATTTTGGAAAAAAACAAAACATTTTCCCTAATATAATGGAATAAAAAAACAAACACTTTTACTAATACACATATTTCTGTGAACATATGAGTTTTTGGTTAAAGAATTATAGCATAAAGTCCAGAAAACTATAATTCTTAAAGAATATCTACTGTCTGGTTCAAAGATTTAGAAAAGAAATGTAGATTTTTATCAGATGATGTACACACTATGAATAAATTAATTTTGATCAGTTGATTCATGATTTCATAAATTTGATTCATTTCTCATTTATTTCTGTCCCCTTACTTTTATTACTCCATTTTATTCACTGCCTGATTTCTCCTTATGTCCATGACTTGAGAACCAAGGGTACTAGATTTGGGTCCTTAGAAATTTTAAAAATACAATTCATCCAGCTTTCTGAAGTTTGAGGGCAGGCTTTTGAAAGTCTGAAATTTGGAGTTTGGCTCAAATTCCTGTGTAGAGTGAAAGCAGTAAGTTATTGGGGACAATTTCCACCAGGGGCGATTTCTGGTTTGGTGCTACACCACAGCAGACAGAAACTTCAGAGCTTTGAAGGCCTAGAGTTGCCTCCTATGTGACCAATGTGCCTTCTAAATCTGGGCCCTTTCCGCACTAGGCCTTATTCTGTAATGTATCTCAGGATAGGGGTCTGTTGTCCACATGTTAATGCAGGCTATGGTAGGCCTTACCTGGGGCCTACCATAGTCTGCACTAGGATGCGGAGAACAGGCCCTGTGGCGCCGCCTATCTCCCAGTGCAAGCTGCCTAACTCTCTTCACCTCTGTCTCCAAACACAGTAAGGCTAATAAGTTTTTAAAAATCTTGGTAGCGTGTATTATTTATATATGTTCTGGTAGCGTGTCTTTATAATGGTTTAGCCTCGCACCCCACAAGCGGACACCAACAATGCTTAGACTTTTCAAAGGGAAAAATAAACAGGGTTTTATTCTTAGTAACAGGTAACACAATAAAAGAACGGAAGAATACACGTCTGTCAATTCAAAGCCACACCCTTTAGTTCCTAGATTTCACACATAAGTCTTAACTTCACAGTTCCTTTTACTTTCAACCCCTTCTGGCCTATTCTCCAGCTCAGAAGTTCGGGACCAATGCTTGGTTCCTTCCCTGAGGTAAAGAGACAGTCTAACCTGTCTTCTCCCCCCCCCCCCAAAACCCAAAAGCAAGGACAAAATCTTTTCCTAGCAGGCAGGTTTTATACTCCTCACTAGCCTAAACTCGACGCCTGATTGGTGGAGTGCGCTCCTCCCCCTCCCATTATGCTAACTAGGGAGGCTTCGCCCCCTCCTTTACCTGTTTAAGCTGTCAGTTTAGACTCTTCCTCAAAACACATTGAATACACTTTCATTACACTTTTAAAATTTCTTCTCCCAGCACTAAAATTTAGTGTGGGCACCACATTCCCCCTTTCCCTTAGGGCAAGAATTGTTATATAGGCTTGTCCTGCCTATAAACAATTCTGACTAATCTTACCTTTCTTTTCTAACAACAATTATAAATAAACTTCTATTATTATTATTATTATTATTAAAGTCCTTTAAACACTTTTAACAGTCTTTATTTTACAGCTGTCGAGTCTGTATCTGGTAGTTGCAATTCCGCTTTCGATGCGCTGTCATCCTGGATTTTCTGCAGTCTTTCTTGAAAACTTTCTGACTTGGAATATTGGTGTTCGATTCTGGATACGGCTTCAGCTACATTGTTAATTTTGCCTTTGACAACTTGTCTCTTTTGGTTCAAGGCTTCTGCACTCTCAGATCCTTTTACTTCTGTATTTTCAGGTAACTCTTTCAAGAGTAGCAAGGCCCCTGGAGCAGAATCAGGCCCTCTCATCCCTCCAATTGCCCTTTTTGTGGCCACTAGGATACAGCCTGAGAATATAAGCAATTTAAAATACACAAATTAAAGATAGATACAAAACTCTCTGAGAATTCAGGCAAAGAGAGTTTGCAGATGCACAGGTTTTTTCCAGTGCTATCTAATGCCAAGCTTTGTTGTTGTTAAAAATCTATAGAGCCAATGTTGTGGTAATTTGTTCCTTCGTTGTTGCTATTTTCATATGTGTCTAGTGATATTTTGGATCAATCTGGAAGGAGAGGGAGATAGGATGCCAACGTGCCGAGAGCCTCTGCTGTTAATAGTCTGTTGAATCTTGTTACACTTTTGGCTTTATCAGACAGAGCAACAAACATCTTAATAATAACTGAACACCTGTAAAAGTTACACTGTAGTAACTTTTCTCATTTTCTGGAAGCAAAGGGCCTTATTGTATTCCCCCCCCCCCCCAGAATCTGAGGGCTGCTTTATTTGTTCAGAGACAAAGAGGCCCTAATAAATTCCTCCGTGTGAGGTATTTAATTACATAATAATGTGTACACTAATCAGAGTAAATGTGTTTGTGAAAACACTTTGATATGGGAACAGTTAATCACCCAGGGCACTGCTTCTTAACACCACTTTGGAAGTTAACTTAATTAAATTAATTAGGACAAAGGGAGAAAAAAATAAACAGGTGATTGGTCCTCAATAGCCCACAGTGAATGGTTTTCCACCAATGCTAAAAGTACCTCCCAGATTCCGAATCTGTCCTTCTCCAGAGGCGTTTTCGCACTAAGGTGAAGACGCCTTGGAACGCTTCCCCCGAACGGGTTGAGAACACTTTCCCATTCACACAAGGGCAGGTAAGGAACGCTTTGAGAGCAGTTCCCTCACCTGCCAGTGCGAACGGGAAAGTGTTCTCAACCCGTTCGGGGGGAAGACCCTCCCCCGGGCTGCTCCCATTGGCTCCTATGGAGCGAGGGTGGGCAGCCGGCTGCCTTCTGTCCCTGGGTTCCTGCTCACTCCTGAACCCCAGATCGGGCTACAGGGGTGGGCAGGAACGCCAGCCAAAAGCCCCCTACCCATCCAAAGGGTCTTACCTTTTCCTGCAGGCTCCATTCTGTGTAGGAAGGCCGGGCCGTTCTGAGCACGCTCGAGGGGGCAGTCCCTCCTTGGCTGGGCACCCGCACATGCTCAGATGGGCAATAGAAGCCAGGCGGGTGCCCAGCCAATGAGGGGCCGCCCCCTCGAGCGTGCTCAGAACGGCCCGGCCTTCCTACACAGAATGGAGCCTGCAGGAAAAGGTAAGACCCTTTGGATGGGTAGGGGGCTTTTGGCTGGTGTTCCTGCCCACCCCTGGAGCCCGATCTGGGGTTCGGGAGCGAGCACGAACCCAGGGACAGAAGGCAGCCGGCTGCCCACCCTCGCTCCATAGGAGCCAATGGGAGCAGCCCGGGGGAGGGGCCGAGCTGTCACAGGGAGAGAGCGTGCGAACGCTTTCTCTCTGGGACGGGTCGAAACGCGCAGAGACGGTTTCAGAGCACTTTTTAGTGCTCTGAAACTCGAACACATGGAGGGCACGTCGGGACGCTTGCGGGCGGCCTGGAATGGATCCCGCCGCCCGCAAGAGCGAATGCTGCGTTCCGACGTTCCCTCCATGCGTTCAAAAAACCCCTGTGCGAAAAGGCTCCAGGTCTCCACATACCTCTATTTGCAACAATCCACAAGAAGCCATGTAGACTTAAAAGCTCTCCCCTCTCAGAGTTGACATAAACCTGGTTTTCTCTTTAGGGGAGAAAAAGAGAGAGAAATAATAATAATCAGACAATCTGTGTTGGTTTTTTTAAGGCACTGCTCAGAAACCCATGCATCCATTTCAGAATCAAGTATGTGGCAAGTCAGGTTGCTGGCTGTATCTGTTATGTACTGAGCTCATCCGTTTGGTGCCCACCATAGACTCATTCACAAGAGATCGGATTCAGGCATGGTAAAGACCTCAAATGCAAATCAGGAAGTTTCATCTTGAGACGTTTTCGCACGGGGCTGAACAGGACGCGTGGGAGACAGCTGCGGACACGGCATCCGCATTGCCCGAGCGGGGCTTGCGCTCCGACGTGTCCGCAGCTGTCTTTCTCGCGTTCGAAATGTAGAGCACTTTAAAGTGCTCTACATGCGTTCGAACGCGGACGAGCCGCCCGCAGGCGTTCGGGAGGAGAAGCATTCGCGCCTGCTTCTGTCTCCCGAACAGCTGCGGGCTCGCCTCCGACGCCGGCGCGGCTTCGACAATCAGCTGTTTGACAATCAGCTGATTGCCGATCTGCCTCCGCGGCTGTCTCCGCGCCCCTGGCCGGCCTTTGCCGGCTAAGACAGCTCCCGGCGCTTTGAGCATTCGCACACAGACGCGCCGGAACGCGTTTACACGCGTTCTGGCGCGTCTGTGTGTGAAAGGTGAAAGCGCCGGGAGCTGTCTTAAGCTTTCCGCCTGAACGCGTTCCGTTTGGAACGCGTTGCAGTGCGGAAATCCCTTTGGTCTGTGGCAACAAATGAGAACATAAACCCTCAGATTAATATTAGATGGAACGAAGAGATGACTTCAGATGTGAAAGGAAACACTGGTTTAGTGCAGCTCCACCTCAGGTGTTTCCTATGGTATTTAAGGGAACAGAGGGAAGGAGGAGAAGGAATAAAATAGAGAAGGGAGGGAAGGAAGTTGGGAGGGAGGGAGGAAGAAAAAGGAATAAAGAAGAGAGTGAAGGGAAGTAAGTTGGGAGAGAAGGAGGGAGGAAAAAGAAGAAACAGGAGAGAGTGAAGGAAAGAGAGGAAGTTGGGAAGGCGGAAGGGAGGGAGGAGAAGGAATAAAGAAGAGAGTGAAGGGAAGGAAGGATGTTGGGAGAGAGGAAGGAAAGAGAGGGGAGGGGTGGGAGGGAAAGGGAAGGAAGGGAATGGAGGGAGAGAGGGAAAATCTGTGCAATGGTAGGTCTAACTGCAATGGTAGATCAGAAATTGAAATGTGCTTTGTGATATATCCTATTCCCCAGAACCTGGTGAAGGTGGAGATGCTGCCTCGAATGAATGCACGAAAGCATTTGCTTCACATCTGGATGCCAGCGTTCGAATATAGTCAACTTCCAATTCAAATGTGCATGTTTGAATTTGCACGGATTTGTTTGAATGTGAACCTGGTGAATAACCTGTGCATATCTCTAACCTCAAGACCTCAGTTTCAAGTTTAGATAGCTCTGTTCTCTTCTTAAGGTTTGCCTACTTTCCCCATCTCATTTATTTTATTTATTGGGTCTTTTTTATAAACCCAGGGGAGGGAGGGAGAAAGAAATGTTGATGTGCATGATTCAGGGAGACAGCAACTTGGCTTTGGTAACAGGCTCCTGATCAGAGATCCAGGAAACCTGGCAGAAAGTATGTGGGAATGGATCTAGTTCAGTGCCAAACTGAGAGTTGGATCAGACAAACGCAAGTATTTCTTCACCCAGAAGGTCACTGGTCTATGGGTTTTGCTGCCGGAAGAGGTGGTAACAGCACCCAGCCTAGATGGCTTTAAGGTAGGGTTAGACAAATTCATGGAGCACAGATATATCAATGGCTACTAGAATGGATGCCTAAGTACATCTTTTGGGCTCAGGGGACAAGCAGAATGCTTCTGAGACCATTTGCTGGGATTTGAGAGCAGGAGAAGGTTTGCCCTTATCTCTGCTTGAGATGCCCATGGGCAACTGATGGGCCACCATGTGCAACAAGATGCTGGACTAGATGAGCTGTGGCCTGATCCAGCAGGGCTCTTCTTATGTTCTTTATCAAATCCCATGCGAATGCATACAAATCCCATACGAAGCTTCATACAAATGTATTGAAACGCTTGATTCGAATTTGCATGTGATTCTTTGAATGTGCTAACAGTTGATTCGAATTCAATTGTCCAAATTTGTTATGAATATGTGTGTGCTCCCTACTTCTGAGTCTCTCTTAAAAAAAGCAACACATAAAAAAAGTCTGCATTGATGTGCCCATGGAAGTACCCGTGCAGTCAGCCAGGAGTTGGCCATAACTTGGTGGTACACAACAACAGCAGCATATATAAAAATAAAACATATATAAGTAAAGTGTCCACACAGTTTCCAGAGCACAGTGATTGCTAATGTTTGCTAATGGTACTGCTGCGTGCACTGATTGATCTATGTTCATTTGGATCCTGCCATAAACTCAGGTGGTTCGAATTTTGTGCATAATCACGTTGCATTGTTCCTGGTCATGCTTCCTTTTCACCCTGCCCCCCAACACAGTTTTTAGCTTTGACGAGTCCCATCCTTTTGGTAGCTTGTTTAGCCCACTCCCTCCCAATATATTATGCAAAGTAATTTGAGAAGAATTAGGACATTTTCCAAGCCTCTGTGTTTTCAGGATGGTAGATTGAAAACTGCTGAGTCTTCTCCTACAAAGTGAGATGATCGTGCCTGCTGAAACTCTGGCCTCCCATTCTGAAGAGCCCGAACCACTTTAATAGATTCAGAGCAGGAGAGGTTCACAAAGGGACTGATTGCGTCCTTATTTCCTTTTATCCGAGCATGTCAAACTAAAGTTAAAAAAGACTAGAGAGAATCACACTTTAATGGTCTTAAAACAAAATGATCTCCTCGGCAAATTTGTCAACAGCTTCGTGGCTCAGCTCAGGCAGTCACAACGAAGGCATCTGGAACTTTGACAGTCAGAAAAGGCACCTTAATAAGACAGAGACGCGAGGGGTTCAGTGCCTAAATTGGGCCGCTTGGTCAGCAAACTTTTCCAGCTGAAGTCTTGGGTTTTGTCGCACAGCTGGGCTTCCTACAAATAGAAATAAATGTTGGAGAAACAGAAGGCAGAGGCGGCGGCAAGACCTGAATCAGGGATTGTTGGCATGATATCTTATTCCAGAAGTTCCAAAAGTGGTTCATACTGGCCCCTGGCGGGCAGCAGGTCTTCTGATGGGGTGGTGGGGGGCAGCAATTGTAATTATTTCATTATAAATTAATATTTGTCTTATTTATACCTTCATCTTTAGAGATTCCCCCCCCCCGCATTGACATGAATGTGTATCCATAATGCAACCATCCAAGTAGAATGGTTCAGTCAACAGTAGGGATACATACTAATATTCAGAACATTTGAAATTTGCCCGAATTTGGACATTCTAATTCAAATCAACTGTTGGCACATTCAAAGATTTGAACAGAATGTTTGAAGCTTCATATGGGATTCATATGCTATTCGTATGCATTCATATATAGGATGTACTCTATTTTCTGGTGTATAAGACTACTTTTAAATCCAGGAAAATCTTCTCAAAAGTTGGGGGTCATCTTATACGCCGGGTGTTGTCTTCTTATATGGCGAGTATATCCCAAACTCTATATTTTAACTGGAAAGTTGGGGGTCGTCTTATACGCCGGAAAATACGGTACATGCTATTAGTATGCACTTGTATGAGATTCATATGGGATTGAACATTTGTATTGTATATGAATCCCACCACATTCAAAGAGGATCTATTCAAATAAATACTAATTTTTTCTTGCATTTGATTTGATATGAATCAAATTCAAAACACACACATTTGTACAAAACACACACACATTTGTGCACATCCTTTCTTTCTTTCTTTCTTTCTTTCTTTCTTTCTTTCTTTCTTTCTTTCTTTCTTTCTTTCTTTCTTTCTTTCTTTCTTTCTTTCTTTCTTTCTTTCTTTCTCCTGCTATGGTCTTGTCTCAAGGTCACTTGTAGCCTGAAAGAAAATAGTTAAATTAGGGTGCAATCGGATATGCCTTTTTCATTTTCTATTTTTTAGAAAACATGTCCCTTCTCCAGCTGTCAAATAAACAAATATATACATTTAAAAGCTTTTAAACAGTAAAATGAAAAACCCTACCTCTTATTTCCCGACATTGCTGTTCCTTCACCTCGAAGTCTGGCAACCCCTACCTAACAACATGTGCTCACAACACACCAGCTGCCACCACCCTGGGTTTCCATGGTTCTGATTGGTTCTCACTAGCAGAATTTGTTCCCTTGCTGTGATTGGCTGGATTTCTCTCCATTGTGGCTGGGGAAAAAAGCATTACCTTTGGTCTTATTATTTCCACTATGAGGAAAGGCTAAGCAAAAGCACAGACTGTGATAGCTCAGAAGAGAGCTGTGACTAGCCCAAGGTCACCCAGCTGGCTTCATTGGAGGGGGAGGCAGAATTGAACCCAGTATCCCTAACCACTACACCAAACTGACTCACAAACTTGGTAAAATGTGTGGCATCTCCGACTCAAATTCTTGCAGGGGAAGCACACTTAAATATGTCTGGTCACACTTAGGGATCCACATGAAACGAATTTCTATGTTTGTTTGACAGTTGAAGCGAAAACCTGTTAGTTAATTTCATTGTTGAATCTTTTAATCAAAAAGCCAGGGGATTTTTTTGCGTCCAGTTTTGCTCTTCTTTGCACAGAAAATTATCTTTTTCCCCAGTAAAAAGGCCCTTTTCATGACCAAAAATGCAGCACAAAATGAACGTTCATCCAAATTGTTCAGTTTTGCAAGAGGGAGTCTGGCTTGTTTCAATCAAAGTTTTGGCTGTGCAAAAGCTGAACTTTCATTTCAATGCAAACCTCTGTGAATACAAAATAGTCAATCAAAGTTGTGAACACAAATCAAATCTTTCGCATCCCTAATCACACCCTTAGGTGTTTGATGTGTGAACCGCCCAAGCGGTCCTGGTGAGAAAGTGCTGGAGAATCTAGGCATCTGCTGGTGCTATTTTCTGTGTGATCCTTTTGTCACTAAATGCTGGCATGCTGCTTCTAATGTGGGCCTAGGAATGGTAGATCTTGACACTACTAGAGCTATATTAAACTATTTAGAGAGCGACTGATCAGTGGAATTTGGTAAGTATACTGTAGAAGTCACACAGCATCTACCCACGCTGTTCCAGCTTTTGTGCACTGATTTCTTTTCCTCTTCTTTTGTTTTAGAAGAAGAGTTAGCTTTTATACTCTGCTTTTCTCACCCATTCAAGGGGACTCAAAGCAACTGACAAACCTCCTGCTCTTCTCCCCACAACAGGCACTCTGTAAGGTAGGTGGGGCTGGTGAGAGCTCAAAAAGAGACCTGTGACTAGCCCAAGGCTACCCAGCTGGCTTTAGTAGTAGTAGTAGTAGTAGTAGTAGTAGTAGTAGTAGTAGTAGTAGTAGTAGTAGAAGAGGAGGAGGAGGAGGAGGAGAAGGATGCATTCCACTTAAATTACTTTTCTTCTTTTATATCCTGCTTTTCTCACCCATTCAAATGGACTCAAAGCAGCTGACAAACCTCCTGCTCTTCTCTCCACAACAGACACCATGTAAGGTAGGAGAGGCTGGTGAGAGCTCAGAAGAGTCCAAAATCACCCAGCTGGCTTCATGGAACAGTGCAGCATCAAACCCACTGGCTATGAGATATGAGTCCAGCACTCTAACCAGTAGACCAAACTGGCTCACAAACTTAGCTGTTTATAGTGATGACATCACAGAGAAGCATTCTGTGCATGGCCTGTACTAGGCAGCTCCATAGTCAAATGTGAATCTAGACTGAAAGAAAACCAGAAAAAATAGCATGTCTGAGGCATCTTCAGTGGAGATCTCTGGAAAGCCAAGAATTCCCAATGCAGTCACCAGAAACAATCTAAGAAACACACACATTCACTTTCTTCAGCGGTACTTTGGCTAATGTAGCATGCTGGGTAATTAATGGTATGATCCAGTACGCAATTACTCAGAAGAAAGTGTCGTTGGATTCAGCAGGAATTACGCCCAGGAAAATGAGAATGACATTGCAGCCTTAGCCTAAAGTTTGCATGCATGAGACGCACAAACAATTTGTTCCACTCCTGAAAACCTGCTGAGGACAATTGGTCTGTATACAGTCTGAATGTGAGCTGTTTTAGCAATGCAGCTTAAAAGCCATCTGCAATTTCCCTGGGCCTTCCGGAATCAAGTGCTCCCATTAAAATAGTAACATTTAAATATTGCCATTAGTCTGAAATAATTATAAAGCAACCCTCCTTCCGGCCATTCTGGACAAGCTTGGCTTATGCTAATTTGGGGCTCTTAGTCCTCTCTTCCATGCTGTTATTGAGTTCATTGTCATTCTCTCCTCTCTCCTCCTCCCATTCCACCAAAAGAGAAATATATTTTTTTTTCCATTTTAATATTCTTCAAAGTAAGACTTTTAATTGAAAAATGTGACTTGGGAAATGTAGAACAGAGATAGGCATACTGTATTTATTTATTTATTTGCATTTTTATCCCACCCTATACCTTAAGGTCTGGGTGGTCCTTTACAAAATCAATAAGCTTGCAATCCAAAATGAAAGTTGAGGAAAGTGGCAAAGAAAAGGGAGAACAGCAACCAGCCTTAGATGGCTTTCAGAAAAGATTAGACAAACTCATGGCGATCAGAGGCCTGTTCACACTAGGACTCTGGAACGCAACTAGGGAAGCCCTGGGACTGAGCATTCACTTTGCTGGGCAGGCAGTTCTGTTCAGAACCATCCCATCCCATCCCAGGGGGTCTAATTGCATTCCAGATGTAGAGCATGAAATTGTGCTCTACACCCAGCCGGCCCAGGCCGTTCCACAGCTGTACAACAGGGAGAGCATTTGTACTCTCCTTGCTGGACAGCTGTGGGCCCCGCCCCCCAACCACCGCCATTGGGCCGATTTCAGCCCAACAGCTGGCAGGCCCTGTCGTGGCTGGGGTGAGAGCAGGACAGTCTGCCCCATTGCCATGCCTGCTGTGGCAGTCCCAATTGGACTGCAGCAGCATGCATACTGTGACAGCAGCCGTTGCATTGGGACACCCCAGTTCGGTCTCTCCCCCCCACCCACTCCTTTCTAGGACAGGGCAATACTGGGCTGGCGGTGTCTTCAGCCTCCACTGGGCATAGGCACCCCATAGAGGCACCTTGGGCACACACACACACACACAGGGACCCACACCACCTGCCAGGCCTGCATGCCATCACTTACCTTTTCGGACCCTCTGGTCCGATGTGGTGGTCACACGACTGGCCAGGACGATGTGCCACTCCATGTGCAGGTGCACGTGATGGTAGACTGGCTTCACGCTGGGCTAGGACACACAGTGGCAGATTCCCCATCCCTAAACATCCCTTACTTGCCTAGGTGTGAATGGGGAATCCGTCACCGTGTGTCCTAGCCTTCCTGCACTACAGCCATTTGGCTGTAGTGAGAAAAGGCCTTAGGTATATCGATGGATACTAGAATGTGATGCCTAGGTACATCCTCCAGGCTGGAATTTGAGAGCAGGAGAAGGTTTTGCCCTTGTCTTCTGCTTCAGAAGCAATTGATGCCCAGAAGCAATTGATGGGTCACTGTCTGGGCCAGAACGTTAGACTAGGTGGGCTGTGGCAGAGTTACAATATGTCTTACATATAGTCCAAATGCTATATAAGTATTAGAAAACCAAGCCAGAGGGAGGGATAGAAGGAAGGAAGGAAGGAAGGAAGGAAGGAAGGAAGGAAGGAAGGAAGGAAGGAAGGAAGGAAGGAAGGAAGGAAGGAAGGAAGGAAGGAAGGAAGGAAGGAAGGAAGGAAGGAAGGAAGGAGGATAAACTATAAAAATAAGAGGAAGCAAATGGGAAGGGGAGGATAATGAAGTGAATAGGATACTTTTGGACAACTATGCGTGGTGAAGCTGAAGGACATCCCACGTGATGGGGACAACACTAGAAGAGACAGCGTCTCTCAAAGGAAGAAAACCACTCCTTAAACACAGGCTCCTGCTATATCGTGAACTCAGAACAACGAAAGTTTGGAATGTTACTCTGAACAGTACACAGAGAGGCATGAGTGAATTGGCTCTGATTTCCCATGATTCAGCACCCACTGTGAATAGCAGTTGTGGCTGATGTGGGTGAGTATGGACAGAAGCTCCTCCTCCCCACCCGCTGGGTGCTAGTTCATAGGCTTTGAACCCCACGCTATGCTGACAAATCTTTCTTTGATCCAAACCATTTGGGAAGATTTGTTGGCACAGTGTGGGCTTCAGACAAAGCCAATGAGCTAGATGATAGTGGGGGAAAGGACCTCCTGCCTGCCGCTGATGAACAGATGGCAACAATGCCAGTCCTTCCACAGGCAGATGTGTAGATCAGTGATAGCTTTATTGAATGTGACTCCAGCATTTGAAGTGGATGGGAGGAACACTGTGTTTGAAACGAACTTCCTGCTCTGATTGCAAATTGCAAAGGTCTTCGTTGAGGCTTAATCCATGACCCACATGCTGAGATCGTGGTGGAGGAGTTTCAGGAAAAGAAGAAGAACAGAGAAGATGAAGAGTTTATTGAAAGGGTCCCCCGCTGTCTCCTTGATGGTATTCCTTTTAGAATTCCTCAAGAAATTGGCCACATGGGTTGGATGGGGACATGTTTCACTGAGGTGAAGTTCCCATTTGCTTTTCATGCTCTTCTCTAGGCGTGTGCATGGAACCAATTTCCACATTCCATTTGAAGTGAATAGAATGTGGAAATATTCAGCTCTGGCCAAATAATTGCCCCCAGAGATGTGGGGGTATTTGTATCTATGTATTGATATTCTACAAATATCTGTGGACAGAACAAATAAACCCTCCCTCCCACCTCTCCATGCCCACCCTCTCCCCAATTACCTCACCCCCTTACTGCCACCCACACCACCACCACCACCCTGCAACTGGTCCACCACTGGAGCTCCCCCAAAGGTCTGCTTGAGATGCCCATGGGCAATTGGTCACTGGGGAGGAAGGCAGGAGTGCTCTGTTGGCACACCAGGCCTGCTTCCGGTACCGTAAGGCCCTGTTTCCAGGTTCCAGAAAGCCTGTTTGGTGTTCCGGAAGGCCCGGAAACAGGCCCAGCCCGCCACCGGAGTGCTTCCACAAGTAAGTGGGCACCAGGGAGTAGGGGTGAGGACAGATGTATCAATGGCTGCTAGAATGAATGCCTAGGTACATCGTTCAGGTTGGGGTGTGTGTGGAAGCAGGACGCTTCTAAGGCCATTTGCTGGGATTCAAGAGCAGGAAAAGGTTTGTCCTTGTCTCTGCTTGAGATGCCCATGGGCAATTGGTGGCCCACTGTGTGCAACAGGATGCTGGACTAGATGGGCTGTGGCCTGATCCAACAGGGCCTCTCTTATGTTCTTATGTGAAAGCCAAGTCTTCGAATACAGCCAACATCGTATGAATTGGGAAGGTGACAAAGATTTTTCACCCACCCCTAGTCATATCTTCACCAATCCCTTGACGAGATGGAGGAATGGTCCTTGATGTGCCAGAAAAAGGAAGGGGTTGAGAAACTCAAGAGAAATGACCTGTTAATAGTGACAGTGAAACACACACACACAGTTTTGAAAGTGGTTGTCTCGTCTTATTCAGCAACCGGCTCAGCTTTCGGGTGGGAATGTGCATGAAAGGTTTTTTTTGGCATTCAGTTTGTAACAAATCAAATGTTAGAAAATTTATATTCATTTGAATGGATCCCCTTCGAATGTGGTAGGATTCTATTCGATACAAATGTATTTGTAAGAATTCATGTGAATATCGATACAAATGAATACGTATCTGATACGATCACATATGTATCCAATATGAACAAATATGTATCAGATACAAATGCATACGTATTGGATACATTTCCATAACATATCCGTGATCTGAAAGCATAAAATCTGACCTGAATCCACTTTTAATCCACTCTCAATCCATGTCGAATTCAATCTGGATCCATTTCCAGTTTGACGAATGCACAAACTTTTCCTACAAATGTTCTGAAACATTTGTATTTGTACGAATGTCAATGCACAAATGTCATAACATTGGATTCGTGTACGAATGTCCAAATTCGTATCAATTTATACAAATAATGAATGTTGCAAATATTTGTGGGCATCCCTACTTTGGGGATCTTCAGTAGCCCTAGCAAGAGAGTGCCAGGAAGGATATCAGTAAAGAAACACTGAGTCCCCGTCAGAAGGCAAGCGAGAGGCATCGTAAAGTGTCTTTTAAAATTATGCCCCTGTGCCACTTTGTCACACTGATGGTTTAACAATGAAATTCAGCACCCAGAGGGCCCTTACGTTCTTAAGGCAGAAAATGGATGGAGGGGGGATCTCTGAGAGCAAGCAACCACCTTCTTCCCCACCCCGAGCCCACACCATAATATCAGCTAATGGGTAAAGAGATAAAACACATATGATGTGACAGAAACGTACCTGGAACGATTCCTTCAGGAGCGCTTGGCCTTTCCTTAATGAGGCTGACACTTGTGATAATAAGATTTGGAAAGGCGCTTTATTTATTTGTTTATTTATTAGAGGGCATAATTGTTTAACTTAATTTACAGACAGTGTTGCTAGGGACACCAGGGAGGGAATCTACATGAAGTCCATTTTCTGTTTCATTCCTTTTTTTTTCTTTTTCTTTTTCCTTTTCATCTCTCAGATGCCTTTGTGTATTTTGGGCGGACAAAGTGCTTCAGATGTTGAGCATTTCAGTAAAACAAATTTTTTAAAAAATGTAGTTTGTCCATTTTAGCTTCATTTTTTGTTAAATAAATAATGAAACAGTGGAATCTCTTGTGTGTTATTGTTCCTCTGAGGTTGTATTTACCTGGTTTTAACACATTCTAAGGGCCAGACTTTTTCTTTTTTCTTTTTATATCCATTTTTTATTAATTTTCACAAAGCATTTTATACACATATCAATATACAGCTTTATACAGCAATATACATTCCATTATAACAATGCTTTAGTATTATCCATATGACTTCCTCCATTCTTCAAACTCTTCTGCTTGTATTCGTTTAACCCTTAGCTCCCCTTATATACCTTTTACTTTTTCGTTTAAAAAATCATTTGAAACCTTCCGTCGTGACTTCCAGTTCGTGAAGTTATGCACAGAAATGGACAGAAGATTTACCTACAGAGGAGGAATAGATAATTAAATTGGTGGAAATGGCAGAAATGGATAAATTGACAAATCTTTTAAAAGACAAAAAAAGTGAATAAGTTTTTGGAAGACAGGACCAGACTTTTTCATTATATGCTGATACCTAAAACTTTGGGATTCAAAGTGGCTGTACTTTGTTTTTCTGGTGACTGTATAAATAATTTTCTAGCAATTCTATTGCATGTTTCATGCATTACCCTCAACTTTACCCTTGTTCAAAATCAAACTATCTTGGGTGGATGGCAGTCATTTTAAGAAAAGCAGTTTAAATGTTTCTAATGGTATAAGCACTGTTAGCTTCACTTTGCATTCCTTTTATGGGCTTTACAAAAATATTCAAATTAAGTGTGAAAATCTGCACATGTTTTCATTGTGTGTGGTCTCGAGGACTCATTTTGTCTGATCTAAGAGTATGTTTGCTCTGGGATTTTTGCCTTTTTTATTTGCCTTTTATTCTTTGTGAATTTTGAAGGAATCCTCCGACATTCCTCATTATAGTTGCATCAGAAGAAGAATTTAAAAACAGAAAAGAAGAAAAGCAAATTGTCTGAAATGTAGGTGTGTGTTTTTTTATGACAATGAAGTCAAAAATCAGATACCAAGGAACTTCAGAAGTTGCAGGCTAGAAAATTCAGAACTTCAAAGATCAGGCAAAGAGTCACATAAGAAATATATCCTATGGTTATTAATAGAGGGAGTTACCAGTACATATTGTCTGGTTGGCAAATATGAGAAAAGGATGATGGGCCCTGTTCCCACTTGACTTTTTTAGTCCTGGTTGGACTATTTTACGGTGTTTTTCCACTGGCAGAAAGTACCCATTTTTGCACCCAATAAGGACCCATTTGGGTGTGAGCCGGATGACCCTATTTCCAGTTTGGGACTCGATTGTTTCCACTGCCACTGGGGAAATCCAGATCAAATGGGTACTTTCTGGCCTTTAATCCGGATTTTCTGTAGACCCCATTAATAGGCATTAATGGGGTCTACAATGAAGTTTTCTGCCAGAAAATCTGGATTAAAGGGAGCCTGTTTCCACTAGAAACAGGCAATGGGGCCTATAGGAGGCTAGGGGGAGGGGGCACCCATGGGGGGGGAGCCCCCAAACCTAGGCTTCGAAGTCATTTCAAAGCCATTTCGAAGTGACTTTCACATTGCCTTCGGAGATTAGCAAAGGCTCCAAAGACAAACCTCAGAGAACAAAACAGACTGATACCTTCAGGCATGGAAAGAGGTGCATATTAATGAGGCTGACTCATCCCTTCTCAGAAGGAGCTAATTAATATGCAGGCTCTCTCAAGGGGTTTGTCTTCAGAGCCTTTGCTAATCTCTGAAGTTGCCTTCGGAGGGACTTCGGAGCCTTTGCTAACTTCTGAAGGCAACTTTGGAGGGACTTTGGAGATTGCACCCCCTGTCCCCCAAAACACCTGGTGTGACAGGCAGACCCTTTGTGGGTCAATCTAGATTTGCAAATGGGTGCTCCAGTGTTTCCACAGCAGGGAGGCTAGCACCCAGTGCTATTGGGTCCTAGACCACCCATGGGAACACATTGGGTACTTCCCTTAATCCGGATCTACTAGATCTGGATTAAGGGAAGTACCCATTCCTTAGATCCAGATCTTCTTAGATCCGGATTAAAGGAGTGCAGTGGAAAAACACCCTTAGTCCTAGTTGGACTGTTTTAATCCAGATACAGGACCAAGTGTGCATTTCAGGCTGTTCCCATTTACCTGATGGTAAACTGAGCTGAACCTGAATTTTGAGGTTCGCACTCACCACCCAAATCCCCAGGATGGAGAAACAGGACCTTTTAATCTCTGTCCCCCAACCCCCAGTGCAAACCCTGTAAGCCTGCCCTGGTAAGTCAGCTGAGCGAAAGAACAGATACACACTGGGCAATCACACTTTCCCTTTTTCACAACCTCCCTTTCAGATCGGATGTTCCTGGTAACGTTACCTCCATCCACTTTACCAGGAAGACAGCATTTGTGCTCACGCTGATCAGTGAAGGAGCAGAGTGCAATCAGAAGGCTGCCAGCTTGCATGGGGTGAGGGTGAGGTCTGTGATTTGACCTGCAGTTTTGCTTTTAAAACCGTTTTGTTTGATACATTTGCATCCCTCTGATGATTGTTTGCAGCTACTAGAAATGTAGCTATGAGAGATACATCCCTAGTACCTGCTAACAATCAGAGAGAGATACATATGTATCAAGCAAAAAGGTTTTAAAAGCAAACCCCTGAGTCAAGATGCTCCCCCACCCCAATTCAGGGGAAATTTAAGCCTTTGCCTTTTCTTTATTGGGGCTCTAGCATTGCAGGCATGGCAAGGGAGGAGGGATCTTTGTAGCTGTGAAATCCCACCCACATCTGGCAGGCATTGGCCAGAAGGCTAGATCTCCACCCCAAATAGTCCGGGAGCATTCCCATTTGGGTGTGTGTGTGTGTGTGTGTGGAAGCAGACTCAGCTCCCAAAGGGGGAAAATCCAGTTTTCTTCAGCAATATTTCCCCCCTGGATTTTCACTGGATAGTCCTCATAAAATCTGGGAATGCAAAATTGAATGGGAAAGCTGGATACTGAATTCGGATTCTATTTGGATTTATAGAAAACTAAATGGGACCTCTGGATACTGAATTCAGATTCGATTCAGATTTAAATGCCTATGGGAACGCATCCATGGTCTCGATAGGAATTTGGTTTGATTGAGGAAAACTCTGTTCACTTCCCTAAAGCCAAAGAAAGAGACCTTGTTTGTTTTGTATGACAAGGATCATCTGATGACAAACAAGAATTTGAATTTGTCCTTTCCAGTATTTCTTGAATGTCATTAAAATACGATTGTTTTTTTCTCTGAAAGTTATTGCTCTGTATGAGAATTAAAAAAGGAAAAAACAAATTCTTTCTGTTAAGAAATCTAATTGTATCTTTGAGTTATGTGACTTTTTAGTAAACAAAACCCTTTTTCTCCACCCAAGAATTTGATTGTTAAGAGTCTTTTGTCAACAAAGCAAATATGGGTTTTATATTTCTAAGCCCTGGAACCACCAAATTCTAATTGCCAGCTTCATTATACAGAAAAGTATAAGTGTAACAATCAAGAGCCTTATTACACATTCATAATTGAGTTTCATTGCGACTTATGAAAACATAAACTGTCTTAAACACACTTGCAAAAAATGTCACATCATCAAATGAACACTTTTATTATACAGAAGTAATTGTGTTTTGAGACAACCAACATATGTTTTTGGTACAATCAAAACACAACTAAATCCATTTGAGTTCAAATATGATTGAGAGGCCTTTGCTGAATTTGAAGATCAGAAAGTTATTTTTTGCAACAATGCACAAAGAAATTCAGGGGGAGGTAGGGAAGGCCGGATGGAGGGTGATGGTTTCTCTTGCAATCAGGACTGATAGGATTCTATGCAGAGTCAATCCATCCAGTTGCAGAGACTGGAGCCACATTCTTATGTTAAAATAGTTCCTCTTCTTCTTCTTCTTCCTCTTCTTCTTCTTCTTCTTCTTCTTCCAGACTTCTCACCTTCTAAAACCTTCACAAGCTTCTTCCTTCCTTCCTTCCTTCCTTCCTTCCTTCCTTCCTTCCTTCCTTCCTTCCTTCCTTCCTTCCTTCCTTCCTTCCTTCCTTCCTTCCGTGAGCCAGTTTGGTCTAGTGAGGAAGGAGCCGGACTCTTATCTAGGAGTACGGGGTTCAACTCCACCCTCCCCCATGAAGCCAGCTGGGTGACCTTGGACTAGTCACAGCTCTCTTCTGAGCTCTTACAGCCTCACCCACCTCACAGGGTGTCTGTTGTGGGGAGAACAGAAGCTTTGTCAGCTGTTTTGAATCCCCTTAAATGGGTGAGAAAAGTGGGGTAGAAAAGCCAACTCCTCTCCTTCCTTCCTTCCTTCCTTCCTTCCTGTTTATGACCTTTTCTGCACAGGATGGTATACCAGCCAAGAAAGTGTGTTGGGCCTCAGCCATCTTCATGTTATTGCAGACCAGCAGAGTCCCCCCATTAGATTGTCCTGTCCATATTGGACTATCCCATAGAGTGAAAAAGCCAAAATAGAGCTACATAGATCTCATTGGCTGGTCTGTTAGAAGTAGTCCGCAATGGGTATGGGTGAAAAATATCTGCCAGGTTCACAATGCATATGAACTCGTATGAATTTGAACATTCACAGGGGAACATTCATAGGCCTTTCTTCATTTGCAAATTTAAAGTATCTTACCTTCATAGAAGCTTCATAGAAGCTTTGAGGAAGGCCACCCTCATCTGAGAATCATGGGAAATCTCACAAGATTTCCCAGGAATCATGGGAAAGAGCCTTTGAGGATGGCATGGTGGCAAAGGAGAATGGGAGGATGAGGGAGGGGAATGGGGGCATTCACTTCACATGCAAACATTCAACTCATGTTCATGTGCAAAGGCCAAGGGCCCCCTCCCAATTTTCCAATGGGCTTGGCATGAAACCAAATGTTACCACCTTCTATTTCAATGGGATTGAAGGGAAGATGCATATCCCTAGCCCACAAGTGGATACTGTTAGTATACTGGCCCATGGAGTGTGAAGAGACAGCATGCCCCCTTGGACTGATATATAAGACAGGGCCCTCTTTTGGCCAGCCAGGTAGAGAGGCCCTGGTCACACAAATGTAAGACAGGATGTCCTATTCATTCATTTGAACTGAGGTCATATTATTTTCGAAGCCCAAAGAACACCAAATTTAAACTTCCCAGGGGAATAAGTAGCTAGATCTTTTCACAGGTTTTAATAACGAGGAATAACCAGAAAACAGAGACAAAACCCATTTCAGACTCCAAAAACCAGTGTTTCTTGTTAAACCAGAGCAAAGAGTTTATTAGAAATACAGAAGAGAAGTTGAAATGAAATATAAAGCCATATCAGAAGCATTTCTCATTAGACATTTAAGCAAAACAAGGACAAACATGCAGGGACTTTAAACATGGCTAAATAACTAAACAGCATATATCAGAATAATTCTATGCATTAAACTGGTAATTTTAGTTTTGGGGAAGAAATGTGCCCAAGCCAGCAAGGAGGTAGAAAAATCACCCTTAATACTAAAGATATTCCCTAACCAAAATTAAACAATATAGAAAAACCATAGGAAATAGGGGGAGATAAGGAGGAATGGAATTTGCTCTCACCACTGTGCCTTAGTACAGCCAAAATTGTAGATGGGAGACTTCAGCCGATCTGTGCCTCTTCAGGAACAAAAATGGAAAATAAAATGAAAAATAAAAATAAAAAGATCCTTTTTATTAATCCGGTCTCAAAAAAAAAAAAAAAATGAGTAAAATATCTCAAAAAATAAAAGCAGCCAGTTGAAATGGGCTTCTGCAATTTGTTCTGACCAAGCAAAATTCAGAACAACTTTCAAAAGTTAAAAAGCAGCTCTGTGTAGCAGGAGAAAGAAAGAAAATGAAAAAAAAACAGCAAAGTGTCTGTGGTCTTTTCCTAGCTTTCCATGGCAGGAAAACTCCTTTGGCTAGATGAGGAGAGGGAGATTCCTTGCCCCTGGACTCCTCCAGCTCTTTCTCTTGTCCTTCCGTGGCAGATATGAGGAGGGAGACTCCTCCTGACCTCCTTCTCTTCTCTGCCTTTCTTATATTCAGAAATTGGAACCAAAACAAAAACCCTCCTGATTATGGTTCTTCCTTTATTAAATAAAAAACTGTAGCATCTTGTAACTTTATCCAAAAAGATGCAAATCAGCTTAACATCACCTCCAAAAGTTCTTCCTGAAAAGGCAAAAACTGGTTCTTCAGGTGTCCAAAAGAATTTCTTATGCTAACCTGTCTCCCTGAGCAATTCTCATTCTATTGTTTCTCTTAAGTCAAAGTGCAATGGAATAGCTTCATGTGTGTGCTTAGCAGATTCTTGCACCCATAAGACTCAAGATATCCCAGGGAGACCCACTTCCTCAGGAACATCTAAATCATTTCCTTAAAATAATAAGATGTTCTCCTCCCTTACCATTCTTGTATTATGGAAGTTACCTTAAATTAACATTCCTAATTAGCATCTCTACTGGCTCACTTAATCCCTTCAACTAGACTCACTCAGTGTATGTAGACACTAGCAAACTCTTGCCCAATTCTGTTAAGATGTAAACAAAGGTGTAAACAGTGAGTCACCTCCAACATCCTTGACATTCTAATACTGGTGAAGTTTTTCTTGTTATTTCCTTCAGGTTAAAAATGTAATGGAATAGCTCATATGAATTCAGCAAATTTTCTCATCTATCACACATTTAGTAAGATCCCCTTCCCAGGGCATTCCAAATTTTCATATATATATATTTTTAAAAGAACAAAAGATATATCCTCTCTTTCAGAAACCCAATGACCATTGTTTGTTTTGCAACCCTTGTTTTGGCCTTCAGGCATAATCTTTGAGTGGGCCATCAGAGCCAGGAAGGCAACTGCAAGTTGTAATTCAATGGAGAGATCTGCCCTTTTCTTTTGCAAGATGCCACAGATCCTTTCCTTGCTTTTAGAAACATTTTAAAAGTCCAAGGCTTTTATTCCAAGTTAATGGTCTTAACCTCTTTCTTCTTCCAATTGAGGGAGTCCCAAAAGCTCTGATGGAACCACACCCCAATCTTGGCTAGCCCAAGACGCTGCTCCTACACCAGAACTTTTATTTAGCCAATTATTTTTATTAATAATTGTAGCTGGTATCAGCATGATTCAGCCTCCTTTAGCCCACCCATCCCACTCAGGAGGAAAAGATGCCCTGGGATGCCAGGATGTGTTGAGTCCTCTGGAAAAGAAGACTCCAGTTAAAACAGCCTAATGGAGGTAGGCCATCTTGGAAAATGAACTGAATGAAAATAATGTGAGTAACACAACCTGAAGATGACCTGAAGTCATCCCAAACTACTAGTGTGACCAGGGCCAGAGACGCAGCACTGGGAATGTGTCACTCCTGGTCATTTTACCATAAAGAGCTGGACCAGAACTTGTGAAGGCCAGGAAATTTTATTGCTGGCCTTCAAGACTGGCCCAAGACTTTAATTCCAGTAGGTAGGTGGGACAGACTATCCAGAATACGGACACGGACAGGAGCAACCAATCTCACCATAGAATGGGTTGACTATATTGGGACAAGACTTTCCACATTAGTGTGGGCCTGGGCCAGTGAAGAAACAGCTTATGTTTACAACTGCTGTTCTTCCCAAAGAGCATAAGAACATAAAGAGAGCATAAGAACATAGAAAGGAGCCAGAGGGTGTTTTTCCACTGTCACTAGAAGTACCCATTAAGTACCCATTAATGGGTACAAAAATGCCATTTAGTACCCATTAATGGGTACTTAATGGGTACTTCTAGTGACAGTGGAAAAACATCCAGAGATTCTACTCAAAGGGAATTGGTAGCTTTGGATTTCAGGGAAGGCGAGGGTTGCAATCCTTTAACCATGTCCGTTGGTGCTGTTATCATGCCCATTGCTTGGCCTGAGGCACAAACAGGGACATATCTTTTAACACTGTTAAAAGATAAGCAGGAAATGCTGGCGTTAAATAAGTTCAGGAAACTAGACTGAGACTGACCCAGACAAAAATTAATTAACCCTTTTTAAAAATTCTAACTTTTAATCTTTTAAGCAAATACTTTTTAGGCTCTGGCACTTTCCTAAAAAGGCCAGGGAAAAGGGAACTGGCCCTCAAAGGGCTAACAGGACGAGGAATTTAAAAGATCCAGGTGTGTGGGGCTTAGTGAGATGTGTACTAGTGCCCCCAAGTGCGAACACCCATACATGTTAGTCTTTCTCACACTTCTCCTGCCCAGTGAATAGGAAGCCAAGTGCAGAAATGCCCCTTCCAGCTAGGGGTGTGCATGAATGCAATTTTCAGATTAGATTGGATTTGAATCTAATATTCGAATGTTCAAATTTGAACAAATAGAGAAAAAAAATAATGTATTAAAATTCAAATCCGATTCTAATACATCTGTATCTATTTGTATGAACATTCAATTCATATTTGAAGATATGAATGTTGACAACATTCATACAGTATGTGTCTGAATGCATCTGTGCACATCCCATTTTTATCCCGTGTTCATCCCATTTTATCCCGTATGTATCCTTACAAATGCGTACAGATACGGATGAGATGCTTACGGATACGTATGTAATGTGTATGTATCCGTAAACATACAAATCTCTGAATAATTCATCCAAATGATTCAAAACATTTCAATTCATTCAAATGTTAGAAAAAAATGTATAGACATTTGATTCAGATTTGAATGTCTGCATTTGAACAATTTCAATCGAATTTCAAATGATTATGATATTCTTACCTTTGGGGTTCCTGGCTAATCCACAGTGTGAATTGCACATTCATGCCCCTGGGGTGTTCACAACTCAGCCCAGATCTGGATCTCAGTATGAATGATGGTCTTCTTTCTATACCATGGCATGGCAGGAGCATGGTGCAGCATCTGTGCTCTTCCTCCATATTTAATGTGCTATGCGCCATGTAGATCTTGCCTATGTTTTTTCCATTGGAGAAACAATGTCCGAAAGTCAGAGTTCAGGAAAAGACAGCCATAACTAAATCAATTTGGTTTTCAAGCATAAACTTCTCAATAGTTTTATTATTTCATGCACATTTTTGTATGATTTAGATTTTGTTATGGCCACAGAAACTGTGGAAGGAGACGGCCTTTATTTGCTTCACCCATATCAGAAGATAAAATGACTAGTTTGTTTATGTGTTGGTTATGGGTGAGTGCATCAGTGCCTCATTCAGAACTTATGGACCAATAGCACATGGATGTTGATGAAACATCAAAAAATACTGAATTGCATTTTTTTTAAAAAAAAATCAGTTCTAGAATAAATCCAAATGGCACAGGGATGCCACTTAAATTATACATCTATGCAAACATGGATTTCTTTTTTTAACTGATAAAGCACACATACTGTACAAATTACAATATAAACAACATATAAACACATAACATACAAACAAATGCCTATATAACTATGTCAAACATGGATTTCTGGATCAAGTGTGGAAATCTATTAAAGATTGTACACTGTTTGACTCTCTGGTCCATCATCATCCATAACTGATTTAACAGGGCCTTTGCCTAGTCAGACGTGTTTATCTAGGGAATCGTGAAGATATCATCTTAAAAGAGGAAGCATGTAAGTCATAAGAGGAGCCTGCTGGATCAGGCTGGAACCCATCTAGTCCAGCATCCTCCTGTCTTATCCCAAATTGCTTCTGGGCCTCTCAAACAGAAGACAAAGGAAAAACCTTCACTTGCCTTCAGTTCCCTGCAAATGGCATCCTCCCTGTGTCTCCAACCTGGAGGCAGTATCTTGGCATGTGTTCCAGTAGCCATTGATACACCTATCCTCCATGAAGTCCTCCATTGGTACACTTGTGCTCCATGAACTTTTTTAAAAAAAGACATAGGTTTACATACTATATTTTGGCCATGTAAGACTCACTCACTCCCCCAAAAATATTAGAGCCAGTTCACCTATTTCCATTAGGCAACTAATAGCCTTGGCTTCTAGGATTTAGTTTGTGTGTGTGTGTGTGTGTTTAAACCATCCTAGCTAGAGCCAGCACTGCATACCACATTTGTTCTAACAGGTAGCCCCAAAGGAACCTATATTAATTTATCATTAGTCCTTCTGATTTTCTGTCATGAATGTTGCTGGTTGACTGAATGTGTGTGTGTGTGTGAACATCTCAGAAGGAGGAGAGAGAGAAAGAAAGAAAGATGCAAAGATGTTACGTTTGCATGAGGCAAAGTAGAATTTTATTGTTCTTGTCGTTCATTTGTTTTAACTATTCTAAGGTCGCATGGCCTCGCTCCATAGAACTACATGAAGCTTAGCAGAGAGCCCTTGTTTCAGCAATGAGTCAGAAGTGAATCATCCAACCTTGAACCTCCTTTCAGTCATTCCAGTATTGTCACCGGTGCTGCAGTGACTCTGTTTCACAGACATCCTACCTGATAAAATGGGTTGCGCGCAGAGTGAGTGACTCCCTGCAAGGAGTGTAATGAAATGGGAAAGTTCCCACCGCAGTGCATGCAGAAAATCATGCCAAATGACTGTCAAGTGTCAGCCCACAGTGAATAAGACCAGTCTGAGATGGTCGATGGACCAAGTAAATTATTTTGCACACTGCTGAGAATCCAAGCGCAGCCGCGCCTCGTCATGCCCCTGGATTTTCACTTACCTCTTACATAAGCACATGAATTAATGTCACCTGCACTTTTCTTCGCAATGCTACATTTAAAAAACCCAGAGAGCAAAATTCCACGAGAAGAGGAAGTATGAAATCCATTTGGGGGAGATGGAGAAGAGCCCCTGGTTTACTCAAAACTCCTTTTTTTGAGTCCCACCCCTTTTTAAGTTGTTGCATCTCAACAAAAAGGTTTACATGAAAAAGGAAACACCTCGGAGTAATTTTATAATGTTGCCTGGATTCCTGGATATTCCTTCCCATGAATGAAAGCAATTTCCCTTCAACCGTGGTTTCTCTCAGAATTTTAATGGCTTTTCCATGGAAGAGCATTTAGCTGTGAGCTTCTCAGAATGACTTTCCACTGGCCTATCCAGTAGAAAATCCTTGTGTCCAAAACTTCAAGTCACAAACACATATAGACATGCAGAAAGACACCAGAGGCCTTTCTGCATTTAGCTGATTAGGCTGCCATGAACTAGGGCTGGTAAACTTCTGGTAAAGGTGGACTATTCACACTTGTCATGAGGAGTCTTCCCCAGAGCATCCATTGCTGGCCAGAAGTGCGAATGGTCCTCCCATTTACCAGCCTGCACTGCTGCACCTGAAGCTGGAAGTTCCACCTTCTTGCTGCCGTGATCGGACATTCTGTGACATGTTCGGACACCATTGCAGAAGGGCATGTTCGAGAACAGGGATGTATTGCTGCTGATCACGTCAGCGCCCATGATCAAATGTGCAATGCCCACTACTTGATTGCTGATCAATGGCCCTCGCACCACTCAGTGACCAGATGCCACTCCCAGGAATCGGTGGTCTGGTCATGTCAAAAGTCAGTGATTGATCACAACTGCCAACACCATCATGCCTACGTGGATGCCTCCTCTCCTGCCTACCACCCACAGGGAACCAGAAAAAGAGTGAATGGTCGCGCCGCTGGACATTTCAGGTAAGCTTATGGTCAGCATTATTAAAGCTGTGGAGCAGGATTAGGTGCTCCACACCTAATCAACAATTAGTGAACTTCTGGGGAGGGTGGGCATGCTTGGAGGCTGTTAAGAGCCTACTCCACGTGTGGATGCTCTTCACCAAAATTTCACTAATTGTTGTCTACCAGCCTAAGTGTGAATAGGCCTCTGGTCTGAGAATTGTCTTCCTGCTCCCAGGACACAGGGTCCCTTTCTGCACTTGGCCTTATTCTGGAATATATTTCAGGATAATAGTATGCTAGCCACAAGCTAATGCAGACTATGACACGCCTCACCTGGGGGCATCCATCATCTGCACTAGAATGCAGATAGCAGATCCTTATTCTGGGACGTATTCCAGAATAAAATCAAGTGCAGAAAGACCCATGGGTCCCTTTCTGCACTTAAATGTGGTGTTCTGAGACAGGGTGGGCTGCTTCATCCCAGCACAATAACCTTTCCCAAGCCAGGATGGGTTGCTGTTGGACCAGGACAGGGCTTTTGTATATTGCGCTTACTGCCATCATCAGAAACTTGGAACCTGGATGAGACATTTGTCAGCAGTGGTCTTTTATCTAGGGGAGACTTCCATTCAAGACAACAGAAGTCGGGTGTGAAGCACCTTTCCTTGAAGCACTGACCCTTAAATCTTCAACTCTGCTTGGTTTTTTTGTTGAAAAATTGTTTTTACACCACAGCACGATCCTGTCAGTCAAGTGCACAAAGGTTAAGCTGCAAAGGATTTGCACCCTGGGCAAGAGTTGTTCTGAGATTAGAATGATAAAATGGGGCCTAAACGGAATACTTGATTTGATTAAAGCAACCTGTTTATGTGGCATGGACAATCTGAATGTTAATAACCTTCTAGTTCATTTCATTTTGCCTGCCAAAACAGACCAGTTTCCTGCCTGTGAATAGCACTGGTGCATCTGCCTAGCATGCAGAGCCTGCTATCATTTTGCTGGTTTCACAGAAGCAACCCTGGAAGCAGACCACTTCTGGGTACCTGACTAAAGTAACCCTGGTTGGCAGTTTCAGAGAACAGGAACTTTTGTTCCCATTTTTTGAGGTTGGGCCAGACTGTTCCTCTCTAACGCAGACCCACATCTCCAACTGTGGGCTATATTGCTCTATCTAGTCCAACACTGGACCTTCACACTGTGGGATAATGTGCACATATAGACCCTATCAACCACAATGATCTCCTTGAATATCCTGCTCCTCAAGAGAGAAGCAGAGACAGGAAACCTCCAGAGACTGGGGTCTGTACCTCACAGGTCAAAACAGGGAGCTGAGCTTAGAAGCTCATGGACACACAGACACCTTCCTTTCAAAACTTTCTATAATACTGAAGTTACTTATGTGGGAGTTGATTTCTTCTTCTCTCTTGTACTCAAGAAAGCCAGAAAAGAGCTGATTAGTGACTCTTGCTCAGCAGGGTATTCAAGAATCAAGTGTCTCTACTAGGGGTGTGCACAAATGCAATTTTTGACATTTGATTAGAATCAAATGAAATATTCAAATGTCCAAATTCGTACAAATAGAGAAAAAATGAATGTATTAAAATTTGAATCGATTCAAATACATTTGTATCTATTTGTACAAATATTCTATACGTATTTGATGATATGAATGTCAACAACATTTGTATGTATCCATATGCAGCTGTACGCATCCGTAGGCAACCCGTTTTTATCCCATATACATCCCATTTTCGTCCCGTACATATCTGTACAAATGTGTATGGATACAAATAAGATTGTACGGATATGTATGTAATGTGTACGTATCCGTACACATATGAATGTCCAAATCATTCATACAAATGATTCAAAATATTCGTATTCATTCAAATATTAAAAAATGAATGTCTGGACATTCAATTCGAATTCAAATCTTTGAATTTAGCCGAATTCAATGGAATAACAAATACTTCAAATATTCTTGCACATCCTTAGTCTCTACTGTGACATCCAAAGTCCTTGCCACATGCAGACATGACCAGGTGTTATGCGTGTGAATGCGTAAGAGGGGTTGGGTTTGGCAAGGATGGGTCAAAAAGAAGACAAGCGGGGGGGGGGAGGGGGACCAGCAGGATGCCTCTAAGGCCATTTGCTGGGATTCAAAAGCAGGAGAAGGTTTGTCCTTGTCTCTTCTTGAGATGCCCATGGGCAATTGGTGGGCCACTGTGTGAGACAGGATGCTGGACTAGATGGGCTGTGGCCTGATCCAGCAAGGCTCCTCTTAAAGACTTTTAAAAGTTTCAGATAATCTGCAGCACATCAGTTATGGGTTCAGCCATCTTCTTTTCACATATGCCCCTTTCACGATGAGACACACTTACTATCAAGGGCTTTTTCACAGCCACTACCAATGACTCCAATGCTGCCTTGAGTAACAAGGAAGCATTTTTATTTTGTTTTGCTTGTTTTTATGTGGGCACCTGTAGATGAATCACTAGTGACAACAAGCCTAGCTTTCTCCCATCCCCAGAAAGCATAATTGACTGATTGGCTGATTAATTGCATTTCTTCCCTGTCCTTCACCTTAATGTCCCAGGGATGCTTACAAGGTACGATTATAATGATAGCAACCAATTCCGGCGTGCAAAGTAGGACGAGAGGGAGATGAGGCCACAGTTTACTTTTGTCTTTGATTGCACCCAACTCAAAGTAAAGTTGCACAGAAAGGCAAGAGTGCCAGTGTCTGTCTCATCTCTAGCCTCTTCATCCTTGTGAGTAATTAGAATTTCCTTCGAAAAATGGTAGGAGGAGAAGGAATCAAATCACACTAAGGCAGCACATCTTGAACCTTTCACACTTGGCCATATTCCTGAAATATAACACATTATAGGGCTCAGTTGTCTGCATGTTATCGTAGACTGGGGCCGGTCACACCAAGGACCTGCCATAGTCTGCACAAGCATGAAGACAGCTGGCCCCTATTCTGGGATATATCCTGGAATACGACCAAGTGCAAAAAGGCCCACGGACAAAGTGTCTCGGTGCTCAGCACTGCCCTTGAAGAAAGGATGGTGACACAGTTAGAGCCACCAGAGAGAAGGTACGTTACAAGGCCCACCATTGTCTAAATCTCTCCTGGAAAGTCACTCCCTCCAAAGCGTAAGGAATGGAACCTATGCATTTGGGTGAAACATTATAAGAAAAAGAAGACCCAGTCAACAAAAACTCATGCAACAACGAAAGCTCATGTCACTAACTTCTTCTGTTAGTCTTTGTGCTAATACACCCCCTTTTTAAAATACCGATCCAGATTAACATGGCTGTTCTTTGTATTCTACAAATTACTAGATGAGTTTGAAAAACATGGAGGTACTATTTAAAACAGAAAAATTGGTTCATTTTATCCACGGCCCATCTAGTCCTCCATTGTGTCACACATAGTGGCCCACCAGTTGCTTCTTGTCATCTCAAGCAGAAAACAAAGGCAAAACATGCACCTCCTCCCAATTCCCTGCAAATGGCCTTCAGAGGCATTGTACCTGTCTCTCTAACCTGAAGGCAGTGCTAAGTAGCCTTTGATACACCTGCCATTCATGAATTTGTCTAATCCCTTCTTAAAGCCATCCAGGCTGTCTTTTTGATGACAGAGATATGTAGCAAAAGCCAGCAGCAACTCCTTCCTTCCTTCCTTCCTTCCTTCCTTCCTTCCTTCCTTCCTTCCTTCCTTCCTTCCTTCCTTCCTTCCTTCCTTCGTGAGACAGTTTGGTCTAGTAATTAAGGACTCAGACTCTTATTTTGGAGTACAGGGTTTGATTCTGCCCTTCTCCATGAAGACAGCTTGGGTAGCCTTGAGATAGTTACAGCTCTCTTTCTGAGCCCTCACAGGGTGTCTGTTGTGGGCAGAAGAATAGAAAGCTTTGTCAGCCACTTTGAGTCTGCTTAAATGGGTGAGAAAAGTGGGGTAGAATGAAAAAGAACTATCCTTCACCATCCTTCCTTCCTTCCTTCCTTCCTTCCTTCCTTCCTTCCTTCCTTCCTTCCTTCCTTCCTTCCTTCCTTCCTTCCTTCCTTCCTTCCTTCCTTCCTTCCTTCCTTCCTTCCTTCCTTCCTTCCTTCCTTCCTTGAAGGCTGCAGGTGCAAACGCTCCCTAAGGTGTTCCTGTCCCCATGTGGCCACCAGTCCCCTTCCCAGCCTGTGTCCAGACCTGCATGCAGTGAAGCTACGAGAGTTCCATCCATCGCCTCCCCCCACCACCATGTATCCATTTTCCTCCAGCTTGCTCCACAAACCGTGAACCATGCAGCCATTTCACCAAGCCCTAGGATGGGAAAGTTAATGACACCTGACAAGGGGCAACCACTGGTACTATAACTAACCCTCCCTGCCATTTTTTCCTAATAGACTTTTGAGCTCCCTGATTGCTCCGTTCACCTTTTGAACAAAAGAGTTGCTGCTCCAGGGGCAAGAACGCATCAAAGATAAATGACAACTTGATTTAGCTCAGTTGGCCTGACACCAACACCACCGTGATTTGTTACCTTCTGCCCTTGTTTAGCAAACAGCGGAGCCTAGTCTCACAGCGAGTTGCGGACCGATTAGCCTCATGCCATTTACCAGTGCCCCAACAAGGAAGAGGGCAGTTAGTTTCCCTAGACACCATTAACTTCTCCCTTGTCTAGCTCCAAACATGTCCTAATGATGACCAGATCAGGCTGTGACAATCTAATCAGCACCTGGCATGGGTCGGAGAAGCAAAGAAGAATTAACATTTATATAGGGCCATATTTCAAGGGGCGATATTTCAGCAGCTTTGGTTTCAGAAGGCCCTGAGTTCAATTTCTGACACTGACTGTTGTACCAGGTGGATAATTACTGGAAAGTCCCTTGCTTGAGAATTTAGGCAGCCACAGTGAATTAGAAAAAGCACCGTATTTGTGACCAATGACTCCGTCTTTAGGGAGTTTCTAAGATCCAGACCCACCTGTTGTTTTCTCTGAGTCTAGGTTGGAATCAGGGCTTTGCTCAGATCTGTTGGCTCACTGGAGAACTCATTCAAGACATGCCAAATACTCTCATATGCTTAGGATATCAATTGCTTGGATGGGCATGATTGGATTCTTGGGCACTCAATTCGTAACAAACCAAATGTTAGAAAATTCATATTAATTTGAATAGATCCCCTTCGAATGTGGTAGAATTCTATTAGACATGAACATTTTTGTACAAATTTGTACGAATATCTGATACTAATGTATCTGATACATATCTGATACGAATCCGACAAACACCTATGTATCTGATATGTATACGATACATAGCTGCTCTGAAAGTGTCAAATCCAAACTGAATCCACTTTCAATCTACTCTTGATCCATATCAAATGGAATCTGGGGTGTTTTTCCACTATCAGAAAGTCCCCATTTTTGCAACTATTAAGGACCCATTTGGGTGTGAGCCGGATGATCCCATTTCCACCACAGCACCCATTTGGGACCCGATTGTTTTGACTGCCGCTGGGGAAATCCGGATCAAATGGGTACTTTCTGGCCTTTAATCCGGATTTTCTGTAGACCCCATTAATGGGGTCTACAATGGGGTCTTCAGGCACAAAATCTGGATTAAAGCAAGCCTGTTTCCATGCTTGTGTGGCAATGGGGTCTAGAGGAGGCTAGGGGGAGGGGGCACCCATGGGGTGGGGAGCCCTAAAACCTAAGCTTCGAAGTCATTTCGAAGTCACTTTGAAGTCTGTGCAAAATAGCTCTGGAGCGTCTTTGAAGTCTGTGCTGATCTTCAGAGTCAACTTTGATGTGACTCCGAAGATCAGCACAGACTTCAATGGAGCTGTTTTGCACAGACTTCTAAGTGACTGGGAAGTGACTTTGAAATGACTTTGAAATGACTTCGAAGCCACTTCAGAGACTGCACCCCCTGTCCTCCCAAACACCTGGGGTGACAAGCAGACCCCTCATGGGTAGATTTGGATTTCCAAATGGGTGCTCCAGTGTTTCCATGTCAGGGAGGCTAGCACCCATTGTTATTGGGTGCTAGATGACCCATGGAAACACATTGGGTACTTTCCTTAACCCATTCCTTAGATCCCGATCTTCTTAGATCCGGATTAAAGGAGCGCGGTGGAAAAACACCCCTGGATCCATTGAAGATGTGACTGGTACATCCACTTTCCCACCTCCCCAGTTTAACAAATTTCTGGACTATTTGCATGAATGTTAATGTATAAATGTCCTAACATTCAGTTCATATATGAATGTACAAATTTGGACAAATAACAAATGTTATGAATATTTGTTCCTATCCCTAACCAATTCCTTTCTCTCTCAGGTAGTACTTCTGTCCTGCTTTAATATACCTACACACTGTAATCCATTTTATTATGTTTTATTTATCCATTTTATCACCAAATCTCCTCTAAGAACGGAGGGTGATCCCTTCGGATGAGTCAAGAGATGTGTCAAACTGGCCTGCTGGTTCAAAGAGAAACAGTTAATTTGCAAATGTTTGCATCAAAGGGAGCATTGTTTGAATATCCAAAAATTTGATCAAACTGAACCAGCCATCCACTTGTGAGTACAAAGTCTTTCATGGAACAGTTTTATGTTTTCTGGGGTTGTTGCCCTTGAAAGGCCCTTTTTTTAATGGAACAAATTGTACGTCTTGCTTTTTGAAACAACTAGAAATTGAGTGTTTGTTTGATTAGTTGGTTTATGGCCAAACTGAACAAACGGGTGCTTAGTTCAATGGGGAACTGAACACGTGATTTTGATTCGTGCATATCTCTATGGGTGTGTCCCCATGATCAAAATGCTCCAAGGTGAACCTGAGTTCACCTGGGAGCGTCCAAATGGAAAGCCTCTAATCCAGGCTACATGCGGGACAAATGTCACAAATCCACAGCAATCCCCCCCCCTTTCCACCTGTTCTCACTTCGAATTAGGAAGGCAAGCACGTATTATCTTGAGTCATGGGGACACTGCCGGGTTATTGGGGGAGGAGTTTGGAGATCAGAGCATTAGCGGGCAGGCTGTCTCTGCTGTGTGTGCTGCGATCACAACTTCTTGAGGAAGGCAGCAAAGAAATTCTGCTGAAAGAAAAGTGATGAGCTCTCATTTGCCTTGCAAGTGTCTCTCCGGCTACAAGTATGGCATGTACCCCAATTGGCAAGGCACATGTGGGTAAAGGGCATCTGCCTAGCATGCAGAGCCTGGTATCATTTTGCCGGTTTCACAGAAGCAACGCTGGAAGCAGACCACTTCTGGGTACCTGACTAAAATAACCCTGGTTGGCAGTTTCAGAGAACAGGAACTTTTGTTCCCATTTTTTGAGGTTGGGCCATACTGTTCCTCTCCAGCGCAGACCCACATCTCCAACCTTGGGCTATATTGCTCTATCTAGTCCAACACTGGACCTTCAAGAGGGCTTGACAGCCCGTGGCTTCCCTGCACTCAGCTCAGCAAGATAAGAAGACGCTTCTGTCAGGTGGTGGTACACCCACTGTCAAGCGTAGGTGTGCTCCTCCAGTAAAGTGACTGAAGCACAGTTGTGGCTTCTAGGTTTTCATGGGGACAGGCAGATTCGGCTTGAACCCGCACTGTCCTCAATCACATGGGGACGTTTTAATTCAAGCTACGATTTGCATTGGGGCTGCCCTGAATCCACCCCAAAGTAAATGGAGCCCATGGGGATGTAGCCTGTAGTTCAGTTCTCACAGAGCAGTTGGTTGTCGCAGTTCCTATTATAATAGAAACAATAACACAGTCACCAGGGCAAGCATTTCTGCCCACTAGGAATTTATCCTAACAGTTTTCCTCTTGACATTCTTTTGGGGTCTGTTCTGATTCTTCTAGGTCTTAGCATCATTGAATCATGATGTATTTCAAGTGTTTTGGAACAGGAGAGCCCCTTACTCTTGGTATCTCATGCATCATGGCTACGCGTGAGCTGGCCAAGCTGTTATCTGTACATTCATTAATTTTTATTTATTTTTGTCTAATAGATACTCTGCCCTTTAACAATTTGCAATCAAGGTAGTATGCAATAAAAACATCATTATAAAAGCAAGAGTGAAGTGCCCATCATATTGCATTATAAGATCCTCATAAAATTACCAGTTCAGGGGAATCAATAAATAATGATGATTTAAGGTGAAGTAATTCTCATTCTGGCCTTGTCCTTCTAAAGCTAGTAGGTATGAATTGGTGGATTTTCAAGTTTTGTTTTGCTTTGATTGAATTAGATTGTGTACAGGAAGGACTAGAAACAATGGGGTGAAACTGCAGGGGAAAAGATTTAGTTTAGATGTTAGGAAAAAATTTCTAACAGTAAGAGTGATCAACCAGTGGAACAGGCTGCCACGGGAGGTGGTTGGTTCCCCTTCGATGGAGGTCTTCAAGCAGAGACTGGACAGCCATCTGTCTGAGATGGTTTAGGAGATCCTGCCTTGAGCAGGGGGTTGGACTCGATGACCCAGGAGGTCCCCTCCAACTCTACCATTCTATGATTCTATGATTCTAACCTTGGCTCTCTTGGCAGAGAGAACTCCACAAATGGGTTTCCACCAGAGAAAAGACCCAATTTCTGACTCCCTCTCCTTTGTGCAAACATTTGGCCTAATGCTTTTGATGTGGTCTCAGTGGAAGTGTAACAGTCAATGAGATACCTACAGAATACAAATTGTTTGATTGTGGAAAGATGGGAAACTCCATGTAAAGCAAACTCAGTACCCAAGCGAGACTTGATAAGAACACTGGCTGCTTACACTGAGCTATCCAGATTTCATAGGTGCTCAGTGTTACTGGAGTTACAAGAAACTCAAGGAAAGTTTAATATCTAGTGTAGCTTCCACACAGTCCTTGGGTGCTGTAGTAGCTGTAGCCATGGAAGTTGGCATCCCCACACTAGCGAAGTCCCTGGGAACTCTGTCTATAAGATGCTGGCAGCTAGTGCAAAACTGGCACCCAGAAGCATGCCATCAAGACCCATCTCGACCAAGCATTATTTTGGCAGACTTCTGGAAATGGGTCATTGCCAGTCCTTGAAGTTAGGCTGGCATGGGGCTGTGCCACAAGCAGACAGCCCCAGCACATTCTGTTGTCCACCACTCAGGTCTTGGCTTCACTCAAATGATCCAGCCCACAGCTGGCCTCTGCATCATGTGCATCATGTATGGTGCAGAAGCAGTTTTTGAGTGATCAGCTGTGGCCTGATCCAGCAGGGCTCCACTTATGTTCTTATGTTTTATCTTAGAATAGGGGCCTGTCATCCACGTGGTGGTGCAGACTATACCACCATGTGGATGGCAGACCCCTGCTCCAGATATAATCTGGAATGAGTCCCAGTGCAGAACAGGCCTCTCATTCTAACCTTTTCCCTTTGTCCATCGGCTAGTTGTCCTGTTTCCCTCCATACACTTTCTTTACTCTGCTACTGAAGTGAATGGAAAATATTCAAGGTGGCCTGTGTCTTGTGCTTCTGAACATTTCCAGTGTATTTTGATGGATCTTGTGGTGGGCTAGTTCTGGTGAATACCCCCTCCACTTTTCCCCAGACTTCAAATCTGCAGTATTGTCTTGCAGCTAAGACTGAAAGACCTCAGAGATATTTGCCCAAAGGCATCGCGTGACGACAAGACTTTGACTTTTGTAACTTTGAACTTCCATAGACCAGAAATGCAATTTTGCTGCAAGTTCTAAGAATAATTAGCAATAGAGCCATCTAATTATTTATTGCGCTTTCCTTCAGAAATCCCATTTCAATCATTCTGGGGAAAAAAGCCTTTGTTTATTTATTGCTAACTAGCATGAAACCCCCAATTTATACCATGAAATTAAAAACTGAAGTTGGTAGGAGCTCATTTGCTTGTGAAACTCCTATCAGAGAGAGAGATATGCCATGTTGCTGTTTGTTAATTAATAATAATGCACTCAAGCATTGTGCTGTCAAAACACTCTTTCTCTTTTTAAGGAGTCCACTTTGATATGTGACTGTAAAGCCTGTTTCCATATGTATATGTTGGAAGCAAAATCGTGAACTCCAGAGGTTAAGAAATGCCCGAATTTAGAAGAAAATATAGTACTTACATCCAATTTGAGAAAAGGTCTACATGCATGCACATTGTAAAAAATGAATCAAAAGTAGCGTAAATGTGGTAGCATATGGCAACCAGCCTGTATAACTTTAAGAAAGGATTAGATAAATTCATGGAGGCATGGTGTATCAGTGGCTACTAGAACGGATGCCCAAGTACGTTTTTCAGGCTGTGGGGACAAGCAGGAGGCATTTCAAGGCCATTTGCTGGGATTTGAGAGCAGGAGAAGGTTTGCCCTTGTCTTTGCTTGAGATGCCAATGGGCAATTGGTGGGCCACTGTGTGAGAAAGGATGGTGGACTAGATGGGCTGTGGCCTGATCCGGCAGGGCTCCTCTTATGTTCTTATATTCGTACAGCTTAATGATCACACGTAAATGTGTGAATTTGCAGCTTATGTTCATTAGATATGTGTTAATCCATGGGAGTTTTCGACTGCTTTGTTTGTGGTTTGAATGTGCACTGAGAATTATAAAGTCCGTTTGCTTTTCTGCTAGTGCAGACATCTTTCCCCATAGTAAAGGTGAGGCAACACATCTGATATCATCTCCTGTTTGGCACATTAGACATTGTTGCCTCTAAATATGTGCTTAAGCACTCAGGTGGATATAGTAGTTTTGCACTTAGGTGGATATGATCATTTGCTTTCCCAATGTGGCCTATGTTGTTTGTTTTGTAAGTAAAAGTAACTGCTCAGTTGCAGAAAATCTGTAGTAATTCTAGCAGACTGTTGACAAAGATTGGAGTTCTGTTTGTTTTTTCAGGATGACCAACTTACAACAGAACACAGCAAAGAGATGATTATAGCTGAGCAGAACACCTTGATTCTGCATATCCTTGCCATAGCACTTATGAACCCAAGTGCACATCAATCTTTATTTTTTTTAAAAAAGTTGGTAATGCAGCACTTGATTGCAACTTCTGTTGATCAACCGCTGTAGTCTCCAATGGATGGGATGCACTTAGATCACATTCAGAGTGAATTCCTTTTCTATGTGGCTGAATGGACAAGCACACTTCTTCTATGGTCTCCCTTAAAGTATATTATGAGTGGATTGCCTTACAAGTTACAAGCTAAACCACCAGTTAGCTAAACTCTGCACGTCAAAGTGCATTTTCACATTTCAGCTTTAATGCAGATTAATGGTGAGATTAAGATACTAGTGTGTGGCAGCAGCTACCTGTAAACTTCTCTCTGGCCACATTCCCATTACAAGCTTAATACGGTTTCCCTAAACCGAAATAATAGAACTGGATGGAAACACAAATTTGCCTGATCCCATTACTTTCAACTTACTTGCGTTCAATCCAGATTCTGAGGATTGTACGTGGCATACATGACTCAAGGGGGGACGCAAGTGGCTACTTTCTAAAAGCCGCTTTTTGGGGCTGCCCTGCCCTCTTCCTCCTGGCGTGAACGCACCACCCATAACGGACCCCTTCACGGAGCGTGGCTGGGTAGCTGCCGCTTGCCTGGATGGAGGAAAAATGGCACTGGGTAGCCAGTGATTCTTTCCCCTCCTCTCTTCATTGCCCAGGGCACACAGCAGCAGGGGCAACTCAAGCCCCCTTCGCCTTAAACATTCACACATCTCCCAGAACCTGCAGCTGCTTTCCTTTCTTGTCCCTTTCTAAAGGTCAGAACTTTCAGAATTGTGCAAAATTGCAACATTGCTATCAGATGTGAAGTGGGTAGATTGCTACAGTGGAGCAGCTGCTGTAAGGGCTGGATTTTTACAATGAAATCACTATCTTTGGAAGCAAGCTATTGGGGGAGGGAAACCCTAAACATGCATTCTCATCCCACTAAAACTGTACTGTTCCCAAAGTAAGAAATGTAAAACGTTTCAAATGCACAAAGCTCCTTTCACTACAGAATTGATTGGCCAGCACAACCTGTCAGTCACCATGAGCTCTTTGCCATTATTTCAATGCTCAAGTGTATTTCTGCGCAAAACTGGAAACTGTGCTTCTCTGCAACCCTGAAGTGGAACAACAACAAAGGCTAAATTAAGGGCTCTTTGCACTTAGATTTCCCTGGGAATATTTCTCAGGGAAGCAAACTTCTGGAATGGGAATTCACACTGAAACACAAACCATTCAAAACTTAACTAGATGTTGGCTAAGTCTAAATTGCCTCCATTAAGGAGTAGAGATCTGCATACATAGTTTTTTGGCATTTGATTCATAACAAATCAAATGTTAGAAAATTTGTATTTGTTCGAATAGATCCCCTTCAAATGTGGTAGGATTCCATTTACACAAATTCATATGAATATCTGATATGAACAGATTCTGATATGAATGGGTACATATCCAATATGAAGGGATACATATCAAATATGTATCTGATACAAATGGATATGTATCCAATACATATCCGATGCATATCTCCAGTTTAATGAATGTCTGAACTATTCATACAAACGTTAATGTACAAATGTCATAAGATTCGATTCATGTACAAATGTCCAAATTCATCCAAATTTGTACAAATAACGAATGTTATGAATATTCATGCTCATCCCTATTAAGGAGACAATCACATTGCTGTGGCAATGGCACCAGCACACACAAGAACATAAGAGAAGCCCTGCTGGATCAGGCCACAGCCCATCTTGTCCAGCATCCCGTCGTACACAGTGGCCCAGCAAATGCTCATGGGCATCTCAAGCAGAGACAAGGACAAACCTATTCCTGCTCTAGAATCCCAGCAAATGGCCTTAGAAGCGCCCCAGTTCCTCCCCCCCCCAGCCTGAAAGATGTACCTAGGCATCCATTCTAGTAGCCATTGATACATCTGTCATCCACAAATTTGTCTAACCCTACCTTAAAGCCATCTAGACTGGTAGCTGTTCCCACCACGCATATGCAATGCCATTACCACACTGAATAGGTGATGCAGTGTGCAACTATTCCTGCACCACTACTTCCATGAAGAAGATGTATGGATGGAGCATGCAGAGCTGTCCCATTGATGCACCTAATCACCATAATTTGCTTATAAGAAAATAAGAGAAATCCTGCTGAATCAGGCCACAGTCCATCTAGTCCAACATCCCATCTCACACAGTGGCACCATTCATTGCTTCTGGGCATCTCAAGCAGAAAACCTTCACCTGCTCTCAAATCCCTGCAAATAGTCTTTATCTTATTTTGTCTTGCATTCATTTCTGCCACTTCTCAGGGCCTCGGGTCAGCATCAGCCACAGGAGAAACAACATTGGTTACCCTAACAGCTGCAACTACCCCCATCACACTTATAGGCAGAGGTTGTCTTTTCTAACTGGAAATCCCTGGAAATGTATATACCCTGTAAAGGACTGAATGCTTTCAGCAGAATAACCAATCCCCTAAATTGACACACACACACACACAATCATCTTGATTCAGACACTCGCAGGCACATGAGACATACCTGCTGTGCTATAGAAATGCATGCATTTATACTTAACCAGCTCCTAGCTTAAGTAATTGATGAACAGTTTCTTTATGCTTAGGGTCTTGTTTTTGGTGTATAAAAATAAAGCCATTTACTCCATTTCTGCTTCCAAAAAGAAAAAAAACCCTTTCTTCTTCACTCATCTACACTGTTAATAAGTTGTCAGTCTCAGTAAACTGAGCACGGTGTGTTTGCATGTTTTCAAGAACACAATCAGGTCTCATACTGCTTAGAAAATACTTCTACATCTGCTCATATTATCCTTGATTTTGTTACAGAGGAAGTTACGGATGACTTTGAATGTTTGCTGTTCAGATGTAAGTGTCATGGACTACTCCATGTAAGCCACATTCACGGTTACTCCCTCTGCCTCTCTCAGACTGGTCCAGAGGATAAGACTTTTTATATATATATATACTGTACATGTTGCTTGCCCTCCCTGCTTCAGGCTTTATCCTGACTCTTTGGAGCTGAAGGAATAAGGCATGGATCAGTAAATCAGTGAAGCTCAGAGAGATCAGTCAGTCAGTCAATCTTAAGAGCAATTCATTCTTGGATTTGAGAATACAGTGTGAAGGGGATTCTTAGAGAAATCTAGGATAGCGTTGTTATTAAAAGAGATTAAAGGTATTATCTAGTGCCTCTGCAAGTTATAATTAAAAAGGAAAAAGGAAAAAGGAAAGGAGGAGGAAAAAACACCAAGGAAACAGGAGGCTAATTTCTCCAGCCAGTGAAATTTCAAGGATAAGAAGCATTGTGCACTGTTATTGCCTTCAATATTAATTATACACTGTTTTTTCCACTTAACAGAAGGACTGAGATCCTTCGGTCCAAATTCCCCTGTTAATTTTCTGTATACACATGGTGTTGCAATGCTAATTAGAAAGATGTCACCTACTTGGAGATTACTTAGAAGCCTCTGAGGGTGAGTGAGAAATATGCATCGTCCAAAGGTCCACTGGCAGAAATAATGTTGCATTTCCACACCTGGAAAATTAAAATGGGGAGATCACTATACGATCATGGAATGATGCTGTACCCAGCTAAGGGTGTGCACAAATGGGTACTTGGCATTCGATTCATAAAGGATCAAGTGTTAGAAAATTAGTGTCCGTTCAAATAGATCCCCTTCAAATGTGGAAGGATTCTATTCAGTACGAATGTATTTGTATGAATTTGAACGAATATTTGAATGCATACATATCCTATACAAATGCATACATAGACACACACACACACACACCTCCTCTCTGTTTCTCCGAATCTGCTTCCCCTCCTGTTTTAAACACAAACCCCTCACCTCTGTCTCTCTGTTTCTCTGATCACCTGCCTCTTGCGTCTTATGCGCAAACAAACCTCGCCTCTCTCTTGTTCTCTGAATCTGCTTAGCCTCCCCTCTTGTCTTAAAGACAAACCCCTCATCTCTCTCTCACTCTCTCTCTGATTCTCCGATGGGACTTCACCCCCAGTTTTTCTCCTCAGTTTAACAAACGTCCAAACTATTTGTACAAATGTTCCAAAACATTCGTATTCTTATGGATGTTAATGTATGAATGTTGTGACATTTGATTTGTGTACGAATGTCCAAATTCATACATATTCATATTGATAATAAATGTTATGAATATTCATATACATCCTTAATACCAGCAGCAAGCCAGGATAGGCACGAGAACAGATAGATGCTGGGATTGGAACCTGAAGACAGATAAGTGGTCTTTCCCCTTCCTTCCACTGGTCAGTCTCTCTCTCTCTCTCTTTATCTAATGCCCCTGCAAGTTATAATTATATAATATATTATTATAATTAACCAATATGATTAACAAATAATGTTCTGTCTCTTAATTTGGAGGATAGGAGTATCAGGATGTTTCTGCACTGGCTGCAGAAACCCCATTAAGAATACATATAGGACACATACAGGACACATACAGTACTTACCTTCCACATTGGAGGCTGGATCTGGGACCCTTCGCAGTGGCCGCTTCCCCACTCCGGCGCATGAGACACATTCTTAATGGGGTCTCGCCACCAAAAGATCCTGCCTCCGGGAAGACTTTGAAAATTAGGTCTTCCATCTGGCCCCTCACCTTGATCTGTTCAGAAGCAGGATGCTTCCTCACACTGAGAGGTGAGGGACCAGATGTGCCAGCGGCTGCCATCTTGGGAAGGGCGGAAGGAGGCCAGTCTGCATGCTCCAGTCCCAGAGCTCTGGGGGCAGCACCGGTGGCGCAGCAGGCCAGATGCCCTTTGGAATGGGTGCTGCGACCTCTGCACAGGACCCAGAGGATCCAGCCGGCAGAATCCATCCTCCCCACGTACGTGCAGACACATGGAGCCTCCTTGGATCCATCCCTATTTCAGACAGATCCTCGGGAGGACAGATCACCAGGAAACAGATTTCTCTCCTCTGGGTTGGAGAGAGAGGCAGGAGGCCTCTAAAGGACATTTGCTGTTACCTGAGAGTTAGTGAAGGTTTTGTCTTCTACTTAAGTTGCCCAGAAACAACTGGAGGGGCACTCTGTGGGACAGGATGCTGGACTAAATGGATTGTAGCCTGATCCAGCAAGACTCTTCAGATGTTGTCATAGACAAATCCATAGAGGTGAGGTATTGTATCAATGGCTATTAGAATGGATGCCTAGATACTGCCTCCAGGGTAGAGAGACAGGCAGGATCCCTCTGAAGGCCATTTGCAGAGTGTCCCCCCCCCAATTTTATTTGTATACCGCCTTTCAAAAAGAAAATTTGTCAAAGGCAGTTTACAACAAACAGAAAATACACAATGCAAAATAGTCATCAAAACATTATAATAAAAATACATTATAAAAATTGCACATCATACGAAACACAGCAAAATAAGACCACCCCCAGGAGAGATGGTAAGATTCTCCTTCTCAGGCAGGGCTTCCGGTTGTAGGAGTTCAAGAGCAGGTGAAGATTTTGCCTTGGTCTTGTGGTTGTGGGCCACTGTGTGGGACAGGATGCTGGACCAGATACTCTATGGCCCAATCCAGCAGGATCCCCCTTGTGTTCTTAAATGCCATGCAATGGCAGGGTGTGGTGTAAGGAATCTGTTAGTGAACACAAATATGCATCAAAGTCTATGAAGGAGGAAAATTCATCACAGCTAGCATAGCCTGTTTTATTTAGGTACCATAGCCCTGGTGACTGTTGGGCTCAGTTTACAACATGCACAGCTCAACAAACATGAAGCAAACAATGCAGTACAAATCCTTACACCCAGATTGTATTTGGTGCAGGAGGTTGTAGGAAACTGGACGATGAACGTTTGATCCAAATACTGGAAGCAGTAGCAGCAGTGCAGCCACAGCCATCAAAACAATAGAATAACAGAATCACAGTTTTAAGTGACCTCTGAGGCCATCCAGTCCAACCCCCCACTCAATGCAGGATTTCCTAAACCATCTGAGACAGATGTAGGTCCACCCTCTGCTTGAAGTCCTCCAGTGAAGGAGAACTCACTACCTCCCATGGCAACCTATTCCATTGACTGATCACCCTCACTGTCAGGAAGTTTTTCCTAATATCTGATCTGTATTGACTCCCTTGAAGTTTCATCCCATTGTTTCTAGTCCTCCCATCTTGTGCAAGTAAAAATAGGGACAATCCCTCTGCACTGTGACAGCCTTTAGGCTAATGTCTCCTCTCAGTCTTCTCTTCTGCAGGATAAACATTCCCAGATCCTTCAGATTTTCCTTGTAGGACACAGTTTCCAGACCACTAGCTAGGGTTGTGCACAAATAGGGATGTGTTCAAAATTCTATTGACTTAATTCAAATTCGGAAATTCAAATTCGAACTGAATATCTACAGTATACATTCGAATTTAAGCATTTGAACAAATTTTGAATCTTTTGAATAATTTGTTCAAATTATCTGGACATCCATGTGTGTATGGATACATATGCATTACATACACATCTGTACACATCTTATTCATATCTGTACACATTTGTACAGTTATGTGTGGGATGAAAATGGGGTGAATATGGGATAAAAACAGGATGCGTATGGATGCATACAGGTGCATACGGACGTATACAAATATTGTTGACATTCTTATCTTTGAATGTGAATCAAACATTTATACGAATAGATTCAAATGTATTCAATTTGAATTGAATGTGAATACATTTGAATTTTAATCATTCAAACTGATTTGAATCTTTAGATATTTGATTTGAATCAAATGTCTAAAATTGCATTAATGCACACTCCTACCACTAACCATTTTGGTAGCCTTCCTTTGGATGCGCTCTAGTTTGCCAATGTCTTTTTTAAACTGGACACAGAACTTTCTAGATGAACTGGACACAGGACTATAGATGAACTGGACACAGTATTTTAGATGAACTGGACACAGGACTCTAGATGAACTGGACACAGTATTTTAGATGAACTGGACACAGGACTATAGATGAACTGCACACAGGACTCTAGATGAACTGGACAGAACTCTAGATGAACTGGACACAGGACTCTAGATGAACTGGGCAGGACTCTAGATGAACTGGGCAGGACTCTAGATGAACTGCACACAGGACTCTAGATGAACTGGACAGAACTCTAGATGAACTGGACACAGGACTCTAGATGAACTGGACACAGTATTTTAGATGAACTGGACACAGGACTATAGATGAACTGCACACAGGACTCTAGATGAACTGGACAGAACTCTAGATGAATTGGACACAGGACTCTAGATGAACTGGGCAGGACTCTAGATGAACTGGGCAGGACTCTAGATGAACTGCACACAGGACTCTAGATGAACTGGACAGAACTCTAGATGAACTGGACACAGGACTCTAGATGAACTGGACACAGTATTTTAGATGAACTGGACACAGGACTATAGATGAACTGCACACAGGACTCTAGATGAACTGGACAGAACTCTAGATGAACTGGGCAGGACTCTAGATGAACTGGGCAGGACTCTAGATGAACTGCACACAGGACTCTAGATGAACTGGACAGAACTCTAGATGAACTGGACACAGGACTCTAGATGAACTGGGCAGGACTCTAGATGAACTGGGCAGGACTCTAGATGAACTGGGCAGGACTCTAGATGAACTGCACACAGGACTCTAGATGAACTGGACTCTAGAGGAGGTCTGACCAAGGTAAAGAGGAATAATTACTTCTCATGATCTAGTTGTGGTAAGACAGCGCAGCTCTACCCGTGGGGCTAGGAGGCTGTTTGTAGCAAGATCTGCATAGAAGTGTAGCACCCCTCACATTTACATCAACGTAATAGCACTACAGTTGTAGCACTATTTCTAATGCAGAGGCTGCTGTCTGCACACATCAGTTTTGAGAATGACAAAGGGGAGAGTGGCTTGAACAGCCCTGAGGGTTCTCTAAACCACTCTGCTGCTAAATCATCCTAACAATGTTGATTATGGTGGCACAGTGGAGTAAGAGTGCTACACTTCTTCCTTCATGTGGACCTTGCCTTACATAAATTAGAAGCTTAGCATCCATCAGAATACAGCCCGTCACTACCATCGCACCTGTGCTAAAAAGAAAAGAAAAAGAAAAACCCTCTCTGCTCCCATAGTGTTAAGTCTAAGGAAAAGATGGAAAAAGAACACCACCAGCAAAAGGTTGCAATACTACAACAAATGGTTACTGGCCTTTTCTGTGGTAGCTCAAAGGGTGTTTTTCCACTGGCAGAAAGTACCCATTTTAGCACCCATTAAGGACCCATTTGGCTGAGAGCCGGATGACCCCACTTCCACTACGGACCCCATTAGGGACACATCTGTTTCCACCACAGCTAGGGAAATCTGGAACATATGGGTCCTTCAGGACCTATAATCCGGATTTCATGTAGACCCCATTAAAGGGGTCTACAATGGGGTCTTCAGCCATAAAATCTGGATTATAGGGAGCCTGTTTTCACTGCAATTGAGCAATGGAGTCTAGAGGAGGCTTGGGGGGCACCCATGGGGAGTGCCCCAAAATCAAAACTCTGAAGTCCCTCCGAAGTCATGCCGAAGTCATGCCGAAGTTGCCTTTGGAGATTAGCAAAGGCTCCGAAGGGGTTTTTTCTGCAGAGCCTGTGCTAATCTCCGAAGGCAACTTTGGAATGAGTTCGGAATGACTTCTGAATGACTTTGGAGGGACTTTGGAGAGACTTTTGAGCCTTTGCTAATCTCCGAAGGCAACTTCGGAGATTGCACCCCCTGTCCCCCAAAACACCTGGGGTGATAGGCAGAGCCCTTGTGGGTAGATTCGGATTTGCAAATGGGTGCTCTGGTGTTTCCACAGCATGCAGGCTAGCACCCATTGATATTGGGTGCTAGACTACCCATGGAAACACATTGGGCATCCATTCCTTAGATCTGGATCTTCTTAGATGTGAATTAAAGGAGCATGGTGGAAAAATACCCCTAGACTCTGGAACAGCATCCCAGTTGAGGTACGCCAGAGATCAACATGAGATGGTTTTCGGTGCTTTGCTAAAACACATTTTTCCCTCCTGGGACTTTGATGTTTACCTTTTCTGAATGCTGACATACTAAGGTTAGAAAAGATTATGTTTTGAGCATGTCTTCTCTGTTTTATCTGAGCCAGTTTAGTCTTGTGGTTGGAGTCCTGGACTCTTATCTTGGGCTGCCTTCATTTATCTTTCTGAGCTCTCACAGCCCCACCTACCTCACAGGGTATCTGTTGTGGGTAGAAAAATGGAAAGTTTGTCAGCCTCCTTGAGTCCCCTTAAGGGTGAGAAAAACTTCATATTTCCTTTTTTGGGGGGAAGTTCTCTTTTGTTGATGGAAGAGCAGTGGGTGCTGCTGCTATTGATTTTGATTTACAATTAATGGGCAAACCAATTCCAAAAATGTTATACATATAATATATAGCTCAGCCAGTTGGTTGAAGAGGCCAAAATATAACCATACAGTTCAACCTGTGTTTCCAACAGAGTGAATTATGCATGGTTTTCTACAGAATGGATCAAGGAAGTTATTTGGGAGGCTTTTCCATCTCTTTCTCTGGTCCTTTAGAATTAAGCCATGTGGCCAATGACATCAAAGAGTATAGATGGCTCTGCACTATGTTTTACAGAATACAGGAAAAATACCTAAAAAAGGAGAGGATGAAAAGGAAAAAAGCCCTCTCCCATTGCATCATACAAGAGGCTAGGATAAGAGGAGGAGAGAAAAGCTAGTGTTGCTTTTGTTTTCTAGCATCCGGGCTGTCTCCCCAATCAACTAAGACTGAAATAAAAATAAAAAAAGCAGAAACAAAGACAAAAACAGCACATTCAAGCAGCCACAAGAAGCTGATGACGTGGTCCAGATCCTCTTGTTTCCTACGACACCCAGCAATTTATCTCATCCTCAGTTTTTTAGTGGTGAGGTTTGTTCATTTGGCATTAACATTCATGACCATTGCCCTTCTATTTCCTTTTTCATAAACTGCATCTGGAATGAGCCATACAATTGATTAACATCAGTTGGCCACAGAGGGACCCTGTGCCACTCACTAATTCCTCCCCTTGCATTCAAGACACATCCAAGGGCTAATTGCAAATCTTGCGCTCGCCGTTTGCCGTTATCTCTTGCTGATCCCTACAACGACTGGATCCCAAAACTCTCTCGTTTTTTTTCTTTCCTTCTGAATGCTGCACATCTCTCCCAGACTTCAAGAGCTCCATCCTGAATCCAAACCTGAGTTGTCCTTCTGAATATGCCTGGCACAGCTGCGGTTTGAAAAAGCCAGTTACCCTCCCGGATTCTGGGCCCACAAGGTCACTTCATCAAACTGAAGCTCATTAAATGGAGAGAAGAGAGGTGATCTAGCATTCTGACCTCAGATATTGTAGCTGAAAAAGGCCTCTGCCGTTTATATTTCAACTTCCAATGAGTATGTGACTCCGGGCTGCAAGGATTTGTAGCTGACATTCCATAGAAGCTGCTCTTGAATTTTTGACAAATCCCATCTTGAACTGAGAAGAGAAACAGATATTGATCCTAAGTGTACCTAATTCATCTCTGCACTTGTAATCCCAAAAGAAAATGCCTTCTATGACCAGAGGGCGTTCAATATTTTTTCCATCTTGTAAAATAAACAGCAGTTATTTTGGTGTGTCTTCATGCGTCAGGAGCAACATTGTAAGTAAACAAAGGACTGATTCCGCCCGCCTCTTTTCCTCTGTGCTTTCCCCCCTCGTCCCTTTTATTCTCTTCTTCGCTCTTTCATTCTCTCTCTGTAGCTAATTAATGTGCCTGATTGATCAAAATCCCAGGATTATTGCTCCACAATTGGGTGGTTCTTGATGGAGGGAGGCTTAATTCATTCACTGGGGAACACGTCGGGTTGACAAGTTTCATGAAGCTCAGATTCTAAGACACGAAGGGAAGCCTTAATCTTTTTTCCCCCTCTCCCTCAAAGTATTTTAGATCATCCCTTGAAACAAAGTGATCCACAATTGAGAGGTGCTGACAACTAGAACAGAGGAAACACTTTATTTTTGGGAGAAGAATCTTCATATGCCTCATGCCTCAAAGTGATGCTTGATGGATAGTGCATAGTATAAACAATACGTGCCAAATTATTTAATCTCACTATGCCCCATTGTTCCAGTCTTCTAAGTAGTCAAATGTTATGTCAAGAATAGGAGCAGCACCCAAACAGAAGAAAATGGCCAAGACAGAGTTAATCAAGGAATGGGATATCTCTACATCATTGATCCAGATATGGACAGCTCCTTCCTCAAAGGGCACTGGAGCAAGTTTTCTTCTCCTCCTCCTCCTCCTCCCTCCCTCCCTTCCTCCCTCCCTCCCTCCCTCCCTCCCTCCTCCTCCTCCTCCTCCTCCTCCTTCTTGAGGCCTCCTTATACCAGATTAATTGCCCTGGGGAGACATGTAACCATGGCAATCTGTCATGCCAAATCTAAACCCAGAGTTTCTGTGAGGCAAGAAGGGGACTTCAACGTAGGGATGTGCCAAACTAGTTCTATTTATATGTGATTTGGCACAAAACAGGAGAGTTTGTGGGGTTCACGGTCAAACTGAAGCTTCAGAAAGATCAACGTTTCAGTTTGTACCCAAACTAAAACTGACATAAGTTCTAACCAGACTCCACAACCTCCCCTGGTTTGTGCTGATGGGTTCTAAATAGAACCATTTCAGCAGTTTATTGGAATCAATAAGAGCATTTTCACTTCCAAGTTGTTTTGATTTTTCAAGGGGGGTTCAAGACAGAATGCCCAGACATTCAAAAGGGATACATATAGGATAAAAACTGGATGCGTGAAGATATGTATGGATGCGTACGAGATTCACATCATTGGATACGTATCGAATATTCGAATGAGTAGATAAGGATGCATTTGTATCGGTTCAAAGGTCCATCCATTCATTTTTCTTTACTTGTATGAATTTGGATATTTGAATATTTGATTCAAATCAAATCAGATGTTGAAAATTGTATTCTTGCACATCCTTACTCCCAAGCCATTGGAAACAGATGTTGTTTTCAATTAGGGCAGGCTGAGAATTCAACATTGGGAAGGTTTGATGTATCAATTGACAAACTGCTGAGCCTGTTCATAGAAACAAAGCACTCATTTGAGGCTTGTTAAGAACCAGCTCATTCACCCAAACAGTTAACTCTGATGTAAACTGGACCACACACACATAAAGGTCTGTGGACCTCTCCAATATGGAGCTTCTGCAATTCGGCTTCTCCAGCCGTCATCACACTGATGGCTTTGTTCTAACATGCCAGAGGCTATTCATCTTGGAAACCTGTTGCAGATATGGTCATGGCCAGAGCAAGACTTGCATCCTTTCCACTGGATTTTCAAGGGCCACTGAGAGTTGACCAGACGCCACCAAACTGCAATACTTTTCAAGGCTGTCAGGATGAACCCATGGAGACTTTGTCTGGATACTGCCAGGGTCACATTCCTTAGGAATGTTTTTTTTTTTTCTTGGTCTACATATTTAAGTTTATCCACCTAGCAGTAACTGAGCTCCTAATTGTATATTGGGTTCATACTAGTAAGCCATTAATGTAGCCTCCCTCCCTCCCTCCCTCCCTTCCTTCCTATATTTATTCCACTTAGGGGTCCGCACGAATGCAATTTTTGAGACTCGATTTGAATAAAATACCTGGATGTCCAAATTCATACGAATAAAGGAAAAAATGGATGTATTAAAATTTAAACCAATTCGAATACATTCATATCTATTCATATGAATATTTGTAAAGGCTGCCTCTCAATCAAGGTAGAGATTTGTATATATATCCTGACTTGGTAGTGTAGTAGCGTGTATTTTACATTTTATATTAAGACTCTGTTAATTCCCTTCCAAGAGGCACACCTTCCATTTACTTTTCCCTACTCTTTGGCTTGATAATAATGTTGCCTCCTTCTTGTGCTGCAGCAGACAGCCCTTCCCCCACTCTGCCTAGCCAGCAGTGGGTTACAGTATCTGTTTAGGATTCAGCCTGTCTTGGCTCACTTTGAAAACAGAGAACACGAAGCTTCTTTAAAATAACCGGAAAACAAGTTTATTGTTTACAATTCAAGTTTCTTCTTAAAGTTGCACTTTGTTACTTTAAATATCAACAGTTAGGTCTTTAGCTTCCTCACTAAGCCTAAAGACTTCAATCCTTTTCAGATCAATGCCAACAGCATAAATAACTTATAACCACTTCAGTTCTTTTACTTTCTAAACACTGTAATTCACTATTAACTCAGGACTCTATTCCCCAGCTTCCCTCAGGACAGCTAAAGGCCCGTTTCTCCCCTAGTTAAACACCCTCCAGGTTTAACGACCAAAGGCAGAGAACCCAAATTATCCCCTCAGGCTCCATTTTATATGGGCCTGGCTGGCTTGCTTCGCCCTGATTGGCTGAGCTCCTCCAGCATTCTATTTCACCCCTCCCCTTGGAGTGCTCAACTAGCCCCTCCCTCAGGCTACTTACCCTTGTTAAAAATACACTTTGGCGACACTTAACAGTGTAGACAACGCGTTTTCGCCACACTTTGCATTTTAAACCAAAATAACTTAATTTTGGGGTTGAGGGGTCCTAGCGGTCTCCACAATATTCAATACAAATTTGATGATACGAATGTCAACAACACCTGTACGCATCCATACACATCCCATTTTTATCCCGTGCGCATCCCGTTTTCATCCCATACATAATAAGATGCGTATGGATGTGTTTGTAATGAATATGTATCTGTACAAATACAAATGTCTGAATTACTCAAACTAATGATTCAAGGCCATGGTAAAGGGGTATATGTATTCATTTGAATATTAAAAAATGAATGTCTGGACATTCGCTTTTAATTCAAATGTCCAAATTCAGCCTAATTCGATTGAATGATGTATATATTTTGAATCTTCTTGCACATCCCTAGTCCTACCCCATGCCCTAATGCTTCTGGACAAAGTATAATCAATCCCCTCTTTCCTTTGGTCTTTGACCCAGGGGAGAGTATTTATTTTATTTATTTGTTTGTTTACATTTCTATCCCGCCCCTTACCCGAAGGTCTCTGGGCGGGTAACAGCAGTATGTCCCTCAATGCAGGTTCCACCATTGTGCTCACTTAGGCCCTTTCCGCACTTGGCCTTATTCTGGAGTAAATCTCGGGATAGCAGCGTGCTGGCCACAAGCTAATGTAGACCATGGTAGGCCTCACCTGGGGTCTTCCATACCCTGCATTAACATGCAGATAGCATGTCCCTATTCTGGAATATATTCCAGAATAAAGCCAAGTGCAGAAAGGCCCTTATTTATCTTATCTGATTTTATACTGACCAGAATATAAATAAGTAAGTAGGCAAATAAATAAATAGATAAAGACGTAGAATATACAACCCCAAGAAGAAACAACAACAACAACAAAGCAAGTTTTAATTACATGATTAAAAATTGCAGAAGAGTGCCCGCCTAGGACCAGAAGGCAAATTCTCTCTTCAATCCAAGGCCATGGTAAGGGGGTATCTCTAAAGATGTATAATGGTGGTCCTTGACCTATCTCAGAGGATGCTCCTCCTACAGCCTTGGGTGGTGGCCTATCTCCAAGAATCCCTTCTTCTCAGACTCCACACAGCTGGTAAAGCTGCCAAGGCAGTCTCTCTAGCAGCTCTCAACACACGCCTATAGAGATATGCTAAATTGCTACGAAATCTAACCAACTAAGAGCCCTGCTTGTTTTGGAGTAATTTTATAGCTATATCTGCATCTAGAGCTGTGGATAACACAGTGGGGAAATATGGCTAATGATAGGCACAATAGCTTTGAAAGAAAACTGTCTGACAAGAGCAAAGTCCTCCATTGTTTGGGGTACACCTGTGCTTAATTATTGCCTGCGAATACATTAAAGTCACTTTGTGAGCCCATATATCTTCATAGACCGTTTCGTGATATTAAGCCGCAAAGGCTTAATAATCAAAAGTCCTGAGTTAGCAAATGTTTTCTAATTTTAATAACTTCTTGTTGTAATTACCAAGTCTTGGAGTGAAATGATTTAATTAGAAAGTAATCAAGAAGTGTCTACTGTTAATTGAAGGAATTATAAAAGATCTACATTTTTAATATATTTCCGGAATAATAACTATAGTTTACCGTAATTATTTCTTAAAGCGGGCTGATGAGAAAAAGTTTGATACCTAAACTAGAGATACTATGGCTCATCCTTGGGTCTGAGGAGGGTGGGTGGGAGGGGTATCATATATCTTTGTACAGATATGGAGGAGAGGTAAAGTTGTTCTATCTGCTTATTTGCCAACTTCTCCTTCACAAATAGAAAGGCGCTTATTAATTATAATTAGAGACTCTGGCATGAGAAATCAGAGGGGTGGGAGTTCTCAGTGTGAACACAAAGCATCTGGAATCATCCTGACATAGGCTCAGCCTTCATCAAGCTGAAGTTACACCCTCTGCTACAACTACTGTACTTCTTGGACTGTCCTTCTTTCCAAAACAAAAGGACCTCAACTTAATGAATGCGAGAGAGAGATTGTAGGGTTCTTGTTGGGGAATAATGCCAGCCATCTCTTAACTCCTACCTAATGTTGCTTCCTGGGATGAATAGTTTTAATATGAATACTACTAGAATTTCTGGCTGTGTCTGCACTAGGTCACTATCTAGCTGTCTAGTAGAAGGCCAAGCTTCTTGCTAGAATCCTGAGTATGCTCAGGACAGAGCTTTGGAGCAGGTTACCTTTCAAAAGTGGTGCTGTAGCCCACTCCAAGGATGGACAACTTGCAAGTAAACAAGGTAGAGTTCTAGCTGGTATACCAGGACAGCAGCCTGCATGGAGACAGCACAAGGGCCATGGCCCAGTATACCAAGCCCGGTGCCATTACACCAGGAACCCAGAAGCAGCACCAGCAATGAAGGTTGTCCTTAGGCTGGCCCACTGTGGTCTGGCTTACCTGTCTTAGGGCAGCATGGTTGCAAAGCATAGCCTGTAACATGTGGAAAGGCTCTCTGCTAGAGTTTTTTATTAGAAGAAGAAGAGTTGGCTTTTCTACCCCACTTTTCTCTGAATTATTTTGCCTACCACCATCCCATCCCTGTACGAATTTGCCTGTAAGCTAGTTTCATCTAGTCCTATAAAAGACTACATTTGAAGATAGTATTAGTGATTAGGGATAACATTCAATCAATTTGTACAATCAATTTGTACAAATTCAGATGAATTTGGACATTCATATATGAATCAAATGTTATGACATTTGTACATCGACATTCATATTCTTACTAATGTTTTGGAACATTCATGGACTGGGGAGGTGGGAAGGTGGCTGGATCAGTCACATCTGTAACGGATCCAGAGTGCATTCGAAATGGATTGAGAGCAGAATCAATTCAGAACAGATTTGTCGCTTTCAGAGCAGATATCTTACAGGATACAGATTGGATACATATCAGATACACATCAGATACCTGTACAAACTTGTAAGAATACATTTGTATCAAACATAATCCTTCCACACTTGAAGGGGATCTATTTGAACAAATACAACATTTCTTACATTTGATTCAATAGGAATCGAATGCAAAAACAAAACAAAACAAAACATGCACATTCCTATTGGTGATGTATCTCCAGCCCTGAAGTGATGCATGCATCTTTTAAAGAGGAACCTTCTAAAGCAGAAGGTCCTGCAAGAAGTAGCTCTTTGGTGATTATCTGAAAGTACCTTGAGATATTGTCTTCTATAGGGAGTAGAATAATGGGAAGAGTCTGAAGATACACAAAACTTGGTTTTATGTACCTCCTGAGACAAATGCCTCTAACAGCTTTGGATTTGGGACTCCCACTTATGCTTTGCAAGTAAACACATCTGTATAAATCAAACCTAAGAAGAATATTGGTGTAGAACAAGGAACTCTGTTGTTTTGCATGTTTGTACACAGGTTTATAAACAGAGAGGGGGGCTCTTCCTCTGATCCTATTTATGCCCTCTCATATTTTCCTGCACTCTATTTCTTTTCTTTTTCTTTCATGTTTCATCTTGTGAACTTAAGAGAAGTTCATGGGAAGCAAAGCATGAAGTTGCCCAAGCATGCACAAAGCATTTGCAAATGCTTGGTTCATGCGACCTTTTCCCTCATGCTTCCAGACACCTACTGTTGTGTCCAGAGTAGGCAGTAATGGTGAAGCACTCACATGCATTTGCCCAGAGAGTGGCAGCAAGACACCAAGTCAGTTACCAGAGTTCTTGGGGGAGATAGAGTATGCAGAGTCAAACAGGCAAGGAGTCAGGGTTCCAGAGAATCGTTTTATGTTTTGGAAGTCGCTCAGGAGTCAAGAATCAGGGTTCACATGAGTCGGGGTTTGCCAAGGAGATTCTTTGTTTGCAACAGTGGGTGCAGAGTTGGGTGTTTCTTAAGTAGGACTCGGAGGGTCATGCCCCTGGCAGCACAGCTGTTTTGCATGGAGGCGGAGCGAGCAGCACAGCTGTTGTCATTCTCTCCGGAGAGAACTTGGCTCTGGGTGTTGCGTATCACCTGAGTCCGAACTATCCCCATTTGGGGGAACAGAAGCAGTTTCCAAGTTTGGCCCCTGAGGCGTGCCTCCCTCACTTTGACTGGCAGGGGTGGGGCCTTCCTCCGAGGAGCCAGAGATGACGAGAGGCATGACAAAGCAAACCGGTGTCTGGGCACCACCATCTTCTTTGGCAGAGTTGGCACCGACACAATTGCACTAGCACCGCCCTTGGGTAACCGTGATGCATCAGTGCATTTGCATGGTGCGTCAGGTGACCCTCCAGCACCCGGAAGAGGTGCAAATGCAGCATCCAGAACCGTACTGGTGCTAGGGAAGGTTAATCAACACATGGTACAGGTTCAACTTGCAACATGTGCAGTTAATCCAGGTAATGCTTCTGCATAGAAAGAGACATTTCCGGTGCAGAAACAGCTCCTTCCAGTGCAGATGCTCCATGTGGGAGCTTTCCCTGGGTTAACTACTCTGATTCCCTCCAATGCAGCTTACAAGGGACTTGGGGGTTTCCAGTAGTCAAATGATTGGGCCACAAGGGATTTTTGGTTACTTCCTCAGCCTTCCTGCAATGTGATGCTTTCTGCAACTCCTTCTTAAGGTCTCTAAAAGGTTTTCTTAAGAGCCTAGATTGAGCTTTGTGGAATGTTTGGAAATGCAGATTCCATCAGGAAAGCTGATAGGAGAATTTCCCCCCTTCCATTAACATGCAATCTTCCTAAAGTGATAGGGATCGAGGAAAAGCAATGGCAAAGAATTATGCTCTTTTGTTTTGTTGCTTTTTTCATGTATGCATGTAGTTTGAACTTCAAATTCGGCTGAATTCAGACATTTGAACTCAAATCGAATATTATAGTATTTGTATGCTAATGTTAGAACAAATAGTTTCAGACGTTTGCTAAGATGGGGAAAAATATCAGACACTTATCGATTGGTATCAGATACATATCAAATGTTCGTACAAATATGTATGAATAGATCCATATTGAATAGAATTTTACCACATTCCAATGTGATTTATTCATACGAATATGGATTTTTGAACATATGATTCGTTTTAGGGGTTTTCGTGAATATTTGAAGATATTTGAAATTCAATAGAATTTGCCCAAATCTCGACATTCAAATTCAAATTGAATGTCCATAAATTTGAGTTTAAAGATTGGAGCGAATTTTGAATTTGGGATCTATTAGTTTGAATTATCCAGACACGATGCATAGGGGAAGTATTTCTTCACCCAGAGGGTCATCGGCTTATGGAATGTGCTGCCGGAAGAGATGGTGACAGCTACCAGTCTACATGGCTTTAAGATAGGGTTAGACAAATTTATGGATGATAGATGTATCAATGGCTACTAGAACGAATGCCTAGGTGCATCTTTCAGGCTGGGGTAGTGGTGGAGGAACCGGGGCCATTTGCTGGGATTCTAGAGCAGGAATAGGTTTGTCCTTGTCTCTGCCTGAGATGAGCATTTGGTGGGCCACTGTGTGTGATGGGATGCTGGACTAGATGGCCTGTGGCCTGATCCAGCAAGACTTCTCTTATGTTCTTATGTTCTTATGTTCTTATACTTGCAGATCTGCATCTTTCCTGCATCCGTACGCATTTGTGGGGATTCGTACAGGATGAAAATAGATTGCATACGGGATAACTATGGGATACATACGGATGTGTACAGACATGTATGGATGCGGCAAAGATGTGTATGGGCATCTACAAATGTTGACATTCATAAGTGCAAATTCAAATAGAAAATTCAAATGAATAGATTCAAATTTGCTTAATTCAAATAGAATTTGTCTAAATTTGAATTTTAAAGATTTGTGTCAAATTGAATTTTTGGATATTCAATTCAAATATAATAGAATCCAATCCCAAAGATTGAATTTGTCACACCCCTAATTTGTTTTGAATCGAACGCCAAAAAAGACATTCATACCCAGCCTTACTTCCCAGGCATCTCAGTCATTCGTCTTGCATACTCCTGAACTTTATCTAAAATGACCCTCACTCACTGAACATGACTTATGCTCAAGACTTGGGGTGTTTCTGTAATTGCCTTCCTGTCTGTTGGACATGAAAGGTGCACTGTAGACTAACGTCTACTAGTGCTCACACTTGCGAGTGCTAGTACACAATAACCAAGCCCCCACGTGACTGGAGATTTACCTGGGCCCAGCTGCATGTCCAGTCCTCTGCAGGGCACCGCCATTTTGGTTGCGGCACCCTGTCTGACTGTGCAAGCACAGTTGCCATCGGTATGCTGACACACACACTCTGCACATGTGCTGTTGCATTAGCTATCATCTGAGCTGCCATCGTGCTTGCGTGGCAGCTCAGTTGGCCACTCACACCGGAAAAGCTGCAGATGGTCACCACCAGATGCTCACAGGTAAGTTCCCTGCCACAATTAGTTAAGCTTAGTTAGCTTGTGATGCACAGTGTTGTGCACCACATCTATTCATTCATTCATTCATTCATTCATTCATTCATTCATTCATTCATTCATTCATTCATTCATTCATTCATTTGTATTTCTATCCCATCCTATACCCAAAGGTCTCAGGGCGGATTACAATATTCTATTAATCTAATCTATTCTATTAATATTCTATTAATTAGTTAGCATCTGGGCAGACAGGGGGTGTTTGTAGGCTGTAAAGGCCTCTTGCAAGTGCAGATGCGCCTGCCCAGATGTTAACTAGTTATCAACTAAGAAGCCAAGTGTGAACTGGTCTTTGTTCTTTGCACTGGACTCCACTGACAGCAACCTTCATGTGGGTCATACGTTGAGATGAAGGCTTATCTGGTTGTTGCATTCTCTTTGTTGTACACTGGACTATCAATTCTTCGAAACCCTTCATTAATCCAAAGGAATCAGATTAATCTTGATCACTGCTTTTTGAAAACAAATATTTAAGGGACCTTAAAAGTTTCCGTTTCCTTTACAATTTATCCAAATGCATTCTTAGGCGTCATTAGCAAAGAGAGAAGCTGGATTCTTGGAGATAGAGATGTTAGGGCGGACAATTTGCTGTGAAGAGATTTTATATCTAAAGAAATAAAGACTCTTGAAATACATTTTTCCCCCAGTGCCTGCTTTGAGATTTGTATTTTGGGCATAACGAGCATCTTGCTTTGTAAACAGTTGCAAATTGCTTTAAAGACGCCTGCTGTCATTGACTTAAATTCAAGGCAAGAAACTCTGGATGCTGTCTGTATAGAATGCCATGTGGTATTGGGCCAGCAATTAGTAAGAAAATAGTTATTCATTTGAACAACAAAAGCAGTCGCAAAATTGTGTTCAATAATGTTGCTGCATCCTTGAGTGGAAAAATTTGAGGTATTGATTCAGGCTGCATTAGTTAAAGTGAAAATGTGTCATCCCAAAAAGGCACCAAATGGAAGTTGTAATTTGAGATGCAGTGCTGATGCTGGGATAGTAAAATTACTGGAGATGTAACAAACACAGAATAAAATAATCCAGCCTGTGAAACAGTTACAAAGCACTGCGGTTATTCTGCAGACTTCCACAACTTGGAATTTACCCTTATCGGTTCAAGTGACTTCCAAAATTTCACTACAGAAATTAGCAGAAACTAAAAATCATAATGTAGTTTGGTTGGATGAATCAGTTTAGTCATACCTGAGTAAAATTCCAGGCAAATGTTTTCAGCACTTCATTTGACCATATTTCAAAGATATTTTAAGAGACACCAAGGCTGTGTCCCCATGGTTCTTTGGTATGGTTCTGACTGCGGGATTGGCAAGCTCTGTCCCCATGTGTTTTGGATTTGCTCCGCAAAAAGCATGCCAACCCCTCCCAAACCATGCCAGAAGGGTACCAAATTTGATACCGGAAAAAACAAGTCTTGGCACGCTTTGGGGGACTGGTACACATTGCTCTGTGAGCCGGGAATGCACATGGGGACACTAGCGGGCTAATGGGGAGGAGATTTATGCTCACGTCATTGAGAGGTGGATTGTGCTTGCTGTCTCTGCTCTGTCCATTGAAGATTGTGGCTTCTGACTTTTTAAAATGCTGATTACAAAGGCAGGCTGGAGAACAGCTTGTTTTTTTTAATTTTCTGCCATTTCCAAGGAGGTAATTCCAACCCCGTTTCAAGAATGCCAAGGCAAGCTGCATAATGGCTTGATTTCTGTTCCATTTGCAACCCCCGTTTCCCTGATCTGCAAGGTGATCATAAATAAAGGCTTGATTTTCAGGTTACGGCCATTCTCGTGGTCCCCAGTGGAGCAGAGGTGCATAAAACTGCTCAAGTGCCTACTGCCACTAAGCCTTTTTATGAACGAAGCTTTATATTTACTTGTTTCCATGCCACCCACCCCAGTCCTGGTTGTCAGTGCCACTAAGGGAGGGGGGAATGCAGCACAGGGGTTTGGCACAGTTCTCATGGGGACGCCACCATCCATGCCCAAACAGAGTGCACACCTCTGTGTTGTGGTTTAATGCATGCTCTATTGCTGAAATGGGTCCCATGGAGCTCTGCAGGAGAATGTGGGGGATGGTTCCAAAGATGGAACCCCTGAAGCTCCACTGGTAAATGCAGAGGCTAGCTCTGAAGATCGCACATTCTTCAGTGCAGGCCCAGGGCAGTACCAGAGTAGCTGTCCAAATGTGGACAGCCTTGATCCAGTACAACAGCCCTATTCAGCTTTTGGACTGTTCCAGCTTGATCTGTTGTTGCTGGAGCACTGCAGAGAAGGTAAGATTAGATACACCCTGAATGGTTTTGCTGCTAGAAGCACCTGTACGGTCAGCCTGGTCCAGCACAATAGATTGTTCCTTGCCTCTAGAATCTGCCTGATCATGTCATGACACAGGAGTTTTGTTGTTTGAATCAACCTTCCTTTTCTGTCTCCCAAAACCAGTATTCGGTTCAACAGCTCTGATATAACAAACTGCATATCTGAATTGTTTTCGTCCCATTTCTACCTTCCTTCTGTCCACATTCTCCTTTCCTGAGTGCAGAATATAATAAAATCACCCCTGCCAAACCCTTCAGTCCACTGAAGTGAAAACCATTCATTTGCTGTCTCAATTTTTAAGATGCCAAACTCAGAATGCGAAAATATTCTCCATGGACGTAATGGGACATTTAGCAATTCATTCATTTTCTACACATGCTACTTATTTAGACTCTCAGCGGTTGGCAGCTTTGATGTGGAGTGGCGGAAATTATAAAGACATTACGTACCATAAAAATAAAAATGAAAGAAAACACACGGCCTATTTTATATCAGGGTAAATTGACTAGTGTCAGATGCAGGATATTTTCTTTTATAAATTATAATAATTGTCAGAGGAAGGTGGTCCCTTGGGTTGAAACAGTACCTGGCTGTAATGAAATTGCACAGATTCAGTTTTCTGTGTTAAAGGGGGAAAATGTAATAATGAAATAAAATAAAGAGTTTCACGGAACATAGTTTGAGTTTCCCCGCCAGTTCATATATTAGGCTTCCTTCAGACATGTAGTAAAACCCAAAACTGTCTCAGCATTATATTAGGAATGCCTTGTATCCCCCTGGCATCCCCAGTATTTAAAGGGTAAAATCTCGTAATGTTGCTATTACAGGAAACCCAGCCACAATGTGGGGGATGTTGAAATAGGTATGACTTCCTTTGACTTCTGGGAAACACCTTCCAAGATGAGCTTGGTTGGGGCTACCAGAAGAGAGCCAAGCCTGTGAAAGCATCAGACACAAAGCTTGGCAGGCTTCTAGTGTTATTCCTTCTCCAGCTGATCTTGAAAGGTCCCCACCAGATGTCAAAGTAACCCTGGAATTGTTTCTGGCAACTGTTAAGGGGTGTCAAAGGTCAATCATGGGCTGCAAAGGAGGTTCTGAGCTACATCACTTACTTATTCCTCTGTAATTGAATGTTCTGGAATAAAGCATAGGTGGCATTCCAGAACATCCATGTTTTATTCCACAATATCCAAATAGAGCGGAATAAATAAGGCCCCTTCCAGATTAGTGGATTAAATCAGAAGTGGGGATCTGGCATCCAGACGCCAGCAGCCCCCCATAGCTTCTGAGGAGGGAGCCGCGGGAGCTTGCGTTGGCATGCACATCACATGGGACAAGGCAGCCAATTGCAGATGAGCTGCCATCCCTCTTCTCACTGGCAATTCTTGTTGTCCTATCTGGACTGGTGGGAAGCTTCAAATTTACTCGATGCCACAGAGCGAGTGTTCTCCAACCAGCATTAAGTAAATTCACAGTAGCGTCACTATAATGTGATGCTACTGTGAAGTACTGACAGTCATGTGTGACGGCTCAATCTTTGCTGCGCATTGGAATCAAGAAGTCTGGATGAATCCTACATGATGTCTGGATGAAGACCAAGGAATCTTGTTTAAACCACACGTTGCTGTTTATCATCAGGAGGGAACATTAAAGGCAGTTTGGTCTAGTGGTTATAGAGCCAGGCTCTTCCCTTCATTTTATTCTCACAACATCTCTCTGAACCATGTCAGAGTACTGACATTTCCAAGGTCACCCAGTAAGTTTCCTTGGTTAAAGTAGAAACTGAATCATATTTTTCTATGGAATTGCTCAGGAAGACTTTGGGTTCAAGCAAGACTTCACTGGAATGAGAAGGTTGCTTTCAGTCTTTCATTAGTTATATAAGTACATTTCTAAAGTCTTCTTCCTTTTTTACCCCAGGAGCTCTGATGGTGTGATCAGTTAGGGCTTGCAGAAAACAGGTCCCTTCTATAGTTCCCCACCAACCCCCCACCCCAGACATTCAAACAGTGATATGCATGATTTTTTAAAAAATTCAATTCATATTGAATTGAATGCAAGAAAATTTTTATTCATTTGAATAGATCCCCTTCAAATGTGGTAAGATTTGTATTTGATACAAATGTTCAATCCCATATGAATCCCATATGGATCTCATATGGAGCCATACAAATAGCATACTAATCCCATACGAAGCTTCATACAAATGTATCAAAACATTCAATTCAAATCTGACCGTCTGTGCATATCCCTATATTCAGACAGTAAGCAACAATAATAAATCCTACCTTATATTTCCAGACCTAATACAACTAAATAAGAGTCAACCTTCACTCTTATTGTACCCCATATGAGCAAAGAGCAACCCTTTCCAGGCTCCAGGATGCAATAAGGCACATGTAGGAGTAAAATGGCTGCCACGGCCAATTCTAGTTCTTCCAGGGGGCACCCCTTTAAGCATGGCTGATCACGCCCTTACCATGTATGAATGGTTAACCCTGCAGGTTCCTGCAACACTCTGGCTCATATCTGCCACCATCAATAATTGAGAACAAAGTGATTAGAATGGAAGATCAGACCTTCAGTCGCATGCTGCATTGAAGGAATTCCCCTGGCTCCTGCCTAACCAGGGTTCAAAGCCCAGAGGTAGCAGATATGTAAGATCCAAGCCCAGCAGTTGCTAAGTGGAGATCTAGAACGTTCAACCTGACTTCTCCTCCTTTAAGCAGTTGAGTAGCATTCGTAATTCATCTCATTCTATATGAGGTCAACGGCTTTTATGAACAAAGGGATGTGGAACTGATTTGTTGGACATTATTTGTCATAACTGTATTTTAATTTAAGGGCCTTGTCTTTAAAGCTGTATCTTATGCATTTGCCATTTACATTGCATGCTCCTCTGTGTATAAACTTGTTTGCACAGAAGCAATTCTGAAGTATTCAACACCTTGGTAGTTTAGAGGAATATTTAGATTGGCTGACTCTGAAGTTTGCAAGCAACAATTGTCTAATATTCTCTTTGTTCTCAAAGGGATTATTTGTGCAGTAAACAAATTACCAATGTATTTAGCTCCTTGTGAGCAATTGCTGTATTGTTTTGTGTAATTATGGCTTCAATTAAGGCAAAGTGTTCACCTTAAGTATTAGTGAGAGTTTTTTCTACAGGACTCAACAGAGATTTCAGAAACACAAAGGAATTAGACTGGATACCCAAGGGTGTTTTTGCACTTACCTGTCAGTGATCTGGATCAGCTAGTCCAGATCAAGCAATCTGTTCCAAAGTAGGAGTGGATTGATTGTTCTGGACTGTAACATGGCTGTTCATAATGAGATAGATGTTCCAGCCTAGCCCCTGGTGTGATCCCAAAATTGAGCAATCTTGGGATCCAGCCTCTGAAAGTTCTGACAAAATGAGTCCACCATGGTCAGGTTTACCAGAAACTAGTATGCAAGTAGACCCTTTTAAACAGTCCTACTGGTATTCCAGATCAGGAAGCCATAGCCCTTTCTGCTCTTGGCCTTATTCTGGTTTATATCTCAGACTAGGGATCTGCCATTCTCATGCTGGTGCAAATTATGTCAGACCTTGCCTGAGGACTGCCATAGTCTGCACTAACATGAGGATAGCAGGTCCCTATTCCAAGATATAATCTGGAATAAGGCCCAGTGCAGAAGAGGCCCAGGTTCAGCCTCTTGATCTGGATTATGCTCTGTCCTGTGCAGATGGAGCATACCAGGAGGGGGTGAGGCCTCTCTAATTCGCAAATAAGGTGTGAGCAAAAGAGGGCCTCAAGAAGACAACAATCTGGATCAAAGGTAAGCGTTGGAAAATCCATAACCCTTCCCTGATAGGTTCCCTGAATGGAATAAAATGTGCACCAGGTGCAAAGTTGGGATGCATGACTTCTTTCCTGCTGTTTCAAAACGATGGAAAAGCCATTCCCAATTTCTGAAGGAAGATAAACATTGTTGACTTTAAAGGGGAAAGGAAATGGGCATTTGGGATGTGCATAAATATTCGTAACAATCATTATTCAGACAAATTCAGACATTCGTACACAAATCAAACGTTACAACATTCATGCATTAACATTCGTATGGATATGAATGTTGCAGAAACGGAAAGGTGGGAAAGCGGCTACACCAATCACACTTGCAACAGATCCAGAGTGAATTCAACATGGTTTGAGAGGGGATTCAAAGTGGATTCAGGGCGGATTTGACACTTTCAGAGCAGATATATTATGGGATACATATCAGATACTTATGGGATACTTATGGATACATATCAAATACGTATACATTCGTATGAGATATTTGTACAAATCCATGCAAATACATCCATATCGAATAAAATCCTTCCACATTTGATGGGAATCTATTTGAATGAATATGAATTTTCCTACATTTAATTTGATACAGATCGAATGCAAAAGAAACCATTTGTGCACATCCCTAATATGCATGGATGTGTTTTTTTTAATTCAATTCTTATCAAATCAAATGCAAGAAAATTCATTTGAATAGATCCCCTTTGAATTTGGTAGGATTGGTATTTGATACAAATGTTCAATCCCTTACAAAACCCATACGAAGCTTCATACGAATGTTTCAGAATATTTGACTCAGACTTAACTGTCAATCTTCGAATGTGCCACCATCCAGTTCAAATTGAGATGTCCATATTTGACTGAATTGGTATGAATTTTGAATGTTATGAATATTCACACACACCCCTATTGTAGAAGCAGAAGCTGAAGAGCTTTTCTTGCAGCTAATTCTTCAGTAACTGGTTGCAGAACAGTACCCTTGCTGAATGCACCACTAGATGCACTTCTACTCCTATGGCCACCCAGGATTTCCACCTAGAACTCCCTCTATGTATATTGGTACCAAAGACAGAAAATGCCTGTGAGATTTTTATTTATTTATTTATTTACTAATGCAAGAAACCATGCTATGCCTGCCTACCATTCACTTCCAGAGACCTTGGACAGCGTCATATTCTTGTGAATTGCGTTCCCTATGAGATGAAGGAAATCCCCGTTGCTTTAGATCAGTCTTTGAATCCTCTTTTCAATCCTAATCAAGCAGCTACCCTTGGAGAGCAGATCTTGACAGTCAGTGTGGAAATTGGCCGCCTCCCTATGCGGTCCCACTTAATTCTCCATGGTTGGAGGGACCACGGAGGCACCACGTGGGCCATTAACCTGGCCAAGCAGAGCTGCAGATATATCACCCTATAAATGTGCTCGTCTATCCCATCAATGGGACTCAAAATGATTTCGTTTGGGCTGTAGCCTGCCATTTAAAATGGCACTTGTCGCTTAATTATCATCAAATCCCTTTGCCGAAAAGTGCATTCATTCACCTCTCAATTTTCCAGGTTGTTCAGAACACTGCCACAAGTAAGAAAAGGAGAAACTGATTTACCTGGGATTAGTGTGGGAGAAGGCTAATTGCTCTTTCACCTTATTTTTGCTGTCATTCCTTCGGGGATTAAGCTAAGCCTCAGAGTATGTTTCATCATGGGAGCATGAGGATTATATTTAGTCTCTCTGTCTATCATCAAGACGCTTCCTGTAATGTTGACTAGGATTTTATAAGCCTTACAATTCATCATGCAAGTCTTTTTTTAGTCAAATTTGGTATATTATTCCGGCTACCCAAAGCACATGCGCCCGGCTCTAATAGAATTAAATAGAAGATGATGCTCTGTACTTAGGTTGGAAGCAGGGAATGTTTTGCAGGCTTTCTGCTACCTCTAACTTTTCTCTTCCTTGTTCTACCTAGGGTCAGCCTCTGCCCTTTTAACCCCCAAAGATAATGTGGATGCCGGGAAAAGGGTGGGGCCAACATGGTCCCACCTTCTTCCAGCAAGCATGTTGCCACAAGTGGCCATTAGGGGGCGGTAAAGTGTGAGCAGGAGTTCAGTGCTGTGTTCCCACTACATTTCACCTAGCAGAAGCAATAGCAGAAACTGTCCCAGGCAGAAATATGGCAGCTGCCTACTTGTTTGTTTATTCATTTAGTTAGTGCATGATTTATATTCTGCCCTTCAGCCAATATACTAAAATCACAATGAAAATATAACCCACCTGCGCTTGCAGGGCAACATTCAGAGGGAGAAAAATGTCAAAGGATGTGAGAATGAATGTTTCAACCAGGCACTTAAAATCATGCAGTGTTGGTGCCTGAAATACCTATATTAGGAGGCCATTCCAAGGATTGGGGGCCACCACAGAAAAGGCCCTCCCATGTGACATCACTGCTTGCACCTCTGATGTTGGAAGAACTACAAGTAGGGATGTGCACAAATGTTGTTGTTGTTGTTGTTGTTGTTGTTTTGCATTCAATTTGTAATGAATCAGATGTTAGAATATCCATATTCATTTGAATAGATCCCCTTCAAATGTGGCAGGATTCTATTCAATACGAATGTATTCATATGAATTTGTATGAATATCCAATACATGTTCAATATGAATGAACATGTATCCGATATGAATGTATACTGTATGTATCTGATACATATCCTTTAACATATCTGCTCTGAAAGTGTCAAATCCAACCTGAATCCACTTTTAATCTGCTCTTGACCCGTGTCAAATGCAATCTGGATCCATTGCAGATGTGACTGGTGCAACTGCTTTCCCACTATCCCAGTTTAATGAATGTCCAAACTATTCATACAAGTGTCTGGAAACATTTGTATATGTACAAATGTTAATATACAAATGTCATAACAATCTATTTGTGTACAAACATCCAGTTTTGGATGAATTCGTATGAATAACTCATGTAATGAACATTTGTACACATCCCTACAAGAAAGGCCTTCCTTTGGACCCAAGAAGGTCTATATGGGAGTGGGGATGTGCACAATATTCAAATATTCAAAAATTTAATTTCAATCCATCGAATGTTGACATCTGAACCCGAATCAGATTTTTGAAAATCCAACTTTGCACATTTGAACTCAAATTGGATTTTCAAAAGTCCGATATGGATTTTCAGATAATTTGAATGTGTGGATTCACATCTGTTATATATGAATCTGTGTGAAAATTATATATATATCTTGTGCTTAAAATATGGGATTAAAATGGGATGCATATGGGACAATGTGGGATGCATACGGATTTTTATGGGATTCATACATATACGTATAACAGATACGAATGTTGTTGATATTTGTATCTTTAAATACAAATCTAACATCTAATCTAATGTCCCTATATGGAAGAAAGCATTTGTTCAGATATTAAGTAGTGCATTTACAGGTTCAGCATTCTTCTTAGTGCACTGTGCAACAACCATATTCCAAATTGTGCCTGTGTTTGCCTACTTTATCTTGTGATAGATAGCCAACAAAGCTGATGATACATCTCTTGGAGGACTCTATCACTTTTTTATATATAATGTATATCCCTTTCTTACAACACTTGCATGTTCCCCATATGCATAAAAAAGTGTGTTTGTGTGTGCCTAAAATGCATGCATGTGCATTGGTGTGTGGGCATGTGTGCTTGCATGCACAGGCACATACACACAGAGAGAATGCATCAGGATGAATATGCAACAACATATTACTACATACATATTAGCTATGCTTTCTGAATCCAGCAGTGTGTTCAGTCGATCCTTTGCAGAGGATTGAAGGGTCTGACTTGTGTTCTTCAGAGTAGACTTAGTTGAGTATCCGATCCACGGGTGGGTGGGTGGGTAAAGTTGAGTAGTGCCCAAGTGCCAGCACTATTCAATGTTGTGTCATTGCGCTCCTTTCATGTCCAGTGGACAGGAAGAGAAGTGCAGAAACACTCCTGCATTGAGCAAGGGCTTGGACTCGATGACTCTGGAGGTCCCTTCCAGCTCTACAATTCTATGATTCTAAGTTATCATTGGCTTTTTAATCTATTCCTTTTATCTAGAAGTAGCCAGAACTAGGCCCAAGAGATGTTGCATGCAGAAATAAGTGCTTGAGAAATAAGTTAAAGCCATCCATGGTGACAAGGGTCACACTTAAGTATAGGATCGTTAAATCTAAAGTCCTTCCTGGGTATAATCCCAAAGCTCACCATAATCTGTACTGACAGGTGGATGGAAATCTCTTATTCTAGGATACAATCCAGAATAAGACCCTGTGCATAAAGGGCCTTGGTGTGAGACCTTTTAGGTAAAGCATGGACAAAAACATATTTTTTAAAAATGGGATGAATTGATGGTGTACTAGCGAATATTTGAAACAACAGTCCTGGCTGCAGATGGGAAACGGCGTGAAGGCTGCAATAAGTACAATAAAAGCAATTTTACAAAAGAATTTTCTTTCAGCAGAGAGTACACATCATTATATTTGCCTTGCTGGAAAAAAAGAGAAGAAGAAATCTATGCAAGCATGTTTTAATTATAAGGTCTGTCTGGAGAGAAATAAAATAAATGGTTCCTTTCTCAACCAACTTAGATGATTCCTACAGCGGCACAAACTCCCACAGAAGCTCGTTCTTTTTCAACTACTCCCCCCCCCCCAGCACGAGTTGTGAAAGATGAAAAAAGGAAAAAATCATTTGCACTGAAGCAGCCATCGTTTTCCGTCCTCATCACGGAGGCCCTTGACATTTTGAGCTGAGTTTGGGAAGGCAGCTCTCTCCATCCAGCTGGTCTTCTTGCTCCAACGGCCAGGCAGCTTACAGAAGGCAATTAAAGATTGCGTAGCCATTTGAGTGTGAACAATTATGGAGCCCAGGGAGAGGAAGGGCCATCACAAGTCCTAGCTGAGTCAAAATCAAGCAACTTTTAACTGGAGGAAAAGGCTGGCTTTTGAAAGGTGGTGGCTCAGGAAGCCCACCGTGGCCAGTGGACATCTGGAAATTTATCTGTCCTGTGTGGGGTCACAGACTTCTTCCCAATGACTGTCTCAATGATTCCCTGTTCTGCTTCTGGAGGAGTATGGGAGAAAACTCCACAGCTGGACTCTGCTTTGATTATTAGATTTAGGCTGCTCTCCCATGAAGAAAGTGGGAAGCCAGCACAGGCCTGGCCTGGCTATCTCAGCAGAATGTTTCCAGGGCAGTGGCTGGTCAGTCTTAGGCTATCAGTACGGGTGAATTCCCATTACAAGCTTAAAACGGTTTCAAAATGGTTTTGATCCTTGCAGTCCCCATGTCAGGTTGGCTTAACATGCTTTCCGCATGTTAAATAGCCCCAAAGCGTTGTAAATGTTAACACTCATTTCAACAAGTCTCGCTCCGGTTTGTGCATTTGAAATGTTTTACATTTCTTACTGTGGGAACGGTACAGTTTTAGTGGGATGAGAATGCATGTTTAGGGTCTCCCTCCCCCAATAGCTTGCTTCCAAAGATTTGTAAAAATCCACCCCTTACAGCAGCCGCTACACTGTAGCAATCCACACACTTCACACCTGATAACAATGTTGCAATTCTGAAAGTTCTGACCTTTAGAAAGGGAAAAGAAAGGAAAGCAGCTGCAGGTTCTGGGAGATGTATGAAAGTTTAAGGCGAAGGGGGCTTGAGTTGCTGCTGCTACTGTGTGCCCTGGGCAATGGGGAGTGGAGGGAAAAGAATCGCTGGCTGCCTGGTGCCGTTTTTTTTCCATCCAGGCAAGCAGCAGCCACCCAGCCACGCTCCGTGAAGGGGTCCATTATGGGTGGTGTGTTCACACCAGGAGGAAGAGGGCAGGGCAGCCTCGAAAAAAAGCTTTTAGAAAGTAGCCACTTGAGTCCCCCCTTGAGTCATGTACGCCATATACGATCCTCAGAATCCAGATCAAACACGATTAAGTTGAAAGTAATGGGATCAGGCAAATTCGCGTTTGCATCCGGTTCTATTATTTCAGTTTAGGGAAACCGTATTAAGCTTGTAATGGGAATGCGGCCTACCTGTGCATTACATGCACTAGGGATGTGCATGAATATTCTTCACATTCAAATTTAGACATTCAAATGAATTTTGAATGTTCCAGATATTGGGATGGTGTTTGCCTTTTTCGCAGCTGTATCACATTCCTGACTCACATTCATCCTGTGATCAAGCAGTACTTCCTGTCTTGCTTGCTTTGTTCTAGCCCTATCTCCAAACTGTGTATTTGTGGACAGAACTCAGGGCCCATCTACACTGGTTCTTTAAACAGGCTTGCCCTAAGTCATGAGTGTGTACTGTACCTGTCTCTCAAGTAAACATATACCTGACACGTTGTGCAATAGCATGATAAAGCACTTTCCCAGCTTGTGAATTTGTGCTAGGATAATGGGCTGTCACACTATTGGTGGTTTGTGCCTCTGGCTACCACCCAAGCCTAGCACCAACAAATGCCATGCAGACACAGCCTTAGTGTTCAGTGTGTTGCTTCATCTAAATATATGTACCTCTAAATTTATTTATCTATTTTATATTTACATTTATATGCCACCCCATACCCAAGGGTCTCTGGGCGGCTCACAATGTTTAAAAACAGACATTTAAAAAATTATATCAGGCCTAAAACCAGAAACAAGTTTAAAAATGCAACTTTAAAAAATACAAAAATAGTTAAAAGCAACAGTGATTTTCAATGGGGAAAGTGTGGGAGACATTTAACCAAAGGCCTGCGTAAAGAGGAACGTTTTAACTGCCTTCCTAAATAGGACCAAAGAAGGGGCCTGACGCACCCCGAGGGGGAGACCATTCCATAGCCTGGGGGCCACTACAGAGAAGGCCCTTTCGCGGGTGCCCACCCGCCTAGCTACTGAAGGTGGAGGGATCACCAGAAGGGCCTCCCCTCCAGATCTTAAAACACTGACTGGTCGATATGGTTGAAGGCGCTCCTTTGGATATTTATATATGCAAACATGCACACAAACACACATTGATGCATGAACGCGTGCATAGTCATTTATTTAAAAAAATCAGAAAGGTGGGCAAAATAAGTCCAACAAAGGAGTTAAATATAGTTTTAAAAATGTATTGTGAAATAAAAATAAAAATGGTAAAATGTCTAACTTTGCCCATGCTGCCATCAATAGCCAGATATAGTAATAGCGCCATATATCAGATCTAATGACCGCTTCTGGCAAGTTCATATAAGCATTAAACTGTGTTGGAGACAAAATAAGCAGCCTACAGCACCCCATTCCATGATTGCCAGGAAAGTAAAGAAGAGTCTTTTTATTACATTGCTTGAAATTGATCTGCAGAAAAGAACCATCACTGCTAAACAACACATTCACCAACCAACCTGAAACGCTACATCAAAGGCAGTGGTATCAACAACCCCCTAAAGGAAAGCCAGCAGATTTGCATTTTTCCTACGCCACATCTGAGGCCAGGTCACACTCACCTGATTAGTCTGCCACACATTTAGGACTGGTAGACCTGCTAAAGGTGGACCACTCACACTTGTCGTGAGCAAAGCTTCCCCAAAGTGCCCATTACCAGCCAGAAGCCGGTACTCTTGTTTACCAGCCCTTGCCACTGAGTACAAAGCCAGAGGTTCCACCTCCTCACTGCCATGCCATCAGCTGCAGGGTCACATTGCATGAACTGCAGCCACTCATGACTGAATGCGGCCATGATAGAATGTACAGTGCCCACTACTCTGTTGCTGATTGGACACCCCTCTTGCAACTCTATGACCGGATGCCACTCCCCCCATGGCTGGGGGAGGTCCCAGAAATCAGAGGTCTGGTCATGTCAGAAGCCTGCAATCAAACACAGCCACCACAGTGACGGCGCCTGCATGGACACCGCCTCCCTCCCCACCAACCACTGGGAACTGGAAAGAGAGCAGATGGTCACAACACTTGATGCTCCAGGTAAGCTTTTGGATGCAGCAGGTAAAGGTTAGGTATTTTGTGGAGCACAATTTCACGCTCCACAATTAGTGAACTTCTGGGAAGGCAGGGTAGAATTCAAAATTCAATCAAATTCAATCAAATCTGGACATTCAAATTTGAATAGAAGGTCTACACATTCAAAAGAATTTCAAATGTTCCAGAACATTTGTTCATATGATTCGAAACATTCAAATGTACAGATACGTATGTATTACATACATATTTGTATGAATCTCATACATATCTGCACACATTTGCGCTGATAGTACGGGACAAAAATGGGATGCATACAGGATAAAACAGGATGCGTATGGAATGCATACAGATACATATAACGCATACGAATGTTGTCAACATTTGTATCTTCAAATATGAATGTTGTCAACATTCATACCTTCAGATTTGAATCTAACATTCAAACAAATAGATTTGAATGTATTCAATTCAAATTGGATTTTGTTGCATTCAGAAATGTTTGGATATTCAATTTGATTCAAATTTGTCACAACCTTTAAATGAAGGAGGAGGAGGAAGAAGAAGAAGAGTTGGCTTTTCTACCCTGCTTTTCTCACCCATTTCAGGGAACTCAAAGTGGCTGTGAGAGCTCAGAAGAGAGCTGTGACTAGCCCAAGGTCACCCACCTGGCTTCAGGGGGAAGGGCGGAATCAAACCTAGTATTCCCAGATAAGAGTCTGGCTCCCTACCCACTAGAGCAAATGATTTGAGGACCAGAAATAACCAGGAAATTACCTGTTTTCTGAAAAGTTGTTAATCTAAAACTTCACTCAGTGCTTCAGTTGTATATTTAACTTTCATCAATCTTATTATGGAAAAGGGCTCTGACAACTCGCCTCACCTTCTTCCACATTTGGCTACTGGTATTACACATTTGCTTCCTCCACCACCACCCCGATCCATTCAAAAGAACCTGGTACCCTTCATTTCCTAGCCTACAGAAATATTTTATAGGTCCCCCCCCCTTCAATTTCTCTCTAATTAAACATTTTGAGCAATGAGTCATTATAGAAGTGATTTATGGCCCTGACTCGATTGCCAATCTTTGCAGTGTATTTTTCGTATTACTTAATTGTTTTAGTAGCGCTTCAGCCATTACTTTCTGAGTTCAGAAAACAGGAAACAGGAGCCTTCTATTACAGATGTTTGGCTAATTAGCTCAGAGGCTGTCTAATGGGGACTATTAAAAATGCAAATTAGGAGTCATCAAACAGAGGGAAGTTTTGTCCTGTCAGTATATACTAATATGTTTTTTTTTCGGGAGCGGGGTGGTGGAAAGTACAGCAAAAGATAGGGTTTAGCCTTTAGTAGAATAATAAGGGAAGTCACTGACAAATAATAAAAAAAAGAGCAGATGCTGATAAGATACAACTAGAAAGTCACCTAGTTGTGTCAAAACAAAATAACTAGAAGAGTTCATACTCGATAACCTTTACTAACCCAGGCCTCCATCTCTAAACCTGAAGCTGAAGCAAGATGAAAGTGGTACTGATAACACAATTCTAATGGTTCTGGTACTAGAAATGTGCTGAACCGAGGCCTATTTGCTCGAGGGCCCCTCAAATGCGACTTGAACACCCTGGGATGGAGCATTTGCTCTGCTGGGCTGGCGGTTCCATTCAGAACCCTCCCAGCCCGTCCCAGGGTGCCCACTCGAGTTCTGGGTGCAGAGCACAAAATCACGCTCTACACCTGGCCCAGGGCATTCCTGGCCATCCCACAGCTGTACGGGAGGGAGAGCATTCTCAGTCTCCCTATGGAACAGCTGCGGGCCCCACCCCCGACTGCCACTATTGGTAGACAGGGCCCAAGCTGCCAGCGCTTTGGACTGGAGGCGCTGACAGTGTAGGGCCAGTGTACCGCATGGAGTGGCACATCGCCCCCTCTGGCCGCATGACCACCATGACAAGGTAAGTGGTCATGTGGATGGGGGGAGGGTGCCATCCCCCTGGGAACCGGTGGGCACCAAGGAGGGCCCTGGCAGCTGGGGCAGGTGGATCAGGGCCATCCCAGCGGCCAGCACTCCTGGTTCTGCCCTTCCCAATCGAGTCAGCTAGAGTCTGCAGGAACCCCCCAGGGCACCCCCTACTTTGGGCTGGGGAGGCATGGGCACGCAAGTGACTTACCTCATCACGCCAAGTTCAAAGTGGTGGGCCCTGACGGCAGTTCTGTGTGTCTGCACACACTGCCGGTTCTGATTGGCCACTTACCTGCACCTGCACAGAACGCCTGTGATCGAACCACGGATGCGAAAGGGGAACCCGCCCCATGTGTCCTAGCCTTCGTTCACTACAGCCATTTGGCTTTAGTGTGAAAAGGCCTCTGAAGATGGACTGAAGAAGGCTTCAAGTGAAGGTGTAACCAGAATCTCTGTAAAAAAAACAGTCTGAATCAAACATGAAACAAGGGGTTGTCTAATGAGCCAAGCAAACCAAGGGGTATTGTAAGCGGCTTATATGCAAATAGAACCACTCCGTTGATTAAAATCAACACTTCAAACCTCTTCAACACAGTTCAAACCAAACCACTAAGGGGGCTTCCCCATCTGCCGCCGGGAAACAGATTTAACAAAATCCATTTTCTGGCGATCCGGCTTCCCAAGGATCCATCTCAAATAGATGCGCAGGGAGGCTGGATCTGCAGGGCTGGAACGCCTGGGGGCTGCATGGAAGCCGCAGCACCCATGGCCAAAGGCAGCCAGCTCCTGTGCCACTGGCATCTGCCCTGGAGCTGTGGGACTGGAGCATGGAGCTGCCAGTCACCACGTGTTTCCGGTGGCACTCAGCACATGGGGGAAGGGCTTCAGAAGCAGGTAGTCCTGGTTCCGCCCTTCCCAACATGGCGGCCGGAGGGACATCCGTTCCTTCGCCTGGCCATGTGTGGAAGCATCCTGCTTCTGCGCACATCCAGGCAAAGAGATGGATGTAAGACTTGATTTTTCAGGTCTTACATTTAATCTGGATTTTGGCAGCAAAACCATTTTAAAAACTGGTCTTGCACACTGAAATATGGAAGCGGTGTTCATGAAGTCTCCAATCAGGTCTGCAACATGGAAGCCATTTAAGGTGAGTGTTCTTAATCTGGCTTGGGGGGGGGGGTGTAAAACGGTTTCTGCAGCTAGTGCGGAAACACCCTAAAATTCTATTCATGCATATCCCTAGGTGGTACATCTCCAAGAGTAAAGGCTACTTTCTGCGCACCTGCAATAGGTACACCCTTTTGTGGAATATGTTTATGCCCTACTGTGGCATGCAATGGCACGTGGACATTCATGGTACTGTGGGACTATGTTGCCGAAGTAACCGGCTACTATACAATCAACTTTCCCACTGTACCATTAATTAACCAGTAATTAGATCTTCGTATTTTCTCAGTGGTTGGACCAAATTTTCAAATGCTTTAGTGGTGTTATAGATGATAATTTTCTAGAGGTTTATATATATATATAAGCATTGTTTCAAAAGGTTTTGAAGTTTCCCTGATTATCTCCTTTGATGTTTCTGCACTTCTTCAGTTCTGATCAATGGTGCTGCTGATTAGTATTTATAGGTAGTTTTAAACATTCTGAAGTCCAATAGATGCGGTAGACAAGTTTATTAATACCAGTTATAAAATCCCAGTGTGTGTTTCAAACGAATAGTTCTTCCTGAGTAGATGGTTAGAAAAAGAAGTAATTCATGTTTGTTATAATTTCTTTGAGAAAGGTGGGAGACAAAATATTTGACTAACAGTATATTTCCAACCAATTCAGTTTTATACTGTACATAGCCATTTCCTCTTTTTTACACACATTTTCCAACTAAACATATGCACAAAGGATCTGAAAGGATCTGAAATGCTTTGCTATTCTGTTGTTTTTTCAGCTTCTGAAATCTCTCTCTCTCTCTCTCTCTCTCTGGGTGTTTTTCCACTGTCACTAAGTACCCATTGAAGCACCCATTAAGGACCCATTTGGCTGAGAGCTAGATGACCCCATTTCCACCACAGACCCCATTAGGGACACATTTGTTTTCACCACAGCTAGGGAAATCAGGATCATTATGGGTCCTTCAGGACCTATAATTAGGACTTCATGTAGACCCCATTAAAGGGGTCTATAATGGGGTCTTCAGCCCTAAAATCCAGATTGTAGGGAACCTGTTTCCACTACAATCCAACAATGGAGTCTAGAGAAGGCTCAGGGGGGGAGGCACCCATGGGGGGGGTGCCCCAAAGTCAAGACTTCGGAATCCCTCTGAGCAGGCTAGCACCCATTGCTATTGAGTGCTAGACCACCCATGGAAACACATAGGGTACTCCCCTTAGTCCGGATCTTAGATCCTCTTAGATCTGGATTAAAGAAGCTCGGTGGAAAAACACCCTATCATCCATCCATCCATCCATCCATCCATCCATCCATCCATCCATCCATCCATCCATCCATCCATCCATCCATCCATCCATCCATCCATCCATCCATCCATCCATCCATCCATCCATCTACCTAATCTACCCCATCCTGAACATTCTGTGCTAGAAAAGGTGGAATAGAGAAGGCTTGGGAACACGAGGGCCACACACTGTCTCTCTGAGGCACCACCTGTTATGTCTTAACAGAGCCAAAGAATGTGATAAGACACAGCAAACAAACAAACAGTAAACAAATAAATACATCTGTGGTGAAGGCTTTAAAGCAGGGTTGTTCATACCCTAGTCTGCCTCCCCCCAAAGTACATTCTGGGCCAGAAAAGGTGAATTGGAGAAACAAGAAGAGGGCCACACACACACAGGCAGCTTCCAGATTAGAGGCTTGAATCCACTGCCATTTAAAAATACACAGCTTACCTGCTGCAGGGCGGAGATGCTTGTTCCAGCTCCTGACGGAAGTCTGCAGCTTTCTCTTCAGTGGCTGTGAGGCTTCTGTGACACATGCGATGAGGCGCGCATTACATGGGAAGAGTCAGTCTTGTTCGGTGTTCTCACAGTCCTGTCCAAACTGGTGGGAACCTTCTAATTTACCTTACACTGTGGTGTGAGTGTTGATTGTCCCACAATAAGGCTGCATCCCCATTAGAAGCTAAATCCAGTTTCCCTAAACCGAAATAACAGAATCGGATGCAAACGCGAATTTGCCTGATCCCATTACTTTCAGCCAGAATCGCGTTCAATCAGGATTCTGAGGACGTACGTGATTCAAGGGGGGACTCCAGTGACTACTTTTTAAAAACCACTTTTCAGGGCTGCTCTGCCCTCTTCCTCTAGGCATGAACGCGCCACCCATAAGGGACACCTTCACGGAGCCTAGCTGGGTGTCTCAGTGGCTGCTGCTTGCCTGGATGGAAGAAAAACAGCAGTGGACAGCCAGCAATTCTTTCCCCTCCTCTCCTCATTGCTCAGGGCATGCAGCAGCAGCAACTCAAGCCCCCTTCGCCCGTCACAGCCTTTAAAACATTCACACATCTCCCCAAACCTGCAGCTGCTTTCCTTTCTTTTCCCTTTTTTAAAGGTCAGAACTTTCAATGGCAAGATCGTTATCAGGTGTGAAGTGTTTGGATTGCTACAGTGTAGCGGCTGCTTTAAGGGGTGGATTTTTACAGCTTGCTTTGAAAGCAAGCTATTGGGGGAGGTAAACTCTCACCCCTTAATACGGAACGGTTCCCACAGTAAAAAATGTAAAACGTTTCAAGCACACGAACCAGAGTGAGACGTGTTGAAATGAGGATTAACATTTGCAACACTCTGGGGCGATTTAACAGGTGGAAAGCGTGTTAAGTCAAACTGACGTGGCGTCTGCGAGGATTGAAAACGGTTTGAAACCGAAATAAGGTTGTAATGGGGATGCGGCCCTAATGCACAGCTTTATTAAGTCTGGACACACCCACAGTATCTTAGAGGCATCTCTGTTGTGGTGTCCCTTTTGTTATATGTGAACACAGCCAAAGAATAGAAGGAACCTCTGCATGGATCCCTTCCCCCATGGAGGAGCTATCAAGCACCTAAGGAGGGTTATGTTTGGCTTCAGGCCCTGATGCTCATGTTCATTCTGCGTTAACCTCCAGAAACTTCACCCCATTGCAACTAAGTGTGGTGCTCAAAGACAGCTTGTCTTTGCGGATCATGTTATCTGACTTCACATTAGGCTTAATATTTTTCCCCAGGCCCAATTATTATGCCAGAGTAAAAGAAATCCTTTGAGTAATGTTCCCTGCAGTCTCAGTAACTTTTAGATTTTCTCTCCATTTGACCTCTGTCCTTGGCTCATTTTCCTCATCTTTGTGCACACTAAAAACCTCCTCAGATCAGACATTTACAGAAACTAGGAACATTGTGATCCAGATCTCTGTATCAAGGCTTCTGTCATTGTCCTCAGAGTTTGAGACAAAAGCCTGGTCATGAATTTCTGCAACCTCTACTAGCAACTTTGAACTCAAAGGCAACCCTGGTCGTCTTATTAAACTACAGCATGCGTTGCATAATGAGAGCTTAGCAGTGCCACTATTTTTAAAGAAAAAACACATGCACACAAATTGCTGCAGTGAGACAAATCCGAGCTCAATAGTGGGCATGTAGAAGGGCAAATGGCTCGAGTCCTATTCATGGGAGTGGGTGAAAAATATTCATTACACATTCACAGTTCATACACATTTGTGCAAATTCAAATATCTGTGGGAAAATTGAAAGGGGGCTACATTTCACAAATTGAATATATGGCTTTTGTAGAAGCTTCATAGAAGCGTTGATGAAGGCTAGATCTGTGAACCCGCTGCCTCCTATCCCTCCACCCCACCCCTGCCCCGGCCGTCACACCCTCCTCTGAGGCTCAACTAGGCCTTCTGGAAGTACACATGCAGCTTTAGAAGCTGTCCCCATCCAGGAATCACAAATCTCATGAGATTTCCCATGATTTCCAGATGGGGTTGGCCTCTAAAGCTGTGCGCCCCCCTCTGGAAGGTGCAGTTGGGCCTCAGAAGAGCGAATGATGTCAGTGGCAAAAGTTGAGTGGAGAGGGCAAGGCATGGAGCCAGTACTTTGTACCATAAATTGCATTAAAAATTCTCCTCCAATTTGGTAATCGACATCCCATGATAGAGAAATAACAGGATTATGTGGTTCATAATTTAAGGAAAAGAGTTTCAAAGCCTTCCTGGGCCTTCTGTGCTTTGTGTGATCCTCTTGGGCACACCCAGAGAGCTTTGCAGAGATCTATCAGGTTTCTTTGAAGCCTCAAATCACACAAGAAATCAAAATGGAATTTACTGCATGATTTAGGTTTCAAAGGAACCCAATGAACCTGCCTGTGGCACTCCCATACACCACAGGCTCTCTGGCTACTATTGGCCTTGTGCAATGTCCCTATGGATTAGAAGGTCATCATGCCTGGTCTGAGCTATGGTAAGATGTTAGATATCGTCTGCTGCTCAGAAGAGTAGCAACATGGCTAGCAAAATTAGCACTAGTTTAATGGGTAGCCTGCTGGTATCTATTGTGGCCTGAGGGTCCTTTTCCCCTTCTCACCTTTTGCCTTTTTGCTCTTTCTCTGAACTTAGAAGATACACCTATCCTGGGATTTAGAAGCTCATTGAATCGTTGGCTTTGCCCTTGAAATGACTCCCAGCTGGCAACCTAATGCAGTCAGTTCCCGATCCTATTGCTCTCTGGGGGCTATTAGGGGCCTAGGTGTCCTATTATGAACCTCTGGAACTGGCTTGTAATCCTATTAAGAAACCAGACACTGTTTGAAAGAGATTTTTTGGCAAGCAACTATTTTCAGTTCAGTCAGACTGTTGTAAACCAGAAGCCAGACGGGGCTGTCCTTTGGTTTCTCTGTATTTTATTTATTTATTTATTTATTTATTTATTTATTTATTTATTTATTTATTTATTTATTTATTTATTTATTTATTTATTTATTTATTTATTTATTTATTTATTTATTTATTTATTTATTTATTTATTTATTTATTTCCTCTTCCCCTTTTCCTTTTCCTCACCTATACACCTCTTCCTCCATACCTGTGAGACCGGGACCTTTAAGCACTGAGTGCAAGCGCTCCATTCATGCACCTTTGCCACTGGGGCTCCCACATCCCTTCTCTTTGCCATGGACCTGGAGCAGGTGTGAGCAAACTGCGGAGCAGAGCAGTGAGCCATCAGTGCCACAAGTAGTAAAATACCAACATGCTGGGGGCGGGGGCAGGAAAGTCAGACGCATGGCGCTGCTTCATTGTATCCATTAGTAATGTCACTCTATCTAGTGCCACCAGACAGACAGACAGATTCCTGTATGTTTTCCTGGTTTTGAAATACTGTATGATGGTGAGTGGCATTATCAGGAGTCTATTTGGAAATCCAGGGAGGTGTGTGTTATGGGGGGGGGTAGGAAAACATCATATAATCACAGCATACATGCCACCTGCTTTGACTGCTTCAGGGGAGTGAGTGATGCCAACAATTATAGACCTCAGGTGCCTTGAGAAATCATTTTTTTACAAACTGCTGCTGGGGTGAAAAAGACCAGGTTGGATCTGATATCTCAAAGCCGTAAGAGTTATTTTTGTCCTTGAAGCCTAATAGAGGGTTATCAGTAATTATAGGAAAAACAATAAGCCAGGAAGAGAGGGTTAGGTGCCATTCCTTCATTCTATGGCTTGTCCTCACATTCCACTCCCTCTTAACAATACTTCGGGGCTTTGGTACTTTTCTGTGTAGACTTTACTGCCATCATTATTTGAATGGGGTTTTCTTGGGAGGGGGGGAATAGTGGCCATCCTGTTAGGCGCTATTGTTACTTTCCTCGTCAGAATTTTTTATAACTGACATCATTTCTTTTTAAGCTACCGTGAAGAACTGTGCTGATAATGGCAATGTGAGAAGGCCAAAGCATTCGGACAACTGAGGGGGAAAGGAAGGGGCTGAAAGGGGAGGGGAAGGGGAAGGGGAGGAAGCAGGTGGACATGAAAGGGGCAGTATGGAGAAAGAGAGGAGGAGAAGGAGGAGTCCCGGTCCCTTTCTGCACTTAGCCTTATTCTGGAATATATCCTGGAATAGGACCCTGCTGTCCACATGCTAGTGCAGATTATGGTGGGCCCCAGGTGAGACCTGCCAAGTCCACATTAACATAAAGACAACAGACCCCTGTCTGTCCCAGGATATATTCCAGAAAAAGGCCAAGTGAGGAAACAGGCAAGGAGGGAACTGTCAAAAAGGAGGTTTTGGTCTCCTTCTGCTGAAAAGTGTTGTGATGGGCAGAATTGGCTTTGATGTTCAACAGCTTGGTCAGGAAGCTGCCAGATTAATGGTGCTGAGATTAAAGGGTATCATTATTTTTAGCTGGAGCTTGTGTCTGCTTTTCAAATGCTCCCATATCAGTTGCACACAATGTGTGTGACCTGAAATTTAGTCATTTGGTTTGGATTGGTCCATTTACCCTTTGATCCAGGTTCACTTTGAACTAGGGATGTGCATGAGTATTTGAAATATTAATTATTCGGATGAATTCTAATGGATTTGGAGATTCATATATGACACTTGGATTTCTGAATTTGAACTAATATGAACATCGCAAGTTACTTGTATGAATAATTCAGACATTTGTATCTGCACAGATGCATATACATCTCTTAAGTACCCGTACACATCTTGTACACATCTTTTGTGCATCTGTGGCCCTGCCCCCAAGCAATTTAAAGTCTGCTAAAACTCTTCTTTTGCTTCTAAGCGCCCCCATGCCACGGTTTTTAACAAACTTCCAGAGCTACAAAACAAGGAAAATGCGCAACAAAAAAAGTGCCCTTTAAATAAGACTTTCAGAGCTCTTTTTGGAAGTTGTGGGTTTTCCTCGCAACATTTACCTTGGGGACGCTCCGTGGCAAAAGGGCCGGGGATTGCCGCCTGCACACACAGCAGTAACACAAGCAGCTTCCCTTTCTAAAGCTCAGAACTAAAGAGCCAGAATCATGCAGAATTGCAACATTGTTGCAATCGCTGTGAGGTGTGAAATGGGTGGATTATTGCTAGGGGTGGATTTTGACAGCAATAACAGGGAAAGTGGTGAGTGAATGAGCGACCATGCGCTGGACAGGGTGGATTTTGACAGCGATAACAGGGGAAAGTGGTGAGAGTGAATGTTTGCCGGCACGAGAAGCCATTTCTGGGGGGGAAGATCTGGGAGATGAACAGAGAACCGATGGCTATTTTTCCTTTGGACTTGTCAGGGACTGTCTTTCTGGTTGTGGCCACGCCAAGCGCAGTCCCTCCCCATTCCTGCTGGCACCCTATCAACAAGAGCAGGGGTGGGGAGAAAAAGATGCGCGCAAAGAAAACACGGCTCCCATGGGGACAGCATTTGTGCCCACCCCTGCTTTGAACCTTTTCCTTTTTTCTTTCAAACTGCAGGGTGGTTCTGTTTGCATGCAAAAGAAGTGGATCATAACAGATCATGGTTGGTAGATCACAGTTCATTAGGTTCATTAGGCCACCTCTTGGTTCAGGTTCAACCAGGTTTTTTCAAACACTGGGTCAATTCAGTTTGCTGCAAACCATGAACTGACCCAGCTATTTTGGTACAACCCTAGTTGAACTGTGGCACTAATGCCATGGTAAAGGAGATGCCATCCCACAAATAGATCAGATCATGGAAAGATGAAGCACAACATCCTGTCCATCACCAGTAAGGACGGATCCAAGATGAATTGCTAGGAGAGTGCATGAACTAATTTTCCAATGTCTTTTGGCTCAGGAAAATTATCATCCCAATGGCAACTCCTTGTTCTGGGATTTAATCAGAACAATGTCCAAAGCAGATAGGAACTAAGATTTTAAGTCTGGGCAAAACACTGTATATCGGGAGGTTCCTGTGTAGTAGTGAAATTGCTTCATTTGGAGGAGAGGCTCAAATGTTTCAAGTTGGCTATAGATGTTTCTCAGCAGTGGGAGTGTGTCATCCTAATTTTGGCAAAGAAAACAGACGAAAGGGCGCAAGGTAGCTAGAGAACGTTCCTCACTCGGCTCTCCCCACCAGCTGTATTTTACTCATGTGCTTAGTGTTGCTTGGAAGCATTTGAGAAACTCAGTGGTATTCAGGGCAAATTAAACCTAATTTACTGTACAAATTGCCAGACCATCAAAGCCAGCAAGTGTTTATTATTAAAAAGAGAAGGAGAGGGAGAAGGAAAGAGAGAAAAGGCAGGGGAGGGAAAGAAAGTACACACGAAACAAGAGATGTAGACACAGTTCACCTGTTCATGTCAGCTAGATAATCAGAGGGAGACCAAAGCCACTAATTTGGATAAATCTTGTTTGATTTTTCATGCTGGAGAGGGAACTATTATGTGGGCTTGCTTGCTTAGACTGGCTGTCCCAAAATAAAAGCCCCAGTAGGGTGTGCATACACACCTATTCTACTCGTATCGATTCATTTTAATATCTTTGCAAGGCTCCAGTGATTCACTCCCGGACGTAAAACTCAATTTTGTATCGTGATTGGAACCAAGTTAAATTTCTCTCCGTTTGTAACACTTGATTTTCCCCATCCAGCCAGAAGCAATTAGAAGAGATTTGAGGGAGAACCGTGGGGTGGCATTCGACAATAATATTACTTTTTTTCTTTTTTCTTTTTTTTGCTTTTGAATTTTCAACATTGCAGATGGGAAGGTGGAATGTTGCGCAATGGTTTTCAGGAAGAGAGAAGCTTATATTGAAAACTGGACACGTTTATTTTGACTGGGGAGTATGGACATAAGAAGTGTTCAGTTGAGTCAGGTCAGAGGCCCATCTGCCTGCCTGCCTGCCTGCCTGCCTGCCTGCCTGCCTGCCTGCCTGCCTGCCTGCCTGCCTGCCTGCCTGCCTGCCTGCCTGCCTGCCTGCCTATCTATCTATCTATCTATCTATCTATCTATCTATCTATCTATCTATCTATCTATCTATCTATCTATCTATCTATCTATCTATCTATCTATCTATCTATCTATCTATCTATCTATCTATCTATCTATATCATATGTTCATTTGTTCGTTCACTGCATTTTCATCCCACCCAAAGGTCTCAGGATAGGTTACAACAATTAAAACCAAACATAAAAATTAACACATTAGTGGTGATTCAGGTGCACGTGGAAACTAGGGTGAAAAAGACTCATTATGTTCATAATTCATACAAATCCATACAAATTTCATAGAATCATAGAGTTGGGAGGGACCTCTAGAGTCATTGAGTCCAACCCCCTGCTCAATGCAGGATTCCCTAAACCATCCCAGACAGACAGGTCCTCTGCTTGAAGACCTCCAGTGAAGGAGAACCCACAACCTCCTCTGGCAACCTATTCCATTGACTGATCGCCCTCACTGTCAGGAAGTTTTTTCCTAATATCTAATCTGTATTGATTCCCTTGAAGTTTCATCCCATTGTTTCTACTTTAGTCCTTCCATCTTGTGCAATGAGAATAGGGATGATGATCCCCCTGCACTGTGACAGCCCTTCAGATACTTGAAGACGCTATCATGTTTCCTCTCAGACTTCTCTTCTGTAGGCTAAACATTCCTAGATCCTAGAACGTGGAAATTCTTGGGCAGGTCAAAAGGAGCCTCCATTCATAGACCCCTCAAATATACCTGGCCTTCACTGAAACTTTGTAGATGCTTGAATTGAACAGGAGGTGTTCAAAAGCATTATTTCCTAGATATAATTAGATTTCAAATATTGAGTAATAATAGATTCAGGATGGAAGGACAAAATATAAATGGAGACTTGAAAGGAAAATGCAAAGGTATAGTGGAATATTTGTTGGAGTAATTGGAGACAGACCAGGAAAGAAATTGGTATTTGTAACCTTCCATATTTGGCAATAAAGTGAGGAGTGTTGTTCACAGAGGGAGGAGTTATCAATGTATAAATACAAGTGTAGAGTTATAACAAAATTATGAACACATTGATTTTTTTTCAATATTTTGATTTATATTTTGTTTTCCTTTTGCACTCTGTGTGTGTTTGTGTGTGTCAAAAGGAGGTGTTTGAAAAGTTCTAGCCTGGACTGAAAAACTTGCCTGTTCAAAAACAGAGTTGGAGTTTGAATCCAATGAAGGAGTGCTTAAACAACCCTATCAAACACATTACATTTGATCCCGTGTTCAAATGGTTTGTGTTCCAACTGGCCATGCTGCCTGTTCAGAGAAAAAAAAAAGTTCAAATTCAAGCCAAAGGGATGTTTAGTACAATGAAACTGAACAACCAATTCAACTTTGCACACATCTCTCATTCCATAACTTTGTGTTCTGTGAAAGAAGGAAAGGAATGGATTCCACGCAATCTATCCAATCAACATGCACATTTATCATAAGAACCTAAGAGGAGCCCTGCTGGATCAGGCCACAACCCATCTAGTCCATAAGAACCTAAGGGGAGCCCTGCTGGATTAGGCCATAACCCATCTAGTCCATAAGAACCTAAGAGGAGCCATGCTAGATCAGGCCGTAACCCATCTAAATGAAAACCTAAGGGGAGTCCTGCTGGATCAGGCCACAACCCATCTAGTCCATAGGAACCTAAGAGGAGCCCTACTGGATCAGGCCACAAACCATCTAGTCCATAAGAACCTCAGAGGAGCCCTGCTGGATCAGGCCACAACCCATCTAGTCCATAAGAACCTAAGGGGAGCCCTGCTGGATTAGGCCATAACCCATCTAGTCCATAAGAACCTAAGAGGAGCCCTGCTGGATCAGGCCACAACCCATCTAGTCCATAAGAACCTAAGAGGAGCCATGCTAGATCAGGCCGTAACCCATCTAAATGAAAACCTAAGGGGAGTCCTGCTGGATCAGGCCACAACCCATCTAGTCCATAGGAACCTAAGAGGAGCCCTACTGGATCAGGCCACAACCCATCTAGTCCATAAGAACCTAAGAGGAGCCATGCTAGATCAGGCCATAACCCATCTAGTCCATAAAAACCTAAGGGGAGTCCTGCTGGATCAGGCCACAACCCATCTAGTCCATAGGAACCTAAGAGGAGCCCTACTGGATCAGGCCACAAACCATCCAGTCCATAAGAACCTCAGAGGAGCCCTGCTGGATCAGGCCACAGCACTTCTAGTCCAGCATCCTGTTTCACACTGTGGCCCACCAATTTCCCATTGGCATCTCAAGCAGAGACTAGAGGAAACCTCCTGCTCTTGAATCCCAGGAAATGGCCTTAGAAGGGTCATGTCCTCTCTCACCACCCCCTTTCTAAATAACTACCAGTATTGCAACCACTTTTTCACAGAACTCGCCTACCCCACTGTCCTTTAAAAAAAAAAAGTTTGTAATTCTACTATATTCCTTTTTAGTTGCAAGAGCCAATACTGCACACAGTTTTACAGGTGCAGTCACACCATTGATTTGTAAAAGGGCATTATAACATTGGCAGTTTTATTTCCAATACCATTTCTCATTATCTGTAACATGCTGTTGGCCTTTTTTATGGCCAATGGCCACTGTGTCAATGTTTTCATTGAACTTGCTATCACTATGCCAAAATGTCCTTTCTGATCAGTCACAGCCTGCTCGGATCCCATTAGCCAATAAATATTGTTCGGATTTTCTTTTCCTTTCATGCACATTTTACATTGGAAAAACACATTGTGATGCTCACTTCTACATCTAAGAACATAAGAACATAAGAGAGGCCCTGCTGGATCAGTCCACAGACCATCCAGTCCAGCATCCCATCACACATGGCCCACCAAATGCTCATGGGCATCTCAAGCAGAGGCAAGGGCAAACCTTCTCCTGCTTAGAAGGATCCTGCTCCTGCCCCTAGCCAGAAAGATGTACTTAGGCATTCATTCCTGTAGCCATTGATACATCTGTCTTCCGTAAATTTGTCCAACCCTTCCTTAAAGCCATCTAGGCTGGTAGCTGTTACCACCTCTTCTGGCAACAAATTCCATAAACCGATGACCTACTGGGTAAAGAAATACTTCCCTTGTCTGATCCAACTCTCCTACCCATCAACTGCAGAGATGCCCCCTGGTTCTAGTGTTGTGTGACAGAGAAATTTTCTCTCTCCACCTTTTCTATACTGTGCATGATTTTATATACGGTACTTCAATCAGGTCCCCTCTTAAATGCCATCTTTCCAGACTGAAGAAGCCTAGATGTTGCAGCCTGGTTTAGTAAGAGATTTTGTTCCAGCCCCTTAAATCATTCTGGTTGCCCTTTTCTGCACCTTTTCCTGTTCCACAGTATCCTTTTTGAAGTGTGGTGACCAGAATTGTACACAGTATTCCAACTGTGGCCTCACCATAGATTTATAAAAAGGCAAAATGACACTTGCTGACTTATTTTCTAGGGTATAGCAGGAAGTAAGTCCTCCTGGCCACCACCTCTACCTGAGCTTCAAGTGTCATTGCTGGATAGCAACCCCCAGAAGTTCTGAATCATGGAGGTGTGTCATTTGCATGCCTCCATGATCTAGATCAAGGCCCTTGGTCCAGCTGTAGATCCAGTTATTCAGGTCTACAACAAATCTGGATTAAAGGTCTCCTTTATCTGGAAATGTCACTTTCTTGTGCAAACAAGGTGGACCAGAAGAGGTGTGTCCTCGTAGATCAGCATTAATGTGTGAATCTCTGTGGCCTAGAAGTGTCCTTTACAAACTTTTAATTCTGGTTAAGAGTCTGTTCATAAATGTCCTAGATATTAACTTAGAAGCAAGTATGGTCTATGATGCTAGGTGGTCTAACATATTTCTGAGTGGAAGTATGCCTCTCAGCTGATGGTAAATACTAGGGCTACAAGAGTAATTTCACCACCACCCTTTATTCTAGTAACAACAGATATTGTCACCCAGAAACAGTAAGTTTGGAATCCCTGGCTGGAACAGATGGAATTGCTCTCAACTTCTGAAGGTCTGCTGTAGCCTCCCAGATCATCTGTGATCTTTGGAATTCATGCCCATATTGGGATAATGTTGGTCATGAACTTGGATAGTAATGAAGGTTCATGCTTGAAAGTTCTGAAATGACTACTCTGTGTTGGGCTATGCATTCACGCCTTCGTTGCATTATTGCCACAACGATCCGGATAATAGATTAGGTGTCCTCCCAATCTAATTAATCAAATCTTATATTATATTGTCTTATTAGGAGGGGCAATTAATTTCATTTGAAGTGTAGACTCTTTATGCCAGTCTTCACATCTCTCCTTCTGCATTCATTTTAACCGTCACTGCCTTCCTCTGATTCTTGTCTTTTCTCAGTAATTAAAATTCAGAGTTCTCACTCACGTTATGGTGGCCACATCAAATGGCAAAAAGAACAAGAAAAGATGCAGACAAGAAGTCCTAGGTGGCCATGGATTTGTACGATAAAGTCCACATACCCGAAGATTTAAATCATCAAAGAGAGCTGCCACGGTAATTGGCAAATCGAAGAAAAGGGGACTGAAATAGTTTGGCGTGGCACATAAATTATAGCAAGGAAGTCAGCTCAGGGGCCAATAATGGAGAGGGCGGAATTAAGTGGCATTAGGGAAGGACATGTTTCCCAATGATTACTGAAAGGAATGGGCAACCAGTCAGGGAGGCTTTGTTGAAGTCAGCTCTGGGACTGTGGAGGGCAGAGGCAGTAACTCGAATGCCTGCACACAATGAAACAAGACCAGGGCCCAGAAGAAGGAGATGACCGTCCTCAGGATGCTATCTCCACATCAGCCTGGGGATGGTCATGAATCTATCGATCTCAGCCAGCAGATTCCATTTCAATTCCACACAGAAGGATTTCCATAGTTTTGTTTCCCTTGGCTGAAGGAATGAAATTAATGGAAAATTAGGGGTAACTTAACTGGCCTTCCATTCGCTTTCTTTGATGCAGACGGTCTCCTACCACAGCCAAAAGAGCAAACAAGGATGGATTTAACAGAACTGCTTAAACATTTTGCTGGAGAATATGAGGCAGAACGTTGCCTTTTCTTTCCCATCGGACAGAAGCAAAAGGTCGTCCAAACAAGCAATGCTTCCCGAAGTAAAATAATAAGAACTGCTTAGGAAGAACCGCTTTATAATACTCTGTCCAATCTGCTTTAAAATATAATTTGACTGCCAGCGTCTGTGTCTATGAATATGTATATAGGTTACAATATATGTGGTATATACGAAATATATACAATATATAGATATATTGTTTATTTATTTATTTATTTATATTTCTATCCTGCCCTATACCCAAAGGTCTCAGGGCAGGTAACAGCCATTAAAACAACAAATTAAAACCAATATTAAAACCAATAATATACATAAAAAACATTTAAAAGATTCAGCATATTAAAATACTAAAATAATAGTATCTGCCATGGGGGGGGAGCATAAACACATCCTCAGTACAGACACCCACATATACATTGTATACATGCATATACATGCATATATACATATACATACATACATACATACATACATACATACATACATACATACATACATACATACATACATACATATACATATACATATACATACACACACACATATAAAAATTCCTTTGATAGACCTTACTCTCTCACTTTACGTATATATATCAAAGGATACAGTGTAGAGAAGGAAACAGAAAGGCAGAGGTATATGTAAGGATACAGTACATACATTATACATTAGGGATTTTTTTTCCTAATCACTTTGCAAGTGAATGCAAATAGAGACGCTTCACATATCGTAGGATTCGAATCCTCTGTGAATGCTCTGCGAATGGTATTAGAATTCTCTTCAAATCCCTGCCTCCAGTCGCATCTCTGAATCCCCTACAAATATGTCCTGAATCTGCTTTGAATCTGCTACAGCCTCTTTGCTGCCTCCCCACCTTTGCCAATATAACAAAGCTTTGAACGAATGCACAAAAGCATTTGCTTTTCAGTCGAATGTCACTCTCCAAAGGTAGCCAATAATCAATTTGAATGTGGACATTCGAATTTTTACAAATTCATACAAATTTTGAACCTGATGAATATTTGTGAACATCCCTATTGTACGTGCATATAGACAGATAGAAAGGGGGGGGGGGTCTATTGAAGGATAGTTTATATACAGTACAGTATAAAATGTATAATATATGGAGGGAGACAGATTTATCCGATACACTTTGTGCGTATGTGGGGAGCGAAAAATCCTAGAATGACATCTGGATAGCTGGTTCTTAGCGCCTTCCTTGAACAGAATAAGGACCACTGCTGAAGAGCCTTGACTTGATTGTTCTAAACTGCATGGAGACATATCACTCATCAGTGCACAATCTAGCAATTCCAAATTGGGGGTCTGCAAATTGTGGCTGATCCATGGCACAAGGTCATCCAGTAAGCGATTTGATTGGATCAAGAAAACAATATTTAGATTCATAGGTGGCTCATTCTTTTACTGTATCTATGATTAAGGATTTCAAATTGGTGGATTTCCAGTGCTCTAGCAAATTTATCTACTGTGATACATATAGTTGTCTGGGGAGAAATGTGTGGTGTTAATTGCAACCTTTTCAGTTTGTCAATGGCTTCTTTGTTCACTTCCATGGCATAAATTTCAGCATCATCTGAAACATGCAGGGAGATTCGAATGAAGGAGTTAACGCTCTTGTATATTCTTCATTGCTTTGCAGTTTTATTTTCTTTATTGTTTACAATTTGCTGAGTTTTGGCTTAGTCAGAGAAAAGATACCCAGTCGGAACCCTGCCCATCTCTGGCCTAACCCAAAGGGGACGTCATGTTACCAACCCCAGATAAGGTTTGCCAATGTAAAAGTGGTTTCTCCACATTTGACAGGTATTTATTAAATCTATATTTCATGTATACTCACTCGCCACTTTGTTTGGGCAATAAATTTATGAGCATAGGGTTGGTTGAATCCTGGCTAGGGATTAAGGTTTTGGAATGGAAAATGAGTTAACAAACCTCTTCACTGTTTCAGAAAACCATAAATTTAGCCTCCTTAAAACCCCTGCAGTGGCATATATCCTGCCTCTGGTCTCACGGTCTCAAGTGAATTTACTGTATTCCATTATATGACAGGCCAGCCAACTAAATTATCACTGCTCTCTATTAAATAACAAAGATAGGATTGGTCAAGTATTTTACATTCTTCAGGCAGTTTTTTGAAGCCCCCAGTGGATAATTGTCACTTAATACTTTTAAGCTGTGACCACCTTGTATGACTTTATTAAAAAGTTCATGCCCACAGTGGGTTTGAAGCTGGCAGGAAGTTTCCTTCTCCTTTCAAGCATGATTCTAACTGAAGTATGAGCTGAAGTGCCAAATTGCTCATCATAGGGAGTTTATATATACCACCTATCATGAGCAATTATATATATTGTTTTATATATATATACACATAAGATCACAAAATCTATTTAAAATAATGGACTTGTGCATTTGAGTCTCGCTGATATTGTAGATGTTGTGATGTAATACATGGGAAACTTGTTGGGTCTTTCACATTTGCTCTCCTTGCCGCCCCCCATGACTGTGCAACCTTCCAATAAAATGTTTGCATTGCTATGTCTCTTGAATGCTATGATGTGTCTGGAGGCACAAATTCACGGGAGAAGCAGCAATCTTAGGGTGTTTCCGCAGTGGCCACCGAAAAGCGGATTTGCTTTTCAGCCATCCATCCTCACTGAGGATCTGTCACAAATAGTGATGGATCTGAAGGGCCCCCGTGCATCCGCTAAGGCATGGGGAGGATGGATCTGGGAGGATACATAGAGTGTGTTGTAGCAATTGCAAATTTGCCCAGGTTTTTCCCACCAGCTTCTCAAGCCTCAGAGTAAAAAGAATCTTCCTGCTCTCATAGCTTGCAGTACACACCCAGCACAGCAGGGTGCTGGACTTCTAGCCTGAAGGCAGAATGGCCACCCAGCTGCATGGTGAGCGTAAAGAACAACTTCCCTCTTCCTGCCTGCCACAGAATATGACATCAGAAGGACTTCTGACCTGCCCAGCTGACACAGCTCCACCTATCGCCTCCTTGGATAGTATCCTGAGGTCACTTCCTTCCCCGCCTTCTTGTGGTGGATATAAAAAGCTTTGCAGAGAAATAAACTCTTTTCCAGCCCATTTTGTCTCCCGCCTAACTTCTTTTTCCTGTGCTCTCTGTCTTTAATCACTATAAGAGCACATGGTGATCTCTTATAGCATGCCGGTGGCTAATAAGGGATTTACTTTCGCAACACCCGGTGATCGTACCAGTCTACTGGTACCAAGATCGTTGCAACCTCTTGGGTTGTAACCACGTATCGCTGTAGTTCCAGGACTGCAGCCAAGATTGAGGTAGCCATAAACTACCTCCCCCAGGTTTCCCAGAGCCAAGGATTCAGGTTGCAAATCCGGATTGCAAATCCGGATGGACACATGGGCCTGGTCCCTGGTTATCTGGGCCGGTCGGATAACTGGAAAACTTCCGCAACACCCGGTGATTGTACCAGTAACCACCGGTACAAAGCATCGCTGTGGTTTTCTGAACTGCAGCCAAGATCAAGGTAGCCATAAGCTGCCTCCCCCCAGGTTTCCCAGAGCCAAGGATTCAGGTTGCAGAGCCGGACTGCAACACTCACCTACAGTTCTTCTGATGTAAGTTACTCTCTTAAGCTACTATAGAGTAGGGATGTGCACGGATGTTCGAAAATTCAAAAATCCAGTTTGAACCCATTGAATATCAACATTCGAATTTGAATTGGATTTTCAAAAATCCGAATTTGAGCATTCAAACAAATTTTGGATTTTTGAAAACCCAATACAGATTTTCGAATAATTCGAATGAATAGATCCTCAAATATCATATATGACTGTTGTACGTATTTGCACTTATAATGTGGGATTAAAATGGGATGCATAAAAGGAACAAAAACAAGATGAAAATGGGATGCACACAAATTCAAAAATTGGATATGAATGTTCCTGACATTTGTGTTTGCGGATTCAAATAATATTTTCGAATGTACGGTTTCAGATAATCCAGATTCAAATTGGATTTTTGTACATCAGGATTTTTAAAATTTGGATCGAATCAAATATTCAAATATTCAAATTGAGTTCAAGTGCAAAAAATGCATTCGTGCACATCCCTACTATAGGCTGAGGTTTGTGGGAGGGGGAAGGGAGGAGATTGGCACTCACGTCATTGAGAAGTGGGGTGTGCTTTCCGTTCCTGCCTTGTGCACTGGAGATCGCAGCCGCTGACATTTTTTGGGAGTGGAAAAATCCTGATCACCATGGCAGGCAGGATAATGACTTAATTTTTGTGCATTTTCCATGGAAATATTTCCACCCCCATTCCCCGATCACCAAGGCAGGCAGGATAATGGCCTGACTTTTGTTCTAATTCCAAAAATGTTCAAACCCCATTTCCTGATTGCCAAGGTGATATGATAAAGAGTTGATTTTCTCCCTTTTAAACTTGATGAGCATTCTTGCAGTTCCCAGTGGAGTGGAGGTGCGCAAAACTGCTCAAGCGCCTAACTGCCACTAAACCTCGTAGCGGATTTCGGTCTTTTAAAATAATTTATAAATTTATCATTGTTATTAAGCTTTATTTCAACTTTTTTCCCTGCCTCCCAATCCAGTCCTGGCTTTCTGTGCCGCTAAGGGAGGGAGGATGTGGCATTTGCAGCTGGTGGCACAGGGGTGGGCTGATGTCAATCTGGCTTCCAATGAGGAGAGAGGGGGCAGAGAGGAGGTGGCACTGGTCCTCTGTGCCAGCGTTTGGCATGGTTTGCATTGGCATGGTTTGCATGGGAACACCTCCATCTGCCCCCAAGTCACTCCCAGCCCACATTGCTGAGAATGGCATGGGGACAGGCTGGGAGCTATCTTGGACTTGCTCCTTGTCCCATGTGTTCTAATCCCACTCCAAACGCCTTGCATGAGGACACGGCCTTAAAGTGCAGCAAATCAAGAACCAGTACCAAAACACTGTACTTCAATACCAGACACATAGTTAGTGCAACAAGATACTGCATGGACAGTTCTTGGAGAAGATTGATGACAAAGTAGATAAGGAAAAGACCTGGTCGTGGCTGACCAATGGAACACTGAAGAAGGAAACAGAGGGACTAATTTTCGCTGCACAAGTACAAGCCATCAGAACAAATGGCATCAAAGGTAGAATTGAAAAATCAGTGGAAGACTCTGTAAGGAAGCTGACGAAATGGTTGACTGCATTCTGAGCTGCTGCAAAAAGATCACACAGGCAGACTATAAACAGAGGCACAATGTAGTGGTGCAAACGATACGCTGCAACTTATGCCCGAATTACCATCTGCCAGTGGCAAAGAACTGATGGAACCATAAACCAGAAAAAGTGGTCGAAAACGAACAAGCCAAACAACTGTGGGACTTCCGACTGATCGAACACTGGAACGTAACACACCAGACATCACAATCGTGGAGAAAGACCAAGGGTTTATCATTGACATTGCTATTCCAGGCAACAGAAGGATTGATGAAAAACAGAAAAAACTTACCAAATATGACTGGAAAATAGAACTGCAGTGACTCTGGCATAATCCAGCAAAGGTGGTCCCAGTGGTTCTTGGCACACTGGAGGCAGTGCCGAAAGGTCTTAGTGGGCACTTGACAAGCATTGGCATCCACAAAATATCCATCTGCCAGCTACAGAAGCCACTTTGCTGGGATCTGCTTGTATCTCTTGCCAATACATCACTCAGTCCTAGGCGCTTGGGAAGGGCCCGACTAGTGATAACAATGACCAAAACCATAATAAATATCTTGTTTGCTGTGTCTTACTGCTGTGTGATGGTGATGATGATGATGATTAATAATAATCACAGTAATAATTCAGTTTAGAAATGTTGGGAAATTTAGTGATTCGCGTTATCTTCATTTTAACAAGTCATCCCCAATACAGGGGGAAATGAGTCATGAAATGCCAAAAAAAGAAAGTAGGGTGGGATAGAAGTAGATTTCACATTGTAAGGGGGCTGGGGAGAAAAAGAACACTGAGATGCAGCTGGGAGAATCAGAACTCTTTTCTTGTTTCATGATGGGAGGGTAGGACCTGTCATTGCCTATTAAGTTTTTCTCTTCTTTTTCTTAGTACTGCCTGTAGAGAAACAGCAGAACTTCAGATGAAGACCTTGGAGGGTGATGGTTCCAGTCTCTGAAGTAACATCTGCTCTCTCCCGGGGAGAAAATAGTCCCTTGGACGTCATTGCATCAGACATCCAATGGGGGGTGAGTGGATGGAATAATGGGATTTGCCTGTTAAATTTCCGTAGTCAGCAATTAGATGATGTCTTGGAAGGCTTTAGCATTTCCTTTCTCTTCACCCGAACTTGGTATGTAAGCAGCCTTGTCGTAAAGCCAAAGATTGCTCCATCATCCCAGAGACCTCATTGATTGCTGGTGTATGGGGAGGGGGGGGGGAATGCCTCCAAAGCAGCTTCCTTCTAATTAATGTCACAACAGATTCTTCACCCCCTGTGACTCTGCATTTGACCCAGCAGAGCTGTATTTTTTCAGGAGAGGTTAGGTTCAAAGCGAAATAGCAAGTAGGCTAATCAGCAAAGAATGAAACACTGTGTGACTTTGAAAGAGCATCTGTGATTTACCTTCAAAACATGACAGAATGTCCGCGCTCATTACCCTCTCCAAATCTATATGGCAAAGATCATCTCTTGTAAAAGTAGCCACTGCAGCATCAGGGGCATTCTGTTCCACTGCTTTTGGTGAGCAGATGCTCTGCCTGCCACATGAATCTGGAAGCTTTTCTGGACTCCTGATAAATGGATATTTCAGTGGCAAAGAAGAGACAGAAGATGCCTTGTAAAATGTGCTGTGGATCGTCCTTTTCCCTGTTGGGTGAGACAACCCACAGGTCTATCTTTCCTTCCTTCCTTTCTGTTTGTTTGTTTGTTTGTTTGTTTGTTTATTTTCTTTCTTTATTTCTTCTTTGCATGTTTGATTTCATCAAGTCATAGTTAGGGATGTGCCCAAGTGGTTTTGGAATTTAATTCATAATGAATCGAATGTTAGAAAATTTGTATTCATTCCAATAGATCCCCTTCGAATGTGATAGGATTCTATTTGACACGAATGTAGTCACACAAATTTGTATGAATATCCGATACAAATGCATACATATTTTGGATACGGGTCCTGCATTCAGATCCTACATATGGATCCTATACCAAGGCATATGTATCAGATACTTATCCTGTACCAATGCACATGTATCAGATATGTATTCTTTATGAATGCATACATATCAGGTATGTATCCCCAGTTTAATGAATGTATGAACTATTTGTACTAATGTTCCAAAACATTCATATCCGTATGAATGTTAATGTATGAATGTTGTAACATTTGATTTGTGTACAAATGTCTGAATTCGTACAAATTCATACAAATAACAAATGTTACAAATATTTGGGCAATCCCTAGTCACAGCCCACTCTTAGTGACCATATGGGTGACTTCTTCCAGACTGACTGATCTTCTAGCACCTTTCTTAAGGCTCCCAGCAAGGTTTTCATTGTGGTTACAATCGAGTCCTTTCACCTACTAGCTGATGTTCAGTATTTCAATGCCCTCTGCATTCTCTGTGTGCAGGTTGAACATTCCTTAAAGTCATCACAACATATTTTGTCCAGGTGAGGGGCTGTGTTAATGCGGGAGGGAAAAATATCACAGTCTCTCTGTGCATACTAACCCTTAGGAGACTTTGATGTATCTCAGGGCGCTAGCAGCCGCTTCAGGCTGTGGACAATGACAGCCTTGGAGCTCCCTCAAAGACTTGGTTGCATAATGGAGACATGGGCCCTTTCTGCACTTGGCCTTATTCCAAATTATATCTCAGAGTAGGGACCTGCCATCCACATGCTGGTGCAAATGAAGGCAAGTCCCAATTGGGGCCTGCTATAGTATACACCAGCATATAATCCGAATAAGGCCCAGTCATGGCCTCTGACTTCTAAAAAGCTTTTTTTCTGTTCTTCTGTGGTTGTTTATCTTTAATCACACTTCTGAATTCTGCTTAATTAATAAGACAGCTTAAAAAAAAGAAAGAAAGAAAAAAGGAGGAAGAAGTACCATAGTTAAAAATGCAAACGAATATGGGACTCGAACATGTACAGCTTATCTCAGCTTTGAGTTCCTTAATTCATGCACATATTTCCTCCCCTTCAGCATCAACCCAGTGGTATCACTGATAGGACAGACAATAGGCAGAGAGCGAGTTTGTCATCTAACATCTTTGCTTGAATTAAAATGCTCTCTGCGCATGGTGCTTTTCTGCTGAATGAACGCTGTTCTGCTCATCTCCCAATGCCAGTTTCTGGTCAGAGTGTCTCCATAGCCAAACCAGATTTGCTCTGTTGTTGTTACGGTAGCTGCTGCTGTTGTCTTTTATCAGTACAAACAAAGCAAACTTCACACTTGTACTGCAATAAAGCAGTGAATGCCAGGGATTTAAATGTAATCTGAGAACGTTCACTTTAAGAGTGCTCGCTTCACACATTCAAAGTAGGCATGCATATGTGTGTTTACGAGGTGGAGTAAGGAAGAAGAACAAACTAAAGAAGAGTGAGATGGGAGAGATTGGGAGGTTGAAACAAACAAGGAACAGAAAACAGTAACCATGTCCACAAGCACTAACTTCAGAAGGTCAAAAATGTGGAACTACAATGCCTGGATATTCAATTCAAATTTGAATGTCCACATTTGGCTGAATTCAATCGAATAATGTATATTTGAATATTCTTCACATCCCTGCTATTAACATCTTTGCTGGGCTGCTCCAAGAGGCTGACCGATGGAATCCACCTGGCCACCTAGACTGTTGAATATTTCCTCTTCACAAATTCCAAGCATTATGCCATCCAATAAGTGAAATACCAAGCAGTAGACATTATTATTTTTTAAAGGGATATAAAACAATAGCACAACATTGTCTGATTATATTACAGTATGTATCATCTCATGAATCAGCAAAAAGTAGCTCAAAAGTATACCTAATTATCATATTTACAGTGGTGCAGGTAGTAAAATCGTTATGTTTTGCATTGCTCAGGATGTCCGGGGTTGAAATAGATAAACTATGTGGGAGATTAGTAATAGGTAATTATTCTCTACTTACGTATTCAGCCCCATAATTCTAAATTAAGGTAAGTGGGGAAAGCTTATAAAATATTCAGGGCTGCTTTATCTTTCCTCCTCCCTCTTATTAGAAGCGGTGCATGAATTTGCATAGAATAAACCGAGCCCATAAATCAAAGCTAGAAACTGCAAGAAAGCCCTTTGTAAGTTATAATTTAAGGTTAACTGTAGCACATATTTTCCCCCATGCTCTATTATTAATTATTGGAGTTCTTGCTGGACAAGATCCCTTATTAAAAAAAAAAAGAAAGTAATAGTAGTAGCCAAAATTTCAGTTCATCACCAATTTGCTCTACAAGTTAATATCTGCAAATCCATAAGGATTGGACCAGAGAATTTGGGCATGGAGAAAAAGGCATGGATGTTCTATAACAAAGTGGAGGAATTGAAAGCAGTGGGAAACATTTTATCCTTCTGTGAATGGAAGAAGCTGAGCAAGAAAGGTCTCTTGACAGGTACTCCGAGGAAAAATCAGGTCTTCTCAGTGGCGTGATTTGACTATCTCAGCTGCCACTGCACATCAGCATTTGCCATCCTGAACTCAACAGGCTTCAGGGTTCAAAAAAACTCTTTCCTTGGACGACTTTTAGGTTAGACGACATCCTGTCCATGGAGAAAATCTCAGGTTGAGTCTTTGGAATCCTCAATTAGAAGTCTTGGGAACGATGTTCATTTTATATGTTCAGTGGTGGGATAGATAGATAGATAGATAGATAGATAGATAGATAGATAGATAGATAGATAGATAGATAGATAGATAGATAGATAGATAGATAGATAGATAGATAGATAGATAGATAGATAGATAGATAGATAGATAGATAGATAGATAGATAGATAGATAGATAGATAGATAGAACCTGTCCTGTGATCCTGGATTGCTGTGCTCAGGCAAAATGAACAGTGTGAAGGCTGTTTGCTTTGTCAATGAAGTGCAAAGTGGTATTTGCCTGCCTGATGTATTCTATGATGATGGTGGTCCACCTCCATTGAAGGAGTAACCATTGAATGAAATTAGTTGATGACTAGGATTATACTGTCACTCTTTACGTCACTAAGGTCTGCATCCAGTTGCGTTCTGTGCCCTTTTCTCTACTTTATAACCAGTGTGCATAAAGTATAGCATGGCTAGAGTGCAACCATCTTACACATCTCTTCGTTTTTTCTTAAAACCATCATTACTCCAAGAGTCCTTCTCTCCAGAATGGCTACCCAACCTTCTTACATGCCTATTCGAGTTTGGTCCTTTCACAGGTACCTAAGGCCATTACATTAAAGTCCTCCTGCACTTCTCTTTCCTCCATAATATGCTTTTAAACCTTTCTTCCCTGCCCTTCTATGTCACATATCTAGTTTTTGGTGAAAGGAAGTGGAGACTAAAGCATGCCCTATTAACTCCTGTTCCTTTCTGGGCTGGGCAGGCAGAAACTTTTTGCTGCTTGTAAGAAATACGGCCCTCCTCCCTTGTGTCAGTGCCAAGTTAATCTGTTCTGACCTCCATGTGTCTTTTTTGGCAAGGCAGGCTGGGGGGGGGGGAGGGGTGTCTGTTCCAGACCTGAAATTAAATGATAAAGTATTACTGACTTGTGTCCAGAGCTTTCATGACACCTCCCCACCGGACTAACCTTGAGTGACAGCTGCAGTTAGCAATCAGTTGCTCTTTCCTGTGGTAAATGCAGTTTTTGATTAGACATCTTGCCTGTGTTATCTGGACTTCCAGCAGATAACGAAAACCTGGCCTCTCATTCTGGTTACCTCAATCCTAGTGGTATAATTACAAGCAAACATTGTAGCCGCCACAGACCCTGTGGCGGTTTTCCCCGCGTCATACCAAAGGTAGAAACAGCCGCCAGATAGCTGAGCTGCAAAAAAATGGTTTATAATCACCTTTGACCTGTCATCCCCTTACTGTGTTGAGCAGAAAACGCTACAGCCAGGCTGTGGAATGAAACTGGCAGACAGAATGCTTAATGGATTTCAAGGACAGTTGGAGGACGAGATTAGGATACGTGAATCCTGAGGTGTTTTCTTTTCCCCGTGTATGTTTGAGTGCACGCCTTTCCAAGCACCTGAAACACTGCAAAAATGATTTAGAGATTAAATATTTCACTTTTAGCTCAGAAAAAGTGATCAGTCCTAGGGGTGTGCACAAACATTTGTAACACTCATTATTCGTACAAGTTTCGGATGAATTCAGACGTTTGTATATGAACCGAATGTTACAACATTCATACATTGACATTTGTACAAATATGAATGTTTTGGAACATTCATGCAAAGCTTCAGAAAATTCATGGTGGGAAAGCAGCTGTGCCAGTCACATCTGCAAATGATCCAGAGTGAATTTGTGGTTTGAGTGTGGATTTAAAGTGGATTCAGGGTGGATGTGATGTTTTCAGAGCAGATATGTTACAGGATACGTATAGAATTTGTATCAGATCTGTATATGTTCATATTGGATAATCATACGAATTCATACAAATAGAATACAGATTTTCTTACATTCTAGTTGATATGAATCAAATGCAAAACAAACAAACAAAACAAACCCCATTTGTGCACATCCATAATCAGTCCATTAACTGAAGCATGCACAACAACATTTGAATGACAAACATGCTGTGCTTATATGCCTGGTCATGCTAATTCCCTATGGCACTCTAGAACAGGGGCTTTTGATTGCCTTAATGTGGAATATATCCCAGAATAGGGACCTGCTATCTGCATGCTAGTGCAGACTATGGAAGGCCACAAGTGAGGCCTGCCATAGCCTGTATTATATTTGGGGCAGCAGAGTGCTATCCTGAGATATATTCCAGAATAAGGCCAAGTGCAGAAGGGGCCCAGGTGTGAGCAGCATATTGCCCAATAGCAGGGTTGTGGGTGCATTCCAAGACAGGAAACAAAGTCCTGGGACAAGAAAGTGAGAGACCTTAGGCATTTCCGCACTGCATCGCGTTCCAAACGGAACGCGTTCAGGCGGAAAGCTTAAGACAGCTCCGGGCGCTTTCCCCGTTCACACACAGACGCGCCAGAACGCGTGTAAACGCGTTCCGGAGCGTCTGTGTGCGAAAGGGGAAAGCGCCGGGAGCTGTCTTAGCCGGCAAACGCCGGCAAGGGGCGCGGAGACAGCCGCGGAGGCAGATCGACAATCAGCTGTTTGACAAACAGCTGATTGTCAAAGCCGCGCGGCGTCGGAGGCGAGCCCGCAGCTGTTCGGGAGACAGAAGCAGGCGCGAACGCTTCTCCTCCCGAACGGCTGCGGGCGGCTCGTCCGCGTTGGAACGCATGTAGAGCACTTTAAAGTGCTCTACATTTCGAACGCGGAAAAGACAGCTGCGGACACGTCGGAACGCAAGCCGCGCGCGGGCAATGCGGATGACGTGTCCGCAGCTGTCTTTTCCGCGTTCCGTTCAGCCCCGTGCGAAAACGTCTCTTGTTGTGTTTAGCCTTCAGAAGATAGAGGCTGCCCTGCAAGGGACAGTGTAGGATAATGATTCCCCACCACCAACCCTGGCTAGCTAGAGAGCACCTGTCTTCACAGGTTTTAAGTCATGCATACTTCCAGGCATCCAAGCATCCAGATTGTCTAAATGTGCTTGTTGTTACCCACACACATATGTCAATGCCTGACACATGCATGCTGCCATGTCCAGAGCAGGCAGCAGTAAGTACACATACACGCGTGCACACAGCAAGAAGCCAAGTCAATTTCCAGAGTTCTTGGGGATATAGAGAACACATAGTCAGACAGGCCAAGAGTCGGGTTCCCAGAGAGTCGTCATAAGTCAAGAAGTCAGTCAGGAGTCAGGAATCAGAGTTCACATGAGTCAGGAGTTGCCAAGAAGGTTCTTTGTTTGCAACAGAGGTTGCTGGATTGGGCATTCCTTAAGTAGGACTTGGAGAGTCACACCCCCAGTGGCACAACTGTTGTGCATGGAGGTACACTGAGCACCACAGGTGTTCTCGCTGTCTCCAGAGGGAACTCTGGTCTGGGCGGTGCACAGTGTCTGGTTCTGAACCCTTCACTTCTGGGGTGACATACCTCCCTCATTTTGGCTGGCATGGTTGGGGACCTCACCATCCAAGGAGTCAGAAGAGTCAGAGAGGGCACAAGGCATGACACACATGTGCTAGACAGAGCAGTCATGGCAGTTCTCTCCAGAAGATCTGTAGGTGGCCTAAAGAGTGCTATTCCCGGAAAATATATGACCAGTGCTGAATTTTCCAGCAATAGTTTTGGCGCATTTTTCAGGGGTGGGGTGATGCTATGGTGTTGTTGAGTCAGATATATCGGTCAACTCCACCATAGAGATGTCACAATGGCACTATATTCCCTCTTTCTGGATGCAGCCTGAGAATAAAGATATGATAGTCCTTGAAATGATGTCACAGAGAAGAAGTTCTAAACCAGGGCCAGGACACGTACCATGGGACCAAGCAGCAATCTGGAAGAAGGAAGCAAAATAAAATAAAATACTACTGAGCCCCTTCCTTTACTTTCCTTGCGTGATCCATATTAGTGAATCCGTATTAGCTAGATCTGGATCAACCAAAGGCTGAGGCATCCACACTGAGTGGGCTTTAGAATGTCAAAGGCATGTGTCACAATGCAGATTCCTAAACCCTGTTCCTCGTCGGTGGAAGTGAACTGCTGACATAAGGACCATGCAAGCCATGATGCACTTGACCCACAGCACCTTCAGTGGCCCATTGATCCAATGCTGCATCCAGGTAGCAGGGGTGAGGTGCCTTTGAAAGCAATGTGAAGACACCTTTGCTGTGGATACAACATGTCTTTGCATATTCTGTGAAGACTCCGTTCCCATCAATGCAGCCACTGTTGTAGAGGCAGTCATGTGTAATTGTGCATATCACTCAACACCACACACACGTTCCTCCTACATCCATTCTAGGTGTGGATGCCCCTTTCTCAATCTGGATCAGAGGGTGCTAGCACACATGTTGACACATTTATTGCATCTACAGTTAATCCAGATTAGTGATCCTTAGCACAGATCTGATCCAAACTAGCAATAGCCCTTTGCAGACAAAATTACTTGATTTGGATTAACAAATAAACCTAGAAAGGGTCCCACACTCTTGAAATTTTCTGCTTGATAAGAAAATCACTTGGTGTGTGCACAAATGGGGTTTTTTTGGCATTCAATTTGTAACAAACCGTATATTAGAAAATCCGTATTTGTTCAAATAGATCCTTTTCAAATGTGGTAGGATTCTATTCGATACAAATACATACATACAAATTTGTATGAATATGGGATCCAAACAATGCATATCAAATATTATCCAATACGTATCCGACACCAACACATATGTATCCAATACATACCTGATATGTATCTGATACATATCCCGTAATATATCTGCTCTGAAAGCATCAAATCTGACCTGAATCCACTTTTAATCTGCTCTTGATCCATATTGAATGCACTTAAATCTGTTGCATATGTAACTGGCACAGCTGCTTTCCCACTTCCCCAGGTCCACAAATGTTCACAAACATTCATATTCATATGAAGGTTAATATCCAAATGTCGTAACGTTCTATTCATGTCCGAATGTCCGAATTTGGCTGAATTTGTACGAAAAATGAATGTTACAAATATTCATGCACAATCCTAGAAATCACCTTTTCTATGATGAGCCTTACATTTTGCACTTCTATTTGCATCAATGCAGGAATTCGAATTTCTTCACAGGAGCCAAGAATCCTAAGGAAGAAATTATCATCCCATAATCAACTCAGGGTTCTGCACCCCATTCCCCCCCCCCCACACACAGAGACTCAAAGTAGCTTCAGAGAATGTTAGAAAACAGCATTTTAGGTGCACTTCTTTATATGCTTGACTGCATAAGGGTCTTACTGAGCTGAAGAGGAGTTTTTTTCAATGTAGACATGCATGCAATTGCACTGTTAGTCATTGCTAAGAAAAGAGAAGCAAATGAATTGGACAATTTTGACTCTTTTTTTTTTAAAAAAAAATCCAAGTAAACTCATCTCCCTCTTCCTCCCCCTTTGAGATGTGTCTGCCCTGAGAAAAAAAAGAAGATTGCATTTGTTCAATGACTTCATTGTTTATAAGGAGCTGTCTCTATTGATCAGTGGCTGAAGAAAGCAAGAGGAAAATGGTTTACACTTTCCATTTTAAGTGCAAGCAGGCATCTAGCTAAGTAATTCCAGCTGCAGTGGCCAACATACGGACACCCATCATTGGTGCTTAATTTAGATTTCCCCTGCCCTCAAACCCTGGGGTCTGCCTGTCCCTGTCAAAAGACAGAAGAAAATCTTCACAGAAACACACAGAAAGCAGGTCTCAAAATAGTCTCAGGTTTAAGATTCCACATTTATAATTTCGGGGGGGGGGGAAATTAAATGCAATTGAATATTTTTTAAAAAAAGAATATCTAGATTCACTTAACTGGTATGAGCATGAGCATTAGTTCCATTTGGAACTGCCCCATCCCATCCCAGGATGCCCACACACATTCCAGGTGGAGAGCATTCACTCTTTCTCTCCCAAGCAGCTGTGGGCCCCACCCCTGGTTGCCACTATTGGTAGAAGCGGTCCAAGCTGTCAGTCCCTCAGACAAGATGCTGGACTAGATGGGCTGCTGAATTAAGGGAAACTGTTTTTCTCAAATCTGTGTCTGGGACGATCTGTATGAAATAGGGACAGATCCAAATAAGCCCCCATGCTTCTGCACTCGTGTGGGAAGGCCGGATTCTGGAGAAAAGATGGAGTGGGTGGTGTGCAGATGCATCAGCACCCATTCCAAAAGTTCTCTGGCTCATACACCGCTGCCACCACCACCTCCCCCGGGGTGGCAGGACTACAGCGGTGAGCTGCAAGTCACTTTGTGTTTCCAGTGGCACCCGGCATGCAGGGGAGGGGCTTTGGAAGCAGGCGGTCCTGCTTCCGCTCTTCCTAACATGGCAGCTGGAGGGACATTCATTCCCTCTCCTGTCCATGTGTGGAACGTTCCTCATTTGATGTGAATTTTCCATGCAAGAGCAGAGTAAGACCTAGTTTTTCAGGACTTCCCAGGAACTGGTTTTAGCAGGGCCAAGACCACATTAGAGACGGATCTCGCACGAGCCTGTGTGGAAGCGGCGTCCTTGAAGTGTCCCGGATCTGGCCTCCAATGCAGAAATAAGCTCCAATGTGTCTTTAATGTGTTTCTAAATGTGTTCTAACAGCCTGTGCAGAAAAACCCTCTTGCTCACAAACAGGTACATGCATATACTGCAGGTCACTTTCTAATAACTGCCAAGAAATCTTGTAAAAGCCAGAAGAGAAGAGATCCCCTTTTAAGACAAAGGCATTCCAGGAAGGAGTCTAAATAGCTGTTCTGTCTGCGTCAGTTGAAAAGGCAACTAGCCATGCTGCTGCCCAAGGAACCCTTCTCAAACATCCTAGAGGGGATTGGTAACGCAGGGAAAGAGGCTTAGCACTGCCTTCCAGGGCATTTATGAGGCTGCCTATTGATTGGAAACTTTTTTTTTTTTTTTTGTCTAGGAAAAGGTAAAAGAATATCTGGGTAAATTGGAATTGACAAAACCAGGCAACCCCAGACAGGGAAATCTCCCAGGCCTCCTGTAACCACAGTCAAGAGATTGAAAGTGAAACAATCAATTTGGCTGGAGGAAAGGCCTCAGGGGGAAGAAGATGGCTTCACCCGTGAAGGGTCTGTAGTTGAGAACCATGTCAAATTCATCTCTGGATCCATTGAAGAGCTGCTTTCCCACCTCCCCATTTCATGAATGTTTGAAAGCTTCACATGCAAACATTCCATGGATGTTCATGCACCAAGGCGAAGCCCCTACATTTGGCGGGGGGGGGCTTGCAGAAATGGGGGGGGATGTGAATTCTGCACATCCCAATCAGTTGCTCTTAATTTATAATGCTTAGGAGTGTGTGCGAATGCAATGTTTGACATCCGATTCACAATGAATTGAAAATTCAAAAATCCAAATTTGTACAAATAAAGAACAATGAATGTCTGAACCTTTGAACCAATAGGAATACATTCTTTTCTATTTGTTTAAATATTTGAAACATATCCAATGATACGAATCTCTTACACATCCATGTGCATCTGTACGCATCCCGTATGCATCTGTACACATTTGGATGCATCCCATTTTCATCCCTTACATATCTGTACATAACTCAAAATATTAATATTCATACAAATACTAAAGTACAAACGTCTGGAAAATTGAGTCGTATATGATTGTCCAAATTTGTACAAATTTGCATAAATAATGAATATTTTGAATATTCGTGCACATTTGTAGTAATGTTTGGCAATATTGTTTCATATTGATCTAATAGTATTTGCTGATTCATCATTCCTCCTCCTCCTCCTCCTCCTCCAGCAATCAGTCAACTTGGCAAAAGTCAGAAACTGTCTCTTTGCCCCCCAGGTATTCTTTATATCCGTGACGGTGAACCTTTTGAGCTCGGTGTATCAACATTTTTTTGGGGAAAAATCCTAGCTTAACTCAGATGCTGCGTCACATCTAGATATATCCGTAATTTTGTGATATTTGTAGCTCTAGTAAAAACAAGTTATATTTTTGATCTATGTATTTATTGAAAGCAGAAACAATTATTTACATTAGTTTATTATTTGCATTTCTATCCCACCCTAAACCCGAAGGTCTCTGGGTGGGTAACAACATTTAAAATCAAACATATTAAAACAATAACAGTGACGGAAAATGGGAAGGGAAAGTCTATCCCCATTTAACCTAAGGCCAAGGCCAAGAAGTGCGTTTTCACTGCCTTCCAAAAGGTGTACAATAAAGGTGACTGGCACACCTCAAGGGGGAGACTATTCCATACCCTAGAGGCCAGCACTGAGAAGGCCCTCTCCTGGGTGTCCACCTGTTTTGCTGCTGAGGGGGGTGGGTCAACCAGGGGCCTCCAGGCATGGACAGGTCAATATGGAAGAAGGTATTCCTTTAGATATTTGGAGCCCATACACACCTTAGAGAATTATTGTGAAAGGACTTGGGGAACAATATGCCCTGGGATAGTATATACTGTACTATTAGTGACTTTTTAGTTGCTGAATTTCATCTGCTAAATCTTTAATTGAAGGTTGGTATTTCGTACACTTCAAGCCCAAGCTAGTGCTATTAACTATATCTGTCAGTCAGTTTTTCAAATTGGTTTTAATATTATTTAATGCTGAGAATATGGTCTCACAAAAGTATGTACAGGGAAACATTGTGAGTAAAGCCATTGCTGCTGCACACAGATGTACTGTGTGTGACCCAGGAGCATAATGATGTGACTCCAGTTTGGTCTAGTGGTTGCGGAGCAGGACTCTTATCTGGGAGTACCGGGTTTGATTCCACTCTCCTCCATGAAGCCAGCTGGCTGACCTTGGGCAAGTCACAGCTCTCTTTCTGAGCTTTCACAGCCCCATTTACCTCACAGGGTGTCTGTTGTGGGGAGAGCAGAAGGTTTGTCAGCCACTTTGAGTCCCCTTAAATGGTGAGAAAAGTGGGGTAGAAAAGCCAATTCTTCTCCTCCTCCTTCCATCGTACCTCCTGTGCCAGATATAGACAGTGCATCTGTTCCCCCAGTATCTTGTAGGCTGCAAGCCAGAAGCAGCCTGAGGCCTACAAGATACCAAATGGCAACAACATGCCCAGGCGGCAGGGTGACTCTGCATGCCACACAAAAAGGCTTGGCATGTCACGTATGTCATGTGTGTCATAGATTCGCCATCACTGCTTTATATGCAAAAAAGCTGTTGCTTTTGTTTGCTTGTTTTTAAACTAAGCAACTGCAGGTAATTCCAGACATTGAATAAAAAGTGTCAGGGTATGCTTTAGTCCAGGTTATCCAAATAATGAGTAATAAGTAAGTGCTGTCTGGATGAGGCCCTAGTTTGGGTTTGATTCAAACTGGGGATCTGTGAATAGCAGGGTAGGTTTGCAAACCTGCAAACTGCAAAGTGACCAAAACAGTTTTGCACACCTCAGTTTTAGCATGGCCCACAACAGGATGAATGTCTGTGTTCTGAACTGTGGAATGGGGGGAAATGCAGAAAGAAGAAGAAGAAGTACTCCAGAAGAAGTACTTCTGGAGTACTGTGTCCAGTTCTGGTCACCCCAGTTTAAAAAAGACACTGACAAGCTGGAACAGGTTCAAAGGAGAGCTACCAAGATGGTGAACGGTCTGCAAACCATGTCCTATGAGGAACGGCTTAAGGAACTAGGAAAGTTTAGTCTAACAAAAAGAAGACTGAGAGGAGACATGATAGCTGTCTACAAATACCTCAAGGGTTGTCACAAGGCAGAGGGATCAGCCCTGTTCTCACTCTCTCAAGGAAGGACTAGAAACAATGGGGTGAAACTGCAGGGGAAAAGATTTAGTTTAGATGTTAGGAAAAAATTTCTAACAGTAAGAGTGATCAACCAGTGGAACAGGCTGCCACGGGAGGTGGTTGGTTCCCCTTCGATGGAGGTCTTCAAGCAGAGACTGGACAGCCATCTGCCTGAGATGGTTTAGGAGATCCTGCCTTGAGCAGGGGGTTGGACTCGATGACCCAGGAGGTCCCCTCCAACTCTACCATTCTATGATTCTATGATTCTATAAGAGGAGGAGGAGGAGGAGGAGGAGAGTTGGCTTTTCTACCCCACTTTTCTCACCCATTTAAGGGAACTCAAAGCAGCTAACAAAGCTTTCCATTCTTCTTCCACAACAGACACCCTGTGGGGTAGGTGGGGCTGTGAGAGCTTAGAAAAGAGCTGTGACTAGCCCAAGGTCACCCAGCTGGCTTTATGGAGGAGGGTGGAATCAAACCCAGCATTGTCAGATAAGATTCCGACTCCCTAACCACTGGGGTCTAGACCAAACCAAGGCCTGAGTCCCTGTATTCTGTATAGGAGGAGCAACTTATATTTTACTTTTTTGGGCTGGTATTGTTTTAACTTCAACTTTTGTTGTTGTTTTTTTACTTACTCTTGGCATTGTTTTACTTTCATGGTTTTATTGCAGCTTAAATTATTATCTGTTCTGCTAATTTTGTTTTGCTTTGCAGATCTTACTCTTGATTTTGCAAAAGTACTGCAATCACCTTTGAGACTTTTCAGTGTAAATCAAGCCATAAATGGACTAAACAAATAAAAAATGCATCAAGAGAGACCACAGGGAGTTTTTAGACATCTATTACTCCCTGTTTTATCACATATGGAATATCTAAGAAAGTCAAAGAAGGAGTAGGAAACTATATGCAGCAGTTGCAATCCCTCTATGGACTGATGTTCCTTCCCACAATTCCAAAACCAGAATAAATTCTTCCCTATAAAAAACATTAGGCAAATTTGCTCCAGACATGTGATGTATATAAGTTGCAAAATCTAGTGTTTCTTGACACCTAATCTTGATTACCTGCCTTCCTCTATTCCTCTTTGGCTTAAATATAGCCTGAGTCATAACTAAAGATAAGCATAACTGGTGGCATTTGGATTCGGATTTATTTTCTGTGCATTGTCACATTTCTGGAAATTTATGGGACTGTCCACCAAGTGTCAAACTGGGAGGCACAAAAGCAATTTCCAGGCCACACCACTTTTGGATAGAATAACATATAAGCCCTTTCCACTCTGTTCCCATATCAATATACAAATACCACATATAAACATTCACGTATATTTACATACACCATAATTTCTCTGAAAGTACATATGTCCAGATATATTTCATAAACCTGGTCCAATGCTGATGACTGAAATATTGATCAGCATTTTCATGAGGGCTGAGAGATAAATGATGCTTCAGTATTCTAGTATTAAAAAAAAAATCAACTGTAGTTTGCTTTGTTTTGTCAAATCTTCCCCTTTGCCATATCACATAACAGTTTTTTTATAACATTTTGCAATGATAACATCCAAGCAGAAAATACCACACTTTTAAAAGTAGGAGGAAATGATCTCTTTAGTACATGCTCTTCTGAGAATCTAGGAATGGGAGCAAAATTTATTTATTTATTTATTTATTTATTTATTTATTTATTTATTTATTTATTTATTTATTTATTTATTTATTTATTTATTTATTTATTTATTTATTTATTTATTTATTTATTTATTTATTATGGACTTGTGACGGGATGCTGGACCAGATGGGCTGTGGCCTGATCCAGCAGGACTTCTCTCATGTTCTTATGTAGAGCTTGCGATGTAGTGATTTTGATGAGAAGATATATGCAGAATTCAGTAGCAAAGAAAACAATGAAATGATAGACATTCTAAACATTTTCAGAAAGAGTATGAGGAAAAGAAAGGATGGGAGATACATTTCATACAAGGGGCCTAACTGTTGCCTTAGATGCAAGCAGCCAAATGACGATTCCTACCTGCGCTCTCAACGGAGTCCATCCACCTGGCTTTAGCATAGGATCAGGAGCCTGTGATTATGTAATGTTTGGCAAGGTAGTCCGCATCTAATGTTATCCCAGAAGGTATAAAATTGCAGCTTTATTGGAAGGACTGCTGTGCCTATGGAGGATCTCGGAGCATAAAATCCTGTTGTATCGAATGATATACACTCAGCATGTGAATATAAGAACCATAATAGTGGAGGTTTTACATATTTAATTTCTTGGCAAACCTCAGCAGACCACACGGGCATTAATTTCAGCACTCGCTGGCCGTATGCGGTCCTATTTGCCTACTCTGTTTTGAGCACCGATGTTGATACAGTAAAACTCTTTTGTTAGCAGGGTACCATATAAGAACTTATCTTCTAATGGCAGGAGCTTTGCTCTGTCAGTGTCTATGCTGTGGTACATGAAGTACATCTTGGCTGATTAAAATCTTCCAGAATGGGGAATGCCTAGAGCTTTAAGTTCAGAGTTGAAGGCCATTTCTACATTTGAGGAATGGAAGCCTGCTTTGTTTTCTATTGTTATTGAGTAACAAAGCCATTATTGATCTGCTAAATGTCTTTGTAACTGCTGATGCACAGAAATACACACGTGCTCTAACTAGCAGAAAAGCTGGAACAAAGGCTGTTTCCCAAATCCTCCCCCCAATTGCTCAGGAAGATATGAGCAAGGGCCGCCAGCCGGGCCCTCCACTTTGAACCTTGTGATGAAGAGGTAAGTGGTGTGCACGTGCGTGTGTCTCTGGGTAGGCCCATGGGGGTTCCTGAGGGCTGTAGGGGACCCAGTCATGTCACCTAGAGCCCACAGTAACTGGGGAAGGGTCAAGACAGGCCTGCCCACCCCTGGGTCGAACGTGACCCAATAGTAGCAGGCCTGGGAGGGGAGTCCCGTCCCACACCAATCTTTTCAAGCTAGGCCACATGGGGATGGGTTCCTCATTCACACCTAGGAAGGTGGGAACATGTCCCCACGCATTCCTTACCTATCCAGGTGTGAATGGGGAATGTGTCCCCACATGGCCTAGCCTTCGTGCACTGCAGCTGTTCGGCTGTAGCGTGAAAAGGCTTCAAGTCTTGAAAGGCTCTCAGTATTGACATGGCTGTATGTATTGGTGAAGTCTGTATCTCAAGGGAGAACAGCTCAGGTATGTATACGTCACACCGATTTTAGGTGAGAAAAGGAATAGTCTAAAGACAGATTTCGGAAAGACGTGAGTGAGACAGGAAGGGGTGTTTAGAGCAAATTCTCAGGGTGGTGAAGCCAAAGGCAGGCATTTAAGCCATCAAGTGACAACTGGCACAATGATAGGAAAGACACAATGGGAAATTAGTGTTGGGATCTTGAGAGGTTCATCCAATCAACGAAAAGATTAATGGCAGCAGTTCTTCCTGCTATTTTCTTGACTTCCTCCTGACCTCGAGTGCCTCCAAACTGCTTTGCCTCGTTTCTGGCTTGGACCAGATCTTTGCTCTTGTGCTAATATTTTTAAACACTCCTTCCCGTCTGCTCCCTCTCCCAAACTTCATTTTGTTTCTTTTCCCTCCACAGTGAAGTAGGAAACAGGGGCAGGGCAGGGGAATAACAATAATAAAGTTAAATATCCCTGGGAATGCCAGGGTGTCAAAGTGCAGCTTTCTTCCCCATTGAAGCATATAAAATATTAAAAAGGCCCTGCAAATGCCAATAGGGGAGCCACTCGCATAAGGAGATGAAAAATTAATTTTAATGCATGGGGGACTAAGTAATTCACTTATTTCACAACCTCAATCAATTTTAATATTTCAGTATTTAATGTGAAAGTGATGTCTCTCTGATAACATTTTAAAAGTTGCTCCTATCTTCTCTCTTTTTTAAAACTCACATTCTATTTCTCTCCAGCTTCGGCTCTGATGTTTGTATTATGTGTGAGAGAGAGAGACAGAGAGAGAGAGAGAGAGAAGGAGGAGGAGGAGGAAGAGACCCTGACTCACATACATTTCATTTTCTTCTACATTATGCAAGCCTATAAGGGAATGTAGGTCACGTTCTCTCAAATTCCTCCATCTGATGGGTTTTCCCTAGAAACCCATAGGTCTATTACCACTAACATTTCATAGAAGAGGTCAGAATAATTAATGACAACAACAACAATAACATTTATTTATGTATTTATTTATTATTATTCATTTATTTTTAACAGCCTTATCCTCAGTATAGAACAATTTCTGCAATGACCATAATCACTTCCATGAATAATTCAAGGTTTTTACTGAAAAGGGATGAATCACATGCAAAATTTGTTGTTGGATCTTCAATAATAGCAATAACAAGTTTGATGGCATGTACTTGTAATATGACATTTATAATAAGGATGTGCATGATTTTTCTGATTCCATTTGTATCAAATCAAATGCAAGAAAATTTGTATTCTTTGGAATAGATCCCCTTCGAATGTGGTAGGATCCATATGCAATACAAATGTTCAATCCCATACAAATCCCAAATGAATCCCATATGAATGCACACGAATAGCATGCAAATCCCATATGAATCTCATATGAATCCCATATGAATCAGTAACAAAGCCTTGTAAGAATGTATCAGAACATTTGATTCAAATTCAAATGTCAATCTTCAAATGTGTGCCAACATTCATTTGAATTTGAATGGCCGAATTCATACAAATTTTGAAAGTTACGAATATCCATGTGCATCCCTAATTTATAATCCACAAAAAAAGCTTATATCTGATGCACATCAAGTTCCTGCTGGATAAAGAATCCAGAATTTAGGATTTCTGGTAGCTTCTCTCAGAAGATCTTCAGTGAGCAGCAGGGCATCATCTCTCTATGCATTTGGCTTCACTGCTGAAATTGCTGTTAAAGCTGAATTCTAATCCCATCTCTGTTCCACCTTTTCTTGTCTAGAATGTTCACGAGAGAAGGAAGACTGTGGTGTGTGAGAAATCCCACCTATGTAAGATCTGTAGGCTATCCCTGAGACACCTCAGAGAGCCTTAGTTTTTACTGAGTGTAAACACAACCTTATTCTCCCCTGTCTTAAAGTTCATTGGATGAAGCCTGTATTTACACAGCCATGGGAAACAAGAGACCTATACGCATGAGGCCCAGAGGAATGTGTGTAGGATGCCCTGAGACAGAGCATACTCACAGCTGGGCCGGTGGTTCAATTTGGAACTACCCCAGCTTGTCCCAGGGTGCCCACACACATTTTGGGTGTAGGGCACGAAATCATGCTCTATAATCGGCCCAGGGTGTTCCCGGCCATTCCTGGCCATCCCACAACTGTTCAGGAGGGAGCGCATTTACATGCTCCCTCACTGACAGCTCCGGCCCCCACCTCCGGCTGCCCCAATTGGGCAGGCCGGTTGCCTACCTTCCCTGGGTTCCCATGGGTTCTAGAGGACCGGATTGGGTCCCCTAGGGCCCATAGGAATCCCCTGGGCACCACCCACTCCGGGCACGGGGGGAATGCCTGGGAAGATTCCTGCAGGCCCTAGGAGACCCGATGTGGTCCCCTAGAACCTGCAGGAACCTGGGGAAGCGACCGGACAGGCCTGCCCGCCCCTGGGTCAAATTTGACCCAATCGTGGGCAGGCCTGGGAGGGGCGTCCCACCCCCGCAATAGCCTTTTTGGGCTAGGCCACTTAGGGACAGATTCCCCTTCCACATGTGTTCCTTACCTGCCTAGATGTGAATGGGGAAAGCATCCCCATGTGGCCCAGCCTTACTGCACTGCAGCCAGTTGGCTGTAGTGTGAAAAGGCCTCAGTATAAGCTTTGGTTGTCCAAACATTGGCTTCTTCCAAAGGTAACCTAAAACAACACATATCCTAAGCCTTGTGGCAGCAAGACCTGCAACCAGAAATCTGAGGCACATCGAAGTCCCTAAAAGTATTGAATTGACAAATCCAATGGTCCAGTGTGGAAACCAGTCTTCTTCAGACCCTCTCTGCTACATGTTAAGATGGAAGAGAAAGTCCCCATCCTTCTCTGGCCTGTCCCATCTGCATTGAGATGGGGATTGTCCCTGTTTAGGCAGTCAAAAAGGGGACCTGTACTGGGACAGTGATAGACCTATCCCCCCGAGGTCTACCAGCATTCCAGTGGCAGGTAGTCCAGTGCTGTGAGGGGATAGGTGCATGCCTCCCTATTCCAGTCTAGCAGAGGGACAAATTTTGGCAATCTACCGAACTGTACCAACAAAATGAAGCCCCTTAGAGAACAAAGGCTAGGAACTTCATTTCCAGCAGTGGTGAATTCAGGAGAGGCCCCAGAGATTGTGAAGTCTTCGGAGCCAGTGCAGACACTGTATGTGGACTAGAGATGTACACCAATTTTTTTTTTAATATTCTATTCAAATTTAATTAAATACCCCAAAATCCAATACAATACAAATCTTTTAAATGCAAATTTAACGAGATCCAATTTGAATTTACCAAATTTCAATCTATTCGTTTAAATTTTTGATTTGAATCTGCACATATGAATGTCGATAACATTCATATATGCATGTACACATCTTCCCCACATCCATACACATCTGTACACATCTGTGTGCATCCCGTAGTTATCCCTTATGCAACCCGTTTTTGTCCCGTACAAATGCGTATGGACGTGGGAAAGATGAGGATCTTCAAGTATGCATCATGTATGAACCCGAACCCATATGAATGTCCAGATAATTTGAACGAATAGATCCAAAATCCAAAATCCGATTAGAATGTTTACCTTTGAATTTCAGGCCGTTCAGTTCAAGTTTGAATGCCAAAATTTGGGACATTCGATCGGATTTTGAATGCCTATGAATATTAGTGCACATTCCTAATGTGGACAGCCTGGTACTTTGGAACCATTCCAGCCTCCAGAACATCTCGTGACTGGCTCAGTCCTCTTGGCCCAGTTCTGTAAGGTAAGTGCATAAATGGCTGCGCTTTCTAAAAGATATTTGTATGATACTGAAAGCAGACAAGGGTTTAATCTTTGCCTTCTGTTTCAGAATGCTGGACTAGATGGGCCGTGGCCTGATCAAGCAGGGTCCTCTTACATACTTACCGTATGTACACACATGGACGGGAGAAGACGTGGCAGCTTTCATACACCTTTGTCTACAATAGCAGTTGTCAGGTACTGGTCAAATAGATGTAAAGTCGGAATGGTCCCAAACTATGGATGAGAACAGAATTTTGACAGCTTTGAAGCTCCATTCAGAACTGGCTTCCCTCAAACCTTTGCCTTCATCTCTGTTCAGTAAGCAGCGCTACAGCAGAGGATCCAGGTGCACTTGGGATTTTTATTTTCATTATAGGCTTCTATTTTGACTGATCTAAGCAAAAAGTCACATCCCTTCTGGCTGCTTTGAGCAACATGTCAAGATTTGCCTCCGTGTTTAATTGTACTCCGAGAGACGGGAGGAAATACTTTGATTTGTGGTACAAAAGGCTGGATAGAAGTTAACAAGTGTACATGAAGTCATTATCTGATCTCTGCCCCAATATTTACTTTTCTAATGGATTTGCTGATGGAGCTCCTTACAGCTTCCTCGCCCTCCTTCTCCCTTATTTCTTTCACCGGCAATGTAAGTTTCCAGAGAGGAATTGGATGTTCTCAGTGTGAGAATGCTCAGGATGCCTGCTTTTGAATTTTTGCAGTCATATGCAAATTTTTATTAGGAAGAAGATGCATAAAAATGTCCTAATTGGTGTGGCGTGTCTGTAAGGGGCAATTCACACATACCTGCATTAAGCCAGTGGGAAAGGGGAGCTAACTGTTATTTAGGGGGAATTCTCACTTACCTTCTTAGTGATGCAGTGGTCAGCTCTGACATGAGCCATCCCCCCCCCCCAAAAGAAAATCACAAACACCTTGGCAGAACTACAGGGAAACAAACTGTTGGAGGCCTCTGGCAAAGTAGAATGCTTTGGCCAAGTACTGGAAAAACATTTGTGTTGGGGCCTGGTGAATCTCTACTAAAAGTCTAGTCCACAGAAAAGTTGCAACCGTTCTACCACTGAGGGCAGCAGAAAGACAAAAAGGGAGGAATTGAACCCGGTATTCCCAGACAAGAGTCCAGCTCCCTAACCACTAGATCAAACTGGCTCACAAAGTGGATCTTCAGTCAGAAGTTTCCCTCCGATCACCTCAGCCTGAGATTTGATCCAAATGTCCTTAAAGACCAGGCACCTGAGGCCTGTAGTGCAGTAAGGCTAGGACATGTGGGGATGGATTTCCCATTCATACCTATGCAGGTAAGGAATGTGTGGTGAAAGGCATCTCCTTAAAATTCAGGTCTGAAATGCTTTGGTCCAAGTGGTCATTTCATTCTACCCTACATTATTTGCTTTTCCCGTCCCTCAAAGAGCTCTTTTTGGAGAAATATGTTGCTTTGGCACTGGCTGCCAAAAGACAAATCTAAAAATACCCGTTTTTCGGTGGTCCGTCACTATTTGTGGCAGATCCGAAAGACCCTCACACATCTGCACAGGCACGGGGAGGCCGGATTCTGAAGGACAGATGGAGTGGGTGCTGTGCAGAAGCATCAGCACCCATTCCAAAAGTCCTCCGGTTCACGTGCTGCTGCCGCCACCACCAGAGCTGTGAGGCTGGAGCATGCAGCTGCCAGTCACCATGTGTTTCCGGCGGCACATGGTGCACAGGGGAAGGGCTTTGGAAGCAGGCAGTCCTGCTTCCGCCCTTCCCAACATGGCAGGTGGGGGGATCCGTCCGTTCACCTGGCCTTGTGCAGAAGCGTCCTGCTTCTGCACACATCCAGGCAAAGAGATGGATGTTAGACCTGATTTTTTAAGTCTTATATTTAATCCAGATTTCAGTGGCAAAACTGGTTTCAAAAACCAGTCTTGCGTGCCGAAATGTGGAAGTGGCCTCCGCAAAGGGTCACAGAAGAGGACTCCAATGCGGAAGCTGCTTAAGGTAAGTGTTCTGGGGGGGGTAAAATAGTTTCCACAGCTAGTGCGGAAACACCCATATGTTCCAAAGCTGGCAGAGGTGTCCAGAACAGGTGCCTGATCCTTGTAGGCATCAAATATTGTCCTTAGATCATGGCTTAATCCAAAGAAAAACAACCACACTCTGTTTCTGACTTAACTTTTCACTCCTTTCCTCGCTTTTCCCCCCAACTCCAATTTCCTTTCAAGTGCAGTCGCCAAGGAATCGGATGTGGCCCCAATTACTTGTGTCTTTAGAGATTTACAGGGCAATGCTTTCAGTTTAAATGGTGGTAATTTCCACTGTGTTCTTTCCGTCAAGAGTGAGGCTTGGTTTATTTCTTTGGATATTTACTTATTTGGTATAATGGGCCTGCAGAAGGTCAGAACATACAATTACACCAAAAGCTGGTTTAAGCTTTTGTAGACAGGCCGTCATTAGCAGCAATCCAACTGTCAGCCTCTTTAAGTGTAATTTCCTTCTGACGCGGTATGGGGAAAACAATTATATATAAAACCACTCAAGGATTATTGTAAACTTTTCATAAGTCCCCCCACCCTCAAATCCATTAATATGTGACAGATCTGAAATGATATCATTCCGGGTGAAAATAAATATTCCAGGGGCATTTAGGGTCAATTTCATGCTCCTATGTTCACACTCTTGGAACATGGGAGACATTTCTGCCGGATGGGCAGGGATGCCCAGAAGAGACACAGTGGATTTCACCCCCTTCCCATTGTGTGCTAGTGATGATGGGTCTAACTCTTAATTATCTCCCATGCCAGCACAGACACCCTCTCAGATGAGCTGGAGGTGGGCATCCAACTGGCAGGATTACCCAAGGGCTGGGTGTCTATATGATCCTATGGCCTATCCGAACCCATGACACACCAATGGCCCTTGAAGAAGCTTTATGGCAATTCAGCATTCCTCCCTCTTCACCAAATGAGATTGATCAGCACCATTATTTTGTCAAAATACTAGTTCTAGATATCTACCGATAACAGCAGTCTTCAATTGCTAGGGTATGGAATAGTCTCCCCCTTGAGGTGTGTCAGGCTCCTTCACTGTATGTACTTTAATATGTACTGCTGTTGTTTTAATATATGTCTGATTTTAAATGTTGTTACCTGCCCTGAGACCTTTGGGTATAGGGCAGGGTAGAAATACAAATAATAGACAGGCAGGCAGGCAGGCAGGCAGATAGATGATAGCTTAGGTTTGGATCAGGAGCTACTGTATATTCTGCTGGCACACTACTCAATGAAACATTAAAGTTCCTAAAAATGACAAGCTTCCCTCTTTTCGAAGATGACAGGATTTCACCACACTGGTGAAGCTTTCTTTGTGGCAAGTCTTTTTTGATCAATTGATAAATGGAAAAAGTACTACAGAAAATGTTTTTGCCCACGACTGGTGGAAAAATGAAATGCAAATATGAAGAAATCATGCAAGGATTTGGAACCATGTCCACATTTGCCATGAGTGCCTCCCATCCCGATGGGGAGAGATTCAACAATCATATTTTTTTTTCAACCATTGCTGTTGCATGAAGGCGAAGATCATCCTGATCTTATTTCTTCAAACCATGCTGTTCTTAAGGCACAAGAACATCTAGTGCAGAGGTGCTCATTGGTGGCCCTCTAGATGATCTTGAATTGGAGGCCTGCCATGGAATTTGCAACCACATGCAGAATCAATCAATCAGTCAATCAATCAGTCAGTCAATCAAAACATTTAGGTTGTAGCTGCCACAAACTGGCTGCATCTGCACATGTTTTTAAAAAGTGGCTTGGAGGTAGTAGACGCTAATGCCACTAATCCACGTTAAAGTTCAGAAAATGCAAATTTAACGTGTATTTTCTGGCCTTTAATGCTGATTAGAGGTCCACACTAGAGTCCACATGGTATCACCTTTAAGCCACTCCTGATAGTTCAGGGGTTGCTAGGCTGACCCAAGGACGTATGTGGAAGGGCATGTGCCTCTGCAGTCCTGTTTAGCAGGGGGAATCCATTTCAGCAGCACATTAAATTGTACTACAATAATGGGTCCCTTTAGGTCCCATTTTGTTTCAAGCAACACAGGGGCTGTCCTGGGACAGGCCTTCCAAGGGTGAATGCCCTTGTTCCAGACCTGCTGAATCTGGGAACCCCTTTAGCCAGTGTGTGGAAGCAACCGTAGATTAGGAACACCCAATGACAAATATTAGACAGGTTTTTGAATGTATGGCATTTCAAGAGTGCTCGGAACTCTGTCAGTTTCCCACTTCAGAACGTGTATAAAGGCTTTTAGGTTTAGGCATTGGTATGAAACTTGTAAATCTGGTCCTAAATGCCTAATTAATATGAAGTGATGATTGGATCAGGCCCACTAAACAACTTCACTAATGATATTGAAATGTTATGTGGAACAAAGTGGTCGGGAGCATAATGAGATGCCAAATTCAAAGGGTGGAAAAGGAATGCTCCTCATCTTTAAGCCCTTCTGTTCCTTGAAGTGAAAACTCAATTTAAGAAGATTATGCTGCATATATTAGAAGATGTTCTGATATTTTGCATTCATGCTCCACCAAAGCTTAAGGAAAAAAAATGGTGGTGAGGAGGAGTTATGCATTTAAATTCCAGAGTCCAGAGAGCTACTACAACAACATAAAACAATCTTTTTCTTGCAAACTAAAGAGACACTGGGACCATTTTTCACATGTGACTTAAATGCAACTATGGCGCATCCTACACTCTCTGAGAAAAGTTCACTCATCATTGGGATGCTGCTCCAGAGAAGCTATTGAGGTCCTCACAGCTTGCAAGATCCTTCATTATAAGTTGTCAGTTGGAGCAGCGAATGTTGAATGCCGCTCCTATAGATGTGCCTTTCATTAATGACTATTTAAGCCATTGCTTTTGCAAGCATTTTAGCTGATCTAAGCTATCCAAGCTGGAGTGGAACCCTATCCTAGACCATCTGCTCATTGTTTGGAATGTGCAGACATTTCTTCTAAGCGTGCAAGTTGCACAGAGGTTTGTAACACAATCGGTGTTCTATAGAATTAAATGCATACTCTGGTTCACGCTTACCTACTTTAAAAGGGAAAGGGGGTTGAGATGGACCGAACCATATTTACTGAACTGTTGAGACTCCTTGTGACTCCAGACATACTTGATCCGTAGGCATCCTGTTTTTATCCTGAGACGTTTTCGCACGGGGCTGAACAGAACGCGTGGGAGACAGCTGCGGACACGGCATCCGCATTGCCCGAGCGGGGCTTGCGCTCCGACGTGTCCGCAGCTGTCTTTCTCGTGTTCGAAATGTAGAGCACTTTAAAGTGCTCTACATGCATTCGAATGCGGACGAGCCGCCCGCAGGCGTTCGGGAGGAGAAGCATTCGCGCCTGCTTCTCCCTCCCTAACAGCTGCGGGCTTGCCTCCGACGCCGGCGCGGCTTCGACAATCAGCTGTTTGACAATCAGCTGATTGCCGATCTGCCTCCGCGGCTGTCTCCGCGCCCCTGGCCGGCCTTTGCCGGCTAAGACAGCTCACGATGCTTTGAGCATTCGCACACAGACGCGCCGGAACGCGTTTACACGCGTTCCGGTGCGTCTGTGTGTGAAAGGTGAAAGCGCCGGGAGCTGTCTTAATCTTCCCGTCCTACTCCCGTTCCAAATGGAACAGGAGTAATGCGAAAACGTCTCTGTTTCCATCCCCTATCCAATGCGTACGGATATGTATGTCACATGTACATATCTGTATGTGTACGAATGTCTGAGTTATTCATACAAATAAAATATTCGTATTCTTGCAAATACTAAAAAACTAATGACTGGACATTCAGTTTGTATATGGATGTCCAAATTTGTCAGAATAATGAATATTTTGAAAGTTCATACACCTCTCTATTCCATGGATTCACAAAGAGTCCAGACCAACTAAACAACTAAACAGAAGATCCAGGCGTTAGGATTTCACGACATGGAGGTAGCTGCTGTTGTGGGATTGTGGTAGAACATTTTATTCTAATGAAGGGTTAATGATGTCTCCCACTTCAAGGAACATGAGTAAAGAAGGTGCAAATATTAGGGGTGTGCACAATTTTTTTTATTTTTTGCATTTGAACTCAAGTAAAATTGGATGTGAAAATATTCAGTTCGTTTCAAATGTTTAATATCTGTATGTCAAAAAATCCAACGTGAATCTGTAACATTTGAATCTATTAGTTTGAGTGTTAGATTCATATTTAAAGATACAGATGTCAACAACATTCGTGGCCACGTTCCCATTATAAGCTTAATTTAGTTTCCCTAAACCGAAATAACAGAACCGGATGCAAACGTGAATTTGCCTGATCCCATTACTTTCTGCCAGAATTGCGTTGGATCTGGATTCTGAGGACGTATGTGACTCAAGTGGTGACTCAAGTGGCTACTTTTTAAAAGCCACTTTTTGGGGCTGCCCTGTCCTCTTCCTCCTGCCATGAACGTGCCACCTATAAGGGACCCCTTCAGGGAGCCTAGCTGGGTGGCTGGGTGGCTGCCGCTTGCCTGGATGGATGAAAAATGGCACCAGGCAGCCAGTGATTCTTTCCCCTCCTCTCCCCATTGCCCAGGGCATGCAGCAGCAGTGGCAACTCAAGCCCCCTTCGCCTTAAACATTCACATATCTCCCTGCAGCTGCTTTCCTTTCTTTTCCCTTTTTTAAAGGTCAGAATTTTCAAAACTGCAACATCATTATCAGGTGTGAAGTGGTTGGATTGCTACAGTTTGGCGGCTGCTTTAAGGTGTGGATTTTTACAGCAAAATCACTATCTTTGGAAGCAAGCTATTGGGGGAGGGCAACCCTAAACAAGGATTCTCATCCCTTAACACGGAACGGTTCCCACAGTAAAAAATGTAAAAAGTGTTCAAGCGCACAAACTGGAGTGAGACCTGTTGAAATGAGGATTAACATTTACAACACTTTGGGGCTATTTAACATGCAGAAAGCGTGTTAAGCCAACCTGATGTGGGAACTGTGAGGATTGAAACTGTTTTGTATTCAAAATAAGCTTATAATGGGAACGCGCCTCATATCTGTTATATGTATCTGTGTACATTTTGTATGCATCCCATTCTATCCCGCATACATCCTGTTTTATCCTGTATGCATCTCGTTTTCATCCATATTGAATGGAACATCTGAAATCTGTCCGAACGTCCAAATTCAAACGTTATTAAATATGATTCGAATTCGAATGTCAACATTCGTCGGATTCGAAATGGATTTTTGAATACTTGTGACATCTCTAGCAAATAAAACCTATATTTGAGATCTGGTTGTGTTTCATCCAAGTATTTTGTTGAGAATAAATACTATGCCAAACCCTCATTAGTACAGATGGGGGTAACTTCGAACTCCAAATGTAGTTTAAGGGAAAAACAACAACTATGTAATACAATTATAGAATATGGTCTCCCAGGGGGCCCTAGGAACGGCTGTGGAAATCAGGCCAGTTCTACATAAGGCTTGGCTCCAAGGATACAAATGAGTAGATATAAAAGAATTCTACCATTCACAAATTGCATAATATTTCACCTGTACTGTGGGAATTAAAGAAATACTTAAAACAGCCACAACACACTGAAATAAACTTGCAGGGAGTGCTAGAACCATGGACATAATGTAGTATGTCAGATCAAAGAATAATGAGAACTAAGCAAAATGGACATTGCAGCAAATAAGGACAAAGCTGGGAAGCGTCTCTGGTGGAGCTTTTAAATATGTTAGTTAACTCTAGCAAGACTTAAAAGGAATAAAGCAAAGCACAAATCTAGTGGTGGGAATCACATTGTGGAAAATACTATACAAAACAGTTTTGCTTCTATTTTCTGCAAACAATATCAAAAGTAACCAGCAGAGGGAGAGGAGAAAGAAATATACAGCTGAACGTTTCTTTATATTAAGAATCACATTTAGATCCGGAAAAAAAAAATCAACTGCAAGAATATGATGCTATTTCTTGCCAGAGGTTTTCTGCACTGAAAGGCTGTGATCTGAACCAGTATATCTGGACCAGTGGGGTCTGCTGGTTCAGACAACCATCAGGTGTGATCGGGGACAGCACTGTTTGCACAATGGCAACAGGACTCACACAGGTCTTGAAGCCTACACAGGTTTTGGGGCAGAGGTCCAATAACTCTGAAGGCCTAGGAACAAATGTCCCTAATCTTGGAGCCACGAAAGAATCCATTTCAGTGCCATGCTTTGGTGTACCACCAAAATGGGTGATCCAGTAGTTGAGAAGATGGAGGTATGTCTTCTGAACCAGGGTCAGCTAGTATGCTGGTAGACCTATTTAGTTAGGTCTACTGGCAATCCAGACCAACAGCCCCTTGATCTGGATCACACTCCTTCCTGCATGGAGTGTATAAGCAGTAGATGAGGCCTTCCCTATTCTGCAGTTGTACGTGGAAGGAAGAACCATGGTCTCCTTTTTGATCCTGATATTTCACATTGTTTTATGTCAGATTGTCACCAAAGCTACACCAAGGTTGCAGAAGATAATATTGGGAGCAGGAGATGGAATCCACGCAGGCTGGTGAACTTCTGAGGTACATCAAGCATCCACACCTTGCAATGTCTCATGCATTTGGAACTTACTCAGTGCTTCCCCAAGCTCTGGGTAAGTGTGATCACTGGGATTGTCTTGCTGCATCAACAAGCATGTGTGGTGCTGTTGCCATGGTGACTGAACCATGTGGCATGCAACCTTGGCTTTGCTGCCCCATTCCAGGCATCTGGAAAGAGGTGCAAACAGAGTCCTGCTGGGCTATACCAGCAGTAGAAGGATGTTCTGGCACATGCATATTCTCCATGTCAGTCTTCAAATACACCAACATATGATTTGAATGTCTGAATTTGGATGAATTTGTACAAATTTCAAATGTGACAGATATCCGTGCAAGTCCCTAGAGTACAGTAATCCATAGTATTGTTAGACCTGATAAATCCATACCACATTTGTGCTAACACCCTATGATTCAGATCAAGGAAGAAACATATGTTCTGTTGACAGCAAGACTGTGAAGGCACCTTTGCAGTCCCTTTGGATCAACGGCCATGTTGATGTCAACTGCATCTTCATAGTGCCTGCAAAGTCACCTAGCATCTGTGATGAAGGTTTCTTTGCATTGCCCAAGAAGACACCTCCCACCTGCATCCTGGATGCAGCATTTTATCAGTGGGGACCGGGTCAGTAGCATCAGGTGTGAAGATGTTGACATCAGTAGTTCAGATCCACTGATACGGAACAGGGCTTAGGCGTCAGCAGTGTGATGCTCCTTAGAATGCTTCTTTTTTTTTTTTTTTGCCATTCAGCCTGTTTAATGCAGAAGCCTCTGCCTGCAGTTGATCCAGATCAAGCTAATCTAGAGGTCTTTTCGCACACACAGTTTTTGAATGCGAGGAAAACACCCTGGAACACGGCATTCGCATTGCCGGGCTGGGTTTGTGTCCCAGCCCATTCTGGAGTGTTTTCTGTGTGTTTGAGATGTAGAGCACTTTAAAGTGCTCTACATCTGTTCCTGCGTGCACAAAGTGTCCCCCGCCATTCAGGGAGGGAAGCATTCACACATGCTTCCCTCCCTGACAGCCATGGGCACGCCCCCCCCCCATAGCATTGGCCAAAAATTGGCCGAAGAGCTGACGAGGGCCGCACTAATTACCTACCTTGCCGGGCTGCGGTGGTGATTGCGCAGGCGCGCCAAGCCTGATAGATGGCAGATGGGACCTGCGATTTGGTGGGTCCCCTCTCCCATCTACCAGGGTTGTCACACCCTCCCCCATGAAGCCAGCTGGGTGACCTTGGGCTAGTCACAGCTCTCTTCTGAGCTCTCACAGTCCCACCTATCTCACTGGGCTTTGGTGTGGGGAGAAGCATAGAAAAGCTTTGTCAGCCACTTTGAGTCACCTTAAATGGGTGAGAAAAGTGGGGTAGAAAAGCCAACTCTTCTTCTTCAGTTCTCAAGAACAGCTTAATTTGCTTTTATAGATTTCTAAGGTGTTTAACTAGATTATCCTTCTGGTCCCTTTCTGCTACAGAATTCTTGTGTGCTAGTAGAGAAGGTAACTACTAGAACACTGGTAAACTTTAATGGCAAGTTCTACAGATAAACCATGCTGGGGCACCATTTTGTGCAACTAGTCTGGTGTATGGGATTGGCCATATCTCAGTAGTAGAGCAAACTGGCTGAAAAACAGAGCATTGCTGGTTAGATTCCCCAGCCTCTTCCTGGAAGGAGGTGATGGTGAACCAGATCTTTATTGCTGTGAAGAAAACTGCATTTTGTTGCCCATGCAGTCCATCAGGAATTGGCCATAACTTAGTGGTACCCAACAACAGCCTGGACTGTGGATGGAGGGTGTTAGCAGATGCCCTATGGACCCCTTCCTTGCAAGGGAGAATGCCCCATGTAAAGAAGATTCTGGTCTCCTAGCCCCTGGCTCACTCCAGCTGATCACTGGGGTACATGCCAAAGCTTATCTTGGTGCAGAGAAATGTCCCTCGATCCCTTTAGCAAAATTAGCCAGTCTGTAAGGCCTTTCCCTATGAAATTCTGGATTCTTCTAGGAAACGATAATCTTCATCAGGGCAAACCCAGTCTCTAACTCTGGTTTCATGCCTATAAATACGAGTCTGGCTTAGAGGTGTGCACGAATGCAATTCTTGGGATCCTATTCTATTTGAATCAAATATTTAATTAAATTTGATTCAAATCTTTTAAATACGAATTTAACCAAAATTGATTTGAATTAAGCAAATTCAAATCTATTTGTTTGGATTTTTCATTCAAATTTGCACTTACAAATGTTGACAACATTCATAGATGCCTGTACGCATCTTCCCCGGGTCCGTACACATCCGTACGCATCCCGTAGTTATCCCATATGCAAGCCATTTTCATCCCATATGGATCTGTACAAATGTGTACGGATGCAGGAAAAATGTGAATCTTCAAGTCTGCATTGTGTACGAATCCACACACATACGAATGCCCTAATAATTTGAATGAACAGATCCAAAATTTGAAATTTGAATCAAAACTTTAAATTTGAATTTAAGGACATTCGATTTGATCAGATTTTGAATGCATTCAAATATTCATGCCCATCCCTAGTCTGGTTTTCCAGCTCCTGGCTGGAGGTTCACCCCTGAGAAGGCTTCTGCCCTTTGTGCTGGATAGCACTCCTGATGGTTTAGCTCTTACCTGAGATTCCCTATCCAGCTCCTTTCCAGCAATTGTACAATGACGCTTAATAAGAAGTCCAGCCAGGTGATAAGCTTTCTTGTGAGTGACTTCTGTTCCTTTTGCCTTGCAGGAGCTGTACGCATGCATTTAGCGCTCCTATCCATGCATTATAAATATTTATTTATGTATTTATATTTTATGCTTTTACAGGCCAGTAAAAAGAGGAAAATAACTGAACAAGTTTACAGGCAGTTACTTTCGTAGGTAATGGAAGTCATAATCAGCAAGTATTTTGCTTGGCGGGAGCTCTGAAGCATTGTGGTGCTAAACAGCATTTAAAGTCAACTCAGGCTGCCGGAAGCATAATCCACCAAGTTCCAGTATGACCCCTGTTCCTTCCTAAGTAAATTGTTTCCCTGAATCTTATAAAATCCTCTCCCAACTATTCAGGAGACGACTCAAAATTTAACTTGGAATTTCCTTGCAGGGTGGAGGTACTTCTACTGTATCTCTTGAAAATGCTTCTCTATCTCCCAGTCATTATACAACTATCTTATAGGGGTGTGCAAAGGGTGTCCACACATATCAATGAAGGCAACAAGGATGGAGAGGTGTCCTTACCTGCATTCACCTGTGTTGGACTCTTCTCTTCACACCTTCCTGAACTCTGGTTGAACGGCCAAGTTCTATGGTGTCATGTCACATGATGACGCTATTATGATATATGGCACCTATTTTTGGTGATTTTTGGTATTTCCTCAGGCCTGTGTCAGCTCTAAAATAGGGATGTGCACGAATATTCGATACATTCCAAATTTGATCAAATTTGTTCAAATTTGGACGTTCAAATTCAAATCGCATGTCTGAATTTAAACATTTGAATTTGAATTTAAACATTCAAATGAATTTCAAATCTTTCGAATCATTCATATGAACTATTTGGACATTGGCATGTGTACAGATATGTACACATTACATCTGTATCCATGTGCATCTTACTTGTATCTGTACGCATTTCTACGGATACATATGGAACAAAACCGGGAGGCATACGGGATAAAAATGGGATGCGAACAGATGTGTACAGATGTATACGGGTGGATACAGATGCGTGTGAACACATTTAAATGTTGTCAACATTCATATCTTCAAATACAAATAAAAAATTGATACGAATAGATTCCAATTTATTCAAATCGAATGCGAACACATTCAAATTTTAAACATTTGAATCAATTCAGATCTTCGGATGTTTGATTCAAATTGAATCAAATGGTGAAAACTGCATTCATGTACAACCCCCAATCCAAAACGCACAGAAAACTTGAAGCTGTTCTATGTTTTCCTTTGCTGGCACTGTGGTGCCCACAACCAAGCATTATGTTAGTTAGACTATGCCACAATCCTAGGAATACCATAATCCTAGGAAAGGGTCCACTCCCCACGGAGCTGTAGAAGGGATGGGGAGACAGATCTTTTCCACACTGGGTTGTAGATTATAATATATTGCAACTCAAGGCACACCTTTCCACACATATAAGACAGTTTCATCTGTTTTACCAGGCACTGAAAACCATAAAGTGTTTCAAAATCTGGGGGCCACCACATAAAAAGGTCCTCACATGCCATAACTCCTTGCACCTCTGAGGGTTGTGGAAGTACAAGAAGCCACTCACTTTGTGACTTTAATGTTTCCCGGCCATGGCCACAGCACCTAGAGGAGATCCAAGCTTGGCTGGAATTGCAGCTGCCGAACAGGACTGTGGATGAAATCCAGGCTTTGTCCACCCATCCCTGCAGATACTTGGAAGGTGGACACAATTGGCCATGTAGATGGTTCCTAAGAGTGAATATCCACAAAATGGTGGCCATCAATGATCAGCTTTTCATAATTGTTTGGTGTCATCGGAAAGGTGAGAGTGGAAAGGCATTCAATGGTTATGAAGTTATGGGACATGGCTCCCTTTTGCTACTCATGCTTCTATCTAACCATGGATCACTTGAGTTCAGATAGCACCAAACACTTCCAAGGAAATGCCATCATTCAGTTTAGTCAAACAAAAATAAAATATTCCATATTTCACGACTGTTTAGTGAAACATTTATTTCCTTCTTCAACATCATTCCTGCTCCAAAGAAAATGGTAGAGAGAAAGTAAAAAAAAATCTTCAGATGTTTTGCCTGAGGAGGAAACACAATTCACCACGAATTTCACTAGGGGAATAATTTCTAAAGTAACTATGCTAGATTGTTCGCAGAGCTTTCAAGTAATCCTGGGAGTAGGTGATGAAAAGACATTTTGATAAGAATTCAGTTGCTCTGCCACATTTCACAGGAAGATGTAAAAGCAGCCTGATCCCAGGAGAGGACTGGCAAGGCCTCATCAGATGTCAACAAAGAAAAAGAAGTTTCAGGAAGGCAGTAGCAAAACATGGAAGAATCCATATTTGTTTAGAGAACACCTTCCAAATTTCTTACAGGTCTTTGGGGGGCACACATTGCTTGCCGGCTCAATTATTTCCTTATTCAATGCCAATTCCCCCTTTCCCTCCTTTATCTCTGGATGGGCCATAATACAAACTATCCACTGGAGGTCTTCAAGCCAGTTTGGTCTAGTGTTTAAGGAGCCGGACTCTTATCTGGGAATACTGGGTTTGATTCCGCCCTCCTCCATGAAGCCAGCTGGGTGACCTTGGGCTAGTCACAGTTCTCTTCCAAGCTCTCACAGCCCCACCCACCTCACAGGGTGTCTATTGTGGGGAGAAGAACTGAAAGCTTTGTAAGCCACTTTGAGTCCCCTTAAATGGGTGAGAAAAGCAGGGTAGAAAAGTCAATTATCTTCTTCTTCTTGCAGAAGCTGGACCTACTCTGCCTGGGATGGTTTAGGAAATCCTGTATTGAGCAGGGGGTTGGACTCAATGACCCTAGAGGTCCCTTCCAGCTCTATGATTCTATGATAACAGTTAAAATATGGGCCCTTTTCTTTACTTGGCTTTATTCTGGAATGTATCTCAGGGTAACCATCTGATGGCCATAAGCTAATGCAGACAAAGGCAGGCCTCAGCTGGTGCCTTTGACAGTCTGCACTAGCATACAGGTAGCAAGTCCCTTTTCTGGGATATATTTCAGAATAAGTCCAAGTGCAGAAAGTATGATGGTTTAAAAACAGTTGAATTCACAAGGCAATGTATGGAGGAGTAATTTCAAAAATCAGCACCCTGGGAAATGAGGTAGGTCTTAACAAGGCATCGATGTGTGTATAAAGTTGGTAGGTTATTCCTTAGTCTGATGCTGTTTCCACACTTACCTGTGCTGGACTGCACCAGCTGCAAATGCTGGTATGGATCACCTAGACTGAAACAAGACCATCTGCACTTGGATGACCTATTCTGGGACAGTCCTCATGCCACTTCAAAGCTCACACAAACTTCAGAGCCTGCTGTGTGGTCTCCAACAGCCAGGAATGAAGTTCCTGGCCAATGGAGCCCTAGAGTGACCCATTTTGGGGACATAATTTGGTGCACCACTGAAATATATTCCCCTGTTAAACAAGCCCGCAGAGCTGTGCATCCTTCCAGAAACTTCCCTGGGCAAGTCAAGTATTTTGGCCACCTAGACTGGGCCTCATTGTACCCAATGTGGAATGGTGTCTAGAAGAGAGTGAGGTCTCTTCTGTTCCACACCAGGCTGTGAAAGAAGAGGCCCAGAGAGTTTCTAAACCTCTACACTGTTTTAAAGGTTAAGTGTGAAAGCCCCTGAGGGCTCCCACAGAGAAGGTTTTCTTGTATGCCACCAGCACTCCATCATGAGAGTGGCACAATTACCAGGAAGACCTTTAGTGCTGATCTTAAGAATGGACAAATCTATATAGAAGAAAAAGCTTCTTTAGATACCTGAGGCCCACATTGGTTAGGTTTGGATATATTTATTTATGTCATTACCTTGAACTGGGCTGAAAATAAATGCTCACTGAAGGTGTTTAAGGATCTGTTCAATGTAACGTCCACAAGAAAAACTCACCAGCAGATTTGTTGTTGCCTTGTGGCATGTTTCTGGGCTAACCAGGGGCTTTCTGCACTTCACCTCTTAGTCTGCATGCAGTACACTCCCAGACTTGAAGGGGCCATTTCCAGTTCACTTGAAGGGACTGTTTCCAGCTTAGAAACAGCCCCTTCCATGCAGGAGCATACTGCATGCAAACTACGCATGGAGCACAATTTCATGCTCCACGTACAGAGTTATCTTGACTAGAGATGGCCCTTGCCTTCTCTGCTAAAGCCCATTCACACCTCCAAGATGCTAGGTGGGTCATCTGAGGTGCCACACAAGTGCACTGGTACCACAGATTACCCCAAACATGAGTGATGGTGGCAGCACATACAGTCAAGCCAACCATCAAGATGAAGATGACATCTCCTAGACAAGCATCTACACCTAAGGAAGGTCTGTAATTGCATGTAATTGTATCAATGCTAGTCCATACCAGTGAGAGTGTGCTATTCCCATCCTCTGGACGTGATGGGAAGTGCAGAAATGTCCCCGGAAACTGGGCACAATGCCTTGCTTACTTTAAATCGTACATCTTTTAACTTCAAATTTTCTAGAATTCATTATTCATTTATTTTATTTATTTATTTATTTACTTTTTAAGGACAGGATAATTTACATTTCCTGATTGGAAGCCAAGGATTATTCATCATCACCCTGCACTTCTCCTATAAAGATGATAAATGAAGGCATATGAACTGAACCTTAAAACAATATAATACATGGTGCTTTTTTCCCCCTCCTTAAAAGTTTTGCAGAGCTGCATTTCCACTGTAATTAGTTTACTGCTTGTTGTTCTTTTTAATCAAATCCGGTTATGCAACCATCAAAATGTGAGATAATCTTGAAAAGGGTGAAATACTAAGACAGAGGGGAGGGCAAGGCCCAGAAGATTGTTTTTCTTCCTCCCACTTCTCTGCTTTTTCTTCTCTTGTAGCCCAACTGGCATGCAGATAAACAAATAAACATGCTTAGCATAGTTGAACTAACTCCATGGATAAGGAACCAGTCCAAAGAGAAGGGATGTGAATAAATGTTCTAAACATTCAAAATTCAATCGAATTTGATCAAATGTGGACATTCAAACTCAAATAGAATGTCTACACATTCGAATTTAAACATTTGAACAAATTTTGAATGTTCCAAAACATTTGTTTGAATGATTTGAAACATTCGAATGTACAGATATTTTTGTACAGATACTAATGTACAAATACAAATGTACACATACGTACCTGAATGCATCTCATATGTATCTGTACGCATTTTATCATGTCTGTATGTCCCTTTTTCAAAAATCTTCAGGAACTGGAAGTCACGATGGAAGGTTTTGAATTTTTTAAATGAAAAAGTAAAAGGTATATAAGGGGAGCAAAGGGTTAAAAGAATATAAGCAGCAGAGTTTGAAGAATGGAGGAAGTCACATGGATAATACTAAAGCATTGTTATAATGGAATGTATTAAAGTTGTATATTGAAATGTGTATAAAATGCTTTGTGAAAAATTAATAAAAAATGGATATGACAAAAAAGAAATGCGTGCAGATATGTACGACATATGCAAATGTTGTCAACATACATATCTTCAAATACGAATGTGGTCGACATTCGTATCTTCAGATTCTAATCTAGCATTCGAACGAATAGATTTGATTTGGATTTTGTTGCATTTGGATTCTAAACTTTCAAATCAAATAGAATGTTTTGACATTTGATTTCAATCAAATTTGAATGCAAAATTCTTTTTGTTCATATCCCTACCAAAGAATCTGGTAATGAACCACTCCACCCCACCCACCTAGTGGATACTTTTTAAAAAAGAAAAGAGAATGAAAGGAAAGATTTTGAAAATTAATATTTGCACAGATCTGTACTGGATGAAAACTTGTTGCATACGGGATAACTACGGGATGCATACGGATGTGTACAGATGCATACAGATATCTACAGATGTGAGGAAGATGCATCTGTTCACATACAAATGTTGTTGACATTTGAATGTGCAGATTTGAATCAAACAATTTGAACAAATAGATTTGAATTTGGCAAATACAAATAGAATCTTGTTAAATTCGAATTAAAGGATTCAAATTGAATTGGATTTTTGGGTATTCGATTCGATTTGAACCAAATGTCAAAAAAAACCTCATGCACATCCCTATTCAGAGATGTCAGCACAGAGGCCCAATCTGACATCAGGGTACTATTGTTGATTTTTAAAAACCCATAAATAACTTTGATTCCAGATATTAGAAGGAACAGACCTTCCCAATAACTATTGACGTTGTGCTTCTATCTCTTGAAGTTCTCCTTCCCCACCTTTTCATGTTCCACAATGTCCTTTCTGAGGTGTGGAGACCATAAATGTGCACAATATTCCAAATTTGTCATTATTTCTAAAACTTGCATCAGGTTTAATAGGTATTGATTATACATTTCCAGGGTTGACCAGTGACAAAACTGTGACCTGAATAATTTCCTGAGGTCTTCACATTTGATGACCCACACAGTAGGTCACAGTTTCCCTACATTCGTTCAGACCTATTATCTTTTTTCTGCAGCCATAAAGTTTCTTTTTTTACTTCCATCATTGTCCTAAAAGGCAACATATAGTTTATTGTCCAGACACAATTTCATTTTTATTGCCTAAATCACAGCTCATTGATTAACAGATGCTGGGCAGGGAATCTAGCTGGTCAGTTAATCGCCTTCCTGCTGTTGAAATTAACTAATAGGAAAAGTAATAACTGAAAGACCAGTGGAGACCTTTTCAGCAAATGATAGGAAAGCAACTTTCCTCTCCCCCCCTTTCTCCTTGCATTAGTACAAATAGAGTAACAATAGGCACCTACAATTGATAATGTAAGAGCATAAGAGGAGTCCTGCTGGATTTGGCCACAGCCCATCTAGTCCAGCATCTTTTATCACATGGTGGCCCACCAATTGCTTCTGGGCATCTCAAGCAGAAGACAAGGGCAAAACCTTCACCTGCTCTCCACTCCCTGCAAATAGCCTTTGGAGGCATCCTGCATATCTCTCCAACCTGAAGGTGATATCTGGACATCCAGGCTAGTAGACAATGATACACTTGACTTTAGGATGCACACAGTTTCTTTTTATTTGATTTGTATTGAACTGAATGCAAGAAAATTCATATTAATTAGAATAAATCCCTTCGAATCTGGTTGGACTCTAATTCAATACAAATGTTCCATACGACTTCAGTACAAATGTTAGGTATGAATCCCATATGAATCCATAAGGAAGCCTCGCATGAATGTACCAAAACATTTGCTTCAAATTCCAATGTCGGTCTTTGAATGTGCCAACATTCGGTTTGAATTCGAATGTCCAAATTCAGCTGAATTCATATGAATTTTGAATGTTACGAATATTCAGATACATCCTTACTTGACTTCCATGAATTTGATCCTGCTGGATCAGCCACAGCCTGAACTATAAATATTTATTACTTTATATTACATTATATTACATTATATTACATTATTCTACTGTACTGTACTGTACTGCACTGGACTGCACTATACTACACTATACTATTATATTACATTGTTGTATTGTATTGTATTGTATTGTATTGTATTGTACTGTACTGTACTATACTGTTATATTACATTATATTACATTATTGTATTGTATTGTATTGTATTGTATTGTATTGTATTGTATTGTATTGTACTGTACTATACCATACCATACCATACCATACTATACCATGCCATGCCATGCCATGCCATGCTATGCTATATTATATTATTATATTATATTATTATGAATACTTGTTCATAACTTTCATGTGTTGCCATTTTATATACCAAAATAGTTCTTCGTTTGCACTTCCTGACAAAGGCAAAGTCAAGTAATGCAGCAATAGCATATGCTGTCCAGAACGGATTTATTTCACCTAAGCTTTTTCCCCGCACCTTCCCTACTTCAAGGATCTCCAGTTCTCACTTTACAGGTATGTCCTGCGTCCTGCCATTGCTTTTTCACTCCCTTTCCCCAGCCAATTGCATTAATGCGTGTTCGTCAATACTGAATTTCATTTGCTACATAACCACCCCAAAGAGCTGGCAAATCTTGTTGCATTTTCCTTGCCTCTTAAGCCTGAGTTTTCGCTTCTGCCCTACTCTGTGTTGTCAGCAAAACTTAACACATTTACAATCGGTCCCTTGATCTAGGGCAATTACTGTAAAAGGCAATAGCAGGTGCTGGACCCTTAACAAGGGAAGAATGTTGTACCATTATTGTAGTATCCAATCCTGGGTTCATATCAAGATTGTCAAATTGCTTCAAATTAAATTGACACTGGGGCAGGGAGAAGCAGCAATGCTGCTGTAAATCTTTGAGGTTTTCTTGGCTTCAGTGCTTCTCAATGGAGTTTGGGGGGAAATTGCATTCCTTCGTGAATTTAATTACTGGTGCTGCTTAGATTTCTCCATACTATGTCGTATGGAAAACACAAAGTTAAGAGCTACATGTAATATCAGATGCAAGGTATTAATCATATACAAAGAAAACGATCTAGATCTTCTACATCTCAATCTCACAAAATTATTGCTATTTTCTCACCCCCTCATCTCTCTACTAGGGATGTGCATGAATATTCACAACATTCAAAATTCATACAATTTGGTTGAATTCAGACATTTGAATTCAAATCGACTGTTGGCTCATTAGAAGATTAATTGATTTGAATTCAAATCAAGTATTTTGATACATTCATATGAAGCTTGATATGGGATTTGTATGGGATCCATCATTTGTATCAATACGAATCCTACCACATTTTAAGCTAATCTATTCAAATTAATACTTTTTTTTTTGCATTCAGTTCAATAAGAATTGAATACAAAAAAAAGTGCACTTCCCTACTCTCCATTCCAAGTATGTGTCATATTTTTATGCTTCTGTCATCATCATCATCTGATGATGATGGTGGTGGTGGTGGCGGCGGTGGTGGTGATGCAAAATTGCAGAAGATCTCAGCTACCATGAACTTTTTTTGTGGGGGGGGGAATGCACTTCAGGAGGAAGACTATTCCACAGTCTGGGAGCCATCACTGAAAAGGCCCTATCCCAGGTGTCCACTAAGGATGTATATGAATGGTTTTTTTGACCTTCAGTTCATAACAAATTGAATGTTAGAAAATCCATATTCGTTTGAATAGGTACCCTTCAAATGTGGTAGGATACGAATATCTGATACGGACAAATTCACATCCAATACGAACAAATACGTATTCAATACATGTCCTGTAACAAATCCACACTCTGAAAGTGCCAAATCTGGCCTGAATCCACTTTTAATCTGCTCTTGATCCATGTTGAATGCAACCTGGATCTGTTGCAGATGTTTTGCCCGGTCGCTTTCCCACCTCCCCAGTTTAACAAATGTCCGAACTATTCATACGAATGCCCAAAACATTTGTATTCATAGGAATGTTAATGCACAAGTGTAGCAACATTCAATTCATGTATGAATATCCGAATTTGTATGAATTCGTATGAATAACTGATGTTACAAATATCCATGCACATACCTAGTGCCCACCACTTTTGCTGCTGAGGGTGGAAGGTGGCTTGATTTAGAATCATCGTTAGCTTCCATTGGAGCATGTGAATTTAGGAGGAGACCATCCAGACGGGAACTGGGTCCAGAGTGGTCAGGCTGAGCCAGGTTTGGAGGGCAAACGGGAAGTCCTTCTGAGAGGCCATGTCTCCCCCCCAGGCCCCCTGCACACTGTTACATGATGTAGCGTGGTACTTGATATTTTGCACACATAAATAAGACACTCTTACGATTTTGTGCAGGCCTTACTCTGTTATGATATGCAATTGCACTCACAAATGTAACACAAATTGTCATTTGGAACTTTCCATCCATATCTTCAGGAGGAATCAATTTCCCTAGATACTTCCAGTTTTTCTTTTTCTCTTTCCTGACTTCATACTTCTGCTGTCCACCTAGAAACCAGGAAGCGAATCCAGAGCTTAACCTTCAATAAAATGAGAAAATCCCAAATAATTTAAATTTTTGGGAAGCATTGTATCTGTCCACCTGGGGTGATCTGATCTGGATGGTCTATAGATGGGCAGATAAATTAAATGGGAGTGAATTAACATAAGTAGTGTATAATCCCTTAAAACCTATTGGAAGATGCTTCATTGTCATCCCTTGATTTAGAATTATGAGAAGTGGGGGGTGGAGGAACGATATTCAGGATGCCTTACACAAAATCAATGCTGAGCCCATTGCTGTTAATTATTCTTGTGTCCCTTAATAATTAGATTCACCACAAGAGGTACCTTGTTGCTACCAGAAGAAGACAGCTCGATCTCTGTTCCCTCGCATCCGTTCCAATTTTTGCATTATTTGTTCTTCCTCATTTTGATCTCTGGAAGTGATTTCTACCCTCCCTCCCTTCACTCCTCTGCTTCCAACTGAATGCTTCGAGAAGACATTAGGGCTCTGGTCAACTGAGAAAGCAAAGTAGTCTAGGAACAACAAAGAAGTTGAATTCTGAAGCACTGAAGCGTAAGAGAGCCTTCTAAGCCAAAGCATTTCTTTATAGTTATGTGCACCTTGCTGTTTGTTTTCTCTGGATCCAACCTGAGACCCTGGACAATGGCATGCAACTGAGAAAGAAACGTGGCAAACTCAGGCAGCAAAGGAGCTCCAGAGCAATTTTCAGAATGCACCCTGACCCAGGCAGAGGAAGGAGTCTGAGCTTCAGTTTAGCAGTTAGTTTTTTAAATAGCAGTTAGTCCATTAGCAGCTATTTAAAAAACAGTGGTTTCATTCACTCCCAGCCCCAAGGTTCTTCAGGAAATCCTACAAGACAATGAATGAGAGGTCATGGAACCTCTAGGCAGGCTATTTTTATGCATCTATTTTTGTTTTCTCTTGTGCAAAAGGAAATCTATAGCCGCACGAGAGCCAGTGTGGATGCACTGTTCTTATGCAATCAACATGTTAGAATTAATTTTTATTGATTTTCCTTCCTTCTAGGGATGGGCGATAATACGAATTGCAACGATTTGAAACTTTGCATTTTCATTGAATATTGGCCATATTCAAAGACTGGCTTCCACATGCAATACAAAAGCTTTTGTACCTTCGTTTAAAACTTCAGAGCTGATTCGGAACAGATTCAGAATGGATTCAGAACAGATTCAGAGGTGTTATTAGTGGCGGCAGGGATTTGAAGCCCATTTGAATCAAATTCGAAGCCTGACACATTTGAAATGGGTCCATTCTCACAGATGGGAAGTTCCATCCCATTTGCTTTGATGGGAAATAGATGGAAAAAAATATTGTGCCCTCCCTCCCTCCCTCTTCCCCTCCCATGCTCTTTCCCACATACATTCTCACCTCCCAACCTCTTTCAGAGGAACGATCCTGTTCCTTTTCCATTAGCTTTGAGGGAAGAGCATCAGTTTTAATAGTGCTTGTCATGTTTAATAGCCAAAGTAAACTATGCATTCACATTGATTATATGCACTTTGGACAATTTTCTCTTGCTTGAGACATTTACATGGATGGGAAAATCGTGGATCACATCTTTTTGTCACTGTGATGTCTTTCCAGCCTGTAGGGCCTCCTATTATAGCTGCACATTACAGCATATTTGGGTCAAAGGGGAAAAAAAGTGCCACACACACACCCTCATTCACTTGAAGTGTCCAGCTTAATAGACTTGCAGATTTTATATAGTTGCTTGGAATATTAGGTTGTGTGTGTGTTAGCCATGACAACTGCACCCTACATTTTGCTTGAACATAATTTCTTGGGAAACCATGTATTAGTCACAGAGAGCACAAAACTAGACTGCATGGACATAGGGGATAAGGGGAATATTTTTGGCCATCTTTACTTTCACAATTCTTGATTTCATAGCACTGGAAACCTGTCCAATCTAGTGAGATCTACTAGCCTTTCTCTGTGCAGGTGGACAAGGTGTGGCTCTTTCATTCATTGAAAACCAATAACTCTCTGGAAGGTTGCTTGCCATGATAGATTTGTTTTATTTGCTATAGTTGGCCAGAGTGTCTGTGTTGAGCTATATTTTGAAATTTCTGGGTTCAAACTCTTTGTCAGCTATGAAAGAAAAGGGAAGTCCTGCTGGATCAGGACGGACACCATCTAATCCAACATCCTGTCTTTCCCAATGTCTCATCATTTGCTTCTGCTGGGCAAAACCCTCATCTGCTCTCCACTCCCTGAAAATGGCATTTTGTGGCATCCCACCACAAGTAATACCTAGACAACAATTCTATCAGCCATGAAACACCTGTCTTCCAGGAATTTCTCCAACCCTGGATGTGTCCAGACTTACAGATACTGTGCATTCTGATGCACAGTTGGTGCATGGGCATCACACCTGACGCTTGATACTGCATAAGAGTGACGCATTATGATGCCACTATTCTGAATTTACCTACTACAGAATGATGAGCACTCACTCCACAGTTTCAGGTAAATTCAAATGTTCCTGCCAGTCCAGACAGGATGGCGAGAACAGAGAACAAGAACTGAGCCTGCAGCTCAGCTCCCCTTGGCTGCCCCTTCCAACATGACACACACCTCATCGTGTGTGCCACCGAGGTATCAGGGCTTTCTCTGAGAAAGCTGTGGGGAGGCTCTGTGGAGTCCAGACAGCACGTCATGGCTTCGTACCAAGTAAGATACGTATTTTGTTACAACTGTGGATTTAGTCTGCTAATCTGGATAGTACCCCTTTCTTAAAGCTAACCGAAAAAGCAATTTTCACCACCACCTCTGGCAATAATTTTCACCCTGTGGATGAAAAGCTTTCCTGCCCATCCACTTCATAATGTGCCCCCAAGTTCTAGTATGACACACACAGAGAGAAAATCTATCCACCTTTTCTATATTGGGTCTGATTTTATTAGCTTGCTGATTAGAAATATGGGTTTGACCCAATTTGAATCAAACCAGGCATTTCAACCTGGTTTGAATAAAACTGAATGACTGCTACCCCATCTGGGTCAGGTCTGAATTGGATAAAATCAGGGTGTGTTAGTCTGAATGGGTCAAAACATCCATTTCAGTTCGAACCAGTTCAAGTTCAACCACAATTGCCTTATCTGTCTATCTGTCTTTCTATCTATCTATCCATCCACCATCCACCCACCCATTCATCATTTATCTATCTATTTATTTTTAAATGAACAAGTTCAAACTCAACCCAATTCAAGTTTGAACCCAGCACCGTGTGGTTTGGTTCAATTCAAACTGAATCACAGTTTTAGGGCCCATGAACTTCTCTGCTTCTGGGTAAATTTCAGCAGCTGCTGCTTTTCATTTTAATCCACCCGACAGGGTTGTTGGCAGAGTTATAGAATCAGAGTTGGAAACAATGAGGTTACTGGAATCACCGTCGGAATGCCAACTAACGCCAATGCCAACTGAACAGGAACTATAACAGAAACCCAATGGCACAGCTATCAACTTTAAACTTAAATTTTTACAGGGGAGGGTGGTAAGAGGAAACCTCATGATTCAAGCTGGCAGTGATTAAATGCTTTATATATGGTGAATTCTGAAAATTAACATAAGAAACATGCAATTAGTCAAATTACAAGCAGAGGGGTCAGAGTTTTGTGAACTGATTCCACAGCCCTACCTGTTCCAAAAATCAAACAGATTGGAGAAACCCTGTGTTTACTGGCACAAAAGTACAACAAACCACCTCTATAAAACTTGCAGCCCTGCACCTAGCAAGATTTCTGTGTCCCAGCCTAAGCAGGATTGATCCTCTGTATCCTGTACCACCACCTTCAGTAGTAGAAGGGGTGGGAACCCAGGAGAGGGCCTACTCAGTGATGGCCCCTAGGCAGAGGAATAGTCTTCCCTTTGAGGTCAGGCTTCTTCACTGTATATGTTTAGGAAGACAGTGAAGACGCACCTCTTTGCCCTGGACTTTGGTTAAATTGGATATAGGGTAGCATAAAAATGCAAATAAGTAAGTAAGTAAATCCCAGACAGTAAAAGGAGAAACTTCAATGGGAAAGCCAGTTATAGTTACCTTTGAAATAATAAGTCAGTAAAATTGTCCAATAAATAAATAAATAATAGTGAGGACTAAATTAGTAGTCATGATGGAAGGTTATGCTGCACACAGCAATGCTGAATACTTCAAGTGGAGACTTAAGCTTCGAAATAAGACTCAGGCGGTTGCCAAGCTGAAGGGGTGAAACTGACAAGACAAAGAGCAGAAGAAGTGCAGACAACCTTAGTAGTTAAGCAGCCCTTCCAAACATGCAGGAGAAAGAAGCCAGGAGTTCAAGTAACTAAGGACACTACACCTACAATTCACTGTGCCCTTTAGTCAGCCAAAGTCTGCAAATATCACATTAAACACCAATGATCTGTGAACATCCCATTGCAATGCAACTATAGTCCACTTTTTTCTTTTCTTCTTTCCTTTTTCACTATCTTGCTTTTTTTTATGCACAATGTATTTTATCCACTTCTACTTCATTTCTCCCCCCGAGAGCCAAGCTTGCTGTTTTGATGTAAATGCTGGCCTGGATTATCTACTGTGTGTGGTAGTGATGGTGGTTCCCAGGAAAAAGGCATTCTTTCCTTCCTTCCCCATCTCCCTCTCTCCAGTTTCTTTCTTTCTTTCTTTCTTTCTTTCTTTCTTTCTTTCTTTCTTTCTTTCTTTCTTTCTTTCTTTCTTTCTTTCTTTCTTTCTTTCTTTCTTTCTTTCTTTCTTTCTTTCTAGTAGTTTGGTCTACTGGTTAAGGAGCCAGACCCTTATCTACAAATACCGGGTTTGATTCTGCACTCCTCCACAATGCCAGCTGAATGGCCTTGGGCTAGTCTCTTCTGAGCTCTCAAACCCCATTTACCTCACAGGGTATTCTGTTGTGAGGAGAAGAACAGAAAGTTTGTCATCCACTTTGAGTCCACTTAAATGGGTGAGAAAAGCAGGGTAGAAAAGTCAACTCTTCTTATTCTTCTCCTTCCTTACTTACTTCTCTATCTCTCTGCCCAGTCTTTCTTCTTCCTTCCTTCCTTCCCCATCTCTCTCTCCACTCCTTCCTTCCTTCCTTCATTTATTCATTCTTCCTTTCTTCCTTCCTTGCATGTGACCAATCATGGCACAGCTGGTGGGCTGGATCCAGGCTGCAGTGGGGGAGGGCTTTTTATGAGGAAATCTCTGCCCCCCTGTAGTTATGATCACTTCCTTTGATTTTGTTTGCCGATTAGACATAGGCGAAAGAAAATCATTCTGTCACAGGCAGCATGTATTTTCACAAATCTTCCTGTCATTCTTCATATGCAAAAAGTCCCAGGCACAATGCACAGATAAATGGGCAATCTGCTGCTAGTGGTAGTGGTGAGGGACTCCTGCACACTTAACAGCCAAAGCTAAAGGGTGTTTTAAAAATAGACTAACCTAAAATCATGCTTCCCTCCCTGTCCTTTCTCGATCAAGCTCCTTTTTTCTCTGTAGGTTCATTACTAGGCTTTGGGAGAAGTATCTGTGGTTAGTGGAAAAGACCTTCCTGGTCTCCACTCCCTTTCTCCTCCCTCTCTCTCTGGCTTTGTTTTCATGGTATTCTGAATGCACAATGACATCCGAATGGACACTCTGATTTTCCCCTGCTATACTGCAGTAAATTCTCTCCCCAACTGAAGTCACCCTGTTGCTAGTACTTCTCGAGGGGATTTACTGATCCCTGGTGGGATTCTGTGTTGTAGAACACAGGGAATGGCCCATGGTACCTTTCCCCAAATCTGATACACCCCAGACTCAGAGCCAAAGCTCTATGAATCCTGTCCACAGCTTCAACCCTCAAGAAGTGAACCTGATGTACCGAAGAGTGCCATCAGACAAGGGGAACTATTTGTTTACCCAAGGGCTATCGGTCGATGGAATTTGCTGCCAGAAGAGGTGATAACAGCTAACAGCCTAGATGGCTTTAAGAATGGGTTAGACACATTTATGGATGACAGATGTATCGATGGCTACTAGTATGGATGCCTAAGGCCTAGACCAGATCTACTGCCCAGTATGGAAAGGTACCCAGTTTCCTGATCTGTATTCCTTCAAGCAAAGACTAACGGCAGTGAGGGAAACCTCAGCAGGAGGAGGTTCCACTATCAAAATGGAATAGTTATCATCCTACTTGTTTCCAGACAAACCTTCCACACTGAATCAAGTGTGTGAACTGTCAGGTAGTTCCCAAACTGACACACAGGCACCCCAATACTTGTCAAGAAGACTACAGGAGGTAATGGGTTCTCCTTCGCTGGAGGTCTTCAAGCAGAGGCTGGACCTACATCTGTCTGGGATGGTTTAGGAAATCCTGCATTGAGCAGGGGTTGGACTTGATGACCCTAGAGGTCCCTTCCAACTCTATGATTCTAGGAATTCCTGAGCTTTTTTAAAAAAGTGTTAAAACTTTTTTTTAAAAAAAGATAGAAACAGGGAAGTATTCAGAGCAAAATTTTTGCGCTGGGAATGTCTGAGTGAACAAATAAGTGTTCAGCAAGCACCTGAAAGATGTGATAGTAGGCACTTACAAATATAGGAGGCGAGAGAGTGGGTGCCACCACAAACAAGGCCTTGCTTTGGGACACCACAAAATGACATTCAGTAGTTGATGGTACTCCCAGTAGAACTTTCTCAGATGGTCTCAGTGACCTTACTGATTTAAATTAAATATTAGAATCACTCGTGTGTATATGCGGGTGTGTGTGTGTGTAGAAGCCGCAACAATTTGATGCAATTGGTGAAATTTGGAACATGAGTACATTTCCTTCTCCAAATCTGTCTAAAAGCTACAGATTTGATATATATATATTAGATCAGAGCCTAGAACATAACAAGCCTACAATGAAAGGAATTGCAAAATATTATGGTTAACATTCTGTCCCAACTTATCTCTGAAATCAATGAAACTTGCGTCTGCATATAGATTGAGATGTTTCTCTAGAAGGAAGAATTGGTTCTTTGACATTTGCTGTATAATATTTTTTATTTCTTGTAACCTGAAACCTTGTGTTGTGGACAGAATATAATCCTAAATAAACAAGAAAGGAGGATTTTATATTACATATTAACAGATGCAAAGACAATGAATACCCTGTTAAAATGTTGCACTTTTTTAATGCTGTAGATTAATTTGTTTGTTTGTTTTTGTTTGCATTAAGATTTTAAGATAGACACTACTTGTTTCGAATGTTTTATATTTTGATATTTACTGAAGTTTGGTTATATTCCTTATTTTATCTTTCTTCCTGTGTTGATCTATTTTTGATTTGCAGTGAGACCTTTGGGATTTGGGGGAGAAGAAATGTAGGATATAGGCAGATGAATGAATGAATGAATGAATGAATGAATGAATGAATGAATGAATGAGCAAATGAGCAAGTCAAAGGCCGCATCCCCATGCATGTTTGGTAGAGTTCCAAATTTGAACCAAATCCCCCCAAACCGTGCCAGACCAGGACCAAATTTGGTACCTGTAAAAACAAGTCTGGGCACAGTTTGAGGTTCCGTCACGCATTGGTTAGTGAGTCGAGAACGTGCATGGGGACAATCGTGGGCTATCCAGGGAGGAGACTGGCGGTCACATCATTAGAAAGTGGGGTGTGCTTGCCGTTCCTGCCCTGTGCATTGGAGACTGCAGCCACTGACATATTAAAATCCCGAATGCCAAGGCAGGCAGGATACTGGCTTAATTTTTGTGCATTTACCATGGAAATATTTCCACCCCCATTTTCCGATTGCCAAGGAAGGCAGGATAACGGCTTGATTTTTGTTCCAATTCCAAAAAAATTCAGCCTCCGTTTCCTGATCGCCAGGGCGATCATGAAATAAAGCCTTGATTTTCTCCCTTTTAAACTTGGCAGATATTATCTCGGTTCCCGGTAGAGCAGAAGTGCACAAAACTACTCAAATCGCCTAAACTGCTGTTAAAACTCATAGCGGCTTTTGGACTTTTGAAATTATTTATAAAATTATTATTATGAAGTAAGCTTTATTTCAACTTTTTTTTCCATGCCTCCCAGCCCAGTCCTGGCTTTCAGTGCCACTAAGGGAGGGGGGGTGCGGCACAGAGGTGGGCTGACATCAATCTGGCTTCCAATGACGAGAGGGGGGTTAGAGAGGAGGTGGCGCTGTTCCCCCATGCCAGAGTTTGGCACAGTTTGCATGGGGATGCCTCCGTCTGCATCCAACCCGCAACTAAACCCGCACCTAGTCCATATTGCAGGGAATGGCATGGGAATGGTCTGGGAGCAATCTTGGACCCACTCCCTGTCCCATGCCTTCCGATCCCATTCCAAATGGCTTGCATGGGGACGTGGCCAAAGAGTCTGCTGGTGCCAGACTAGTGATCATTAATGCCTCACATTGGAGTAAATTACATAGCAGGGACAAGCAGGAAGCTTCTAAGGCCATTTGCTGGAATTCAAGAGCAGGAGAAGGTTTGCCCTTGTCTCTGCCTGAGTTGCCCATGGGCAGATGGTGGGCCACTGTGTGAGACAGTATGCTGGGCTAGATGGGCTGTGGCCTGATCCAGCAGGGCTCCTCCTATGTTCTTACGTTCTTACGTTCTTAAACGAGAGACTATTATCAAAGCATTTTCACAGTTTTAAAGAAGAGACTTTCAGACCAACCTTGTCAGACTCAAATGTTCATCAGAGGCCAGGGCAGGAAAGGAAAATGAGGATGGCCTTGTTCATAGGGAAATGCCAACAGTCAGTAGTATAGAAATTTGCCTGATAACAGAAAATTAAAGAAGCAGCAAGTTATGGCCTGAAAAAAGAGAAATCATTTAGATTTGTATCTGCTGCATAATTAGCCACAATAGTTAAATACTCCTATCACCCACACTGAAGAGAGGGAAGAAATAAATGGCACCAAAAGAGCAAAGGAGAGGCGTTACTGGTCCATGAAGAGGGGAGAAAAATGAACAACAATAACTTAAAAGAAAGACAGAGAGAGAGATGGAGTTTATCAAATGGTTGCGATAACAGAGAAAAGTCATTTCGTAAGTCAGGACCATGACCAGACACAGACATAATGAGGCAGGCATCAACTCTGATTTAAATAACCCAAGAACTGTGGAATGGGCACTGAATGTGCATGGAAAAAGGAAGAATGTGATAGACCTTTCTGGATGCTATTAGCAGCTGGATTATAAGAGGAAATGAGGCAGCCCAAGTCCAGTTGCTCGGAGTCTGTGTCTTTGGGCCCCCATTTCCTTCCTTCATCTTTTGGTTCAGGGTTTGCTAAAGTATGTCTGATAAGGATGTGCATGGTAAAGGTCTTCTGGTTCTGGGGTAGAACTGGAAGTGCTTTTTTCTGTGTTCTGGAAGACTGAGTTTTCCTGAGTGGGAGCACAGAAAGAGGCCCTGGATGCCTGCGGAATGCACCCAAAAAGCTAAGGGGGCACATCTCCCATGTGCTGTAGGAGGCAGGACAGGAGGGCGCAGGGGGGGGGGAGGCCCCAGGGGGGGAGGCCCCAGGGTCTCTGGTATCTGCTGAAGCTTCAACTGAAGCTTCTACAAATACCAGATAATCTGTTTCCTGGATGAATAGGGCCCTATTCGATTCAGCCATGAAACCATGAATTCATATGAATTCTGAATCCCTAGTGTCTGACCCTCCAGTGTCAATACGTTTCAGGTTGTTGCACAAAGTTCTACATTTATACAGTACTGTCGTCAGTTCCTCCTATGCAGAATGCTGACACAAATTTCATTTTTGCTTCCTGCCCCCCAACCCACCAGCAGCCCTGGGCACCAACCCCTATGGACATAAAGGTCATGGCATGCAACTATGAACTTAATGGGCATAGATCATTTGCACATCAGGGAAAACAACACTTCTTAAATAGACAGAAGACTGGTGGAATTGCTTTCCTAGGGGAGTTAGGGCATAAGAGCATAAGAGGAGCCCTGCTGGATCAGGCCACAGCCCATCTAGTCCAGCATCCTGTCCCACACAGTGCCCACCAATTGCCTGTGGACATCACAAGGAGGAGATGAAGGCAAAAGCTTCTCCTTCAAATGGCCTTAGAGACATCCTGCTTGTCCCCACAGCCTGAAACATGTATCTATACGTCCATTCTAGTAGCCATTGATACATCTGTCATCCATAAATTTGTCTAACCCTTCCTTAAAGCCATCTAAGCTGGTTGCTGTCACCATTTCTTCTGGCAGCAAATTCCATAGACGAATGACAAATGTGTACTGTCACAACATAGCCCTAGAATATTGGGGTGAGAGCCAGGCATATTGCTATTCTGGGAAAATTAACTTCCAATCTTGATCTTCCCAAAACAGCAATAGGACTTACCTTCTCTGAACACTTTCTCCAGGTTTCTATTTTGAAGATATTCACCATATATATACATATACAGGGGCGAAACAGGGCTGAAAATGTCCACTGTGCAAGTGGGGCGACAAGCCTGGCACAAATCCAGGAATTTTGCCCCATCAAATTATCCATAATAACCCATTGCCCTGTTGCAGGATGAGCAGCAGACAGAGGTAAGGGCCTCGTGTGAAGAAATTGCAGGATCTAAGCAAAATCTCACATTTCCATCTCACTATCTGGAGACAGCTTTATTCTCTGTAGAATCCAGCCATTTACAGTATATCCCAGAAATGACCCAGGTGCCCATTGGTCACTCAAATTAATCACTATGTTATATTCTATCTGGGTGGTTCCACACTGGCTCTCCGAAATATGGATTTATTAGATCCATATTTCGGAAATCTGTGTCTAGTAGATCCGTATCTAGTAGATACAGATCTACTAAGACCCATCCACACCTGCAAGGGAATGACGGAATTAGAGATCGATCCATCCTCCCAAGGCCCTGCCCCCCACCTCCCTGATTGGTTCCTCTGGAGCCAAGCATGGCGAGCCGAGGGTCTCCTATCGTGGGGCTCCCCCTTGCCCCAGAAGCCATGGATTGGGGCTTCTGGAGCCAGGGGGGCTTCACCTACACCCCCCTTACCCACCCCAGGGCTAGCACACGCAATCCCCTCCTTACCTTCAAACAGCCAGACCGATTCTGGCTACTGGGGCCCAGTGCGCTTTCCCTGTGTGTGCATGCACCTCCCTATTGGCTAGGGCCATGTGCATGTGCAGAGGGCCTTCTGAAGCCAGGCACAGCTCTGGCCAATAGGGAGGCATGCCACATGCATGCACAAAGCGCGCCAGGCCCAGCAACCAGAATTGGCCTGGCTGCCTGAAGGTAAGGAGGGGATTGCATGTGCTAGCCCCGGAGTGGATAGGGGGGTGTAGGTGAAGCCCCCCTGGCTCCATAAGCCATGATCCACAGCTTCTGGGGCGAGTGGGAGCCCCGAGATAGGAGGCCCCTGGCTCGCCATGCTTGGCTCCAGAAGAGCCAAGCATGGAGGCCGGGGGGAGGGCCCACTTAAGGACACTTGTGCAGGTGTGAACGCATCCTAAATGGATGTGTCTTAACTACACAAGTACCCATTAAGTGCCCACTAAGACTACCTCCAAGGTAGTCTTCCCTTAATCAGGATTAAGGGGCTCTTAACACCCATTAGAGACACATCACACAAGATCCAATGCAGACACATATGTCTCTAATGGGTGTTGTAGTGAGGATGAGGTTTTTAAAACCCGTCCTTAATGGGTGCTTAATGGGTGTTAAGTGGCCAATGTGGATGCACCCCATGTTTCCACACTGGAGCAGCAAATTGGCTCTGAGAGCTGTCCAAAGTGATTCTACCCTCAATCATCTTAAAGGCCACGGTGTTGAGTTATGGCCAGTTGATGGATGGGACTGTGTCTCTGCCCTAGACCCTAGGCCCTCAGGCCTTTGTCCAGTTTGGACTAGATGGTCTAAATGGCTCTTCTTAAAGCCATGATTCTATGACCCTAGTCGCCGCTAGTTTTAGGATGACCTGAGATGTCCTGCAGGACACATTATTCACATAAATTTATGCTAACACAAATTGCAAGCCAGACTACAGCCCTTAATCCATCCTAAAATGCAGTCCACTTTATACGGGACTGACAGGGACTAAGGCTGGCCTGGAATTACAGTCCAGCTTCCATTTCCTCATGTGTGAGTGGTGGAATGGCCCGAAGGGTCCGTAATGGGTCCTTAATGGGTCCTTAAAGGGTACTCTAGTGCTAAATGAAAAGACACCCATTAGCAGCATCCAATCAGAAATGAGATAAATTTGATGTAGCAAAAGGGGTGGTGAGCCAAGGGTCCCATGGAGGAAAGCCAGGCCAAACTCCGTAGAAATGTGTGACCAATGAAGCCGAAAGAGGGGTCAGCCTCTATCGATCCGTGTCTGACCACCACTACTATGGATTCAATTCAAATTCATTTATAGGCCAGCTTGTTTTGGACTCGTCTGTCCAGGGCCTATGTTTATTTGGCAAAGGCTGGCATATGGCTACAATATCCACTGTGTTCTTTCCCTGTCTGAAGGCTGTGATTCTTCAGCAACACACATTTGAACTGACCCAGGCTTTGAAGAATCACCTTTCCATATTTCCTTATTATAACTTCTCTCTTTGCTGTGAAACACCTTGCAGCAACTATTATGTTCCTGCACAAATGACTACCCCCATACACAATGAACAAGAGAAAAGAAGGACATTAATGTCCTGGGCATTTTAAATAATGACACACTTTCTGTAGATCTCACAGCCAGCTATTAACTTACCACAAAAGTGTTTTGTTTTATTCTGGGGGTGGCGTAGAGAAGGACTCGCAGCAAGGAGAATGAACAGCAATTAAATAGTCACATCTAAATAAATGACACAGAAGACACATAGTAAATCAAAGGCCAAAACAGAACATACTATTAGTGAAAGCATATGGGATTAAATATCATCAGGACTGAGCTGGAATAGTTCCAAAGGCACTTCCACCCCTCAAGTCTGCAACAAAGCAAGATGCTTTCATGATGTAGTGTGCAAAACATTGTGCAAACCCTGCCAATAAAGGTTGCTGTACTCTCAGAAACACTTTTCAATTCAAATTCATCAGATGTGCCTTCTAGGAATCAAGCCCCCTTGAAATTTCACTTGGTTCAAGGACAACTGTGGAAATGTCTCATCACACCGTTATCTGTGGTCCTTGAATAAAGCACCGTGGGCCCTGAGATACCTAGCTCTCCACACCATCTCTTAAAGAATCATCAACAGACCCCACATATTCTTCCATCATGTTTAGATAGTGATGTAGTCGATTCAGAGCCGAGTCAAGGCAGAGTCGAAGAGGATTCAAAGGAGATTCAGAAAAGATTTGGAACAGAGTCAGGGGGATTTGGAGTCACGACCGGTGGCAGGGAGTCAAAGTGAATTCAAATACTACCATATTCAAAGTGACACTGTTCACGCAAATGTGAAGTCCCTTTACATTTGCTTCAACGTGAAGTGGACACGAAAGAAAAATTCATGTACATCCCTAGCACAATACAACAACTTTAATAACTTTTAGGGATATGCATGAATATTTGTACCATCTGTTATCTGTGCAAATTTGCACAAATTCAGACATTCATAAATGAATTGAATGTAACAATGTCCGTAGATTGACATTTGTACAAATACAAATGTTTCCAGACATTTGTACGAATAGTTCACACATTTGTTAAACTGGGGAGGTGGGAAAGTGGCTGCTCCGGTTACATCTGCAACAGATCCAGATTGCTTTTAACACGGTTTGAGAGCAGATTAAAAGTGGATTCAGGTTGAATTTGATGCTTTCAGAGCAGATTTGTTATGGGATATGTATCGGATATGCATTGGATACATATATGTTCATGTCAGATATGTATCAGATACATTTGCTGGTAGTAGGGGTGTGCTTGAATACAATTTTTGAATTTGATTCAGACAAATCAAATATTTGAAAATCTGAATATATCCAAATAATGAAAAATGAATGTCCGGACATTCAGTTCAATATGAATACATGTGTATGTATTTTTACAAATAAATTGTACATTTGATCTGTGCAGATACATACACATCTTGTACATACCTGTAAGCATCCTGTACACATCTGTATGCATCTGTATGCATCCTGTATGCATCCTGTTTGGATGCGTATGGGTACATATGAGATGTGTATGTACCTCTACGAAAATAATTTGAAATATTCATATTCATTCAAATACAGAAATTCAAATGTCCAGACATTCAATTTATATATGAATGCCCAAACTTGTATACATTTGTATGAATGAACATCTCTCCGTGGTAGACTATATATGCACGGCTGTTCACCAAGAAACATAGGCAACATGATTTTAAGGATTTAATATTTAATATTTACAGCAGTTTTTGTTACTTTTACATTGAAACATTTAACACATTACGTTCCCTGAAACCAAATTATTGCAACCGTCTTAATATGTGCAATACTTGTTACTCAGATGTTAACACCTCTATGGCCTTTCAGATGCTATGTTGCTGTGAGATCCCAAAGTGTTGCTTCATGTATGGATGTATATATTATAATTATTGTTGCATTCTGGTGTTTGATCTTGAGTATCTTCATCGTGGTAGGAAGAAAACTCCAGGTAGCAGAGTTTTATTTATTAAACTTTCCTTTTCAAACAGGATTGCAAAATATAATCCACTTTAGTTAATTTGCAAAAACTGCCCCCCCCCATTGTCCTCCTAACCAGATGGATTGCAAATCCCCAGGAGAAAAGCCACAGATGTTCCTACTCCTGCAGTCATTCATTCTAAAAAGTTGCCTCAGAGATAAAGGTTAAAATCCAACACACTAATTTGTTGAAAAGGTGGAGGTAGCTAAAACAAAAGAGAATGGGAGAAAAAAGGAATTCTGTCCACAGGGTTAGGACTATCAACTCATGATTGCCCCACTATTTTATGAGAATCAAGGGATTTTTAAAGCTTCATGGGAGAAACATGGTGTCTCCAGACATGCACTGCACTGTGATGCCCCTTCACAGGGACTTCCCATCTGCCGGACAGGACTCTCCACAGCAGTGGGGCATTCTAAGGAAGGTATGCAGTAAAGAGATCAGGGGTGTGCACAAATGCATTTTTTTGCACTTAAATCCAATTTGAACTGAATATTTGAATATTCAATTTGAATTGGAATTCATAAATCTGATTGGAATCCGGATTATCTGGATCCATATTTTGGAAAATCCTATTCGAACTCGGATATACGAATGTCGGGAATGTTCGTATCCGATTTTCTAATCCGTTTGCATCCCATTTTTTCCGCATTTGTGCCCCATTTGCATCCTGTTCACATCCTGTATTCAATGTGCAAGTACAAGAAGAAGAAGAAGAAGAAGAAGAAGAAAAAGAAGAGTTGGCTTTTCTACCCCACTTTTCTCACCCATTTAAGGGGACTCAAAGGGGCTGATAAAGCTTCTGTTCTTCTCCCCACAACAGACACCCTGTGAGGTAGGTGGGGCTGTGAGAGCTCAGAAGAGAGCTGTGACTAGCCCAAGGTCACCCAGCTGGCTTCATGGGTATTCCCAGATAAGAGTCCGGCTCTCTCACCACTAGACCAAACTGGCTCAAATAGACCCGATTTTCGGATGCAATAATGGATGCTCCACTCAACTGAATTATTTGAAAATCCGCATCGAATATCAATGTTTGTTGAATTTGAATCGGATTTTTGAATTTTCAAATAACCATGCACATCCCTAAAAAAGATGCCGTTAAATCATCTCTCTCTCTCTTTTTATTTTTACTTTGCTAAATGTTTTGCTGCTGCTGCAGGTTTTTAAAAGCTGAGCATGATAGGGGTGTGCAAGAATATTCAAGATATTCGTTATTCAATCGAATTTGGCTGAATTTGGACATTCAAACTTGACATTCTTTTTTTAGTATTCAAATGGATTTGAATGTTTTGAATTATTTATATGAATAACTCGGATATTTGTACGCATACGAATACATATGCATCTGTACGCATCTGCACGCATCCCATTCGTAACTGTACACATCCGTATGGATATGGATGCGATGGAAACAGGATGCATATGGGATAAAAATGGGATGCATACAGGTGCATACAGATGTGTACTTCTACGTACAAGATTCATATAAAATACATATCAAATATTTGTACAAATAGATACGAATGTGTTTGAATCAGTTCAAATTTCAGTTCATTTGTTTGTTTTTGTTTATTAGTACGGATTTGGATATTTGAATATTCAATTTGAATTGAATCGAATGCCAAAATTTTTTTTGTGCATATCCTTAGAGCATGGGACATACAGCATACTGCATGTCTGAAGGCACCCACAATAATTCCCAGTGTTTACTCTAATTCCCCCAAACAAAGCCAACCCTGCTGTTGAGGAGTGGAGAAGCAAACCAAGTATTCCCAGATAGGAGGCATCCATATTTCTTGTGGCTGGATTTATTGCTTTATCCTATACTTCATAATAACAGGGGAGGCCTTCCTAAATGTCTCCAATCAGAAAATTCAAAGCTGGGGAACAAACGTTCCCCAGCATTGACATTAGCATGGCAAGGAACATGTGTGTGCAAACAGTTTCCTCAGCCTCATGCAAACAGCCTCTGTTGAGCAGATCTTGCCTGTATCTTCATAGCAGATAACAGAGAAAGAAGAAAGTGAAGGCACCCCCGAGGAGATCTTAATGATTCCAATTCCACTGGAAGTACATTTTGTACATTTCAAGTCTTATTAGGTGAGTTCATTCAAAGAGCCTTTGGAGAGAAAGTGCAACAGTTTGCCTTTGAATACATCAAATCATTGGGGGAAAGATAAATATTTTAAAATATGTTGGTCAACAGATGAATTCCACATCAACTTTGAAGTAATCTCTGACTCTAATTTCATTCTGATATTTATTTGAACAGGTTGTGTGGGTGTTTAAGATGTTTAACTTTGGATTTGACTCTCTGGGCCTTTCCGCGCAGGCTCTAAAAACGGATTTAGAGCCTGTTCAGGGAGGGATTACGATGTGGCTTCCGCAAAGGGAATGGAATTAGAGTCCCTTTGAGGGTCCCTTTCTTAAACTGGTTTTGCCGCCGAAATCCTACCCAGATGTAAGACCTGAAAAATTAGGTCTTACATTTGGCTTTTCCCCTGAAACTGTTTCAGAAGCAAACACTTCCACAGCAGCAGGGGGAAAATTGCATTGCTGGCGCATGCCCAGCTGTCAACAGGGATAGCGCATGCTCTCCCTGTTTGACAGCTGGCCCTGCCCACTGGCCTCCACCATTGGCTCCTTCTGAGCTGGCATGGCGAGGCCGGAAGCCAGCTTCCCTGGCTTCCCCCTGGCAAGAGAAGGGGAAGCCAGCTGCTAGTCTCGCGATGCCTGGCTCTGATGGAGCCAATCATGGGGGCTGGGAGGGACGGCCGAGTTGTCAAACAGGGAGAGCATGCGCTCTCCCTCTTTGACAGGGGAGGCCCTTCCAAGGCCAGATTTGGATGGGTGCTGGTGTGTCTGCACCAGCACCCTCTCCAATCCGGCCCTGCCGCCACCACCCCACACCTGTGCGGATGTGCGGGGCCTCTGAGAATCTCGCCCTGTTTGGGGCAGATTCTTTTTAAAAACATTTCACTGGAAAATGGATCTTATAGATCCGTTTTCCAGAGGCATGTGCAGAAAGGCCCTCTGCCTCCAAATTACTGTGCATTAAAGCCTCCATTATCAAGCATCTAATGTACATTTCATCATCTGCACATGTGGGAATGTTGGAAATGGAAGCTGTTTCAAGGGCACAGAGCTCACCAAGGTGGAAACATCTTCTCCCACTTCCAGGGCATTGTGCATGTCAGCCAAATGGCCAACTCTTCATCCTTCTCTTTCTTTGGAGCTGACAGCTCAGCTTAGGATATTCATAGCTGTCAGCTCTGAATGCAAGGGGCTGCATTGCACCAGAAGAGGCCCTATAAGTGGACCTTTGCCAGCACATCACCTGCCTAATGTACACCTTCAAGGGCACACTCTTTTCCCTCATTGGTTAAAATGGTGGCAGAGTGCATGCTGAATGAAGGGCATCATCAGACAAAGGACACTCTGGAGGGTGTCCAAGGGCAGGTGAGGGTAGGGCCTCTGTGAGTCTGTTTGGTCTAGTGGTTACAGAGCCAGACTCTTATCTGGGAATACTAGGTTTGATTCTGCGCTCCTCTACAAAGCCAGCTGGGTGACCTTAGGCTAGTCAAAGCTCTCTTCTGAGCTCTTGCAGCCCCACCCAGCTCACAGGGTGCCTGTTATGGGAAGAAGAACAGAAGGTTTGTTAGCAGCTTTGTGTCCCCTTAAATGGGTGAGAAAAGAAGGGCAGAAAAGCCAACTTTTTTCTTTTCTTTTCTTTTCTTTCTTTCTTTCTTTTTCTTTTTTCTTTTCTTTTTTTTTTGGTTGGAGTGCTCTACAGCAGTAGCTTCATTGGGTGTTTAGTTGCTACAGCCCTGGGCCTTGCATAGGTGTAAACAACTGATGTCTCCTTGAGTAGAAATTTAAGGATTTGTGGGGCCTTTTTGCACTAATTCGCTAATCCAGATTAAGGAACTGCTAATAATGTGCCGTCTACATGGTATTCTGAATCAAATTGCTGCTAAGAATGCACTGTCTTCCAGATCAGATTGGAACTGTGACTCAATAATCTGCATTAGTGGCACATGGATAAATGTGTCCATGCTAACACCCTTTAGTGCACATTTGCTGTTCTAAAACTCACTCTTTCCTTGGAGGACTTTTAGGTTAGACGACATCCTGTCCATGGAGAAAATCTCAGGTTGAGTCTTTGGAATCCTCAATTAGAAGTCTTGGGAACAATGTTCATTTTATATGTTCAGTGGCGGGAAAGATAGATAGATAGATAGATAGATAGATAGATAGATAGATAGATAGATAGATAGATAGATAGATAGATAGATAGATAGATAGATAGATAGATAGATAGATAGATAGATAGATAGATAGATAGATAGATAGATAGATAGATAGATAGATTGATTGATTGATTGATTGATTGATTGATTGATTGATTGATTGAATGAATGCTTGATTGCTTGACTGATATTTCTATCCCACCCTATACCCAAAGGTCTCAGGGCGGGTAGCAACATTTAAATTCAACATATTAAAACAATATCAGTATATATTGAAACAACAGTGTCTGCAAGTGGGAAGGGAACCTGTATCCCCACTTAACCAAAGGCATGGGCAAAGAGGTTCATCTTCACTGCCTTCCTAGATGTACACAGTGAAGATGATAGATGCACCTCAGGGGGGAGACCATTCCACAGCCTAGGGGCCATCACTGAGAAGGCCCTCTCCCAGCTGCCCACCCCCTTTGCTGCTGAGGGTGGTGGTACAACCAGGAGGGCCTCCCCTCTAGATCTTAAGGCACCAGCAGGTAGATATGGGAGTAAATGTTCCTTCGCATCTGATTTTTGAATCTGTTCACATCCCTTTTTTCGTGTTTGCATTCCATTTGCATCCTGTATTATATGCACAAATAGACCTGCTATTTGGATGTGACATATGATGCCGAATTCAGTCGAACCAGTCAAAAATCTGTACTGGATTTTCAAAAATCCAATTTGAATTCAAATATCAATATTCATCAAATTTGAATTGAATTTTCAAATTTCTGACTATTCGTTGACATCTCGATCTGACTAATATGGACCTAGCTAATATGGATTAGCCAAAGTAAGTGTGGAAATGACCTTACTGTATGCATGCAGAAAGACACACGAGAACCTTCCTGGCACCAAACCAGGTGATGCATCCCTGCATCTTAACCATCCTTACACTGGCGGTTGGAAATCCTGAGAACCTGTTCACACTTGATAAAAATTATGGAGATACCAGGAGCATAACTTGCAGTTTGTGCAAACGCTGTGGCCCTGTAGGATTTACGCCCGCACTCATTAGTTGTGTATGTCCCCAGGTTGCCTACTGGTAGTTGTTCATGGAATTCTGAACTTATGCAGCACTTTTGGCTTAAGGTTCCCTGAACACCGTCAGGAATTAGCCTGGAGCCTTTGAAACACTCCAGTTATGACTTATGACATTCTTTCAGAGACTGGAACATTTCATAGCCTTAAGGCGAATCATGCTTCCAACCTGTTGGTTTATTTATTTATTTATTTATTTATTTTATTATCTTATAAAACAGTGTAATCAATGAACTCAAGCAGATAGTGGGAACCAAGACTTCTTCTGTTTATGGGGAAACTTTTGAGATTTATTTTGGCTATTTGTGGGTAGCAGTGAGGCCTTAAGTTAGAAAGAAGTGTGTATGCGTGAGAGGGGGGATAGGGAAAGTGCCTGGCGTCATCTTGCCGCGTGTTTGCAATGGGTCAATTTTAATCTTTTGGTTTGGGCTGTGCAAGCAAAAATTAAGCAGAAGTCATCCACCCAATTTATGATGTTTGTTTGTATTTGTGAGCAAATAAATAGATTATTCCATACTCATTCCAAATAAAATATACTGCTAAAGTAAATTTTACTTACAGATATTGATCATATTGACTTCATCCTCCCCTTACAAATCCCTCGGTTTGTATAACAGAAGTGTTATCACTAGCCTGGGGGGGTGGCAGGCAGGGGGAGTGGATATAATGAATTCCAGCACAGCATACCTTACTTAATGATGAGCTCAAATGCTTTTTTTATCTTTAGAGCCATACTGGGGTGTTGGAGAGAGCAGCAGAAAAGGCATTTCAATTTGAAGGTGGAAAAAAGTTTTGAAGTTATGGATGTGCACAAATAATTATAACATTTGTTAGTTGTATGAATTCATATGAATTTGGACATTTGTACATAAATTGAATGCTGTGATATTCATACATTAACATTTGTACGAATACGGATGTTTAGCAACATTCGTGTGAATGGCTCGTACATTCATTAAACTGGGGATACATATAGGATGTGTTTATATAGGATACGTATCCATATCCAAGATCCATATCCAGGATCCATATGCTGCATCTGTATGCATTTGTATCGGATATTCATACGAATTCATACAAATGCACTCATATCAAATAGAATCCTACCACATTTAAAGGGGATCTATTCAATGAATATGGAGTTTCTAACATTCGATTCATTATAAAGCGAATGCCCCCCCCCAAAAAAATTGTACACGTCCCTATTTGAATTCTGTAAGCGTTTTAACCAATTATTTGATGTAGTAATCGCCTGGCTGCACTTTCCCCCTAGCTTCCCTTCTAGCTCATACACAATGTTTAAGCCCTGAGAGTAAAAAGAGCAACAATTTACCTGTTTCCATAGGCTTGTAGTACACGCTCAGCACCACCAGGGTGCTGAATTCTTTCCACTCTGTGTGGTTGCCTTTGGGCATTATGGTGTCTGCAAAGCACATGGCTTTAAAAGGACAACTCTTCTCTTCCTGTTTGATGATTTTCCCTGCCTCTGACCACAGGATGTGACATCACCAAGGACCTCTGACCTGCCTGCCTGACCCAGACACCAATCACCCCCCTGGATTGTGCCTTCACATCATTTCCTCCATGCCTCTATTGACTGCTATACTTAAGTCCAGGAAAATTAATTTTTTTGTCTTTCTTCCTGCACCTTGCCTCAAGCTTGATCATTTAACATCTACAGATCCCAGCCACTATTAAACACATGCTGGACCCCAGACAGCAGGGATTCACAGACTGACCATCATAGTAGCCCTCAAACTACTAACCCATATCTGGCAGCCTCACGGCTGTCCCTGCTATTTCCCAGGGCCCCTGGATTTCTGTTGCAAGAGCCGGACTTGCAACAATTTGGCAATTGCTCACTCTGGACCTTTGCTGTCATCTATATATGAAGCTTATTTCTTCTCACGAGTTGATCCTATTGGTGTTCTTTTCCTGTTCAGAAATAGGAATGAGTGAATCTCTTTTCAGTGGTTCAGTTTGAACTGAACTACAAAGGTAATTAGCTTTGTAGGGATGTGCAGGAATATTCACCACATTTGAAATTTGATCGGATTAGTTCAAATTCGTACATTTGAGCTTGAGTCAAATGTTAGCTGCATTTGAAGACTGGCATTTGGATGTGAAGCAAATGCTTCTATACATTCATTTGGAGCTTCATTATATTCATGAACATGGGGAGATAGAAAAGCAGCTGCCCAGGCACATCTGCAACAGATCCAGAGTGGATTGAAAGCAGATTCCATGCGTTCAGAGTGGATCCATAAAGGATCCATAGGGGATTCCTAGACGTGACTGGCAGCAGGGACTGAAATCGGATTCAAATAGCATTCAAAGAACATTCATATCCAATTCAAATCATACCACATTTGAAGGGGGTACATTAGAACAAATGCAATTTTTCCCACATTCAATTCGAATACACATTGAATACAAAATAATCCATGCAAATCCATAGGTGCTGGCATCTCAGATGATTGCAAAATGTGGCTGCGTGTGCACACAGAGCATCACCTTCACCATGGTGATGGTGCACGGGCAGTCGTGCCAGCTTCCAAAAACAAAATGGTACCAACCAGACACACGCCTGGACACAGGTAAGTCTCCAGGCATGTGGGGGCTTAGCCTGATGCGTACTATTGTTCCCAAGTGCAAACACTAGTACATGTTAGATGTCAAGGCCAATTGTGTTTTTTTTCCACTTACCTGTTAATTGTTACAGTGCAAGGCCTAGATTCCTCTTGGAACTCTCTCTTCCGCATTCTGGTGTGGACTGCTCTGTTTGCATTGGGCAGAGTGTGGCATGGTTTAGGCAGCCCAACAAGGCTGCCTGGAGAAGGAGAATGTTAGAACTTTTTAAAAAGGTTTACCACTGTCCTACTCACAACCAGACTGACACAGGGAGATGTGCAGAAGAACACACGCCTCCTTGCCCTAGTTTAGCAGGAGGACCCATTTTGATGGTGCAGTGATTTGGAGCTCCAAAATGGGTCCCAAGGGGGGCCCAAGTCCAGGAACTTCTGTTCCTACCCTTTGGAGCCCTCACGACAGGCTCCAAAGTTCACACAAACATCAGGGCAGCACAGGGTGGCGCAGGGACTATCCCAGGACATGCCACCCAAATGCATATAGCCTTGCTCTGGGACAGCCAGGTCACTCCAGCAGGGAACTTTCCCAGTAGGAACAATTCTAGGTAGACTGGCCCAGTTGCACTCAATGCAGAAACACCTGGACTCTTGAGCAGGAAGAAGTTCTGTTGCATAGAAAGTGCTTCTGTATTTAGCATCCCATGGGATCTTAGAGGGCAGGGGAGATGAAGGAGCAAGCTGCTGTTGCCTTTAGTCAAATGGATTCCCGCCCCCAACATTTCTTCATCTGGGAGGAAAAGTTGGGAGAATGCAATCTTCCCTCCGTACTGCATTAGAACTTTCTCAATTCATTTTTAGGAAAACTTGGCCAAGGATGACGAGAGACTTTTCAGTGTTCTGAATGGGTTCACAGTTCTTATTATAAAACATTTAAAAGCAATAATTTCTGCAGACTTAACCTCATGGATTTTTCTAATACACTTAAATTAAATTAAAAAAGGAAGGTGGGGGAAAGCCCTTGAATAAAACAGATAGAACTCCTTCTTGCACAATTAGCAAATTTTAAATAGAACCTTTAGTATTAACGTTATTCTTTCTGCCTCAGTGCGTGGATTATTATTTAAATTGATATGACATAAGAGGATATAAATAATTCCTAAGTGTACATCTAAACAAGAATTTCTGCCCATATTCAAATGGCTAAACATTATCAATTCCCTGTTTCCCAATGTATCATTCATTACAAGCCTGATGCTAATTTAATCTCTTAAAAAATGCCATTAGAGTGCTGATAAACATTATAAATAAATACAAAATTGCTGTTCTGAAAAATCCGGTGTAACGGAAAATAAATGACTCTTGGGTTCTACCAAATTCCATTTCTTCGTGCCAACTCCTGCCTCCTCCCCTTAAGCAGCTGAGAAGGCATTGCAAACGTTGACGTCCGGACTGAGTTAGTAATCCAACACATCTTTTGCAATCAAAAATGAAATATATTAAAACCTGCAAGTGTAATTTCATTAACTATAATTCTACATTGCAAATTAAGATTCCAGAAGTGTTAATGCATGAGGGGAATGCTGATTAATTGTGCCAATTTAACTGGTCCAAACTGGCTTGTAGTACTTGCTGGAAAGTTTTATTTTTATTTTAACTAGGTAAAAATCTATCAAGAACTACATTTCTACAGGTATCTTGACAACTTTTTAAATTAGAAGTGCAGGAAATATCCTTTGGCTTGGAACTGAAATAGGAAATAGTTCCCCATCCCCTCAAAAGAATCTCATACACACACACACACATTTTCTTTTAAAGGGGAGAGAACTGATAAGAGAAGGAAGAGAGAGAAAGGAAAACTCTCTGTTTATTGTTGCAGTTCCCTCTAACTTCCACGGCTTCTCTGACCCCTAGCAATCTTACTGTGACATCACAAATCAACAAGTCACAATCTTCACAAGGAAATTTAGCCATCCAATCATTGATGTCACAGATAGCAAACACTGGCTTCAGAGGATCATTCAAGATTTTTAAAAAGAGACAGGGGGAAAAATTCCACAAAAATGATTCCCTTTTATTTGTTTGTTTGTTTATTATATTTCTATCCTGCCCTATACCCAAAGGTCTCAGGACAGGTAACAACCTTTAATATCCAACATATCAAACAAAATGATGTTGGATGTGAACAAATGGGTATTTTTTGCATTCATATTTGTTTTAGATCCCCTTGGAATGCGGTAGGACTCTGTTCAATATGAATGTATTCATACAAATTTGTATGAACATCCGATATAAACGTATACATATCTGATACGTATCCCATAACAAATCTGCTCTGAAAGCGTCCTCACATGAATGTGAATCTGAGCCCCCGTTCACTGCTGGTATATTTTGTCCACAAAGGATGGAGAAGAAATGGAAGAGGAGGAGGAGGAGGAAGAAGAGAGGCTCACCCATTTAAGGAGACTCAAAGCTGCTGATAAAGCTTTCTATTCTTCTCCCCACAACAGACACCCTGTGAGGTAGGTGTGGCTGTAAGAGCTCAGAAAAAGAGCTGTGACTAGCCCAAGGTCACCCACTTGACAGAACAAAACCCCTGTGAGATATGAGGCCAGCACTCTAACCACAAAACCAAACTGGCTTGATCTGGATCACTGGTGGACCTATTTAAACAGGTCTACTGATGGACCAGCAGCCCCTGGTTCAGAACACAGAGATGTGCAGAAGGCATGTCTCTGTGCTTGGGACTACTGGGGCAAACCCTTCAACAGTCCAATGGGTCTCTTAGTGGCTCTGAGAATAGGAACTTTTTCTCCTAGTTCTACAGAGTACTTGGAGCCCAGCCCCACAACTCACAAGGCTGTTGCAACTCATGCTTTTCTGTGATCTTGCTGATCCAGACGCAACGCACCAGACCACGGAGAAGGGCCTAAGACTGCATTCTTTTGGACCAATAGTGTGAGCTTCAAGTCAACTGGGATGGCAATTCAAATGCTCTCATCCTCTTTCAGCCTCCTCCTCCTCCTCCTGAAGTTCCTAATGATGTTTCTTAATATTTAAATATCTTGCTACATCACTGTGAAAGTCCTCATCCTTCGGAATTCATTAGGAGGGAAGAGGTGACCTACCAGCCTAGTTATCACTTGGACAACTTTACTGGAGCAATAAAAATGGCTGACATTCAGGCGGTCTGAACACCACTTTGTCTAGGTCAGAAACTGTGCTGAGGACAGGGGTGCCCCTTGTAAGAGTGTTCTGAAATTTGGAAGTCACTACAAGGTTGCCTGTTGTTTCATTCACCTACTTCTCCACCGCACCAAACACTAGCCCAAGGTGGATCACTTTCAGACCTTTGTGCAAAACAATGTTCTAAAAAACACTCTGATCTTTCCACACTAGGAATGTGCACAATTTGTGTGTGTGTGTGTGATCGGTTCATATCAGATCTAATTGAATGCAAGAAAATTTGTATTAGTTCAAATAGATCCTCTTTGAATGTGCTAGGATTCAAATTCAATATAAGTGTTCAATACAAATCCGATTTGGATCCCTGCTATCAATCACCTACAAATCCCCCATGTATCCCGTAGGTATCTGCTCTGAACATGTCAGATTCATTCTCAATTCTCTTTGAATCCACTCTGAATCAAATTTGAATTCACTTCAGATCCATTGCAAATGTGAATGAGGCAGCCACTATTCCACCTTCTGAGGTTCACAAATGTAACAAAGCTTCATACAAATGTTTTATGATATGTGGTGGACTTGTGAAAGAGCAAATATATATTTACAAATATATAATCTGATGAGAAAAATTTTAAAGAGACTTTTTATATTCAAACCGGAATTGTTTCTGTTGAGAATTGTAGACAATACTTTGGATAGTATAAATTCTTTGATTTTATATATGGTTACAGCAGCTAGATTACTGTATGCAGAAAAATGGAAGGAGGAAGAGATACCTTCAGGGCAAGAATGGCTAATTAAGCAGATGGACATGGCTGAAATGGACAAATTAAATTTACTAAAAGACAGAACAACAGATAAGTTTATGAAAGACTGGAGCCTCTTTATTAACTATCTATGAGAAATAGAAGTAATGATGGGCGGTTTTGACTAAAAATTAAGAGGTCAGACGAAGAGCAACAAAGGACATGAAAGGGAAGCAAAGAAATAAGTGACATCAAGAAGAAAAGCTGGAAAAACGGAGGGAGTCATATAGAGTATTAAAGCAATGCAATAATGTGATATGAAAAAAAAATAAAGTTTTTATGGTTTTTTTTAAATAGAAAAAATAGGGGGGAAACTTCATACAAATGTATGAAAACATTTGATTCATATTTTAACATCAATCTTTGAATCTACCAACATTCAATTTGAATTTGAATGTCTGAATTAGGACAAATTCATATGCATTTCAAATGTGATGAATATTTGTGGACATCCCTGTTCCATACAATACTCTTCTAACACACTGGCAAGAACTGGACAGCAGGGGGAAGAGGGCTGCAAGGGTAGCACTCTTCTCCCTGTGCATTAATAATAGTGCTATGTTTGCACCACTGTTCCTAAGGTGTGAGTGTGCTGCTGATGTGCTGCATGTAACCCCTGGCTGCAGTAACATTGTAGCTGGGAACTAGCTGGGAACTAGGTGTGGGAGCCAGTTACCAAACACAGCAAACGTCACCATAAACCCCGATGTGATGATAGAAACAAGTCACAAGGCAAGTTGGTCTTCTTCAGTGGCATTGTTTGTCAGAGGCCTTCCTACTTCTCTGATGTTCAAGAGATCTAGCAAGTGCTTATGGTGCTTTGGTGGATAGATTAACCTGGATCCTTGAAATGCCACACTCATCTAGCACACACACTGTTAGGGGTGTGCACGAATGCAATTTTTGGGATTTGATTCGATTCAAATTGAATACTCAAAAATTCAATTTGGTTCAAATCTTTTAAATTCAAATTAAACCAAATTCGATTCAACTTAAGCAAACTCGAATCTATTCGTTCAAATTTTTCATTCGAATTTGCACTTACGCATGTCAACATCTCCCCTTGGTCTGTACACATCCATACATGTCTGTACATGTCCATATGCATCCCATAGTAATCCTGTATGCAACCCATTTTCATCTCGTAAGCATCTGTACAAATGTGTACAGGTGCGGGAAAGATGCAGATCTTCAAGTACGCATCTTGTATTATCCCAGGCACATGTGAATGTCCAAATAATTAAAACAAATGGATCCAAAATTTGAAATTCAAATCAAAATTTTAAATTTGAATTTAAGGGCATTCTATTAGAGTTCAAATGTTGAAATTTGGTCCATTCAATCAAATTTCAAATGCATTCAGGCATTCATGCATATCCCTACACAATGTACCACGGGCGTCAGTGTCATGGGCGTCCTGATCCTTTATAGCACATTCAGTTAGCTCCTACTAGGGCCATTTTTCAAGTGCAGCCACAATTTGCAAAAAAAATCCCCAAAACATTCCAGTGTTGTCATCGTTATCATTTTCTCAGCCCATACAGTTTCTCATTTTGTTGCGGATAAAATAAAATAATTTTGCTTATTCCCTATGGTTAGCAACACGTTGACTCAATCTGGATGAATTCTGCAAAGCACAATAGATTGTCTCCCAAATTTATTGTACCAGTATCCAATCATTTCAGAGATTATGGGAACACTCCCATGAATACACTATATTTCAAAACAAAGCAAGAGAGATTGCCTTTACGTCTTTCAAATTAACTTTTCAGGATTGTTCTTGAGAATGTTTATTTTAAGGATTTTTATTTAAGTATAGGCCTCTTATCCTCTCTCTCCAGCTAATTCAAATTGCTGAAAGAGAAACTCCAATTTTCTACCCTTGTAGATAAATCTTTGCTTTATTGCTTTGACTTGACTCCTTATCATTTTCCCCAGACCTCCAAGAACTGTCACTCACAATGTAAGACCTTTTCTACATGGGGTAGCATCTTGTCATAGGAAAGGGCCCAGAGGGCTTCCTTCAACATGTTACTGTGGTTTAAGGAACACACCTCCACTCTCTGCACAGGATGGAAATTTGGACCAGCATGCCCCAAATGGTATCCAAGTCTCGATCTCTGGTAGATCATGATCCTATCTCCACACTTTGGAGTGCTATCTTGGGACCAGGTGAGCCACTCTGCAACAGAATACACATGTTGCGACAGGTTGCTTGTGGGAGAGAACAAGCCCATCTGTATTGAGATGTCCTGTTCCACACCAGCCCACAAATGTCTCCATGCCAGCTTCAGTGTTGGGAGAAGCTCCTGGGGAGGGCATTTCAGTGATGCACCTTGCTGAGTTGCTGAAATGCCCCCCCCCCCATTGGTATATTAGACCTTGGAGATATTCCATTCAGGCACCTCAGTAGTCCCGTATAGCACCCACTACTATACTGACAAAAATTGAAATTGAGGTCTGTCAAGCCACAATCACATCATGCTGAAATAGTCTATTTTCTCAAGAGCTTGGACTGAAGACGTACTAGCTCTATCACATCCAATATCTGCTAATCCTTCCTCAGGTCATCCTCAGTTTGGGCTGCTATGCTCACACCTTTCTGTTCCTGTCCTGAGACCCCTTTATGAGACTCTTTAGTTTTCCACCCCGCTTGACTAGATCAACACACACACACCAAGGGCTCTGATAGGCTAAAGTTCTATCAATCAATCGAGGCAGCAGGGGTGTAATCATCATACTATCCATAATAACCTTTGGGTGAAACGAAATCCAGGTTCTACCTATTATAATACTGTTCAACCCAATCCCACTCAAGACCCAAGACTCCAAATGAACAGTGGAAAGTTCACAAATAAAAGGGGTAGAAATGAAGAGGTGTGAGTATTGTGGTCAGAAAATGGACTGAAGAAGGTTTAAAGAATATGGGCCACGGCCTTAGTGAACCAAACTAGAGGCCTTTTCACACTTCAGCTGGATGGCTGAAGAGCACTAAGACTGGTACATGCAGGGGACAGAGCCACCTTCTCACCGCGTCCCTTACTGGCCAAAGTGTGATTGGTGGATCCATACCCCATGTATACCAGCTCGAAAAGGCTGATGCAGGGGGTGGACACTCTGCCCCAGGCTGCCGTCATTGGGACATATTGACCTGCCAGCTGGCAGCCTCTTTCCGTCAGCGTGGGGATGGTCTGCCACTGCGTGTGTCTGTGCATAGAATGGCAGATCAATCCTGGCAAACCCTAGGCTTATCCAGACTGAGCCAGAGCTCCAGAAAGGTAAGTGGGGCATAGGAGACTGGGGTTGGGGGATGGTGCACACCTCTGGGTGGGAGTGGCCACCCAGGAGGCACCCACTGGCTGCTGCCAGCCCGATCAGGGTGGCAGCAGCCTGCAGAACCCCAGGACAGCCCTGGCCAGGCCTCGTCCCTCCCCTGAAAGGCGCTACTAGCCAGTGGGCTGATACAGCCCAATGGTGGCAACCTGGGGTAGAACTCCAGAGCTGTCTGGAAGGGAGAGTCCAAATGTTCTCCCTGCCGGACAACTCTGAGACAGCTGGGGAAGGCTTGGGCTGGGTGTGGAGCACAATTTCATGCTCCACACCCTAGCTGCAATTAGGCCACCTCTGGGGAAGTCTGGGATGGCTCTGGATGGAACCGTCTGGCCCAGAGAGTGGATGCTCTGTCCCAGGACTGCCTTAATTGTATACCAGAGGCCTAAGTGCAAATAGGCCTCATGGCACCATTTTAGGCACCTTAGTCCAGACTATGCTCTATCCTGTGTGGATGGAGCATGCTAGGAGGGAGGGAGTCCACCACAAAACCAGCCAGGCCAGAAACTCTGAAGGCCAGGAACTTTCATTCCTAGCCTTTTGAGCCTTGCCACTACCTCTAAGGGTCAACTACTAATCTCTTACTAGAGGACTTTCTGCATTTAGCTAATTGGGCTGCCATTAACTAAGGCTGGTAAAGTTCAGGTATGGGTAGACCATTCACATTTGCCAGGAGGGCCTCCCATTTTCTGGCCTACACCAATGTGTCCAAAGCCAGAAGCTCTGCCACCTCACTTCTGCAAATGGCCACTCAGATGCCATTGTGAGAGGGGCGTGATTGATTACTCACCTATGCCATGACTGAACACCCCTCTCACAATTCTATGATTGATCGCTACTCCTGGAGATCAGAGGTCCAATTACGGCATGGGTGAATGATCAATCACGTCCTTCACCACCATCCTGCCTGCATGGACACCATGCTCCTTACCTACCAAATGCAGCAATCTGGAAATAGAGTGAATGGTTGTGCCGCTGGACACTTCAGGTGAGCTTTGAGTGAACATTAGTAATGGTGTGGAGCACGATTAAGTGTTCTACAACTGATCAACCATTAGTGAGCTTCAGGGGAGGGAGGAGATTTTTGTAGTCTGTAGCAGCCTAGTTGATGTGCATACACTCTTCCCCAGATGTTCACTATAGGCCTAAGGTTCCTTTCAACTTACCACCTTTGATTGAATCTAGGTGTAAATGCCATATACCTTTCCTGCACTTATCCCTGGTGGAAATTTGCACAAACTGTGTGCAATGTTCACATTCTTTAAACTGTAGTTTTGTGCTTCTCAATCTAATTTGGTACTAACCTTATACAAAGCAAACAGCACACTTTGAGAAGGGTTCATGGCAATGCTCCATGTTGCCAAATTTCCATTGTGAGTATATGTTATGTGAATCATCCAGTGAAGTAGTTAAGTATGAGCACATTTCTCTTGGCACATTTCTTTCCATGTGGAGCCTCAAAACACAGAACACATATAGAAGCATCTTATTGAGGATGCTTTCTTGGAACAGCAATGCACCTACAGGTTTATATCCAGGCCTGCTTAAAATAGAGATCCATATGTGGTGTGTTTATGTTCCTTGAAAAATCTTATATTAGCTGATTTAATACACACATTCCATAGTAACATCTAAACCAAACTGCAACTTCTTTTAGATTTTACCACATCTTGTCCACATTATTATGCAGTTCTCAGCTTGAAATATGTACAGAAATGCTTACTAAAATATCACAGGTATGATTTGGGGATGAAATCAGTGTAGAAATGTGGTGTGGGACAGAGGTGTGCTGAACTGGTTTGGGTTTGAACTGGTTCCAATTAGGAAGGGGTGCTCAGAAGGTTTTGAGTTCAAATTGGATACTCTACTTGAAAAAAAAGAGTTCAGATGTGAACAAAATGAAAGAAGCTTCAAAGGTGTGCATCGAACACACCCTGTTTGATGCAAGTTCAAAGGTCTTCAAAAGTGTTTGAATTGAGCTGGTCACCATGCCAGTTCAAAGTAGGGGTTTGTGCAAATATTCATAACGTTCATTAATCGTATGAATTCGTATGAATTTGGACATTTGTACACAAATTGAATGTTACAACATTGGACATTCATTAAACTGGGGATTCATATCAGATACGTATGCGTTCATATCAGATATCTGTATGAATTTGTATGAATACATTCATATCAAATAGAATCCTACCACATTTGAAGGGGATCTACTCAAATGAATATGAATTTTATTACATTCCATTTGATATGAATCAAATGCCAAAAAACCCATTTGTGCACTTTCCTAGTTCAAAGACAGAAGTTCAAATTCAAACCAAACAAAGGAGCGTTCCATGTGAATCAAGCTGGCGGGGTGGGGGGGAGACGGGAAAGTTTGTGCAAATCCCTATTTTGAGAGATGACAATCATAACACTTTTCTTTCCTATGTGATTTACAAATGCAGTCAATTATGTGTAGCTCAGGCAAGGGGCAAAATGTTGAATATTCATAAACAGTGGCCCATTGAGCTTTGATCCAATGCAAAAATAAATTTAGGGCCTTTCTGCCCCAGGGCCTTATTATGGATTGTGTTCCAAAATGGGATCCCGGCAGGCACTTGCTAGTGCAGCTTGAAGCAGGCCTTGGGTGAGGCTTGCTACAGTTTGTACCAGCATCCAGATGGCAAACTCTTATTCTGAGATAGAATCCAGAACAAGGCCCAGTGCAGAAAAGGCTTTAGTTCACTGCTCTTTATGGCAAAGAAAGGCTAATAGCAAATCAATGTTTTACCCCTTTCTTGTACCCCTGGTATCAGCCTCTGCTTTTGATGGTGTTTTTTCCATGTTATAGAGTGCAATTTGAAACCTGCTGAGTGATGGTTGACTCCACACAAATTCAGAGAAGTTCTAAGCTCCTCCTTTTTGCTGATCCACTTGAGTTCTGAGTAGGGACATGCATGAATGTTATTTTTTGAATTTTCTTTTTTGTGTTCAATTCGTACTGAATCAAATGAAAAAAAATCTATCCATTTAAATAGACCCCGTTGAATATTTGATACAAATCCAGGATGAATCCCTGCCATGAATTGCCTACAAATCCCCTATGTATCCACTCTGATCACATCAAATCCACTCTCAATCCACATTTAATTCACTCTGAATCTGCTTTGAAACCACCCTGGATCTGTTACAGATGTGACTGGGGCAGCCACTTTCCCACCTCCCCAGGTCCACGAACGCAACAAAATTTTGTAATAGGGATGTGCACAATTATTCATAATATTCATTATTCGTACGAAATCATACAAATTCAGACATTCGTACACAAATCTAATGTTACAAAATTTGTATGTTGACATTCATATGAATGTGGATGTTTCAGAACACTTTTATGAATAGTTTGTACATTTTTTAAAAAAACTGGAGATACATATCGGATTTGTATAGATACGTATGTGTTCATGTAGTATACTTATCCGGTACGTATCTGATACATATCCAATATGTATGTGTTGGTATAGGATAGGTATCCAATAATAACACGTTTGTATAGGATCCATATGCAGGATATGTATCCAAGATATGTATGCATTCATATTGGATATTAGTATGAATTGATACGAATATATTCGTATAGAATAGAATCCTACTACATTCGAAGAGGATCTATTTCAACGAATACAAATTTTCTAACATTTGACTCATTATGAAACGAATGCCAAAATTCCATTGTGTGCATCCCTATTTTGTACAAATGTATCAAAGCATTCCATTCATATTCAAATGTCAGTCGTCGAATGTACCAACATCAGATTTGAATTTGATATGGATTTTGAATGTGACAAATATTTGTCCACATCCCTGGTTCCGAGTAGAGATGTGCACATACTAAAATCACATGTTTAGTTTGCCATCAAAATCCACAACCATTTGTTTGATTTGATTTGTTGTGGGGAGAAGAATAGAGAGCTTTGTCAGCCGCTTTGAGTCCCCTTAAATGGGTGAGAAAAGTGGGGTAGAAAAGCCAACTATTCTTCTTCCATGAAGCCAGCTGGGTGGCCTTGGGCTAGTTACAGCTCTCTTCTGAGCTCTCACAGCCCCACCTACCTCACAGGGTGTTCTGTTGTGGGGAGAAGAATAGAAAGCATTGTCAGCCACTTTGAGTCCCCTTAAATGGGTGAGAAAAGCAGAGTAGAAAAGTCAACTCTTCTTCTTGGGATATAACATACATTTATATTATGGGCATAGGGGGTGCAGAAACAGGACGCTTCTAATGCCATTTGCTGGGATTCAAGAGCAGAAAAACGTTTGTCCTTGTCTCTGCTTGAGATGCCCATGAGCAATTGGTGGGCCACTGTGTGCGACAGGATGCTGGACTAGATGGGCTGTGGCCTGATCCAGCAGGGCCTCTCTTATGTTCTTATGATGACAAACCAGTTAATTCAGTGGTTCTCAACCTGGGGGTCGGGACTCCTTTGGGGGTCGAACTACCCTTTCAGAGGGGTTGCAACAAGTCTCCCCCCCCTTCCCTCCCATTTCCCAGCTTCTCTACCCCCGTGGTTGGGGGTCCCCACAACATGAGGAACTCCATTAAAGGGTCGCTGCATTAGGAAGGTTGAGAACCGCTGAGTTAATTGGTTATTCACATTCTATTTTTTACTGGTTCAACAAGAACAAATACATTTTTTTTTCCATTTTTAAAAAGCCCTTTTCAAGGACAAAATCACACTCGACATAAATTTCTGCTTCTTCTCCATCCACTGGGTTTCTCACACTCTAATATTTGTGAGATAAAATAAAATTAAAAGGATAGAATAAAAGCAAATCTAAAAATCATTCAGCCAGTCTTGTTTTCTGAGAAGGTCGTCACCTAGCACCTGAAAGCAGGCAGGAATGGCTCCAGGCAGACATCTCTGAGGATGCTATTCCAGACCTTGAGTGCCGCCACTGAGCCGGTCACTCCCCTTGAGGCCAGTGACTTCACTTCATTTGTCAGGGGCACATGCAAGCCATGCTTCTTTGGTGGACTTCAGGCTATGAATAGAGTACGAGGCATCTTTTCGGTCAATTTCTGCCGGAGCTATTTCATGCTTTAAAGATTAAAACCAGCTGTGCAAACTGGGCTTAAAAATGGATTGTATTTGCAATTGGTGATTTACCACAGCTGCCAAAACATTGTTGTGCATATTAGAGATGTGTACAAATGTTTTTTTTGTGGTTTTTTTTGCATTTGATTCATATTGAATCGAATGTAAGAAAATTCCTATTCATTTGAAGAGATCCCCTTCGAATGATTCTATTTGATACAAATGTATTCATACAGATTTGTACACATATCCGATACAAACGCATATGTATCTGATATGTGTCTGATGTCGAATTCACTGCTGATGCGACTGGCACAGCTGCTTTCCCACCTCCCCATTTCATGAATGTTTTGAAGCTTTGTACAAATATTATGAAACATTCATATTCGTACGAATGCTAGTGTACAAATGTCACAACATTCAATTTGTGTACGAATGTCTGAATTCATATGAATTCATACAAATAGTTAATGTTACAAGTATTTGTGCAGCCCCTCCTGCATATTCAGCCTCATTCTCTGTCATGCCCCCTGTTGTCGGTAGACCTTCCTCCAAAGCAGAAGGGGTAGTCGCGGTGCTCAGATAAGCTCAGGCAGACGACCTGGCCAGACAAAATGAGGAAAACCTGACAGAAGCAGCCAGTGAGCTTGTAGCTCAGGATGACAGCAGTTCAGAGTCGGAAGATGCCAGGCAATGTCCTTCACTGACCGGTCTAAGGCGTGAGCATGCACAGCTTCGCAGATCAGAAAGAATCCATGCTCATCACCCGTGGCAAGGAAGGTGTGACTCTGTTTAGCTTATTTAAGGCAGCACTTTCTCATAAGCTTTGTTACTGACAAATGCTCGTAAATCTGCAACTCTGATATTTGTTACCTTGCTTCTTTATTGACTACTGAACGATCTGACCTTTGACCCTGGAACTCTTTTGACGACACATTTAACTCTTGAGCCCCCAAGGTACTTTGACTTTGACTTTTGCTATTGCTGACTGTTGCTTATGCTACTTCTTTGTACACATGCATGTCTTTATTCTCCGCACCTTGCTGGCTGGAGACACAACACTCCCCTCTTTTAGACTTGGTGCAAGATGACCCAGGGCTAACCATGTGTAGGGATGGGCGAAAAATGTTCATCACTTTTGCAATTAGTACGAATTGTGAGTGTTCAAAACTTTGCATTCAAATCAAATATTATCTGTCTTCAAAGACGGACCTTTGCATGTGGAGCAAAAGGTTTTGTGCCTTTGTTCGAAGCTTCATTATGTTCAGAGCAGCTGCCCATTTGACTCAGATTCACATCGGATTCACATCGGATTCACAGGTGCAACTGGTGTCACCAAAGATTCAAAGAGAATTCAAAGCGGATTTGAATCCTAGGACATTTGAAGGGGCTCCATTCACACAAATGCAAATGTCCATCCCATTTGCTTTGATGTGAAGTGAACAGGGGGAAATATTGTGCACATCCTGAATCGGGTATGCATCAGGCTTACTTAATGTCTTGTGTGGCTGAGTCCTTAAGGACAGCTAACGTTGAGTAACATACTGATTACCCAAGCCATATATCTCATTTTGCCAGAACTGAGAGGTGAGAAGTTGACTCGAATGCTACTGCTTCTGTGGCCCCCTGTTCATGGCACAGCATGGACCAATGCTATCTGCACTGGTTCAGAGCCTCTTGAGGACCCATTTTGGTAGTAGACAAAAACACATCACCAAAATCGGTCCCCTGGTATTTAGGAATGTGCTGTTCTATTAGTAATCCAAATCAAGGAGCTCTTGATCTGGATTACACATACTTCATCTTATGTGGATGGAGCATACCAGTGGTGGGTGGGGGCTCACAGATAACGCACAGACCAATGAGGCCCTGAGAAGAACCACAGGGGAGCCTAACACAGAATGAAGGTAATTGCAGTAAGGCCATAATTCAGGCAGTAGCTTATGAATGCTGTTTGCTTCTGTAAGAACCACTGCACATTCATTTTGTGCTTTTGCTAAATTTCAGCCTTGCTTGTTTGCATTCCTCTCGGTCCCATTGTTTCTTTTGGTTCCATCCCAGACTGATCAAGAGATAGCAAGGCTTGTGGGAACTACTATCTCAGTACTGGCATTGCTAGAAAGCCTTGAGCGATGGTGGAGGCTATGTGAAGGTTGGCTGAGAGTCTGGGTGATATACCCTTGTGGAACCAGAATAGTTTGTCTTCTGTTATCAATGATAAATGGAACAACTTGTGAACCAACTCTTGTCTGAGTTTCTGGGCCCCAGGTTTTGGACCATCCATGCATCCATCCTTATGTCACAACCACACTTTGTAGACAGTGATACTTGGAGGACAATGTAACCATAAACCTTCCTCTTTAAACTGCATATACACTAGGGATGTGCGCGAATATTCAAAATATTTATTAATTGGGAGAATTTGGACAAATACGAAATCGAATGTCCGGAAATTCGGATTTCCGAATTTCTACAAATATCTCAAGTTATTTGTACAAATAATTCAAACATTCTTATCTGTACGGATACGTACACATCTCATATGTACCCGTACGCATTAGTATGGGATGAAAATGGGATGCATACGGGATGTGTATGGTTGCGTACGGATGCATACAGATGAGTACGGGGTGCATACAGGTATGTATGAGATGCTTATGTACCCGTATAGACAGGAATGTCCACAGTATCCATGCATTTGGACATTTAAATTTGAATTGAATGTTGGCACATTCAAAGATTGACATCCACATTCTAATCAAATGCTTTGGAGCATTCGTACAAATATACGTTACATTTGTGAATCTGGGGAGCCAGGAAAGCGGCTGCCCCAGTCATATCTGCGATGGACCAACGGTGGATTCAAAGTGGATTCAGAGCAGATTTGACATGTTCAGAGCAGATATGCAGGGGATTCGTATGCAATTTGTATGGAGTATTCATATTTAATTCATAGGGAACATTCTTATTAAGTTCGAATCCTACCACATTTCAAGGGATCTATTTGAAAGGATACAAATTTTCTTGCATTCGATTTGATACAAATACAAATGCAAAAAAAACCCTAAAATGAGGTCTTTCACACCCTTACCCACTGTAATTAACATTGCCTGGTGCTTCAGATAGGCCTAGGTTTAAAGTAAGGGGTTAAAGTAACACCCAATTTGAACCTCATCCAGTACTGTGATTAGAGAGTCGTGTTGCTTGCTTCAGGAGTGGAAAAATCATTTCCTCCTCACCCGACTTCCACCCAAGCCCAGCAGAAGTGTTGCCCTTAAGATTATTGAGACTGAACTAGCTGCAAATTGGCAGCATGTCTAATTAAACCAGGTGCAACAAAGTGTCTTTGTGCTCTGAAATACACCAGACACCGTCAGTTTCATTTAAAAATATTATTTTCCTCCCCTTTCATAATCTTTTCTTCTCCCCCTTTGCATCTGTTCCTCTTGACACATTTTAAAGTTTTTGTGTGTGTGTTTATTAGTATTCAGCACCCTATAACCAAATTAAAATCAAGCATGTGCCAACACTCCCACCCCCTCCTATTATAGATCTGAGAAGAAATTAAACTAATTGACATTTTAATAATATTCCACTGTTTGTTCCTGTGGAGTTGGAACTGTAGTACAGAACCCATTATATGAAGATGTACTGAATGCCATCTGGTATCCTAGCATTTCTGATTATAAATAAGTCATTGCAGTTTGATATCTATTTGGGCATTGTATGTGTGTGTTTATTGATATGATAAATTCTGAAGAATAATGGAGATAAATTTTACATGGAGAAAAATCTGGTATGGGTGTGATCTGTGTACATTTCCCCAAGAATCAAATCATGTTGAATATCTAAGGCAGAAAAAGCACCCTTGCCTATTTCCTTTAACTGGAAGATGGTTGACCTTACTTGCAAATATTTTCATTTCATTTTCCAGAAGAAGTCAAACACTTGAAATAGCTACGAGAGAGTGGGAAGATATTACAAACTGTACTACCTCAGAGATCATATGGTTAATCCTATATTTTACAATATCCTGCTCCATATAAAACAATAGCTAAGCTATCAAGAAAAAGACCAAAGACAAAAAATGTGATTGCAGGTTATAAATATATCATACAAAGAAGCTTAGCAATTTCTCTCCTCCCAGAATACTTGTTTACATCTTGCAAAGATGTTTAGGTTGGAGGGAGCATATGAGAACAGAATAGAGCATGGAAAGCTTTAATAACAATGCTGTATGCACAACGATTTGCAAAACCATTTCCTTCCACACGTTTCTCCCTCCTACCATCCTTCACATAAAGGGCTGGATGGAGCCAATTTGCCATCAGTCAGCATGGAGGTGGAGGAAGCAAAGTCAAATTTATGGAGCTGGCCCGTTCTGTTTTTTGGATCATTTGTGTAAGTACTACGCTAATGTAATAAAGGGAATTTGCAGGAATTCAAGAGCAGGTAATTGGTGGGCCAAAGTGTGAGTGTGGATGCTGGAGTAGATGGGCCGTGGCCTAATCCAGCAGGGCTCTTCTTAGATTCTTATCTCAGAGTTTGGCCACCAAGAGCAGGGCTTTCTCTATGGGGTTTTGTCCACTTAGCTCCCTTAGTTCAGATCTAAGATGATCTAGATCTAAGAAATGGGTCCTTCAACTAATTTGGATTTCGAAGATCCAGATCTAACAATACCTCCACGGGCAGTGTAGCACCCAATAGCAATGGCTGCTAGGCAAGCTCATAGTGGGAACACCGGAGCACCCATGTGGAGCATCTGTCTGTACCCAAGTGGGAGATGTCTGTCACACCACATCGGGGGGGGGGGGGGGCAATGCATCTAATCTGGATTTGATGCTTGAAGACCGGATTGTAGACCCCTTTAATGCGGTTCACAGGAAATCTGGATTATAGATCCTGAAGGATCCATTTAATCTGAATTTCCCTAGTAAATGTGTGAACAAATCAGGTTCTAATGGGGTCTGCGGTGAAAATGGGGTCTTCCTGCTCTGAGTCTAATGGGTCCCTAATGGGTACTTAATGGTTACTCAGTGCTAGTGGGGAAAACACACACACCAAATAGCACACCATTTTATGGAACACTCACCCGAACGAACTGCATCAGGGGTTTTCTTTGATGTTTTTAGACACTCCACAAAAATAACACCTTCTCTCCCAGACTTTTGGCAATTGGTTTGCTTGATATATTGTTTTAATGCATTATAGTAGGGATGTGAATGAATATTTGTAACATTTGAAATTTGTATGAATTCAGCAAAATTCAGGCATTCAAATTCAAATAAAATGTTTTGATACATTTGTATGAAGGTATGTATGAAGTTTTGTATAGGATTCATATGCTATTTGTATGCATCTGTATGGGATTTATATGGGATTCATATGGGATTGAACATTCGTATCAAATACAAATCTGACTTAATCCAAAAGGAATCTATACACACATTTACAAATTTTCTTGTATTTGATTCAATGGGTGTTTTTCCACTGTCACTAGAAATACCCATTAAGTACCCATTAATGGGTACAAAAATGCCATTTTGTACCCATTAATGGGTACTTAATGGGTACTTTTAGTGACAGTGGAAAAACACCCAATATGAATCAAATACAAAAATAATTTTGTGCACATCCCTACATTATAGTAAAGCAAAATGTAAAATCCAATTTTATTTTTAGCTAGATTTTAATAACTTCCCCTCCCTTTTACTTATTTGTGCTTTCTAGATGAGATAAAGTTGTAATACAATGATGTTCAAGACATTATCGAAAAACAGCACCCTGAGATCTTGTGACCAGTTTTATTTATTATTGTTATTTCTAATTATTATTTTATTTTATCTGTGTGTAAAATGCTAAAAGATTTAAAGGATAGTATATAAATGATTTAAGCAAACAACAATAACAAGTACAAAAAAATTGTACACTCAGATGGGATTATAGTAAATTTAACAAAATTCAGTCTGTGGAAGGTATAACAAGGTACTTATTTTCTACATTTTTCCTGATCCAAAGCTGGAACAGATTAAGAATGTTGTAAATGTGGTTCTAAAAGGTAACTGACACTGCTGATTGTGAGAAAGAAAGCACTGAATAAACAAAGGGTTGGGTCAAACATACCTATACCTGAAGGTCTCAAGGTAGGTAACAACATTTGAAATCAAACATACTGTATATTACAATAGTAACCATGTCTGTAAAGTGGGAAGAGACAGTATATTCCCATTTAACCAAAGGCCAGGCAAAGAGGTACATCTTCACTGTCCTCCTAAACATATACACTGAAGGGGCCTGACACACCTGAAGGGGGAGACTATTCCTTACCCTAGGGCCCATCATTGAGAAGTCCCTCTCCCAGGTGCCCACCCCTTTTACCACTTAGGGTGGTGGGACAACCAGGAGGGCCTCCCCTGTAGATCTTAAAGCCTGGGCAGGTCAAAATGGAAGAATCATTTCTTGAAAGTAAAACAAGGGATCTCAGAACCAGCTGTTTTTTAAAAAATCTTCACTTTTCCTTCGAGACAGCAGACTGAAAACTGTAAATGCCATGCCGTCAGAAGTAAGAATTAAAACTTTTCTTTCCTGCCCTTTCTCTCCTTAACCCATTGCATAGCATTATGCTAGGTTTGTATGAGATTAAGCAAGGAGTGGCAAGACTTCCACCCACAAATTTTGATAAGTTGCATGGGACAGAGACAAGTGATGTCTGTCCAGAGCAAGTTCAAAGTTTGGGGGACATTTTTTGTTTGTTGTTTTTGGAGAGGAAGACAATACTAAAGTGGATAAAGACAGAGGGAACAGAAGTGAAGTGCTTTTGAATATTTCTCATTATTTCTTTTCAATTCACCGCATGGTCAACACCGACACCAGCAATTTTGCTTAAGTTCAAAGCTAATTGGCATGGTGTCTCCAGATACTCTCCAGTTAGGTCTCTCTATGCTCTACTGGCAGACCTGAAGTATAAATTTTCATTTCTCTCAGCAGAACGAGAGTGAAATTCAGGGGAAAGAAAAGCCCGGAGCAAAATTTCTGAGTCACGTGTCCTAAACATGGCTACAGGGCATTTCTTGTTAAGCCTTGCTTGCCTTCTATAGCACTTTCTCAGAATAATTTACATGGCCATGGCAGAAAAGATGCGGTTGACGGAAGGGCTACTTTTCTAGGAATGGAATAAGGTTTATTTTAAGACCAAACAATGATAAACAAAGAGATGAGTCAGAATGAATGTTCAGCCAAAAATGAGCACTATGGCTTTTTTTTTTTTTTTTTTAAGGATGGAAAAGGTTTAAATTATTTTTATAATGATGGTGGTGATGGTGATGATGATGTATTGCATACTCATTCAGAATTCTGCTTGCACAAAATAAGAACAAATACATGTTTGCAACTCCCATCCAAGTGTCTGCAATATCCAAGCTTGCATCTTGCATATCAATGGCTGTTTCCACATGCAAACTTGTGTACATAGCTGTGTATCTTGAGATGGGATTGAAATGAGCAAAAACACACTCACTGATTTTTGTGTACCCAGATGGCATTGTAAAGCAAGTATGTGAACAAACAGAATTTTGTTGTGAATAGAGGGGGTGGAATTGATGAGAAATCGCTTAGGAAAAATGAAAGAAAGAGAAGGTTAAAAAGAATAGAAACTGAATTTTCAACTTATCTCTACAACATTTAAGACAATATTAATAATGAGCCTCAGCTCCAAAATATCAAGGTCATCTTTGAAAACTAGACTAGATCTGCAACTAGACAGATGGGCAAAGCTGTCCCGTCAGGAGTTCTGGGAGTGGGTCATCCAAATTTGCCTTCATCTAGGAACCTGCAATGGCAGCCCAACCACCCTAAGAACTACATTCCCCATAGGCTGGGGGTGGGGCTTTTTGAATGGGTCGGGAAAGGAGCAATAGGCTTCCATTTTCCTCTAGGATCACCCCAGAACAGCGGTTCTCATCCTTCCTAATGCCGCGACCCCTTAATGCATTTCTTCATGTTGTGGAGACCCCCAACCATGGGGGAGGGGCAGCTGGGAGGGGGAGGGAGGGGTGGCAGAAGACTTGTCACAACTCCTCTGAAAGGGTAGTTCGACCTCCAAAGGGGTCCCAACCTACAGGTTGAGAACCGTTGCCCCAGATAATCAAAACAAAATGGCTGACCAGCTATTTTTCTTATTTTTCTCTCCAGGAGCCTTTTAATACATGTCATGCTCCTCTTTATCTGCATGTTAAGGTGGATCGAGGAGGTCCCAGACCTTCTGGGCTGACTCCATCTGCATTGAATGGAGCCAGATCTGGATTTAGGAGGCCCTTGATCTGGATTAGGGATATGCATCAATATTCGTAACATTCAATATCCATGCGAATTTGTACAAATTCAGACATTTGTACACAAATAGACCATTGGGACATTTGTACATTGACATTAGCATTTGTACAAATGCTTCAGAACATTCATGAACCTGAGGAGGTGAGAAAGCAGTGCACCACTCATATCTGCAGCAGATCCAGAATGCATTTGATGTGGATTGAGGCCGGATTCAAAGTGGATTCAGGGCAGACTTGACGCTTTCAGAGTGAATATGTTGGGGACATGTATGGATACACATGGGATACGTATGGGATACATATGCGGTTTGTATCAGATATTTGTATCAAATTCATATGGAACATTCATATCAAATAGAATCCTACCACATTCGAAGGGGATCTACTAGAACAAATATGGATTTTCTTACATTTTCATCAATACAGATGGTGCCGACCTGGTCCGTGCCTCCTTGTGATCTAGATCAGTGAGCTTGGTTGTTCCAGGCCACATCCAATATATTCTCACCCAACACTCAGCTGCATGGAAACCACAAGAAATGTACAGTGAAAGCAAAAAGCAGTGAAACTGAGACTTTCCCTCCCACCTTCCTGTGAAACTCCAGAAGATTTCCTTGCATTGTTTCCCTCTCTTTCATCATCTTTAATTCAGATTAACTATGCCTCTAATGAAATGAAACCATTATTTCTTCATTCCTCGTCTTTGATATGCATTCCACCCAGCAAGGATCTACTCAGCCTCATTCCCCTCCCTCTTCCCAGTTGGTTTTGTCAACTGACATTAAGTATGAGTGGCTTAGTTTTGTATCTTTACTGACAAATCTATATTAATAACAACATCAATAAAGTATTAAACCTGAACTATGGGAATAATTTGTGATCACACCAAAATTAATAAGACAGCGTATCACGCAGCGTACAGTACAGAATGGAGACCGGCTATTAAGGTTGCCTTATTATTACCATATTATGGTCATTCAAGAGGGCTGTAATTCTGGGAATTTAAAGGTCATTGTGATTTATTCTGTTTACTTTGCCATGTGTTTAGAAAACTAATTAAAGTGCCAGCTACATGGTTATATCATTTGTAATCATTCAACGGAAGGAAAGCAATCCAAAACTGAGCTAAATAAACAATACCGTGCAAATTCACCATATACACTCCTTGATAAAGATTTTGTTTCCTCTCTATCCCATGACCACCTTTTCTACTGTCCAAAAATCACCTAAACAAATCATATTAATTCCTGATTCCCAGTTGTAGGGCAAAGAACAGCTATGAAAAGTACACAGAGTAGCTCTGTTTCAAGCCGAACAGAAATCATACACATGATGTGGTGATGCTTCTATGCTACAAGTGCCTGTCCATGTGCTGGAGTTGTCTGTAGCCAGGATAGGTGCATACCACATTTTCATTCTCCAAAACATACCTAGCTGTTGGCCAGGAAACTCCTACATGTTATATTTACACCTTCTCAAAGAGGTATAGAGGGCAATTTCACTTACCTGGCATGTAACAAAAGTGTGAGTTCACCCATAGTTCTTCATGCTAGTCCAGAACTATGTGGCCACACCCCTTCTAGTCCTCTCTGGCCATTTCTGCATTTACTGGGGTTAATCTGGATTAAGGAGATTTAGATCTTCAAGATCTGGTCCTCATTCAATCTGGTTCATCAAGTTACAGATCTATATGGAGAGCCCATGCATCTGCAGTGAGTGTTTAGCACCTGATGACAAGCACCCAATGGCAATGGGTGCTAAAGAGGGCTGTTGGGTGGACACCAAAGCATGCATCCCAAGGTCCCGTTTAGTCCCAAGCAGAAAGTCCTCTAGAGGCGCAGTGTGATTGGCATATGAAACTGTCAATCAAGAGTCACTTCTGCTTACAGTGGGTGTGACACAGTGACACGGCGGCGTAGTTGGCTACATAGCCACTACGTAGGTTGTGGGCAGCTTCATAGATTGCTAAGTAGGATGTGGTTGTGTGTGGAGGGGCTGAGCCGGAGTCACCCTCCAGGCCCATCCCTAGACCCCTTTGGTCCTGTATGCATACAGAATTGTGCTCTGGAATCTGGTCTTCATGGTGCAAGAGTGGATTGAACACAGGATTAAAGGGGTCTTTGGCTAATCCAGATTTAAGGGTCCAAAACCCCCATTAAGTCTGAAGCCCAATGGCACTCATGAGGACAACACATTCCTAATGGGGTCCTAATGGGGTCATCAGTGCAGAAGGTACATAGCTAATCTGTATCAAATGCATACCTATTACATGCTTAATGGGTCTTCAGGGCCCATGTGGAAATGACCTCTGTTTGCATTAGATGGAGTGTAGTCCTGATTAGTGAGGCCTTAATCTGAATCACTGGCAGACCTGTTTAGTGTGGTCTAACAGCAGACCAGTGGTACTGATCCAGAACATGGGAGGTGTGCAGAAGGCATGTTTGGGACTACTGGGGTGGGGCCCAGCTTTCAATGGTGTGCCATAATGTGCAGGCAAAAAGCACCTCTCAGAGGGCCTGAGGCTGGAAAGCTTTGTTCCTAGACCTTGCAGGCATGGAGCTGTGTCTGCAAAGCTCAAATGAACTGATCCAGATCACCGCTAATGGGGCAAACAGCATTGGCTCCACCCATGCCTTCCCAGGATCCCAGCTAAAATTAGATAAGTGCAAAAAGGGCTTAAGAAAAACACAAATGCTACTTTCCTTCCTTTCCATTGACCTTCATCTACATGGTGGAGATTGGCTGAAAAATCCAAGTGAAATGGATATTTAGAGATCTCCAAAGAAGCCATAAATTTGGATTTATCCTCCCCCAACTCATACAGAACTTCATTGACATCAGATTTCATTTTCTAGTTCTATTCAAAGTCCTGAAATAGGGACATTTGTGCTGTTTGTTAATGTCCATTTCAAGCTTATGCAGCTGAGCAAATATAAGGCATAAGGAAGAGGAAATACCTTTTTCAGAACTCATAATTAAACTTTAGAATTCCCTCCATGGAATATTGAGCTGGCTATCGGACTGGATGGTTTGAAGGGGAAAAAAAAAGTTTGGACCAGTTCATGAAAGTCAAGGCTGTAAGTAGCTGTCGTAGGAATGTCCATGAATTTTTTGGGCATTTGATTCTAAATGAATTGAATGTTCGAAAATCCGTATTCATATGAATAGATTGCATCTAAATGTGGTAAAATTCTATTTGATACGAATCTATTCCTACATATTCCTACAAACATTTGATACGTATCTGATAGGAACTTTTAATCTTCTTTCCCTCCCATGTCGAATGCAATCTGGATCCATTGCAGATGTGACTGGTGCAGCCACTTTGCCACCTCCCCAATTTACTGAATGTCCAAACTATTCATACGAATGTCTGAATTATTCATATGAATGTCTGAAACATTTGTATTCATACGAAAGTTAATGTATGACTGTTGTAACATTCAATTCATGTACAAATATTGAATCTAATGAATATCACTAGTACAGACCCATTCTCATCTACTATCATAGCTGTGGAACTTTTGCAGGCTAGGGACAATTTGTGGGCATACCTAGAAATGGCCCTGGAAGTGGGTCATCTCCAGAGCCCAGAAAAATATCTCTGGACTTCAGGTGTCACGTGAGCCACCGTAGCTGCTGCTGGTTGTCTACATGTCAAGGTTGGAGAGGACCATGGCTTAGAAATCCCAGAGAGACCATTTCAAAATGGTCTTTCTCTAGAGCTTGGCCATACGGCCAATGTGTTCCCTGGAGGGCCATGTTCCCAAGGGTCTACTCTGGAGAATGGACCTTGAAATCCAAGGATGCATCTAGTTTAGTCCAAATGGACCATGTGGAACCTGCTTGAGACTCTGGTATCAACTCCATGGCAGGATTAGTCCAAGCTTGAATGTTAGCTAACTACATCTTGCATGATAATATGAGTACCCAGCCCAGATGTAGCTGCTCATTTTCAAGCTTATGAATAATTTTCACTCACTTTGCTTCCTCCAACATTCCCTCCCTAGGACCAGTAACAATAAGGGTAGGACTTCCCTCAACAATGGCTGGTTGAATGAAAGCATAATAATCTGCTGGTTATTGCCCTGTCAATGAACATGTCACAGCTTGGAAGGTATTTTCCCCTGTTTTGTGGAGAAAAAAAAAGCTAGCTGAATCACACAGTTTTCAAGCTGCCCCAGCATATAGTATGATGTCGAGTGGGGACAGAAAATCCATACTTTCATCTTCAGTTGAGGCCATCACATTCCTGCTTAGATGCAGCATCTATTTTCCCCTGCTGGCACAATTACCGCTTGGAGTGATGGAACCAGTACCTCAAAATATGTGGAGGCCACTGTGGAAACTTCTTCCTTCATTTCTCTCCTCATTTCCTTCACACTGTTTGAGGATCATTTTGATGGACTTGGTCATGACAATACCACTGACCTATGCCTACACAAATCCTCATGAGGTGGTGGTGGTGGCGCCGACTGCAAAAGGAAGTAGCAACAGAAGCAAAATGGGGCCACCTTGACTTGCAGGCCAAAGTCCACCTTCCGTTGTCCTTGAGTGCCTATTAGGCGGCAGTAGAACAGACAGGCAAGTCAAATACACACATGCACAAACCCAAACACATTTTGTTAAGAATACAGCCAGGAAGACTTTCACATTGAATATATAAGTTCATGAACTCAGCTAACCTACAGATCTTTCCTGGAGGGAAACAGGGTGAGAAATGCCACATTGATAGACTTGTGTGAAGGCACTGAGAAAGGAAAAGAAAGGAAGGGGGTTGATTGCTTCCATGAGACTAATGCCACTGAAATTCCACACTGCATGAACCTGAGAGGTTTGTTAAAGAAGCTGCCAAGGTCAGTGACAGGCACACCAAGTTAATATCTCTAGTTGGGGGGAAGGGGGCACGGAAGAGCCTGCTTCGTTCAAAGAAAGGGAAGGGATGGTGTTTCATTATCGGCACTTGAGCGAAGGATGGATTGAAACAATGACAGGGTCCCTGCTGAGGTGCCACTGGCATGCACGCGAGATGGCGTGTGCTCAGCAGATGTGTGGACAGAGATGGACCTCTCACTGTTCGGGAAATGAATTTCTGCTCTTGACACACAATGCTGATTGAATGTGAAGGCTGCTGTTGAAAGCCTTAGGCTGCCTCAAGAAATCCAACCTCCCCATGTTAGATCTTGGGTAAGCATAACTTTAGCATCAAAGACAGAGGGGGAGGGGGAGGAAGAGGAGAAAAAATTAGAATGAGAAGAATAGGAACTGGGAAAATAAGAATTACAATGGGTGTTTTTCCACTACGCTCCTTTAAACCGGATCTAAGAAGATCTGGATCTAAGGAATGGGTACATTCCTTAATCCAGATCTAGTAGAGCCGGATTAAGGAAAGTACCCAATGTGTTTCCATGGGTGGTTTAGCACCCAATAGCAATGGGTGCTAGCCTCCCTGCCGTGGAAACAGAGGAGCACCCATTTGGAAATCCGGATCTACCCATGAGGGGACTGCTAGTCACCCCAGGTGTTTGGGGGGACAGGGGGTGCAATCTCCGAAGTGGCTTCGAAGTCATTTCAAAGTCACTTCAAAGTCACTTCGAAGTCTGTGGAAAACAGCTCCATTGAAGTCTGTGCTGATTTTTGGAGTGAACTTTGAAGTGATTTCGAAGTGACTTCGGAGACACTTCGAAGTTTACTCTGAAGATCAGCACAGACTTCAAAGACGCTCCAGAGCTATTTTGCACAGACTCCGAAGTGTCCTCCTCCTCCTCCTCCTCCTCCTCCTCCTCCTCCTCCTCCTCCTCCTCCTCCTCCTCCTCCTCCTCCTCCTCCTCCTCCTCCTCCTTCTCCTCCTCTCTGTTAGGGGGAAGAGGCAAGAGGAAATTGTGGGGTCTTGTTTAGATCATGCATTGCCTCTTGCTGTCTGAAGGCAAAGATTTACAGATAAAAAATAGATTCAGAACAAATGGATAAAAACAGTTATAACTAAGTTTCAGATATTCTGCAGTTGAAGAAAAGAAAAATGTAAATGCAAAGGTATACCATTAGCATCCTGAAGTTTTCTGATATGATACACTGCCAGAAGGTGTGGAAGTGAAATAAGCATTCTAAGAATCTCATTTTCTGTCTCCATTTGCATCCTCAAGCAGACTTAATTTTAAACCAGTAAGATCATGGTTCATATTCCTGCTTTGCCCTGGAGTGGCTTGGATGGTCTTTGTTAACTCTTAGCCTGATCTCCCTCAGAAGGTTGTGACAATTATTATTGTTATTATTAATTGCCTCATTACTTTGAAAGCTAAAAAGTAAGCCAACATATCAAGAAAGATATATTTCTTAAGCTATGTTTGGGAAGCAAAGAGAACAGAGACCCAGGAGGACTGAGAAGAGATATTAGATACCGAATTCCAGCAGAAAGACTGAGCTTTCATGCACATGTATGGGGGAAACCAACACAAAACATAAGAACATAAGAAGATGCCTGCTGGACCAGGTCATACACTATCCAGTCCAGCTTTCATACAATTGCTTCTGGGCATCTCAAGCAGGAAGCAAAGGCAAAACCTTCACCTGCTCTCAGTTCCCTGCAAATGGCCTTGAGAGGCATGATGTCTCTCTCTCCAGCTGGAGGACGTACCTAGGCATCACTTTAGTATCTATCATCCATGAATTTGGTTGCTGTTACCACTACGTATGCTAGGGAGTACTTGAGATAACTTTAGGTATGGTTTCTTGTTTAAGAATCTCATGCAATTTCTGCACATGTGCCCGGCGTCCATCCTGTGGAAAATGCTCCTTGCCAGGAAAGTAACAGGTAGTGGTGCTAACTGTTTGCATGATGGTCTTTGCAAGCATAGTCTTGCCCAATTTCAAAGCCAGGGAACAAAAGTTCTCCAGCCTCAAAACTTCAGGCCAGGAACATTTTCCACACCCTGGGCAGGGTCCTGGAAGTAGGCTGTCCTCCAGAACCTAGTTAGATGACACTAGGGACTTTTTCACACTTCCCATCCACTGGATGGGAAAGGAGCATGATTAACCAATGTTGACTAGCACTCACACTTGGAGCACTAGTCAACTTTGGCAGTACCCTCCCCCTGCAATCAAATACTTACTTAATTTGATCTGGGGCCTGGTATTCCTCTGGGTGCCGCCATTTTGGCTGTGGCACTCTCCATGACTGTCCATGTCACCTTGATGATGCTGGTGCTCTGAACAAATGCAGTCACATCTATGGCCATTTGAGTTGCCAGTGCATTTGCATGGCACCACTACAACCCTGGAGCGCCAGAAGAAGACCAAATGGTCCTACCCTGGAGGCTTCAAGTAAGTGTCTGGTAAACGTTGCTTAATGTGTGGAGCACAATTTTCTGCTCCATCCCTAATCAACAATTAGTGACCTTCTGGTGAGGGTGGGCACACTTGGAGGCTGTAACAGCCTACTCCACATGCGGATGCTTTTCACCAGAAGTTCACTAATCATGCACTACCAGATGTAGTGTGAATAGGCCCCAGGCTCTAGAAGGTGGCTGGACAGTTCCTGCCACTCTCAGCTGTCTGCCTAGTGGAGTCAGGGAGTGAGACATAGGCCCTTTCTGAAGGGCCTCTGATGTGGATCCTGTTCCTCCTCATCTGGCACCCATTAGTCTGGTTCCATCTGCACAAGGCAGGGGCTGAGCCAGATTAAGAGGCAGCTCAATAGTGTCCACGACCAGACTAAGGGTCTTAATCCAGATCACAGAGGGAGAAATAGAATCAAACAATGAATGAGAAGAGTTCAGTCAAAAGGTTCATGTTTGCAAGTGGGAAATTCAATTGAATTTGTGTATATTTAAAGAACCAAATATTCAGTTTGATGCAAATATCTGTGAATTGCAAACCATTAGATCAAAATTTTGAACAGAAACTGAACTTTGCACATCCTTACCTGTACGGAGTAAAGAGAGGGTGGAGGTTTTTGTCGTGTTTCAGGTGGGCAAGGGCAGAGAGGCAAACACACACACACACACACACACACACAGGCGTGCACACGTACGACAGTCCATTTGGGGCTCAAGAGTAGTCAGGGGCAGGTCAGGGCAATGTCAGGGTTCCAGAAGTCTGGCAAAAGACACAGCAAGGTCCAAGAGTCAGGTCACTCCAAAGTCAGGGTTCCAGATGTATGGCAGAGTCACAGCAGGGTCCAAGAGTCAGGATTATGGGCAAAAGCGTGGATGGGGCTTGTACAAGTATTTTGTCTGCAATGCCAGTCCAGCATATGCTGCTCAGTTAAGTAGGGGAGGCAGCACCACACACTTGCTGGTGCAGCTGGGCCAGAGGCTGCAATCTGTGCCTCACCTGTTTCTGCTCTTGATGGAGCAGAGGAGAGGGACACTCCTGGGGCTGACTGTCTGAGCTCCCCTCTCCAGAACTGTTTGTGTGCCCCCCAAAACTGGCCCCTGGCTCTCAACATCCACGCTGCTGTGCCCTGTTTGCTGCCCAGACTGTTGTACCATTGAAACCCCACTCTCCTTCTCCAAGGAAACTGGACTGGGAGGATGGGGCATGACCGTTTTCTGCTCGAGAAAGCATAGAAGAAAGTGCTGGGCCACCACGTGAGGTGGGATGCTGGACTAGATGAGCTGTGGTCTGATCCAGCAAGGCTTTTCTCACGTTCTTCATACTAGTCAGTACTAATGTGTTTTAAGATGCAAATAGAAACTGAATAGGGCAATAACTATATTTCCACCCTCCCCAAATTGATTTTTTTTAAAAAAAATGAATTTATGAGAGAGGGAAAAGATGGGCAGGAAGACAAAGACTGGAAGGATGAGAAGCTAGATAACAGGATGTACCCGGTTTCCTTTAGGGAAGTTACTGCTGAGTCTCTGGGAAATGTCAGGTTTAATTGAGCTCTTTAATTTCAAATAGAGCAACTGTTTGCACAGTCTGTGTTTGATTGCCAGGAAAAGTTAACTCAGGCATCCAGTGCTGGACTGAATATTCATTCACAGAAAAAGTTCTTCTTCACATGTTTCAGACTCATCCGGCTGATGGAACCTGAGCTGCAAAATAATATTCGTAGTGCTCCAAAACAATGAAAGCCAGTGAAGTGATCAAGAATCTGGGCTTTCTCTTGTCATGAAGATTTGGAGCTTAGAACAAAGAGAGTAAAAAGCAGAAGAAAAACAAAACAAAACAAAAAAATAACAGTGGATAATTGGAATCAGGCAGGGTGGGTGAAGAAGAGCAGTTAAGAAGCTCTTTGCAGGTAGCTTTTGATGTTAGAAAATCATAGCAAGCTGAGCTTTGATGAATTGTGGGATAAAGTCTAGTTTGCCAAAGTTTTTGAACATCAAAATTTAAAAGCAAATGGCCATTACAGTGCCCGTTACGGGGAAGCACACTTTCTCTCCTTGATTACTTTTGTGAAGATAATGCATGTATTTATAGATATATATTTATAGATCTAGGTGATATAGATAAATATATCCTAATCCCTTTTGGGTGGCTAGTTGATATGGGTGGTTAGTTGGAAGGTCCTACATAGTTTCTTCTCTGTACTAAAGACAGGGCCTTTTCTACACTGGCCCTTTTTTCTAGATTGTATCTCAGAACAGGACCTGTAATCCACATGCTAGTGCAGACTACAGTAGGATCCACGTGCGGATCAGTACCCTAAGTGTTCTAATCATTCTTTCTCTTCACCTTCCACATCTCATCCAGTTCTTCTTCCAGTTCCTAGTAATTTCTCCAACTCTTCATGTTATTTTTGATGTTGCCATCTGTTATACAAACATTTGTAACATTCAAAATTTGTACTAATTCATCTGAACTCAGACATTCAGGGTGCATCCCCGAGCAATTTAAAGTCCGCTAAAAATCCTCTTTTGTTGCTGAGCACCCCCATGCATGGCTTTTATCTGGGCTTCCAGTGCCTCAAATTAGGAAAATGCACAGCAAAAAAAGTGCCCTTTAAAGAAGACTACCAGCGCACTTTCCGGGAAGACGCAGGTATTCAGAGCAACATTTTGCATGGAGACACTCCGTGGCAAAAGGGGTGGGGGTTTTCTCCAAGGCGGCAAGCTCTCTCTTTTTTTGCCTCTCATCCACAGCCAGCATTCACGATATGAAAACAGAAGGCAGGCATTCCAATCACAAAGAGAAACAGCAAAGATACATTGTAATGAATTGCTTCCGCCCGCCCGCAAGTGAAAGTGTATGAGCAAAATCGCTGGCTGGGGGAGGCATTTTGGGGCCGGAGATCTTGTAAACTGCCTTCGCAAGCAGGGGAGATGAACAGAGAACTTGTACATTTTTCTTTTGGACTTGTGAATGAGTGCATGATCGCACGATTGCTGGCTGGGGGAGGCGTTTCAGCAGCTGGAGAATTTGTACATAGCAAAATGAATTGCCCCAGCACCCAATGAAACAGTGAGGGGCGGGGAGAAAAAGATGCGGGTAAGCAAAAGACGCTTCCTTGGGGACGGTCAGTGCATTTAAAATGCACCTTTTGCTGAGCCCCATGGGGTCACTTAATTCAGAATTGAACACGCATTTGTTAGATCCGCTGCAGTAGAGGGACAATAGCGACACAAAAAAGTACCGTGGGGATGCACCCTCAGATTTCAATCGAATGTTGGCACCTGGGGTCCTGCCTGGTACCTTGGTCCTTCCTTCTATTGCTCTTGTTCTTGCCCTTGTTGTGCTGCTAAGATGCATCAGTGCTGCCTGTCATTCATGCTTTTTCTAGCCACAGATACAATTTCCCAATGTCTGCCACTGGTGCATTCCATGGAAGATCTTGCTATGCCAATACATCTCCACTGCTTGCTTTTCATTCATTACTCCTTGCCTGTAGCATTTCATCTGTAGGAGCCATTTTACTGATTGTTCATGGATGTCTCTCTCTTCACTTAAGATAGCGGCCTTGATACTTGTTAACCTTGAGTTGGTTTCCAGCATATTCCTTGTGGAAAGAACTTAGTAGAAGTCGTGCATGAATGGAGATTTTGCATTAGATTCATATTGAATGTAAGAAAATCTGTATTTGTTCAAATTGACCCCTTTGAATATGGTAGGATTCTATTTGATATGACTGTATTCAAATTTGTATGAATATCTAATACAAACAAATACATATCTGACAGGTATCTCATAACATATCTGCTCTGAAAGCATGAAATCTGCCCTGAATCCACAATGAATCTGCTCTCAATTCATGTCAAATGCACTCTGGATCTATTTCAGATGTGACTGGCTCAGCTGCTTTCTCTCCTCCTGAGTCCAAAGCATTTGTATGAATATTCCAAAACATTTGTGGAAATACAAATGTCAATGTACGAATGTCGTAACGTTTGATTTGTATATGAAGGTCTAAATTTATACAAATTCATACGTATATCAAATGTTATGAATATTTGTGCACATCCCTAAATTTACTGTCTGATTAACCTAGTGCAAGCTTGAGGATCCAGGTGCTAGGAAGTAAGAGGAACCAATTCAGTGACACATTTTTCTGTGTCACCAAAATGGGTGCCCCTGCTAAAGTGGCCCATGGAAATGTGTGCCCTTCCGCACACCTCCTAGACCAGTTTAGTGATGGTTAGTCATTTCTAGTCTAGCTGTCGATTTTGGGTTGACTCAACTAAGCTATGCTCCAGTCCAGTGGTCAAGCACGGATAGTGGTCTTTCCCTGTTCCACACCAGAGTGTGAAAGAGAGAGGACAGAAGAGCAAGGTCTTATACTATATACTTTCTACCAGTAAGTGTAGAAAGAGGAAGAAGAAGAGTTGGCTTTCCTACCTCACTTTTCTATTCTCCCCACAACAGAGCACCCTGTGAGGTAGGTGGGGCTGTGAGAGCTCAGAAGACAGCTGTGACTAGTCTAAGGTCACCCAGATGGCTTCATGGTGGAGGGCGGAATCGAACCTGGTATTCCCAGATAAGAGTCAGGCTCCCTAACCACTAGACCAAACTCACTGACTCTTTCTTACTGAGAAGCCCCGATCTTTGGGCTTCCACTTAGTTCTCCCTGTTTCTATGAATCTGTGTGCACTGGGGCATTAAACCCTTCTTCTCAAAGCCCATCAAGTTGATCTGTATCTGTAAATCCATTACAACCAGAGACTGCGGCGTTGTCAAGTTCCTCTCTTTTGCTTCAGACCCGTAGAACGCGTGCGGCGGCAGCGGGGGGGGGGGGATTTTGGTACTTCAAGCATGGGGTATTATGCTTGAAATTACTGGTGGAATTGACACAGAAACCTGCATGGGGAAATCCACCATGATGGTGCCCAGTTCTGGGCAGGCAAAACAGATGGCTGCAAAATAGCGTTTTGTAGTTTGCAATCTGCAAATCAGTTTAGCAAAATAAACAGCTTTCCAACAAAGCTCTGGTAAGACAGCACAGTCTCTGGGGCTAAAAAACTAACTCTGGAGAACTTTCAGCTCCATGCTTCATTTTCTTCACACAGTGGCCAAGTGTAATATGCAAGATGTTGCTCAGGCAAGCTTTTAAAATGGTCAGATATTGAAGTTACATTTAAAATCCTACTGAATATTGATACAAGTCAAAGTCTTTGATTGCAATTGTGTGTTTCATTTGCTGCTGAACCGTTTAATCGGACACATGATTGTTCTTGTGAGCCCGTTTGGTCTAGTGGTTAGTGAGCCAGTCTCTAGTCTGGGAATACCAGGTTTGATTCCGCTTTCCTCCATGAAGCCAGCTGGATGACCTTGGGCTAGTCACAGCTCTCTTCTGAGCTCTCACAGCTCCACCTACCTCACAGGGTGTTCTGTTGTAGGGAGAATAGAAAGCTTTGTCAGCTGCTTTGAGTCCCCTTAAATGTGTGAGAAAAGTGGGGTAGAAAAGCCAACTCTTCTTATTCATGTTAGATTCTGAACTTGCTCAAAAAGGAAGAATATATTTTCTTTTCCATTCTGTTCTTTTCAAGGACAAACACACAGCAAACACCAATTGTTTGGTTGCGTCAGTCATATCTGTGAGCATGAGAGTGGTTCAGTTCGGTCAAATTTCTGGATATGCAAACCACTGCAAGTTTGGTTCGATGCGAGCAGCCACAAGCATGACCTGTTTGTTCAAATGTTTGAATGCAAACCAAACATTGCTCATCTCTGGTCTTTGACCAAAGAAATGTGCCTGCCGTGAGTTTTCTGCCAAAGTCATATAGTAGGGATGCACACTAATATTCATAGGCATTCGAAATCCAATTGAATGTGCCGAATTTCAACATTTGAACATGAATAGAATGTCCTGAAATGTGAAATGTGTAAATATTCAAATTGAATTTTGAACTTTGGATCTATTCATTTGAATTATCTGGACATTTGTATGTGTAAGAGTTTGTACACAATGTGTATTTGACGATCCTCCTCTTTCCTGCATCCGTACATATTTTTACGGATCCCTATGGGACAGAAATGGGTTGCATACAGGGTAACTACGGGATGCATACAGACTTGTACGGATGCATACAGACGCGTACAGATGTGGGGAAGATGTGTACGTGCACATACAAATATTGTCAACATCTGTGTGTGCAGATTCGAATAAAAAATTTGAATGAATAGATTCAAATGTGGTAAACACTAATCGAATCTTGTTAAATTCGAATTTAAAAGATTTGAATTCAATCGGATTTTCAGGTATTTGATTTGATTCAAATAGGACGCAAAACAACAACAACATTCCTGCACATCCCTATCGTATTGTATTCTGAGTAACAGGAACAGTGCTGCTAGTGCCAGTACAACCCTCCCCCCCCCCATCTTGCACTAGACTCCAGTGGAATTTCAGGGAACATCACAACAGAAAGAAATGTGAAGTTGAGAAGGAGAGTATTTGAGGCAGAAACTGAGAGATACTGAGAGATAAATGAGTAGGAGAGATTTATTGATGAAGCATGGATAGCACCGAATTGAGAAGTTAAAGCAGCAGAAAATGAGGTTTGGGGGATTAATTGAGAGAAGAGGTTTGCACAAACTCGCAAGAGAGCGAAAGACCTTGGGTAGGACCCCAGAAAAAGAAAGAAAGACTCAGTGTGTTGCTTTCTTACTGTGTCACAGACTGGGATTTATTCATTTCTCTCCCCCCCCCCCATTTCCCACTTGGTGTTCTTTAAGGTGGAGTGGAAGTCCTATCAGCAGAAATTCTTCTTCTTCTAGATAGGTCTCTGAAAAAGACTTGAGATATTTGCACTGTGAGGAAAAAGTTCAAGTTCTCAGGCTGCCGGCCAAATGACAGAATTTCAGTAAAATCCATCTAATGAGCAAAACTCAGGCAGAATCTACATGGAGTGGACCTTTATGATGTCATGAACGAACCATAATGGGAACAGTAAACATGACTTTGGTCCCCGACGCTTTGTTTAGGATGCATCTCCATGGGCTCCGTTTACTTTGGGGTGGATTTGGGGCAGCCCCAATGTGAATTGTAGCTTAAATTAACATGTCCCCATGTGATTGAGGAGAGCACAGGGTCAAGCCGAATCTGCCTGTCCCCATGAAATCCACGGTAAACCCCTGCATCGGGGAACCGCACCATTTTTTCTCCACCCCTCCCCCCTGATAGGAAGCCAGACTGACATCACCATGCCCTCTCCCGCCTGCTGCAGCAATGACAAGGGAAGCCCCTCCCGGTTGCCCCTCCAAAAATACCACACACTGCATCGATAAGGTAGAAATTATAAAAGGGGGGCATAATAGGAAAGGAAAGCGGCTCATTGCTTGAAGCCGCGGCTGTGCTTCAATCATTTTAGTGGAGGTGTGTTCTGCCCCTTGACAGCAAGCATGCCCCCCCATGGCAGCAGCTTCTTTTGATCTTGCTCAGCTGAGTGCAGGAAGGCCATGGGTGCTTCCCCCATTAAGGCAAGCAAGTGCTCGTGTGCTACATCAAGTCCTTTACCCACTCACGCCTTACCAATCGGGTGACCAGGCAAGTGTGTGTGTGTCATGCTTGTAGCCGGAGAGACACTCACAGGGCAGATGAGAGCTCACCACTTCTCTTTCAGCAGAATTTCTTTGAAGAGATCCTGAAGCAGTTGCAATCACAGCATGCATGGCAGGGACAGCGAGCATAGGCAAAGCCCCGCCTGCTAATGCTGCAATCACCAGTCTCCGCCCCCAATAACATGGGAGCATCCCCATGACTCCAGGATAACGCATGATTGCCTCCTAATTCACGGCAAAAACAGTTGGAAAGGGGGGGGGGGTTGCAGCAGATTTTTGTCATTTGTCCTGCATGTAGCTCGGATTAGAGGCTTTTCATGGGGACAATCCAAGGCAAACTCCGGTTTTCCTCGGAGTATTTTCAACATGGGGATGCAGCCTTAGTGCTCTTGATGAGTGCAGTATTTTCATGGTTCCACACTTATCTAGTCAATATGCTGCCAATGTACATTGGTTAGAGTATTTTACTAAGTCCCCTGATAGTCTAAAAGACAGAAGCGGGTCTTACGCATGTGTCTGTTCTGATCCACTATAGACCTCAATACTGAGGTCTATCAGTGATCCAAATTAAGAGTCCCTTCATCTGAGTCATGCTCTGTCCTATGCTGATAGAGTGTATCAGTGAGGAACAGGGCCTCCCGTGTTCTGGATTAACAAGTGGATGAGGGAAGAGATGACATATTATTTATTATTTGTATTTCTATGCTGCCCTAGCCTGAAGGTCTGAGGGCAGGTAACAATATTATATTAATTTTAGACAGGTCCCTGCCCTCAGGCTTACAATCTAAAGAGACAGGATACAAAAGGAAAATGGTGTGGGAGGGAACAGGGACACTCTGGCAGCAACAGTGTCCTTGCAATGGTAAAATACTTTTATATTATTTTTCTCCTCCACCCACCACAGGCAAGATGGCTCCTTCATAGCCTGGGTAGTGACTGTTGGGAGGGAGGGGTCAATGCTGGGAGCTTGATGGAGGGTGCTCACCCAGTTTCCTTCTCCCTTCCTCTTCCAGTAGGCAAGATGGTTCCCCATGACTTGTGTGGTGACATTGGGACGGAGGGGTCAATGCTGGGAGCTTGATGGAGGGTGCTCACCCAGTTTCCTTCTCCCTTCCTCTCCCCACAGGCAAGATGGAAGGCATAATCCCCTTTCTGATCCTGTTTAAGTGATAGTGTGCAAGAACTCCCAAAGGAAAACCAGACAGTGGTGGGATGACAAGACCCGGTGAAACAACACTGAAATGTCATTGGAAGAGTGATTTGGCCTCATGGCAGAATAGCAATGAAAAGCACAGTGGCAGGCCATATGCTCACATCCCTTCAGCACCTCTGGGTGCTGAACAAGATCCTTCCCAGCTTACTTTAGTCTGTGCCAGCAAACTAGGAGTCTGTGTGTTTTTCCCAGACAGAAAATCACAGAATCACAAAATTAAAGAGAATGAATTGCCACCAAGATCTAAACTCCATTAGTTTCATAACCCTCTTCAACAGACCATGATCCACAAAGTGGAAAGCAAAACAGTGTAAATAAATCAAAACATGCAAAGAAGCACACACACACACACATCTGCACACTGCTTGCCTTCAGGGTCATTAGGAAATGTTGTCTTGGAGATAACTTTTTATCCCCATTCATGGAGATTTTTTTTCTTCCAAAGCAATGTCTCATTGGGCAAACTTGGGTCCTTTGTGGACCTTTTCCCTTTCACTTTAGAAAAAAACATAGATGTGTTCGACTTCCCATTAAGGATGCTGGGTAGGCAATTTCCTCTAATAGGAAGTACTGTAATTAAAGCAACACTGTGCACTCAATAAACCCATAGGGACAGATCCTCAGTTGGCATAAATCAATGTAGCTACACTCGAGTCAATGGAGGAACATCAGTTTAGACCAGCTGCAGACTTGGTATATGTTTGTTAATTGCTGTCACTTTAACCCGTATATCTGGGGCTGACTGTATATGGCTGAAAGGACAATTTAGCCAACTTGGATTCAAATTCTTGCAGAACACTTTGTGATCAGATAGATAAACAGATAGTGAGAGGTGAGATAGCTGTAGATTTATAGATGTGGCAATATATAATCCACAAAATCTGTTCAGTTCTGGTCACCACACCTTACAAAGTGTATTGTGGAACTGGGAAAGGTGCAGAAAAGGGCAACTAGAATGATTAAGGGCTGGGATGTCTCCGTTACAAAAACTGACTGCAATATCTAGGCCTCTTCAGCCTGGAAAGACAGCATTTAAGAGGGGACACCATGCATGGTATAGAAAAGGTGGATAGAGAAAAGCATTTTCTGTATCACACAACTTGAGAACCAGGGAGCATCTATGAAGCTGATGGGTAGGAGAGCTGGACCAAGCAAGGGGAAATATTTCTTCACTCAGAGGGTCATTGAACTACACAATTTGCTGCCAGAAGGGGTCGTAACAGCAACCAGCCTAGATAGCTTTAATAAAGGCTGAGGCAAATTTATGGCTGACAGATGTATCAATGGTTACTAGAATGGATGCCCAGGCTGAGGAACATGCAGGATGCCTCTAAAGGCCATTTGCAGGGAGTTGAGAGAAGGTGGTTTTGCCTTTGTCTTCTGCTTGAAATGCCCAAGAGTAATTGGTGGGCCACTGTGTGGGACAGAATACTGGACTAGATGGGCTGTGGCCTGATCCAGCAGGGCTCCTCTTAGGTTCTTATGATCATTTGGACACCAACACATTTCTCCTAAAATAACTACTTAGCAAGTCCTCTTCTTAGTCTCTCTTTTCCACACTCTGCTGCAGTCTAGAGGGCCCCATCTATTAAGACAGCACACTGGGTATACTGAGGCCTTTTCACACTACAGCAGAATGGCTGTAGTGCACTTATGCTAAGACATGCAGGGACGCTTTCCCCATTCAGGTAAGGAACACATTTCCACATATTCCTAACTGCCTATGTGCAAATGAGGAAAGCGTCCCTGCGTGTCCTAGCCTGGAAAGGCTGGTATGGGGCTGGGACCCCACTCCCAGGCCTGTCTGCCTTTGGGTCGAACTGGACCCAAGGGCTGGCAGGCCTGTCTGGTCCCTTCCCTGGGTCCCTGCAAGTTCTAGGGAACTGGATCGGATCCCCTAGGGCTCGCAGGACCCCCGGACCCCCTAGGTGGGGAGGCACACGCGCAAGAGGTACATACCTCATCCTTGCTGGGTCCCAAAATGGCAAGCCAAGTGCACTCTGAAAGTGGATTGAAACTGGATTAAAATGTAGGTGTGAATAGGGCCATTGTGTGAGATCTGGGAAAGGAGCAGAAAAGGGCAACCAAAATGGTTAAGGGTCAGAAACACTTTCTTTACAAAATCAGACTGCAATATCTGGGCCTCTTCAACCCTGAAAGGCAATGTTTATGAGGCAGCCTGATTGAAGGATATAAAATCATAATTGGTGTGGAAAAGGTGGATTGAGAAAAAAAGTTTTCTCTATCACACAACCTAGAACCAGGGAACACTCTATGAAGCTGATGAGTAGGACCTACAAGAGGAAGTATTTTCTTCACCCAGAGGGCCTGGATAGCTTTGAGAAAGGATGAGATGCATTCATGGAGCAGAGGTGTATCAATGATGACTAGAATGGATGCCTAGGTACCACCAGGTTGGAGAGTCAGTCAGGATGCCTCTTGAGGCCATTTGCAGGGATTCAAAAGCAGTTGAAAGTTTTGCCTTTGCCTTCGACTTGAGATGCCCAGAAGTAGTTGGTGGACCACTGTGTAAGACAGGATTCTGGACTGCCTGGTCTGTGGCCTGATCCAGCAGAGTTCCTCTTCTGTTGTTATCACAGCCTTTTCTAACATAATGAGGGCAGAAGACTAGTGTTGTCAGAATGAAGGTATTAAAATGTGTGCCTTTTCCCCTCTAAAAAATGCTGGGAGGGGGGATTTGGCAGCTCTTCTCTCTTACCTTTCGGTGTGAATTATGAGTCGATCGGCTTATCCATCCTTCCTTCCTTCCACTGGTCCATCACAGGATCATTAGAACTGGGCCAGGCATTTGACTGGGTGGCCCAGCCAGAGCACTTCTTCTGCAGTGGGGCTGAACTCATTTTCCATAAGCCATTAGCTCAGGCCTGATGAGAACTGTGTCCTTGAAAGCCGCAACGCCAAAGTAGTTCTGCATCCTCCCTTGGCAGCTCACTCAGAGCTTCTAGCCGTCCTAATAGTTATAAAGTTTGTCTTAATCATTAACTTAAATTTCCCCTTTGCTGCTTCTTCATCCCATTCCTTCTTGTTCTGACCTTGGTGGCTAATTAGAATAATTGCCCCCTGCTTTCATTACCTCTCCGCTTTATGTATTTGGAGCAGAAACATGCTCAGGACATGAGGCATAATCTTAATTCCAATTATCTCCAGATTGAGCCCAGGATTCTTCTGTTGAGAGTTGAGGGGTGGGCTTAGTGAAGCGCAGATGGATAATCAAAGGGGAGAGCACATGGAATCAGGTTTTTTTTTAAAAAAAAAAATCTTCCCCCAAATATTCATTTGGCAAAACTAACTTAGTTGCCCACAAGCTAACATTAACAATGAACATTGCACTTTTTATTTTTGGGGGCATTGGGGGGGGGGAGCAACAGCAGCAACTTCAATTCCACAAAGAAAAGAAATCAGAACAGTTTTTAAAGATGTTTTAAGAATTTTAAAAATGCATTATTGTTATTGTGAGCTGCCCTGGGACCTCTTGGTGAAAGGAGGGAATTAATTCTTAAATAAATATAAAATAAAATGGCACTTTTCTCTGAAATTTTCAGTGGGAGGTTTCATAGCACGCCCTACCTGTTTCTGTGGTTGCCTGAACAGCAAGAGGAAATGTCTAATATCCTGCAGACACCACGGATAGGGTCCCAAAGGGATCTTGCACCATGCAGGAAGTCAGCAAACATGGGCAGAAGACTCAAAGGTCATCTGGATTCAGCATCCCATTTGAAGATCTCTGCACGTGTGCAGATGTGGCTGTCTCAGAAGCATGGACTGGGACCTTTGGTGGAAACAAAATGGGGTTGGCGTGATTGGGTTCATCCAATTCCTTTCCTCCACCCAGAAAAGTATTCATTTTATCTCCCACCCCCAGAAGTTGCTATACATGTTTAGATGCCATATAAATATATGAAGTGTGAAATGTGAGTGAATGTAAGAGGATATTTCATAGTACATTATTAATCTCATTGCATGCAAAACAGTTTCTGCTTTATATATAATATCTGATAATTAATCTTATCTTTTTACTGGTTTTGAATTTGCACTTTTAGCCTTAACAGCCTCAAGGCAACTAAGTGAAAATGTGTTATAAATAAAATAAACAAATGGAGAAATGAACATATTATATGTTTTCCATCGAGACATACAGACAGATGAGAGACAGGCAGGCAGGCAGGCAGGCAGGCAGACAGACAGACAGGTTACCCCATGCTGTGGAGGGCCAGGCAAGTAATTCACCCCAAGGTGGGACTGGTTGCCACTGGTCCTCATTCTGCTTCAAAGACCAGGAACAAAAATTTGAGGCTGATGGCTAGGGTGTTTCAGCCACATGCTTAAAAGCAATGCACTTCCAGGTTCTCAGTGCTGCTTCCAGTCATCCAGCCAAAAAGGGGCCAGATATAGTAAACCAGACCATGGAGGCATGCTGTTTCATGAACCAGTATATTGAAGTATTCCCTTGTGGACTACTTTGAAAAGGTCAACTGCATGAAATGAATACAGTGCCATTTTGGTACTTGCACCCCTGATCCACAAAATTGGTTGTCAAGTGGTACGAATGCTACAGTCTAGTGACCAGATGTAAAAAGGGTGACAGATTGGTAAGCATGTGTATCTGTCAATAGATGGGCAGAGAACACAAGAGACCAATAAGCTGTTGTTGGGAAGTCTCTTTTGTTCACAAAAAAATGTTAATAGAATGAAGTCAAAGAACTAAGCAGCTTCTGGTTTAGCCCCCACCCCCCACCCCTTACCTTAGGACCTTTCTGCATTGAGGTGCTGTGGACCTGGATAGGTAGATCTGGTAAATCCAGAGACCTTTTCACATGAGGGGTTTTAGAATGCATGGAGAGCAGATTGGGACACAGCATTCGCTCTTGTGGGCGGCTGGATCCATTCCAGGCCGCCCCCAAGCATCTCAATGCGCTCTCGACGCGTTCGAGTTTCAGAGCACTAAAAAGTGCTCTGAAACCGTTTCTGTGCATTCTGCATGTTCTGAGCTCCCTCAGAGAGAAAGCATTTGCATGCTCTCTCTCTCTGTGACAGCTCTGCCCCTCCCACGGGCTGCTCCCATTGGCTCCTATGGACCCAGTATAGAATGAACGTTTCTATAACCTAATAAAGTTTCTCAAGGAGGCACAATCTCAGGACTCCCTAACTAAACTTCCCTCAGGTAAGTTGTTCACATGAGCCCGATTCTCCCTGCCCACCCTCAGTGAGTTATCCCAGGAAAGAACCCCAAACCTCTGTTGTACGGACTTATATAGTTTCCCACTGGGATGCTGGCGTGCCCTGATTGGCTCTCCCTAAGAGCACACTTCCCCCTGCCTCAGAGCTATAGGCAGCCACTCACACTAGCCACCTTCCAGCATATTTACTAGGACTTAACTGTGTAAAACTAACTTACCTTAGTAACTCAGTCATCACACACACCAAATATTTACATAATGGCCAGGACAAATGCAGCAATGAAGGTGGCCCAAGCATACTTAAATCATGCTCCTTGAAAGGCCATACACATTGTTCTCTGCAACCCTGAGGGACTGAAAAGGGCCAGGAGATATTTGTCTGCTCAGCCCCCAGATACCTGAAGGACTCTGAATATCACCCAAATAAATAGTTCTGGACATTTTTAAGGGTTAGCTTCACACAAGTTTTACTGTGCATTAAATCACATGCAGCTCTAAGTGAAATCACTCCAAAATGTGAGTTTGCACACCATCTATGTTGTATTTTCAGATGAATCTGCTTTGAATAAAGATGCTTGCCCTTCAGGTGATAAGGACAGTCCATTCAGCTCCAACACTGGGTGATTTTCAGGGTTAAAGTGACCAGGAATCAGTTAATCATCTGTGGAAGTTCATACAGGCCCAAGCTCATATGAAATCAATTACTTAAAATGTGGAAGATAAGTTTAAGGATAATATCTCTATAAATTATTAACTAGGTTATGGCTTCCCCCCCCCCCCCATTCTAGGTAAAAAGTGAAGCTGAACACACCCTGTTAAGGGAGGATTTGCAAAGTGGTGAAGTTTGGTTTGTTTTGAAGGTCAGTGCCAAGGCACGATCAATCGTAAGTTTAAAAAAGTCTGAACTAGGGAAACTTTATTTCCACACACACACACACCAAACTATCTTTGATTTTACTGAGTCCTGAGGTACACCAGCTTGTAAGAATGTCCGTGCCACAGAGATTCCTCACTTGATGGACAGAGCTAGCTTTTGTTTAAGCACTTTTGACAGGTTAGGGCTGAAGGTTTTAGAGGGAAAAGCTATGGAGGGTTTCTTTGGTTTAGGATGCTCACATCCTGTGTTTATCTGTGCACCTGTCAGCCGTGATTTATGCCCTTGGAGCTGAGGGTGTGTGTGTGTGGGGGGGGGAATCTTTCTTTTTCAGGTTAAATTTTGTGGTTCTTCAGTCTCCTCCAAAATTCCTCAAATGGAAAATCTAGAAAACTGTCTCCAAATTGTACTTAATTATCCCAAGAGGAATAATAGTATTTAGAAGTTTCTGTGTACTTCTTATAAAATATCCAGGTTATGGTGAATGCAAACTCACATCTTCTGGGGCTGTTCAAGGTGATTATTTTTGAGGAAGATAAACTTGCACTTGTCAATTTAAGGTACATCTGTGGAAGTGGTCACATCTAGTAATAGTGAGCAGTGGACAGCATGATTCTGAGGGCCACTTGCTGACAGACTGTGAGCAGGTGAGTTATTTGCTTCTGTCCTGCTGGTGTGTTTCCCTCTGCAACTAGTTTGGCAACCATGAGAGTAGCCTGTTGAACTAGAAAAAAACATCCTGACAGTGAGGGCGATCAGTCAGTGGAATAGATCTGCTGGACTGAAGAAGCACAATGACCCAACATTAACTAGGTAACAACAGCCCTGGGACGATTCCTGGTAAATGTTGGTTAACTTGTGGAACAAGACTTCTTGCAACACACCTGATCAACTATTAGTGAACTTCTGGTGAGGCATGCACACTTAGGGGCTGTAGAAGCCTACTCCATGTGTGGATGCTCTTCACAGAGTTTCACAAATTCTTGACTAGAGGCCATAATATGAATAGGCCTTGTTGACCCTGTTGGCTGTGAGGTTGCTCTGGCCACAGGAAGCAAAAGTATTTCTCTGAAGGATAGAGGTTTGTCATTGACTGAAGGAAATCTTCTGATGAGTGGTAACAGTTGAGGTAACTGAGATGGTAGAAAACTATTCCTACATGAGATAAGATGAGGGGGAAAGCAATTTTCCTAGGGCAAGGATAATAGAGATGCTAGTTGACAATTCTGGTAAACTTACTGTTGCTACAGCTGAGGATTATGGGTGGTGGAATCCTTTTGAGATAGTTATTGTTAACAGCTGATGAAAAATCCCCCAGTTGGCCAAATGCTTGTGTATGTGGAGTGGAGAGTATTGGCTACCAGTCAGCTTATTCTGGGATCTTTAGTGATGGGAATTCCAAGTGGCTCCCACATTGTTCCTGCTGGTCAGACCTTGGAAGGACACTGTTTTCTAGGCATTCCAAGTGTGAATGGAAAGTCTTCAGGAGAGGAACTTTAAGAACCTGCTTAAAACTGTGGTACATGAAACTTCAAAGGAAACAATAGAGATTAGATATTAGGAAAAACTTCCTGATATGAGAGTGATCAGTCAGTGGAACAGGTTGCCACAGGAGGTAGTGGGTTCTCCTTCACTGGAGGTCTTCAAGCAGAGGTTGGACCTACATCCGTCTGGGATGGTTTAGAAAATCCTACATTGAGCAGGTGGTTGGACTTGATGACCCTAGAGGTTCCTTCCAACTCTATGATTCTATGACATCATTTTTGTCTACATCCTTGTGAAAAGTTCTGGACACCAAAAGAAAATGTATGGTTGAGAGATTAAGCCTAGAAATACCTTTTCTTCCCTTGTGTAGCTCAGTTTTATGTTGCACAAATTTCTTTATATAAGGGTGGGGGGATCCTCACATCCATTCTACCACTCAGGCCAAAACTACATTATCCAGATCACTGCTGACTGTTGAAAAGCAGAAGGGACCACAAATGCATAGGTTGCTTTAAATAAGCTGTTCTAAACCCCTGAACATCTCATTGCTTCTCCTCCATCACTTTTCAGAAGTGCATGGCCTTTTCTGCACTTCCCCGTGCTAGATCCTGATCAGTGGATCCAGAATAACCAGATGGATTAGGATCATATGGAGGCATAAGCCAGATCAGTGTTGTTTGCACTGAAGGAGCTGATGCGGCTTATGCTGCCCTGTGGCTGCAAGTCTTGTGTGAGCTTTGTTGCTCCCTTTGCACCTGAAGGCTAGAGACAATAGTTCCTAGCCTCATAGCCTGGTGGGGTAGCTTTGGTGTCATGCTGTGGCACACCACTGAGAAGCAGCCCCTAAGCAGTTCCGGATCACAGAGGCGTACCTTCTGCACAACTCCCTTGATCCAGAACAAGGCACTTAATGCACCTGCAGATTTGAATAAATGGGACTACAATAAATCCAAAGTAAGGGCCTTTTAATCTGAAGATAGCTTGTGCAGATGAAACTGGACTAATCGGGGCATAGCCTCCTTGTTCTACATTGACATGCAGATGAACCCAGATCAGTGGCTTCTGGATCCAGATTAAAAGGTAAGTGCAGAAGGGGTCCATATCTGCTCTTTAAAAATAGATTTGTTTTATTGCATTTTAAGACTGCCAACAGCTTTGTGGCATCCAAAGCTCCTTCTTAATCCAAGTAGATGCTTCCCTCGATCCTTTGCATCAAAATTAGGGATGTACACAAATATTCATAACATTTGAAATTCAGCTGAATTCAGACATTCTTACTTGAATCGAATGTTACGATATTCGTATGCTAACATTAGAACGAATGGACACTTGTATAAATAGTTTAGACATTTGTTAAGCTGGATGAATGTATCAGATATGCATTTATTCTTATCAGATATGTATCTGTTTGTATCAAATACATATTAAATGTTTGTACAAATATGTACTAATAGACTCATATCAACAGAATTTTGCCACATTCAAATGCCTTCTATTTGTACGAATAAAGATTTTCAAACATTCAATTTGTTTCTAATTGAATGCCAAAAATATTTCATGCACATCCCTAATCTAGATTCAACAATATATTATTGAGTCTGTGAAAAGGAAGGATTCAGAAAAATGCACTTTGAGCTAATCATTTGGATGAAGCCTGACATGGCAAAATACATGGGTAAAGCGTCTACATGTGAGCATGCATGCGCCCCATGGACTCACACACATACACACACAAATCTTTTCCTCCTACATTTCTTCACAAAGCTCCCCTTCCTCCTTTTTACTCCAGTCGTCTTTGTTGATCTTTGATTTTCTCTTTTCATCCTTTACCTCTTTGTTCCTCCTTCTCTGAGGACCCTTCTGGCTGGCCGTGATTCCTTTTTGTCTTTGTGAGTTTCATTTTCGTTTTCTCAAACTCATTATTTCTTTTGATGACTGGCATTCATCGTCCCAATAATTCAGATATAAAAGGGAGACAGTATGTAAAGGGAATGTTTAATAACTTCTTCCTTAATATTTCAGGCCTGCAATGGAAGCTACCGGCAGCCTCAAAGGAACGTGGCAACAATTTGGAGACATTTGTTGGGAAAACGTCTATAGAAATTAGGAGGAATTATCCCTTCTCACCACTCTGATGAAGTTTAGAAATAAAATTTACCTGGATCTGAGACCTTATTTGATTCCCCCCCTCATAATATCACCCCAAGGTCTACAAGAAATAAACTCTAAACTATCTAGATCCAGCTGGATTTAACCCTGAGCAAAGAAATGCGTTCTTTTATACTCTACAATAAACCAACACAGAGTGCAAAAAGATACAACAGTCTTACAGACTAGGAATATATTTTCAAGCTTTTTTATATGAAAAAAGCAGAACATACGTACCACTTTTTTTCAGGGATACTCAAGGAATTTGATTCCTATCCAGTTCTGAACAATCTGGTTTAGACATTCACACACCAGGTTCCTGCTTCTGCAGAGTCAAATTCACTAAAGCTGATCAAATGCGCACAATGTGAAATGTATTATAAGAACATAAGAGGTGCCCTGCTGGATCGTGCCCCAGCCCATCTAGTTCAGCATCCTATCTCACACAGTGGTCCACCAGTTGTTCATGGACATCTCAAGGGCAAACCTTCACCTGCTCTTAAATCCCAGCAAATGGCCTTAGAGGCATCTTGCTTGTCCCCCCAGCCTAGAAGATCTACTTAGGCATCCATTCTAGTAGCCCCGATACACCTGTCCTCCATTAATTAATTAAACCCCTTATTAAAGCTATCTAGGCTGGTAGCTATTACGATCTCTTCGGGCAGCAAGTTCCATAGACGAATGAGCTTCTGGGTGAAGAAATCCTTCCCCTTGTCTGATCTGATTCTTCTACCCATCAGCTTCATGGATGCCTCCTGGTTCTAGGGTTGTGTGTTAGGCTATAATTATTTTCTCTGGTCTTCCCACAGTTAATATGCTAATGGCTTACTGACGTGCAGTATGGATCTGTGCATATGTGAATTGCATGCACGAATCATAGGGCATCTTCTCAATGAATGTCTTTCTGCATTGGCTCATATCCTGGAACAGGGACCTGTTGTCTGCATCCTGTATACTACATATGGCAGAAAGAGCCTATGAAGAGCCTTTTCATTTTGCATTCTAAAGTATCTGAAGGATTTTCAATATTTATTTATTTATTTTTCCCCTGCAGCCTCTTCCTTTGCAAGGGGCTGATGTCTTATTTCTCCCAGAACTTAAAGGCAAACCTTCTATCGTTCCCCGATGAGTTAATGACCGTAAGAATTTGTGGTCTTCTCACCTGAACCACCAAACTCGAACTTGCTAGACTGAAGCAGCTCTCAGACATACGTCTGGTGAAATAAAAGTGGGGGAAATAAATTCAGATTTAAGTTGTAAAAGGCCTCACAGGAAAAGCGGAGGGAAGCTTAACAAGTGTTCCAATTTATAAATATTGAAAGACTTCCTGAAAGGTGAGCCCTTTGCCAGGTGTCAGCATTGTTCTTTTTAAGCTTCCATTTCCAGCAAATTACATCTGAACATCTGAAAGGAGAGAAGAAAAGAACTCCCAAACATGAATCCTTGAGATTTCTTCAAATCTTAAATATAGGGTGTTTGGGGGGTTTTCAGCAATCCTTCGCTTCAAAAGCTCAGTCCCTCCAGTAACCCAACACGTTCTCTCTCTCTCTCTCTCTCTTTTTTTTTTTTTGGCTTTAGTTGCAATTTCCTGCTATTTGGGAAAGTGGGAGAGAAGAGTGCTCCCAAAGAACACATCTGTAAAATCTACTTTAAGTCAAGTCCTTGGTGGGGTTGTGATGGAAATAATGCAAGTCTATTTTAAGCTTTGAGACCACGTGACTTAAATCCACATAAGGGTTGATTGTACATGATTGGTGTTATTGATTCTCGCTTGGTCTCAACTTTGTCGCCATCAGGCTTCATACATAGCTTTGGAAAACACCTAGGATTTTTTTATTCTACCCCTCCCCTTTCCCTCCAAAGTTTCAGCCGATCTCAAAACAAAGTTGGGAAGAAATGTGAGCCGATTCCAGAAAATAAAACAAGTTGGGAAAACTTATTTCCCCTTATTTTCTTGTGACTTTTCAGCAGTCAGGACCCAGTCTGCCTCTACATGTGGAAGAAATAACATAAAATAAGGCATCACCCTTACCAGAGGCCAAGTCACACTTGGCCTCACAGTTTGAGATAGGCAAACATCTGGGCAGGTGCATTGCACCTGCAAGGGGCTTCTGATTGGGGTGAGAGGAGACACAACTGGGTCCTGTGCTGCACCTGTGAGACTGAAGCCTTTGCAAAGCCCTCCCCCAGGGTGGACATAAAAACTGTAGCTGTTAGGGATGTGCATGAATATTCGTTAAATTTGAAATTAGGCCAAATTCATCTGAATTCAGACATTCAAACTCAAATTGAATGTTACGATATTCATATGCTATAATTCAAATGATTTACAAATGTTTCTGGTCATTCGTACGAATAGTTTGGATGTTCATTATACTGGGGAAATGTATTGGATGTGTATTTATTTGTATCAGATATGTATCTGTTCATATCAGATACTTATCCATTCATAACAGATATGTATCTATTTGTATCAGATACATATCTATTTGTATCAGATACATATTGGACACATATTCATTTGTATCAGATACGTATATGTATAAATACATATGGATAGATTTATATCGAATAGAATTTTACCACATTCAAATGCCTTCTATTTGTACGAATACAGATTTTCCAACATTCAATTTGTTTCAGATGGAATGCCCAAAAAACATTCATGCACATCCCTAGTAGCTGCTTCTGGCTGGGGTGAACAGAGACACAATTGAGTCCCGTGTTACAAGTATGCGATTGGAGCCTTTGCCACGGCCGACTCTAGAGGGATTTCCGCACTGCAACGCGTTCCAAACGGAACGCGTTCAGGCGGAAAGCTTAAGACAGCTCCCGGCGCTTTCACCTTTCACACACAGACGCGCCAGAACGCGTGTAAACGTGTTCCGGCGCGTCTGTGTGCGAATGCTCAAAGCGCCGGGAGCTGTCTTAGCCGGCAAAGGCCGGCCAGGGGCGCGGAGACAGCCGCGGAGGCAGATCGGCAATCAGCTGATTGTCAAACAGCTGATTGTCGAAGCCGCGCCGGCGTCGGAGGCGAGCCCGCAGCTGTTCGGGAGACAGAAGCAGGCGCGAATGCTTCTCCTCCCGAACGCCTGCGGGCGGCTCGTCCGCGTTCGAACGCATGTAGAGCACTTTAAAGTGCTCTACATTTCAAACGCAAGAAAGACAGCTGCGGACACGTCGGAGCGCAAGCCCCGCTCGGGCAATGCGGATGCCGTGTCCGCAGCTGTCTCCCACGCGTCCCGTTCAGCCCCGTGCGAAAACGTCTTAGGTGTAAGTTCCAGCTGAAAAGGGAAGAACAGAAAATTACCTGAGTTGGTTGTTGCTGCCACTTTGCTGCAATTTCTGTTTAATTTCTCCTTTGACATTTTTGACTTGTCTTGCTCTTATTATATTTTCTTATTTGATACTGTGTACTGTAATTTCTTAGATTACATAGCTTATTATTAGAATTCAGTACATTGCTTATGATGCATATTTGATGTTTTATTTATTGAAATGGATTTCTTTGCTTGCTGTATTCCTGTGATGTGATGATTTTATAGTGTTTTGATTATTATTTTGCATTGCATATTTTCTGTTTTTTGTAAACCACCTCGGGCAAATTTTCTTTTGGAAAGACAGTATACAAATAATATTAAATTAAAAACCTTGAAACACCCCCTGCCTGCCTAGATGTTCACCTATCACAAACTAGCAGTGGTACACGAAATCATGCACCACACGTAACCTCATGTTGACTAGTCACAACCAAAAACTTACCTGTAGCATCCAGCAGTGAGCATTCACTCCATTTCTGCTATGAGGGGTCATCTGAAGTGCTGTGCAAGTGTGCTGGAACCTCAGCTTAACCCTGATATAACTGCACATGCACAGATCATTATTGTCGCCATAGCAGTGACACCACAATCAAAATGGCAGCACCGTGGCAGAGACTGGGTGCGTGCCTGGAGCAAGGGAAGTTTCCGGACATGTGGGGGTTAAGCTCCTGTGTATTAGTGTTCCCTGATGTGAACATTAGCACACACTGGTCTGTTCTGCGCTTTTCCTGTCCAATGGATGGGAAGCCAAGTGCAGAAACACCCCTGGTTAAAACAAGCCTGGCCTACTGGAGATTCTCTCTTCCAATATTCCAACTCACCTGTATGAATTTGTGGATTTTCTGTTTGATTTGATAAACTTTTAAAATTGTTTTAAGACTGATTATGAGACATGTTGATATTGATTTTGTTTCAGTTAACCATTAGAAAACATCAGTAAGCCTAGGGTGTTGTTTGTTTATAATTATTTTATTACCATGTACATGATATGATAATTGTTCTGGATTTGGTAGAAGCTTCATATGATACACACTGATTTCAATATGTTGTGTAGTGTTATGTAGAGATGCACTAATCTGGTCCATGTTTAATCGTGTTTAGATCAAGCAGGCATCCTGAGACGTTTTCGCACGGGGCTGAACGGAACGCGGAAAAGACAGCTGTGGACACGTCATCCGCATTGCCCGCGCGCGGCTTGCGTTCCGACGTGTCCGCAGCTGTCTTTTCCGCGTTCGAAATGTAGAGCACTTTAAAGTGCTCTACACGCGTTCCAACGCGGACGAGCCGCCCGCAGCCGTTCGGGAGGAGAAGCGTTCGCGCCTGCTTCTGTCTCCCGAACGGCTGCGGGCGCGCCTCCGACGCCGCGCGGCTTTGACAATCAGCTGTTTGTCAAACAGCTGATTGTCGATCTGCCTCCGCGGCTGTCTGCGCGCCCCTGGCCGGCATTTGCCGGCTAAGGCAGCTCCCGGCGCTTTGAGCCTTCGCACACAGACGCTCCGGAACGCGTTTACACGCGTTCTGGCGCGTCTGTGTGTGAAAGGGGAAAGCGCCCGGAGCTGTCTTAAGCTTTCCGCCTGAACGCGTTCCATTTCGAACGCGATGCAGTGCGGAAATGCCTCTGGTTGTGCTTACCTCTGAGGCAAGCTATGGAATGCTCCAGGTGGTTCTGTCTGCACACCACAGCATAACTTCCAACTCAGAGTGTCTAGGAACATCACAGATCATCTCTGGTCCTCCAAAGTGGTGTAGCAGTTTGTCTTACTCCATTGCTTCATGTTCATACCCTCTTCCAGTGCAAATGCTGTGTGTGAACAGTGGGGCAGCTATCATGATTGTCAAGGCAATGGCCTGACATGTGGCAGAAGTTGCCATGGGAATTTGGGTGGCCCAAAATGGACCTTCTGCAGCTGATGCTCACATCAGTTGGATTTTTACCTCAAAGCACAGGGATTTACTTTGCAGGCAGTGTGGAGCATTTTAAGACCTGTCTGGCAGGTTGACAAATGTTCTGCAGTACCTGAGAAGTATTTCTCCTGTCTGGATGCAGCCTCAGTATGAACACAGCTGCCAGGAGCCACCTAGCCATTCCCAATCAAGCCGTGGACTATCTTTCCAAACTGGAGGTGGTACCCCAGCATCCATTCTCAAAGCCATTGATTCAACTGTACATCTCTACAAGCACACTGTCTATTGTTGTGCATTTGGCTTCATTTGATTGCTATAAATGTGTATAAATCAGGACTGTCAATCACCACTGTCAATGACTGCACCCACACATATATAGAAGTGGCTCAGAAGTGGTTTTGAGGAAGCAGCTAAGCATCTTTGCTGTATGTATGTCAGTGTTCTCATCCCATTCCTAACCCACATTAAAGGGCAGAAAGGAGACCTGGGAAGTACATTTTCTCGCCTTTAATGTAGGTTAGAGACCACAAGGGAACACCCAGCTACTATCTCTAGTAGACTAAGGATGGGCACAATTTTTTTCCTCCCATTCACCTTGCATCAATTGGTTGGAAATTCATATTCATGCAAGTAGAGCCACATCAAATGTGCCAGGATTTGAATTTGCTTTGACTTCTCTTCAAATCCCTTCCACCACCAGACAGGCCTCCAAATCTGATGCAGATCTGCTCTGGAGGTGACTGGGCAGCTGCTTTGAATGCAACAAAGCCTCGAACAAAGGCACAAAAGCTTTTGCTTCTCACACAAAGGTCAGTCTTTGAACTTAGCCAATGCTCGATTGAAATGCAAAGTTTCAAGCATTCACAATTTGTATGAACTGCAAAGGTGATTAACATTTTTTGACTATCCCTACTCTTGACTTCTTTAGAATTACTTTTTAATTCCATGGATGGAGCTTTTCTGTTTTTAATATTTAGCACTATCCACATTTAGCACTTTAGACTTCCGGTGGCTGGGCTGCTCCATTTGCAGGCATGGTCGCCATTGATGACAGTTGTTTTATAGGGCATGATCTTCCACCCTCAGGCATATTGGATTCCTGCTTGAAATGACACCTCCATGCTCTGAGATGGAGATATGGAGGAGTCTTCTGCAGGAACATTCATGGTATCTCTCTTCACCCCTCAGAGTGTTTACTCGGAAGCTGCCAAACTCATCTGTTGACTTTGAATGAAAGATGGGCAAAGATTGGTTCATGTTTGAAAGTTCAATCAGACAGTATGCACTCATAAATGTTCTCATTGACTCTAACATGCTCTTGTTTGGATGTCTGAAAATTTAATCAAACCGAACCACTCTGTTCTTTGCAAACGAAGAGATTGATCAAACAGTTCATGTTTGCTGTGTTTTTGCCACTGAAGTGGCTTTTTTTTTTTTGATGGGAGAGATGGGTTTTTATTTCTTTGCTGTGGAACAAGTTCAGAAATGAATGTCAACAATCATTTGCTCAACTAACCAGTTCTCTGTTGAACTGAACAAATGGTTGTTTGGTTCAATGACAAACCGAACACATTTTTTTGTTCATGCACAACCCTTTAGTTCTCAACCTGCTTCACGGGAGAAGGAGAAGAAGAGTTGGCTTTTCTACCCTGCTTTTCTCACCCATTTAAGGGGACTAAAAACAGCTGACAAACCTTTTGTTCTTCTCTCCACAGCAGACGTCCTGTGGAGGTGGGCAGAGCTGTTAGAACTCAGAAGAGATCTGTGACTAGCCCAAGGTCACCCAGCTGGCTTCATGGAGGAGCGCAGAATGAAACTCAGTGACTACGAGCTATGAGTCCTACACTCTAACCACAGGACTGTGATAAGAAAGAAAATTGGGGTAAGGGAGAAAAAAATGTCCATCAGCTTGAGGCATGGTGGAATATAAATGTGAACATAAAGGAAATGCAGTGTTTTTGGTTGGAAGTTCACAATTTTTTGTTCAGAATCTGAAAATGCAAACTGTTATCCGGGGAACTCTCTTTGCTACATGATTTCTCATTGCTTAATCCATCTTTGTCTATAAAATTTTTGATTAATTATCTTCTCTATACTGCACAATTTCTGATAGCAAGACACTGGAAATATGCAGATAAATTAAACAAGAAGGAGTGGTATGTTATAATATAGGAAATAACAATAAGTGAATATATCACAGCACACATACACACAAAGTAAGCACCGATATGGGAGTAGAAGGCTGGGAAAAAACAAAAACAGACAACAAAATGGATTCCATTTACTGAACTGTCTAAAGATGTATCAGGTTTGGACATGCCGGATATAGCTGCATTAATTAAGTTGACAACATAAATAATTATCTCACCAATCTTTTTTTTTTCTTTTATAAAGGGTCGGGGGAGAGGAAGGATGTTTCATGGGGAGGAAGAATAGTGTGATTTTCTGTTCTATGTTCTTTGGGTGCTTCTTCATTGGCTGCCGAAAAACTGATCTAAAAAGATCCATCCTTCCCCTGATTTGTCACAAATATTTCCCTGTTCCCTCCCACGCCATTTTCCTTTTGTTTCTTGTCTCTTTCGATTGTAAGCCTGAGGGCAGGGACCTGTCTACGATTAATACAGTATCGTAACCCACCCAGAGACCTTCGGGTATAGGGCGGGATAGAAATACAAATAAGTAAGTAAGTAAGTAAGTAAGTAAGTAAGTAAGTAAGTAAGTAAGTAAGTAAGTAAGTAAGTAAGTAAGTAAGTAAGTAAGTAAGTAAGTAAGTAAGTAAGTAAGTAAGTAAGTAAGTAAGTAAGTAAGTAAGTAAGTAAGTAAGTAAGTAAGTAAGTAAGTAAGTAAGTAAGTAAGTAAGTAAGTAAGTAAGTAAGTAAGTAAGTAAGTAAATAATAGTGACAGATGCAAAGGGCCCTCACATGTCCGCACACACGGGGGGGGGGGACAGATTCTGAAGGACGGATGGAGTTGGTGCTGTGCGGACGCATCAGCACCCATTCCAAAAGTCCTCCGGCTCGCGTGCCAGCGCCACTGCCTCCAGAGCTATGGGCCCAGAGCATGCAATTGCCAGTCACCACGTGTTTCTGGTGGTACCCAGTGTGCAGCGGAAGGGCTTTGGAAGCAGGCAGTCCTGCTTCTGCCCTTCCCAACATGGTGGACAGAGGGAACTTGTCCCTTTGCCCAGCCATGTGCGGAAGCGTCCTGCTTCTGCATGCATGCAGGCAAAGAGATGGATGTAAGACCTGATTTTTCAGGTCTTAAATTTAATCTGGATTTTGGTGCCAAACCGGTTTTAAAAACCAGTCTTGCATGCCGAAATGTGGAAGTGACATCCGCGAAGAGTCTCCAATCAGGTCTGCAGTGCGGAAGCCATTTAAGGTGTTTTAAATCTTACTTAAGAGGGGGTTAAACTGGTTTCTGCAGCTAGTGCGGAAACAACCTATGGTTCCTTGAAAATGCCTACATCACTCACTCACTCACTCACTCACTCACTCGATCAATCAATCGATCAATCAATCGATCAATCAATCGATCGATCGATCAATCAATCAATCAATCAATCGATCGATCGATCGATCAATCAATCAATCAATCAATCAATCAATCAATCAATCAATCAATCAATCAATCAATCAATCAATCAATCAATCAATCAATCAATCAATCAATCAATCAATCAATCAATCAATTAATCAATCAATCAAAAATGAGTTCTACAGAATGCAGAAAAATCCATGGGAGACAATGGAGAAATGGGTTTTCTTTGCCCAAGCATGCTTTGCCCAAATAACTTTCTATCCTTTCCTTTCCCTTGTTGGCAGACTGAGGAGGAAATCAAAAAGCACAGGGGAGAACTTTCAGGAATATTATTCAGTGACAAGTACTTAATCAAATATAGGAATAAAGGACCACCATTTTAATATGTTTAATAGCAAACTCCAACATTGACGCTTTGGCAGACCGTATCCTTCTTGCTGCTTATTAAGCGTTAAAAAATGGGATTTCATGAAACTTTAGGACTCAGTAGGCCAAACAGCATCCTTTCAAACTAATTCATTATGTATTTTTTAATTGTAATTTAGAAGAATGCAATTAAAACTCAACTTGATAATTAATTCTGAACCGGTAAAAACTAGTTCTGAAGATTATTACTATAATGCTATGTAGCCGTTGATATAAATATTCATGAGGTTCATTGTTTTATGCTTTCTTCCCCCCTCCACCCTTTTCAAGCACTTGGCTTATCTGCAGAAGTAAAATTAAAGGACCATTATTTTACTTGGGAGAATGGAATAGGACTCAACATGGGTAAAGTAGCCCTCATGCATCTCTCCAGCAGTGAAGCAAAGGAATCTCTTTCCTTCCCATTCAGACACCTTTTCCTTCATTGCAAACAACCTTCTCCTCCTCCTCTTTTTCTTCCTCTCCATCTCCCTCACTTTATGCTTTAAAAACCAAATTCCTAATACCCATGGGGAAATGGGTCATTTGGAGAAGGGTACACTAGGGGCGTGCACGAATGGGGTTTTTGTATTCAATTCATATCAAATTGAATGTAAGATTCATAAGAACATAAGAACATAAGAGAAGCCTTGCTGGATCAGGCCACAGCCCATCTAGTCCAGCATCCTGTCGCACACAGTGGCCCACCAAATGCTCATGGGCATCTCAAGCAGAGACAAGGACAAACCCCCTCCTGCTCTCAAATCCCAGTAAATGGCCCTAGAAGCGCCCCATTTCCTCCCCCCCCCTCAGCCTGAAAGATGCACCTAGGCATTCGTTCTAGTAGCCATTTGAATAGATCCCCGTATTGATTAGAATCCTACCACATTTGAAGGGTGTCTATTTGAACAAGTACGAATTCGATTCAATACAAATCAAATGCAAAACCCCCCACTTGTGCACATCCCTAGTGACAATACAATCCTATCTGATTCTTTTGAGGGCTGTGATCCACCGGTGCACATTTGAATATAAGCAATGCACAGGAGCTGCATCCGTGAAGGTCTCAGGGGTAGGGCAGGTCATGACAGCAATGAGATAAACAGCATCGAAGAGCATAACATTTAGATCAAAATACAACCCTCTCTGACAGGACAAAGTACCATCTCTGGCAAAAATGTTCTAGGCTGCCTGGATTCCCTCCTGGGTGAGGTGGATATTCATTCCAACCAACCAACCAAGCCTGCCTCCTACACAAGCTGATGGTCCAACTGCAAAAGCATCTGCCTCATGTCCGCTTACCTTGACTCACAGCATACGGAAACAACAATAAAACCTCAAAGGTGGCTTAGAGATGATAGCCTGAAGATGCTGGTGTCTCGACCCCAATTTTAATCCAAATTAAAGACCGGGGAATGCAGTTTAGACAGGGAAGTGCACAAATGCAATTTTGGGGATTCAATTTGATTTGAATTGAATATCCAAAATTCAATTCAATTCAAATGTTTAAAATTCAAATTTAACCAAATTCAATCCAAATTAAGCAAATACGAATCTATTCAATCAAATTTTTCATTTGAATTTGCACTTATGAATGTCAACAACATTCATAGATGACTGTACATATCTTCTCTGGGTCCGTACACATCTGTATGTGTCCATATGCATCCTGTAGTTATCCTGTATGCAACCTGTTTTCATCCCGTATGGATCCGTATAAATGCATATGGATCTGGGAGAGATGCAAATATTCAAGTACGCATCAAGTACAAGCCCAAATGCATACAAATGTCCAAATAATTCAAACAAATAGATCCGAAATTCAAAATTCAAATCAAATCTTTAAATTCAAATTTAAGGACATTCTATTTGAATTCAAATGTCAAAATTTGGTCAATTTGATTGAATTTCGAATGCATTCAAATATTTGTGCACATCCCTAATTTTGGAAATGCATTTTCTGGCCTTCAATGTGGTTTGAGGCACAAGCATGCAGACACCATCACCTCCAAGGTGCTCCAGATTGATAAATGTAGATGTAGATAGATATGGATATGGATATGGATATAGACCGAAGTTTTAATCCAGCTTCAGGCCACTTTCAGGATGAAAGAACAAGCTGATTCTTTTCATACTGATTCTTCTCAGCATTATCTAACTCAGAAGATCTACCTTTGAGTTAAATAACACAGAAAGAAAATGACTGCTGGTGTGTTCTTCCATTCTGAAAGTGGACTGAAGCTGAATTAAAGCTTAGGTGTGAACACAGCCATAGATATGTACATACTATGAGTTTGTGCTACCTGGGCTTTGAAAAGTTTTCCTTTATTTTAGTCCAGCTAAACTCTAGGAAAATGACAACAATAACAATGGATAAGTAGATTGTTAACAGATCGGTATCATTTTGAAAATGTAATGTTTGGGGAACTCAGACCTCCTCCCCCAAATCAAGGGGAATTTTTATGGGGGGGAATCATAAGGATCTTGAGTAGAGAATGTTTCATGGGTGAAATGTTCAACAGCATTCCTCTACCATTGTTCTCAAATTGTTGTTATTTTCTCACCCCATTTCAAACTGCGGAACCACAAAGCAGGGACAAATTGAAGCAACATTCAAACCTCCTGCAAAACTACCTTCACTTCATTTATTTTGAAGCATTGGAAAGTCAAAGTCACTATTATGTGATTAAGCTACATCTGTCTCGACATAAGCAGTAACCATATTTCTTGAAGTTCAGCAGGTGTTTTGCAAAGAATTGGAAGGATTTTCCATGAAATTAGTGCCTATAATAAAAAGGCGGAATGATGAAGAAGTAGTCCTTTATATTGCTGATATATGAGCATTTGCTTCTAATAAATGTCATTGCCAGATATTTCAAAACCTAAAACAGGTTTGCTGACTGAACTGTTTTGCAAGCATATTTGCCGTGCCTTCTTGCAAAGATGTTCTTTTATGGGCATACAGTTTAGAAATTTTATTTGACACTGCTAAATTAGCAGCTTTTCAGCTTTGCAGGATTCAGGCAGCAGCAGCGAGAAAGAAAAGGAAGGAGCTCCTATCTGAATTCATTTCTGCGAGCACTGCCTTGAAACTTCTCCGGACAAAGTCTAAATAAACTTTTAAAAGGAAAAGGAAAAGCTACACAAATGATATGATTCCACATGCGCCTTTTGCAACCAGACCAACAAATGTTTTGGTGAGTCTTGCTTTAAAGAGTTATAAAGTTTCCTCAATTTGTACTTGTAAGGTTATATCTTGTAGAAGAAAGAAGCAGTCACTTTTAACTGTTAGCCTGAGTAAGCTATAGAGAGAGAAAAACATGTTAGGAATGTACCACAGTAGGGTTTGCAAAATGCAATTTTCAACACTCAATTGGTAACGAATCAAATATTCAAAAATCCAAATTCATACGAATAAAGAAAAATGAATGTCTGGGCATTTGAACTGATACAAATACATTCTTATCTATTCATTTGAATATTTGATATGTATCCAATGATACAAATCTTGTACACATCTGTACGCATCTGTATACATCCTGTATGCATCCTGTATGCATACGGTTTTCATCTCGTTCATATTCAGATAGATATGTAAGGATATGCACAAGATGTGTACGGATATGTACGTGTTGCATACATATCTGTACACATATAAATGTCCAAATTATTTGTATGAATAACTCAAAATATTCATATTCGCATGAATACTAAACTAGGAATGTCCAGAGTTCATCTGAATTCGTACAAATAATGAATATTTCAAATTTTCGTTCACGTGCCTATACCACAGTTCTCAATATGGGCCACTTTGATCAAATGTGCCTGGAGAAAAATGTCTGTGTGGAAAGAGCTATAAGGGTGTTTTGTCTACTTATCACATCCATTGGGCTCCACTGTGCAGAAGCCTTTGACAGAAGTGGACCCTTCGCAAAGCAGGGACACACAAGGCCAATTTGCACTTGGCGTCATAGTTTGCAATAGGTGAACTTCTGGGCTGGTGCACCTGCACGTGCAGGAGATGTTTACCATCTAGAAATGCCCCCCTGTCTGCCCAGATGGTCACCTATCATAAACTAGCTGTGGTGCACAAAATCGTGCCCCAAATGCAAAGTAATGTTACCTAAAAGCTTACCTGAAGCATCTGGCCGGTAAGCATTTGCACCATTTCTGGTGCAAGGGGTCATCTGAGCTACCATGCAAATTACCTGGCTCCTCAGATGACCCCAAAGGTGACAGTGTGTGAACAGAGCATCACTGTTGCCATAGCAATGGTGATGGCACATGCGGAGCCACACTGGGCACTGCAGTCAAGATGGCAGTTCCCTGTCAGCGATCAGACACGCGCCCTAACACCAGCAAGTCTCCAGGCTTGTGGTAGTTAGTCTATTGTGTACTAGTGTTCCCAAGTGTGAATGTTAGTAGCTAACACTCTCTGCCCATCCAACAGAAGGGAAGCCAAGTGTGAAAGCAGCCCTGTTCTGCTAAGCATATGTATCCCTGATTCAGTCCTGCCATCATCATGTGAAGAGATGGTGGCTGCAGGAATATCTTAGCTGGCACTAGCGATGTGCATAAATATTTGTAGGCATTCAAAATTCAATCGTATGTGCCGAATTTAGACATTCAAATACAAATACAATGGCCATAAATTTGAATTTGAACATTTGAATCGATTTTCAAATTTCAGGACTATTCGTTCAAATTATTTGAACATTCATACAGTATGTGTACGGGTTAGTATACAATGCGTACTTGAAGATCCACATCTTTCCCGCATCCATACGCATTGTATGGACCCGTACAGGAAAAAAACGGGTTGCGTACGGTATAACTACATGATGCATACACAAGTGTATGGACGCATATGGATGTTTACGGATGTCGAGAAGATGTGTACAGGCATCTACGCATCTTGTTGACATTCGTAAGTGCAAATTCGAATCAAAAATTCAAACGAATAGATTCAAATTTGCTTAATTCAAATTGAATTTTGTTAAATTCAAATTTAAATGATTCAAATTGAATTTTTAGTTGTTCAAATTGGATCAAATACAACGCCAAAAAAACATTATTGCACATCTCTTGCTGACACACTCTCTGCCCAACCCTGTTTTAGAAGGTGGAGAAAATGGTGCACTTTGGCAGCAGTTTCCTGCATTTCTCTAAATAGAGCTGGGAGGAAACCTCAAAGCCCCTGGATTGTTAGAGAGGACTGAGAGGGGGTGGGCATATGAAAACCACATCTCCCCACTCACGGGCCAGAGCAAGTGGACTTGCCAATGCAGAAGCAGATGCCAGCTTTGGAAATGGTCCATGGGACGTATGAATGCTCTGAAGGAGGGGCTGAAAAGAATATTCTGTTTTTTGTCTTAGTTGCCATGGGGGGTGCCTTATTGCACTGCCAAAATATACCCCCTATGGTATACTGGACCAAGGAGGTGTGCTGTCTGCATGTCTCTATGGTCAGGTGCACCACCCTCTGGTATGCCAGTAGACCTGACCTTAGACTGGTCATAAGAACATAAGAAGACCCCTGCTGGATCAGGCCACAGCCCATCTAGTCCAGCATTCAATCACACACAGTGGCCCACCAATTGCCCATGGGCATCTCAAGCAGAGACAAGGGCAAACCTTCTCTTACTCTCAGCAAATGGCCTTCGAAGCATCCTGCTTGTCCCCCCAGCCTGAAAGATGTACGTAGGCATCCATTCTAGTAGCCATTGATACATCTGTCATCCATAAACTTGTCTAACCCTTCCTTAAAGCCATCCATGCTGGTTGCTTTTCTCACCTCTTCCTGGAGCAAATTCCATAAACCGATGACCCTCTGGGTGGAGAAATACTTCTTCTTCTCTGATCCAACTGTACAGACAGATCATGCTAGGACAGGTGGGTTCAATAGCCAAGAAATGAAATGAATGAGTGAACAAATAATTCATCTAGTTCAATTTCTTGAGACAAATCTAGCCATCATACTGGCAAAGACCCATCTTCTGGGACTCTTTTAGCACAACACGCATCCTTTGTCTCTGAAGCTGACTACTCAGCTCCAAAGATAAGTGATCGGACACAAGGCATGAATTATACCTATCTCCCACTCCCACCCCAGGGTGGCAGCAAACAGCTTCACCTTCATTTGCCCTATGCTGCCAAGATCAGAACACAGCCTCTCTATTGGATTGGCCGAAACATGTGTGTTATTAGAATGTGCAGAGTCTATAAGAACACGCTCTGTAACAGCCCCTTTCTTTCCCTCCTGTGGGTTGTGGTTAATCGGGCTGGTTAGGAAGGGCAATATCCTGGAAGCTTTACAAGCCCTTGTTAAAACAGAAGGGGAAAAAAGAAAAAGAAAAAGACCTTCTTAAAACCCCTCAAGACCCAGGGAAGTAGATTGCTTTTAGCTGAAATGTGAGGTAACCTTTCTAACTTCCCACTAATGAACGTGGAGATGTTCAACAAACCCACAAGCCTTTAATAGCTGTTCAAGGCGAGGAAAAACAGCCAATAACTATAACGTTGCAAGGAATAGTGGTGTGTTATGTGGTACAGCAGCAGACTAAAAATCAGGTAAACCTTAGCTTTTAAAGTTTTAATTAAGAGTAACCCTTTTGGATAAGATAACACTGGTTGACCTTGGCTGCATTCCTCAGCTACTTTTGGAGAAAATTGAGGCTTAAAGAGGAGAGTCAAAAACATTTATTGGTCTGTGAATTGTCACTGTGCTATATTTCCTTCTTCCAGGATAATATTTAGTTTAAACTCTGGAGTTGGAACATGAAGCTCGGAAAAGATTCTATTCTAGTGATGTACACAAAAGGGTTTTTTGGTTGTTGGTTTTTGTTTTGTTTTTTTGTATTTGATGTGTGTTGAATCAAATGCAAGAAAATTTGCATTCATTTGAATAGATCCTCTTGGAATATGGTGTGATTCAAAATCCCATACAAATCCCATACGAAACTTCATACAATTGGATCAAAACATTCCATGCAAATTCAAATGTCAATCTTCAAATGTAACAACATTTGATCCAAATACGGATGTCCAAATTCGGCCAAATTAGTATGAGTTCTGAATGTTGCAAATATTTGTGCCCATTCCTATTCCATTCATTTTATGTCTAATGCATGTTATAGCCCTGAATTATAAATATCTGTGTGTTCAGTGAAAAGATAATTCTAAATCTACACTAGAGATCTGCACAATCTTTTTTTGTGTTTGATTTAAATTAAATCAAATGTGAGAAAATTTGCATTTGTACAAATGGAGACCCTTTGGTTGCTTCCGCACATGCCCTTAAACACCCATTAAGGACACATGTGGAAGCACGCATCTGCACAGCGGCAGCTTTTTAAGCCGCTTTTAGCATGGAGCATCCGCACAGTAACACCCATTAAGCACACATGTGGGAAACCGCGTCTGCACAGTGGCACTCATTAAAGACGGAATGGGTGGACCGCGTCCGCACAGCAGTAACCATTAGAGACAGATAGGGGCAGCTGCGTCCACCCCTATCTGTCTCTAATGTGTGCTTAATGGGTGTTAAAAAAACACCGCATATCATGTGCCCTTAAAGGGTGTTTCCACTGTGAAAACATCCATTTAGGATGCATCCGCACAGTGGAAAGGTCCCTACCAGGGGCCCTCCCCCAGCCCGCATGGCGAGCTGGGGGACTCTGCTGTAGGGTCTCACCCTCACCCCAGAAGTGGCAGATTGCCGCTTCTGGAGCCAGGGGGAGCTTCTCCGAAGCCCTCCCTAGCCCCCCCAGGGGAGAGTCCGAGCAATCCCCTCCTTACCTCTTCGGTGTCACCCCAATTCTGGCCAGGGAATGCTAGGAGGCTGCCTGCCTGCGTGCTGCACGCCTCCTGACTGGCCAGGGCTGCTTCTGTCAGCTCTGGCCATCAGGAGGCTTTCTGCACAGGCGTGTCGACTGGCCAGGGCAGCGCGCCTGCACAGAGAGCCTCGTGAGGGTCAAAGCTGCTAGATGTTATGAATATGTCCAGTTGCTCTGAGGCAATAACGTTTCTTCATTCAAGAAGAGTAATAACTGGTATTTCCCCCAATCTTGGGGTCCTGTCTAGGATGGTAATCAGTTTCAGTTGGGAGACACCTTTGAGAAAGCATATCATGGAGATCATTTCTGGTCCAAAATGAGCAATTTGGGTTAGGAATGGGGTAGATGTGCTGCAGGCTGGTGGGTGTCTTCAGGGTGACCACTTTACCTTGCCCTATGTTCAGGATCAGGGAAACTAAAATTCCCCAGCCTTTGAAGCTGTAGGCTAGACAGACATCTTCTCAAGACCCCAGAAAGCAGCCCTGGAAGTGGGCAGTCTTGCAGAACTTGGCAAAATGCCCCTGGACTCTGGAATGTAGATGGTCTGATCCTGCCATTATCACCTGTCTGCAGTGGTCACTCACTGGAGTATTTATTAATGTGGTTTCCCTGCCCGGTAGTTGGCCAGGCTCAAGTTGCATGTAGCCAGTGAATTCCCTTGGAGGCACAGCCCTTACGTTTCCAAACCACTCCTGGTATAGCCAAAATGGACCACGGGATGTTGCCAATGTATACAACTATGCAAAAGCTTTCTAACTTAGAAAGGTTGAAAAAGAAAATAAAAGTATTTGACCACTGCAAGGACACTGTTGCTGCCAGAGTGTCCCCGTTCCGTCCCACATCATTTTCCTTTTGTATCTTATCTCTTTATATTGTAAGTCTGAGGGCAAGGACCTGCCTAAGATTAATATAATATTGTAACCTGCCCTGAGACCTTTGGGTACAGGGTGGAATATAAATATAAATAAATAATAACTAGGGACGTTTCTAACTAGAGATCATTTCAACACTGCAACAGCACAATAAGATTATATAACATCTATTCAATCTACTATTAATTAGAGTCGTGCAAATTTTGGTTCGTGTTTGAATGTTCAAACACGTTGTGTTTGCAGACTCTGACATCAAATAGAACAGGTGGAGATTCACATATCCAGACATTCTATAAAATTGAACCAGTCCCTCATTCCCGAACATGCTATTTGATCAAATAACCAGCTTTTAAAAAAATTGAAAAAAATTCAAAATAAACAAACAAACAGCCATTTGTACAATTAAATGGTTCACTGTCAAACTGAACAAACAGTTGTTTGATTCAGCAGTGAACCAAAGACATTATTTTCATTGGGGCAAATCCCATTTACTAATATAAACAAAACAAGTGCATTAATAACATGAAAATCCTAATATTTTATACCTCAAACCTAATTTATACAGAGGCATGGATCATTTCTAGGGAGACTCATGCAAAGTTCTCGAGGGTTCTCGTCTTGTGTGTTTCTGGGATTTATCCTTTCTCTATATCTCTTGCTATCTCTATTCATCTTGCTATGTATTTGGTAGCATTTACTGTCCAGGATGGCTTATCAAGTGATCGTGCTCTTCAAGGGATAGGGATTGCCACACTATGGGAATAAGCCGAGTCCCGGTGAGAGAACCAGGACAGAATTGCAATGTGCTGCTCCTTGTTTGAGATATGAGGCATTTTCTTTGAGTAACCAGGAAATGTCCTTATTGTGAAGGTGTTTATTTCAGTTCAGCAACTGGCAAGATGGATTGAAATCTACAATGATCGTCCTCTACTACTACTACTACTACTACTACTACTACTACTACTACTACTACTACTACTACTACTACTACTACTACTACTACTACTACTACTACTACTACTAATAATAATAATAATAATAAATAAATAAGTCAGCTTTTTTGCTGTTTCGTTGACTGAGGGGTGTGACAAATTCTCATGCAGAAACATATGCAGAGGTGTAGACCAACAACCCATCAAGTGCTGCATAATCTTGCTTTTTCTTCCACTCTTGGTAGCCTGGGATCATTAAACATTCATATACAGTTTAGCTGGCCATTACTCCAGAAGCAACAGGGACTTCATACAATTTTTAAAAAGCAAATATTTTATGGTCAAAACTAACAAGGATGGAAGTTGTTTCCGCTGTCCACAAAATAATGTTTGAAAAGTGATGAGGCAAAGCAAAAAGGAAAACATACCCGGACTCCCTCCCACCCCGTAGCTATGAAACATTTAGCTGCTCCTTAAAATCAGTATTTTAATAGGTTCTATCAGAATGACAGCCAAAAATGTCATTGTTTTGAATCCTCGCTAGGGATGTGCACAAATATTCATAGCATTCATTATTCATATGAATTTGTCCAAATTTGGACATTAGTACATGACCTGAAGGTTACGACATTTGAACTTAATACTCACATGAATAAAAAAGGTTCAGACATTCATACAAATAGTTACAATTCATAATGTTAGTTAAACTGGTGCGTCAGAGCAGATTGGAAGTGGATTCAGGTTGGATTTGTTGCCTTCAGTGTGGATATATTACAGGATACATATCGGATATGTAGCAGATACGTATTCACTCATATTGGATATTCGTATGAATGCATTAGTGTCAAATAGAATCCTACCAAATTTGGAGGGGATCTATTTGAACAAATACAAACCATCACATTCCTGATAAGGGAAAGATGGGAATATTCACACGGACGCTTTCATCTGTGCTATGCAGACTTCAAACCGTGGGAACTGCCTAGGCTGTAATTGCACTTTAGCTCATGTTAGAACTTTTTCAATAATATAAATACAGAATTAAATATAAAAAACACACATGCACATCACCCTCCTGGAAATACCATCCCGCCACAAAGTTGTAGTGCCACTGACTAGGAAGAGGGTTTTCTCTGTGGTGGCCCCCAAATGTTGGTTTCTTTGGTGTATTTGTTACAAAGGGTACCTCTTTGATACAATCTTGATATATATTTTTTTAAACATCCACACAAGCCCAAAAGGTCAGCAAGAGAAAAGACTTTCCTGCACTGGCTTGGACATATTCATAAGAAGGAAACAGGAGAAGGCTTATTTGACAAAGCACTAAAGTGAAGGTCAAGTGACATCTTTAAAAGGAGAGGCAGATCACTTGCAAAGCCACCAATGGAAAGGCCAGCAGAACCTTCCCAGGGATCAGCAGCAAAAGGTAAAGGAAAGCACTCCATTCTGCTCTGGTTTGCAGGATTTGCTTGGTTCAAGCAGAGCCAGCAAATGGGAAGATTGCAGGTCTGGCTGAGGAAGTACTTGCAGTCCAAGTCATGTGGAAATGAGCAAACACATTTTTAATTCAACAGTCTTCCCGTTGAGCTGTCAAGAAGAAGAAGAAGAAGAAGAAGAAGAAGAGTTGGCATTTACACCCTGATAGGGATGTGCACAAATACTCAAAGGTATTCAAATTTCATTCCGATTTGCCCGAATTTTGATTCGGATTCATATGGGAGGAAAACGGGTTGCATACAGGATAACTACGGGATGCATACAGACATGTACGGATGCGTACGGATGCGTACAGGATGCATAATGATGTGTACAGACACATACGAATGTTGTCGACATTCGTAAATGCAAATGCAAATTGAAAATTCAAACAAATAGATTTAAATCTGCTTAATTTGAATTGAATTTGCTTAAATCTGAATTTTAAAGATTTGAATTGAATCAAATTTGGGGGTATTTGATTCAAATTGAATTGAATTCCAAAAATTGCATTTGTGCATAACCCTATACCCTGCTTTTCTTACCCTGACAGTTGACAAATCTTTTGTTCTGTGACTAGTCCAAGGCCACCTAGCAGGCTTTCTGAAGGAGTGCAGAATCAAACTTGGAGACTACCAGCTAAGAGTCCAACATTCTAACCACAAGACCAAAATGGCTCACCTTGAATAAGCTTTCCTAGACCATTTCAACTATCAAGCCCTGCCCCAGATACATCAGAGCTGTTATCCATGAACCAACACCCCTTGTTCCACTGAACCAGGAGAATGGAGAATCCATGATATAAACTAGGAGAGAAGGCTAGTATGTACCAGACAGAGGGTAACATGGTCAGGCTGATGCCATCTTTAAAGCTGGCTGGCATCAGAGACTATGGCAAAAAAGAAAGAAAGACCTAGAGGCCCTGAGCACACAGTCCTCCAGAGCATTGATTTGCCCCATCTGCACGTGGGCAGGAAAGGAATGTGTTTACGCACATTCCTTCCTGCCTATGTGTGAATGGGGAAAGTGTCCCAGACTGTCTCAGCCTGAAAAGGCCGGATAGGAGCTGGGACACCCCTCCGAGACCTGCCCGCCATTTGGTGAGAACACTCAGGGGCAGGCAAACCTGTCAGGGCCTTCCCCTGGTTCCCGCACATTGTAGGGGACCTAATTGGGTCCCCTAAAACTGGCAGGAACCCCCCTCAGTACCACCACCCACCCACCCTGGGGCCTGGGAAGGAGTGCGTGCATGTGCTCCTACCTGCTGCCTGGGCTGGGTCTGAATGACCCAGCTCAGGCGATGCTGCATGCACGGCATGGCCTCTGATTGGTTGGCCAGTCCACATGGGCTGGCTGGCCAATCAGAGGCCATGCAGCACCACCTGAGCTGGGTCATTTGGACCCAGCACAGGCAGCAGGTAGGTGCACGCTTGGACACTCATCCCCAGGCCCCAGGGGGTGCCCAGAGGGGGTCCCACGGGCCATCTGTGAGGCTGAGCCACCCGGATCAAGGCAGCTTAACCCCACAGAGACCAGCAATCTTCCCTGATGGGCCGGGGGATGTGAGGCCCTTGGTAGACCGGGAACACGTGGGTCCAGGTCTACCGATGGGTCCCACATCCCCCGGGCCATAGAGAGCCAGCAGCCCAACTTCCCCCCTCCCTGGAAAGGGGCGAGGGTAGGCCGAACTGGGTGTCTCCCCCTCTGCTTCAGTCCTGATGGGACTGAAGCAGCTGGGAGTGAGCCACCCTCCCACCCCACACGCACGATCGCTTACCTTGCCAGCTCCACGGTTGCCATCTGCTGCGGTCTGCGCAGGCACGCATGCTCCTGGTATACGGGACCCACAAGGTCAGCCTGAGTCCCGTCTACCAGAGTCTGCACTCCTGTGCAGACCACGGCACATGATAACCCCGGGCTGGCAAGGTAAGTGATTGCACAGCCCTGCCACTTGTTGGGCCAATTTTCGGCCAATCATGGAAAGGTGTGTGTGTCCTGCAGCTGTCCGGGAGGGAGGCGTGAGGGAACACTTCCTTCCCTGGACTACCAGGGATGGCTGGAACGTGTAAAGATGCACGTAGGGCACTTTTTAGTGCTCTACATTTCAAATGCGTCTAGGACATGCTGGGACGCTTGGGGTGGCCTGGAATGGATCCGGCCACCCCAAGCATGTGAAAGCAGCATCCTGGTGTGTCTTAGATGTGTTCCAGATCCCCTCGTGTGAAAAGGCCTCCAGTCATGAAGCCAATCATGTCTGACAGGCACCTGCCTACTATCACATCTTTTAGACTCCTACCAAAATCATACCACATCAGGCAATCCCACTGTGAATGACTGTGTGTTCGTGCCCCATCCAGTTTTTATCCTGTTTTAACCGTTGGCTGTTTTCAAGCTTGTTTTTAGCTTTATATTGTAAGTGGCTTTGGGGATATTTTTAAATGCTGAATCGTTTTTAATAAATAAATAAATAAAATGGAAGGGGAAGACGGGAAGGACATGGAGAAATCTGAAGAACACCCTTGCTTTGCATGGTATATACAGGACCAAAGAAACAAATGTAGATCTTTGATGTTAACTTCTGCAATAGACCTTGATGGTCTTCATGCACCACTGTCTCCAGCTTAACCACATGTACCTTCCCTTCCTTCGCTACCTTGTCAAACTTTGAGCAAATTAGCCATAAACCTATTAGCAATGACAGATTGCCATCCTGTCTATCAACATCATCTACTGGCGCTGTGTGTTAAAGGATGTGACATTTTTAGAGCTGCTTCTCAGACAAACTGACTCTTCGGACCAATGGTCCATCCTGTCCGGCATCCTTTTAGTATCCAGGTCTACCATATGGAAAAGATAGGGGTGGAAATTCAGCCGAATTCAGCCATTCAAATTCAAATTGAATGTTGGCACTTTCAAAGACTGACATTTAAAATTGAATTGAATGTTTTTATACATTCGTATGAAGCTTCATATGGGATTCGTATGGGATTCATATACGGGTTCATGAGCTCTTTGTATGTATTTGTATGGGATCTGTATGCTATTCCTATGCATTTGTATATAGGACCCACATGCTATTTGTATGCATTTTATTTATTTATTTATTTATATTTACATCCCACGCTATACTCGAAGGTCCCAGGGCAGGTAACAACGTTTAAAATACAGCATATCCAAAACTATATCAGACCAGTAATAACCATCACAAGGTTTAAAAACCAACATGTTAAAAACAGCACAATATCAGTTGAAACAGTAGTATTTGCAGCGGGGGAAACGTAAACAACATTTAGCCAAAGGCCTGAGCAAAGAGGTGCCTCTTCACCGCCTTCCTGAACATAAATGGAGAAGGAGCCTGACGCACCTCAAGGGGGAAACTATTCCGTAGCCTGGGGGCCACTACTGAGAGGACCCTCTCCCAGGTGCCCACCCACCTAGCTGCTGAAGCTGGTGGGACAACCAGGAGGGCCTCCCCTGCAGAATTTAAGGCATTTGCATGGGATCCGTATGGTATTCGTATGCATTCATATATAGGATCCGTATGGTATTCGTATGCATTTGTATGAGATTTATATCAGATTGAACATTTGTATCGAATACAAATCCTACCAATTCGAAGGGATTTATTTGAATGAATATGAATTTTCTTGCATTTGATTCGATATGAATTACACCCAAAAAAAAATCATTTGTGCACATCTCTAACGGTTACTGGCTTTATGCTTAGCAAGCAAGCAATTCAGACAAAGTCAGAGAAAGCACCATTTCTCCTTTTACTCCACCCTGAATGTAGTAATCGCTAGGCTGTCTAGCCTTGTTCCTAGCTTCCCTTTCAGCCCCCATCTTGACTTTCAAGCCTCTCGCTAGTAAAGGGAGAAAGAATTTTCCTGTTCCACCGGGGTGCTGAATTCTTTCCACTCCATGTGCTTGCCTTTGGGCATTATGGTGCCTGCAAAGCACATGGCTTTAAAAAGGACAACTTTTCTTTTCCTGATTGAGGATTTCCCCCACCTTCTACCACAGGATGTGGCATCAGAAGGACCTCTGCCCTGGAAGACAGCAACTTTCCTCCAATCACCTCCTCTGATGTTGCATCGATGTCACTTCCCCCACACCCCTTCCTATTGCTGTATAAAAAGCCCTGTGAGAATAAACTCCTGGTCTTTGCCATCAGATCCAGCCTCCAGCATTTTTATTCCACCATCACAGGTGATATCTGGCAGATGCCATCATTGCAGTGGCCAGTCAGCTACTGCCCACATTGCGGCTACCAAGCAGTTGCCTACACCACAGTGGCCATTCAGCTACTGCCTACATCACAGCAGGCTACAAGCAGCTGCCCTCATTGCAGGAGCCATCCAGCCACTGCCCTCACTGGAGCAGCTCCCAAACCTCATAACACCTGAAGTGAAATTACAGTCACACTCAGGCATGTGGGACACACCTTGTGAAGGGGGAAATTGTCTCTCACACAGTTCACCTGAATTGCACCAGAAGCTTTTTCCTTAGCCACGAGGTGGTACACCAGAGGTTCACAGTGTTTGGGGGCCACTTACTGATAAGCAGAAAGCTTGGGCAGCAGGTGTGCTTCATTGGCCCTGCTCACCCTTAAATGTGTGGAATGATATAATCATTCTGCCACCGTTAAGAACTGGGACGGATGGCCCCATCTGCACTGCGTGCACTGGTGTATTCTCCAACTTTACCATCAGCGATCCTAGTGCAGATAATCTGAATCACCATGGCAATGGCCACAGCTATAGCCATAGTGATCAGAACATACCACACACTTTGCATGAAGTGTGTGTGGATGCTGCCATCAGGGAGCATTCTAGCCTCTTGTGATCAAGTTGTGGAGAAGCTGTTTTACTTCTACACAGCTATGGAGGACTGGGACACTCTGTGATGCGTCTAGATGCTCTGGGACAGAGGCAGTAGCACAATGTGTGGATGGAGGAGCCTATTCGCACTTGGCTTTATTCTGGAATATATCCTGGAATAGGGACTTGCTGTCCATATGCTAGTGCCGGCTTCAGCAGGCCCAAAGTGAGGTCTGCTAGAGTCTGCATTAGCATGTGGATCACAGACCCCTATCCTGAGATATACTGCAGAAAAAGGCCAAGTGCGAATAGGCCCGAGAATACCAAAGTGTCCTGATCCTACTCTGCATAGGTAGGTGTGAATAAGCCCTTAAAAAAAAAGTAATATTCATATATTGTCTCTCTTTTCACACTGGATCCTCCTGAAGTCTGGCATAGAATGGAATTGGAAGCCAATAGTTTGGTCCCTTTCTTATAGGCTCTAACCCTTTTTGGAGCCACAGGAGATTGTGAGTTCTGAAATTCCTTCTTTCAGGTGCTGCTTCTTGGCATGAAGAAGGCAGTGGGACAGGTAACTAACATATAAAGAAAGGGATGAAGCTAATGAGATCCACTTCCATATGAAGGAAAATTTTCCCAATCTGAGTTATTAGTTAAGACATCTTGGCTTCCTCTCTGACAAGCTCCTAAGAGGAGCTGCCCTTCCTTTTCAGTTTTCCGATCAGGGATGTTCTGAAACCAAGTAGAAGATGTATATATAGATATATATATATATTGGAGAAAGTTTTCAGGTTAATTGGACGAGGTGCCTTGGAGATGTGCGTTTTTAAGAAAAGGAGATGTGTTTTCTCTTGTTGGGAAAGTCTGTGATTGCTGCTGGGGAGAACACTGATTCTCAAAAGTACTTGGTCTACCCATGGCAAATTCATTTCATTTAAATGCCCTCAAGCAGAACTAGTGGCTTTTGGAACCAGAGATTGCTGGGTCATATTATTCCCTATAGAATATCTAGCTTTTGCAAAACCCATTAAGCTACCTGCTGAGCCTATAATTACTGACACCAAATCCTGGGACAAGCTATGCTAGAAGGTCCCTTTGGGCTCATTTATTCTTGTGCCCATGAGTATTCATCAAAGGGGCCCAGATCCTGCAAGTCCGGATGGTTGATTCTGTTTTTCAGATGAGGATGGTGCCTTTCTACACTAGGCCCCATTCTGGCTTATATCCTGGAGTAGGGTCCTGTCATCTGTATGCTGGTGCAGAGATTGGCAGAAAAGGGCAAGAAGTTGCATTTAGTTGGCCTAATGCAGTCAATTTATTTGCAACAAGATGTTGCAGTTTGGTCTAATGTCATCAACTTATTTGTCATTTGTGGTAGAAACTAGCAAAGCAAAAAGATCCACACAAGAGCAGACTTTTTTGCAGGATGATTGTAGGTGATCATATCAGGTCACAGAAATTGCTTATTATCAGAGACATTTGGATGTCCCCAAAATCAACACTGAGATGGAAATGGAATAGGGCTGAAGCAAAGAGATAAGAATGTATGGATAATTTGTACATGGATGTTGGTGGTTTCCCAACATGTCAGTCTAACTTCGTACCATCTTAAGAAAATATATATTTATATTTTTTAATCCTGTGGGATCAGAACACTAGCCCTTCTAATGAACAGCCTGTCCTCTCATCCACTGCTACCACTAGACAAGCCCTAGGAGAGATGGCTAAGTTGTCCTCCTCAGGCAGGGCTTCTAGAAACTGAAAGCCATAAGCAGTTGTCCTTTATGGTTTCTGGTGTAGCTGAGACGAGGGCTCTTTCTGCACCTGGCCTTATTCTGGAATGTATCTCAGGATAGTGGTCTACTGGCCACAAGCTAATACATATCTTGTCAGGCTTTACAGGCCATAGTCGGTACTAGCATGCAGATAGCAGGTCTCTATTCTGGGATATATTCCAGAAAAAGTTCAAGACAGTACAGAAAAGGCCCAGGTGGAGTCCAGAGCAGCTGACAAGAAGGCCCCAGTTGCACAAAGAATCACCTCCTTCAAGATGTCAGTGTCCATCGAGGCTGGAGAGTTACCCGGGGGGCAGAGAGGCCTAGGCTGCCACCACTAGACCATGCCCAGGAGAGATGGCAAGGCTCTTCTCCTCAGGCAGGGCTTCCAACTTCTCCAGCGCAGGTAAGTCTGCAGCCATGTGGAGGTAGGAACGTGTGTACTAGTATTTGCTAGTGCGAATGTTAGTATACATGTGGGCAAGTTCACTTTTCTCACCTCCAGGACAGGACAGGAAGTGCAAATTTGCCCCAGGAAATCTTCTGATGCTTTAGGCTGTTTGCATGTACCTCTTAGTCAGTGGCATCTTGCTCACTAGACAGATCCATCAGTGCTGAGGAACTGCAACAATTCTCCAGAAGGTGTTGCAGGCTCCGCCAAAAACACTCAGCAGTGGTCCACAGACTGACCAAAACTGACTAGTGAGTGGGGGTGGTGGCGTGACTGCAGCTGCACAGTCTTGCACAAATTGGGATTGCTGTGGCAATGTCCAAGTATGCACCAGATGTTGCCATGTATGTTGGTTCAATATATTTTTTACCTGGGGCACTTTCACACTACCCTTCCCGTCCACTGGACAGGAAAGGAGTGAAATGACCCAATGTTGACTTGTGATCCCACTTGAGCGCTAGTCAACTTTACTCGCTCCCTCCCCTTGGGATTGGCTACTCAAGGCCACCCCATACTCAACTCTCAGAGGCTTAGGGCCTGTTCACACTTGGCCTTATTCTGGAATATATCCTGGAATAGGGACCTGCTGTCCACATCCTAGTGTAGGCTATAGGGTGTTTCAAGTGAGGCCTGTCAGAGTCTGCATTAGCATGTGGACTATAGACCACTCTCCTGAGATACACTCCAGGAAAAGACCAAGTGTGAACAAGCCCTTATTCACCATAAAGCTTCCAACTTCTTCTCTTTTTATTTTTGTTGTTGCTGTTGCCTTGGGGTTTTGATATGTTTATTGGTATCAACAAGTAGTTTCGGGTGAAATACCCATGAGCCTTTGCAGCTGTGCCAGATGTTTCCACTCCTGAAGTTCAGGTGGCCTTTTGCCAACTTGAAAAATTGACTTTCCTGGGATTCAAAAGAGATCTCAGGTGAGCTAAATTTGTCTGCTCTCCCCCCCCCCCATCTTGAACAAGAGAAATGGATTCTCGGCTTAATAAGGTTTGACAAGACCCGGCGCAGGAGGCAGGTGCCAAAGACTCCAACTCGTCGAAAGCATTAGAGACACTGTGGGCACCGGAGGATAGAGATGTTGCCATGGGAACAGAGCGAAAGGTGGCTGGCTAGAAGTCTCCAGCTCTCACTGAAGGCAGCTGCAGCCGCGCCATCGTCCCAACACTTTTAGCAACGGTAGGTAAATCCACCTTCCCTCCCTTCTCCCTCAGCAGCTGAGGAATGTAATCCTCTCCCTTTGCACGTTAAACACACATGCACATACCAAGAGGTCTGACTCCGCGGTCATATTTCCGAAAGCATTTGCAAAAGAGGAGACACGATGCACAGGCTGTGTTCAGGGGTGTCAATGCCATTAAAAGAAGAAGACCGTGAGAGGGCCTTTTAAAGTTACAAAGCCCCAATAATCCTTTCCCTTTACATGATCCTTTTTATGCATGGGGCTGTAAATGCACACACAGGGTTTTTTTCCTGAGGTACAGATTTAGAGCCATCAGAAAAGGAGCTTATTAGAAGGAGAGAGACAAATCCAAATTGCTTCAAGGAGGGATTTGTATATCAAGAAGAAGAGGAAGAGGAAGAAGAAAAGGATGAGGACGAGAAGAAGAGGAAGAGGAAGAGGAGGAAGAAGAGGAGGAAGAAGAAGAGGAGGAGGAAGAAGAAAAGGACAAAGAAGAAAAGGAAGAGGAAGAGGAAGAAGAAGAAGAGGAATAATAAGAAGAAAAGGACAAAGAAGAAGAGGAAGAGGAAGAGAGGAAGAGGAAGAGGAAGAAGAAGAAGAGGAATAATAAGAAGAAAAGGACAAAGAAGAAGAGGAAGAGGAAGAGAGGAAGAGGAAGAGGAAGAAGAAGAAAAGGAAGAGGAAGAGAAGAAGAGGAAGAGGAAGAAGAGGAGGAAGAAGAGGCAGAAGAAGGGGAAGAAGAATGCTTCAGTCAGTGAGACAATTAAAAAGATGAGCCTTTCTGTTGATTTGTTTGTGGTTTTGTTCTCTCCTCATTTTTAATCGTGATAACTAATTCCTTCCTGACTTCCTCCGTTATTGCTTCACTTTGGCCTGCAAGGAATCTGTACATTTTATATTGTCTATCATGGAACATCTGCATTTTACAAAACCGTGTTCCATTCCTGTCAAAATTTGGGACATTTTTACTGTAAGCACTTACTTTGGATTCTGGATCCACCCCCAGGCGAGATATGGCAGGAACAGAAGAGGACTGTGGGAAGGCAGTTTGCTTCTCTCCCTAACCTATTACACAGTACAACTGCCTCTTTCTTCTTAAGGGCTAAATTTGTGCTTCCAGTAAAACATATTTTCTTTTCCACATATCCATTGACGATAGGTGAGAGACACACTCGATTTGTCTGTTCTATAGGGTTCAATTTTCTGTTCTTGATTGATATGTGAAGTGACACCTCCAACTCTAAAATGATATACCTGTCCTCCATGAATTTATCCAAGCCTATAAGAACATAGGGGGACCTCTGCTGGATCACACTGCAGCCCATCTAATTGAACATCATATCTCACGTGGAGTCCCACCATTTGCATCAAGCAGAAGGCAAAACCTTAATCCCCTCTTAGAGGCTTCCTGTTTATTTCCCGAACATGGATGTGGTATCTAGGGGTGTTTCCACACTAGCTGCGGAAACTGTTTTACCCCCACCCACCCCGCAAGCCAGATTAAGAACATTTACCTTAAGTGACTTCTGCATTGGAGTCTTCTTCTGTGACCCTTTGCAGAGGCCACTTCTGCATTTCTGCGTGCAAGATCGGTTTTTAAAACTGGTTTTGTCACCGAAATCCGAATTAAATGTAAGACCTGAAAAATCAGGTCTTACATCCGTCTCTTTGCCTGGATGTGTGCAGAATCAGGACGCTTCCGCACATGGCCAGGTGAAGGGATAGATTCCCTCTGCCGGTCATGTTGGGGAGGGCAGAAGCAGGACTGCCTGCTTCCAAAGCCCTCACCCCTCACCCAGGGCGCCGACAGAAACCCAGAGTGGCTGGCAGCTGCATGCTCCAGTCCCGTGGCCCTGGAGGCGGCATCGCCAGCGCGGGAGCCGGAGGACTTTTGGAATGGGTGCTGATGTGTCCGCACTGCACCAACTCCATCCATCCTCCAGAATCCGTCTTCCTCGTGCATGTGCAGATGCATTAGGGCCCTTCAGATCCGTCATTATTTGTGACGGATCAGGGGGAGGATGGTTCGCCAAAAAAGTATCTTTTCCGGTAGCCATTGGTACACCTGTCCTCCATGAATTTATCTAATCCTTTCTCCAAGCTAGCCAGGCTGGTTTCTGTTGCCACCTCTTCTAGTCGTAAAAGAAGTGGGAATGTGTGACATAAATCTGTTGTTTGTGCTCTAATCCAGAGATGTAGAAAGTGGAAGGAAGGGAGATGGTGGGATTTCATCTTCTCAGCAGTGCCCTTCTTTGTTGCCCCTGTAACGCCTCTTCACTGACACAGCAGGAAAGTGATTGACCATGGGTGTTTTTCCACTAGCACCATGTACCCATTAAGTACCCATTTGGGGCACATTAAGGACCCATTAGGCTCAGAGCAGGAAGACCTCATTTCCACTTCAGATCCCATGAACCATGTCCGGATTAGTTGAAGGACCCATTCCTTAGATCTAGATCATCTTAGATCCAGATTAAGGGAGGTCAGTGGATACCCCCCCCCCATATTTGTAACCCCCAAGGATACATGTGGCTGTAGAATCCTGTGCACTGATCTCCAGTGCTGGAGCAGTGATAAGCAGTACAGTAGGTCCCAGGATGGACCTTATCAACTTAGATTTGAACAAGACATGTTCAAATGGAGGTCAAACAGACTTTGATTTGGATTGGGGAGGACAGCTGCACTCTTTCATCTCTACAATTCTGTGATTTTTTTAAAAAAAATCTGGTTTGCTGTAACTGAGATGAGAAGAATGAGATGGAAACACCCAGGTGACCTCTATCCTTCCCCATCTTGCTACCATGGCTGCTTGGTAGCATGATACTGCCATCCCTTGACTGGCAAGAAGCTAAAGGGAAAGGGAAAGAAAGGGCCATTGTCTTTTCACCTTGTGAAAAAACGAATACTCAATCATCAAATTTTGACATAGTTGTCATCTCGCCCCCCCCACCTGTCGTAACCTTGCCTGCATCAACTGCTGAATCATAAAATGGGTTATTTAAACATGTGCTTGTTAATTTCATTCATATCCTTGTCAGTGATAAAAGGGCTTCAGAGCACTTAACCAGACGAAATTGTACATTTCACATTCAAGATTGAAAACTATTACAATAACATTTTATACTGAAATTTTGAAACCTAAGCTGTCATGAAAAAAGTGTGTTTATGTGTGTGTGTGTGTGTGTGTGTGCGCGCGCATGTGTGTAAGAGAGAGGGGGGACTTTAATGGATCCCCCCAAATGCTTCTCGTCAGTTTTCACTTAAATTTAGCATATGCATTAATTTGTTTATTTTCTATTATGTCTAAGAGCTTCTTGGAGGAATCCGAAAAACAGATTGTTCCAAGTTCCATCTTGTGCTTGGTTCATGAAACATATTTATCTCCACGCCTTCTGTTCATTACTTGATGACAAAATGCACTTGAAAAGAACAAGGGGAGAAATAAAATAAAGGAATTTGGACTCAGAAAGTTTGAGTTTAGCTTAATTACAGAGACTCTTTATGTGGAGTAGATCTGAATGAGTATTGCAAGTGTTGTTGTTGTTCAGTCATTTAGTGACGTCAGACTCTTTGGGCCTGGGACCATACCAGTCAGGAAGGATCCAGTATGGTGGTGACCATTTGCACTACAAGTGCTAAACTAACTTTATACCTGGCCCGGCCAGCAGCACTTGAAGTGTGAATGGCCAGCCCAAGGTTGTCTGGATTGCCAAGGCTGTACGTTGGCATGGCAGTCCAGCAACTGTGCGCAACCACGTAGCCACATCCATAGTCACAAAGCCATGCTGCATCCAGATGAGGGTGCAAAGCCATCTTCTCAGGAATGATCCAATTGCTTCTGGGCAGACTATGGACTACAGGACAATGTGGATTCACCCAACCCACAAGGAGATAGAACTGCTCCAGCTGGTAGGTCTAAAATGGCCCTCTGTGATGCCATGAACCACAGCATGTCAGACTCATCTGTCCTCTACAGTCTCCTAAGCTCATGTTCATTGCTTCAATCACACTATTTAAACACCTCATCCTCTACCATTTCCTTCTCCTCTTGTCTTCAATTTTTCCCACCATCAGAAACGTTTCTAGTGAGTCCTACCTCCTCATTACATTCAAAGTAAGTCTTCATTAAATTATAAAGGTCTGGTTAAGGTACTTTGTGGGATAATTCTGTGATCTTAAGTCAGAGGTGCCCCAATGGTTAAGAATGATGAAAGCACTGGACCGGTAATGTAAGTGGTCCAGATTTAGAAAACAAACTGTCTGTGTGCCTGTGTGTGTATGTATGAAGAGTCATTTATAAAAGGACTTTCTCAAAATCCGCACTTGACAAACTGGCACACAAACTGAAATGCAAAGATTTTAAACATGCTAGCATGTTCAAAAGTTGGCAGTTAAGATGGACAGAAACTTTAATTATCTATTTGGTTCAAATCAGACTGAACAACTTTTGCCTGGTTTGAATTCAAACCTCTTCCTCTTCTTCTTTCTTTTTCTTCTTTTCTTTCTTTCTTTGACAAGCAGTTCATTTGGTTTGAACCAAACCTTTTGAACACCTTTAGATACCTTTGAACTCTGGATCGATTAGGGTGTATTTGATAGGTCCATCTGAACACCGCCTCGGAACAGTTTTTGAGCAGGCAGAATTCTTGGTTCAAACTCAGATCTTTTGGACACCCCCAGTTCATTCTGGAGAGGTTCAAACCCAAACCAGTTTGGCACATTCCTGCCCCTCCTATTTTATAATTGCCTCCTACCAAAGGCAAATCAATCAGATATTTGCTTCCCCATTCTAAATTCTAATTAGAAAAAAAATTGGATTTTGAAACTTCACATTCAGGATGGAAGTGGTGGAAGTGGGTACCTAGCAAATTTCTAAGTGAGCGTTATTGAACGTCAGTTACATCCAATTGTTTGGAAGCTTGTTGGCAACCGATAATATAACATCCTTTTTTAAGGGGGCATGTATGTAAGAAGGGACAGTCAGAGGAAGGGTTATGCATTTTCCATTTCTCACTGAAAGCAGTAATTATGGTTTACTGTCCTAATATTTCCATGACATGCATTGCGAGATTGGATGGATGGATAGATTGAGCTTCATCAAGAAGACAGCAAGAAAGAAAATGTTCCATATCATCTTCATCATCATCATAACTATTTCTACAAGGTACAAATAATGTTTATCTCAAGTGTGCTCGCTCCCTCATCACCAAGGGCAAAAGTGTCATTGCTACAATTGCAGAAGCTTTCCCTAATAGGAGTGCCAATTAGATTTCACTCATTTGCTTTTCTGGTGAATGAGAACATGGTAAATTACATTCCTGTCCCTTCACTGGAGGGATGCAGACTTACTGAGGTGTCAAAAGTTTCAATAAGCTAGAGCTGAAACTTGGTTTACTTTCCCTTTTTTCCTCTCTGTCACAGTGTTCACAAACCTGTAGCTCTTACTGAGGATCTTTTTATTTGCAAGATAAATGGCCAATTCTCAGGGTGGAATGAGCTAAAAAGTGGGGTCCCTCAAGGCTCAGTGTTGGGACCAATGCTTTTTAATTTATTCATCAATGATCTAGAAGAAGGGATACATAGTAAAATAGCAACGTTTGCTGATGATACTAAATTATTTAGGGTAGTAAAATCTGAAAGAGATTGCCAAGAGCTCCAGAGGGATCTCTTAGCATTGGGTGAGTGGGCAACCAAGTGGCTAATGTGCTTTAATCTTAACAAGTACAAAGTAATGCACATCGGGGCCAAGAATCCAAATTATGTCTATAAACTGATGGGGTCTGAGCTTTCTGCGACACACCAGGAAAGGGATCTCGGGGTTCTGGTGGACGGTTCAATGAAAGTGTCAGCCCAGTGCACAGCAGCAGTGAAAAAAGCTAATGCAGTGCTGGGAATAATTAGGAATCCTGGAGGCATGAGAAGCAGGAGGAAAACAGCAGAGAGAGCTGCTGCTATAAGAGCTCTAGGATGTAGAGGGAAGCAGAGAGGAGCAGCTGCAATAGGAACAGCAGCTGAAGGGCTGCTGTGATAAGCTGAGTGTTATGACAGATATTGCTGGATACTCAACCGGCCCAGATTCCAGGATCCAGCCATGTGTTAATGGCTGACTCTGACTGGAACAGAAAAGGGGGCAGGGAATCAAGGAAGAGGCTAAAGACAAGTTAGAGGTGGAAAGAGAGCCTGAGTTTATTCTCTCAGGGCTTTTTATACAGCAATTCCGAGGGGTGTGGGGGAACTGACATCAAAGCAACATCAGGGGAGATGATTGGAGGAAAGCTGCTGTCTTCTGGGTCAGAGGTCCTTCTGCTATCACATCCTGTGGTAGAAGGCGGGGGAAATCCTCAAACAGGAAGAGAAGGGAAATTGTCATTTAGAAACATGTGCTCGGACTCCATAATGCCTAAGGGCCGCTGCATGGAGTGGAAAGAATTCAGCACTACAAGCTTATGGAAGAGGAAAACTGTTGCTCCTTTTACTCTTCAAAGTTTGTCTTCTGGTAAAAGGCCTGTAGTTAGCTCTTGGAAACCCTTTCACAGTTCCAGAAGGCCCTGGAGGAGGCCTGCACTGCCACCGAAGCAAGTAAAGGGGGCCCAGGGAGGCCACGGGCGAGAGGGGGAGGTTGTGGGGGATGGTGGTTGGAGGGTGGCCAGGGGAGGGAGGGCCTGGGGCATCCAATATCCTTAAAAGTTTCTCCTTGAGCTTCTCCGGATACTGGATTATCCAATTTGTGGATGGATAGGGCCCTTTGAATAGGACCCTATTCAATCTGTCCACAAATCTTGAGTCTTGATGTATTCATCCAGAATCCGAATGCACGGATAATTCATGCACGTCCCTACTCCTTGATCCTTCACTCCCATGGGGACGTTCTGTGTTATCTTGGCTTCCTCACACTCCTGTGGACTTGATGGAGGAAGGAGAGTCCATGGGAATGAGTTATGCTCACACCTTTGAAATAGCCTTGCAGTGCCTATCTGATAAAGAAAAGGACCTGCTTTCATGGCAGCCTTGTGTTTGTGTCTAAGATTCTCATCTAGTTTGGGGTTCTGGGAGACCGGTGGGTGATTCTGACAGAATCCAAGCACAAATACATGTACTATCCCATTCCACAGAGCTCAGGGCAAACTTCTAGATCATTCCAAGAAGTTTGTGCAAGCTTTTAATATCAGAAGATCATGATGAACCATTCCTTCCTTAAATTGGAGAGGAAGTTCCATCTAAGGCTTGGAGTGACTTTATTTCCTGAGTATTTATTTATTTATTTGCTCTATTTCACCTTAAACCTGAAGCAGAACAGATAGAAGAGCAGCTTCTCTACCTCAAATAGTGGTGCAGCCATCCAGAACTTCCCTTACTGTGGAGGAAGCAAAATATTAACTTCTTCCTCATAAGACACGCTGAGGACCATTGTCAGCATCTGCTTTGCACGAGGAGTTATCAGCTCAAGCAGTTATTAGCTGCTGTCTCTCCTTCCTGCCTGCTAGCCTTTTTTGCCATCCCAGTTTCCTCAGGGGTGACTTTTCTGCAGATTTTATTTTTTACTGGGAGAGAAGGAAAAAGAAAAACCTCCAAAAGTATTCACAACAATAATAATCATGGGGTGCATTTCCACTCACGTTATTAAACACTTTGAAAACAATTTGAATTTTCCTTGTCCACATTACAAATTGGGTTCCCATGTTTTCTGAGGAGTAAATCACTAAAAACCACAATTAAACACCTGAAAATACAGGTGTTTTCCCGTTTTTGCTGCTGAAATCCTTTATCTTTATTCTTTTGAGAACAGAAAAGCACTATTGGGCAGATGCGTCATGAAATGGGTGGGGTTTCATCCTTCAGGACAGCCCCTTGTGAGATTAAATGCTCAAGCCTTTTTCCCTAGGCAGACCACTTCATGGTTTCATTTTCAACAACTTCACACTGATAACAAGTAACAATTCACCTACTCCACTTCACACTGATAACAAAGTTTCATTTCTCACCCACACTTCCCCTCACTTTCTCCGTTTTAGCCTGGGCTGGCTCTTTTCTGGATGGGTGGGCAAGAGAAAGGTGTGATAAAGGAGAAAGTGAGAGGAAGGCATATGGAGGCAATTTTGTGCAACATCATAAAATGAGGGAATTGGAGGAGGGACGGGGAAGTGATCCCCATGGTTGTACTCACTGGAAGGTTTGGCTTTGGCGGAAGCAAACAGCAGCAGCAAAATCAAACAGGGGAGGGGAGCTGGGATTCCCACCCTTGGCCACGTCATTGGGGATCAAACCCTATTGGAAGAAAGGGGTGGGCACCCCACCTGGCAAAGGGCAGGAAGGAAAAGGTCTGCTTTCCCCAATGCATTTTTGAAGCATTTTCTGTGGGAACAGCAGAATCAGGGTTGACAGTGTTTTAAAGTCAATTAAGTGCACATTTGCACTGGGTTTTGTTAGAGTGTTTTAAAAAGCATTTTTAAAAGCTCAGGTGGGAACACAGCCATGGTTTGTTTGCTTTTACAGAAATGGTGATCAATAGGGAGAGCAACTTTCATGAGACTGTTTTGTTTGAACTAATTTGTTTTTTAGCCAGTTATTTAATTTTTACATTTCCCCCCAATGTAAAAATCTCTGGCCAGTGTGCAACATTGAGTTTTTACCTCCTTAACATGGATGGGAGGTATATTACTTCCATCCTCATCAATGCAATATTTCAAAATGTATTAATTGAAATGTATGTTCCCTTAGAAATGTTCCTTGCTGTTAACATTGCAATGTGCTTCTCTAATCTACACAAAGGATGAGAAGGGTGAGTTGGAGGTGGTGTAGTCTTGTACAATCAAGAAGAGATAAAATCTCATCTACTAGAATGTCTAGGTGAATCAGAGCCTTCCTCAGAGTCATTATGGCTGAGTCCCCAAAAGACTTATTTGCCTCTCTAGTTTCCCTCTACCGTCACTCTATTCAAGCAGACTTTAAAAGTGCCCTGCAATTCCAGAATAAGCGTCTGCATGAGGCTCAGCAAAACATGCATTTAAAATGCACCTTCCATCCCCATGGAAGCGTGTTTTGCTTGCCCACATCTTTTTCTCCCCACCCCCTCTCTTGTTGATAGGGTGCCGGCAGGAACGGGGAGGGACTGCGCTGTGCGTGGCCACAACCAGGAAGAAATCCCCAACAAGTTCAAAGGAAAAATAGCCATCAGTTCTCTGTTCATGTCCCAGATCTCCACCCCCTGAAATGGCTTCCCGTGGCGGCAAACGCAGTGGCTGCAGCCATTGGCCACACAATCGTTCGCTCATTCACTCTCAACACTTTCACAGATCACTGTCAAAATCCACCTGGTAGAGCAGTGGTGACTGTAGCAATCCACCACTTCACACCTGATAACAATTGCAACAATATTGCAATTCTGCACTATTCTGGCTCTTTGAAAGTTCTGAGTTTTAGAAAGGGAAAGGAAGGGAAGCTGCTGCACTTCTGGGAGATGTGTGAATGTTTTATGGCTGTGTGTGCAGGTGGCAATCCCCACCCCTTTTGCCACAGAGCATCCCCATGGTAAATGCTGCCAGGAAAACCCGTGACTTCCAAAAAGAGCGCTGGAACTCTTCTCTAAAGTGCACTTCTTTTGTTGCGGATTTTCCTCCTTTTGTAGTGCTGGAAGCTCGTTGAAAAGCCAGGCATGGGGGTGCTCAGAGGCAAAAGAAGATTTTTAGAGGGCTTTAAATTGCTTAGGGACAGGGCCTATGGGTAACAGTATGAGACCAGAAAGCAAGTTTAATATTACGGATATGCTATCACTCTTAACCAAACCCCCAGGGGGGACTGGCATTTGGAAAGTGGGACCTGGGAGGCATCTAAAGAGGAAGGAAGGAGGGAGGGAGGGAGGGAGGGAGGGAAGGAAGGAAGGAAGGAAGGAAGGAAGGAAGGAAGGAAGGAAGGAAGGAAGGAAGGAAGGAAGGAAGGAAGGAAGGAAGGAAGGAAGGAAGGAAGGAAGGAAGGAATAGTGTTTAACACAAGTGTAGACAATATGTTGACAATAATAACCTAGCAAAGACCCTACTTACTTGCTACTAAGAACCTACATAAGGGAAACTTCCCCAAAATGAGGAAACTAGTAAAAAAGGGAAATGAAAGGGAAAGTTAGGAGAGCCCAATCATTCCAAAATGCATGAAGACTATTTACAAATACAATAATGGAGATTCAATAACTAAAAAAAGAAAGAGTACTGCCAAGTCCCAGAGATCAGCAGTGTGGCTTATAAGTACAGGAAGTCATTAAAACCAAGCCTCAACCCCAAAATAAGGTATTTCAGAAAGTAAAACTGAAGAGAACAGGAAGGGACACAAATTATGGTAGAACAAATGAATGGTGGCAATAAGGAATGCTAAGAAGAAGTTAAAAGGATGCATTGCTAAGACAGACAAATTAAATAAACAGATAAATAAAAGTTACATTTAAGTACACCTGGAAGTAGAAACCCAACTAGAAAAACAGTTGGACCATTAGATGACAATGGATCACAAGGGGTCATTTTTAAGAGCACACAATTTCAAAATGTCAGAAGAAAAACCCTATGGAACCCTATATTGAGTAGAGAATAGAGGTAACCAAGGTAGAAGTCCTTTTTTGTCTCGAACTCTGGGACTGAATGGCGTATGTCCAAGAAACATATTCTTAAAGAACTCAGAGGTGAAATTGCTGATCTTCTAGACAAAATATATTACTTTTGTCTAAGATCAGGCTCTGTGCCTGTGGCAGGAGGACAGCAAATATAACTCTTAAAAAGGAATCCAAGGGTGATCCAGGAAATTGTAGACCAGTCAGCTTAACATCAGTTCCTGGTAAGGTGATGGAAACCATAATTAAGGATAAAATTAGTGTGCACATAGAGGAGCAAACATTACTGAAAGAAAATTAGCATGGCTTCCGGAAGGATAAATCGTGTCTTATTAACTTTTAAGAATACTTTAGTATTAAAAAAAGGGTCTAGCAGCACCTTGAAGATTGGCAGAGAATTGTTGCATGAGCTTTTGTAATCTAAGCCTATGGTCTTTTCTGAACTAACCTGTAGGTCTGGACCATCACAGGTCTCTTGTCTCTCCAGAATATGGATCAACTCATCTGCATGTTAACATGGATGAAGGGGGCCTGCACCCATTAGTCTGGCTCCATCTGCACAAGATAAGGGGCCGTTAATCTGGATCCATTGTAGACTCAATAAATTGGGTCTACAATTGGACTAAGAGCCTTAATCTGGATCACTGAAGCATTCAGATGGTTTGCCTCTGTGATCCAGAATTACTGGGGACTGCTATTTGGCAGCATGCCATAGCACTCTGTTGAAAAGCATGCACCTGTGTGTATGCGCGCGCACAGAACTTCATGGCTAGGAGTGAATGTCTAGCCTTGGGGCCTAAGAGGACATTTTTCTTTTGCTCCTAGCCTTTGAGGGTGTGTGGGGACACAGCTATGAAACTCATGTGAGCTTTACATCCTTGAGGAGACTTGAACCGGATCAGTGCCATTAGTCCAGATAGCCCTGATCTGGCCCAAGACCCTGCAACCCAGATCACCACGTCTGGTGGCACACACCCTGCTAGTACCCTCATCCTCATTGGATGCAGCATAGCCTGGGGCCCATTCACACTCCAGCCAGTAGTGTATGATTAGTGAACTTCTGGTGAAGAGCATCTGCACTTCAAGGAGGCTGCTACAGACTCAAAGTGTGCCCTGCCTTCCCAGAAGTTCACTAATTGTTGAATAGGTGTGGAGCATAAAATCGTGCTCCACACCTTGCACTGCCACCTCAGATGACCATAGACGCAACTGCAACTGTGTGTGTGCAGAGCGTCAGTGTCATCATGTTGACAGTGCTGGTGTATATGCAGTCATGGACGTCACCACAGCCAAAATGGTGGCACCCAGAGGATGGCCAGCCCTGGGATTGAATCAGGTAAGTATTCAATCATGGGGTGGGGGGAGGTGATGGCTCCAAGTTGGTTAATTGCACTCTTGCCCCAGCTACGGAGTCCATACATGGGACAGTATGGGGCCTATCCTGAAATAGGATCTCTAATTTCAGGTGACCTTTTTCTGGCCAGCTAAATTGCTTCCATGGGGAATGAGCAGCTGCAACCGGAAACAGCCAAAGAGGTTTGTGGTTCAGGAACTAAGACTTTTGGTGGACTGGAATGTTGTGCTTTCTGACATCTACCAAAGAAGTAGGAAAATCCGGACATAAACTGAGTTTGGCTGGAATCTTTGGCTTCAGATTAACAAGATACTGTTTTATATTTCTTCCTTTTTGATAGCCACTTTCCCAGAGTTGCCTCCTGAATCCAGCAAGGGGTGAGACCCTCAAATATTAAGCAAAGCTTTATATTTATTGTACCTGTTGTTGATTCTGCCCCCCTTTTTTTGCATAAAATATCTGCTATTTTCAGGTAGTTGATTGAATTTCCAGCAGATGCTTAGCAGGCCATTTCAGTTGTCAGCCTGAAGCAGGTAATGAGAATTTATCATCACCTCATTCACATTTGCAGCTGATCTCTCACCCGTGCATTTCAATAAATATTGCTTTTATTTATCGAGATGCATTTGGAATTAGCAGCTTATTTTATTCCATTGTATTTCGGTTGCTCTGAGGTTTTTATTTTATTTTATTTGGTAAAAATACAGGCTAGCTAAACAAGCCGGCAAGTGTTTATCATACAACATTTGCAGATGCCAAGTCATATTGAGATATCAGCATACCCAACACCTCTGTTGACGTCAATAGCGATAATTGCATTAATGGTGAGATGAGGCGGCAGTTTCTGAACGTCTCTGGGGGGAAAAAAAGAAGAAAGATGTGGAGAGACAAGAGTCATTGTTTCATAAAAAGAAAGAAACTTATAATTTTGGTTGAATGCAGAAGGGCGAAAAAGGTAATATATATATATATTTTAGAAACTACTTGAAGTAATAGCTGTCATATCATAAGGGCTGCCAACCACCAACTCAGCTTTGGAAAGCTGAAAGGGAAAAAAAAATGGAATTTGAATGTGCTGTTACAATTATAATGCTAGAGTTTGGTTGCTTCCCCATGTGTTGTAAAAGATCTTAAATATTTTGGGGTATTTCCTGACTTCATGATGCTTCTAGTATGAAGTATACCATTCAAATTGTTGCAGGGAGATGGAACGGAATATTTATAAAATAATCATCAGTTATGAAAATCTGCCACCCAATTCAATGCCACGCATGCCCAGACATTCCCTTTCTCTCTTCCTCTCTGTGTGGGTTGGGGGATCAAGAATAAATATGGGGAATGTTTGGGGAATGTTGAAGACAAGGAAAATAAAACCCATAAGGTTAGGAAAGTGTTGCAGTGAAATTCCTTGCTAGTTCCACAATGAAATTGCCCAGGTGTTAATGTTTCCTAAAGGGGTTTGGTGCAAGAAGACCATTAAAAATATAAACACCGAGTTCCCACTTAGTGAGGTGATATAACAACAAACAAACAAACACCATCCTACTGAGGTTAAGATCAGGAGCAGAGGGAGGTCTTCACACTTCTAGTTCTGTTACAGCCCCCAACCAGCCCACCAGCAATTGAAGTACAGATGGCCCAGACTAGCCCAGCTAGATGGTGTTAAACCAGTCTCTCCCAGTAAAAATTGCAACTGTGCTAGAATATGCATCACCAGGCCAGAAAGGCCATTCATTCAGCAAAACACCAGCTGCCTTGTAATCTTGTAATGTAGTCATAATAAGTAAAGTTCCTGTGGGAAGCAAATGGCGTTATGAGGATCAGGACTCTGTGCAGCACAGAAGAACGGTCTCGATAAAGATAGGTCTGATGTGCCCACATGGGTTATCTGCAGTTCTATGACATCATGCTATTCCAAATGTATAACTCTTTTCCTTTGTTCTCCTAATTGAAAGCAAGAGAGAAACGATGTAGAAGATGATGCTTCTGTCTATACCCATATATTAGTGGTTGTTTACCTGTATTTTTTTCATATACTCATGCATTTATCCAGTATATCCATGCACTTTTTCAGTATATACTCTACAACCATAAAGCAATAAAACCTTCCTTTTTGGAATGCAACCAGTCTCTATTTGTGCATGTGGACTCCAGGCTCATATGCTATCCGCTGTGCATTATCTATGTGCAAGCTCTGTTACCAGATGGCCAGGACAACAGACACGTCAGCATCTGGCATATGCTGGGATGTTGCCATTGTAATTGGCCTATGATGCACATCTGTGCAGCTGCAGCCACAGCCATGATGCCTTGTTTCAATATTCCTACCATGAAGAGCATGCACACACTGTGATCAGGAGCTCACATGTTGCTCCTAGTAAATCTGGGGACAGGTTTTTACCTGTCTGCAGCTATGGAAGAATGGGACGGCTAGAGGGATCTCCCAGATGTTCCAAGATGGCAATGGCATAGAGAATGAGAAGACCGGTGTCCAGAACCAGTGTCCATATTAAAGTAAGTGCAAACAGACCCTTTCAATCATACATTCATTTTGATTGCTCCTTGCCATCAAATCAACGCTGCCTCTAGATGATTACCTGGTTGCATCCAAGGAATTTTGTTGGCACATGGAAAAAATGTTTTGCCTTTTCAGAGCCGCTAAAGGATGAAACCTGTGACCCTCTACATTCCATGCAGTTGATCTACCACTCATTTATGGTTGTTCATTTATATGTTTGTATGCACATCTGCAAAATTAAAATCTGCATGTTATTCCTGACATAACATCCAGACATAAGTTACTTAGTCTGGTACATTTGGATATTCCAGAATATCCATGCTTTACTCTGAAACTGGAAAATGTAGTGGAATAAGTAACCCACGTCTGGAAGCAGCCTCACTGAAGGTCCTGTGATTTTTAAGCCAGTATTTTTAAATATTACGAATAATGGACCTAAAAACCAGATTGAATCCTATCATAGGCACTTTCTACACTGGGCCTTGTTCCAGATTATAGCCTGGAATATGGGCCTGCAGATTCTGAAGATGTTCTGACAAATGCTGTACATGGATATTCACAAAAACCACTACATAAATCTGCCTATAGAAGAGTAGGACTGTTTTGTTTACCCAGAGGGTCATTAGTCTTATGGAATTTAGACAGAAGAGATAGGTGACAGAAGAGATAGCCTTGATATTTAAGAAATGGTTGGGCAAATTCATGGAAGGCAGGTGTATCAATGGCTACTAGAATGGATGCCTAGGTACTAGGGATGTGAATGTTCTTTTTGTGGGGTATTTGATTCATAATGAATCTAATGCAAGAAAATTTGTATTTGTTTAAATAGATCCTCTTTGAATGTAGTAGGATTCAATTTTGATACGAATGTTCAATCCCATGTGAATCCCACATGAATGCATATGAATCCCATACAAATCCCATATGAAAATTCGTATGAATGTATTGAAACATTCCATTCAGATTTGGATGTCAGTCTTCAAATGTGCCAACATTTGATTCAAATGTAAATGTCTGGATACAGCCAAACTCATATGAATTTATTTATTTATTTATTGCCCTATTCCTGAAGGTCTCAGGGTGGATAACAACCTTAAAATCCAGCGTATTAAAAAACCTATATTAAAACAATAATAACCATCACAACATTTAAAATCCTACATGTTATAAACAATGCAATATTATGAATATTTGTGCACATCCCTACTAGGTACTGCTTCCATGTTGGAGAGACGGGCAGGATGCCTTTAAAGTCCACTTGCCTGAAGTCAAGAGCAGATGAAGGTTTTGCCCTTGCCTTCTGCTTCAGATTACCAGAAGAATCTGGTGGGCCACTGTGTGGGATAGGATGCTGGACTAGATGGATGGTGGTCTGATCTAGCAGGGCACTGAGCAGGGGGTAGGACTTGATGGCCCTAGAGGTCCCTTTCCATTTCTATGATTCTATGATTTTCTTAGGTTCTTATGATCATGATTGATTATAGTTGTTTTATTCTGAGTTTGTTTCATTTGTAAACCACCTCTGAAATCTATGGTATTGAAGTCCAATTAACAACCAGAAATGCAGCAGAAATACAGATAGAATTTATTTCCAAAACTTCAAATATTGGGGATTTGGGGCATTATCTCAGGTGCACAAACCACCAGTGAACATCTTAATGGATGAAGTGCTCTTGCCAATTTGAAGTTGCCTTCTCAAACACGTAAAATATATCTGAAGCCTCTGCAAGGAAAATCTGCCAAATGGTCTCTATTCATTCTTGAAAAAAAAGAAAGAAAGAAAAGAAAAAAAGAAAACGTGGTTTTGTCTTTCACTGCCTTCCTATTTCTTGCAGAAGATGGAAGAGTTTGTCTTGCATTGCCTCCCATTATGTGAGGGCTTGGAAACACACATGCAAGGATATAGCTAAAGCAAATGTTATATCTCCAGCAAAATGGATGTCTTGCCATAACTCAGAGTCTGCACTGACACCCTTAATGACATGTCGTTCTCAGACTTTTGTTATTAGAGTCATGTCAGTGGAATGGCTAAAGCCACCCTCAGGCTACCCATGGCATCGCAAATTTTCTGCTAATTCCATCTTGTCATAAAACTAGGAGAAGCTTAATGACTCAAGAAGATGTGAATGACAATGGTTTTTATCTTAAAGCCAAGGGCATGGAATGTCGCTTGACACAGAGTTAAGTGTTCCATAGAAAACCATACTGCTTTCCATAGCAGAAGTCTGTTCCCCCCCTCCATTTCCTCTGAAATGATTAACACCGCAACCACCAGGTCAATGGATAATTTACTGTAATTCACACTAGAAAAGTCCACAGACAGAGCAGGTGCATTGCTGGAAAGGGAGTAGTGGTGGAACCAATCTTTGCAGAGCAGTGGAATGAGAAAACCAAGACACATGCAATTACTGCTAAAGCTAAAGATTTGCCCAGCTAGGAACTTCCTGATCTGTGAAGTGGCAAACTGTTCTGGATAGATGCTTGAGGAGCACAGACTTAAAGACTTCCTAAAGAATTACTCCACCTTCCAGAGCTCTCACTCAGGGCTCATCTACACCACACAGTCAACCTGACACAGCATGCGTAGGCAAACGCAATCCTGGGGTGTATTAGGAGAAGCATAGAGTCCAGATCACGTGAAGTTATTATCCCCCTCTACTCTACCTTGGTCAGACCTCATCTGGAGTACTGTGTCCAGTTCTGGTCACCCCAGTTTAAAAAAGACACTGACAAGCTGGAGCAGGTTCAAAGGAGAGCTACCAAGATGGTGAACGGTCTGCAAACCATGTCCTATGAGGAACGGCTTAAGGAACTAGGAATGTTTAGTCTAACAAAAAGAAGACTGAGAGGAGACATGATAGCTGTCTACAAATACCTCAAGGGTTGTCACAAGGCAGAGGGATCAGCCCTGTTCTCACTCTCTCAAGGAAGGACTAGAAACAATGGGGTGGAACTGCAGGGGAAAAGATTTAGTTTAGATGTTAGGAAAAAATTTCTAACAGTAAGAGTGATCAACCAGTGGAACAGGCTGCCACGGGAGGTGGTTGGTTCCCCTTCGATGGAGGTCTTCAAGCAGAGACTGGACGGCCATCTGTCTGAGATGGTTTAGGAGATCCTGCCTTGAGCAGGGGGTTGGACTCGATGACCCAGGAGGTCCCCTCCAACTCTACCATTCTATGATTCTATGATTCTATGATTCTATGAGGTAGCTTGACAGCTGGTTACTTCTGTGTTGTTCTCACTGGCATCCTGTCTGAATTAGGAGGATTAATCAACAGACAGAGGGAAGAGCTTGCCTGAAATTGGAGGTGGCTATATCCTGAGATCGACTAATTAGGTGACCATCCAGGGCCTCATGCCTTGTAGATGCCATGTAAGAAGGATTAAACCAAGTGTTCCAAACTCTGCCCAGTATAGAAGATACAAGAAGTTTTACAAATTGCCTACCTTTTGTTTTGATCCTGAGCTCAATAAATATCCAGCAGTTGACAGTTGTCCATAATTGTTATACCACCACCATTCCACCAGAGGTAGGTCTAGATGTTGTGATGAACATCATTACATCTATATGACACTTGCACTGTACATCACAACATCTAGATCTGCATCTACTTAAATCGGGGTTCCCATGTGCAATGCTCCCAAGCCATCACACCTCTTCAAAGATATGGCCTGAATCAAAATAAAAGAATTTGTGAACTATTGCACTCCTAAAATTCTTGTGTGGGGGCAGGAAATAAGGCATCTTTGCAAGTTATTGCACCAAAGACAACAAATGAGATGACAGAAGAGATCAGAGAAAGCTCTTGGGTGGCTCCACACACTCTAGTGCTGACAGAACTTCAGGCTTGAAGGGTTAGCTTGATAGACACCATATCCAATAAGAAACCTATGGGAAGATACTAATCCAAGGAATGTTCTCTTTTCAGTCTATACTTCTCACTTTCTAAGTTGGGACCCTGTTTGTCTAGCATTTTCTCCGTGCAAACACGGTCATCAGAGAGCCTGCACGAATTTATGCACCTATTTCTATGAAAATCGATGTTGGCCACACATCTAAACAAGCACCGATCTGAATCAATCGTTCAAAGCTGAGGAGGGTTAAATATTTAAACAAGCTATGTATTGAAATGCATTTTTAATGCCGCGGAGTCATTCTGATGAAAGATCGCTCAAGAGCCTTCATTATTGAGTGGAGAGGAGTGTGGCATTGTCTGAACAGATGGAGCAGCTGCAGTCTTCCTTTCTTCCTCCTTCTTTACCCCCTGTAGGGTGAATTCAAGAGCCATCCCTATACTAAAGTGAGTCTCTGTCAGCCAACATGTTCAGATGGAGGGCTTGCCGCTGCTGCCTCTATCACCCTCTTCTCAAACATGGATCCTCCTCAAAGAGTCAAATGTGGTTTGCAATCTCCTGGGTTCTTCTTCTTCTTCTTCTTTTTTTTAGATGCTTTAATTTTGGGGAGAAAGGTTGGGAGGGAAGAAGCATTTGGAATGAACGAGCTTTGATTCTCTGAGACTTAAATTGCGACGATTATGTGGTGTCATTATGCCATCTGCAATTGCCTTGGCTAATTTCAAGGTGGCAATTTCTTTCTCGCTCTCCACCTCCTGTACATTATCAGGGCGGGGGTTGGGGATGGCACAGAGGAGGGGAACCGTCAAGGCATGTTGATGATTATAAATTAAAACAGACAAAGGGAAAACAAGGACACACTGTGAGGCAGGGAGCTGAGAAGCTGATGTTTAATGTGTATGCAGCTGTGGCGTGGTGAGCCACATGCTTCAGGAGTCACTGTAACTCACAATCATATTCATTGCTGTTGAACAAAAAGCGGTCCGAGTTAATAAAAAAGGAACCAGCACATTATGAGATCTAATCTAGAGGTCAAACAGACTTTGGGATCTAATGTGGAAAAAGGTGACATTCCATTCAAGTAGGTCTGAACATATGTGTCCATCGCCCACTGCCATGTTGATGCAGATCTCTGAGATCATGGAAGATGTAGTTCAAAAGCATGTGGAAGGCCAAAGTTTGGCCAGCCCTACATTAAGATATAGCTGGGCTCCAGCTAACATCAGTCACAGCCCAAATATATCAATGGCGACATAGAATCATAGAGTTGGAAGGGATCTCCAGGGTCATTGAGTCAGACCCACTGCTCAATGCAGGATTCCCTAAATCACCCCAGACAGATGGAGGTCCAGCCACTGCTTGAAGACCTCCAGCAAAGAACCCACTACCTCCTGTGGAAACCTATTCCACCTACTAATTGCCCTTACTGTCAGGAAGTTTTTTCCTCATATCTAATGTGTATTGATGTTTCACACCATTGTTTTTAGTTCTCTCATCTTGTGCAAGTGAAAATAGAGACAATCCCTCTGCACTGTGACATCCCTACAGATACTTGAAGACCGTGATCATGTCTCCTCTCAGTCTTCTCTTCTGCAGGCTAAACATTCCTAGATCCTTCAACCTTTCCTCGTAGCACATGCTTTCCAGACCACTAACCATTTTGGTAGCCTTGCCTTGGACTTGTTCCAGTTTGTCAATGTCTTTTTTTAATTGGGGTGCCCAGAACTGGACACAGTACTCTAGATGACCAAGACAGAGTAAAGAGGAACAATTACTTCCCGTGATCTAGACTCTATAGTTCTCTTGATACATCCTTGAAACAGGTTTTCCTTTTTTGCAGCTGCATCACGTTGTTGACTCATATTCATGCTGTAATCAACCAGTACACCTTGTTCTACTAGAATGGATGCCTAAGTACATCTTTCAGGCTGGGGGAACAAGCAGGATGCCTCTAAGGCCATTCAAGAGCAGGAGAAGGTTTGCCCTTGTCTCTGCTTGAGATGCCCATAAGCTATTGGTGGGCCATAGTGTGGAATGGGATGCTGGACTAGATGAGCTGTGGTCTGATTCAGCAGGGCTCCTCTTATTATGTTCTCATTTGGCAGAAGATTGGGGATAACACTATAAACTGCAGTCTACCAATATTTTGGCAGCAGTGGGAATTCCCCTAGGACTTTGGGCTTGTTTTCACTTATCTCTGGGGCATGCTCTGGGATTCTCCAGATCACTCTGTCCATACACTATGATATCACCCCCATCCCAGCATGTCCAGGAATGTCTGGAAGCTTCATCCTCAATCCTCTGAGACTGTGGAACAGTTTTACTGCTTAACAGCTTCACCGGGGGATCTCCCAGATGCAGTGTTTCCACTGTCTTCTGGTGCAAACAGTGTGAGTGGGTGAATGGTGGCAGGATGGGTGCATGTTGAAATTATCATGCCAATAGCCAACCATATGGCAGAGTTTGATGTGACCTTTGCCATGGCAATTTGGTCAGTGCGTCAAACCACAAACATTAGTAGTTAAGTGGAAAACGGCCCAGGTTTTGGCAGTGCAAACATGGGCCACAGTCCCTGCACTAGGGGTGTGCACTGATATTCATAGCATTCAATATTTGTATGAATTCATACAAATCCTGACATTTGTATACGAATCACATGTTACGACATCGGCATTTGTATTCATATAAATGCTTTAGAACATTTGTGAAACGGGGAGGTGGGAAAGCGGCTGCACCAGTCACGTCTCCAATGGATCCAGAATGCATTCGACATGGTTTGAGAGTGGATTCAAAGTGGATTCAGGGTGGATTTGATGCATTCAGAGCAGATATGTTACAGGATACGTATCAGATATGTATACGTTTATATTGGACATACATACAAATTCATACAAATTCATTCATATCGAATGGAATCCTTCCACATTCAAAGGGGATCTATTTAAACAAATATGAATTTTCTTAAATTCAATTTGATATGAATCAAATGCAAAAACAACAACAACAAACATTCATGCACTAAGGGTGAGCACACTTTTTTTTAATATCAACTTCACATCCAAACAAATGCAAAGAAAATTTGCATTTGTGCAAATCGACCCCCTTTGAATTTGATATTTATTTATTTATTTATTTATTTATCTATTTATTTATTTATTTACATTTCTATCCTGCCCCATACCCGAAGGTTTCTGGGCGGGTGACAACAGATTAGCACAGATTAAAACAGGATACAAATTAAAATGAAATACAGATTAAAACAAAATGTACGTTTTGAAAACACCTTAAAAATTCAAACAAATTTCAATCTGCTGCTAAAGGCCTTCAAATGGTATTCAAATCCCCGCCGCCAGTTGTGCCTCTGATTCCCTTCCAAATCTGCTTTGAATCCACTCTGAATCTGTTTGGAATCCTCTCTGAATCTTCTGCAGATGTGCCTGGGCACCCACTTTACCACTTCACAAATATCACAAACCATCGAACGGGTGCACGAAAGCGTTTCGCATTCAAAATGTCAGTCTTTGAATGTCGCCAATATTAAATGCAAATGCTTGAATTCCTACAAATTTGTATGAATTGCGAACCTAGCAAATAATTTTTACTTGTACTTAACTGCACCGGAACACTCATCCCAAGCAGTTAAGTGTTTACAGGCCCTTTGGCTAGACTTAGGGTGTTTTTCCATTGTCACTAGAAGTACCCATTAAGTACCCATTAATGGGTATGTTTTTGTACCCATTAATGGATACTTAATGGGTACTTCTAGTGACAGTGGCAAAACACTTGAAGGGAGTTTTCCACTCTTAATCACACTTACAGCTTGCTTCCTTGCTTCCTTGCTTCCTTCCTTCCTCACATACTTGGTCTGAGAAATAAACTCTAATACATATTTGAAAGTATTCTAAGCTTCATGTTAGGGGTGTGCACAAGTGGAATTTTTGGGTTTGATTTGATTTGATTCGAATATTCAAATGTTTGAATTTGTACGAACAGAGAAAAAAACCCAATTTGAATAAATTTGTATCTATTCTTATGAATATTCCATTCATATTTGAAGATACAAATGCTGAAAACATTTGTGTGTGTCTGTATGGATATGAATAAGATGAGTACGGAGACATATGTAATATGTATGGATATGTACATATACAAATGTCTGAATTTGAATGTCTGAATTCAAACAAGTTCAATCAAATGTTGAATGTTTTGAATATTTTTGCACATTGCTGCTTCAAGTTATCAACAAATCCATATTTCCTTGATCTTGGGGCGGAAATCTGCAATATAAACCCATTTTAATTATCCGTTTGTCCACACAGGCCTCAATGAAGAGGAGTCTTGCTAGGTCTGGCTGCTCCGAGAGGATTTTATGTATAGTCCTGTAATTCAAATTCTGTCCCAGGACTTATTTGAACTGATGTTCCATTTACTCCTCTTAAAATCCGTATAAGTATCTCCAGACAATCTGAGCCTTCTGGTATTATGAAGTAGCTCCTTCGCCCCATTATTTTAATCTTCATCGCAATCATTTCTTCAGAGAATAACCTCCAAATTCAGCCATCAGTATAAAAGAGTTTGGTGAGTTTTATCCAATGTTCTGCACATTGTTAGGGGAATGGTTCATGCTGAGAAGGGATGTGCACAAAATTTCACCAATTTGGACCTTTGAATTTGAATCAAAAGTTGGCACATTCAAAGACTGACATTCAAATTCAAATCAAATATTTTGATGCTTTCATATGAAGCTTTGTGTGGGATTCGTATATAGAATCCGTATGCTATTTGTATGCATTTGTATATAGGATCCATATGCTATTCAGATTCATTCATATGGAATCTGTATGCTATTTGTATGCATTCATATATAGGATCCATATACTATGGGATTCATATGGGATTGAACATTCGTATCAAATACAAATCCTACCACACTCAAAGGTTCACAGAAAGAAACTATCTGCATTAGAAGGCACATCTTCTGGAATTGTCTCTTTCCATACTGGGAGATTCATCCTATCTTCTTCTTTCTGCAATTAATATTAAGAGAAGCTCTAACAGTTGCATTAATTTCTTCTGGAAGTGCTGTATTGGCAGCACCTAGTGGCAGACATCAGTGCCCTGCTGATAAGACTGGAATGGCAAACTGCCAATGCAACTGGAATCGTTTTAGTTAAATGTGCTAATAACCAGGGGCAACCAGATTTTTTAAAAAACAAAAAAACTGGTGGGATGCAGAGTGGTGAGTGTTTCCTTGCCTTTGATTGTACCAAGTGGTATTTTGGTCCTCCCCAGTCCAGAAGGAACTGGTGCCTTACTCTTTCTTCATACTCCCAATAGTTGCCACAAGACTTGGCGTAATGACTTGGGGCCATGGGATAGCAAAGTTCAGCTCCATCCATCCAAATTGCAACCCCTGCTATGATAGACTGTAATAAAGATGACTAATAACCAGAAGCCAATTCCCACTTGGCCTTGCAGTAGGGTGCATCTGCGTTTGAAGGAACCATTTCAGCCCAGAAATGTCTCCTGCCTTACCAGATGCCACCCCAGTGGCTACTAGGGGTGGTGCACAAAATCATGCACTAAACACGTCCTAATTCTTACCTGATCCCTAACGTTCCTGGCCAGAGGTGTGACTATTTGCACCTCTGCTGTGATCAGGATCTTTTGAGCTGCTGCACAAGCACGCTGGCACCTCAGATGACCCCAAACATGACTGTGTGAAGAAGATGGCAGCGCATCACCCATATGCACGCCTGGACCCAGGGAAGTCTCCGGGTGTGGGGGGATTGATGTGGTGTGCACTAGCATTCCCAAGTGCAAACACTAGTACACATTGGTGGGTAATGCACTTTTCACATCCAGTGGAAGGGAAGCCAGGTGCAGAAATGCCTAAGGTTTCAGTTATCAAACTGCTGGTAGTGAAAGCAGAATCCTAGAAAAAGTAGGATATTAAATCAGAATTAATAAAGAAGAAAATTGGAGTTTGCTGCTGGTCCAGCTGGGATGCTTGATGAACTTCACATGTGAATATATCTTAAGACAGGAACCTGTGGGTCTGGAACAGCCAAGTCCACCAATACCAACCACAGGAAGGCAATGTGTGATCAGCCTATGATGTGGCCTCAAAGCTTATATGACCTTCAGGTCAAATACCAAGAAGACCTCTGAGGGCTACGAACAGAAGTTCTCAACCTTCAAGCCTCTAGGGGATCCACAACATGCTTCCTTGTTCAGGATCAGGTTCCAGTGATCCACCTGGTAGTCATGATTAGACCTGCCTACTGGTGATCATGACCAGACCCCCCTGAGTGGGATTATGCTCTGCCTGTTGCACATGGATCATACCTGCAGGGGGCATGTTCTCAACATGCAGATCTATGAGCCCCAGAACTTAGGATCCAGAAGGAGCCTAAGTTTTTGGATACATAATACTAAGAGTAATATCAAAGTTCTAAAACATATTCCTAAAACCACCCTTATCATTACTTTCATCATTCTTAAAGACTTATTTCCATAATTAACAACAAATGAACAAGCAAAAAGCCTTCTGGACTTGAAGTAATAACTAAGATGGTGCATATCTTAAGTGTACATTAGTTATACAAATTATTATTTTCTTCCACAGCATACACCTCCTTCTAATTTCTTTCTGAGACCACTGTCTTATTGGAAAATCTTGCATTCAAACTATCTGGTGGAATTTCTGCCCTCTGGTGGCACAGTAGTTAAGAGCAATAGGCAAGAACACAGGGATCCCTTGGTTCCAATCCCTAAACTACCACAGAAGCCTGTTGAGTTTTCCTAAGGCCTTTTCACACTTTGGCCCATAGTTAATAATTAGGCCTATTAGCATTGGGTCCTGCAGACAGAATTAGGCAAGCCCTGGGACAGAGCATTCGCTCTCTGGACCTAGTGGTTCCATCTGGAACTGTCTCATCCCAGGTGTGGGACAAGACGGGGCCAGGCCCATCCTGGGGTCTGTGGGCCGCGGCTGACCCAATCGGGCTGGCGGCAACCCGTGGGATCCCAAGACGGGCCAGAAACGGGCTGCCAGCCAGTGGGCTGATACAGTCCAATGGCAGCAGCCCTGGATGGGGGCATCCAGCCCCCACGGCATTGGGAATGCATCCCTTACCAGCCAAAGTGAATCCTTATTCCATCTCCACATGTACCATCCTTAGTGCATCACAGCCATCAGGCTGTAGTGTGAAAAGGCCTTTAGAGGAGGCTGTTGCAGCCTCCAGACACCCCTTGCCTTCCCAGAAGTTACCTACTTTCCAACCTTCCCCAAAAGCTTACCTTTTGCATCCAGCCAGTGATCATTCACTCTTCAGCTGGACTGGGAAGTCCACAGACTTGCCATGCAAGTGTGCTGTCAGCTTTGCTGCCCTCCTGACATGACTGACTGTGCAGAGCATCAACATAGTCATGGCAATGGCGCTGATGCACACACAGTTACAGAGGGCACCACACAAAAACTGGTGGAGCCCTGAAGAGTCTGGGCCTGGTGATTAAACAGAGGTAAGAGCTCGGTCACATGGGGGGGGGGGGCTAATGTTGCCTAGCACCCCCAAGTGTGAGCACTAGTCAACATTAGTTCATTGCACTCCTTTCCCATACATGGGACGGGAAGTGTGAAATTAGCCCTAGTTATGGATAAAATAGTGTCTCTCTCTGGTGAATATGATGACAAAAGCTAACCCTCTTGTGAAACCATGACTCAAAGTGGCTGACAAACCTTCTGTTGTTCTACTCACAACAGAACATCCTGTGAGGTAGGTGGGGCTGTGAGAGCTCAGAAGGGAGCTGTGACTAGCCCAAGGTCACCCAGCTGGCTTAATGGGCAAGGGCAGAATCAAACCTGGTATTCCCAAGTAAGAGTCCAGCTCCCTAGCTACTAGACCAAACTAGTTGGCTCCTGGTAAACTCCAGATACAGCGTTTGCAGTTCTTCCTTATGCAAATGCTGTGGGGGAGGCCTTGTTACTGTAGTTTCACACAGCACATTGTGGACCAGTCTGCTGTGGACCAGAAGTTGCCATGGCTGTTGTGTGTCTAGTTGGAGAGACCACCTCCATCCAGGAACCACAGGAGATTGCATGAGATTTCCTAAAATTCCCAGGAAATCTTGTGAGATTTCCCATGATTCCCAGATGGGGGCAGCCTCTAAACCTCCATGCACACCTCTGGAAGTCCTGGGAGCAGAGAGGCCGGAGGTGGGCAGATCCAGTCCTCACAGGAGCTTCAATGAATGGAGGAGACATTTCAGGCAAATCCCCACAGCAAGCGGAGGCCTGGAATGTGGCCGCTAAGAGGGCTCTGGACCGGATTGCGCCTATGCGACCTCTACGAGGCGCTGGCCCGAGGAAGGCTCCTTGGTTTACAGAGGAGCTCAGAGGGATGAAGCGCCTGCGTAGACGTCTAGAGAAGCAGTGGAGACGCAGTAAGTCCGAGTCGGCGCGAACCAGGTTATCCTCGCATGTTAAGAGGTACCTGAGAGCGATTAAAGCGGCAAAATCTGCGTACTTTTCCGCTTTAATCGTGTCCGCGGAAAACCGCCCAGCGGCCCTGTTTAGGGTGACGCGCACTCTCCTAAGTACAGGGGGTGTGACAGATCCCTTGCAGGGCAGTGCCGAGGACTTTAACAACTTTTTCGCGGACAAGGTCGCAAAGATCCGGGCGAGCCTAGACTCCTGTTGCATAGATACCGAGGTACTAGGGACACGTCTTGAGCATGTTATCTGGGATAGTTTTGAACATGTTACACCTGATGAAGTAGACAGGGCCATTGGAGCTGTGAGTTCCGCCACATGTTTGCTGGATCCGTGTCCCTCCTGGCTGGCTTCGGCTAGCAGGGAGACTACACGGAGCTGGATCCAGGCTATTGTGAATGCTTCTTTGGGAGAGGGGTCCTTTCCGGCTCCCTACAAGGAGGCAATTGTGCGCCCCCTTCTCAAGAAGCCTTCCCTGGATCCAGCCGTTATAAACAACTATCGTCCAGTCTCCAACCTGCCTTTTGTTGGGAAGGTAGTGGAGAAGGTGGTGGCACTGCAACTCCAAGGGGCTCTGGAGGAAGCCGATTATCTGGGTCCCTTTCAGTCAGGATTCAGATCTGGCCATTCCACGGAAACTGCTTTGATCGCGTTGATGGATGATCTCTGGCGGGCCCGGGATAGAGGTGAGTCCACTATTCTGGTGCTCCTGGACCTCTCGGCGGCTTTCGATACCATCGATCATGGTATCCTTCTGCGGCGGTTGGAGGGTTTGGGAGTGGGAGGCACTGTTTTACGGTGGTTCTCCTCCTACCTCTCTAATCGCTCGCAATCGGTGTTAGTGAGGGGTGAGAGGTCCACCCCTAGGTTGCTCCCTTGTGGGGTACCCCAGGGGTCGGTGCTCTCCCCCTTACTATTTAACATTTATATGAAACCGCTAGGGGAGATCATCCGACGACATGGGGTGGGATGTCATCAGTACGCTGATGATACTCAGCTGTACATTTCCACTCCATGCCAAGTCAACGAAGCAGCGAAAGTGATGTGCCAGTGTCTGGAGGCTGTCAGGGCCTGGATGGGTGAGAACAGACTCAAACTAAATCCCGACAAGACGGAGTGGCTGTGGGTATTGCCTCCCAGGGACATTTCAAACTGTCCATCCATTTACCTGGGGGGTGAACATATTACCCCCTCAGAGAAGGTTCGCAACTTGGGAGTCCTCCTTGACCCGCAGCTTAGTTTAGACCATCATATAGCTGCGGTCTCAAGGGGGGCGTTTGCCCAGGTTCGCCTGGTGCACCAGTTGCGTCCTTATTTGGATCGTGAGGCCCTACGTACAGTCGCTCATGCTCTTATTACCTCGAGGTTAGATTACTGCAACGCTCTCTACATGGGGCAGCCCTTAAAGAATGTTCGGAGACTACAAGTGGTCCAGAATGCAGCCGCGAGAGCAATTGTGGGACTTCCTAGACGGTCTCACATCACACCAACACTCCGCGAGCTGCACTGGCTGCCTATTGGTCTCCGGATCCGATTTAAAGTGCTGGTTATAACCTATAAAGCCCTACATGGCTTAGGACCAGTATATCTGAGAGACCGTCTCCTGCCTCATGAGTCCCTCCGACCGGTCAGGACCCATAGACTGGGGCTCCTGAAAGTTCCTACATTAAAACAGTGTGGAAGAGCGACCCCGAGGGGGAGAGCCTTCTCGGTGGCAGCCCCCACCTGGTGGAATGAGCTCCCGCACGTTATAAGAAACGCCCCCACCCTCCTAGAGTTTAGAAAGCTTGTTAAGACCTCCCTGTTTCGGGAATGGGTATGAGGGTGGGTGTTTTGGCGTTATTGTTTTGTTTTTAACTGTCATTGTTTTAACTATTTTACTATTGTTGACTTGTTGTAAGCCGCTCCGAGTCTTCGGAGAGGAGCGGCATAGAAATTGAACAAATAAATAAATAAATAAATAAATAAGCTTATTTCAAATTCAAAAAGTTTTCAATCCTGGCAGACCCCATGTCAATTTGGCTTAACATGCTTTCCACGTGTTAAATCTCCCCAAAGCGTTGTAAATGTTTAATCCTCATTTCAACAAGTCTCACTCCGGTTCGTGCGCTTGAAACGTTTTACATTTTTTACTGTGGAAACCCTTACGTGTTAAGGGATGAGAGTTTCCCTCCCCCAATAGCTTGCTTCCAAAGCAAGCTGTAAAATCCACCGCTTAAAGCTACACTGTAGCGATGGAACCACTTCACACCTGATAACGATCTTACCATTGAAAGTTCTGATCTTTAAAAAAGGCAAAAGAAAGGAAAGCAGCTGCCATTTGGGGAGATGTGTGAATGTTGATGCCCTGAGCAATGAGGAGAGGAGGGGAAAGAATTGCTGGCTGCTCGCTGCCGTTTTTCCTCCATCCAGGCAAGCAGCAGCCACCCAGCCAGGCTCCTTGAAGGGGTCTGTTATGGGTGGCGCATTCATGCCGGGAGAAAGAGGACAGGGCAGCCCCGAAAAGTGGTTTTTTAAAAGTAGCCACTGGAGTCCCCCCTTGAGTTACGTACGTCCTCAGAATCCAGATTGAATGCGATTCTGGCTGAAAGTAATGGGATCAGGCAAATTTGTGTTTGCATTCGGTTCTGTTATTTTGATTTAGGGAAACTGGATTAAGCTTCTAATGGGGATGTGGCCCTCATGTGCAGGCAATGGAGGGAGCAATGAATGTAGGTCCTTTTTGATTCACCCACAAACATTCAAATTCATACAAATTCATGTGAATGTGCTGGATGTTTTTCATCCATCCCTCCTTCAGATGTCTCTTCTCTACACCCCATGGCTATGAAGTCATGACCATGATCTTCTGCTCTCAGATCCCTAATATGCTATTTTGAACTTCCTCTACTTCTGAAGCCTATAGGTCTGCTCTAGTTAGAGCAGGGTTTCCCAAACTGTGGGTCAGGACCCACCTCTAGGAAATTTAACTGTATTTGAAATAACTTTTTTGATGTAATTATATAATTAAGTAACAAAAAAATTGTATTAAAACTTTGTTATTTGAAAAGTCCTTTATTCATATTGGTAATGGTTAAATTTCCTAGAGGTGGGTCCCGAGTTGGTAAACTTATATTAGATGGGTCGTAGCCCAGACAACTTTGGGAACCACTGAGTTAGAGGATTATGGGTCACCACAGTATGTCAGACTGGGGCCAGGACACATGCGTACACCTTCGCTTCCTGGGTGTATACATGTGCCCAGTTTGTAACAAACTGTGGCAAACCATGTATGCAATGGGCAGCTTTCATCTCCATTGGGCTCATGTTTCAGGGTAGCAACAGAAGACACCAAAAGGGCACGCAATGGCCATAAGACAACAACAGAACAAAACAGAGGAATAGGAGGGGGAGTAGCAGCCTTCTTGCTGCTAGAGAAGTCATTCAGCACTTTGTTTACATTCAGTATCATCCAAATGTAATTTGAGAGGTTCACTTCTAATCTAGTTTAGGCTGTGATGATAACGGCTTCAATTTATACAATCAGGGCTCAGTGCCGAGAGACGTCGCATTCCCCTACATCAAAGGTAATTATTATTTTTATAGTTCAATTAGCAAACATTACATTTCTGTTTTCCTCGCTAAGATGGCACCACCTAATTTAACAATAGCACACTTATCCCCGCTCCCGTACTGGGGACATGATGTTATGATAATAGGCTCCATAAGACCTATTGATTCTTTCAGAACAGCAATACTCTGCAAGTTAGCTCACTTCAATCCCATTTTAAAAGCATTTCCCAGTTAGATGATTCACCACATATACCCTACCACCTACTCATACGGAAATGCAGAGAATTTGCTGCGAGCCGGGAGGCCAACGTTTAGGTCATTACTTGCAATCAATATAAACCACAGGGCAAATTCTGACTTTGGGAAATCCAAGAATGCAAACACCCAGAGGTCACAGATCCAAGAAGGATCATCTGGTACCAAACAACTCCAGGTATGGGCACGGGCTGTACATCTCTTCCAGTTAACTTCTTGGAAACAAACTTACCCTTGTGAAATGAGAAATGAGGGAACCTGTGCAGCCAGGTATGGCTTTTAATTTTCTTCATTTCCTCTGCTGGACCAGAAAATCCTGGACAGGGCTGGCAATCCCATGTGTAGCTTTCTATGCATCCTATTTAATGCAAAAGCCAGTGAAAGATCTTTGTGATCCTTCATGCTGGTGGCTACTAGACTCCTAGGGATGGGCACTAATGTTTTGTTTTTGGTTTTGTTTTTTTGCATTTGATTCATATCAAATGTAAGAAAATTTGCATTTGTTTGAACAGATCCCCTTTGAATGTGGGATGATTGTATTTGACATGAATGCATTACTATGAATTTGTATGAATATCCGATATGAATGCATATGTATCCCATGCATCTCCTATACATATCTGATTCATCTCCATATGTATCTGACACATATCCTATATGTATCCTGTAGCATATCCACTCTCGAAGTGCCAGATCTGCCTTGAATCCACTTTGAATCTGCTCTCAATCCATGTCAAATACACTCTGGATCCATTGCAGAAACATTGGTATTCATACAAATATCGTAACATTCAATTTGAGCTCGAATGTCCAAATTTGGTCAAATTTTGAATGTTACAAATATTCACATTGTTTCCTAGCTGCTTTCACTGCTGTACACCATATGGCTAATTTTTCACCTCTCAAAACAACTTCTTAAATAGAGTCCCGGCCATTCCTTTTCAACCTCCCATGCTTTTGGGTGGGATCCAGTGTCCTGGCTTGCCTATGGTATTCCCAGGTCCCTAAAGTCAACCCAGTCATTTGTTTCACTAGCACCAGTACATAGAAACAACAGCTGCAACAGAGAAGAGCTGGGATCAAATGTGTAATGAATGTTGCATCCGTGGAAGGGTGTAACAACATCTTACAATGTTTATCGGAAGATGATTAGTTTTTCTTTTGTAATTTGTTCAGATGGATTAAATCTGCTGCTTTCAAAGTTGGAATCAAAATAAGATCATTTCTGGTACACTATTACTTAAGTCTCTTCTGTAGACTGAACACTGTTATGACATTCCTAAGATATACACCTCTCCCTGGTGGGGATCCAAGATTATGCATGCCCACGCTCCTGAGCATGCATCCAGAGGACACACATATACAGATATCGCAAAGATTCTCATATCTGCTGCATGCGCCTCTGACAGTGATAAACAGGTTGCTGCTTAGAAGAATCTCATTGGTAATAAATCACCTGGGGGTGGGGACAGCCACGGCACATGACTCGGAGATGTAATTGTGCATAATCAAGGCATAGAAGAGCCGGTGGGTGTCTAGAAGGATTCTTGAACAGAAATGCTCATCTGAAAGCCAACACAGACCCTAATCTACCAGATGGCCATCCAATATATTGCACATCTCATAAAAGAAAAGGGCATGCAGCAACCCTGGAGTGAGTGAGTGAGTGAGTTCACTGAGTGAGTTCACTGAGTGAGTGAGTTCACTGAGTGAGTGAGTGAGTGCGTGAATGCGTGAGTGCGTGAGTGAGTGAGTGAGTGCTAGGTTATGTTCTTCCAAATACCTATTGCTATAATTTTACAAAGGTTTTACAATCTTTTGGAACAAGTAGATTTATATGCTGTTTAGTTTACAAATATTAGTTATGGTTGATTCCCTGAGATTCTGGATGGATGGATGAATAGATAGATAGATGGATTGATAGAAAAATATTCCTTCTATGACTGTTTATATATATCATGTATAAGCGTACACATACACACATGCTTTAGGTAAGTCTTTTTTAAAACAAGTATATTGAGTTTTGCAACCCTTCCAAAGTAACCCTTTTTGCTACCTTATTCATGCTTCCTTTCAGTTTTTGTTCCCTTAATCATGAATACTTCTTGACTCTACCTACCTACCTACCTATAATCTGCCAGAATAAAGCATAGATACTCGAAAATAAAGTATATCTGGAAGTGGTTTATTCCAGAATAAGGCCATCTGCTGGGACTCGAGAGCAGGAGAAGGTTTGTCCTTGTCTCTGCTTGAGATGCCCATGAGCATTTGGTGGGCCGCTGTGTGCGACAGGATGCTGGACTAGATGGGCTGTGGCCTGATCCAGCAAGGCTTCTCTTATGTTCTCTTATGTTCTTATCCAAATACAGCAGAATAAGTGATGTCTGGATGCAGCCTTAGCGTATCTCTGAATATTTTTTTTTCAAAAATTGTACCTTCACAGGCTGTTTGATCCCAGAATTTCATTGGAACCTTTGACAAGCACACAGGTTATGTGATACTTAGACTGTCTGAATTCCTATGAATTCCTATAAATATCGAGTGTTACGAATATTTGTCCACATCCCTAGTGGATTGCTGAAGAGGGCTGTCTTTGAAAGTAGCGTACTCACCTGCACACTGGGGGTCCGGAAGTGATCTTCAGAGGAATTGCATAGACTGTGGAGATGGAACAGTGGCTGTGATGCATGGATGCTTTGATCTTTTGCCAAATCCAGAATACCCTGTGCTGCTTCTTCCAGACCCAATCTGTAAGCACCAATACCTGGACTGGGACAGACTGCATTATTACAGTCTACCAGTAATCTGGAATAGGAACCATTTGGGACAGTTCTGAGCCGGACTATCACTGGTCCCATGTGGAAGAAGAGCACTCTGAGAATAGCATTTCTTCTGCCTGTGTGGATGCACCCCTTTAACCTCCTGATATATTTTCAAATAGAAATATGAAATGTTTCCCCTTCTTCCAGCTTCCCTTGGATCCCCCAATTCAGTGAAATTTTTCTTTCATTTTTATCCCAATGTTCGTATTGTAACTGCTACTCAGTGATCCTTTGCTGGACTCAGTCCACTGATCACTGCTCAGATCAGAAAACTGGCACTAATTGGCACTTTGGTTGGCAGCCTTAGCAAGGAGGCTGAAGACCAATTGAGCTCAAAGATTGACTGATCTCCCTACTTTGAGAAAGAATTTCTCCAAACAAGGAAGGTTTCATGACCATGGTGAGTGTGTGTGGGGGGGTGGAAGACGTGAGCTTTCATCGCTTATCTTACTCAAGCTGCCTACTGCATGGACAACCGAGAGGTGAACCTGAGGCATAGCAAATTGTTGGAGCACGACAGCCTTAAGCCCTTAAGATTCTAGCTAGCTGAGGAAAACAAAATCTCCGGGGCACTTGGTCAGGCTGATCACTGAAAACAATTTCATAATTTGCAAACACTGGCTTCCCTTTACCAGATTATAGCAGCCAAACAACCAGCAACCTTTGCTGAGTCAAGATTAGTCAAATAAGGTCTGCTGCCCAGGAAGAAATGATAGTTTAAATATCCCACAAATTCAAAAACAATATCAGACATAAATATTATTTAATAACTTGTATAGCAAATAAATAAATAAATATTAACAAGGGCAAGAATATTCTTTGAAAAGTGGCAGTATCTAGGGATGTGCAAGAATATTCCAAACATTCAACATTCAATCTGATTCGAATTGAATGATACAAATGTTGGGAACATTCACATCCTATTTTTGAATCCGTTCGAATCCCATTTTTATCATGCTTGCATTCTGTATGCATCCCGTTTGCATCCTGTATTATATGCGCAAATAGATCCGCTATTCGGATTCAATATACAACGTCAGATTCAGTTGAATCATTTGAAAATCCATATTGGATTTTTGAAAATCCGGATTCGATCTCAACTAGCCTGTAATGCCCCCCGCCGTGTCTCCTGACTCCAGCTCCTCGGAAGGGGAGGAGGAGGAGGAGGAGGCAGGCACACCCACACCCACGCCTGCACCCCCGACATTGACAGGGGCAGACGATGCCGGCCCAAGCACCAAGGACCCTGCCCGTGAGGAGCGTGTGAACTCCTCCCCAGGTGAGAGCGATGAGGGAGCGGCTCGCCCCCTCCCACAGGTGTTGCGCAGGGAGAAGCAAGTCACGCGCCGCTCATCTAGGCTTAGACACCTGCAGAGGAGAGGGCGTGACACAGCTTCCCCTTCTTAAGGAATCGGGCGGCGCCCAGACTCTGTTGCAGACAGCGCCGTGCAACCTCGCCGTGTTTCCCTGAGCTGTGTTTGACCCTGGACTGACTGGACTTCCCCGACCTCTGGACCGCCTCACCGACCTGCCGAAATCTGTACCCCCCCCCCCCCGAACTTGGACCGGACATTGACACTGAGTAAGCCATTCCCGTAGGGCAGAGCTGCGTGCGTGTGTCTGCCTCCGCACCCTGGCCCCCCAGGACACGACATTGCCAAATTCATACGAATGTTGAATGTTATGAATATTTGTGCACATTCCTAACGTCTTCTGGTTAGAGCTAAGAGTTGTATAGTTCATACATTTTATGCTTCTTGGTCTTGATCTTGAAAATACAAATTTCTGTTCATGAAATATTTTTAGAGACATACCCTATATTGCATAATAAATGATGTTTCTTTGTTTCTTTATGATATTTATACCCTGCCTTTCACTTTAGGGTCTCAGGGCAGGTTATCTTTTTCCAAATGTGTTTCCTAATTCTCAACAATTTGCCATTGTAGCCATATTTTTAGCTGTTAAAAGTGAGTCTTTTTTCATTCAATTTTTTTTTAAACTGTTCTTTACTTAGACAAGAAACACATGATAGGGTGGATGAAGAATTCCTTTGTCTTCTCATGACTGGCAGCTCTGCCACGTTTCCATGTGTGCAGGTCATTACGGGTGTTCATATTTCATCAGAGGGTTCTGATCTGTCGCCGTGTCTTTATACATCACTCTTTCATACTCATTTAATTTTCCTAATGAAGGAAGGAATGACGAGACAAATGCCAAGTCTTCAGAGGCACTCCTTCTCCCCCTCTTGCCGTGCTTTCTCCCACTTCAAATAAGTAAAGCTTTCCAACACAAAACAAACAAAACGGGACACCACCAGATGGTCTAAGCAAAAGAAAAGTTGTTCTGATGAGGCACAGCAAGGGAAATATGCTGGAAGGTTGACTTTGACATTCAGATGTTATCAGTCAGATTTTCAGACACAGGATAGGTTACCCAATGGAGGAACATCCTAATATTTCATACTGCTGCAGTTTTTCAAGGGTCCCTTCATCACCTTTCCACGAGGAAACTCTTGTAGAAACTCGTTAGAAAGGTTGGCAACTGGAACTGGATAGGATTCACACCATTTCTTTGGTTGTCCATTAACATGTTGGACATCCTTTCAAGTGAAATAGAATACATGTGTAGTAATGTGAAGAAGAGTTTTTGAGAGAGACGAATTAGATGTCTCTGAAGGGGTGTAACTAGGGATGTGCATGAATATTTCTAACATCCAATATTTGTATGAATTCGTACAAATTTGGGCATTTCTATACGAATGAAATGTTACGACATTTGTACACTGACATTCCTACAAATACAAACTTTCGTACAAAGCTTCAGAACATTCGTGAACTGGGGAGGTGGGAAAGCAGCTGCGCCAGTCACATCTGCAATGGATCCAGAGTGAATTTGACATGTTCTGAGAATGGATTCAGAGTGGATTCAGGGTGGATTTGACATTTGAAGAATTGATATGTACCAGATATGTATTGGATATGTATTGGATATGTATAGATACTAGGGATGTGCACTATTTTTTTTTATTTGGACTAATTTTTTTTTTATTTGATTCATATTGAATCAGCTGCAGGAAAATCCATATTTGTTTGAATAGATCCCCTTTGAGTGTGGTAGAATTCGTATTCAATATGAATGTTCTATATGAATCCCATATGAATGCATATGAATAGCATACACATCCCATACAAATGCATACATATAGTATACAAATCCCATATATAAATCCCATATCAAGCTTCATACAAATGCATCAGAACATTTTATTTGAATTCAAATGTCAGTCTCTGAATGTGCCAACATTTGATTCGAATGCAAATGTCCAAATTTGGCCAAATTTACAAATATTCCTGCACAACCCTCATGGATACGTATTGCATATGTACTGGATATGTATCCATTTGTATCAGATATTCATACAACTTTGCCCAAACACATTACTACCAAATAGAATCCTAACACATTCAAAGGGCATCTATTTGAACAAATACAGATTTTCTTACACTCAATTCCATATGAATTGAATGCAAAAATGCCCATTTGTGTAGATCCCTAGGTGTAACACTGAATCTCCATGACACACACTGGGTGGTTTCTTGAAGATGGGGTGAACTTTGAAGATTCAGCAGCTGAGGATCACAGTTAGAAAAGGAGGCAGAGGAAATGTAATAGCACTGGCAGCCAATGCAGATTAGTTCAGAAGGATCTTCTTCTACTGAAAAGAGGTTCCTAAGCTCCCTTTTCAGTCTGTATAGCATCATGATGCATGGACTTTGAAGGAAGTTCACAGATAGGATTTGGGCAGCTTGGTGGTGGTAGCCGTATGGCTGTAGTTACCCTTGTTAACCAACAGCAGCTAGAGGCATAGCTAAAGTTCCAGGAGTGACTCCATATTGACTGGAATACTGAAACAGCAGGCACCCTTAGAGCCTCTATTTTAAAAGCTACCATTGTCCTAGGAAAGTTTCTGGCAGAAGGAAGACTCTTAGTACATTTGCTAATCCAGTATACCAGCCAGTGCAGAATCACCCTTGCTTTTTCAACTCAGATTGAGTCTTAGAGCCTTTCCACACTTATGTTATTGGAGAACTCCAGGGGAACTCCTCCTCAACGCAGAGTTGCTTCTTCCCCAAACATAGCTCTGCATCTTCAGGAGCTATCCCCATGAGTGCAGGTGTAGAACAGTTCTAAGTGCTCTACATCTATGTTCCCTATCACCCTCCCAGCTCCATTTGCACTTCTTTTTGGTTGGAGATATTTGAATGAAGCCTAAGCAAGGGTGGAACGGACATGGTTAGCCCTGCATCATCCCATCACTGCACCAACGTTGCCGTGAAGACACATTAGCACTGTTGGCACAGTTCTGTAATTGCTGTCATAACGGAGGTGATTTGCACCTTGACAGCTGGAAAAGTTAGGGATAGATCAGAGACATTTCTGCACTTAGCCTCCTGTAAGCTGGATGGGAAAAGTGGATTTCCCACTAGCATGTACTAGCGTTTGCACTAGGGAGAACTTACCTGAGTCCAGGCACATGTCCTGGTGGCACCATCTTCTTCGTGGAGCCTGGCATGACTGTATGTGCACCAGTGCCATCACCATGGTGATGGTGATGTTCTGTGAGTGCACAGTCATACTGGCGTCATTTGAGCTGTCAGCATGTTTGCATGGCACCTTAGATGACCCTGATCACAGCAGAGGTGTGAATGGTCTCTTCTCTAGCCAGGAAAGATAGGGATTAGGATGTGTTTGGTGCACAATTTCATGCACCACTGCTAGTATATGCTGGGGTAGTGTCCAGTAAGGCAGGAGGCATTTCTGGGTTGAAAATGTCTCTTGCAAGTGCAGATGCTCCTTACCAGAAGCTACCCCATCATTTACTACGACTCTAAGTGTGAATTGGCCTCAGGAGTCCCATGGTGTGGATGCTGGAACTAGCCCAAGATGAAGTCCACCTCAGTACAGGGTGGCCTAGTCAACGTCCTGATTTAAATGCCACTGAGAATGCTATGGGCATCCATGCTCAACTGGCCTGCAAAGTGGAATATTCCATATCAGCCAGAATTGTTTTTACAGGGCATAAATGGAAATTTGGGCAGAGTGAATGTTTTAATCCAACAGATGTAACTGCAACAAGAATTCTGTATACACTAAGGATGAGCACAATTTTTTTTTATTCATATCAAATCAAATGCAAGAAAATTTGTATTCATTCAAATATATCCCTTCAAATGTGGTAGGATTTGAATTCAGTATAAATATTCCATACTAATTCGATAGGAATGTTAGATACAAATCCCATACAAATCCATCACGAAGCTTCATAATGTATTGAAACATTTGATTCAGATTCAAATGTCAGTCTTTGGATGTGCCAACATACTATTTGAATTAGAATGCCTGAATTTGGCCAAAGGGTTGCAAAACTGGGCAAAAAAAAAAAAGTCAGCCAATAAGACACACCTGGCTTTTTTAGGTAAGGTTGCATGTAGGAATAATTAGGCTGCCTAATTAAAGCTGGCCACCCTGAAGGACTGGAAACCTGCTACTGACTATCTACAAGAACTAGGAAACGGACCTTTAGTTGCTGAATTGGAAGAATAACCTAACAGAGGCATTTCCGCACTGAATCGCGTTCGAAACCGAACGCGTTCAGGCGGAAAGCTTAAGCCAGCTTCGGGCGCTTTCCCCGTTCACACACAGACGCTCCGGAACGCGTGTAAACGCGTTCCGGAGCGTCTGTGTGCGAATGGGGAAAGCGCCCGAAGCTGGCTTAGCCGGCAAACGCCGGCCAGGGGCGCGCCGGCGGCCGCCGAGGCAGATCGACAATCAGCTGTTTGAAAAACAGCTGATTGTCAAAGCCGCACGGCGTCGGAGGCGAGCCGGCAGGCGATCGGGAGAAAGAAGCGGCGCGAACGCTTCTTCTCCCGAACGCCTGCGGACGGCTCGTCCGCGTTGGAACGCGTGTAGAGCACTTAGAAGTGCTCTACATTTCGAACGCGAAAGAGGCAGCTGCGGACACGTCGGGACGCAAGGCGCGCGCGGCCAATGCGGATGACGTGTCCGCAGCTGCCTTTTTCGCGTTCCGTTTTCGCCCGTGCGAAAACGTCTCTGGTCAGCATAGAGCTATAAGGGAGCCTTAAAGAAGAAGCAACCTGAGAGAAGCCCTGGGAGACTGGCAGAAGACAATTATAATTTATGAATCAACTGTATATTTTCAAGAGAGTTTCTGAATGGTGATTTGAATTATGATGTTTTGTTTCTATCAGAATATAATTAAAAATTAATATTTTTTTAAAACAACAACAACAGAAAAATAGGGGGAGAATGCCTGCAAACTGGTGAAAGTGCACCAATACTGCAATTTTTCTCCAGAGCAATGGGAAAGGCTGTCACAGTTGCAAACTGCAACCTAAAATCTTGGCTCAGGGAAACCTGGGAGAAGCAGCCTCTGGCTACCTCGTCCTGGCTGCAGGTCTACAAACCGGAGGCTGTAATGGTGCAGGTTACAGCTGTTGCTGTTACGATCCTTTACCAGGTGTTAACGAAAGGAAATCCCTTGACCTCCACTGGTATGAGATCAGGGACTCACCACGTGCTTAAGGGGAGTGCTTAAAAGGGGGAAAGAGATCAGGCAGGAGAGAGGATCAGCAGGAACAGAGAGCAATTTATTCTTTGCAGAGGTTTAAATAGCCTGCTCCAAATGGGGGTGTTCCAGGCATCACACGGTGCAGAGTTGGCAAGGTGATTGGAGCAGCTGGCCTTTGGAATCCCCTGATGTCATTTTCTTTGGCTGCAGGAAGAGAAGAGTCCTTTCAGTCCCACATGGAGAGGAGTCCATGTGCTCAAGATGGTGAAGGCTCAGCAGCAGCATTGGGGGAGAAGGAGATCCAGCAGCTGGAGCAGTCCAAGCAGTAACAGCAGCAGGGCACTGCCCTGCCAGGAAGAGGAGAAGCAGCAGCTGCTGCTGGGGACACACAGGGTGAGAGGCAGCATGAGAGAGAGCCAGCCCCAAATGGATCGAGGGGGTGAATGCCTAGTACAAAAGGCTGATCTCCAGTTATCGGGAGTGTTCAGGTGGAGTAGTTGCTGCTAAATATGCCATAAGCAGGCATTATGTTTAAGAAGCCAATTACCTTTTCACATGGATGGTTTCTACCTTCAATAAATGAAATGATGGCTTGAAAGCTTCACTTTGTGTTTACTTTTGGTTGGCTTTGTCTCATATTGAATGTTGTTTGAAGATCTGAAACAATTAAATGTGACAAACATGGAAATCCAAACAACCCTGTTTTATGGAAGAGACACTGACTGGCTTCTAGGATCACTTCCTGATCTTTCAAAAATCAGAGTGAGAAATGTGAAAACACACATTAAACAGGTCCACAAGACATCCAGACTAAGGTCTGTTTAATCTGGATCTACCTCTGTCTTGTGCAGGCAAAGCAGGACTAAGGGGCACAGGGCCTCTTTGATCCACATTAATGTATGGATGAGAAGTTGCAAGAACCAATCTAAGAGGCTCTTCAGTCTGGATCAAAGGTAAGTACAGAAAGGGCCATTGCTTAGTGGTAGGGCAAATGTTTCATATCAAAAGAGCTCCAGAATCAACTCTAACCAGGGGCCCTTCTGCACTTAGCAGATTAAGTTGATGTGGACTAGGGCTGGTGAACTTCTCATAAAGGTGGACCATTCATACTTGTCATGAGGAAGCCTTCCCTAAAGTGTCCATTACTGGCCAGAAATATGAATGGTCCTCCCATTTACCAACCCACACTGCTGTATCCAAAGCCAGAGGTTCTAACTCCTCACTGCCTTGGTTGACCACTGTTGCAGAAGAGCGTGTTCAAGCAGGGGCGTATTGCAGCCAATCAGATCAGTGCCTGTGATCTAATGCCCCTCCTGTGACACTATGACTTGATGCCACTCCCAGGGATTGGTGGTCCAGTTGCATCAGAGGTTGGCAATCAATCACAGCTGTCAATGCCAACACACCTGCATGGACGCTGCCTCCCCTGACCACAGACAACTGGAAGAAGAGTGAATGATCTGAAGCTGGATGCTTCAGGTTAGCTTCTGCTCATGGTTGCTAAAGGTGCGGAACACAATTTAGAGCTCCACACCTAATCAACAGTTAGGGAACTTCTGGGGAGGCAGGACACACTTGGAGGCTGTAACAGCCTACTCCAGGTGCAGATGCTCTTCACTAATTGTTGACTACCTGCCAAAGTGCAAGTAGGCCTCAGGTGAGGCTATCTAGAAATCTTTCCAGGTTGCTGGTAGTCTGTTTAACCAGTACCAGCTTAGATGGACCAATGATCTTATGCAGCCAGAGGCATCCTCTTTCAGCCAGGAATCGGTTCAAAGTTTGTATAGTTAGTCTAGGCAGAAGTAAGCTGTAGAACTGAATCTTTGTTTTGCTAGGAGAGAGACCTTTTGGCATCCCAGATGCTATTGGGTTTTCCTTGTCCCTTTGTATAAGGAACAGCTTATACAATAGATACACACTTTGTGTTGGAAAGTAAACAGCACGAATCAGAGACACTAAGTGTTATTTTTGTTGGTCTCTGGATTTCAGAGATTACTGCAGGTAATTTTAAACAGGTGTGCCTGCTCAGGCTTTTTAAAAAGGGAAATGGTATTGTTGCTTGCCGTCTGTGTTCCATGTCTAAATTTTTATAGCACACCATTTTGAGCAGACTGAAGGAGCAGCGTATCAATTACGAAATAAAGAAATGTCTCTCAGGTGTCCCTGATTGTCAGGAACATTCCTAATTGGAGCCTAAGTTGTCTCTCATTATCTGTGCAATGTTTGTGATTTTGACCATATGTTTCCTTTCTTTCAGATTCACCTGTAGTCTTTCTATTGGCTGTGAGACAGGTTAGTGGAGAAAAGCTTCTCAGTCATTCCTGAATGTTCTAAAATGCAAGGATAAATGCTTCTTCTAAGGTGCCCAACAATTCACGAGACTGGAAATAGGTTCATAATCCAGGAGTAAATCTTTTAGCTCGTACTTTTTTGGGGGGGGGGGGGGTCTTTAAAAATAACACTGCATTCCCGGTCTTCTCCCTGCCAGCTCAAGCCTATCTATGTTGTACTGCTTGCTCTCCAAATCATTCCAAAGTATGGATGCACACGAATATTCGTAGGTAATCAAAATCTGATAGAATGTGCAGAATTTTGACATTCAAAGTTAAATAGAATGTCCCAAAATTTGAATATAAACATTCAAATTGAACTTCATACTTCAGATCTATTTGTTTCAATTATCTGGACATTCATATATGTATGGGTTCATGCACAATGCATGCTTGAAGATCCACATCGTTCCAACATCTGTACATATTTGCACAGATCCATACAGGATGAAAACGGGTTGCATATGGGATAACAATGGGATGCGTATGGATGTGTATGGATGCATACAGATGCGGGGAAGATGTGTACATGCACATACCAACCATTAGACCAAACAGACTCTTATCTGCGAATATCAGAGGCGTTTTTGCACCAAGGCGAAGATGCCTCGGAACGCTTCCCCCCCCGAATGGGTTAACACTTTCCCGTTCGCACAAGGGCAGGTAAGGAACGCTTTGAGAGCAGTTCTCTTACCTGCCAGTGCGAACGGGAAAGTGTTCTCAACCCGTTCGGGGGGAAGGCCCTCCCCCAGGCTGCTCCCATTGGCTCCTATGGAGACAGTGTGGGCAGCCTAGGTGCCTTCTGTCCCTGGGTTCCTGCTCACTCTCGAACCCCAGATTGGGCTCCGGGGGTGGTCAGGAACCCCAGCCAAAAGCCCCCAACCCATCCCCAGTGTTGCGTGCGTGGGTGTGAGGGGTCTTACCTTCTCCTGCAGGCCCGATTCTGTGTAGAAAGGCCGGGCCATTCTGAGCATGCTCAAGGGGGCAGCCCCTCATTGGCTGGGGACCTGCACATGCTCAGTTGGGTAATAGAGGCCAGGTGAGTGCCCAGACAATGAGGGGCCACCCCCTTGAGCATGCTCAGAACAGCCCGGCCTTTCTACACAGAATCAGCCCTGCAGGAGAAGGTAAGACCCTGGGTTGGGGGCTTTTGGCTGGGGTTCCTGCCCACCCCCGGGTCCATAGGAGCCCGGGGGAGCGGCCGAGCTGTCACAGAGAAAGACCGTGCAAATGCTTTCTCTCTGAGACAGTTTGGAATGTGTGGAGATGGTTTCAGAGCGCTTTTTAGTGCTCTGAAACTCGAACGCATGGAAGGCATGTTGGGACGCTTATGGGCGGCTTGGAATGGATCCCGCCACCCGCAAGAGCGAATGCTGCGTCCCAGCATGCTCTCCATGCGTTCGAAAACCCCTTGTGCGAAAAGGCTCCAGGTTTGATTCCGCCCTCCTCCACGAAGCCAGCTGGGTGACCTTGGGCTAGTCAGAGCTCTCTTTCTGAGCTCTCACAGCCCCACCTACCTCACAGGGTGTCTGGTGTGGGGAGAAGAAAGGAAGCTTTCTTAGCCGCTTTGAGTCCCCTTAAATGGGTGAGAAAAGTGGGATAAAAAAGCCAACTCTCCTTCCTTCCTTCCTTCCTTCCTTCCTTCAAAAAGGCAACATTTTCTTACGGTGTTTTTCAGTGAAATAAGTGTCTCTCCCCTTTGTCCTCTTATCCTTCACTTCAGTAGGGGGGGAAACAATTCTCTTTCTTTCAAGCCAACAAGGTCCTTTCATTTTGTCTCCTGTTTTAAAGGTAGGGTATAAATGTGAACTTACTCCTAAATCAGAAAGCTGACAGCTGGTCAGCAGTGTGAGGGCTTCACAAGTTAACTGATTAAATTAGAGTTCTCCAATTTAAAATGTTATTATCTGGGCCCAGGACCGAGAGTGAGTAAAGCATTGTTGGTGCAATGTAGATGTGGGTTTTTATGGTACAAAGGGAGTGATATAAGGTGTCCATTACTTACTCTGGGAAGGACAATCTATTGCCAATAATAGTTGTAACTCAGCAAACAGATATTACTTGCCTTATATATCTCCAGCAGAATCCCGAGAATTCCAGAGAGTCGGTAAAGAAGGGTGGGGGAGGTTTAAAAAGTATGTTTTATTATTATTGTGGCTTTCAGAGCTGATGAAATTGTAGTACTGCTTTCAGAGTTGCTGGAGATGAAAGCAATCCTAGATAGAGGTAGTAGGCTTTATTTTTATTTTTCAAAAACAAATTAAGGACTATTCTGTACATACCTGCCCTAATTCCAGGTCAAAGGTCCAGAATAACTGGATCTACTTCTCTGGATTGCATGGAAGAATGTTTCAAGTGGAGTGCCACAGGGGTCTCTCCTGGGTCCAGCGCTATTCAACATCTTTATAAATGATCTGGTTGAGTGAGGCAAAGGGATGCTGATCAAATTTGCAGATGACACAAAGCTAGGAGGAGCTGCTAACACTAGGAAGCAGAAAGATAGGATTCAGAAAGATCTAGATAAGCTAGAACAGTGGGCTGACACTAACAGGTTGATATTTAGTAGTTACAAATGCAAAGTCCTACATCTTGGTAAGTAAAATGGTAGAAATGAATACAGAATGGGAGGAATTAGGCTGAGTAGTAGCACAAGTGAAAAGGATCTGTGTGTACTGGTTGATCACAGGATGAGCATGAGTTAGCAATGTGATGCAGCTGCAAAAAAGGCAAACGCCATCCTAGGATGTATCAAGAGGAGTATTGAGTCTAGATCATGAGAAGTAATTATTCCTCTTTACTTTGGTCAGACCTTATCTAGAATACTGTGTCCAGTTCTGGGCACCCCAATTTAAAAAGATGTTGACAAACTAAAGCAAGTCCAAAGAAGGGCTACCAAAATGGTTAGTGGTCTGGAAAGCATGTCCTACAGGGAATGGTTGAAGGATCTAGGAGGTGGTCCTGGGGATCGGCGGTCCAGTCATGTCAGAAGCCTACAATCAAGCATGGCTGCCACCGTGACCACGTTTGTGCAGATGACATGCTTCTTGCCCACCAAATGCAGGGAACCAGAAGTAGAGCAAATGGTTGTGCCTCTGGATACTCCAGGTAAGCTTTTGAACATGGCAAGTAAAGATTAGGCAGCTCATGGAGCATAATTTCATGCTCCACACCTAATCAACCATTAGGCCACTTCTTGGAACGTAGGGGGCATTGTACAGCCTCCTCCCAGTACAGATACCCTTCCCTAGAAGTTGCCTAATTGTTGACTGCTGGCTGAAGTGCAACTAGGCCTCAGAAACAAATATTCCTAGTCTTGGAGGCAGTGAGGGTACTTTTTCATCCCTCAGTAGTTCTGGAACATGGAAGCTCTTTGTCTGAACATTCCCATGTTACTATTAAATGAGACCACAAGAGATCTGGATTAAGGACCTACTTAATCCAGATCTGACTCCATCCAGTGCAGACAAAGATGGAAGAGAGGGAGTAGGGCCTCCTTGATCCACATTAATGTGTGGATAATGAGGCCTGTGATCCCGATTAGGAGGCACTTTAATCCAGATCAACAGTAAGTGTATTTGACTATGTGAAAAGGGCCTTTGATTTTCAGGGCCCTAAAACAAAAGCCATCAATCAAAAGGCAGCTTGCTAGAATGCTGTGGAGCCAATCATTATTTTGCAATGTGAGGATATCACTTGGAGCAAGGGAAACAAGGGCAATTTCATTGAAAAAAGGAATTATATATTTAAGTCGCACGATCAATTGCATATTGAAAAGCATGGAGAGGTTGTTTTGTTTCATTCGTTTAGTGAATTTTGAACTTTTTTTTTGAAGTTTTCAGTACGGCAAATATTATTAATCTTTCCCCCCAATAAACATTGCTCCTTGTCCATCACTGTCGGTACTATGCCACATTGACTTGATTTTTGTTGTTGTAACCATTTGTAGAAGTGGGGAAATATATCTTGAGAACTGCACAGACAGGTCTTTATTTTTCAAATATTTAGAAAGAATACACAGACCTATAACTTTTTATTTAAAAAAAACAATATTGACTTTATAAAAAACTAACATTAACCTGAAACAAAAGTATTTGATGAAAACAATCATCATCATCATCATCATTTGTTAAACCAACAAACAAAGATTTACAACAGTTAAACATTAACCAACATTAACTGTTAAACATATACTATTTACAAAGTAGATTACAAAGTGTTTTCAACTTAAAGTAAACACTTCAGATTATATGAATTATAAAATTACTTATTGTATAAATGACAGTGAAGGGAGGGTGACAACTTCTGATCTAGTCAGTTCTAAGATCAAGGTGGACCAACCTCCAAGAAGAAATTCTTTGGACGATAGACCTTGCATCAGCTGATGATCTTGAAATTGTGACTTAATTCAAGTCAACACTGGTTTAATGTGAACTCATTGATCCTGCATTCCCTGTCTTTGGATAACTCGCTGGCATGCTTATAATGTGTCCGATAAAGCATTATTTAGGGATGTGCACAAATATTTAAAATATTCATTATTTGTATGGATTTGTATGAATTCAGACATTTGTATATGAATCAAATGTCTGGACATTTGGATTTCCAAATTTGAACAAATACAAATATCTCAAGTGATTTGTACAAATAATTTGGATATTCGTATCAGTATGGGTATATATGCATTCGTACGAATCCGTACAGGATGGAAACAGGATGTGTATGGGTGTGTATGAGACGCCTATGTACCCATACAGATACAAATGGCCAAATTATTCATGCAAATGCATACAAATGTATTTGTATTGAATTAAATGTCCGGACATTCATTTTGTCATTATTCGGATACATTTGGATTTTTGAACATTCAATTTGTTATTAACTGAATTCAAAAATTGCATTCGTGCACACCTCTAGTATTATTTTTGTGACTGGTTCTGAGCATATTGGGAGGTGAGGGAATTCAGTGCTTCCTATTCCTTGAGTACACCTAGCATCTTTGCATTCTGAGATCAATAAAGCTTGAGTAACATGCTGAAATTACTCTCTGAGGTGGTGATTCTTGCCTAACAAACATTTTGTGTGTAAAGCTCTCCTGTGGACGTCAGGTGTGCAAGGGCATGGGGAAGAAAGAAGCAAGAGTTGGCAGCTCTTTGCTCTACTCTTTAATCCATGATGGACTGAATCACGATGGTTAAGGTAACACCATTTTTTAAAAAAAAAAAGTTGCAAAGGATGAACCAGCAAATTATACACCTGTCAGACCAACATTCGTTCCAGGGAAGATAGTGGAAAAGAAACATTATTAAAGATAAATTACAAAATGTATGGAGGCACAGGCCTTGCAGAAAGATAACCAACCTGGCTTGTAGAAGGGAAAGTTCTCCCTAACTAATATTTTAGAGTTGCAAAAATATGCAGCTTGTCACTATACCTGGCTCCGTAGTAGAGGACAGGAAGGCGGCTAATGTAACTTCAATATTTAAAAAGGACTCAAGGGGAGATCCAGGAAATTATAGACCTGTCAGCTCAGTATCCATTCCAGGAAAGATAGAGGAAATTATTATTATTAAATTAAAATGACCAAACAGTTGGAGGCTGGAGGCCTTGTTTAAAGGTAGCTGACACGGATTCTGTAAGGGAAAGTTCTGTCTAATATTTAGACACTTTATGTTAATAAAACATGTAGATATAGGGGATCCTGTAGACATCATCTACTTAGATTTTCAAAAGGCTTGTGATAAAGTCCATGGTCACAGAATATAAGACCAAGACCTGGCATGGATTAAAAAACAAACAAACTGGCTAAGTGTGATGGCACACCCGAGCCTATGGGGAAACTATAGAGTCTGGAACTTTACTCGGTGGCTATTTCTATACCTTCTGCTAAGATTAAGACCCTTAACACAGAGAAACACTTTTGGCAGGATGAAAGATAACCAAAATGAGTTTACTGAAAACAACTTATATAAAGGGTTAACTCCACCCTGGATTAACTTGAAACAACTTAAAACAATACATCACAAAAGGTGACTTGGTTGGTTGCAGTTATCTCTCTGGAGTCTGGAAAAATACCTTGTTTCTGGTGCAAGGCAATGGTCTTAGAAGCTATTGACCCAGTTTCAAGCTTGAATCAAACTCAACCCAGTTCAGTTCAGTTTGAACCAATTTCTAATATAGGTCCAATAATACGGGAGAAGGTTAAAATTTCTGCTAGCAATCTATAGTCTTTCCTTCTTTCTTTTTCTTTTCTTTCTTTTTCTTTTGCTTAAGGAGAGCATTTCCATTGAATTCGTTACATTTTGTGTCGCTTGGGTGTAAAAAATATTGGCAACACATTCTAATAAGTAGCAAATCATTATTGCGCGCACCGGTGCTCATTGTAATCCCATTCATCTTCATAAATTCACTATGGTATATTCATGTGGATGTAATAGCTAATTCCAGAGACAGTTTTATTCACAAAACCATTCCATTTATTACTGTACTCTCACCTTTAAGGGCATGGGAAAATATATCGTTCAAGAATTGTTACTGAGTCAGCATTTCCCACTATAGAGACTGGAGGATGCGGAGTGTTTAAAATGGTTGCAAGTTTTGCACTTGAATTCCAGGGAACACTTAGAACATATACAATTAGGGATGTGTTTGATTAGCATTGAATCAAATGCAAGAAAATTTGTATTTGTTTGAATAGATCCCCTTCAAATGTGGTAGGATTCACATTCAACATGCATGTTCAATCCCTTATGAATCCCATACAAATTCATAGAAATAGCATACATATCCTATATATGGACGCGTATGAATAGCATATGGATCCCATACAAATTCATACAAATATCATATGAATCCCATACGAAGCTTCATACGAATACATCAAAACATTCAATTCAAATTTAAATGTCAGTCTTTGGATGCGCCAACGTTCAATTTGAATTTGAATGTCCGAATCTAGCTGAATTTGGCCGAATTTTGAATGTTACAAATATTTGTGCAGATCCGTATATACAATCCATTGTTATGCAAGCAAGACCAGAATAGGAATAATTAACTTGTGGAATCTTGCCCTTATACTTTTATTTGAAAATGGGAATCTGCTTTATTATGGACAAAATATAGGAGTGAATATACTTAAAGGTTATCGAAGATAATGCGCATACAATCTTTGATCCACCCAATTGGCTTTTAACAGCTGGTCGCCCAAAAGTAGGAGTGCGCATTTTTCCCCATTGATTTTGCATTGGAACGAATGGGATGGAACTTTGCAATTGCACAAATGGAGCTACTTCAAATGTGCTGGACTTTGTATTTGTTTCAAATTTGCTTTGAATCCCAGTTCTGCCTCCTAATCCATTCCAAATTCACTCTGAAGCTTCAAACGAAGGCACAAAAGGTTTCACTTTGCATGGGAAGGTTTACATCATTTACAGCCAATGTTTGGTTCGAATGTGAAGTTTCAGACCTTTGCATTTTGTACAGATTGTACATTTTTTTTGCCCATCCCTAGGATGTACATGAATTTGTGTGCATTCAAATTCAAACTGAATATCCAAACATTCAATTGGATTCAAATGTTTAGAATCTGAATACAACAAAATCCAATTCGAATACATGTGAATCTATTTGTTTGAATGTTAGATTCAAATCTGATGGTACAAATGTTGACAACATTCATATGTGTTGTTATGTTTCTGTACGCATTTCATATGCATCTCGTTTTATCCCCGTATGCATCCCATTTTCATCCCGTACTATCAGCACAAATGTGTAAAGATACATATGAGATTCGTACAGATGCGTATGTGAGACACCAGTGAGGCTCAGGGTGTAATTCATGCATATCTGTCCATTCAAATGTTTCAGATCATTCAAAATTTGTTCAAATGTTTAAATTCAGATGTGTAGACATTGAATTTGAATGTCCACATTTGATTGAATTCGACTGAATTTTGAATGGGTAGAACATTAGTGCACATCCCTAATCCCTACCAGAAAGAGCTCAGTTTAATGGGAGTGCCTAATACCATAGCTTCCCTGATAATACTGAAACCCCAAATATATCAACTGTTGCCATGTGCAAGACCCATGCCTTAATGTATCGCCACTTGTTCTGAAATGCAGATCATAGTCAGACATCCACCAAGGACATCTTCAGAGCCAGAGGTGGGGATGTTTACACATCTATCTTTACCCCAAAATCCCCATCATTGAGCTGAGGAGGGGACAGGATGTACTGCCCTCAGAACAAACATTTCCCACTCTGAAGTTGCCCTGTTTCATTGATATGACCTAGGAACATAAGAAATTACCCACCTGTGGCCCATTTTGTCCACCTGCTAGTCCTCCAGTAGACATGCTTAAACAGATATGCTGGTGAACCCTATCAAGGCCTCCCTGATCAGGATTGTGCTCCATCTAATCCAGATCAAGCATACAAGCAAGGGGCAGGACTTCACAGATCTTCACCAATGTGGAGACCGGTGAGACTCAGGGTGTGATCACACATAATATTTCTGGAATGTTCATTTCCAAAAGAACACCCCATTTGTGATCGTGTGTTGGGTGTGGGAGAACCTGGGCCATACAAGTTTTTAAAAGAAATGCCTAAAAGCAGAAGCAGAAGCCAGTGCAGAATGCAGCAGCTAGATTGCTGTCTGGGACAGCTGGCCAGATGCACATCACGCCAGGCTGCCAATTCACTACCGAGCCCAATTCAAGATGTTAACTTTAACTTATAAGGCCCTGAATGACTTGAAACCCAAATATCTGAAAGAGAACCTACTCCCATATTGGCCTGCACAGGCCATAAGATCTGGAGGGGAGGCCCTCCTGGCTGTATCACCACCCTTAGCAGCAAAAGGGGTACCACCAGGAGAGGGTCTTCTCAGTGGTGGCCCCTACCAGTGATAGTCTCCCCCTTGAGGTGCATCCATCACCCTCACTATATACATTTAGGAAGGCAGTAAAGACACACCTCTTTGCCCTGGCCTTCAGTTAAATGGGGATACACTTTCCCTTCCCACTTGCAGATGCTACTGTTTTAAAATGTACTGTTATTGTTTAATGATGTTTGATTTTTGATGTTGTTACCTGCCTAGAGACCTTCGGGTATAGGGCAGGACAAAAAGTAAGTAGATAAGCAGGTGGGTAGGTAGGTAAGAAGGTAAGTAGGTAAGAACCTTACTCCTGTCTTGGCCCAAAGCCTCACAACATTTGCTGCAGCTGACAAATTTTCCATGGACCAAATTGGTCAGTGAGAGAAGAAAGCTGGCTCAGAACCATCATGGCCATCCCACCCCATCTGACCTTAACTCCTTCTCACACTGAAGTCGGTTCTTATATATACTGTCCCAGGTTCACCTAATATTGTGCTTTTGGCCAGAGTTCCTTCTCAGAGTTCCAGTGTTTGAGCTGAGTATCCACTAACCTGAAATTCAGCAGGATTCAGAGAGGTGGAGTGCAGGCTGTTCAATTTTGGCAGCATTTTTATTTTACTGTATGCTTAGGACCACTCAAGTTTGTTGGTGAGGCAAAACTTGGATATATTCATGATGTCGCAGTTGGGTTTCTTGTTTTGTTTTGTTTGTTTAAAAACATGTGTGCTGCTCTTTTTTTTTGAGAGAGAAGCTACCCTAGCTTTCAATTAGAGGAACATCTGGATCTCAGACCTGAGGATAGCATCATGGACTACAGGCAAGCATCTCTCTTTCTCTCTCACACACACGCAAAGGCATGCACACCCCAGCGGTTGCCAATCTTTACCTTTGTTTTGCTTCATTGGGTTTCGGTACGTGCGCTCCATCCATGTTTATGTTGTTAAACAGAATGGGGTGGCAGCAAAGGGAATATGTTAAGATTCAAGCAGTTTCCAGTGTGTTATTGATTATCATAAGAAAAGTCATTAGCATTATCGAATCCTCCTTTCTTATGACAGTAATCAGTAGCTCCTTCCTGGATTACTTGGAGCGTTTTTGAAAGGTTTATGGCTTATTCCTGATGTAGATAAATGTTTTTAGAATCTGTACTTTTGCCTTTCATGAATAAAAAGGTGATTGAACAAAGACTGCATTCATCATCCTGTTTATCGCCGCAAAACAACAAGTGTAATTTATAAACCAATAATACATTTTTATATTTTTTTTTCATTTTTTTTATATTATTTTTCCCCCCTCCAGCCTGGTACATATGTTCTAAAAGAACGGATCAAATTAATGCAAGGCTGAAAACAACAACAGGCTAATACATCCAACCCCATAAGGAAGTTCAAAAGAGTCCAATTGTCACAGAGCCTTTCGTGTATTTTTCCCTCTTCGATCAAATAAACAATCTCTCAATTGTAATAATGTAAGAAGTGACATTCAGAGTAGCTAAAAGTAAGCAAACAAGGCTGAGCCCTAACATTTCTTTTAAAATGTCATTGTGGTGCACACTTGTTGGGGGAGTTTTCCCTAAGGGGTTTGGGGAAGGGAAGAGTTAAAGAGCCATAGGGCAAGAAAGAAGCCTACTTTACGTGCAGAAAGACCCTAAATCCATCTGCAACATTTCAGGTAGGCAAGAGAAGGTTCTCTATCTGAGGTGTTGTTTGTAAATATCACTCCCCTGTATGGGGGCACAGAGTGTGGAAAATGTACCAGGACTTTTGTGAAAGGGAGAAGCAGAACGAGTGTACCAAAATGCTAGCAATTAAAGATTGAATGCAGTGTGGGAATAGGAGGCAGAGACATCAGATAGCCAGAGGTCCCATGTGGTTGCATGTTCACCTCCTCTGGTTCTTCCTTCCCCATGTACATATCTTGAGTTCGGAGGCCAATTCGCACTTAGGGTCTTTCCACATTGGCCACCAAAAAACGGATCTAAGAAGATCTGTTTTTTGGCGAACCATCCTCCCAAGGATCTGTTCCAAATAGGGATGGATTCTCGGAGGCCCTGCGTGTCTGCACACGCACGGGGAAGACAGATCCCACAGGATGGATTGTCTGGGATCTGTGCAGATTCCACAGCACCCATTCGAAGAGTCCGCTGGATTTCTGTGCCATCACCCCCGGAGCCGCGGGACGGCAGCAGGCAGCTGCCAGTCACCGCATGTTTCCGGAAGCGTGCGTTGTGTGGGGGAGGGCAGAAGGAGACAAACCATCCTGCTTCTGTCCTCCCCAACATGGCAGCTGCTGGGACATCCATCCCTTTGCCTGTCCATATACGGCAGTGTCCTGCTTCCACATGGATCCAGGCAAAGGAATGGATTGAAGACCTTATGGATCTTGCTCGCCAAAATGCAGAAGTGGCAGCCTGGAAAGGGTCTTCAAAAGTTTCCAGTGTGGAAAGAACAAAGGTAAATGTTTTGCACGTGTCCTAAATGTCTTGTTAAATCGGTTTCTGGAGCCAATGTGAAAACACCCTTAGGCTTCCGGTCAACCATTAGTGCAGCTCTGGTGAAGAGCATAAACAGATCCACTAGGCTGCTATAGCCTAGAAGCATGCCCACCCTCACTAGAGGTGCACTAATTGTTGATTAGGTCTTGTGCATGGGTTCATGCAGTATCCGGTGGCACAACCATTCACATGTCTTCCTCCTTGCTGTGCAGGTTGGGCAGGGAACGTGTCATCTGTGCAGGCACACTTGCGTTGCCAGGTTGACTGCCGGCCACTGCTGTGATTGGGTGGGTCTTTGCAGGCCAGGGCCACAGGGGCAGGTGTGATGGCACCATATGTTAGGTGCCACCGTGGGTCCTTGAATATCCCCCAAGACACAATATTGAGAGGCTCCCAGGAAAATAAAAAGAACAACCACAGATGCTTGGTTTTCTTGTCTTTACTTGTGCCTAGGACATGCAGGTGTAACGATATTCAGTGCTCTAGGGATCCCCAACTATTTACATATATACAATTCCGGAAGATACCTTTCTTCCCTTCCCAAAGTCACTTCTCTTTGTCAACCGGCTGTTACCAATTCTCCATTTGTCCATTACAAGGTGACTACAGTGTTGCCTCCGGAATGCTCTACTTTGGCTCCTCTTTTCGGCCTCCGTCTTTCACCTCTCTGGACCTCCTGGGCTCTCTGTTACCGGTTCCACCTTCTCCTGCTTCCCAAACACTTCTCTCCTCCGATTCCTCTTCTCTAGCTAAATACCCAATTTTTCTCCTTACCCCCAGTGACTCAGCATTTCTTCTCTTTACCATCCACACCTGTGGGGAGCTTAAAGTGAACCCATCACAGCAGGCTGGCCAGAGACAATCCACATGGCGTTGGGGTGTGCCATCACAATACATCACTGGGATTGATCCTTCCCCTCTGCATCGGCCTGCAGACGTGTCACAGAACATATGATGTGTCTGGTAGTGGCCAATCACAACAGTAAGGAGGCGGGACTTTGCTCCTCTGGAGGAAAGCATGGTGAGCTGGGGGGCTCCTATTTTGGGGCTGCCTCTCTCCCCTGAAGCCATGGATCATGACTTATGGAGCCGGGGGGGCTTCACCTACACCCCCCTACCCACCTTGGGGCAAGCGTGTGCGATCTCCACCTTTCCTTCAGGCAGCCAGGCTGATTCTGGCTGCTGGGGCCTGTTGCGCTTTGCGCATGCATGCAGCACACCTCCCTATTGGCCTGGACTGCACCTGGCTTCAGGGGGCCCTCTGCACATGCACGTGGTTTCTGGGGCGAGGGCGAGCCCTGAGATAGGAGCCCTCTGGCTCACCGTGCTTGGCTCCAGAGGAGCCAATCAGGGAGGCGGGGTGGAAGTCCTTGGGAGGACAGAGGGTCTTGGGAGGATGAAGGTCCTTGGTAGGACCCCAAATCCATATCTAAATGCATCCTTCCCTTGCGGGTGCGGACATAATGGGTCTTAGTAGATCTGTACCTACTAGATACGGATCTTCTAGACACGGATTTCCAAAATATGGATCTAAGAGCTCCGTATTTAGGAGAGCCAGTGTGGAACCACACATAGTGTCAAGGAGATCCCCAGCAGCTCCTGGTGAAGCTCTGAAGGAGATCAGGGCTGCTGCTGGATGTTCCCAGATGCTGTAGGATGGTGCTGCTACTGCAAGAAGTGAATGCAGTTTCTTGGAACATCCAGAACCATCCCAGAAAGGGGCAGAGTGTGAGCAGGACCAGGGAATCTGTAGGTGGATGTTTGTATGTCAGGGAACTTGGGAATTTGCCTGCTCTAGATGGGGTTGCATTCCACCACTAATCCACATTAAAGGCTAAAGAATGAATTTTGAAAATGTGTTTTCTGGTATTTCATATGGATCAAAGTACTGCAGCGTGGAATTTATCATCTCTAAGCTGCTTTTGAGCCTCTTCCCCCTTTTTTAAAACCATGTTAGAATGCATCCTGGGTTAAGAAGGACAAAGGGCCACAATCTAATAAACCTTTCTTTCCAAGTAAGCCTTGCTGAAGTCAATAAATGCACTTCTGGAATTGGAGTGAATGATTCCTTCCATTTATTTCAAATGAACTCTACTATTAAGTTCTGTTGAAATAGGTTTATTGCAGAAGAATCTTCCTGGGAGTCTCTGAATATTACACAATGATTTGAAACCTACGCAATTCTATCATGTGATTAAATAGTGAACAAAATGGACAGGACAACAAATCCATGCACAGAAGAAGTTGCATTTCACACTCTCAGACTTTCTCCCCCAACTGAGCATTGGCTTGCAAGCATTTCAGGAACAGCTCTCATCCTCTCTATCTGGACATACTACTGATGGAACTTGAAACGTTATGTTCTCCCTGCCATAGGTTTTCATTAAAAAAAAAATCTAGAATATCAGATGCCATAATAGCTACCAGATAACTTTTTGAGGAGTGACCATATTTGGAGTCAGGCTTCAACTCTGATGAACCTTGGTATCAGTTTCTAACACATTTCCTGGTCATTTATTGGAACACTAACATGGCATAGTAAAGGATAGTAAAGGATGAGAAGCCCTTAACTTTCAATATTTTGTTTATTGAATAGGGATGTACACAAATGCATTTTTTGCATTCAAATTCAATTCGAATTGAATATTCAAATATTCAGTTTGAATTGAAATTCCGGATTTTTGAATGATATGAATGTCGGGAACATTCATGTCCAATTTTTGAATCTGTTCTCATCCCGTTTTTATTGTGTTTCCATTTTGTTTCCATCCCGTTTGCATCCTGGATTATAAGCGCAAATAGACCCGATATTTGGATGTGATATACGATGACGAATTTAGTCTATTATTCAAAAATGCAATTTGAATTTGAATGTCTATATTCATTGAATTTAAATCAGATTTTTGTATTTTCGAGTATGTGAGGACATCCCTAGAACTTGGTACTTGAGTTATGCTAAGCAGAACCTGTAGCTCTAGAGAAATGCATTTTTCTCTTGAGTTGTCAGTAATTCCATTCCAGTTTCACTGGGATTCTTCTTTCTTACTTCACTTTAAAAAGTCATTGTTTCAAATGAGAAAGTCCTGCTGCTTTGGTTTGTGGTCCTAGTGTTGTACCTGAAGTAGAATAATTCAAATTGATTCAATTCAGACAGGTTTAAATTCAAACTGAACCAACATGGTTCATTTAAGGATAAGTTTGAATCAAATCTAACCAGGGATTGGGGAATGAATAGTTTTAAACTGGACAACTTTTTAAAGGTTTTTTTTTCAAACCAGTTTGATATTCTGTTTGAAGTGGTTTAAAAAGGTTCTAATCAAACTGAACAGCTTGAAGTTCTGTTCAATTCAATTCAAACTGATTCAATTCAATTTCAAGTTCATGCATATCTCTTACAAGTAGGAACATTTTCTTTCTTTAAATCATGAGCTACACATATATGTGATATGATCAAATCATCAAAGCTTTCTCTTTGACATAAATTTCATGAGATTTCCTTTTGCATGTGTTTTCTTCTAAACTTACTGATTGTATTTCCTTCCTATTGGTGTTGTCCTCAGAATCATTCTAGGCCATTTCAATCTGATTTCCTGATTTATGGCCCCAAGTTGCAATGACCCAAACAATGACACACAATAACCAAACTTCCATGCTTCCTTCAGCAATGAACGAATAGCAAAATAGCATAATCTTTTACCATATATGTTGATAAATAGCATAATATTTTACCATATATGTTGATAATCTTTTCTACATACAGTATTCTCTTTGATCAACAATTCCAGTTAAATTAAAAATACCTCCCCTCCAGTTATACTTTGATATTGATCTTACATGTTTTTCTATTCATTTTCTTAACTTTATTTCCATTATTTCCTTCAACTTTAATCAAAACATATTTCTGACTGTGCCATCTAGTGGTGGGTGAGCTTTCAGCTTGTTTTGGGGGGCATTTTTTGTACTGTTAATTGTTCTATTGAATTTATTGATGTTTTATGTTTTTTTATGAATGTTGCAACTCAGCTTGGGACCATTATGTGATGAGTGAGGTCTAAATATATGGAAATGAATGAAAATGGAATGAATGACTACCACCCAGTAGTTTCCCAGTGTGAATCCCCTCTATGACATGGAAACCCATTGGGTCTTCCCAGCCATGGATAAAAGAGCTTCACTATCTTGTGAGTGCCTTGGAAACAAAGAAGGGGCAATGAAGGAAACTGACATAAAATATGGAGTGGAGCCCCCTATGGCTGGGTGGATAACATGACATCTTTCTGGCAGCTCCTGCAGCCAACCCAGTGCCAAACATCTTGTTCGCACTCCTTTGGATCACACTGGAGGGGCTGACAAGGAAAACTGATGCTGGGCAACAGAAGGTTTCCCTACCTGTCCATTGTCTTTCAGGACTGAAGGATGCCAGAATTTTTTACCAGCTTTCACAAGATTAACTACCAAGTCTTGCAAGCTTTCTAACAAAACAATGTCATCAGCATATCTTAAATAATAAATTTATTTGCCTTCCCTTTGCATTCCACCCATATAATCCTTTAGGTAAATATGACTAGTCCATAAACCTTGATTAAACCTCCCTCCATTCCTACACGGAACAGATCCAATTGGGTAAATGTTGATGGTCATAACTGAAGGCCCAACAGCCTTATATACCTTCATGAATGGTTGACTAGAACTCTGTTTTGGACCCTTGGTTGAATGCTGTCCATCACATGTAGATGACAACCAACATTCATGGGCATAGCTTTAGATATTAAACAGCTGGTTGAAATTTCTTTCCTTTAACATTCTGCGGAAAGTGTTCAACTTGCCAGCTTAAGATTTTGTGACAACTCTTGGAATTATTTCCACAACAAGACTGCAATTTACGATGGTGGCAGAAGATTGTGTCCCCTGAAGAAGCCACTGATGGTTGTGGGGTGTGTCCACTATTTGCAACTGAGTGCTTTCTAGAAACTCCTGCATGTTGCACTTCTAATGCTTTTGTTTTCATGCTTTTATATATCTTATTCTGTGTTTATGTTGTAGGGTTGTGCACAAATGCAATTTTTGGGATTCAGTTCAAATTGAATACCAAAAAATTTGATTCAGTTTAAATCTTTAAAATTCAAATTTATCCAAATTCAATTCAAATTAAGCAAATTTGAATCTATACATTTGAGTTTTTGGTTCGAATTTGCACTTACAAATGTCAACAACATTTGTATGTGCCTGTATGCATTGTTACGCACCCCATGCGCATCTGTCCATATGCATCCCATAGTTATCCCTTATGCAACCTGTTTTCATCCAGTATGGATCCATAGAAATGCGTATGGATGCAGGAAAGTTGCATATCTGCAAGTACAAATCATGTATGAACCTGTACACATGCGAATGTCTGGATAATAGAAATCTGAAATCCGAAATTTGTTTGAATCTTTAAATTTATGGACATTCAATTAGAATTCAAATGTCAAAATTTGGGCAGATTTAATCAAATTGCAAATACCTTCAAATATTCATGCACAGCTCTATTTTGTTTTATTCATTTTTGTACATTGTTGCAGATCCTTTCTTACAAACACCACACAGGGAGAACTATTTTAAGGAAGACCAAAGAAAAAAGGGAGCCAAGTTTTGGATCACAAACCTTGCAATCCATATTTTAATATTAGCTTTCTGAAAGCCAAACATGAAGTTTCCCAACGCACAATCAGCTATTGTACAGCAGAGGGCTTCTTCTCTCTTTGCCTTTGCCTGCCTGCCTGCCTGCCTGGATTCAGTGAGGAGACAAAGGGAAAGAATTTCTCCGGAAGGTTGCCGGATTCCGAGCAAAGTGCCTTGGCCTCTGGCAAAGGGAGCAGCATTGCATTTCTGATCGGAGCGGCATGCTGGGAGGGCTGATTAAGCAGCAGGAAGCCCATCTGTGGTGGGAACATAAGGAGGAAATGCTTTGCACTGCAGCCCTTTGCAGATGTTAGCAGGTGTTCTGGGCGGCTGTTCCCAACCTCAAATTCCCGGTCCCCTTCTCTGTAAAGACGAGCAAGGAACAGATCAATACAGCTCTGCTGCCCATAGGGAGCCGTGTCCCCTTGTATTTCATAAAGCCATTTAGCGCCTGCCTGCCTGCCTTATCATAAGAAAACAGTTCTGCTAGAGGTTGGCAAACTCCACAGTAAATTAGGGTGCTCTATTAAAGCAGGACTGAAGTAATAAAGTAGAGGGGCCGTTGTGGGGTTAGACACAATAAAGCTAATGTCAAACTTATGTCACCATGAAAATATGGGAGGGAGAGGCGTCTTCCGACGTGAGGTATAAATACCAGCCAGCAAGATATACTGGGGGACGGTGACCACAATGAAGGTGCATGTTAGAAAGACGGATTGGAAGAGGCAGCTGGGGGAGGAACATTTTTATATACATGCGTCTCTCCTCGTGTTTCACCATCTCTTGGTTTGTTTGAATGTGCCAATTAAGCAAGAGTGGAATGTTTCCCAGAAATGTGGCTGTTCTTACTGAATATCTCTTAGGCTGCATCCCCAAGCAATAAAAAGCCCGTTAAAAAGCTTCTTTTGCCAGGGAGCGTCTCCATGCATGGCTTTTCTCTGAGCTTCCAGCAGCACAAAAGGAGGAAAATGCACGGAAAAAAAATGCCCTTCAGACAAGACTACCAGTGCACTTTTGGGGAGATGCAGGTATTCTTAGCAACATTGTGCATGGAGATGATCCGTGGCAAAAGGGGCGGGGATTGGCGGCCAAGATCTCCAAAAAAAGCACTCTGGCTCTGCTGCCTCTGCTGTCTGCACACACAGCCTTAAACATTCACACATATCCCAGAACTGCAGCAGCTTTCCTTCCTTTTCCCTTTCTAAAGGTCAGAACTTTTAAAGAACCAGAATTGTGCAGAATTGCAACATTGTTATCAGGTGTGAAGTGGGTAGATTGCTACAGTGTAGCCACTGCTGTAACTGCTGCTGTGGGGTGGATTTTGACATTGAAATCACTATCTTTGGAAGCAAGCTCTGGATCCCAAAGTGATAAATGTTTCTGGTGGGTTTTGCAGGCAGGGGAGATGAACAGAGAACTTGTAAATATGTCTATTTTCCCTTTGGACTTGTCGGGGGGATGTGGCCTTAGGCTGTTTTTGCACTAGCAAAAGACCCTGTTTAGACCCCATTAGGAACCCAATTGGTATTGATTAGTCATGCACTGTCCTCACACAAGACCACTTAAGGGCCCCATTTGTCTCCAGTAGCACAAGTGAAATCTGGATTTAATGGGGTCTTTGGGACCTTAAATCCAGATTAACAGTAGACCCTTATAATGTCGTCAAGGCAGTCTTCCACCATGAAGACAGGATCAGAGGATGTGCATTCACATGGCGACCGGGGCCATGGGCTTCAGGGCAGGCTTAGTGGCCACCATTTGCAACAGGAGGGCTATGGCTCTGCCCCACAACTCTCAGCTATGTAGGCCTACATGTCCTTTGTAATGGTCTATGAAGTCAAGCACAGATTGTGTAGTTGGGATGAAGTAGTCTTCACAGCTGTCCCTGTCTGTGTCGCCACTACATGGTCAACCCTCTGGGGCAACAGGAACGTCCATGCAATCCACGCCCACTGTAAACGGAAGTATGCTATGATTGATGTCCGCGCTGGCTAATCACACCATGCCACCAGCAGCCCTTCTGCTTCGGCCCAAACAGAATATTGGCACGGGTGCTACGGCATCCACATGGCATCCCTGTTTAGCACTGAAATTTGTCTCACCTTTCAGTTTAATTGCAGCTCTATGGCAAGTTTTTAATTCTTTTCATCCTTGGAAGAGAGGAGATCTGGGAAGGCTCTGGGTTCTCCCCACCAAGTTCTGGGATTCCCACAAAGGTTCTTGGTTCAGAAATGACAACAAAACAAAACACCTTCCCATTCTTTGACATGTTTTTACGTGACTGGCAGTGAAAGAAAGCCTGTGTAAACAAACATCAGGGCCATGAGTAGATTGAGAGATGAAAGTGCAGGGACAGAGGATAGGCATTGCGGGGGGGGGGGGGGACTGAGTTCATATTCTTCCCTTGCCTTCTAAAGGAGATCAGACAGGAGCTGATGAGATTTTGGGAACAAATGTAATTTTTCCTCTTTATAAATCTACAGTGAAACCACATCTGGATTATTGTGCACTACCCTGGTCCCCATACCTTAGAAGGGATGTTGTGGAACTGGGAAAAAAATGCAGAAAAGGACCACCAACATGATTAGCCAACTATAACACTTCCTTACTAGACCAGGCAGCAACATCTAGGCCACTTTAGCCTTGAAAGACTGTGTTAAGAGGGGGTGCTCTACAAATTTGATGGGCAAGAGAGGACTGACAAGGGTTTTTTTTTTTCTCCTAGAGGGTCATCAGCCTATGGAATTTGTTATCAGAAGAGGTGGAGACAACAATCAGCTTAGATAGCTTAAAGAAATTATTAGATAAATTCACGGAGGAGAGACATCTCAATGGCTATTAGAATTGATGGCTAGGTACTTCCTCCAGAGAGGATGTCTCTCAAAGCCATTTGCAGGGATTCAAAAGCAGGGGAAGGGTTTGCTTTGCCTTTTGCTTGAGATGCCCCTGGGAATTTGGTGGGCCACTGTCTGAGGCAGGAAAATTAATATTTGTTTGAATAGATGCCGTTCAAATGTAGTCGGATTAGAATTTGATGCAAATGTTTGATAGAAATTGTATACGAACCCCATGCAAATCTGTAACAAACCTTCATATGAATGTATCAAAACATTTGATTCATAAGAACATAAGAGGAACCCTGCCGGAACAGGCCACAGCCCATCTAGTCCACGGGAATCTCAAGCGGAGACAAGGGTAAACCTCCTCCTGCACTCGAATCCCAGCAAATGGCCTTAGAAGCATCCTGTTTGTCCACCCCACCCCCAGCCTGAAAGATGTACCTAGGCATCCATTCTAGTAGCCATTGATGCATCTGTCATCCATGAATTTGTCCAACACTTCCTTAAAGCCATCTAGCCTGATAGCTGTTACCACCATTTCTGGCAGCGAATTCCATAGACCTATGGGTGAAGAAGTACTTCCCCTTGTCCGATCTGACTGTCCCATCCATCAGCTTCATCAAATTTGAATGGCCGAATTTGGCTAAATTAGTATGAATTATGAATGGTAGGAATATTCATGCACATTCTTAGCCTCCAGCCAGATCATTCAGCAGCTTCTACATTAGTTCAGATCTCCAAAGTGTTTTCAAGGCGCTTCTCAGTAGCTCAGTTGAGTTATGAAATAATGGATCATTCTGGCTGAACCAAATTGGGCAAATACATGCATACTAGAAAGAAAGAAAGCATGTATCTGAAGTTTGTATGTGATGGCTACCTGTGAAACATAACTAGCAGATTCTCCAGATTTGCCAGAGGGTCTCAGGAGACAGAGGAAAGGGATGGAGCTAAGGTCATTTGACTGTGGATGTCCCTGTCCCATTCCAGAAGCAACTCACCACAACTTGGGATTGTTTACTTTTTCTGGAAACTTGTCCTGACCTTGAACAACAGACTTGAGTGCTTTAAGGGGCTATTGTCTTCTACTGCTTTGATTCTCCTAAAATGGGGATGAAATCAGGGTTAAAAGTAAATTCTCCTCCTCCTCCTCCTTCTCCTTTCAATTATGAGCTACCAAAGTTGGTTTCTGGTTCCCAAAGAATCATTAAATCAACAATAAAAACATCACAACTCGCCTGCAATTATCTTAAAATCATCTAACCTCCAATAAAGTCAATAGAAGGCAATATTCTTTAGCCCAACATCTTGTGGAAAATTCCAGACAACCATGCATGCATCTATAGAGTTTGCCATCATCATCCTTGCAGATGAAAGGTAAGCAAAACAGCATTGATGCACAAATACACAACTTGCAATACTTAAGAGAACCAACCGAGCTATGGGATTAAGCCAGGAAGGAAAGATTTTTTTTCACAACAGATTGCCTGAGTTTTATCACATTCTTCTTCAAACTCCTGTCCAGAATAGCAGTGGTCCAAATGGAGCAAGAGATACAAACCTTAAAAAAAGAACCCACCATTTTAAATAGGCAACAGAAGAAGAGAGTTTGACTGTTTAAGTCTTTTACCCATTGTTTTATGCTTCACTTGTGATGCATTTTAGTGCTCAAGTAACCTGGACAATATATTTCGACATTTCTTTCTTTTCATTTGACATTTTAATAGGCATGTGGTAAACCAAATGGGAGGGCTTTGATGCAGAGCCCAGTAAGGGATCTTCTAATGTGAAGGACATCTGGATGGCTTTTAAAGACCATTTCAAGACTTCAAAGGCAAAGTCACCACTTCAAAGACAGCGGCAACAAGCTTATAGTCAAGTGCGGTGGGGGAAAAAGATACTATACTTTGCTGTGACTGTTAGAGAATATGAATGGGGATAACAGGAGAGTCTTTGATGAGGAAAATAATTTGTGTTGCCGAGATTGCAGAGCATTTGGGGCACAGAAGGAGCAGAACATGGTTGTGTTAAAGTTCAGCTTTCATCTAATGTGATGGATGCTGAGGGTAGATGAGAAACTGGCAGTGAAAGGATGATAAAAATATCAATTATTGACCCAATTCGTTATTGGATTTACTGGGTAGGCCACAATATGTACACTGTCTCATCTGTGTTTAAGCCATGCTGCACGATTAAAGTTAGAAGGACCCAGGGCCTTCTGCACTTGGCCCTGGAGACAGTGTGCAATATGCTCTCAGATGGAACATCTGCACTGGAAGGGGCCCTTCCCAACTCAGAAAAGGACCTTTCTGTGCAGGGGTGCACTGCACGCAAACTACATGTGGGACCTGTGGGGATCATAGATCATAGAATTATAGAGTTGGAAGGGACCTCTAGGGTCATCAAGTCAACCCCTGCTCAATGCAGGATTTCCTAAACCATCCCAGACAGATGGAGGTCCAGCCTCTGCTTGAAGGCCTCCAGTGAAATTGAGCTCATTGCCTCCCATGGAAACCCATTCTACTAACTGATTGCCTTCACTGTCGGGAAGATTTTCCCAATATCTACTCTGTATTGACTCCCTTGAAGTTTCATCCTGTTGTTCCTACTCCTCCCATCTTGTGCAAGTGAGAATAGGGGCAATCCCTCTCCACTGTGACAGACCTTCAGAGACCATGATCATGTCTTCTCTCAGTCTTCTCTTCTGTGGGCTAAACATTCCTAGATCCTTTAACTGTGCTTTGCAGGACATGGTTTTTAGACCACTAACCATTTTGGTAGCCCTCCTTTGGGCTTGCTCTAGTTTGTCAATGTCTTTTTTAAATTGGGGTGCCTAGAACTGAACACAATATTCTAGATGAGGTCTGACCAAGGTAAAGTAAAGAGGAATCATTACTTCTCGTGATCTAGACTCAATAGCCCTCTTGATGCATCCTAGGATGACGTTTGCCTTTTTTGCAGCTGCATCACATTGTTGACTCATGTCCATCCTGTGATCAACCAGTACACTTACCTCATCCAGCGACATCCAGCAGTGGCCAAATCCAGATCTCCATGGTGCATGGAGGGGCTGTCATGCACCACGCAAGTGCTCCAATGCATCACTTGACATGTTGGCATCATTGTGTGTGCATGCCACATCCCCATTGTCCTGATGATGGCGCTTATGCACATGCAGTTTGGTTCAAACAAAGCAAAGCTGAAAAATCTTTCCTGGATCAGTTCTCTTGCAGCCAAAACTTCAGAACATTTCCATCCATGAATTCACATACAGGAAAATCATTGTAAATGGTTGTTGTTGTTGTTGTTGTTGTTGTTGTTGTTGTTTTTGCTTAAGTTCAAGTCTTTAGCATAAGACGTTTTGTGCCTTGACTTAATGTTCATCATCCTAAAATTTTGCTTTTAGGTAATGGGAAGATGATGCTCTTAAAAAGAGCTGTATAGATTTAGAATAGTGTATGATAGATTCATGCGTCACTTGGGTTATACTACTTTAGATTCTGGGGAGCATTTCACAGGAATGCTCCTCCATCAGCAGACAAAGGCCTTTTCTGTGCCTACTGTTTGGATTACATGAAGATTACTTGGGCAAATGGCCCATGTAAGTGCCTGGTGCACTGATAACACTGGTATGACCCATGTATCCCTGTGGCTGTGAAGCTCACGTGAAGCTCAATCTCTCTCCTCCACCTCCAGAGGTTAGGAATGCCACATCCTGGAGGGGTGTTTGCACAGCCCCACCTACCCCACAGGGTGTCTGTTGTGGGGAGAAGAATAGAAGGTTTGTCAGCCACTTTGAGTTCTCTTAAAGGTGAGAAGAGCAGTGTATCAAAACCAACTCTTCTTTTACCACTACAATGCTTACATGCAGATTCTGACACAAGGCAACTAGGACTCATGTCCCAAAGCATGCATAAATTCCCTTTTAACAAGCATATGCCTTAACAATGCCATCTGTACATTTTGAAGTGGAGGAACTTTCATTTCTTGGCACTCATGTTTTCAAGGGTGAGAGGTGGGGTCAGGTGAACAGCATGCCTTCCACTTTTGGGGTGCAGTTCCCTCCTTCTGTCCCTTGGATTGTCTGGTTTCCCTCTATGCTGAGGATGCCCCAGATAAGAGGTTTTGCATTGCTGGTTACTGGGCAAAGGAAGGTTGGGTAATCAATACATGCCCAATATATCCAACACAAAGCATATATATCCAGTATGCATCCAACACAAATGTATATGTATCCAATACATATCCCCTAACAAATCTGCTCTGAAGTGTCAAATTTGACCTGAATCCACTTTTAATCCGCTTTCATTCCATGTCAAAAGCAATCTGGATCCTTTGTAGATGTGACTGGTGCAGCCACTTTCCCACTTCCCCAATTTAATGAAATGTTCAAACTATTTGTACGAATGTCTGGACAACATTCGTATTTATTTGTAAAATATCAATTATTGGCCCAATTCATTATTGGATTTACTGGGTGGGCCATAGTATGTACACTGTCTCATCTGTATTTAAGCCATGGTGCACAATTAAAGTTAGAAGGACCCAGGGCCTTCTGCACTTGGCCCTGAAGTCTGTGCTCATCATGCTCTCAGGTGGAGCATCTGCACTAGAAGGGGCCCTTCCCAACTCAGGAAGGGACCTTTCCCTGCAGCAGTGCACTGCACGCAAACTACGTGTGGGACCTGTGGGGATCATAGATCATAGAACGTCAATGTACAAATACCATGACATTCAATTTGTGTGCAAAAGTCCAAGTTCCTTCAAATTCATACGAACGATGAATGTTACCAATATTTGTACGCATCCCTATATAGCATTGAAGCTTTTAGCCTAAACCTTGAGTACCCCTCTACGCACAAACACAAGCATAGAGTATACAGTATGGTACAGTATTACAGAAGGGGCCATTTATTGTGCCCCCACCCCAGTGATAGGACAGGTTGGGAGATTTGTGCAAAGTCAGATGCAAAGCAAAGGGTCAGTCAAATGTGCACTGAGAAGCAATCACCCACGCTGGCCTATGGCAGTTCTCTGGGAGACATGAGTTTTGCCGGCAAAAGGCTCTCCTGAGTTCTGGATAAAGGCAAAAGAGTACACAATTAGGAGAAAAAATCTTAACCGCTTGTTTTCGCCATATATCTTGATATGTCTTTTTTAATCCTCTCTCTGAAAGCACACTTTCTCATCTCCGTGAAATAGCAGGTCTTTCTCTCTCTGCCTGCACCCCTTCCCTCTGGCTCCGTCATGATCTTCTTCTCTTGAAAAATAATGCTGAAGGGATTGTTTTGCTGTTGAAAATTAATGTAACCCATTATGTCTGTGAAATTTCTTCAATATATTACTTGCCAGGCCCATGGCCCTCACGAAGAAAATAATTTTAATTTATCTCATTTTTCAAAGCTCAGCCAATGATTGTTTAACCTAGAATGCCATCATGACTAAGTGCTGAAATATGGGGGTCCTTGGCCATTTCAGTGGTGATCAGCTATTAAATGCACTGACTACTGCAAAGCAGATATGTCAAATGGAATGCTTGAACATTAAAGGGTTTGAGTTATCCATATGGGCTTCTAATACCTCTAGAATTTTTTTTTCTTCATGGAAGACTTTCTGAGCAAGAGCAAAGAAGGAGGAACTCCCCACTGGAAGAAAAACAGCAAAATGCACTTGATGAGAACATAGGGAAATGTAAAAGAAGCTCTGCTGCATCAGGCCACAGCCCATCTAGTCCAGCATCCTGTCTCACCTTTGCTTCTGCACATTCTCAAGCCGTAGAGATGAGCATGAAATAAAATCCTGTGAGATGAACCCTGGTTTGGCTCAACCGAGGACAATTTATTTGAGCAAATGGCTTTTGCATTTGATTTTTGAACTTGTTCAAGAGCAAAAGCTGCCCTCAAGGGCAAAACTACAGCAAAGACATCATGTTTGATCAATAGTTCATGGGTAGGGGACTGGCTCAGTCCAATAAAATTTCATGATATTCAAACAACCTCATGTTCGGTTGAATGCAAACAGCTCCAGACACTAACTAATTCAACTGAATTTTCATACACAAACCAATTTTAGACATCTCTGGAAGAAGAAAATGAAATCAGAAATCCTTACCAGCTCTTGGCCTACCTACAAATGCCTATCAATGGCATCTTTGTCCCTCTAAGCTGGAGGCCATGTCTAGGCATCAGTTTTAATAGCCATGGATGTACCTATGCTTCACAAATTTCTCCAAGCCTCCAGACTGGAGATGGTGGATCATGCAAGCAGGAATCCTAGCAAGGAAAGTGCTTTAGCTATATCTGCACTTAATCATCAATTGCCATGGCTATCTGGCTTGCCTCTGCCCAGCCATCCACACTTCAAGTGCTGGTATTCCAACTGGTAAATGTTGGGAGTTGAATTTCCCTTAATAAAGTTATTGTGGGATATCACCCCAATACCTTAGGGCTTGTGATGGACACATGTAGCAATTGCAACATAGCTCTGCGATAATCTTGGGTTTTACATCCTATCTGGAGGCAGCCCAAGATACAACTGTAAGTCCCTGTTCACATTTACATTCCAGGAGTGATTCTAGATACTCCTGGGGAGGCCTGTCCACATGCCGCACCACTGCCACTGTTATCCTACAGTAGAGTGTTTCAGGGCTCACTCCAGCTACCCTGGACTTTGCTAGCCATGGACAGGTAAAATCTTGTCCGTAGCTTGGCTGAGAGCAGGTAGTGAGGTCCTGGTCAGCAGCGTTCACATCGGCTTCTGGTACAAAGCTATGAGTCGACATGGTGGCACAGCTGTGACTGGGCAACTGCACGTCCCATCCCAGTTATGATGACAAAGTCTGGGCACAAGCCAGATGTTTCCACAGCCATTGCCATGGCTATCTGGCTTGCCTGCACCCAGCCATCCACACTTCAACTGCTGATGTTCCAACTGGGGACTGCACCAGCACCTGAAGTGTGGATGACTCCCTCCACACTTGCTCTCTGCCTCAGTGGTATGGCATTATTATACCATTCCCCTGTGGAAAGTGCAAATATGCTCTAAATCCGAACTATGGCAGAATGAGCTTGTTAAAATGGATCTCATTCTGAACCATAAGAGTAAACTCCCATCTCTCCTCCACCCATCACAAACTCCTTGAAAACAGGCAGCTCTTTAAACTTTCAGACAGTGACAGATCTTGGTCTTTAGCAGGGATGAATCTTAATAGGTGCAGGTCTAAAGCATAAAAAAGCCAAGGAATGCAAATGAAACTAAGTCTCGGGGAAATCTTTGATTATACAAATGCATTAGTCAGATCCTCACTCAGATTATAGTGATCAGTTCTGGTCATCACATTACAACATAAAATGTTGAAACACTTGACAAGGTAAAGAGAGAGGAAATGGTTTGATCTTAAGCTGTGATTATATTGTATTAATGACTCCCTATCATCTCGCTGACTTCTCCATCTTATTATAGAAAACACAATTTACTAGTGCAGTAAGAAAGAAGTCAGAAGGAACAAACTTATCTTTACCACTTCTGTGCTTTGTCATATTTCTTTCTCCCTCCCTCCCTCCCTTTCTTTCTTTTTT